>JAOYRR010000103.1:0-1405808 GCA_038994665.1 Podotricha telesiphe
CAAGACCTTGTTAAAAATTAAGAAATATGACATGTATTCTCTTTTCCTTAGATAGGTACATAGTAACATAATTTATTGCTACAGTTTCTGCCTGTACAATAGACGTATGTGGATTCGATTCCGTCTCGATTGAATAATTATCATTTCCACGGTCTAATAAGGTCTGCAAAAGTTATTTTCTCTACATGCTGCAGTACTTTAGAACAAACTCCACAAAACCATCCAGAAAAGCCCCTCAATTCAGTCTTTTAAGTCTACACTAAAAACATTTAATTTCGAAATCAGACAGCACTTATCAATAAAATCATATTACTCTTATTTTAGATTTGTTATTGTATATATAGTTATATTATGTATGTATTCGAATAGATATGTATGTACTTATGTAAATGTTTAAATATATGTACATATATTTTATATTAGTAATATGTTTCACTTAATATTTAATGACGTTTATTTATTGCACAGTTCTGCTATCCCGCTATATTGCCTACATCCTCTACCACAGGTTGGCTGGAAAAAATCTCTTTTAGAGATAAGTCCACCGTTGCTAACTTAATTTCTGTAATGTGAATTATATTGTTTTTTTTAAGCGCAATAAAGAATATATATGTAAGATAATACTGCGCCTAATTAACTTTATCTGTATAATATACAATCTCTACTCAGTTGTCTATCTCTGTCTAGTCGGTGTTTGCATGAATTTACAAAAATGCAAAAAAAAAAACTACAATATAAAAATATAAACAGTATCTACTAAACGTCTACTTAATACCGATTACGTCACTGGCTTTAATACCGATCAATCGTAAATCAATGTTAATTAAATAATTGTAAGATAAAATCACGATAATAACTTCCTATATTTCCTCACGATGTTTAGACACTATTCATTTAATCTTATAAGTGTTAAAATACATATTAAGAAAACATATAAAAATTTGAACGTAGCGGGATCAAATTTTGTACAAATTTTTATACGTTTTCTAAATGTAATTTTTATTTCTCAAGTGTGCGAATAACACTTTAAAAAATGTAAAAAAAAAATACTTTAAAATGTAGTAAAATTTTATATTACTTTTGAAATTAGTACATGATTATGTTCTTTTATCGTCTAGCTTTAGCTTCTCTCTTTTTCCCATAGTGGCCAGGCAGAAAAAAGACTGGCACTCGTTTCTTAATTTTCCACCTGAATTAAAGACATTGTGTGTTTAGAGTTTGAAATTAACGCAGCATATTGATTAATGGAACGTCGGGTTTTTAGATTAGACGATCAAATCTCTAGTCAGTAGTTTATTTACAAGCAATTACATAGTCTTATTTAAAAGAAACATTTTTTTAGATTTTGTAGAGGCCGTACGCGTATAAGTGTAAAAAATAGTTATGCAGATAAGTTTAAAAATGAAAAACGAGCCTTATAAAAACATAAACTTTTTCAACTACACAATTTCCTTCAGATCGAAGTCAAAGAGAAGTTAGTATCAAGACAATCCGTTCTCAACTTTCTATGTGAAATCTTCTTGTGTCTTACAGAGCGGAAAAAATAATTTAGAAATAAAATTATTCCTCGAAGTGGAGTTCGAACCCACAACTAATAGTCTAACAGAACTGCGCCACGATGGCGTCAATAAAGAATTACCTAAAATAAAACACGGAAGCACTAAACTACGATATTTGTCTACAAACTATCAATACAAATAAATAAAATTGGAGTGTCTGTTTGTAATATTAAGATAAACCCTTTATACTAAATGCATATGTATGTATTATACACATATATATATATATATATATATTTTCAATTTTTGTCTGTCAGTTTCTTCGGGCTAGTCTGAGGAACGGCTGGACGGATTTTGGCGGAACTTTCACTGGGAGATAGCTGATGTAATAAGCAGCAACTTAGGCTTTTACTTTAGAATTCCACGCAGACAAAGTAGTGGGCACAGCTAATAGTAAATATATAAATAAGGCGTCGCATTTTCAATACAATCGCATAGACCAAAAAAAGAGGCATTTTCTTGTATTTAAATCACGTGCGCACTAGGAAAATACGAGTGTGTCTGGCTCCAAGGTCTAATGAAATTTGTCATTCAAACGGTTCACGCGGGTTCGCTGCGTGTGCGCAAGTAAAGTAGTTATAGTGTATTGAGCACCGACGATTTTCTTCTGTGGCATACCAAGCGCGTTCTCATGATGGTTATATTTTTGAAATATATGTAATTTGTGTATGTAATTTATAATATATTAAATATTATTTTGGTTTCAAATATTTTTATAGTGTAAGTGTTTTCTTAATTGATTTTCGAAAAGACAATATTTATCATTCATAAATTTTTACAAAACAATCTTAAGAAGATATCTTTGTAAGTGATTAGCTATTGTCGACGTTATTACTAAATTAACGGTGTCCAGTACTATATTTTCCCTAATTCAATTGAATTACCAGATCCAGTTTATGGCCACAAATATTTTCTCGCGTTGAGTTTCGACACTCAACACGCAATGTCTCGAATGAGGTTCCCTATGTGTACCTTGCTATGCGGGAAAAAGCGTGAAGATGCTTTTTTTCTTATTATATATTTTTTTAATTAAACAATATGTCTTATTGTACCCCAATGCTTACGAGGAAGACACAACAACACGTCGCACCGAAAATTACCGATGTAGGCTTGTACGCTGTGAATTTTTAGTTGTTAGCCTTCCTCCTTCCTGGTACCAGTCTCAGGGTCGCCGCTACATTCACAGTATATGAATTTGGATCTCACGTTAGTTGCTATAGAAGTGTATTGTTCTTTGATATTTAACTTTTGGCATAGTCAAAGCTATGAGGCTATCGTGGCGCAGTGGTACAGCGTCTGGCTGTAAGCGCGATTGGTTGTGGCTTCAATTCTCACACTTAGATTCACATAATTATATTTAAAATATTTTTATTTCGGCGCTCTCGTACGTCAGACAAAGTGCGGCGCAGAGTCTTGCCACTCGGTTCTCTCTGACTACAAAAAAGCATAATTAAGAATTAAATTGTACATGAGATGGTGACTGTACTGAAACACTTTTAAAATACGTTGCCTTAGTAACTTGTATCCCATATTTTTTGTGAAAAGAGGTGCCAAGTTCTTTCTATATGACTATATTTTATAACAGTTTTAAGTTAATTTTATTTCTGTATTTTTGATTCTAATATTCTTGATTATGTAGCTGGTTTTACACAATGAAATGCGTCAAAATCGAACTCCTTTTCAGATATGTATGTGTATTTGAATAAAAGTGATATATAATGAAAATATATTAGTTTATTCAGTAATTTTGTCTATTATACCTAATATATTATTTTTTTTCATCTTCAGGCTTATTCCCACATATTAGGGTGGGTAGATAGAACTTAGTATTCGTTGTATCAATCCATAGCCTAGACACTTTCACTCTGATTTTTTATTTTCGGCGGCACTCAACACCGCGATTTGTCTAGTCCAGACCAGAGCGGAGACATGAAAGAAATTTAAATATAATCATTCCCCTGAGTGGAACCCACAACCATCGCATATACAGTCAAACGCTTTCACAATACGCCACAATGGCCTCATAATACATTCAGTTAAGACAAATGCTCTCACCTCAGTAACTATGTACCTTTCGTCATGTTTTTTATTAGACATTTCTACTGCATAAAACAGTCAGGTAGACAACTTAGTGTTTAGACAGTCCGTTATCAACTTTTCGTTCATTTTTGGAAATATTGCGTGTCGAGGGGCGGAACTAAATGATATGCTTTGATGCTACAAATAAATGGAATAATGTATGATTGTCTATTACATTTCTCTTTAACATATTCAGATTGAAAAAAATCTCGCTCTCATTGTGTATAGACACAGTAGCTGTGTATTTACAAATATAGAATCGTAAATAGCTCTTTTTCATACGAAAAACCAATCAACTGTGGCATTGTACAAGTATACGGTCTTTATCTGAAACGAGTGGCTTCGAAAGTGAAACGTGCCAATTAATCTATTTTAAGTATGGATTGATTAACAATTAACAAGTTGTTACTTTTAAATTATTTAATTTTGTATAGAAAATGATAAAGGAATTTTAAAATTAAAGTAAATTTGGTAGCCTACTTTTTAACTTCTTTAATTCACAGTTCACGGCGGCGGCGAAAGTTGAAATTGATAAAAAAAATAAGAAGAATGAAGATGAAGATGAGAAAAAAAAAAATAAAAATAAGAAGAATGATCTTCGTAGGATGTGTGGAGTCAGATTAGCTGACCGAATCCGCAATAAAGAGATACACAGAACGGCAGGCGTAAGTTAATGTTACAGTAAAAATGACCAAGAACGTACTACGGTGGTTTAGGCACGTCGAGAGGATGAGTGATTAAAGAATGGTACGAAAGATGAGAAGAAGAAGAAGCAAAGGTAAGTGGCAAGAGCAGTAGTGGAGACCTCGGTTGACCTTCGATAACACAGTATAGGTGATACTAGAGGATGGTCACGCAAAAAGCATGTGGACCTCCCGGAGGGCGAGACCTTCTTTTAATTTAGTTTAGCAGGACGTGTGTTATATCACAAGCTGTATACAGCTAAATACTTTTTCCCGCGTAGCAGTCAAATATAGCCTAGTGTTCCAAGACAACTAAGACACTTCGTTCTCCACTTTTTCCGCTTTGTATTGCTCACCAGAGCGGAGAAATGAAAATAAATTAAATATAATCATTCCGCCGAGAAAGAATGGAACTTACAACCAATCGCGATTACATTCTTGACGACTACTTAAATTATATATGGAGAAAGCTAATATTTCTTATAATAATGTATTAGAAATACTTTAAATTAATAACATAAATTTTACACATACTTGACTTGACATGTTTGACGTATACTTTTGTATAAAGTGACATGACGTTGCTATAGAAACGTGTATTGTAAAATCGCGTTGCCAGCTACTAATAGATTATATTAATATGCAAATAAGAAATTATGAAGATGCAATGCATGTTATAAAAGTGTTATTCACTATACATATATGCAATTTATTTCGCATACCAGTTTATTAGATAGTTGATTGGTTTCCCTCTTGAAGGCTAAGTTGCGAACTTTGACTTCGTATATACGCGTGTATCCTCGTATAGCTATGTCGGAATGTGATCTCTATTTTTAAAGCCATAAAGGTTTTTATAGGACGACGTTATTACGAAGTTTCATTAGGGAAAAATATTCTATACTTATTATTATGCATAGTCTTGTCTTTACTAATATATTGTACATGATAAGGACATACAATTCTCCCATCTCTGTATTCTTTCTATATGTATGCATAATAATTATATTTATTTGCCTTATTTTTTTTTAAATGTTTCAAAATGCTGTTGGTCTTTACAGCGACACCGGGAGGGTGACGGAAGAGGGTACTTTGTCCCTGCGAAATGTAAGCTCTACATGGCTGCTTGAGAGGGGTTTAATGTCCGCAAGGGCGCCCCTAGCTAGGTTCTACCTAACTACCCTATGGTGGAAAACGCGTGAAGCTGCTTTTGAACTTCAAGCTTTCTTTTTAAGAATATCTGTTCTGTCTTCACTTTACGATATCGTAAGATCTAAGCTTATATATATATATATATATATATTTTAAGGCTTGTATTGGCAAAGTCAGCACGCGATGTCTTTAAAGAATGAGCTGAAAGAAGCAGAAATACTGTGATACATTTTCCGTATATGATATAGATACAAGCGATGGATTGTTTTTAGTTTCATAAAATAATTTACTCAGATATTTACAGGTATACGCGAAGAAATTGATTTTTAGGATAGATATAAAATAATTTACTAAGATATTCGCCATTGTAGATCAGAGATACAGTATTTGTTGCTGTGCTGTTAAATGTTAACCCGATGGCTGTGGGTTCAATATTCATTTGTGAAAACTAGTGAGACTAAGCGCTACATTAGTTAACTATCCAGGTCTTATCCAGGTTACAGTACAAGGTCAGGTCATGCTTTGAAAATATTGTATTGCTACAGAAATCGGACACATGTGCATACTTACACTACTCATGTCACAACACATCGTAAATTGGCTTGATTTAATATAGATATTATAATAATTATATTATGGTTTATATATGCAAATTGTTTATCGATAATTGCTCTGTGTACGAACCATTACATCGATGAGCTAAGGTATAATTACTTGGCATTATTTTCATATGTTTTTTAAATACATTAATTTCTTTTAAAAAATGTGTTTCTAACTATTAACTTTTAAATACTGCTACTAACAAACTATCACGGTACTTAATGAACGAACAAATTAAGTCTTTTAATAACCAAAATTAGAGGAATGAAAGTTTTAAGAAAAATTAAAAAGCTCCTGGCTTATATCAGATTAATACTTAGATCACAAGTGTATTTTATATTTATATCCTATTTAAAATAGATGAACTCCAATTTTATGTCCAACGAGTACTTAAATAACTAGAACATTCTGATTAAACAATTTATCGCTTTTTGCCGCTTAGCAGGTTAGTGAGAGAGGGCCTAGTGTAAAGATGTCACTCGTTTTCCACTTTCCGCCGGAAATTACGTGTTAAGAGACGGAACTCAACGCTGCGCTTTGTCTTACCAGCGCCGAGAAATAAAAAGCATTGAATGCACAATCAATCGTGTTGACAGTAAGGAGCTACCCCACCGCGCCACCATGGCCCAAATTAATTAAAATTCAACATTTTGTACATAAATTTTAATTTATGACCGAACATTGTATGAAGTGGCGAATAACTAAAAATATAAATACAAAACTACACTATATAAAGGCTTCATAGGAATTGAAATTGGCCACTTCCTGCGATTTGGTTTACGAATAAAATAAAAGGGAAAGGTCGCTATGACCGGTTGAGTCATTTTAGAAGGTGACTCGCGACTTAGTAAAACATTAGGGATTGATATCCTTATATTTTTATTTTTGATTTCTTGACGCTTTCTTGCATACAAACGATTTGTGGTATCGAAATAATGTACATATCAACTGGCGTCAAGTGCCGCCACTTAGCACACAATGTCTCGATTTCGGGCGGAAAGTGGAGAACGGAGTGTCTTTACACTAGGTTCTCAATGATTGATATTAGCAGGGTGCTATACGGGAAAAAGGTCAATGGCTTTAATGTTATAAGATTTAAATGGACTTTAATATAATAATTAATAATAAAAATATCATATCACAAAGCTTCTATAATATATTATAAAGCACGTATAAATAAAAAAATGTATTTTAATTGAGCTATATCAATTGAATTAATAAAAATTTCTTAGACTTAAGACTTAATAAAGTAATCAGTCAATTGAACCCACAATCAATAGCGCTGTCCCACTGCGCCACGATGGCCTAAATTGAATAATACGTTTCTTAGTATATCTATATTATACATACATCAGGCAACATTACAAAATTGCAAACATTTATACTTATATTATTCAAACACCATTAAATTTACAAGCAAAGGTAAGGTAAGGTAAATATTTTAATCGGCAATTCAAAGGTGAGCTGAGATAAGGATAGACTAGGTGGATAGCCTTGCGGGACGAAAGTTCGTCGTAGGCAGCGCCGGAATGCTAGCTAGTTACTTTCCACACCAACCTTGGGCTTACAGACCGATCACCAGAACTTATACTGTTGCTTGGTTGTAATCATTTTTTGATGTTTTTTTTTAAGTTCAATGATTACTCGTAGATGCGTTTTTAATTACTGGCAGTGATTAATTTACTTTCTTTTTATATTTTTTGATTAAAAAAGGTACTTTTTGATAGTTTTTACGATAGTTCATTGAGGTGAAGTATTCTTGCCAAACAATATTTTTTTTATAAATTATGTTTTATTGATCATGCATCACATTGTAAATAAAAACTATATAAACTAAAAATACACTTTAATGAAATAATAGGAAGCTACATCAATTATTTAAGGACATTTAGTCGTTTGTATATAGAAAAATAAACTTGTATATAAAATAGAAGAAGTATTTTAAAAGTTTAAACTGTGAAATTCTACTGAAATAACAATGTGTTTTCTTAATTTTAGTTATCCTCTATATAATAAGGCCTCGAATATACATTTCCTACTTGCGGTTTCATTGATAAATGTATTTGTGGGTTAATTAGAACTGATATAATAACAGCACAGTATTCTGATTAATTGAAAATAATTTAAAGCTAATAATTGCCTGTTATTCTGAAACAATCTCGTATTTCAATTTATTATTGCAAAATAAAGCTTATTTAATTTATAATATGATGCAGTATATTAAATATATATTTTGTCATTTTTTTTGTAATAAATGAATATAATATAATAAGTAATTAATTATAATTTCTTTTTGAACTTTACGCTTTTCGCATACCAAGGTAGAGAGAACCAAAAGATAAATTAATTTTACTTCTTTAAAATAAAAGGTTACGCGTGGAGCTTTTTCCCTCATACCAAGGTCGGCAGAGACACCCCATTCCCCACTTTCCCCTAAAAATCGACATTTCATGTTAACCGGTTGAAGTAAGCGTCACGCTCTGTCTAAGGTACCGGAGCAGAGAAATGAAAATATTTTAAATATAATAATTTCCCCAAGTGGGATTCGAACTCCCAACCAACCACGTTTAACTCAATCTGTTTTATATATTTAAAATAATAGTGTATATACAATTCAATGATGTATCAAAGTATTTGAGGCATATAATTGCTTAAACTAAAGAAACAAAGTATTACAGCAACACCTCCAGCGAGTTGGAAAATAAAAAATTAGACCAACCGTGAAGAAGGCATTAGAGAAAGATGGAAACACATTATAATTAATGTAAGAACGAGACAGAATGTGGTGATATATTAGAATGAGATAAATAATAAGAAATAAAGCAAGTGCGATAGGGACGTAAGTAAAGAGAAAGATAACGTGGAGAGTGAAATTGCGTTAACTTTCGCTGAGCTCGTTTAGGTTACGTCATTTGCGCAAGAGTTGCATAATGGCTATTATGACTATTTTTATATGTATATATTAGTTGTATGTACTGTTTTAGACTATAACTGGCAATAATCAATTGCTTTCTATCTATGCATATCTAGATTGATATATCACTCGATCAACCGATTTATATCGAACTATCTGATCTATTGAAAATTGAATTAATAATAATAAGATGTTTAACAACTTTCTCTTGAAAAAAGTTTGTCTGTTGATTTAAAACCTTTTAACATTGCTAAATTTTAAAGAAACACCTCCTGAAATGAAATAGAGATGGTTTGCAAATACGTAATACGATTTCACAAACTCAACGGCTAGCAATGTCATGCTCATTACCAATTTACCTAATCTCCTTTTGATGGATCCATATTGTTCTATCATTGTTTGATGCCACTGATATACAATTTAACTGCAATTACAAAGCATTTCTTTCATCATTATACTTTGTCGTTTTAAAATCTAATACATAATTTAGCTGATAGCGCACTTGGAGATGGCTTGTTGAGAAAGTAGGTTGGACTGTGTTCTCTTGTGTAACCATTGTCCGTTTTATAAAATATACAATTACTTTCATGTATTACAAATTTCAAGATTTTATGTTTAAAGTTATAAATATTCACTAAATTGGCTTATCGTCATCTAAAATGTTGAGCAATCAATTCGGGTCAGGGTTAATTGTTTTAAAGAAGCGTGCTTTTGGATGCTTTTGTCAGATAGTGAACTAGTATAAAGAAAATTATATATATGCCGCACACTATTCTGCTCTTTTGAGTGGTGGAACTCAACGCCGCACTTTGTATATGTATGTGCATAAAATAATTAATGTACAATAGTGAACTTCGTCAGAATTCAAATTAATTCATTAATCATGAATAACATTTGTCATTAATATTACAAAATTTCCATTTGTCTAACAAAACTTGATTTGCTCGTAGCTTGGTTCCGAGCCCTTAATCGATATTTCCACATTCCTTCTCTTAATTAGAACGGTAGGAACACTGTTCTAGTTCTAAAATAATATGCTGTACTCTCTTCGCTCTAATGCCAAAGTACAATGCTGAACTGTAACCCACCCATTTGCTAGTAACCCTGTGTGTGTGTGTGTGTATACAAGTGTGTATCGCTTTACGTTGCGTGTATAGACACGCTGTATTAAAATTACTGTTTATTATAGAATTTTAAGTTTAAAAACGGTCATTTTTTGTTATTTCGGTATTTAAATTTCAAATATAAAATATTTATTTGATATTAATATAGCTTTCTCTAATATATATTGCAATTTACTGTAGTGTGGGTAATACTACACTGTCTGTAGTGTATTATTTGTATGGAATAGTGTGTGTGAAGCATTCACAATGAAAGTACTGGCAGTTGCGCGGATTTAGGTCACTACAACTCAGATTATACAGATTACACCGTGTGAATCATTGCACATCTTCTAGGTCCTTATGTTCGGGTGTAATTAGAAATATACTCATACGTGTTTTGACATACCATTTGTTGAGACCATTTTAGATTTGTATAGAATCAACGTAGCGGGACAGGGACTTACTGCAAGACAGATACCTCTGATATCCATAACACAAGTTAAATAATACAATAGGTACCAGAGTTCATTTATACTAGATTTAATGTACAACTCAAATATCACTTTTATATCTATGTAACTAATAACTGTACATAATAAACATATAATTTTAAATGTGATTGTTTGTGGGGTTCAATAGCAGTAGTATAGGTAATAGTAGAATTATTTGGAATAAATAATTTCGTTTCTCCGCTCTCGTAAAACAGCGCGGCTATGATTTACGTCACTCATCACACGCAATGTCTCGATTTTGGGCATAAAGTTAAGTGTAGTGGTTTGATACTACATACTCTCTGAGTATCCTGATATACGGGAAAAAAAGTGAAGCTAAATTAAATTCTCAAAAATAAAATCAATATAGAATAAATGAAAATCTCAAACAGCAATAACATTAGAACCGTTGAAATAATGTTTAATGGCATGTAATTTTGACTAATGATGTGAGTATTATTGAATTACGACAAAACTTTGTCTAATATTACCTATGTGTTTATTTTAATAATATTTATTGTGTAGGTATGTGTAAATTGCAACACCTCATTTTAATTATTATACACACATTCTATTTAAATTTTCGTTTTCATTTTAATGTACTATAGTAATAATTTAAACACAGAACTTTGATAATTGGTAATTGTAACACATTTGCGTGCAGAGTGTCCAAATATTAATAGTATCTAGGGAAAATGAATTCAAATACAGAAAGCTAAATATTAGGTATGTCACGCTTATAATCAAGCACAAGCACAGCCCAAATGAAATGATTTAGTATATATGATAGATCCTTTATATTTCTAAAGAGTATTCTTAAAGTATCTAATCCCGAGGTCAGCATTTCGCATTTAAAATGCGTATGCTTGACAGTTAGAGGTTCAAAACCGAGTGTCAACATTTATTCTCTTTTAGGTATATCACAGGTTTGGTGAAGCCAAGTTCGACATTGAGTTTCACTTTCTTAAACAAAGCTTAACGCACTTTTCAGCATAGCAGTAAAGGCAGAACCCAGTGTCGAAACACTCCGTTCTCCACATTTCGCCTTTATTCATCTATACATATAATAAAAAAGTAACTGACTACTATACTTTTATACAACTATATATGACAAAATATATAATTAGGGGCATTTATCAATATAATAGAACCCAAAACCATGACTTTTAATTTTATTTTCTGTTTGTTTGTGATTTCAATGTTTGGCCTAAGAGCATTTTTATATTTCAATATTCAACTTATACATGAAAAAGTTACAACTATTTAAATTATTGATGTAAGCAAAATATGTGATTTAAGTATTATGACGGGCGGAAAAACTAATTAGTTTCGTC
This sequence comes from Podotricha telesiphe, assembly GCA_038994665.1. Lineage (NCBI taxonomy): Eukaryota > Metazoa > Arthropoda > Insecta > Lepidoptera > Nymphalidae > Podotricha > Podotricha telesiphe. Next base: position 11,913 of record JAOYRR010000103.1, read on the forward strand.
ATGTAGTTTACGCAGGCAAAGCCGCGAGCCGGTCGCTAGTCAAGAATATATATGTAATACTGTAAGTGAAAACTCAAGAAGCAGCAAAAATGAATTTTTATTTTTTCCTTAAATACTAACATATATTTCTTATTATATATTTAAAAATCGATATCTATCGATCGTGATGTTCGATTCTATGTAGTAATAGTAATGCGTAGGTATTTCATTATTTAGTTAATAACAAATGTGATCAAACGTTTGTAGAATGTGTGAAGGCCGGTGTTCCAGGGTCAGCGATAACAAGGCACCGTTATGTAAGATATCAATATTGGAGATATATGAAGCGGTAAAATTGATAATTTTTTTACCATATTTATTTACTTTGTAAATATTTTGTACAATCTTGTCCAAATACAGCTATAATTTACTACAGCTATAATACACTTATAATTTCATTTAACAGTAATAATGATATATCAATAAGAAAATATTGTTTACAAACAACATCTTATTGTGGATGCTGATGTCAGTAGCAAGAAAAACAAAATTGTTACCTACAAAAATATTCCCATACATTTTTAAGGTTTAGTATTTAAATTTTTGGAATATAAAGAAAAATAAACTCTTTATAATATAATAACTTTTCGCTCACGGCTTAATTGTCTTCGTGAGTGAACTGTAAAATTGATAACCACATAAAACTTTAATGAATATAATCTAAGTTAATTAAATACGACTACTAGCTTCTTAAACGATTCTACCATTTAGTTATTGAAGAAAGTAAGGTAACATAACAGTCCATTTCAACAAAACAAAACAATGCTCGATTTTTGGCCGAGTAATTATAACTTAATAAATAAAAAAATATTAAATCTTTATAAAATATCTATTAAATAGCATATGTGGAATGAATACAAAGAGATTGCGATGAAACGGCATAAAATAAATCTTTTGGGGACGATTCTTGCGCAAGCGCAGGTAGCGCACGTGTTCCAAGGGCTTATTATTTATATGTGTGTATGTATGTGTGTACTTTCTATAGAATAGATTTGATTAAGCCATAGCTTATGTGCAGTTGTTATTATATTTTACTTTATTTAACTTATTATTGGACAGATATTCCAAAAATATAATGAAAGGTTTATTTCTAAGTGTCTACGAGTGAATCTTTCGAATGTATTAAAACATCTACGAGTGCAAAATTACCTAGAGAACTAAACAACTCTTACATAATACAAATATTTTAATATTTCTTGTAAATAACTTTATATTAACGAAGCCTAATTGTTACGTACAACGCTACTATTCCAAGGTAAAAACCATATAAAAGTTATAAAATTACAACATTTTGACCTCGTTAATAGAATGTCACTATCAAGGGATCTGGGTGCTTATGGAGGTGCGTTTTTTGTATCCGCCTCCATTATGTTACTACCTGGCTCTATTATGTTCCGGGGAAAGTTATGTGAAAGACGTATAGATAAAAAACCTCTGAATTTCTTTATTTTTTTTTGCTCCTTAGAACTCGGTGTTCGGATAGGGGCATGGATGCACGTGAGGTTGTTGGAATTATTGAATTGATTCGTAGTTTAAAAGTTCCATCGTTACGTAATTTCTTTAAATGCGAATAAAATAGATTACGTACGTTTGACAGCACCTGAGTGTAAGGGAGATGGTTACCGGTTCAATCGCCAAGGAGGGTTATTATTAGATTATTTTTTTGTTACGTTGAATTCTGCCACTCAACACGCACTTTGTATGTCATTTAATAGAATTTTTATTATCAGATATCAAACACTTGTATTTAATTATATAATGTTGCAATTGGGTGAAACTGCTCTTAGTAGTCAAGCGTAAAGCTGCATTATATTACAACATTCGATTTTTGTGAATTTATTTGGGTTTGGATATGGGTTGAATGTATTGAAGAAGTTGCATTAACGTCGCACTAATTTTCTTTAGCTTCTTGTACATACAGAAAATGCTTTTCATATGAATAAAACTAAAAGTAATCTAAAAATCACTATGGGTTAATTTCCTTATTTAACACACATTTCTGTATACAAGATTTCAACTTAAGTTCACATTCTAGATAGTAATGAGCTACTGTTATACCTTTAGTTATTTTTTTAAACTATTTATTAGGTTTTAATTATAAGTTTTATATAACCATATTAAAATAAATGTATCACAGTTTATACAATTTTATAACATAAATTTAGGAAACAGTATAGACTGATATAGACTTTTTAACGTAGACCCATTCGAATCGTTAATGACCCAATAATCTGTGAAAGAATTGACACTTTGGCACAGTACACAACAGATCCTTACCATCAGGATACGTGGCACTCTACTACTGTGCGGGTTTGTAGCAACTTCCTACCAGCGGTGTTCCAGGTCGATTCGACCTATGTACCTTGAAAAAGAGCGTCTATTTCCACCTCAAAGGCCGGTAATATCCCTGTTGCTCTTCTGGTGTTACACGTGGTCGTGGGCGCCGGTGATCACTTACCATCAGCTGACCCAAACGCTCGTTTACCTTGTCTATAGAATAAAAAAAAGTAGGCTGTTGAAAAATAACTAATATTATAGTGCGGCATCAGTACCTAACTCAACACGGAATATATTTTAAGAAGCCTAAATCTGCAACCCTACGAACAAAACATAGAAGGTTCCATTATAAAGGCGACAGAATAAAAAATACATTTTTACTTTACAATACGTACGCGTGTCTATTGATAAATAAGTATTGTACGTGTTCGATCGAATTGTATAGAAATTTAGAGCCGCGATTTAAATTTTTATTAATGCGGGTTAGAATGATTTTGAGCAATACTTGTGGTTAATGAAGTGTGTTTTATGCTTAACGCTGTGTGTTTTTTTTTTGGCTTCATACTTTATTTTGTTCTTTATTTTGACACTGTTCTTCACATGACGCTCCTGTTCTTCACTTTGACACTCTGTTCTTCACATAAGTAAATGAAGAACAAGAGTCACTCGTGTTCTTCACTTACCAAAATTCGCCTAAATTCAAGACATTGTGTGTTGCGTGGATCTTATATTTTAAATCTAAAGTAGATAGAATTTGATACCACTATCATATTGTGATAATCAGAGATCATCAATATAAAAAAACATGTATTTATAAAACGTATATAAATTTGAACGCAGCTGGGTATTTGAACCCGCGCTTCTTGGAAACCGTTCAAGCGCTCTGACCGCTAAGCCATGTGACGTTATGTAATATGCATTTGAAACTTTTTACACATGGAGTAAAACAAAACCACATTGTCTTGTCCTGCAATTCCATCTTTTTAAGTTGATCTAAATGTGTTTACTAGTTCTATTATATTACGTTCCTGTTACAAACAATATATCATACTTAATTTCAGTTTAAATTATCGATTTCATTCACGAGAGAATATAACAGAAAAAGAAACAAAGTATTTAAAAAAGAAACACGCTTCAAGCTATCTTAATCAATAAAACAAGCCTGGGCTTGTCTGAAAATATTGTATGTACCATCGTATCTGGACACGTGTGCAAATTTAAGCTAGGCTCTAGCTCTAGTCTACACAGACTCGTTGGACACCCAACGAACTCGGGGAAAGCAGCATGGATAAAAGTCGCCTTTCTCTCAAACCATTTCAAGCATAACATTTATAATGAAAAACTATCACTTTCTATCGTATATTCGCTGGATATTTGAAAAAAGTATAGCAACCTTAACCCTCAATTAATAAGGATGATTATTTTGTAACCTATTATAAGCTAAGAACAATCTGTTACTAATCTACGCTATAATAAAACAGTAAAAAAGTTGTACAGTTGTCGGTACATTGAATATATTTACAATAAAATAATTTAGGGGGTAGTAGTGAATAAGAACATATGATTTTTAAAAATTTTGTTTGTCTGTTTGTACGCGCACATTTTCTATAAACATTTGAAGCCTGGTAAGGCTTTAGTATATGATTAATTTTGAAGAATGGAACACCTGATGTAGAACTATAATAGATCAGCGAAACACTTTCCGTTGACACTTAATAATCTGGAACATCTGATGAAGTACCATATAAGGCCAGCTAATCTTTAAGAAATAGCAAAAGGTCTCCTTAGCAAAAATTGATCAGAGCAATGTGCGTTTGCCGTTGATATATACAAATTCAAGATACTGAACAGCTGATGAAGAATTATGATAGTCTAGCTAAAATATTAGAAAATAGCAAATGCCTCCGTAACGAAAGCTATATAACGTAATAGGCATTTTCCATTGACATATAACAGTTAAAGATCCGGAAAATCTGACGAAGTACCATAATAGACCTGCTAAACTATAAGACAAGTCAATGCCGCATTAGTAAAAATTGTTTAGTGTGGCGGGCAGTTTTCGTTAACTAATAAATATTATGAAACTCCATCGTGCCACAGTGAGGTAACGTCTGGTCTGGACTGTAAGCGCGATAGTAATGAGTTCCTTGATGGAATTGTTATATTTATAATATTTTTAAGTTTTCTCTCCGGTAAGAAAGAAATGGCCGTTGAAAAAAAATACAATCGTCTGATAAAAAATACCACTATAAAGAAATTCGTTGTAATTTTGAGTCTGTTTCATTACCAACATGTAGTAAATGGAACTTATCCATACTAACATTATAAATGCGAAAATTACATCTACATTTTTCTCCAATATTTTTAGTTTTTCATTGATTTATTAATTTCTATAACTTATTTCATTGTTATTTCCTTTCCTTTATTTGATTATATTCTAAAATAGGATAATTTAACTTTATAATCAATATTATAGAGTGTTTATATACACTGGAACGTCTGAATTTACTTATTTTTCATATTAGTACAAAATCAGCAAATTTTATTGCTAGAGTATAAAGGTAACTTAACGTATCTATAGCTTAGTATTAATTTAATATTTTTTTAATTCATAAATAAGTCATATTTCATTTGAAATTAAACAATTTTTAACCTGATTAATCGCATATATTTTTGGTATTCGAGAATACATTTTGGAAAGCCGACGGTAGACTGGGGTGGCATTCGTCTGTCAGTTAATACAATTATTATATCAAACTACCGCCAACGATTTCGTAGTTGCCACGCGTACTGCCCTGGATTCTCATTCTGCAAGAATCCAAAAAAATGTTTCGTTTCCAAATGTGCAAAAATCGTGAAAACCAAACAATTTTATTCAATAATATTTACTTTTCCTTTACAAATATACAACCTTAGGCCATTTTTCTTAGGTAATTTCACTCTTTCACCAATAAATCAGTGTCAACGAATTGCGCATGCGATCTAGAAGAAAGCAATGTTACTGTACTAACAAGAAATATAGGTAGTTATGTTTATATCGCTATCTCGCTCTAATGTACTGTAATTTATTACACCTCACTGTCTAAGGAAAGTAGCTGCTACGTCATTGGTAGTGTATGAAAGAATTAGATGAAGCATCAGATTTTTTTTTCTTGAAGCTGTTATGAAATAAGTAAATGGAAAACACTCTGTCCTTCGTTTTCAAGTGAATATTTTGGTTGATCAAAAACATAGAGTTAAATATTATTATAATATCTGCTAATATCGTAAATTAGTGAATATTTAAAAAAAGGTACTTTTCATGAGAGTTCAGGTCCAATTTATAGGATGCCCAAAATGCTTAAGTTAGTAAATGGAAGCTTAAAAAGAGACCACTAAAGCCATTTAATAATTCAAGTTTCTATGTGTTTTGTACCAGATCCATTAATTTGTAATTTAATTTACATATATTTATTCCTTAGGGAGGTATACGAATTAAAGAATAGTGCATATATCATAGTTTTTTTCAAATGTTATTTAGAATACAACGAACGTTGTAATATTCAAAAGTGTAAAAGAAAAAGAAATAAAAAGTGAAAATAACAAAAAAAAATGGTTGTTTCTAAATATTTAAGCATACGCTTATAGATAGTGAGAGTAAAGATGACGTCGAAAGTGTATTTGTAAAATGGGACAGCTATATTAATTACATATAAAAGAAAGAGAGGCAATACTACGTGCGTGAGTGTGGGAATGCAGGCAGGTATCAATGCAACTACTTTCGAGAGAAATGATGTATCTTTGCAATGAAATTATAATTTCTCAACTACATAAACACTCCGTTCTCCACTTTTCACCCGAATCCGAGGCAATGCGGGTAGAGTGGCGGAACGCCGTACATTGTCTAGTCACCAGAGCGAAGAAATTAAAATAATATCAATCCCCCAAGTGGGATTCTTTAGACACTTCTAAAAATATTTTTTAATTTCCTAAAAGTGTGCGAATAACACTTTAAAAAATGTTAAGGATATTTTTATTATTTTTTAAATATTTTGCATACAAAATATAACACTAGATAGATACTTTCGTTTCAATAGATACTTTCGTTTCAAAAATTGATGTCATGTGTATTCGCAGTGTATTACAATGTAATATACAAGAGAGAGCGTAAAGCTAAAAAAAAATTTAAGTACAATAAAATATGGTATTTTTGATTTTATCTGAATCGATATAAATTTTGTTACGAATATCTCGTTTGCGAGATAGTCAAAGACCTAGAATTACCTAGTGTTAATTAAATCCATTATTCACTTTCCTCCGTTGTAGAGACATCAGTGTTGACGTAACATAACACTATGCTGTGCTATGAGTAATCAAATTGAGAGAGAAAACCACTTATATTAAAAAGTAAATAATATAAAAATAATACTTTACTCTAAAAATTCTTGTTATTTTACTAATAATATGAATATAATACATATTAAATTATATTTCAAAAATTATACACAGCCCTGCCCTTTTTCAACGGACACAAAAAATGTATCGAAAGAAAGTAAAAGCATTCCAGTTCGAGGTTGTTTTTGTATAACATAAAAAGTCTTTTGTATGAATATAACAATGGTAGACAAAACCTTGCGCAACACGTGCAGAATTGTAGGAATCATTTTATATTTTGCGATATAATTTCAAATTTATTTACACGTTTATATAGTACTAGCTGTTGTCAGCAGCTTTGCTCGCGTAGAACTTAGTTTATATTTACAAGGAAGTTTTAAAATAATGTACCTGCCTTATTTGAAGTATAAGGTACGTTCATTCAAAAGCTCTTTCTACTATACTACATTCGTGATTCGACTTTTGTGCACTAGAAAGACCAGATTTCTCACTGAGCTCATTCTCGAATAGACTTCATAGAGCTGCATAATCGAAAATTTTTGCAAGCTCTGGAATACTTATTTATTCCGTATATTGAAAAGTTTAAGAATAAAAAATTCAAATGTGAATGTGCAAAATATATATTCAAGCGTAGAATTTCTTAAAAAACGCTTAATGAAATTTGCATAAGCATTGCAACAGTAATTTTTTTTTATGAGTACCCAAAAAAGCTAGGTTTCTAATTTCTGTCTATAAACATGACGGACTTGCATACAAAGTTTCAACAACTATTCCGTGCCTTTAGGAGAAGATATTATTTACTATTTTTTAATCACTACATAAAAGTTATATGTGGGCATATAACTTTTATGTCTCTACCATCACATATTACTGATTTCCATACATAATTCGAACTCTTATTTTCATTTCCATTCCTTCCATTTAAGGATTGAATTTCCAAAAATCCTCCCTTAGTGGGGGGTCCACTCCACAAAATAACCCGACTGACCAAAGATCATGTGAACTACATGAGATGATAAATCAGTTAGTACAACTTATTTTATTAGTATGAATATAGATTAGGAAGGCATTCTGGGACAGCGGCCAACTGTAAGCCGGTTCTGGGTTCGATCTCCACTTAAGGTAATGCGTTGGGCGTCGGACGGAATGTAGAGGGCAGAGTATCTTGACACTAGCAGGAAAAATGTTAAATAGAATAAAATATTTCCAGAATCAGTTCAGTTGCGTCTTAAAAAAGTCCATTGAAAATTTAATAAATAAATTAAAAAGTAAGTAAAAAATAAACATGTCTTTTATCTAACTACAAGATAATAAACGGACGTAAGATGTAACAAGAAATTATAAAATTAAATTTAGCAATATAAATAAGAATATACGCTGTGAAATTATTGCTTTTATCGATATTTTAATATCCGTTTAACATTTATAATTATTTTCTTATCTCGATTTGCAAAAAAGAATATCGTGAGAAATTCTGTACATAATAAACATACATAACATAATCGAGGGAAGGAACTGTACGATTGTATCAGAGAACGGAAGGTCTTCGATATATGTTGGCATAATATAATGAGTCAACTTATACCTAAATGCATTTATTATTGCATTTTACGAAAACATATTTGTTGTGTGAAAAATTAATTTAAACCATTTTAAGCTTTACATTTTTTCGGTAGAGCATGGTAGGCAAAATAATTTAGTTTCATGACGCACTTTGTCGGAGAAATGAATATAATATAAATATAATCTTTCCCCAAGTGGGGATCGAACTTACAAATATCGTGTTATAGTCAGACCAATGCGCCATGATGAGCTCAGGATGGAAAAAATATATTACAATATAATGGAAAATAAAAGTAATTAAAAATTAATTAATAAAGGAAATTATATATAACTCTTCTCACACATTCGCTTTTAAAAAAGTACCTTTAAAAACGTGGTACTTGAATGTCAGTCACGTTTTGAGTTTTGAATGTTAAGAAATAATGACGTCCTTGTTGGAAATTGGTCCAACTGGAATCCAATGTATTAAGGTCTTCGTGGGGGACAGCGTCTGCCTGTAAATGATTGGATGATTGATTGTGGGTTCGGTTCCCACTTAGAGGAATGATTAGATTTTTTTTTATTTCTCTGCTCTGGTACCTAAGACAAAGCATGGCGTTGGGTTCCGCAATGTCTCAATTTCGGACTGAAAGTGAAGATAGAAGTATCTTGACACTAGGTTACATCGACTACCTTGCTATGCGGGTAAAATCGTAAAGCTGAAAAAAATATAGAGACGAAGAAATTATAGGGAAGAGAAGTGTCAAATAGATAGTATCCTTTAGGTCCTTATTTCGCCATTTAGATTATTTATGAATAAGGTTTGTTTGTATTAATTAGTTTAAGATGCTAGTTATATGAATTGAACAGTATGGATTGTAAGGTCGAGAAAAAAAGAAACTCTTTAACTTACCTTAGATTTACTATAGACTTATATGTAGGCGTAAAGAGACCTCTTTAAAATGTACTCATCGCTTTTCAAATAAATTTAGGCTTAAAGGGGGACTCTTTAAAACGCGCATTAGCGCTCGCCTCCACTGTCCGAGCTCACCTATCTACCAAATTTGAAACTAATGCTGCATTTAAATATCTAATCTAATCTAACTACACCCTAAGGAAGTATTATTAATCATAATTTGTAGTCACTATAGCTACTATATTAACATCTCATATAAATTATATTCATATTTACCACTATGAATTGCTCAATACAAGCCTACACCTATATATGTATACAAATTACAAGAAATGGATATTTGTCTATTACACATGGACCACTCGCTCCTCAATTCGAAGGTCAACAGAGTCATCTCTAGATGCACTTTAGCGCATCGGTGAGACAATACGTTGACCCCGATGTCCTTTTACGTTCTCTAGCTTACAACATCACAGAATCAGGGTCGTGTTGTATTAAATCTATTGGAAAGTTATTAGTTAGAAGTGGATATCAAATGTTCCTTTTTTTACTAATTCCACTATAACTTCAAAATTGACACTCCGTTTTCCACTTTCCGCCTGAATCCGAGACATTGCGTATAATATTGCATATTTCAATAGATTTATTGTGATATTTAATACTGTTGAATTTATTTAACAGGATTAATCTTGTATATTTTGGTATGCGAAAACACATTTTACCAGACGTTTCGAACACTTTACAGTCCGTAATCCGACAGTCCGTAGTCACAGGAAGGAAGGTACAGGCCACTAACAGGTAGGTACAAAAAGCGAACACTTAACAGACTGTCTAAAATATATTTTTTAATATCGAAATATACGCTATTTGCGTATAATAGTTTCACTTAAAATGTGTAAAAACCACGAATACCAAAGATACTATTATAGAAAGAACAGTATTGAAGCCGTTTTTGTTCTATTTATATTTCATTTTTGAGATATTTCGTTAAGAAACCCGATGCCGCCGTGCTGTCTAAGAAGATATGGGACATCAAGTAATTTAGTCAGTCTTTTAACTTATCAATATTGATATTTCTGTTTTTATGAATATAAAAACAATACAATCATAACTAAATTAGGAGCCAAGATGAAAACGTCGATTTGACTTATCAAGATATAATATAATAAAAAATCATAGCGATATCTGTATAAGGCTGAGGAAATATTTGAAGAATTTATCGTTCAGCTCACAGCCATCAAAACCGAAAATGGCAATACTTCTCATTGGAATTCGTGTAAGTAGTTGTCATTGAAGAAATGTGAAATAATTTACTTTTTTATCGTTTACTAAATTTAGTGCGCGGCCGTTCATGATGTACGGCCCGGCCCTCCTTTAGAAGAGAAGGGTGTTATATTTATAGATATTTAAGTTTTACGCAAATATAATTTTTTCGAGGCCACTTGTTTTGTAAGTGCGGTGGTTGTGGATTCGATTTTCAAATAGGATAATTTTATTTATTTTTATTAACCCGCCCTGTTAAGATGTGGCGTTGACTTCTTTAATTTGGGCGGAAAGTTGAAAACGGAGCGTCTTGACTCTCTTGGTTTAAGCTCTTTCTACTCTAAAAGTTCAAATTGGTTCTAACCTAACCTTATCAAGATTTACCGTGTCTTTTAGCACAAGATATTTTTTTTTTATCGAGGCATTTGTAGAACTGAATAATTGGCAAAGAATAGTTCTATTAAAACTGGAAAATTTTAAAGTTCAAAGTTTTAAAAAGAAAATCTAGAAGTTTACTGTAGTTCGGACTTTTACAGTAACTTTCTACCTACAATTTTGTTCTATGAAGATATAATAAATGACATACTTCAAATTTCCATAATGTTTGCAAAACGAGTGCATGTGAAATCTTATTTTATAGCACAAATTAGAAAGATACTAGATATTTATATGAAAAGTATGGTAATTTAGATTCACGTCTTGCGTTTTACGTTTAATTTAGTTATGTTTGGTTGAAATGTCACGAAGTATCGTCTTCACGTCTTACGTAAGTCTCTTATAGGTAGTTAGAACTCCATTTTATATTTTCTATTATATTTTAAGCATTTTACTTGAGAAAGTTGTGAAATTTTAAATTTATACCTTGTGTTTTTATTATATGGACTGTTGGATGTTAGATGCCAACTGTTTGATATAATTTAATTTAGAAATGAAACTATATTTAACCGGATTAATCGCGTATATTTTTGGTATTCGAAAATACAATTTGGAAACCCAGCGTTTCGAACGCTTTATAGTAGTCCGTGGTCATAGGTAGACGACCTATGACTATTTTCGAATACCACGTATATTATATACGCGATTAATCCGGTTAAAAATAGTTTCATTTCTAAATGTGTAAAAGTCGCGAAAATCAAACATCTTATTATAATTTAATTTAATTATTTTATACCTAAATCACACACATACATACCAAGCCCGCATCATAGTGTCCTAGTGTCAAGACAATTCGTTCTCCACTTTCCGCCCGAATTCGAGATATTGCGTGTTGAGCGGCGGAACTCTTTCTCTTGTCACCAGAGCGGGAAAATTAAAATAATATGGTGGAAAATTGAACCCACAACCATCGCGCTTACAGTCAGACCCTGTCACACTGCGCCACAAAAGCCTCTTAACTTTATACCGTGTCTTTATACCACTCGTTATTACATATATACTGTGTAAACGGATGGTTGTATCGATGTTCGATACCCACTCGATGAACTGGTTATATTATTTTTTTCCACCAGGTCCTTTTTGTCCGTCGAGGGAAAAGCGATAAGCTTAGAAAAATTACAAATACCTGGGACATCTAATGTAAAAGTTTTAGGGGCAATTACTACTTTATAAGTGGCGATAATAATTATTTTTAGCATCAGCTTTTTCCCGCATAGCAGGATAGGCAGGGAGAACCTAGTGACAAGACACTCCGTTCTTCATGTTCGAATCCGAGACGTTGGAATTCAACGCCGAGCTTTGTCTTGTCACCAGAGCGGAGAAATGAAAACCGTTTACATATGATCATTTCTCCGTTCGTCTCCTTTAATCGATTCCTATAATCTGACTCTTTATATATATATATATATCGCTTAGTAATTAGTAAAACAATTTTCCTTTTTTAAATATAAGTATTAGAAGCTTAATCTAATAAGACTATATGAATCAAGAGGGATAGAGGAGATATCAAACTGGAATATTTTGTGTGCTCATTCATCATATAAGCTAATACGCTGAAACTCTGTCCTATAAGAAAGAAAAAGATATTATTAGTCCTCTTTTTAAGACTTAAGCATTAAAATACAATACTGCTAGTTATTCTTAATTATAACCTTTTTGTTTTCAAGCACGCAAACTTTCTGTCGATCAACATAAACAGTCCGACAGTAAACGTGTAATTATGGATGAATTATTTTCTCTAGGTTCTCTTTATTACCGTATTGGCTGGAAAATGCAAAGATGCATTCTTAGTCGATTAGAAATTGAGTTCGCAAAAACTCATACTCTGGTTAAATGAAATAAACATTGAACTATTTTATGGAAGTATATAGATTTTCTATTATCTTAGTGTAGGTAGCGTATTCAGTTTTAGGTATATTTTTTTAAACAGTTATGTGCTTGATTGCGAAAACTAACATCCCGAAAATATATTTATAGAAAAAAATCCAGCGTAAAGAATTGAATACACAAATCTCACAGTTACATTTAGATTTTTATTTATAGTATAGAAAGGACCAACGCACGTTAAGGTCACCGGATGATAAGCGAAAACCCACGCCCACGACCCCGTGTGGCACCAAACGAGCTACATGTTCGTTTCTGGACTTTAGGGTGGAAATACACGCACCTTTTGAAGGTACCCATGTTGTATCGACCTGGAAACTGCCGCTGGTAGGCTACTTCACAGTCGTGTGGCATTTGAAAAGGAGTCCCTACAAAACCGCACACTATAATACTGACACGAATCCAGGTGACGATCAACTACGCTGTAATGGCGTTAAAAGTAGCATATGTACGTACAGATATACCTATATCATAATATAAAAAGATATATTATCATTTATATAGAACCGTGGACTATGGATCGTTTAGTTCCCAACATCTAACAAGTCCACACGTGTTAATACAACAGGCCTTTCATAGAATATGGGCCAGCCTTCCCCTTCTAGATCGCATTAGATTATATTGAAGTTTTTAGGTTAGCAAGATAAGGACGATGTCCTGAACTAGTTTTATGTATTCTTATGAATGAAAAGAGAGAAATTATATTCACTGTGCCATTTAATTTGATCTTGCATGAAAAATACTCTATACATACATATAATAAAAAATTTACTGACCGCTGTCTATATATCAACGATATATGTGAATAATTATTATTGTAACAATGATTTTTATTTTTTGTCTGTTTGTCAGTGAGTGTGTCTCTCAGAAACAAGATAGCCGAATTCAATGCTGTTTTGACTATTGTACTTCGGTAAAACTTTCCTTCACATAAAGTGTTTATTTTATTTCAATCGGGTCGTAAATAAAAGAATATAACACTAAAATTCCAAATTTAAGCAAGGTTTGCGATTTAAGTTAGAACGTGGGTGGGTGAAAAAACGAAATAGTTTAGTCGTGTAGTTTACACAGGCGAAGCAGCGAGCTTCGCAGTTTGTATTAGTTGAAAAATATATATAAAATAAATAGCATAATATATTGTATGTAGAAACTTAGGATATATATACATATATATATGTAGATATATATACATATATATATGTAGATTAATACGTATAGAAATAAGACATACTTCTTGTACAATCCTAAACATTTTCAGACTTAAGGTTCTAAGATAGACCAGTCAAGTACAAGTACCAGAAAAGACCAGTCTTATTAAGAGTAAAAAAAATTATAATATCGCTGTCATACATTACATAATAAAGTATTAAAAAAGTCACTCGTCTTGATATATTACATACATATTTGTAATAAAATTCAAAACATTTATTAAAATTGTTTTTAGATTAATTTACAGAAAAAAAGGAATCAAAGATTAGCCGTCCAAAGCGCAAAATGACTGACAAAGGCTTACCTTCTTAGAAAATTCATCACTTGCGACGTTGACGAATATACACTACTAACGAAAAGATAAACGAACTTTACCTCTACTATTGTTCTACTCGATATGTATTAACGTTAGTTAGTTAAATATTCCGTATATTTAGAAAATTATAAGCATTTTAACAAGAATTCAAAAATATTTTTTAATTTCACATTTACTGCTTTATTGTGTAAAATGTGCAAATTACATATATATTATTTATTTATAACTGTATATATGTATTTAATTATAATACGTAGTTTTGGTTTTGACGCGCAACAGCGCGAACAGTAACGTTTGGTGGCGTTACCTTTTGTATTAAAAAAATGATATTCGGGATTTTTTAAATTTAAATTTCATTTTGCCATATTGACATAATAATCTTTTATTTCTGAATAAAACTAGATATGATATGACATGTTATACTTACTTTTTAATCTCATTATGATTATTTTGCGTATTATAAGCGTGTGAACTAATTAACAAAACATAAAATAACACGAATCCAAAATGAAGTAAATACGAACCAAAAAAGAAAAAAAATTGTTACCTCCCATTACGATAGCAACTATAGTTTACTAAATAATGACTACAGTAACTCGTAGTAGACTAACAGTTTTATTGTTTTATGAAGGCTCAAAACAATTACGAGTTATATTTGGTAGTGCAACCTTCTAGTGACCTGTCTTTAATTAACTTGGGTCTTTGCCCGTCTCAAACGTACTGACTTTCAAATGATCCTTGCAATACAAGAATTTCTCGGTTTACTTTTTATTTTGAACTAGCATTTTGCTTCGGATATGCTAGTGGATATTGGTTGCAATTAAATATTTTTATAATTTTTCAATAATACTATAAAAATGTTAAAAATACATTGTTTGTTTATCTCTAGAAGGCCATCGTGGCGCAGTGCGCAGCATCTGACTGTATACGCGATAGTCGTGTGCTCGATTGCCACTCAGGGCAATGTGACAAGACAAAACGCGGCGTTGAGTTCCTCCACTCAACACTAGGTTTCTTGCAGCCTTTTTTAGAATACTAAGATATAATTTGTCAAAATGAACATATGAATGCGAAGAAATAGTATTTAACGTTTTATATTACATACAAACGAAGTTGCAGGCTGCAACTCGTACCATTTAAATATGATTGTATAAAATTTATTGCGTATCTTGTATAATTAATTTGTTATTGATTATCAAATAAATATGTTCTAAAATAATAAATTCCTTTATCTGACAAATCTAAGAGCTAACTGAAATATAATATCAATGGTTACTAGGTTAGCGTTTTATATGTTTTTATAGCTTCTCCTCACGACTGTATATATATGTTAAAAAAATGTGCATATTAACATAAATTTCTATGTTTACACGCCTCTGACTAATGAAAGGGGCATCGTGGCGCAGTGGTACAGCGTCTGGTTGTTAAATTCCCACTCCGGGGTTTGGGTGATTATATTATTATATTAATATTTAAAATATTTTCATTTCTCCGCTCTTGTACCTAAGACAGGCGTTAAGTTCCAGCACTCAACAGGGATGTCTCGATTTCGGGCAGAAAGTGTAAGCATTTCTTGACAGTAGGTTCTCTATGGAAAAGCGTGAAGTTGTTTTTTTCTATAAAAGTATTATATTATATTTTGATTTTATATAAAACCATTATAATTTAGATTATATATTAACTAGGCACAAATTATTTTTTAATAATTTTACTAGGATAACAATGTTGTTTCTTATGTAAGCCAATGTAAGATTAAATTAAAAATATAGCGTATGAGACTCATTATCATCTCACAAAGTAGCGAGCAAATTATTTTTACAGTTTACAAATTCAAAACAGAAGAAGAATTGAAATATAAAAAAAAAACTACAATTTGGCTAAGATCTCTCCAAAAGGACTATATCATATTTAAACACATTAAATAAACAAACAAACTAAACATACTTTTTACATAATTACACTGTAGGTAGGAATGTATAATCATTGTTTTATTTCCATTTCGAATCTCCAAACGTCTCGCATTTATTTTGTTTATTGGATATGAGTTAGTTGTTTTACCTGTTAAGTGTGACTTTCGAATTGTCTACACCTACGTACGAAATTTGGCGTAGGGATGCCATAAAGGAATTCATTATTTATATAATATCAGATTTATATTAAATTTTTCTACACATCTGTAGGGTTCATCTTCTCCGTTCGAGTAAATAAGCCAAAGGGCGGCGTTGAGTTCCGGCCGGAAAGTGAAGAACGTAGTGTCAAGACACTAGGAACCTATATGCCAAATTTCAGCATTCTACGCCCATCAGTTTCGGCTATGCGTTGTCTGTCAGTCAATCTGTCAGTAAGAGTTTTATTTAGGTATATAGATAAGTTTCATGCTATTTCACACATAATAGGCTAGGCCTAGAGAATGTAGTGTTAAAACAATCGTTCAATGTTTTGCGCTTACCGCTCACGTTCAAGACGTTATGTGTTGCGAGGCGGAATTTTATGCGGCGGCGGATTATCTTGCAATTATCTTGCAAGAACAAGAGTGCGAAAAAATTAAATTATTTTACTATAACCCCACAACCATCGCTTGTGCAAGAGTCTCAAAAAACTTGCAGGATAGGAAAAAACAAAGAAAGTTACCAAAAAAACTCATTTTTTTAAGAAAAACATCAGAAAATATAATAATAATAATAATGAGCCCCCCAAAATCCTACCTTATGTCCTAGCTGAACATCTTTGTAACGTGTACTTACGTAACTTACACGGCTAACAATGTGAAGGTAACCCATAAGAATGGAGACACAGTTAACACGTCTGGGCACACCTGCAGCTGACGTTTTTTGTTTCGGCATGGGAACCGTCAGCGATCTGGAGTTGAACAGGAGGGCTCCCATCGACAAATATACTATAACACATAGCACTACCCAATAGTCTCACAGAACTATACAGTCCAAGCAGTGCATCATACACACCTTCTATACCATCATCTCCTTATCCGAGCGATACAATAGAATATGTGCCAACTTTGGTTGCTGTTCGGGAGGCAAATTCCTTTTTTCCCGTGTTCGCCAAAGCTCGAAAACGCATGAAATGGAGTTCTGAAGTTAACATATTTATTATACGTACATACTACCAAATCACGAAGTTAGAAATAGATTTCACGACACATAGACAACGTTTACACGAATTATTCTGCCAAAAATATCCTTGCATTAATATTTACGAGCAAAAAGTAGCAGACCAAAGGAAAAAAATATTTCGAAACAAACTAGTACCCCAAGAGCTACTGTACTGAAATATACATGAAAGCGCAACAAAAAAAACTCAAATCATCCATCTCAAGATAGTAACAAACAAGTACAGTTCCTACAGGAAAACAGTTAACTACGTTATTGGCCAGATATATGGGAACAAGAATCAAAACATGGGAATAAAAAAGTACATGTTAAAAGAAAAAAACAAAAGAATATACAATGTACAAGAATACTCGTATAGTGTACAGTATGCGGCCTTATCGCTAAAGTAGCAATTTACTCCAGGCAACCTTAAGGTGTAGGAAATAGCAAATTAAGAATTGGATAGTGTGAATAGCAACATCAAAATCAATAGATTAATCACATGATGTACTTATATATATATATAAATAAATAATGTACATACCTATATAGGTATGTATATACATACACACAAATATACATACACACAAATATTTAGAATTTACAAACGAAAAATACACATATCACAAATGACAGCGACCAACATCTTAAAATGTAAGGAAGTGCTTCTTGAAACGATTCTTGCAAATTAATATAGAATTCGAATTTCTAATAATTAAGGGAAAGAAGTCCCACAGTCGACACACTGATCGAATCGAAATGGAAAGAATGAATAGAAATATTCAATATACTCGTAGTATAGTGTAGGGTTTGTGTTCGGAACGAAGGAATCGGGTGTATGAACCGCCCAAAAACTCAAAACGGTCTTTAAGGTACGGTGGGGAAGTTGGATTGAACAGAATACAGTAAGAAGACGAAGTATGTGAGTACTCATACGAAATTGAATCGGGAGCCATTTCATTTTTTTACGGTAGGTATATGATCATATTTACGTATACCGAATATGATGAATATGGAGGCGCCCAATCTTATGGAGGCGGTCAAACTATAAATATTCTAAGAACAATCTAAATACAAAGACTTCGAATAATATATAAATGTTCACATCAATTTATTACAATAATGTTTCTATTAAGAGGTATGATATGATAAATGTACATTTTATTGCGAATAATTGTGAAATATTTAATATTTGTAGTTGGAAATGTTGAATATTTCTTTTTTTTTCGGAAATCTGATCAAATTCGAACATTACAATTTATTGTTTGTTTTTTATTTATGTAGCAAATATATATGTTAGAAAATGTTTTGATTATGACTTTTAAACTTTTTCCTTTTTATAATTGAATAAACCTTCTTGTGTTCTCCATACAAAGTCAAGAGTCATAATCTGTGCTCAAAGCCATTACATAAATGTATAAATTGATACTAACAAGTATCATTATACTTGTAAGAGAGGTAGGGGGACCTCGATAGACCTTCGAGAACATAGGTTCGATGACATTGGAAGAAAGTCACATAAAAGCCATGAGGACACTCGGAGGGCGTGTATGAAGAGGTTGGACAGTGGACGAGGCGAAAGAAGTATGTGGAGACCGTAGCGTTTGGCGCTCTGTTTAGTGATAAAGTGTGAAGCTTAAAAAAGTGATAGTGGATTTTAGAAACAATGAAATAAGCTGCAACTTGAAAATTAGGCACAGAATATATAATAATGTCAAAATCCTATTTATATTAATTGGCAGGACCAAGCTCCTTAATTCGTTTGAGAAGCCCTGTGGAACCAAGTAATTTGCTCTTAAAATTAAAATTCCACATGGCGAAATTAAATTCAAATTTAATTTTCATCGTGTGGAATTCCAACCCATAACCAATCGTGTTAACAGTCAGATGATGTACCACTGCGCCATGATATACATATGTTATTATAATAGTATAAGGTTACTAACTAGTATCACACGTATACAAAGATATTACTTGAATGGTTCTTTATAGCAGCTTTCCGATTTCACACGGTTTTTCATACGGTTCGCGTTTTTTCTGCATAGCAGGGTAATCAGAGATAACTTAGTGTCAAGATCCTCCGTTCTCCTTTTTTCGCCAGAATTCCAGACATTGCCTGCTGAGTGCAACGTCACACTTTGTCTCGTGTAATAGAGTGGGAATCAAACCCACAACTTATCTTGGTTGCAGTCAGGCGCTGTCACACTGCTCAACGGAGGCCTCTACTGTAACTAAAAATATTTTAAAGGTCAACAAAATTTTGTTACATATAACACCTGACAAACACCTTTACTTTGTTTGACACCCGTGTACCATATTAGGTTTCAATTTAAATGCTAATGTTGGAACTATTGACTAAATATCGTACAATTTACGTCCGTGATTGACGTGGCCCTACTAGCGAACGAAAGTGGTTTATATATTGTAGTTTTATATAGGGTTGCCTGTTTCTTATACTATAATTAGGTAATAACAATTTTCGAAGCCATCGAGTTTAGGCTGTCATCGCGATAATTATAGAGTTCGATTTCCACTTGGAGAAATGATACTGAAATCATTTTCATTGGTATGGCGTCGCTTTATTAATTTTGGAGCGAATATATACAAGGTGGCCCAAAATAAATAATCATATTGGAAGATGCTTTTATTTTAGTCAAATCTGTTTTGACATTTGTGAAATAGACAGATGTAGATGTAGATTAATATATTAACAAAAAAACCCGTTGTAAACATATAAAAAAGTGGAGAACGGAGTTTCTTGACACTAGGTTTTATCTGACTACCCTGCTACGCAGAAACAACGCATCTCTATATATCCTATACAATATCTAATGAACATTAAAGTTATATATCATCATAATAACAATTTACATTTCCAATTCAATATCGTGTCTATTTAACATTTCTATACATAAGTAGTAAGACGTTTTATTATTTATCTTCAATTACATATTCTTAGTATATAAACAGGATCTACTTGCTAGGATTACTTAGAATTAACTTTCGAAGTAATTTATCAGGTGCAAAGTAAAGATGAATTACGAAATATAAAGTAGTTGGATTTGAATTGATTAACATTTAAAAAGGACTTTTAACGTTACTGTCTTTCTAAAAAAATTTCAGAGCCAGCCAGTAAAAATTTTTACTTTGAAAATCTTGGAAACCGTCCTAGCGCTCTGACCGCTAAGCCACGCGTTCGAGGCGCGGGTTCGAATCCCGCTGCGTTCAAATCTTTATACGTTTTCTTAAAATGTTTTTCAATTTCCTAAGTGTGTAAATAACACTTTGTAAATGTTAAAAATATTAATTGCATATACCTACATCCGGAGTAAGTTTTAATAATCTTTTTTATATAACCTTTATTATACTATAATATATAAATAATTATTATTGCATACTTCGCCAACAAGTGGAATATTTCTAAGAAATTTTCTTATTTTGCGTCACTTAAAGTGTTGTTTACTACGAAACAAATAGCTGGAAAATATTATTACTATCTGTATTTACTTTTATTAATTATTAACTTTTTCCGTCTATACTTACGAATCATATTTTAGATGACTTCATTTGATCTTGATTTTCCAAGAAGGAAATGTACCAATAACAAAAAAAAAATTAGAGGACAGCCGTCAGAAGTGAAATCTTGAAAATGTGTTTTGAACTTTCAAATTGACTATAATATAAATTATTTATTTAATTTTTTTAATTAAAATTATTAATTTAAGGTATCCGACAATCCATATCCAACAATGAATATTCTCTTTTTATTAAAAGAAAGAAAAAATAAAAGGGTAAATATTTTTAATTATGGAGGCGTTCGTGGTTTAGTTCAGACTGTAAACGCGATAGTTGTGGACCCACTAGGGAGACTGAATAAGTAATTATACGATTTTCATTTTCCTGATCTGCTAAAATTGGATCTGTTTGAGTTCTACCTCTTCTGTAGTACCCTTTACCTCTTTACGCAAGTCGAAAGGAAAATTCCACAGGACCTCCACGATCCGGATGTGGACACAGCTTTCTCTTTTCATCTTAGCTACATATCGCTGAACCTTTTGGAGAAACCAAAGGTTTTAGCTGGTTCAATTCGTAATGGTGACTATTTCCATAAATATAAATATATCTTATTCGCGAAAAACCTCAGACAATATCTCAATTGGCTATCGAGGACTGCAGAAAAGTTAATCAAAAACCGGATGCTGAACATTTAGTTCTTGACCAACTTCTCTCCAGTTTGTGTGTACTTTTAGTTTTATTAAAATTTACTTTTTAGCTTCACGCTGTATTCCTATCGAGATATTAAATAATATTAAACTAAAAATTTATATATTATTCGTATATTTAAAAATATAATATATGTTTAATTATAGCAAATTCGAAAAAAATCTTAGTAAGATATAAATATTAGTTTAACGATCAAATTACCGGCAAAACTACTGAAGGCATAAATGATATATCTTTAAATCATGCAGTCGAATTTTATGTATTTTATTTTTATTATACCATAGCTAAGTCAGTTCAATTATAATTGCTAGTTAAATTATAAACAGCTTGTATGGTAAAATAAAATGGTATTGTCACTATTTCCCGTGCAATGTCTTATTTTTTAGCCTTTATTTCACTATTAATTAACCATTTAAGCATTCCTTGGTCTACTACAAATATTTCAATACCAAAATTAACCAAACCGGCCCAGCAGGTCTCGAGTTGTAGCGAGACCAACAAACACTATTTCTTGTTTATATATATATATATATACATATTATTATATTATATTTTTATATATATAATATGTAGATGAAACTATTATAATGTAGATTATAAAGTAACTATGCACAAATAGATTTTCTGGTATGCGGAAAAAGCGTAAAGCTGAAAAACAACAATTATTTGTCTTTTTCTCATTTAAATGTGTTTAACTTAATATTACGCAGACGTTTGGCAAAGCTTACTTATCAGATTAAGGCTAACGTGTTCATTATATTAATTTATTTATTCATTCTAAATCGTTAATATAAAAATAGTAAATCCCTAATCGAATTTCTTACTTGAAAACGCCAAAAGTACACTAGATTTCAATTAGTATTAGACTATAAAAAAAACTAAGACCAGAGCCAAAGGTTCAGTTTCAGCTGAAAACCTTGTTTCAGTCGGACACTTATTAAAACAATCACTTCATAACTTATAAAAACAGTTTTAGGTTGATATTATTATGTAAATTTTGCTGACAACCCTGCTATAGTCGATGTAAATCTATTATTTGTACTAGACGAGTTTGATTCTATTGTTATTTGTCGTGCACGTTTATCATACCTTTGTACTACCTAATGCGTGTATATATTTTGATAGTTCATACTTCATTTGGTGCATACAAATTAAGACAGGAATATGTTATTGCGAGACACTCCTTGCCTAATTGTAATCTCAATAAGTTTTTCTATAGGGCAACTCAACGCCGCACTTTGAGTTACCAGAAATGATTATTTTGTATAAAGTAATATTTACCTTCTTATACTTATTAGAATTTCCTGCATATTTTATATATAAATATAAAAAATTTAAACCTACAACTACCCTCGTAAACGTACAAGCTACCTAAGCTATTAAACTAAGAGTGTATTGCAATAATTTCATTGAAGATACGAAGCCATTGAATGACTTTAGACATTTAGCGTTACAACTGCAAGTGGCATTTTACCTTTTAATTTGCATACTTTTCACATATCATGTTTCACATTTTAATATCTTTGTATCTTTAATAAATTAATAACGCTGTTAACGCTTACATCAGTGTTGAATTCTGAACAGGTGTTGAAAATAGTTATATATACCATATAAATACTTGTTATTACAATAAATATGAAAATAGCTTCGCATTTTTTCCCATATGGCTGGGTCAGCTTAGTGTCAAGCCACTCCACTCTTCAATTTCCGTCTGATATCGTGACAATACGTATGTAGTGGCAAAACTCATCGCCACGTTTTGTCTTGTCACCAAAACGGAGTAATGAAAATAATTTTAATATAATCAACTTCCTCGAGTTGGAACCGAATTCACAACGAATCGTTTTTTTTTAGGTGTAAGTGGTTAACTTCGCCCATGGACATCTACAAAATCAGAGGAGTTGTGGACGCGTCGCTGGCCTTCTGGGTGAAGGTGTCTGTACTCTCGACGCTTGAAAGCCCCCAGGTCGTAGCATTCAGGAAAAGCCACAGGAGGAGGATCATTCCATACCTTGCACCTGCGGGGAAAAATGACCTCAAGGCACGCACGTTAGATGCATCCCATGCGTCCAGATGGTGCGCATGACATCTAGTTCTGTGGCGAGAGGTGCGATAGTAAAATTAAGATGACTTAATTACAAGAAGCGCTGTCCCACTGCACCACGAAGGCCTCAGTTTAAAGTATACCGTATTTTTTGCATTTACGTATCTTTAATATTTTTCAGCTTCATGATTTTTCCAGGGTAGGCAGAGAGAACCCAAGACGAACCCGAGACATTGCATGTTGTATGACGGAACTCAACGCCACGTAATTTTAACATAATATTCTCCCAAGTGGAAATCGAACCCCTAAACAAATCGTGTTCACAGTCAGACGCTGGCCCATTGCGCCATGATGGCCTCAACTCAAGGATATATTATAAGTTATTAGTATTTACGTATGTTTAGTATTTTCTGGTATAGACATAGATCGCTAACTGATAAATCAGACCGTCCTTTATTATCCAACATCGAACTTCAAACTTTATATATGAATATTAACATTCTACCCCGAATGGAATTTGATCCTCTAAAAGTTCACTACAGCTGTATATGGCACAAATGCGCCACAAGCGTCTTCATTAGCCAATTATTTAATAAAACAAGACAAAAAAAAAACAAGAAAAAAAGAGTACCATTTGAAGAAAAATAACGATTACCTCTTACATCTGTCTAACGCATTAGTTAAAAATAGAGGGCAGATGGCGTTTAATTGAAAAGGTCACCTTATATCCTTATAATTTATATTCATATATCAAGCTCAAAGAATTATTTTTTGCAAAAACTCTATACACGATGCCGAACAGTAAAATTCAGTACTGACGTCTGTACGTCCGCACGTCCGATTGTTTTACACCAATTAATGCCCCCTGTACTCAAATAAACTTTGCTTCAAAGGTGCGTGTTATTTTTTATATTAAAAGATATTCCCGATAATTCAAGTCTAATAGGAATGTTTTTTATATAAATAAATATATACATACATATATTCATAGACTTCTACAAAGGTATTACAATGCACAAAGCACATGTTGTTTCTTTAAAAACATAAAAATAAGTAAAAATTACTTTATATAAGATTTTGAAATAAAAATACTTTTAATACATATGTAATAAGATGGTAGCTGGAAATAGTTATTATATGTTGTATTTCAGATTCAAATATAATGATTTTTATATACGTATATGTAAACATCGGCAGTTTAGTACACAAGTCGAATATCTTGGCTTTTTAAGTCTTAATTGGGATAGTCGTCTTTTTTTTTAATACACACGTTATGTTACTAATACACACAACACATTAGACACCAGTACATGTGTTCTGAGTGTACACTCATTTTACTTTACTCAAGGACGCAACAGTGCTAGTACACATACACTCATAGCATTTAAGGACTCATCAGTACTAGTGCACCTACACTCAAAGTACTCAAGGACTTACTAGTATTAATGCACATGCACTCAAGGTCCTCAATGACCAAGTGATTATGAACTAGTAATTTCATTTCACTCTTTCCTAAAATAAAATAATTTAAGATAAACATGATGATATTGCAAAATCTCTCCAATTTACAACAAAATAATTGCAGTAAATAACTATGAACTATCCACCACGACGTCTATGGTGTTGGGTTCGAAAGGCACTAGATATGAAGAGTTCGTAAATTCGCAAAAATTAAGTTATCAAAAAAAATTATAAAATACATTAATTTTGAAATGTGTGAAACATTACGCTGATTGATTTGTTACAGAATGAACTACATGTGATTTCTTTTTTTTATATACAAATTTATTATATTATTACTTTAATATTATAATTTGTTATATATAAAAATTGAGCCATTTTGGCTTTGGGCCATTGGTTGTGAGCTCGATGCCCACTCTGTGCAATGATCACAATTTAATTATTTTCAAAGCGTTAAAAAAACAAAACATTTAAAACTATTAAATATATGCTACAGAAAATAAAGTTGCAATAATCAGAAATTAATATTCACAGCTAGTGCCTATGTGTTTTTTTAATTGTTTTTTACTTTTATCGAGCGTGGTTCAGGTTCGATGGCCCATCAAGGCTCTTAGCTGGATCATTTCTCCTGAGAAAAATTATAAATGTCAGGTGAAAACAGGTTGTATATCGAATATATTGCTAATTACAAATTTAATAGCTCATTGTGTTTTTATTGAAACCAATTGAAGTTTAAATTTATATTGGTGTATGAGAATATATTGAAATTATAAGAAATTGCGCCTTTGGTAGATGCTGTCGCGTCTGACTGTATACGCGATGGTCGTGGATTCGATTCCAATTTGGAGGAACAGTTATATTTAAATTATTTTTGTTGCTAGTAAGGCAGAGTGCGGCGTTTAGTTCCACCTCGCAAGAAATAATGACTGGATTTCGGGTGGAAATTGAAGGACAGAGTATGTTGATATTGCGGAAAATAGTGAAGTTGCTATTTTTCTCCTAATTAGATATAAAAATTTAGAGTTCATTCTAATTCTTAGAATAAACAATACTATTGTATTATATTGCCTATCGTGGCGCAGTGGCGTCTGGCTGGAAACGCAATAGTTGTGAGTTCGATTCTCACTTGAAACAAAAAAAATATTTTCATTGCCCGCTCTGGTATGACAATGTGTGGCCTTTGAGTTTCACCATTCATCAAACCACAATGACAAGTGTGGAGTAGAGTATTTTGATACTAAGTTCTTTCTGTGTTCATGCTGCTACTGCCTGCTAAAAGATTTA
The DNA here is from genome assembly GCA_038994665.1 of Podotricha telesiphe. Taxonomy (NCBI): domain Eukaryota; kingdom Metazoa; phylum Arthropoda; class Insecta; order Lepidoptera; family Nymphalidae; genus Podotricha; species Podotricha telesiphe. Next base: position 38,288 of record JAOYRR010000103.1, read on the forward strand.
AAGGTGACGTTTCTATTTTAAGTAATCTATATCTCTATAATCTGAAGAAAACAAAAATATCTAGTGACATTTGTCCACCAGATATTTTTGAAATTGTATAACTTAATATACATTATTGTGGTACATTCAATTTCCATTCGCGGGAATGGTTAAAATATTTTATTTCCCTGTTTTAGTGCAATTTACACAGATCATACGTGCGCAAGGGACCATACGAGCGGTGATACTGTGGGACTCAACCGAAATTATCCACTAAAACCCAGCGAAATTCCTCTTTACCATTATGAGACGTCGCAGGAACGCTTGGGTTGCAAGTCCTAGGCCTTGCTCCACGACTGCAACGCGACTGTCAGCCCACGGTGACATATATTGTTTAGTGCGACAGTGTACTAAATGACCATGGTTTTTGATTTGATCCTGCTCTTGTAAGACATAGGTCGGAGTTGAGTTACGCCACTCAAAGCACTGTCTCGAAACTGGGCAAAAAATGTAGTGCACTTTCTAACCATGTATATTTTAAGCATGTACATACGGGAAAACGCGTGATGCCAAAATATGAATGAAGTATCAAGCTATTATTAGCATTTCAATATTCAATATAAAAGTAACTGGTATCATTACGTTGCGTAGTATTTACTAGAAGTATCAATAATTACAACCATTTTAAGGATGTTCTGCGTCTTATGAATGTAATAAGGAATAAGGATGTGATCTAAGATCAAGGTCATAATAATAAGTTCAGAATTTATTTCATAAAAAATATACTAACGTTTTATTGTGGGTTCGATTCCCACTCGGAGAAATGATTATATATATTTTTTAATTTCTCTGCTCTGGTAAGATAAACCGCGGCGTTAAGCCAAACAATACACAATGTCTCTTTTTTAATATTTTTTAAAGTGTTAATCGCACACTTAGAAAATTGAACAAGACATATTTAGAAAACGTATAAAAATTTGAACGCAGCGGGATTTGAATCCGCGCCTCTTGAACAGTTTTCAAGAGGCGCGGATTTATACGTTTTCTAAATACACAATGTCTCGATCTCAGGCGAAAAGAGTGTACACTAAGTTGTCCCTAAATATATTTTATCTTTAAAATTAGCATTCAAATAAAAATATATAAAGTTATATAAACACGTTGTATCAAGTTACTAGTACTTGCCAGTCTAACTTTGCTCTTGTCATTTGACCCTTTGTATGTGTATTGGTGCCTTCATATTCACAAAAGTTTAATAAAGTTATTTGCGACAATCAAATTCTAAAGTACTCCTTTCTGTCCCCCATGAAATAAAAGTTCTAGTCATAAGAAATCTTATTAATGACTATTTTTTAAATATATATTATATTAGATATATTATAGATATATTACGGAATAAGACCTTATTATAATATCAATTTTTTTTTGTAGTAACGCGTGGAGCAATGTTGATTTTCATACAAAAACACTATGCCCCTTGGGGACACAGTTCTTGGACTGACTTACAGTCCTTAAACCTCTAAAATTATAACGAAAACATTGAAGCTACTATTTAAAATGTAAAAAACTAATTTGCCAAGTGATAGCAGTCAGTGTCAACGGAGTGGGGGCGGAAGGGACGGAACTCAACACCGCGCTTTGTTTTACTAGAGCGAAAAAATGAAAAGAAATTAAAAATAATCAGTTCTTGTTAGAATAGAGCCCACAACCAATCGTATTAACAATTAGACGTTCTCCCACTGCGCCATAACGATCTTGCGAAAAGGAAGTGAGGTTTTATTTTTATTACTATAAATTTTAAATTTATACTTCAACGGTGACAAACAAATTACAAATACATAAACTTTCATACAACAATGTATAAAATTCATATAATAATAAGTTCTCGTTGAAAATTAGTTTATGTATACTAGTAATTGCAACGACCAATTACCTTCTTTAAACACTTAAAGCGCTCATAAATACAGGTTTGATGTACTTATATTTTTTACACATAGCCTTTATTTTTTTATTTACACAAGAATAGAATAGAATACGATTTATTACACATAACACATATTTAAATAAGAAAATAACATATGTAAAAAACATGTACATAATATTGTATGCATATCATTTATTTAATTTAATTATATATTAACCTGCGCTGTGAATGCCTCTTATTTTACCACAGTATATACTTTTTTCATTGTTAGTTAAAAAACGAGTCAGTTTTCGATACACTTTCTATTTTTGGAGGTTCAATTCCTTTGAGCTGAGATTGCATACGCAAACATAACGTGTACTGGCAGACCCAGTGCTACTTTACTATGATAAAGTTTATTAAGATGAAAATGTGAAAAATATCTGATGATAGTGATATAATTTAAATTATTTTCAATTTCGGCCTATGCTAAAACAAAGCGGTGGCGTTGAGGTATGTCACTCAACACGCCAAGTTTCACACTTAGGTGCCAAATGGCGAAATTAGTGTGACACAAGGTCTTCAATGCACCCGCCTATGCTAGAATAATAGTAAAGCAGTGCAAAATAAATAGTAAAAACTATTACAATTATATAACATATACTAGCGTCACGCTTTTTTGAATCCTCCAGCTATACTAAAAATTAACAAAAGACTGGAGGGCTCCGTAAATAAAATTACAAATTAAAACATATAATTGCACCCGTTATCTAATTTCACAAAAAGCGTATGGTTTTATAGACGTGATAGCAAAGTTAATGTTTCGCCTAGACAGGTGGTATACTATATCGGTAAGTTGCTTCTCCGTAATAAGGCAACGAGATGGTCAATCCAGTTTGGGAGGCTGGAGTAACGGTATAATAGGGTCATTCTGCGTGTGAAGACGAGCGGAAATTTGCAATGAGCGTGCGAAAATACGCTTATAGGAATGTTATGTGAATTATTATTATTAGAATATAGAAGTGTTATATATATATATATATATATATATATCTATTAGAGTATAGAAGTGTAATTTACACATTTAAGATATGAAAAAGGTTTTTAGAAAACTTAAAAGTCTAACGACATGTTAGACGTATCGTAATGTACCACATAGATACTAACAAGAAAAATAAGTTGAATGGCTAATAAAATATAGCTTAGCGTTTAGAACGCTTGGACGCTTTTTAATGAAGCGCGTATTCGAATCCTGCTGTGTTCAAATTTTTATACGTTTTCTGAAAATGTTTTTCCTTTATAAAATATTTTTATGCCTAATATTGTTCTTTTTTCTGTGGTAAGTAGGTTGTTATTTTTATGTATCTTTTGAGTTATGAGGACAGGGAAGAGAGATTCATGACTCGATTCTCCGCTTTCCATAAACTTTTTTAGAGCGTTAAGCATAATTTACTTTCAACGGGATATGCAAAGAAAGGCTGTACCATATTCCGCCTATTAAAAGATAATGCGTAAGTAAGTGGTTGGTAGAACTTGGCACCATGTTTTTATTACTAATTTAAATATTTCATGTCCATTTTATGGGGTCGAGAACCATGACGTGTATAATAAAAAAATCCCGACTGGCCCATAATGACGTCTGACGGCAAATATTTCTCATACCGATGTCAAAATTTAAATACTAGACAAAATTAATTTGTGAACGATCTTGATCCTTACTTTATTAGGAACCCTGACATTTCCTGTTATAGAAATTATACGAAATAATAAATAACAAATAAATGGAGCTAGTGATTTTATAAAACCGTTCTGCGGAAGCGTTTTATATTAATGAATATGTTAATTTTATTACAATATATTTGAGAAAGGTCAGAAAATTTGTACTTATTTTTGTTTCTATAGATGGCAAATATTTTTTTTACTCAGATTCAAGGTTGTATGCATATTGGAGTAACAGGATTATTGGTGAAATAAAATTAAATTCTTATATTTCATATATCTGGGCAAAAGGTCAGAAACGAGAGGTTGCGACATCAGCTCTTTAAAATTTGACTACGCCCATTTCCCACATTGTTGCATTGTTGATAAATAGTACAAACTCCTTGAAACTCCTTTTAGAGACATTTGCGCTATGTTTCACAGCTGCGCTGCTACAATACGCCAAAAAGTATTACTCAAAAAAGAAAATCATAGCCATGCGCTGCTACGGGATTGATATATCCAAAGAATATAACAAAGATTATTTTATTACTCTGGTAAAAATCACAACGCAATGACTCGAGAGCGGGCGGAAAGTGGAGAACACAGTGTCTTGACTCTAAGTTCTCTCTGACTACCCTGCTACGCGGGGAAAAAGGTTAAGCTAAAAAAAGAACATATTCCGCTTACTCTTGTCCGTTGTAACCTCTTCTTTTAGACTGTCAATCGATATAAGCGTCACCGGATGTAAGCGGCCATCTGCAAGCACTAGAAACAAAACGATTAATTTACTGATGATTAATAAACCTATGTCTTTGTCACTTTTGTGTGCACCTTTAACTAAACGCATATGCTAAGCTATATTAAAATTCTTGTAATAACTAATTGCAAATTTATTATTTTTATTTATATACTAATGAACCGCTCGCGGCTCTTCCTGCGTAGACTACATGACTATTTAGTTTTTCGCTCACCCGCGTTCTCACTTTACCACAATCTTAGCTTAACTATATAGTTTAAATGGTTTTATTACATTTGAATAGGTTAAGCTGTGTCTGTGATTAGCGTGCACAAACAAACAGATAAACAGAAAAGAAAATTAAAAAAATTATTTTTGGGGTCTATCAGTTACATTATTATAACATGTATCTTTATGATATCTTTTAATAAAAATTTAAACATTCTTTAGTAGCAATTTGATTACAATCAAAGACGGGGTTCTAACTAGCATTTATACTAAATTTAAATACATATTAAGACATCTAATGCGTATATTTAATCCAACCAACAAATGTTTTTTATAAATATAGTATGTTATATAAACATTAAATTTATTACCAGTGGACATCAAAACGACGGTCAACTTAGAGAAATTTTAGTATAAAAATTAAACAAATGTCTTTATTCTGTTCTATTAACTGTTCCTTTATTTATAGATGACTTATCAAGTGTTTGAGAAACAGAAATTGATGTGGCACCTTTATATCCTTAAAAGGAATACATGAGGTGTAAACGTTGTTATTTTCTTATATACTAATTAATACCTGCAACTTCGTTTGCGTGAAATTTTGATCCAAAATTATAATAGCTTTCCTTAAAGTCGTAATTTTCTTGTCTCTAAGACTTCCAGACTGACAGAGATGTTCCAGATGATTGTAATTGTCTTAATCATTTCTTACATATAATTTCTTGTTGTTGGATAAAAAAAATTAAAACAATATAAATATAACCATTCCTCACTGCGCCACGGTGGTCGCAAAGTTCCATGATTTTTATATGCTATCAAAACTGCCCACCATACTAAATAACTTTTCTATTTCTCATAGTTTAGACTATTATAGTTCTTTACCAGTTGTTCTGGATCTTTAATTTTATTAAGTCAACTGAAAATGTGCATCACGTTCAGCAATTTTTTTTAAGGCGGCGTTTCCTTATGTATTATTATAGTTTAGCTGGTCTATAATGAGTGTAGATCCAAAGTCTTCTCAAACAAGTATCTTCAAAATCAATTAGGTATACTCTAAGTCCCCGGGTAAAAGCTATACAACAAAAAAGTTTCATTCAAACCCGTCCAGTAAATACTTTGTATTGCACGTTAAATAATTAGTATTATTTATTTTATTGATTTTATATAATTAATTTCTTCTCTAAATAAACTTTAAGTATGCGAGTTTTTAATCTTTAATATATTGCGAAAAAGTTCCAAAGCTTTTTCTATACGTATAAATACAATGGTATAATAAATTTAATGAACACTCCTTAATTTTTAAATAGATATATTGTAAAAACGTTCATATATTGTATACATAATAAAATGCAAAAAAGTAACAAAATATATAATACTTAATAAAGGAAACAGGTGACAGAAGTTATCTTGTCTTCTAACGGTGCGTGCATCTTCTCCATATAAGGCGTCAAACGGCATCTGTCTCATTACGAAGAAGTCCTTATGAATAACTTCTATCAATATTCACAGGTGTTAGGTTTTTTAGGATCTGAAAGACCACCTAGTTGCCAGGTGTGGGATAAAACGCCAATAAGTTAGATCTATGGGTATTATTGGTTGCAATGTGGCAATAGTTGTATATTAATAGTTGATACTATAGTGATATAGTACAGTGTGTAACTGCATATGCGATGGTCGTGGGTTCGATCCCGATCAAGGAAATTATTTTCATATTGTAACATGACAGATAATAGATAACGTACTTGTCTTCCCTAAACAATTCTACCTCGTTACGTGTGGGAAAAGTGAGTAAAAGACTATGAAAAAAACAATTTTTTTCAGCTACACACTTTTGCCCGCACAGCAGGGACTCAGAGATCTTTTCAGAGCAAGAAAAACCTAGTGTCAAGGCACTCCGTTCTCTACTTTCCGCCCGAAATTGAGACATTGCGTGTTGAGTGGCGGAACTCAATGTTAGGCTTTGTCTAATATCACCAGAGCGGAGACATGAAAATATATTAAATATAAAATCATCCCTCCAAGTGGGAATCGAACCCACAACCAACTGCATTTACAGTCAGGCTGACCCAACCGCGCCACGATGGCCTGCGTCAAGACACAAAATAACTGCTTAAATTAACAATCGGTGTAGTTCTTAACGATATTATTTATAATGGTATAGCATTTTAATATTAAAGAGCCTCGTTTGTTCTGTACTTTAATAATATTTCAATTTAAATGGTAAATTAGAATAAGCTAAAGTGCCTGGGGGTAACCAAGTTCGAGTAAATAATACTACTACTACTGTTTTTAAACTTGCTGTGTTGACAAAAAGAAAAGTGAGCTTTAAATGAATATACGTACATATAATACAAATTACAATCACTTATTTATATAGATGTTTTTCCTAATGTTGTATAGAAGCGGAAGTAGGTATAAATCTAACACTTCTTGCCGTGACAATGAACGATATTATATATTTTTTTTAAAAACACGCTATCTTTTCAGAGCAAGAAAAACCTATTGTCAAGACTCTCCGTTCTCCACTTTCGACCCGAATCCGAAATATTACGTTTTGGGGGGCAGAACTCACTTGTCAAAAGAGTGGATAAATGAAAATAATTTACATTTTACCTAAGTTAAGTGTTATTCGCACGCTTAGGAAATTGAAAATTACTTATTTCTAAATATGTCTTTTTGAATATACCTATTATTGACAAAAATATAATCAAACATTTTTAATTCTTTCAAATCAACTTTTCCTCAAGTGATAAATTTTTTTTAGTTAAATAAAACAAAATACCAAAAAACCTATTTAAATTTATTAAGTTATGTATGTTCCTAGTACTAGTAGTACTGGCCAGGCTAATTGCGGTGTTGAGTTACGCTTTTCAGCGACACCTCTTTGTAAAATTGAAAAAGTCTAGAACGCCATTACTTCTCTCTAGAGTGATAAAAATATATAAACAAATATTTAATCATTTTTGATATTAAACAACTGCAGATTACTACAAGATATTCCAGAACCCAGCAATTTTACAGTTTCCATTAAAAGTCTTGTAACGAGTCGATTGAACGTCAAAACAGATTGTTTATTCACAATGAAAGCCTCTCTCATACTTGCTGGAGTGCAAAATTGAGAAAAAAGTGAATCGTAGTTCAAGATCAAGGTACGCTTCCCACGGTAGAGAACACCTGTGTCCTGCTATCAACTAGACTTACTATTATAATCGATTCTGCCAATTACTATGCATCTCTTTAGTTTTATGTGTTTTTAGGTAAAGTATATAATAACATTTTTACTTAAAATATATTTATATTATTCAATTGTGTACCTACAATTAATATTAAATAATGAATTTTGACGCTTTTTCCCGCATACCAGGATAGTGAGAAAAAAAGTGTCAAGACACTCCGTGCTTCACCTTCCACAGGAATTCGAGATATTACATGTTGAGTGGCGGACCTCAACACCGCGCTTTGTCTTTTCACCAGGGTGGAAAATCAAAATAATTTAAATATATGCATTACCCGAGTGGGAATTGATGCCACAACTACCGCTTTTATAGTTAGTTAGTGTAGCTGTCACACTCCGTCACGATGGCTGCGATGGAAATGTTTGAAAGCCAATTTTAGGGCGATGTGTTTCGTATATTTTGTTGATTACAATTGTATATGGTATATTTCATTTTAAATTAAATATAAAACGTGAAGTAAAAACATTCGGGATAAACGTTGAGATAGAGGGAAATATGCAGAAAGCTAATATTTTTCATAATTATATATATAATATATAAATTATATATTTAGTACATAAATAAACCATTGAAAATATATTTTACTTGGGTATTTTTTTTATTTTTTTAAATTAAATTAGTACTGTTTGTAACAGAATAAAATATGTCCGTATTTTCTTACACTAGTATAGACGGAAAATGTTTACTTTAGATACATGAAAGCTATTTATTTTATATTAATTTCATATTTCAAAAACCTTCCAAGTTCAATCAAAACTCTCCACTTCCGTCCGAATTCGAAATATTGCGTGTTCAGTGATAGAACTCAACGCCACAAATTATTTATCCACGTGACAACTCCAGTGTAAATATGGAGTACTGTATTTTTGTATTCAATATCATAAAAAGACTCAAATACCAAAATATACGCGATTGAACCGGCTAAAATAGTTATATTTCAAATGTGTACAAATTGTCAAACTCAAAACCAATAATTTATTATTAAACCGTTGCACTTAAAACTTGCGTATGTATTATATTCGCGAATAGCTGGATACCGCAGCATTAACTGCAATTATAAGTACAGTACAACTAACTTGCTCTTCCAGTTGCTGTAACGGTACTTTATGGAGGTAGATGACATTGTCTAAGTCATAAGAGGTAGCATGAATTTAAAAAAAATGATTGATATATATATTTTTTATCCATTTGTCATTTTGTGTCAAAGGCAAAAAGCTTAGCTTTAGTTTTAACTAATATACTACACGATCATATATATATTTAAAAATCTATACATAAATACTTGAAGGAAACATATTCGAAACCCTTTTACCATAATAATTTATAAAAAATAATTGATATGAAGGAATGTTGAAAATCACTATATTTTTTACAATATTTAGTATTAAAAATACAATAATAAACAATAAAATAAATATATTTTTTCACATTTTTGTATAAAGTGATATATATTGCTAAGGTAATGTATATTTTACGGACAACGTGGAACTACTGTGTGTCACTAATAAAAAAAGTTAAGTTGGATAATTAGTAATATTATTAAGCAAATTGCATATCAGATGAAACCTATCACTCCATAAATCTTGTTTTCGAATGGGTATTTAACCCGGAAGTATATAATACAAAGGTATTAAAGGTAATAAGTCATTAGCTCCTTCCATTGAAATAACAGAGTGTTAACTGATACTTGGACTTCCATACTTTAGGTAGAAAAGCTTGAAAACTGTTTTGTTCTATTATACTTATCAATCGCGTAGTGTCCATATGACACGATTCCTAACAGGTTAAGTTTTGTAAATTATAATTAATAAATATATTATAAATAAATTTATTAAGCTAACAAAATTTTAATAAAATCTATTTTAATTCATACAGCCGTTATATGACGGGCCTAATTTTTCACACCAAAATTTGGCTCATTCATAGATTTAAAAGTATTCCGGTCTCTTACGTTCGTATTCTGTACGTAAAGCGCCATATCTTTCGCACGCACGCGCGTAGATGCGGCTATACAAGCCAAAATTTATCGGCTTTATAACTGATGTTTACTATTTAATTTAAACTATTTCCTTATACGTTCTTACATAGCAATGACAAAAAATTTAAAAATAATACAAAATTATAATTTTGTGTCACAGCCCGCAACGTAGCAAGTAAGCACAGAAGCTGCTATATAATAGTACTTTCTATTATTATAATACAGCCAGAATACCACCTTACAATGAGCCTAATTTTCATGTAATAGAAGATAAATATATTTTCCTAGAGATATATTATATTATAAAGGTAATTGACTTATAAAGTTTGTCACTTGAGCCGTTTTTAATACGAATGTGTTGCAAAAACAAGATTTTGTCAGGCCGATCATTAGTGTTCACCGGATGCGCGGGCGCAAGTAACGTTAATTGGAATTTTTATTTTCTCCCTTTTGATTTTTTTTTACCTTCACGCATCATCTATACGCGATGTACGCAGATTAACTAAGGATTCCTTCCCCAGCTGCTCATTTAAAAGACATTATTAGAGTATGGAAGAAATTGTCTACTTGCTATTTCTCTAAATATCCCTATTTAGAGAAATAGCAAGTATTACCCATGACGATCCTAATTTTTTTTCTTTCTTTATTTTCAGCTTCACGCAATTTCCGCGTATAGTATGATACTGATAACATTGTTTTTCGACACTCATCCTTCACTCACCTACTATAGTGAAATATCATTTATTCTTTATATATTACTTGTATTAGGTGATCACTATGAGACAAGTAGTATGAGTGATGGCGCAGTGGGACAACGTCTAACTGAAAACGATTGGTTATAGGTTCGATCTCCTCTCAGAGGAATGATTATATTTAAATTATTTTCATCTCTCTGGTCCAAGTCAAAACGCGGCATTGAGTTCCGCCGCGCACCACACAATGTCTCGAAGTCGGGTGGAAAGTGGAAACCAGAGTGTCTTGACACTAGGTTCTCTCTGACTATCCTGCTATACGAGAAAAATCGTTAAGCCGCTTTTAATATTACTACAAATAACAGTATTTTCAAATCTTATCGAAATCATGGTAAACATTATTTAAATTGGAACATTCATTTCATATCTGTTATTGTACGTAGAATTTATTTGTTTTTACAAAGAATGTTTTAGGGCTCATATATTTAGATTTGTATTTATGTATCAGCTGTTGTTTATCGCTTAGTAGTTTTCACATACGATGGGTTTGCCATTTAGTTGTTACTGGATGGATGATAGTAGAATTAAGCATATGACAGGTTTATTGTCCTATTGACATGAGGCGATAATGTATATTATATATATGAGAGTGTATTATATGTTTATAGAAAATACAAAGCTGTTATTTTTGAAATTGTCTCCCATAAAATATGCCTCTTTGTCATACGACCTAGTGTATGAACACTCCATTCTCCGCCTCCCATCAACTAAGACATTATACGTGTTGAGCTTTGCCCAAAGAGTAGAAAATGAAAACAGTTTCAAATATGATCACTACCCCGAATGGGGATCGTACCATCGCTTTTACAATCAAACACTGTTCCAATGCCAATACTGATTATTACCAACGAATTACAAATGAAGTCATTAGCCTTAACCGTAACCTGTTCATTATAAAATAGTGGACACACGACATCAATCAAATAGTCGCAGTATAGAGACAAAACATTGGCAGTGACAATAAATCTTAAAGCTATTAAAACTAATCCTATTAAATTCAGACATTTTAATCTATTGTATATATATAATTGTTTTTTTTTTATATCGCATGACTCGTTACGGTCGATATATTATATTGAAGTGCTTAGACATAGGTATATGCGTGATGTAGGTATGTGTAAATATTTTTTTTGTTTATTGAGGCCGTCATGGCGCAGTGAATCAGCGTTTCACTGTAAACGCGATTGGTTTTTGGTTCGATTCCCACTCGAGGGGAATGATTATATTTAAAATATTTTCATTTCTCCGCTTTGGTACCTGAAAAAATGAGGCGTTGATTTCCGCCACTCAACACGCAATATCTCGATTTCGGGCGGAAAAGCAAGAAAGGAGTATCTTGAGACCAGTTTCTTTTTGAGAAATCCCTCCGAGTGCGAATCAAATCTGCAACCAATCGCGTTTACAGTCAGATGCAGTTCCACTGCGCCACGACGGCCTGTATATAGGTAATTATATGAATAAGTAAAAGAAAAACTTTCGACCTATTTTTACAAATATTATGCGGATGACCATTATTTATAATGCATTAAATAAATAAAATAAACATTACACCGACTGCTATGTATTTGACATTATACTATTGTATAAATTGATATACAGGTTACTAAGGCGACGCATACTTTACGCGTAAACTATGACTCTAAATGGCTAGCAAGCGAAAATATACTTATACAAAACGGTAAATATTTCTTTCTCATACATAGAGTTAAACTAAAAAGGTTAAACTAGCTGATTGTAGGCTCAAATTCTATTTAGGGGAAATCTTTATAATATAATTTCAAGCTTGTAGTGACAGACGTTGTTACACTGGATTAATTTATAATGCAATTCAAAGCCGCTATAAAGATAATATTAATAAGCACAGCTTATTACTCTGTAGAAGAATATTTAAAAAATAAAAATATGTGGAAGTATAATTATTTGAGTTTGCCGCAGATGCAGACTACCACTGTATTAAATCATAAAATTGTAACTTTTGTATTAGAAAAGAGCAACTGTTGAGTTTCTCGCCGGCTCTTCTCAATAGATCTGCGTTCCGAGCCGGTGGTAGCTTTATGTTCCTTGACAATTCAAAAGTGCTTGCAAAAGTCTATTGTGTAGTATAGTAAGTATAGTGAATAAAGGATAGTTTGAATTTTAAATTTTAATGTAGCTATCTAACAAAATGCATTGATATGTCATGTATATCAATCGAAAAGATTAAAAACGAGTCAATCGACACTAATTTCTCCCTAAGTCCGTAGAAATATACAGACGGTTGGCAATATAAATATATAATTGTTTTTATGTATCGTATTGCGTGTTGCGCTCGTTATTTTATACTAACGTGATTAGAATAATAAATGGGTAGGTATGCAAAACTTACTTACTGTAAGTTTTTACTTCATGTATAAAGGTGGCGTGTTTTTGATTGACTACAATAGTTAAGATTAAAATTCTAATTACACGAATGTTCCACCACTCAACACGTAAATTCTCGGTTCCGGGCAGAAAGATTAGAACAGAGTGTCTTGACTATCTGAGACAGAGAGTACCTAGTGTCATCGTGGTATCTGGGAAAACATGAAGCTGAAGAATAATGTTTATTGAAAAAAACATGTTTTTAGAAAACGTATAAAAATTTTACAAAGCGGGAAATTTATAAAAATATATTTTTCAATTTTCTAAGTGTTTGAATAGCACTTTAAAAAAAAATGTAAAAAAATATGTTTTGTATACAATATTAGGTAGTATTAAAGGAAACTTTGATGAAGCAAGTTTGAATGAGGTATACCTTAAATAGCCTTAAGGCTTAGTTTAGTAGGCTACTTTTAAATACACATATTATTTTATGTAAACAACTTGTCTTTAATCGTTATAACCAATTCGTTCGTGATATTATTCAAATCAAACACATTTGAGTGTGTGTGATATTTTTTTTTAGGCAATTTAATGTATATCTAATGCACTATTACAAATATCTTAGATGCCAGATTTCTTCTCCGTATAAAGTTTGACTATTCCAAATTTAATATTCCTCCAACCACAAAAGCTTCCTAGAGCTTGGTCGAGTATTTTTCTGTCAAGAATTAATATATACATACATAGATAGAGTAGTAATAATAAAGAACGGCTCATAGCATTTGTAAGAAAAAACTACTTACTAAAGTAGGCTTTTGGCATTCGTAGGTCTTCACGCCCAAGTTTAGAACTAACGGACTGTAGAAACGAGGAGTGTTAAGTTTCAACCTCAATAGAGATAAAAAAGTAATTTTCCCACAAAAACATCGTACAAAGTATCGCGCTAGCCGACACAACACGCAATGTTTCGAGAATTATTTTCCCAAAGGAAAAGTCGCGACGACTTACAGGTTCTCCTTACTCTGTATAGTAGAAGAAATCTTAAGCAAAGGGTTAAAAAGCCAAAGTAACTCTTTACCCATGTCACTTTGTCATCATTTACAATCATTAATATCGTATTTGACGCAAATTGTTTTATTAATCAATGATTGATATTATAATGAAATGCAATCTGCTTTTTATTGTTTTCGAACTAAGCACAGTCAATATTGCCACTGGTTCTAACGTTTAAATTATAAATGTGTTAAGTTATACAATAACTACAAAAAAAAAGAACATAAGCAAAACTATCAAGAATTTATAGCAATTATCTGCATTCCAATTGACAATACATACGCAACTCGACAGTGCAAAAACGTTTTATTTTGTTCATTTGTATCCTTAATCGTAGCATGTATGGTCAAAATTAATTTTATATTATCAATTCATTAATGATTAATTATTAATAAGGTAGGCTGTTATATGTATTTAAATACATTCATTATATAAACGCCATTATAGCGCAGTGGCCATGTAAGATTTGTTGTTGTAAATTCATATGCCACTAGGGTGTTTATCTAGATATTTATACGGAAAGAAAAAGAAAAAATGTTGACCTCGTTTTACGAAAATTGGCACAGATAAAAAATATTTCACCTTTTTGGACCTCTCGGTCCTTAAATATATAAAGTTTTTCATCATAATGCGTTAGCCTTTTTTATATTCCTTTTTTCAGTTTCACACTGTACCCATTCGATTCCGTTCTCCGCTTTTTATACAAATACGAGAGATTGCGTCTTGGGGGACATCATTTTCTTATTTACCAGAGCGGAGAAAAGAAACCAATTAATTTATAATCATTTCACCGAATAGGAATCAGCCAGTTGCGAATTACAGTGAGGTACTGTCCAGACACGTAATATCATGTATTTTACATACACTTATTTATATACGTTGCTAAGGAAACGCGTATTATACCGGTTAATAGGGGCGTTTCCATAAACTAACATACTACTTCTTTTTCTGGGTAGAAAATTAAGTAAGTATTTATATCACCAATAATTTCATGTACCTTTTTGTTGCATTAGTAAATTATAAATATTTTCTCAATTAGAACGTAAATATTTACTAAGTTAAGTCATAATGCTCTTGCCGGGAAACAAAAATAAAAAATTGCGTCCTGTTTCTAGCTTATATTTTTTGTATAATTTACGATTAAAAATTTTACCTTAAATCATATAAAGTTAACCAGAATGAGTTGATAATATTTTCTCCACCCTGGTAGACTAGAGCGCGGCGTTGAGGTCCGCCCCCCAACACGCAATGTCTCGATTTCGGACGGAAACTGGAAGACAGAGTGTCTTGACACTTGGTTCTCTTTGGTCCACCCTGCTTCACGATTTTCTTGATGCTCTCCATAATGAGTTCCACCAGTAAACTAACGTAATCTTTACATCGACCTACGCTAGAGGTCGCTGTTAAGAAAAGTTTGAACTCTTTCACAATTTACTTTTTTTACAGTTTTTTTTTTTAAAACTTAAGTATATAATAAAAGAAGTTATAATTCTTGTAATATATCTATGTATTTCTTACAATAACAATAGTAAAAAACCATGCCAACAGTAGTCTAGTTTGTCTATTGTTATAGTCAAACGTCGCTCTACTGGTATGTATACTCTAAAGATTGCCTAATCCGGTTTTTTTAGCTTTCAACTAATAGTTTTTAGAATTGGTTTATTAATCAAAATTAATCTTTGGGTTCATAATCAGTTAAATTAAGTAAAATTTTATTTTTTAATTGGTTTCGCATAGCCAGAGAGAAAATAGTGTCCACACACTCCATTCACCCATTTACACAGTTTTATGTTCTAGCGAAAAAAGTCTACAGATTTAACATAAGAACTAAAGTTTAAATGGTCTAGGACCGCCTGTTCTTCAAACTTTGACTGTAACATATACACAATGAGACCTACAATTAAGTTTATTACTACCGACCTTGGTTGATTTCTATCGTATGCAAATTAGATGCAATCGCTTCCTCGCTCTTGAAAGTAGAAATGTGTAATTATACAGAACAATAGATATGAAACTACTGTTGCTAATGTTATCACATCATGATTATTCTTTGAATTACGTAAATCCTTGCTTAATGGCATTTTATGTTTTAAATACAAAGATACCATAGTCAGACCATCGTGGCGAATTTAACTATAAACGCGACGGTTACGGGTTCGATTCCCACTCGGGGGAATGATTACATAAAAAATATTTTCATTTTCAAAGCGCGGCGACGAGTTCGGCCACTCACAACGTTTAAATTCGGGTGCAAAAGCATAAAGCTAGATAAACCAATGTCATACATTGTGGCTCTGTTGCGTTATGTTTGAGTCTACAGGATTGTTCAAGGTTCTATTAAATTTCAAAGTTAATTTATCTTTATAATATCTATTGCTAAATGAATCCTGGTGGTCCTTGAAAATAGGTGGTCGTAGATAATTATTATTTTTTAAATCTTTTGTAGAGTTTTAATATTACCAAGTTTGGTACTAATAATACTATAAAAAAAATCGCAAGTAAATCCTAAAGTTTTAGTTATTAAAAAACTCTATAGCGTATTTTCTTAAATCTTATATAGATTGAACTCTTTTGTATTGTGAATATTTAAAATTATAATACTTTTAGGCAGTTATTAATAACTAGACTAATATTAAAAATAAATTTGGAAACTGATTTTTTTTTTTATATATAATATTATCTCAATTTTTTGCATAAATATATAATACATAGTTAAATAACACAAACAATTATTTAAAATATCCAAAAAAATAAATAAGATGATATTTTTCTAAAAAAATATTTTTTTATCACGTTCATTTGCTATTCCCTTACAATATATATAAAATTACAATTCTAAATTTAAAGGCTATTATATATTGCAGAGACATCTGCTGGCAAATTTTCATACTATTATGTGCTTTATACAACAACTACGCACAGCTCTATCTAAGATAAGTCGTGGCAAGTTTTTGTAATAAAATACTTAAACAAATATAAGTATTTTATATTTAATAAAGATAATGTAAAATGTAAAATAAAAATAAAATTCTTTGGTTTATTTAATTATATAATATATATCTTTTTGTGAGATTTGAACGCTGCACTTTCACTCGATACAGAACGATATTTTCGACATACATCTCGACTGGGAGCGTGGCGTCTCCTGTAATCCGGCTACTCGGAGGTCGGGTCCGGAGGATGGTTTGAGGTCGGGAGCCCTGGCGCTGCGTGGCCCATGTTGACTGGACGTCCACACTAAGCCCGGTGTTAATATGGACCCCCCGGAGGAGTCCGGGGGGTGCAGGTTCTTTAAGGAGGGGCGAACCGGGCCAGGGGGGAAACCCAGCAGCCAAAAGTCCCCGCATCGGGCAGTAGTGGGATAGCGGCCGGGAGTGGGCGCGCAGTGACAGCCCGACCAATACAATCAGACCCGTTCCTTTTTGCTATTTTTCTAATGTTTTAACAAATAATTAGTTTATTTTACTTTAAAACCTTTTTTTATACTAAATGTTTTCCTTTTTTTATATTGTATGAAATTTAAATGTATATTTTTTATATATATTATTGTAGTGTTTAGTACTTTATTTCCTTTTGTTGCACTTAAAGGTATAAAGACACGTAATTATAAGGAAAGCTTGTTATCAAGATTTTACGTGAATTACAAACATACCTGCTTCCTATATAACATTATACCATAATAAACAAATGTAATATAAAACAATACCTACGGATCCAATAAAATTGTATAATTTAAATGAAAGTCGGTTCATATTTTTACCCATTCAAAGTCATTGTACTTATATTTAGGAAATGTCAGTTTAATGTGAATTAAAATATTGTACAATATTACAATTGCATACTTGATGTAACTCAACATAGGTGACTTACATACATAGCAGCTTCACGAGCTTCGCATAGCAGGAAAGTCTGAGAAAACCTAGTGTCAAGACTCCGTCCTCCCGAATCGAACCCACAACCAATATCGTTTACATTCAGATGCTGTCCCACTACGCCGCGATGACCTCAGGCCTTATTCTTCATAGTAATTATTTTTTTTAATAAAATATATCTTTAAAATTTTAACTTATAACATAAGTGAATTGTCTCCAATTTAATTTTAGTACAGCAGCAAGACTGTCTGTTATAAACTTAACATATAACTTAATATATTTTATATAAAAAGGGGCAAAATTACAGCTATACATTAAAAAAATATTACACTTTGATTTAAAACCCGACATTAAATAGCACTTAAGTATCTAATATGAGCTCACCTTGTATATTGTACACACGTAGTTAAAAAACGTCTGTGGGAAAGACCTCGCTTATACCTTTTCCCGTCAGCAAATAAGAAATAATCTTAACCAAATATACTCGTAAGTAACACTCGACCTTAGCGTGACTTCATTCAATATCTACACACAAACATACAAACTGACAAGCAGTCTTTGTGCACGTCTAGCCGCCAACCTTGAAAGTGATGAACGATTTTTTGGCACTAAAAAACCAGCGTCCGGTGAATTTGTCTAACTTTTTGTGAACACTTCTTAGAACTTAGGTTTAGGTACATTCCAGACGCGAATTATAGCCGTTTACTTTTAGATGCCATAATTTTATGGAGATAATGATCTGAATACAGGCGGTCTGTTGTCTCGATGGGCTACCGATTTCAAAAGGTCGCCTAATTAATTAGAAATCTTTCTTAGAAAATTCACCTTTTTAATTAATGTTTTGCTTGTACGGATGTATATGGCGATTGGTGAGAAACTTTTTCCACGGTCAAATGATTATTGATGATGGCGTCCGCAAATTTTAATGGCAAACAAACAAAGTATATAATATTTCTTATTAATTACTTTAAATTTATTATTTGTTTGACATCCACTAATACTTTTTATAGAAATAAGAAAATTATTTTGCTCATAGTTTTCTATGATATTATATTGGAATGTTCACCCCCTCAAGTACCTATAAAATTTCATCACAATCGGCTCAGCAGTTTAGCGGTGATGACAGACACTTTGACAGACAGACTGAGTCACTTTCACATTTATAATATTAGTATGAATGTGACTGATCGCTGCCTGTACATGGAATATAAGAAAAATAGAACCCAAAACAAGGATTTACATATATATTTTTTCTGTTTGTCTGTGCGTTTGTGTACGCTTATCTCAGAAACGGCATGACCGATTGAAATGCAGTTTTGACTATTGTATTTTAATAAGTTTCCCTTAACATGTTGTGATTATTTTATTTTATTTTAATCGGTTAAAAAATAAAAAGCTAACAAAAAAATATAAAAATAAATGTGATTTAAGTGAGAACGCACAAAAACTAAATAGTTATTCTCGTGTAATTTACGCAAGCAAAAGGTATATACATATATTCCTTTTATAAATACAACTGTATCGACCTGAAATTGAATCTGCGACCGCTAGTAATAACTTCAATGGTTCAAACATACTATATGGAGGTTTGTTACAGTACTTACTTTTTAATTTCATTTTGTTCTCATTTCTCCGATCTGATAGAACAAAGAGCATTATGTTTAAACATTTTACACGCAAAGTTTGCTGATAAACATATATCGTAACGTAATTTTAAATAGGTGTTAATGCATCTCTAGCTTTTAAGATTATAAAGTGCGATAGTATAAAATTTGCCTGTTATCTTAAGCAATGAATGTGTATCTAAAATTAGGATTCAACTCGTGACTTATTCACACGTAAAGCTAACTTGCTAATATAAACATATTGACGAAAACTTCACTTATACTATACCTAAATAATATTATTTTAAGCTAATTGACCGAACTATCCAGATGATGACATTTCATCATGTGGCTTCGATTTCCATTCGGGGGAATGTTCATATTTAAATTATTTGCGGCTGTGTGAGAAAAGTAGATATCGAAGTGAGTTCTTGTCCGTTTACTTTGGAAATATGGTATGCGGGAAAAAATTAAGCTGTTTTTATTTTTATTTTCCTTCGTCTGATTTGAAAGTGCGGCGTTAGGTTAGCTGCCACCTGACAAATGTCTCTTATTTATTTTATTTCTTTATTTTTAAATGTTATTAAATTTAAATATAATTTATTATTCATAATACAATACATATGGTATAATAGTGTACATAGATCCTATTATAGAATTCAATAAACTAGCACTGCCTTTAAGGATGAATCCCTTTTGTAAGCTTATTACTTGTAATTACTTTTAAAGAATAACACTGCAAATTTTACAATTTTACCTGCTTAGTGATAGCAATACGATTGGTGAACTGGATAGAAATGGTTACTTAAATACTACAAGAGGGTAGATATTAAAAGACAAGACTTAAATACTACAAAGAAGAAGAAGGTTACTTAAATACTACAAGAGGGTAGATATGAAAAGAATCCATAGACTAGGCGGACTGTTACAAATGTATTGAATGTAGTATATGTATTGAATGAAATGTTGAATGTAGGTTCGTACAAATTTATCTTGAGGTCCGTGTCTTGAGGTGAATGTCTCTTAAGTTACCGGTAAGCATGGAACGGAATGTCTTAAAATCTGGTCAGATTAGATTTGTTTATATCTTTATGGCTGGGGAAATCGAACGTCGACCTTTTTATATTTTTATCAGCTTCCCGCTTCTTTCCGCATAACAAGGTAGTCCGAGTCTCCACTTTCCTGAGGCTGCACTTCAATCAATGCTCCGAGTGAGGATCGAACTCATAACCAATCGCGTTTACAGTTAAATGTTGTCTCACTGCGCCGCACTGGCCTCACGTTTTTATATATTAGATCAAAACTTAGAAATAATATATATACCTAATGTATTTTAGAAACTCATATTCTAAATGTGGAACAAAGTATTATATCATTAGGTATTAAAAATTTTAAGCCTTATTGGACTACAACTTTCGCAATGCACGCGCAAGGTAAAAGTTGAAAGTGGATAATGAAATGACGTAGGTCGATAGTAAGTCAGCATTCCTTCCTTTGAGTATTAATATAATGATGATCCCTGATAGTCATGTTTGTAGGTTCCAATATTACTCATGGATAGAATTAAGTGTATTTATAACACACCTAAGTGTTTTTTTTTTTATAAAGAGGGTTTCGCAACAGTACAGTGTCTTTAGGTGAGTAAAAAATAAAGGCAAATACAAGGTTTTCTTTGTAAAACCTGTAAAATATGTTGGATACATGGAGATCAATAAAAATACAAAATAAATCATACAAAATTAGATTTTTCAACAAATATGTACTTAAAATTTACATAAATATTTATGTACGAATGTATGTTCATGGGAGCGTTCATTAAATTGTGATATCTTTATACCTATTCAATAGTACAATGGATCTCCATGAACTAAATTGCAGTATGAGACCACACGCGGCCTCGCTCACGGATTTAAACTATATGTAATCTTTCATACTTCACTAGTACATTAAAACGACATTTTGTATACAATATGTATGGAAATCAATTAATTATAATTAAAATGCTAAGGCGTTATATTGTAAAAAAGAATAATAATTAAAAGATAAAATTATTCACGCATTCAAAAAGATCCCGACGACACATAGTTCCTTCTGTTCATTTTGCATCTACTTGAACACTATAAGCAAGAAGCCGAAATAACTCCGGGCAACTTTCGATTCTAATTTTCGCTCATCTATACATACGAATAAATAAATAAAAATGAAATGTCTGTTTGTAGTATTCAAATGACCGCTATTTACTACACGCATATGTATGTACAATCTTTTTTTTATGTACACGGTAAATATATTTAAACATTTTTCTATTATAATTTTGTCTGTCTGTTTGTTACGACTAATCTCTGAAGCGGCTAGACTGATTTTGATGAGACTTTCACTGGCAGATAACTTATGTAATAAGGAGTTACTAAGGCTACTATTATTGTAGAATTCCACGTGGTCGACGTCGCGGGGCACAGCTAGTCTCATATATATATATAACTCTTGCGTATTTGACTGACAGCGCCGGCACAACGCATAGCCAAAACTATGAGGGCGCAAGAACAGCACTAAGAGAGGATATCCCTAAATTCCGAGGGCGGGATATAATGCGATTTTACGTGTGTAGACATATAGCGTGAAAAAGACACATTTTTACATTGAACACAAAAATATACTGCTTTACGCTTCTTATCACAAAGCATGGTAGCCAGAGAGAACCTAGTGTTAAGACACTCCCTTCACCACCTTCCGCCAGCATTCGAGAAATTGCGTGTTGAGTTTAGCCATGAGCCATGTTTTGTCATTAGTAAAATAATTTAAATATAATCATTCCCTCGAGTGGAAATCGAACCCACAACGACGTATACCATCAGACGAGGTCACGATCCACGATGGCGTCCAATCAAACACGTCCTGTCATTTTCTCACAGTGTATTTATTATAAAAATATTTTATTATATTATATTGCTTTATACCTGTCGGTGTAGATGATACGAGAGCCGATCGTAAGCAAGGCAATGTTAACCTTCCAAAAGGCATTTATGATTAGACGCCAATCAACACTACGCCAAAACACTTTTGTTGTATGAATTGCATATGATATATGTATCTAATAGTATTTTTTGTGTATATAATTAAGCGTCAAGTTATATGAAATATGTTAAAAATACTATAAGTATTGAGAACATCATAGTAATAAATAAATTAATAAAGGTGAGGGAAAGAGTGAATTTATATGTTTAAAATATTTAATATAATAAATAATTAATTTAAAAGGTAATACTACTAGTTCTCTCTGTCAACTTAACAGTTGAAAATCCATAAGAAAATTGACCGATTTATTCTGTTCGTTGTTTTCTCTTTTATTTTCAGTTATCACTTCAAATTCACTTTTTACGCATCAAATGCATAATATTAATGTACTTATTTAATACTCCGCACATTATATATATTTTTTTGAGTTGGGTTGAGTTCCGCAAAACACACAACTGCCTTTTTAACATTTTTAAAGTGTTATTCACACACTTACGAAATTGAAATAAACATTTTTGTACACATGGCTTAGCGGTCAGAGCGCTTGGACGGTTTCCAAGAGGGTTCGAATCCCGCTGCATCCAACTTTTAATAGGATGATTTTAATAGGAGGAATTTCAAAAGGATGAATTTAAAACTCAGAAACACTTATTGAATACATATAATAATGCATTGAAGTTCAAAAGTCACCATTAAATTATATATAGAAAATATAGTATAATATATATATTTTGCAATTCGTCTCTGTTAGATAATAATCGGTTATTATGACCTTACTCAAGTAGTACAATAATATTTTGTTGCGTGCTGTAGCAATAATATGTAGTCTTTCTCACGGTTGCTTTGTGACGAGATTCGGAATTGAAATGGTCATAATGCGAGTCGGTGATTTCACTTGCGCCTCGTTGATTCATAAAATACGCGTTGCCTTAGTAACGCGTATGTCACTTTATAGAACAATGTATTGATTAATTGATAAAATTGTAACTTTTGTATTTGAAAAGAGCAACTGTTGAGTTTCTCGCCGGCTCTTCTCAGCAGAACTGCCTTCCGAGCCGGTGGTAGCTTTATGTTCCTTAGACGATTCGAAAGTGCTTGCAAAAGTCTATTTGAATAAAGGATATTCTGAATTTGAGTCAAGTATGTCAAGCGTATGGTAGTATGCGTAATGTTTATTTATTAGTTTAGATAAGAGGCTATGGTAGCCAAAGTTTAACAGCGGTTGACTGTATACGCAATGGTTGTGGGTGCGACTGCCACTCGGGAGTGTGATTTCTCTACGTTAGTGACATGTCTTTTATTCGGGCGGAATGTGGAAACCGGAGAGTCTCGACACTAGGTTCTCTCTAATCTTCTAATGCAGGAAAAAGAGTGGAGCTGAAAAATAGTTTAATGTGTAAAAAATAACAAAATCAAATAATATTTTTAACATTTTTAATGTGTTAGTCACACGCTTTTTAAATCAGCAAAGGCAGCGGGATTCGAATCCGCGGACGCACTGTTGGACGGGTTCCAAGAGGCGCGGGTTTAAATCCCGCTACGTTCAAATTTTTATACGTTTTCTAAATATGTTTTTCAACTTAAATAATAATAGTTTTGTGTATTCCAATACATTATTATGAAAAATTATTTTCCATATAAATTTTATCTATGCAAATTTTCATACTTCAACATCTTCATTGTTTCCGTAAATACGAGTCGAAAGTTTTTCCGTCAGAAATCAGCTAAGCAGTTTTTGAATAAAGTCTGGCCTTTGTCCTTCACTTTTTACATTTCTGACATCATCCGTGGGAATACAAACTTATTTATGAATTATGAACCTATCATTCTACACTTTGAGTCATTTTCTACTAGCATATTTTTATAATATGTATTCAAAAATAAACATAAAATATTATTTAATGATTGGTTATTGAATTATTAAAGATTTATTTCATATACACATATATAGGTTTAGTAAGACTTTACTCTCTTCGTGTATATTTTCTTTGCAAACAAGACCTAATTTACAAAAAAATATTAAAAATCATATCGTATTCACATCCTGTTAACTTCCATTTAATAGTATTAATAAATGGTAAATAATAATTGTAATATGCAAAGTTTCTACAGTAAAAAATCAACTCGTGACAACTGCAGGTAACCAGGACGTAGTTAAAAAATGTATACAATAAATTGATTTTAATTTATATAGACAAGCTGTACGTTTTACACGATTTGATTGAGTAATCTAATTATAATTGACTGTTCTAAAGTTCCGTACACTAGTAGTAAAGTAGTCAAGTAGCTTCCGATCGACATACCAAGATTTCAGTATTGCGCGATCCCGGATCGTTTTACAATCCCGCGAGCGGGATTACGGGTTCGGAATCCGCGGTATTTGTGGGACTAGAAAGAAACATGCACTGGCAAAGGAACACAGATGGTAGAAAGAGCATGAAATAAATAATTAATATTTACTTGACGATTTGGAGGCTAAAATATATAGCTGTCGCTATTTATTTATGAAATGTAACTGAAAAGTCTGAAGATGGTGTATTTATGGTTGAAAAATTCAGTTAACGTTAAAAAGTTTTATCAGCTGCTTTTTTTTCTGCATAGCAGTGTAGTCGGAGAGAACTTACTATCCGCATTCCGTCAGAATTCTAGACATTGTGTGTTGAGTGGCGGACCTCAATGCTGCTTTTTGTGTTGTTCAGCAAAGCGAGAAAATTACAATAATTAAATGCCATTGAAATACAAAACACCCTGTAGAAGACGGTTGGAAACATTCTACCACCTAGGACCCAATCCTGAAAACTTCAAAGAAGCTGAAAAGTCTCAAACCTACCACACCAGCAAGATACAGTCAGCTCATTCTGCAATTCACAGAGCAAGATACAGTCAGCTTATTCTGCAAGAATCCAGAGGAGTACGCGAGGCAACTAAGAAATCGTTGGCGGTAGTTTGACAACTGTAAAATGTTCGAAATGTCGGAATTTTTCGAATATCAAAAGTATACGCGATTAATCCGGTTAAAAATAGTTTCATTTCAAAATGTGTAAAAATCGCGAAATCCAAAGATATGAATAGATATGATACTTAAATTATGATAATATAAGTATTATCACAACAAGTAAGAACTAATAGTACGATTTACCATCACTGAGATATACTTTGATATATTCTATAATGTTGTACAATAATTAACTATCACTTGAAATTTTCTTGAATACATATTATAATTTAAAATCACATCGAGTCCTTCAACACAAATTTATTTACATCTTTATGACCCTGTACTATTAAAATTTTCTAATCGAAATTCCGAAAGCGTTGCTTAATATTTTCTTGGCATCACCAAACCAAGTCAGATTTCTTAAGAAAACGTATAAATTTTTTTGACGCCGATGATCGTATGGCTTAGTGGTCAAAGCGGTTGGCGGTTGTTCAAGACGCGTGGATTTTAGTTCAAATTTATTTGTATTTTCTAAAAATGTATTACACATCTTTAGTATGTAAATAACACTTTCAAAATATGTACTTATCAAATTTTAACGTCCTACGCGCATTAGTTTAGGTTATATGTTGTCTGTCAGTCATTCATTGAGTAACGGAAATGTACGTAGGTATATTGATATATATTGAACGTCAAAAAACCGTAACGCCATATTGGTGTAGTTGACATATGTATTATGTATACTTTATGGTTCCAAGTTTGATCTGTATTTATTTACTACGATATCGTACAATGTTAAATAATTGAACATAGATTAATATTTGTGTAAATAATTTAATATGTAATGAAATAAGATATTAGATTGATTATATTTTTTTAATTACACAATTTAAAAATTGAATGTGCCGGAAGTAGTCAAATATGTGTTTAAAAATTGTAAGTTTTACTGAGTGATGTTCAGCTGTAGAGAATAAATGCTTGGTCGATAGCGCTTCAATATTTTAAAACCGTATCGAATTTTCATTCCCACAGTTTTAAAATTATACACATTTTTTTTTAATTTTTTTTTTTAAATGTAATTTTTTTCAAAACTTTACGCATAATATTTTTTTTTTGTGAAAACGTATTAAACTTTGAACGTAGCAGGATTCGAACAGAATTGTTCAAAAATTAATGTATAAATCCGGTGCAAACAAGTTTCTTGAAGGGTGTCGACAGACACAGATACTATCGTAAATTACGCACAGATCACGATCGAATGTATTTGCACACAATATATATTTTGCATACTAATGTTAGTGAGAAGTTCCGTAGTTTTATTTGTACTTATGATAACTTTGTAACTTCCCTTATTTCAAACATGCCAAGTAAATCTAAAAGACAATATTTTTTCAGTATCGTGGTAATGGCCCACAACTTAAAAAATGCAGTGAGTTTAGTTTATACGAAAAAGAAGCTAATTCATTAAAAATAAATATAAGTTCATTAAAATGCAGAGGCCATTGTTACGCAGTAGAACACCGTCTGACTGCAACGTGATAAGCCGTGGGTTCGATTCCCACTGAGAAATTAATATATTTAAGTTATTTTCATTTCTTAGATCTGGTGCGACAAAACCCGGCATTGACAACTGCCATTTAACACGCGGTATCTCGGATTCGAAAAGTAAAGAACGGAGTGAGTAGCCACTAGGTTCTCTCTGCTATGTGGAAAAAAGAAAATAAAATATTTGAAAATGACTGGTTTATATACATATATAGTTTGGTTTGTTTGAATTTCTATATACAACACGCAATTTCGAAATTGTACGGAAACAGAACACATTTTCGTAAAGCTAGAAAAAAACAGCTGTTATAACGGTTTTTTTGTCTATATTTTAATTTAATGAAAAAAAAAAGCATTGAGCTCCGCCCCTCAACTCCCGAATTTTTTCGGCGTGGATGTCGAATGAACGGAATGTCTTGGCTTTCTGTGACTACCCTGCTATTCGGGAAAAAGTGTGAAGCTGGAACAAAAAGTTTTCTTTCAACCCGAGAAGAAATAAGTTAAGGTAATAAAGAAATTAAAATTATTTGCCATTATGATTATGAGATTATGTTCTTTAAAAGGAAGCTTAACGAATATATTGATTCATGAGCAGTGTTAGTATATTTTCATTACCCGGGTCGTTTTAGGTTAGTTAAACTTAAAACAGCGATTTACAACAAATTCCACTATACTACTCTAGTAGTCTATGATTAATTTTAATTACGATGTAGTCTACTACATCGCTATTAAAATTTATAACAGAAAAAAAAACAACTAAAAGAGGCCAACGTGGCTTAGTGGACTGTAAACGGAATTGGTTGTGGGTTCGATTCCCATTCGGGGGATTGATTATATTTCAAATAGTTTTATTTTCGCTCTGGTACTTAAGTAAGACAAAGCGCGGCGCTTAATTTCGCTCTCAACGTCCAATGTTTTGAATTTCAGGCGTAAATTTGGAGAACGGAATGTCGCGTCACTAGGTCCTTTCTGTTTCTACAGACATTCTGACACAAACACACAAAATTATTTTACATATTAATCCTAGTATCTTCGAATATATAATAATATTATAAAATCTAACAGAAATGCATGACCTCATTATATTACAGATGAACGCAATAAAATATATCTCCATATGTAATATTATGTACTTGCAAGATGTTACGACTGAGCGTCGCGTCTCGTATATTATGCTAAGCGTTCGGCGGTTAGCCTTGTACTGTGAAAAAACTTGTGTAGGAAACTGTAGGTGATATTTTATTTATATTTTTTTTAGTTTCAAATTGTTTTATAATTTATTTAATTTGGCATGGCATATATCTCAAGCATTTAGGCAGACCTAGTGTTGAGATCAGAGGTATTAAATATAGTGAACCGGTGGTAATTTATACGATCAAAAAATTAAGCTTGTAACTTCTTACAAGTCAATTCAAAGTCAAATTGTATTCAAAAATACAATTTGACTTTGACTTGAAGACACTATATTCTACCTATGTAGAAGTATGTGTGTCAGGTGGCGGAAAACTTGTCTTGCCAGATGAAGAAAACTAAAGTCTTTTAAATATATTTATTTTTCCGAATTATCGACCATTTTAAATAGGGCGAAAGACAGCCACAATAGTGCTTAGTAACAACACTGTATATAACATTTTTAGAAAACGTATAACTTTTTTTAAGCAGCGGGATTTGAACCTGCGCCTCTTGGAAACCGTCCAAACGCATTGACCGCTAAGCCATACATACGCACTACATCCGGATAGTTGAAATTCTTATAATTTTGTTACAACTTATTTTCGTTGTTATCTTTGTAGAGAGATTTTTACAAATTTCTGCTACCCAAATATTATTCTACGAACAATCGTCTGGCAAGAGAGATTGCTATTTATTAATTATAGGAAATTGATAAATATTTTTAGAAAACGTATAAAAATTTGAACGCAATTTATATTATATTAGTCTTAAATTAGAAAAACGTGTCCATTTTTATTTTTTCTTTAGTAGTTTCCGTAATAGGGGATGGTCGATCCCCTTTATCTTATATTTAATATTTATTTCAAATCTTATTTTGTCTCAGATATATTCAAAAAGTTGTAAAAATCATCTTGTAAAACAAATGCATGACGCTAGTGGGAATCGAACCCACAACTATAGTGTTTTCAGTTAAACATTACAAACCCGTGACAAGGGCGTACCTTTTGCTTTTTTTAAGCTTTCTACTTTGAACAAATTTTTAGTCATACTAACCAACCTGTGTAGGCGTTTGTAAGGCGATGTAATAAAAGTTTGATCAAAATTTGTCAATACGATCGAGTATACGGTACAATTTAGGTTATGGGAAGCGGCGGCTAGATGACTCTACAGCGATAGAATATTTTAAATGTGTGACCCAGTTTTGAGGAACCTAAGGCCCTTTTCACAACTTTTTATCGCTTAGTGTAAAATCGTTACAAATTTTATTTATGCTGTAAGAAGTTACGTTTGTGGGAAGCAGGAATTGAGGAAAAGGAGCTGACACACACATCATGAAGAATACGGTTATAGGCATAAAGTTAAAGATACAATTGTTCAAGACCAGACGTATTGACATATGTCAATCGGCTGGATATTGACAGCTTTATGTGCGTATCCTAAACTACGCTAAATACTTCTTAATTCAAAGGTCATATTGTATGATATTTGGGTTTTAAAGTCATAAAACATTTGAGTCGTTAATAATAAAATTAAAAGGTAGATAAAAATTTCATATTGTGAAAAATAACAAATATTTTGTATTTTCTTAACACTACTATCCGGTATTTCTTGACAAAGTTTATAACTTTAATAGAGTTGAATCGATATATATAAGAGTTTTGGTATGTTAAATAGAAAGTTATTGCCTACCAGCAAAAATCTTTTAAATTATTGAATTAAATATAATTCTATAGAATTCTTTCAGACAGCGCCATCTATTGCACATTTTGTGAACTAAATACTTATTATTGTGAGACAATTATTACTCTACTATAAATTCTTAGTGGTATATTAAAACTCTACATATTAAAATAATTTCATAATTATCACTTGAATATCTATATTTTTAAGTACTAACTCATTTTATAGCTTATTTTTATTTGTAATCATGCCATCGACTGCCATCTAGCAGTTACAATTAGAACTATTTCATGATTTCTGTTTTAAATGTTGTATTTCTTCCTAGATGGCGCTAATTTATAGTTGTTCAAAGTAATTAGCCCTATTTATATTAATACCGGCAGTAAAAACCTCAGACCCCTTTGTACAAAAAATATGTGGAAAAGACATTAAATTACACATAACAAGTTAATAAAATAATTGTAACATACACCCACTGTGCTTGACACTCAGGATAAAGTGACATTCACGTTGCTAGGGCAACTAGTCTAGTTGATACGTCAACGGGACATCTATTACTATTAAGCATGTAGTTTAAAAGCATGGCAAAATAACTTACCAATTTATAGATGATTTTTTTATAACCTGAATCAATGGATTATAGTGAATTACTTGAATTCCAATGCAAACTACAGAATGCTGTTTTGACATAACATTTTGACTCATACAAATTTACAAGCAGAATTGACTGTAAGAAGTGGGCCCCAGACCCACTCTCATAATGGCGTTTCAAAATTTTATTACAATTGAAGCTAATATATTGCTACTCTGCAACAGTTACGTTATTTGCTATATTCCAAGAGGCAGGAGGTTTGAATCCTGCCACAAACTATTTTTTTATATGTTTCTAAAGTATTTATATAAAAAGTCTATATTCTTGATTTACTGCTATCTAACATAATAAACGACACTTCGTTACACTAGGTTCTGTGTGTCACTGTGTACCACTTAGTATGTGTTAGTAATTAGTTACAATTTACTTGTTCCATCTTTCATTCTTAGTAATGTTAGTTACAGTTTACTTCTTCCATCCCAAATATTTGCATTTATATACATAAAGTAGAAAAAAAAATTCAAAGAACTATTAAAACATGCATTTTTCCCACAAAGACTGTTAACAGGAAGTTTCAAAACCTAGGATAATAAACTAAAAGCCTTTGAAAATGTGCACAAAGAACTGATTACTTTAAAATTATGTTTATGAGAGCGGTGAGCAATATTGTGCCACTTCAGCAAGAATGTTCATATCTGGACTGTTTTTATTAAAGGGTTTTATTTAGCTCACCTGTTTGTTTGGGTCAAATTTAGTAATTGAAATTTTTTTAAATAAAGTGTTACTTTTAGATTGTATGAGATTATTTTTATAAGGAAGATTTTGTCCTATACACTGTAGTTTATATACAGTAGATTAGATCCTCTTTCAACATTACTTTTTTTTCAATTTCATCAAACTTTTCAAGACGGTAATATAATTTTTAATATCAATATGTTTTTTTATAATATTGCTAATGTTTTATAAGAGTATTGGGTAGGTAAAATGGTGTAAAAATAAAAAATAATGTTTTTCATATTATGACAAATAAAAATATACATTTGATACAATATAATAAAGTTCATTTAGTATAAAATAAAGGCATGAAAGTAGAATAAAATAATTATTTGTTAAAACATTAGAAAAATAGCAAAAAGGAACGGGTCTGATTGTATTGGTCGGGCTGTCACTGCGCGCCCACTCCCGGCCGCTATCCCACTACTGCCCGATGGGACTTTGGCTGCTGGGCTTCCCCGGCCCGGTTCGCCCCTCCTTAAAGAACCTGCACCCCCGGACTCCTCCGGGGGTCCATATTAACACCGCCTAGTGTGACGTCCAGTCAACATGGGCCACGCAGCGCCAGGGCTCCCGACCTCAAACCATCCTCCGGACCCGACCTCCGAGTAGCCGGATTACAGGAGTACACGCCCCCAGTTTAGAAACTGTGAAAATGTCAAACATATTCACCAATGCGATTTGAATCATATCAATGACTTCTTCATTTCATAATTTCGAAAGATAACATTATTATTTTTTTCTCTTATTAATTATTTATATATTTTAATATTGAAAATTTATCTATTTTAAAAATCTAATAATTTTATATAAAAAATGTAAAGGGACCTCCATACGGAGATAAACAAATTATTTTGATAATGTTGGAGAACGTGTTCAATAGATGGCGCTGATGTAGATTTAATATATATAAAAGTAGCACGTCGAACATAGCACAGATGTCGTTATAAATAACCTTGCCCACCTATTTATCAAAATGCTGCTTTGAAATAATTATCACATTTAAATGCGAATTGATTTGTGCACTACTTGCACCATTATTAAAGAACTGTACTGAACTTATCACAATGAAATATTCGCATCTTATATGTCAATGCACAATTATTGGAGTTGAAAGACAAGGGCCTCGCCGAAAAATGACCAAGAAAGGTCCTCCAGTATTGTATTTTTGAGCCGATTCACGAAGCCGACCGAAACTCGGAGTTTGGAACTGTGGAACTGTGGTGTCAACATTCAATAATGCCTTCTATCATGTAATCTTACTCTAAGTAACTTAACCTTACATACTTTAATATTTGCCTTTCATATAGGTGTGATTTTTGATCTTTTGATTTTTCTGTCCCATTATACATTGCTTATGACACAGACTAATTTAATTCCGCCACTCAACACACAATGTCTCGATCTAATGTCACAAAATCAAATAAAGCGGCCTTAAATGTGAAAGTTGTTGTTTAAATCAGCTGAATTCTACATAATTCATTCTTATCGATGATTCTACTTAATTAATTGTTTTCGATGATTCTCACATATGATGTGTACTTAAGCTGCTAGAGACTTTTTCTCTTAGTTTATACCGCATGTATGTATTATCATGTAATTATGAATTAATTAATTTATTAATCCATTGTTGATTTGGCGTGGAGTTGAGCTACACCAATCTATATTTTAGAAAATGTATATTTTAGAAAATGTTAACGCATAGGGATTCGAACCCGCACCTCATGGAGACCGCCCAAGCGCTCTAACCGCTAAGCCTAAGCGTTCTAAAAAAATTATACGTTTTCTAAAAATGTATTTCACAATTAAGAAAAGAATGTCGGCATACTAAATTCTCTGTAGAAAAAAGTCTGAAGCTAAGAAAATGATACTAGAATAATAGTAGGTATGTCTTAAGAAGTATGTCCTTAATCACGTAATATTTATTAAATGACAGATGCGTCCATTGCATATCTCGTATGCTGTTAGGATGGGAAATGTTAAAAGGAAATGTTAAACTTAAAAAGTGTCCACGCAATTTGTTATAATGTAGGTAATATAATTAATTAAATTTATAAATATTATATATTAAGTCAAATATTGTATTCAACTTGTAAATGATACGATATACACGTGTGGTGCTCTTGTTTATATATTTTGAATTATAACTAATTGTGGCGTGCAATTTTGCTTGCGTAATAGATAATTTTCCATCCATTCATCCATTCTCCATGTGTCTTAAATAGTCTTGACACTAAGTGCATTCTGCTACTATTTTCACTCATATGTTCCATAGTCTCGACAGTAAAACGTAAAATCACAGTTTATCTCGATTCCAGTAGCATTGTCTGTCTCTTTAAGTGCTCCTCAAGGAAATTATATATTTCAGCTGTCTACTAAAGTTTCGTCCGTTCTTTGTGAATCTATCGAATCTCCAATTACAAATGTGAAATGTAGAGGCCAAATACTAAGTAGTGTTGAAGAATATAGCTTAAAATTTATTTAATTAATTAAAATTTATCCACATCGTCCCTTAGTAAACAACACCGGTCATGTCATTTTGAAAAACTTTACCGGTGACAGAAAAAACTGTTGATTTAAAATAAACTAAGTTTTATGTATTGTTACTTGATATGTATGACGTTATTTTTTTTAAAGTATTGGCATGATTTTGTAACAACACACATTTTAAATAAACAGTTATTTCTGTCTCCTGTAAAGTTCGTGAAAGGGACTAAGGGACGATAGGATATTTTTTCAAGTGTTTTGACAGCATAGACGCAATTAAATTTTATATTATTGTCATGTTTATGTTAATTCTTGCTAACTTGTCACGTAACTTACACGTCAAATATATACATTTTCCCCAAAAACAACCTTGACTTTAGTTTATACTGGCGGGTCAATTCAGAAATATAATCGCTGCGATTATTTAACGCGTACTTATATTTGGCTGTGCAGTCAGCGCTTGACCAGAAAGTGTCGCTCACGTGCCCATACTAATCTATTATCAATACATTATTCACATTTTTATTGTACATATTAGACAATTCGGATATTTCAATGTAAGTATTACCTATTTTGTTTATTTTTTTACCTTTTTCTAGCTTTATTGTTTGATATTACCACACAGTATTTATTGTAATTAAGGCTGTTTATAATAGTACCTCTCTAAATCTTATTCACTCTTTTATAATTTTCAACTTTGAAACATAAAATTTGGTTTTTTAAAAATAATTATCTGATACTAATGTACTTTTACGTTCAAAAATTAAATATCAATCAATCAAAGTTAATCACTTAAATTAGATCCTAACTATGATATTCAGTAATTTAATATAGTGAAAGTATAATTAGAAAATGACTCAAAGTGTAGAATGATAGGTTCATAATTCATAAA
Organism: Podotricha telesiphe; assembly: GCA_038994665.1. Taxonomy (NCBI): domain Eukaryota; kingdom Metazoa; phylum Arthropoda; class Insecta; order Lepidoptera; family Nymphalidae; genus Podotricha; species Podotricha telesiphe. The sequence continues at coordinate 72,766 of JAOYRR010000103.1, forward strand.
TAAGTTTGTATTCACACGGATAATGTCAGAAATGTAAAAAATGAAGGACAGAGGCCGATTTAATTCAAAACCATTTAGCTATTTCTGACGGAAAACTTTCGACTCGTATTTACGGAAACAATGAAAATGTTGAAGTATGAAATTTGGCATAGATGAAGTTTATATATAAAATAATTTTTCATAATAATGTATTGGAATACACAAAACTATTATTATTTAAGTTGAAAAACATATTTAGAAAACGTATGTACTTGAACGTAGCGGGATTTAAACCCGCGCCTCTTGGAACCCGTCCAACAGTGCGTCCAAGATCTGAATCCCGCTGCCTTTGCTGATTTAAAAAGCGTGTGACTAACACATTAAAAATGTTAAAAATATTATTTGATTTTGTTATTTTTTACACATTAAACTATTTTTCAGCTCCACTCTTTTTCCCGTGCATTAGAAGATTAGAGAGAACCTAGTGTCGAGACTCTCCGGTTTCCACATTCCGCCCGAATAAAAGACTTGTCACTAGCGCAGAAGTCTTGTCACTAGCGTAGAGAAATTAAAATAATTTTAATTATAATCATACCCCCGAGTGGCAATCGCACCCACAACCATTGCATATACAGTTAGCCGCTGTTAAACTGGGGCTACTATGGCCTCTTATTTAAACGAATAAAACATTACGCATACTATCATACGTATTTGACATACTTGACTCAAATTCAGAATATCCTTTATTCAAATAGACTTTTGCAAGCACTGAACGTCAAGAATATAAAGCTACCACCGGCTCGGAAGACAGTTCTGCTGAGAAGAGCCGGCGAGAAACTCAACAGTTGCTCTTTTCAAATACAAAAGTTACAATTTTATCAATTAATCAATACATTGTTCTATATGCTTTATGTGGACATACGCGTTACTAAGGCAACGCGTATTTCTATGAATCAACGAGGCGCAAGTGAAATCACCGACTCGCATTATGACCATTTCAATTCGAATCTCGTCACAAAGCAACGGTGAGAAAGACTACATATTATTGCTACAGCACGCAACAAAAATATTATTGTACCGTTTGAGTAAGGTCATAACAACCGATTATTATCTAACAGACGAATTGCAAAATATATATATTATACTATATTTTCTATATATAATTTAATGGTGACTTTGAACTTCAATGCATTATTATATGTACCAACAAGTGTTTCTGAGTTTTAAATTCTCCCATTAAAATCATCCATTAAAGTTGGATGCAAAGGGATTCGAACCCTCTTGAAACCGTCCAAGCGCTCTGACCGCTAAGCCATGTGTACAAAAATGTTTGTTTCACCTGTAAGTGTGTGAATAACACTTTAAAAATGTTGTGCCATGTGTTGTGTGTTTTGCAGTGAACCCAACCCACCAAAAAAATATATACAATGCGAGAGAGTATGAAAACAAGAAACTTCAATATTATGCTTTTGATGCGTAAAAAATGAATTTGAAGTGAAAATAAAAGAGAAAACACAAACAGCAGAAGTACAATAATATATATACATTTACATTTCATACAATATAAAAAAAAAGGAAAACATTTAGTATGTTATTTTAAAGTAAAATAAACTAATTATTTGTTAAAACATTAGAAAATAACAAAAAGGAATGTCTGATTGTATTGGTCGGGTTGTCATCACTGCGCGCCCACTCCCGGCCTATTCCACTACTGCCCGATGTGCGGGGATCTCTTTGGCTGCTGGGTTTCCCCCTGGCCCGGTTCGCCCCTCCCAGCATCCTGCACCCCGGACGCCCCGGGGTCCATATTAACACCCGGGCTTAGTGTGGACGTCCAGTCAACATGGCCACGCAGCGCCAGGGCTCCCGACCTCAAACCATCCTCCGGACCCGACCTCCGAGTAGCCGGATTACAGGAGACGCCACGCTCCCAGTCGAGATGTATGTCGAAAATATCGTTCTGTATCGAGTGAAAGTGCAGCGTTCAAATCTCACAAAAAGATATATATTATATAATCAAATAAACCTGTTTTTATTTTTGTGTTACATTTTTATATTTCGTATATAAAAAATAATATGTGACTTTACTTGCTTGCAACAACATTTTAACATTTCAATTGTTATAAAATCAACAAGCTATATAAAAGTCGAGGTCATAGTAGCGCAGTGGAACAACGTTTGACTATAATCCCGATTGGTCGTGGGTTCGATATCATTCGGTGGAATAATTAAAATTTAATTATTTCCATTTTGCCGCTCTGGTGTACAGGACCACTCAACAAGCAATATCTTGAATTAGGGCGGAAACTGGAGAACGGAACTACCCTGATAACGGGAAAAAGCTTGAAGCTACAAAATATAAAAGTATTCAAACTAAGTTTTTAAGTCACAAAACAAATTAGAATAAACATTTTCAATAAAAAACCGTGTTACATCGTATTCATTAAATAAATGAGAAAATATTGAAGCATTCTTTTGAAGTAAGTATTAAAAAACTTTTCAGATGTTTACTTATTTTCGAGTACCTATGGGGCGCTGAGCGACAATTTGTAACATTTTAAATTTAGAAGTAATAGCTGCTTTTATTCAAGTATTTTTAATTTATTTTAATATTTGCTTCACGAATCTCACCTTTGCAGCAGTGTAGGAAGGCAGAACATAGTCGATTCTGTAGTTTCCCATCAATTTTTAGACCCAACGCCGCGCTTCCAAGATCAATATAAACTGTATCGCAAATTATATTAACTTTTTGCAAAGATATAGATATATAAAAGATATAGTTCCTGGGACTTACGACCCAAATGTTGGTGTGAGTAGCCTCTTCAAAATGCGTATTAATATAACGCTCTTGCCACAGTCTGACCTTCTGTAATTCCAGCTTCGAAATATGTAATAATGGGCTGATGATATTTCTAGACTGGCAATCTTCTAGTAGATTATCGAGAGGTTACCTTGTTATATCGCTTTAACTGATACCACTTACACTTTAACTGTAAACATATTAAACTTGAATATTTTACACATATATATTTAACACAAAATATTATATAAATTTACGATAACTGTACCAAAACACCAGGCTATCCATTATGTACAGTCGCCATACAAAGTCAACAGCGCACCTTTTCCCGACAGGCTGAAAACCACAGAGCTTTTAACGCGCGGTTAGCGGGAAAACAATTCAATTCACCAAGCATTTAAACTTTAAAAGCCTCTTGATTATTACCATATTATTTATACTACTATAGAAATATAAAATAGACCTTAACACATCTGTGATAGGAGCTAAAGAATTTTTTATTCGGTTTTCAGTGTTCTTGGCTGAATTTAAAACGCCATTTTACCAAAATTCACTCATAAATACGTGCAGGTGACGGCCCTTTGATCTGGAATTGTATGTTTTTTCTAATATTTCTTAAAGATTAGGGGATACATCGTATGGAGTAATGTTTGATGTTGCTAAATTCGATTTCGTGCTTACACGGGTTGGTTGAGCTATTAAGTCGCTTTAGTTTGTTTTTTCTTGTAATGCCTTGTAATTTTTCTAGACGTACTTTCTTTATAGAAATATATTGCTTGTATTGCTTGTTCTACTTTTATATTATTGGGATTTATGTTTGTAGTATGCCATAATTAATAGTAGTTTTACGTTTTTTCTACACAGCAGGGTAGTCAGAGAGAAATCTAGTGTTAAAACTCTCCATTCCAAAAGCCGTTCTCCATGTTTAGCCCGAAATTGCGACCTTGCATGTTGAATGGCTGAACTCATCGCGGCATTTTGTCTTAGGTAGCATAGTGGAGAAATAAAAATATGTTAAATATAATAATAACATTGAATAGGAATTGAACCCATAAGCAATCGACGATGTCACACTGCACCACATTGACCACAATAAATTAATAAATTGTTCAGTTCAGGCTGTTATAATTCTAATATTATAAATGCGAGAGTAAATCTGTCCGTCTGCCTATCAGTGACCTCATCACGGCCAAACCGCTGAACCGATTATGATGAAGTTTTATATAGATATACTTGAGGGACTTTTGATGTACAAAGACATACTTTTTCCTCCCATTTTTTAGTTTTACCAGGAATTTAATGTTTGTACGAAAATGCCGCCGGAAATACGAAACAGCTGTGGTTCACGCAGGCAAAGCCGCGAGCGAGTCGCTAGTACTCATTGAGTGACAGACAATGCAAAGTCGATCTCGGAGCCAAGCCTCGAGTGTAGGCGCCTCGAATTTGGCATGTAGGTTCCTCTAGAAGTTCTGGGATTCGGGATAGAAGGGAACTTAAGTACGGTTAGTTAACTTATGTAAATTATAAATAATATAACCCATTTTACTGTTAACATTATAAAAAATAGTAAAGAAAATAGTATGAAAATGTTCATGAAGTCCACGCAAGCGAAGCTGCATGCGACAACTAGTTAAACATGAAACTAATAATTTATAATGCACTTTGAAATGAATATGTACTTGCATTGATATTTATTTTCATTTTTCATTTCATATTCAAACAAATGTTTGAATACAGATATGATATGAATTTTTCTTTTTGAATGTTTTCATTCTACTTCAAGGTAATATTTATTTTTTAAACTATCTGATGAGACCGTTACTTCGTTTGAGTGGACTTAATGTACCTTTCCATCAAAATACCATCATGCTAAACCACTTTTGTTAGGGTGAATTTTTCTTATATCTTACAGTATCGCTTGTATATTATAGTTCTACAACACGTGTCCTTCAAAATCAATTATATCATAAGTCTACCTACAACAAAAAAGGATTTCATATTTAAAGGAAATTGAAATTGTATAAATATTTTCCTAAGTGTGCGAATAACACTTTGAAAATGTTAAAATATTTAATAAATAGCATTCTCTCTTGCCAGACGATTGTTCGTAGAATAATATTTGGGTAGCACAAATTTGTAAAAATCTCTCTACAGAGAACAACAAAAATAAGTCGTAATAAGCGTATAGAACCACCTCCTTCTTCTGTTTTTTTGTATAATTATATTATTATTAATTATATTATAATAAGTATTATATAATAATGATAATTATATCATAATTATTATAATAAAAGATAACGCGGACTACTCAAACGATGTACTTTGGGTTCCGCCACCCAGCTTAATGATATTCGCTTAACTTACAAAAAGTATAAAACAGAGTAACTTACCAGAAGAATCTTTTGCCAACCTTTCTAAATATTATCTGCTATATTTAATTTAATTCTTAATAACAATTTATTTTAATTACACCTAAATTTCATAAATTCTTTATGGATTTTTATTATTTAAATAAGTTGAATAGTTTTATTTTACTTTTATGTGCCATGAATATAAATATTCGGTTAGCAAGTAATAAATGAAAATTGTTTTTAATAAAATAAAGCTACGAGCCAGGTTGTTAATTTGCAAACATTCACATTCGTGTTCATTTTGGAGCTGCCCGCGTTTCATTTGCATACTTTTATTACGTATATTTTTAAAAATTTTAGAAAATATAGCTTAGGAATGAAAATTATGAAGTTAAATTAGAAGTATTCAGAGTTGCTAAGCGAATTTTATACGATGTTTTTACCGCATTGTGAACATACGATCCTATTTTTGTTTTAGTACTTTATTAAGACTTGAAGTTTTTTTTGTATTTAGGATTTAAAACTAATGTTTATTTTAGAACCGTACATATTAACTTCTTTTTTTTACAGTTTTACTCTTTTTCTTGTGAAATAGTGTTGGCAGAGAGAACCTAGTGCCAAAACACTCCGTTATCTACTTAGTTAATATCTTAGCTTAGCTAATATTTCAATCAATAAAAGTATAAAAATACTATCTACCGTATAGCTCAGTTAGGAGCATGTGGACGTGTTATCTAAGAAGTTGTAGGTGTGTGTTCGAAATTTTAAACGATTATTTATTATGTTATCATCATTATATCAGACTATCGCTTGACTGTAAGCGTGATTGGTTATGGGTTCGATTCCCACTCGGTGGAATGATTATATTTAAAATATTGCCCGGCAAAAAGACTGAAAGTATAGAGAAATTATTAACACTAATATCGCTTAAATATTTTTCTTTTACATTTCATAAAATGATTTGAACCTGTATTCATAAATCAAATTCAGTTATTCTGTAAGTGACTTTTACTATTTCCAATTTACTTTTTTCAGTTACAAGCCAAGTTTTTTGTCTGAAGGGTGTAAAGTGGTAAGGTGAGTTGAGAGTGCAATTAAAACGCATCGCTTTGATCGTTACGAGTATACTTATTAGGTCTTATTATCAAAATTGAACTATTCCGAGCCAATTTACGCAGTTCGCAGACACACCTTCGTTCTATACTTTTGAACTGAATTAAGATTACTAAGAAACAAGATTATTAACAATTAAAGCAATCCCGGTGTGATTGCGTACATTTTTCTGAAAAAAGACACTTATTTAAAAAAATAATTAAAACTTAGTAGAGTTAGGCTAATAAAAACGTGTTAAAATTACAATCGAGGCAATCGTGGCGCAGTGGCACAGCGACTGACTGTAATCACGATTGGCTGTGGGTTCAATTCCTAGTCAGTGGAATGATTATAATTTAATTATTTTAATTTCTACTCTCAGGTGAACAAGACAAAGCGCAGTTTTGAGTTCTCAATACGATATGCTATGTCTCGATTTCGGGCGGAAAGTGAAGAACGGAGTGTCTTGACACTAGGTTCTTTCTGATTGCGATGCTATGCGGGAAAAAGCTTGTTTCTAAAAAAGAAAAATTACAATATTCTAAGCTAAACTTTTTAATTCATAGCTTATCATAAAGTCGATATTTTATAATGAAATGACAAATAGGACAATACCAATGAAAATTATTAATGTAGTGAAATGATTGATTCGTCGCTACCACGCGACATGTGTGTTTGCATCCCATAATTATAGCTTTATGACTTTATGGTGTACTCTATATGTGTCCTTATGATTAGATTTTTTTTCAGCTTCACATTTCTTCCTGCAGGGCAGACAGAGAGAACCTAGTGACACGACACTTCGTTCTCCACGTTCCGTCTGAATTCGAGACTTTACGTGTTTCGTGGTAGAACTTAAAGCCACGCTTCGTCTTAACAGAGCGGAGATATAAAAATAAATTAAATATAATCATTAGTGGGAATCGAACCCACAAATAATCACGATTACAATAAGACACGGTCCCACTTAACCATGATGGTTCTTGTTGTTTTTCAGCTTTATGGTTTTTTACATATAGCAAGGTGACCAGAGACCAGTAACTAGTCATGACATTGCATTTTGCAATTTTCTCACCGAAACATTGCGTGTTGAGTGGCGGAAATCAACGCCACGCTTTGTCTTAGGAAATGATAATATTGTAAATATCATAATTCCCCGAGTAGAAATCGAACCCACAAGCAATCGCGGTTACAGTCAAACGCTATTGCACTTTACCACTACGATTTCTTATTAGTAATGTTAATGTGATTAGATAAAAATCTGTTTAATATAAATTTACAACTATTTTGAGGCCATCCTGGGATACATCTCTCTGTTCTGGTAAGACATACAACACATAATGTCTCGATTAACTGAAAGAACCAAAATCCAGATTTAGTTCAAGCTATGTCGCCAGTGTAGTGGTACGTGATTGTTAGCACATGTTACTTGGAGCCTCGCCTAGGGGCTCGACGTTTAGTAATCTTAAAAATTTATTTTTAAGTACATCACTCAGAATAATTATAAATATTGCAAAACTTATAATAATCAGCTGTACGCTTTTTCCCGCATAGTGGTAGTCAGGGACCTAGTTTCAAGAGACTCCGGTCTCCACTTGCAGCCCGAATCGGAGACATTGCGTGTTGAGTGGCAGAACTCAACGCCGAAATTTGCCTTGTTGAAAATGAAAATAATTTAAATGTAATCATTCCTCCAAGTAGGAATCGAACCCACAACCATCCTGTAGACGACGTAGAGTCAACGTGGTCAGTCACGATGACCACTAATAAAATATATATTACGTTAATTAAGATTATTATGACCAGTGACACTGCTTCAATAATAAATCACAAAGGTCCTATTCTTAGGTAGTAACGTCCAAAATAAATGGCAATAAAGATCGCCATAAGGCACTTTCTCAATTGAATAGCCCGCAAACTACAAAAGAGCGGCTAATGCTCTACTAACCATCAATAGGTATAAAATTTATTGCCTAACTCCCTCTTGCCTTTTTGTGAAGAAAATATTAGTTTTCGAAGGCAGTAGATTTGGTTTTTCAATGCCGTCTTTTGGAATATGTTGATAGTTGTAAGATAAAAGCAATTATGTTTTTCAGATATATACCTAAGTATACCGTGTATATAAATGTAGTATACTGTGGCTTTACTTTTGTTATATTAAACTTTGTTGAAATTTTAATAAGTAGCTCCTTAATTTAAAAATAAGTTATAAGTGCAGGCGCAATGTGACAGCGTCTGACTGCATACACGATGATTGTGGATTCGATTGCCACTCGGGGGAAATATTATTTTTTAATTATTTTGAATTCACCGCCCTAATGACAAGACAAAGCGAAGAGTTTCGGCACTTAACTAGCAATGTCTCAAATTAGGGCGTAAAATTAAAGACCGGAGTGTCTTGACACTAATTGTCTTGTTCTCTCTAACTGCCCTCCTATGCGGGAATAAGCCTGAAAAAAGTTCTAGTTAGTAAAACTCTTTAAGTGGAACATTTGGATAAAATTGATATTAAAAAAATATTCCTTATATATTTAATTTCAATCATTATCCATTATAATTTTAATGCAATTCTAGGCAACTATGTTATTTAAAACCATTCATTATATTAATAAAAACGCTGCCAATCGCGTACTACTTAACCTACAAACCAGACTTACTGTTATCCTTTGTTTTATAAAACAACAAGTCATCCTGTTGCCAATTCATATAAACATACTTATATTTATTATAGAACTTTGGCGTTCCATAACCATTACGTTGAATGAACGGTGATTTTATTCAATGTCAACGATGTTTTCTGAGACTTGTGCAATATTATTCATAATATAATCGTATAAATATGAATAGCTTCTACTTAGAAATATAAAAGTAGGCTAAGTTTCGTATAAGTGTTATATAAAGGATTTTAGAAGATCTACAAAGAATAGTGTATGTCGCTTTGTACAGAGCGTACTCGTATGTCAGGTTTGACACATTTTGGTGACATATTGATGTAACATTACCGGTTTTACCATCCTGGCGCAGTGTCAGAGCGATTGGTTCAGGATTTGTATCCCGCTATGGTACATAAGAGAAAAGTTGGTGTCGAGTACCGCCACCCAACACACAACAACATTTATTACTATTACAGTGTGTTGGTTTAATTCATTAATATAAAACATTAAATATATATAAAGCCCATTCGAAGTGGTCTTCATTGGCTGCAATACAGTCCATAAAACGTTGAGGCCACTTATCAATAGCAGCACTCTTTCTATGGGAAAATTCTTCATTGTTTTAGGGACTCCAAATTATCATGCCGTTTTGAGCAATCCTTGCTCTCTGAAACTGACCATAAACCATATATACAGTATACAGTAGATTAAGATCAGGACTAGATGACGGCCAGTTTTTAGCTCAGATGAAGTCCGGAACGTTCGTTTTTAACCAAGATTGAGATGATCGAGCCTTATCCGAGTCCGAGTTTTGCAAAAAGGACCATTCTTGGTTATTTAGCATAGTGTTGTTAAGCTAACTACCTTCTCAACAAAGGTATTTTGATACGCTTGTGCCGATGGTTTGATACACTTTGCACAAAAATACGGCTCAGTCACCCTACCAAAACATCACTGAATTCGGATAACGCCCACATTAAAATCTGACTGACTTTTTTAGAAAACTTGTTGAGTTTTTGGGGAAATCTATGAGCTTTCAGCATAAATACAGTTATTTTGCTTAATAAAATATTGCTCAATTGTAAATATTTTCTGTGACCTCCACTTGCGTATCGCTTAAGTAGTTGTTTTGATTTTACATTAATTCCACAGCATTCTTTTTTTAATTATGAGTTAAAAAATTATCAGTGCGTCTCTTATAGGCTGCAAGTTCTAAATCATGTTTTAAAATGCGTCATATGGTGCTAGGTGCTAATTCATCTTTCGATATAAAATCTTTGCTTTCGGACAGGATTTCTGCTTTGATCGCCTTTTTAGTACGAACACTATGTGGCCAGATCTTTTTCTGTCACAAACAGAGGTTTCATTGTATCTAACAATAGCCCGGTACACAAACATTTGACTAATACCAAGCGTAGGAGGAAAATAAGAAAACACAATAAATAATCTATTAGTTTATTGTGACAGGTTTCAAATCGAAAAGTACTATTTTTATTTACTTTAAATTATAACAGTATTTATTATCAGACTAGTAGTTTCCTTGCGAATTATAGGAAAACATTAACTGCTGAGCTGATTTCTATAAATTCCGGCGGACACCGGAAAGATCGGGACTTTTCAATTCGTTGCGGAAAACTCGTTTAATTTGTATCTTATGCATTATTATGAGAAATATAGACATAAATATTGTGAGTTCAATCTCCAATCGAGGGAGTTATTATATTGATATTGTACTCTTTTCTCCAGTCTGCACGGAGTTTGATTGCGCCACTTATCACTTCAATGTCTAAAAATTGTGCGGTAAGTAGAGAACGTAATGTACGCGTGATGATTGTAAAATAAACAAATATATATTATTATTACTGATTCTACAATTATCCTACTTTAAATTTGTTTTCTCCAGTATGTGGACTTCACACGTATTGCTTTATGGTTTAGTTAGATTGGTTTTTCTTTTAAATGTTAGATTATATACACATATTAACAATAAAAAAAAGTATTTACCAAATCTTTCAACACAAATACTTATACAGTCAATTAGGTCTATTTAACAAAATTATTGGCAATCATGTTTACTCAAATAACTCGTTAGAATTAACCGTTCCATTGGATAACTTCTCCATCGATAACATCCCTATGATGATCCCCTGTTGATTGTGTCCAAATAATTGGATTCCTCATGCTTCCTACATTTTGCAAATATAGTACACCCAATTCCACATCTGACAGTCAATTATAAACCTAAACAAGTAGTGATAAGGCTTATCAGTGCTTCACTTTTGATTTTGAGCGGCAGAAATCATGGTAGCCGGTACATGGTTGGAGGATTAATCGAAATCGAGTTATGCGTGTAATCACATCACTGTTCGATATGAAAGAGTTGCGAATGGGTGTGCTATGTCGGTTGCTAGGTTTTCTGAAATCCTACCAATTTTCATTTCTGTGGCTTTTCCAGCGCTTTCATTTTGGTTTCATGTTCATTTTGTCTGGAAAGTAGATTATATTTAAAATTATAAGTTATACAATATTTACACAATGTTTCTATGAGATTGTGGCGCATTGGGACAGCGTGGGACTGAAAAAGCGATGCTTGTGGGTTCGATACCCACTCGGGGAAATGACTATACTTAATTTATTTTCATTTCTCTAAAAAAACAAAGCAAACCGTTGAGTCTCACCACTCAACACGCAATGTCTCGATTTCAGGTGGAAAGTGGAGAAGGGAGTGTTAGGACTTAAGGTTCTCTCTGACTACCTTGGTATGAAAGATTGGAGCTGAAAAAAAAGATCATTTTTTGTTATGGTCGATACTAAAAGTCTATTTCATAGATTCAGTTCAGCTTATAAATTAAAATCTTACACATATTCGTAATTAGCGACCCACTCGCGTCTGAATTTTAGCCAGCTTTCTCACTTAAATCACAAAATTTACTTACATTTATAAATTTAATAGTTGTAACTTTTTTATTTATGAACCGATTGAAAAGAAATAAACACTAAATATTAAGGGAATTTTACCAAAATACAATAGTGAAATTTACATTTGAATCGAACAAGCCTTTTCTGAGATATACGTGCACAAACAAACAAACAGTAGAGAAAATAACAAAATATTGTTTTGGATGGTTTTGGACAAATATTTTTTTTTCATATATCTTCCATGTACAGACAGCGATCAGTAACATTTTTATTATTTGTATATTATAGTATTATTTACTAATAGAATTAAATTAAATATCACTTCAGACACAGTTGCCGACAGTTATCGGTTGAAGTTGTAAGAAGTTGAAAATGGAGACTGTACGTCAAAGAACAGTCTGTTCAACTTTTCAACTTATATCCATTGATGTGATTTATATTCCATACAAATCTAGTTATTCAAAGTTACTTTCTATAGAATAAAGTGCAAAGTAAACAAACCCTTTAACAGAGCTCCATAATAATATACAAATTAAATAATATAAAACAAATAATAGTCTAACCGATACTAAGAATTATTTATAATAACAGCCTATAAAGTTGCCGCGACTGCAATGTAATAACAGTGGATTTAATTACTAGAGTAAATAAAGATGACGGTATATGTACGAACGTTACTTGTACGTGTAATTATATGAAATTATAAGCAACTAGCAATTATACAGCGTGTTCTATAAATATAAAATGCATTATTGCATACAATCGATTTGTCCCTTTGTTTTGGATTAGTTCGAATTTGAAATGCAATGTTTTGTTTCACAGTATATAGTATCTATGTATTACACATTCACACACACAAATACATACATACATACACACATACATGAAAAACTAACGAAACAGAGAAAGCTTTGGCTTTTCAGAGCGAAGATATGAAAATAGTATAATTCTGAAATTCGTAATTGAACCCACAACAATCACGTATACAATCAGACACACTGCGGTTACACTGCGCTAGGATGGCCTCAAATTTCGCAATACGCATGGTATTTGTATGATTAGATAAATATGAATAAGGATTTTTTTATAAATTATTTTGTTTGTATTTATTTTATTATTTTATAAATATTTCTAATAAATATATATATATATATATATTATAGTAAATAAGTGTACATAACATTACAGTTACTTCAAACACACAGATTTGAGTGCCGAAAAACTTGGTTAGCCTAAACGTTAGGAAGGATGGAGAAACGATGTTCTGCGTAAACTTATTACAGAAGCTGGTATTCTTGTTAATGTCATTTTAAATTTAACTGAGATCATAATGTTTTTAAGCTTTATTCTATTTCAATCCGTCACTAACTATATATTGCATTATAATAAAAAAATAATCATTAAATACATTAATGCGAGTAAATTAAAGATTTTGTCCGAGTGCTGCTGCGCTGCGCGTTATTGAGTTCCGCCACTTAAAGTTTATACGAATAAAGATTACAGAATACCAAAGTTATAAAAAATGTATTAGAACAACAAGAAATTAATTAAATACATATTACACAACGCTATGTGTTTCACATACATCTTTCTATAAAATGACATACACGTTGCTATGGCAACGCATAATTTCAAATATAATCAGTTCTATTTTCGCTTTTAATTCAAGATTTTTTTTGTATCAAATGAACTTACATTAACTATAGTACTGTCAATGTTACCACAAGCCCGTCAGGACGTGTCAGTGTGTACTTGCCTACAACACTCCCTATGTCTGTTTTAAAAGCCTTCCTTAACCGCACCCCATCATCATCATTACTAAATAAACCTTGAGATTTCCTTTAAATCGTATTTTTTTAGTTTCACGTATTATATAGAAAAAACGAGACGAGTATCGAGACAAGGACTTAAAATATTTGGTTTGAAATAATATGCTTTATGTACCTACTTATGATATTTCAAGTTGAAAGTAACTTGTGAGATATAATTCGCATGCACATTTACGAATCTCTGTCAGTTAAGATTAAATACAGTATTATCTTTAAATAGCAGAAAAGACAATGCTAATTCTATTTTGGATATTAATTTAAATTTATTAAATTAGATAGTTGAGGCTTGTACACTCAGTTGGTTATTGGTTCTATTCCCATTCGTGGAAATAATTATATTTAAAATATTTACCACTCAACACGCAATGCCTCGATTTCAGGCGGAAAGTGAAAAACGGAGCGTCTTCACATTAGGTTCTACCCTGTTATACGGCCAAACAGCTGCTTTTTTTATTATATAGAAATATTAGATTCTTAAACCTTACCTTGTTAAATAAAATACAATATTACGATATTATGTTAACAAAATTTTTATTATTTACGATTGTTACGACAGTTATATAATTCCTGAAAAGTTAATTTAATCTAATCTATTTAAGCTAATCTATAAAAGTTGTCTTGAGGTCATTAAAATTTAACAAGCATTTTATTTCAAGACGTTTTCCCGTTAAGTAAATATGGTTAAAAAACGTAGACCCTTCCTAAGCTTACATCCGGGAGACTGTTTGCTCTCATCTTCCGGCCGGTAGAAAGATGTTTTCTATTAGACTGCTGTTTGAAGTAGAATATTGAGTCGGTCGGATTGTTTGTATGTGAACTTAACATTTTATTTTACTTTATTTAGTTTCACAGATGTTTAAATTGAATATGTTTTTAGAAAATTTACATAATATTATTATTAGTTATTTGTTATTTGAAGCCAATAATAATAACTAATATATTTACACGACTTCGTCTGCGTGGAATTATCAAATAAAACAATACTCCTACTATACTCCTCAGTATATCAGCTATCTGCCAGTGAAAAGCCGTTCCAGAGATTAGCCGGAACAAACAAATAGACAGGCATAAATTGTATAAAGTATTATTTTGATACAGTGATAATGGTAACAGTGTATACATACATATTATGTTTTAAGTAAACAGCGGTTATTTTTACAAACAGACACTCCAATTTAATTTATTTGTATATTTTAATGTATTTTTAAAATGTAAAAATATTTTATAAATAGCATTCTGTTTCGCCAAAGGATTGTCGTAGAATAATATTTGGGTACCAGAAATTTTTAAAAGTCTCTCTACAGATATGCTAACAACAAATATAAATTGTAATAAGCGTATAAGAATTTCGACGTAGCCGGATGTAGAACGCATGGCTTTCCGGTCAAAGCATTTGAACGGTTTTCTTTTCAAAAAGCGCCGGTTCAAATCAAATCAATCAAGTTCGTTCAAATTTTTATACGTTTTCTAAATATATATATAATTTATTACAAACAAATATTATATTACAGCTCTATTATGTTCTCACAAGAGTTAATAGTTAATATAACTATGGCAGAAATTTAAGTTTCAATTACATGAGAAACTTGGTTGTATTGTTTCACGGTTCAATCATATTTGAAGACAGGTTGATTGCTTTATTAAGCTTCTGCTTCATGTTGATATTAAATTCATATTATAATATTGCTGTAATATTTTAGTTGAGGCCATCGTGGCGCAGTGGGTCAGCATCTGACTGGTAACGCAACTGGTGGTGGTTCGATTCTGACTCAGGGAAATGATATTTAAATAATTTCCATTTCTCCGCTCTCTGAAGACAATGTCTCTATTTAGGGAAGTGGAGAACGGAATATTTTGACACAAGGTTCTCTCTTTTATGCAGGTTAAAATGAGAAGCAGAACAAATATACAATTATATTTGTAAATTAAACTATTTTAACTGGTTTTTAATCACACACTTAGGAAATAAAAAAAAACATACTTAGAAAAGGTATATAAAATATGTAAAAAATATTTAATAAAAAGCTTTCTCTATTGAATGCTATTTACATCATTTGATTTCAATGAATATGTTAGGAGATATCATACTTTTAAAGTAACTCCGGAACAAAATTATGGTCAAGTATGTGGAAAGCGAGCGATCATGATACTGATTACAGCGTACATACCTAAAATAGCTTCTAAAGGACTGAAAAATTTTTTAGTAATACTTTTGTAACATAAGTAGAATATAAGTATTTTAGTATGTTTTTTTTTCATAAATTAACACAAGTGAAACTAAAGACATATTATTTTTGTAACTATTCCCTCTCTGTCGTTTGTCTGTGTTGTAAACTCATCAAACCAAAAAACTTCAGAATTAAGTTGATGAAATATTCATACTGCGTATTTTGACTTAACATTCTTATATAATAATCTTTGCTTAAATAAAATCGATCATCGATATTTTTAATGCATCGTTTCGCACAAAATACTTATTGTTAAGTCCTGTTATTTACGCGAACGAAGTCGGAACACCTAGCAAACAATATACATACTTAAATGTATGCGATGGATACCTAGAAGATAGATTCATTAAAAATTCAATGTACCACTAATTACAAGACTAAATTAGCGGTATGCTAGAACAACGCGTGTCAGTGTCGCTTGTCGTACACAGACGATCATTAGAGAGAAAATTGAATCTATGTATACAGTGAGGCGTATCGCTATACATGTGCATGTGCATGCATGTATGCTTCACGGTGAAGGGCTGTAGAACAGCTACGTTGAATGTAAGATCTGACAAGTGTTTTTGTTATTCATTATTGAAAGCTAAAAGAAAATGCTTAATAAAATCTTGATCATGTGTGTAGTTACCTATTTTTTTAGCACATTTAAATTTTGAATTTTGAATTACGGGAGAGACAGGTACAACCGTTTTTTTACGTTAAGACACTGGACTCAAACGGGTTATGTGGGACTCCGGATTGGCAGATTTAAGCCATCTGTATACCCACTAAAACCTCACGGTGCTCCACCATAGACCGTCACTGGCCGGGACCACTACTCCGCCAACCATTTGCTCTTTTTTGCAACCGCGTGTTGGTCAGGACACACTAGGTCGTAGAAACGATACTAGTTTTCTAACGAAAAATATTTCTCCAAGTAGAACTCACAAATGTCGTAAGATTCACGATGGTGTTTTATTCATTACTCACTGAGTGACTGGAACTAGTGGTCGAAATGTGAAATTTTGCAAGTCTCGTTGGAAAGTGTTGGGGAGCACTATTTCTTTTAATTTCTACGTGAATTGAAAAATAGGATTTTGAGTTTTTCTGTGAAAACTATTTAATGGTCATATATTCCACGCAAACTATACTTTGTTTGCCAACTATTTAGCTTAAGAAAATGATAAAAAATATCAACTTTTCTAACATTTATGAGCTTGACTACCTTCCGATATATATATCGAAAATTCTAAGAATCTCTGACACAGTTTAGTTCCCTTTAAATTATAATTACATCCTAACTTTAGTAATTTGTTTACAACTTACTAAAGTCTTGTCAAAGTAAACATCTTCGTATCAAATGGTTTATTATGGCATACTATAGCATTCGTAGCGTGAAAAGTAATAATTGCTTTTCTTTTTGACGGATCACTTGTCAAAGTAGTTCGCTTGACGGAAGATCGAGGACGATATGAGCGCCTAATTACTGAATTTCATACTCAACGATGCAAAAAGAGTTTTGTAAATATCGTACTGTATGAGGTCAAATCGAATAAACAAGCTAATATGAATAACTAGCGACCCGCTTGCGGATTCGCACGCGTATTCGTATTTTCGGCGGTCTTCTCGTAAAACAATGATTTCCCTCGAAAAATTAAAAAATGGAAGAAGTTTATGCTTGTTGACCCTAAATTCCCAAATTGTTTACTTTGTTTAATCAATTCACTTATAAACTTTTTGAGACACTTGTATAATACGTCAAGGGAATGCTATTTTAAAAATAGAACTAAGGAATAATCTCTTCACGCACCTCTCTCATTTAATGGGAAAAGCAGACTTTTTCTACTTTTGTATTTAACTTATTTGTTTTTTAACAACAAAAAAGATTATATATATGTATATAATGACAGGACACGTACTCCGTTCCCTGTCATTCTTAACGTGAAGCTAATGCAAAGGTAAATAAGTTACATATAATATATTAGTTAGTAAGTTGCAATTATATGTAAATAAGTTAGAAAAGAACATTTGACAATCGAACCTAAAGCCACCGCGTTTCTTCATATATATATATATATATATATATATATATATATATATTCATAACAATAGGCTTGTACTACATAAGCATATATCCATTATGGAAATTAAATTAGAATATAGTATATCTCTCAAACAACAAACTTTTGCATACATCAAAACTATTCCACATATTCGGGTACGTTCAATTACCGGAAATGCCTCAAAATCCTCTTGACTGCAACCTATCATTACAAAACACACATTAGCGAGGGCGTGCCCCTATTGCTAGGGTCTGTAATAATACCTAATTGTTTTCTAAACAGACGGGAGGGGAGAATAACTTCATTAGTAAGATGTCTGGCACCTCTTTGATGGTACGAGGCCAATTTAAAAGTGCTTTTAGCTACGTATTTACAACTATGACTATAAAATATACACATATGTAAAAAGTTATAACGGAAAATGGAAAAGGTTTTTTCGTATTTGAGATAAGGGTAGTAGTTTTATACTCATCTCCACGAATCTCTTATATTTGTGAGGTGGGCAGAAACGAGCCACACCGCCCTCCACATTGCAATTGCCTTAAATTGTAGAGATGTCGTATAGCAAAATCTTAAAAATGTACTTTGTGTAATCAGACTGTGGAATATTTATAATATTTATGAACATTTCTTGAGTAGGGTTTCAACACAAACCCATTTAACGTCGACGGTCCAAATTCGTTACCACATCAGTTATGTTATAATTAATATTATATTCTCATATATGTATTGTCTTATTTATTTAACTTATTATAATTAAGAAGATAAGTAAAATATTATAAAATTGTTTTTCAATAAATACATAGATATACACTGTAAGATAAGATAAGATAAGAAAATACTCAATCCGTGATGATCTCCTCCAGGCAACCACAATGATATATATATAAAAAAATATAATAAACAACTTACATGCAGCAAATTTTAGTTTTAATTAACTTCAATGTAAAAATAAATAGCGACCCGCCTGCGGTTTCGCCTGCGTTGTTATGCCTACGCGACTATAACTAACTGTTTCGTTATCTCGCCCGCCCGCATTCCCACTTAATCATAAAGCTTGCTGAAATTTAATATTGCTTATGAACTAATTTAAATAACATTTAAGTCATTAAATTAAATGATAAGGGAAGCTTTCCAAAATTCAATAGTCAAAAGAGAGATTATCGTGCACAAACGCACAGACATCACAAACAGACAAACAGCAAATAAAATTAATACATATTGTTTTGGGTTCTATTAATTAGATAAATGCTTCCAATAATATGTTTTCTCATATATCTTCCATGTACAGACAGCGATTACATTTTTATTACAAGTATAGATAGATTATGTAATAGATATCGATACCAACAGCCCATTATGGGTAACAAAGTAAAAAGCATGTTTATATTGTGTTTCTTTTATGTAATTAAGTGACAAGCAAATAATCCAAAGTAATAAAAAAGGTACATTATGTATTTTGTCGACGTCTGAGTGTAGTCGCGACCGGTTGTGGGTTCGATTCCCACTCGGTGGAATGATCATAGAATATTTTTTTAATTTTCACTCAACATGCTCTGTTTCGGGCGGAAAGTGGAGAACAGATTGTCTTACCCAAGTTTTTATTAAATGTTGTGTGTGTTTTATGAAATAAAGATTAATTATATTATTATTATTGTTTTTAGATTTCCATTCTCAAAACTTTAGTAAAGTTTTAATATTAAATGAAGTCCGCGTGCCAAAGCCATGAGTACTTCACGGATATGTTATATGAAGTCGGCTTCTTCTTGTAGAAACTTTCTGACAATTCGACAAGTGTTTATAGTAGAGCTGATATTTGCATTTATCAGGTAAGTCTATCGTTTGAGTGCTTGATGTCAGTACTTTGGTACCTATGCTGAACAGTACCAATGACACTTTAAGCTGTGTATATTTTGTATTTTTTTTGTTATTGTTTT
The DNA here is from genome assembly GCA_038994665.1 of Podotricha telesiphe. Lineage (NCBI taxonomy): Eukaryota > Metazoa > Arthropoda > Insecta > Lepidoptera > Nymphalidae > Podotricha > Podotricha telesiphe. Next base: position 92,600 of record JAOYRR010000103.1, read on the forward strand.
CTGTATATTATGAGTGTTAGGTACTGTAATATCTATTATGTACACTACTTTATTTTTTTGATAAATTAAAATTTTACCTGGTCTATGATTACATATTGTCTTATCTGTTTATATAGCTCTATCAAATTATTAGATTATTATTATTATATCTACTTTACATTTAGATCAAAAGTTTTAATACATGAAAAGTCATATAAATCGGCTTGATTTTGATTTCCTTTTGGCTGTTATAATATAACAAGACAAAACACAGCATGCTTTACAGCAAAAGGGGGTTGAACTTCAAACAATCGTTTAAGGTGTAATTTAAGTAAAGGAAAATGGGAAGGGCGTATATATTGTCCTTCAGATCTTAATCACAATCAAAGATGTCACTCGCAAGACATTGCGAAGCATTTTCTGAGGATAGAAATAAAATATATTGTATTAAATTTTGTATTCGTATGTTTAGGAAAATATTTGAATTTCATTTTCTTATTGTAATAATATATAGTTTATTACATAACTATGTCAAATTAACTCATATCCTTTACTTAGTTCTGAGGTCTTGTAAAGCGAATGTGGCGTATTGTAAATAATAATTATATATATATATATATATATATATATATATATATATAAGCTATAATTTAGTCTTGGTAAGAAAATATAGGTCATAGGCCGTCGTGGTGTAGTGACTGTAAACGTGATTGGTTGTGAGTTCGATTCCAACTCCAGGTAATGATTATATTTAAAATATTTTTAGTTCTCCGCTCTTTTTAAAAATCAAGCGCGGCGTTAAGTTTCGCGATTAAACATGCAATGTGGAGACGCTATGTCATGAAAAAAAGGTAAATCCTAGGTCTTTCTAGATAAAATGTCCAATGATTCTTATATCAGTTTAGTTTTTCGCGGTTTAACCTTCGTTTTTACAAACTACCATCGTAATTAAAGCAAATTTAATATAAATGAATAATGGCAACAAACAATTTTATATAACGAATTAAAAAAATTAAGTAATTTGAACATTGTTGCCAAAGTTCCCTAAAATACCACACAAGGTCTTAACATTTTTTAAAGTGTTATTTACACATTTAGGAAATTGATATATAATACATGTTTTTTACATACTCCTTATAATTTTGTTGATATACAAAATTGTAATCTAAGAAAAATAAGCTCAGTTTCTAGTGTAACTTTGTTTTTGTTGAAACTACACGATTCCCTCTGTAATACACATAATGAAATTGTTATATGTATATTAATGATAATAATTAATATTTTTCATACATTCATACGTTTAATAACCCTTATACATACAGGTTATACGTTACGGTGAATACATCTGTGGTCAGACACTCGAGTTGACTATCCACGAATTTCCTTCTAAAAAACCTTGTATTTTGCAAAATAGACCTATTTCTACTATAGAATAGAAGTTATTACAAATTTCCTAGGTGTAGAACTAACGTGGGGTTATATAGAGAGGCGTCGCACCGTGCATCTGTGTTCACAGGGTGTAGCTAATATGCAGCTATCCGTACATTGAATATTACTGTTTGGAGGTACAGCCGTTATACTGACATTTGCAATGTATATTAGAGGCTAGAGTTATGTTAAATGTACAAACTTATGCTCCGTTAAGTAGAAATTGGGTCGGTAGAGGATAAATGTTATTGAGATATGTATTGATATATAAACGTTTGATAATTCAGCGCCTTTCACGTCTTTAAGTTATGGAACTGAGACAGTGACAGCGCTTGACTGTAAACGTGAGGATCGTGGGTTCGATATCACTCGGGGAATTTTATTTAAATTATTATTTCGAATCCCGCCACTCAACACGCAATGTCTGTCTTGTCTTTAGGCGGAAAGTGGAGCACTAAATGTTTTGACACGAGGCTACCCTACTGTGCGAGAAAAAATGGAAAGCTAAAAGAAAAGTTATGAAATTGAGAGAATAATAAGAAAACATTATAAAATTATTTGCTTGTCAGTTTCGGCCTATTTTAGACTCGGAAATCATTATAGTAATTCATGAGGAAATATCGTTGTACTCATTTAGGTAATTATGTGAACTTCAGATCATAAAATATAGTGTAATTAAGTTTATATGGTGAAGAAATTGAGAATTATAATAACAATATTTTTATAATAATCCACTAGAAATACATTAAATTCATAAAATAACACATATTAACATACCATTGATGTACACATCTGTATAAAGAGATATATACACATTGCTAAGGTAAAGCGTATTTACGCGTCAACGGGGCGGGCCTATCTGGTATATTTTAAAACCTTTACCTCCACACCAGTAGCGAAGTGTCAATATAACACAATTTCCACTGGCTTTACATCATAATAAATAAATAAATATAATTATTTCATAATCTAACAAACACCTAAGTTAATTGATGCAAGACCATTTTAACGTAAAATGCTCACTTCACAAATAACGTTTTATACATACAAGTCGTCGTACGACCATTTGGCATTTTATTTCAAGATTTCAGTTTACCAAATATGAATTGTATGCAAAAAACTTGGTAAATTAAACAGAATATTTCTCTTTTCATCCAGGGATCCTTGCTATATTTTGAATATTTTTTTAACGCCGGCTAACTTCTACAAAAAAATTACACATCGCCACTGGTACACACCAATCTGATAACTTAACTAAGCTGCTACGATGGACTCTTTACTTCAGAGTTGTCAGTATTTTTAATTGTCTTTTTAATATCCGAATAAATTAAAATGCTAATTTCCTAGAAGTAGAAAAGACAATCGTTGCATTCATGTAATACCACCGGCTGGACTGCGATAGTGGTGTTAAGGTTCAATTGATAACGTAATAAATCATGTGTTAAAATTTTATTACTTGCTATTTACACACTTATGATAAGAAAAATATTTGAAAATATATAAAAAATTTGATGTGACTCTGGAAATCTCGCTACGTTCAAAATTTCATGTTTCAAAATTTATTAAATACGTCTTTTCCCGCAGGTAGATTGGGAGAACCTAGTGTCAAGACACTATGTTCTTCTCTTTTGCCCAAATCTGAGACATCCAAGTGGGAAACAAACACACTACCATCCATCCATTATGTATACAGTCAGATGTTATCACCCTAGGCCATCATGGCTGGGTCCTGATAATAAACTAAAAGTTTATGCAATTACAAAAAAAAAATAGTTTGCAATGAAAAATAACGTTCGAAGTGCCATAACAAATGAAAATCTGGCTGAAACAAAAGTAATGTTTCCGCCCGGGATCGAACCGGGGACCTTCTGCGTGTTAGGCAGATGTGATAACCGCTACACCACGGAAACTTATTACATCTGCGCAAATTATATGTACGGTTTCGTCGTCATCTGTTAAAAAGAAAAAATTAATGTAAAATTAGATCTTGATAATTTATATTTATATCGACATCTATTTCTTATCTTTTCTTATGACAAGTATAGACGGAGGAGTAAGAAAAAATGTAAAAGGTAGCAACTAATTCACTAGTAAGTATTTGACATACAATTTTATATGACAACGAGCTATTTTATACCTCTAAGGGTATTTAAAATATATTACATGTTAAAAAATAATTTAAAAACGGAGGAACAGTTGGACAGTTTCCAAGAAGCGCAGTATCGAATCCCACTGCCCGAGTACTTTATGTGTGAATAACACTTTCCGTTTGGGATTTTTTTATAGGGTTCCCTTAAAAAAAAATTAGGCTTTCAATTTCAATTCAATATAACATTATTGATCGTTAAAATTTAACTTAAAAGTATCAAAGCTTGAGGGCGTTGGGCTTAATAGAAAGCGGTGCACGAGACCCTCGTCAGGGTCATTTCACGGGTATCTTGTTCCTCGAACCAATTACAGTGACTGACCACCATTGAATATAGACCTGTACAACAACCCTTATACTGGTAACTAGTAAGATGTATAAAAGCGATTACAATTTAAACCTAATTTTTACTACTTAAATTCAAAATAATACCTATAAATATAAATTAATTTCACTTTTCCATATTTGATTATTTTTGTCTTGTATAATAAGAAAAATGGTAGGAGCATGAAGTTTTAGAATTCAACATAACCATTTAAATTCAACATTCAACATGAATTCAACATTGTCATATATTATAATATAAAAAAATAATTCTCTTAAAAAATTTAATTCTACTAAACAACTTTATTAAGATTAGCCTTTAACCATCGTGTAGTTACAATTTACTGATAACTTTTATCATATATATATATATATATATATATGTAATATATTCTTTATTGCACTTTAAAAAAAAAACAATACATTTCACAATACAGAAATATAAATGCAATATAATGTATAATATATGAACCTATATATAAAAAAAAAAATTATTAAGTTAGTTTTATTCAGTAACAGACAACACACAGCCTAAATTATTGATCATAGACAACTGAAACTTGTTTCTTGGGGAGTGTATGGGAGAAACAAGAAAAAAAAAATCCTTAATTGTTACGGGAAAGGTCAAATTCCGTTTTACAGTTTTACAAAATAAAATGGAATTAATGGAACTAAGTCCATAAAAGCAAATGAAGTTGCGGATGACCACTAGTTTATCATAAAATACAAATGCATAGCCATCACTATGGCATTCGTTTAGGACGAAAACCGCGTGAAGTAGGGATTTCTTCTTATACTGGTAATCAATATGTACAGATCGTTTGGTCGAATGCTCCACTTGATTGGGATACCTTTCGGACAGTATCAATAACGAAGTGGTAGAATTTAGTTAGATAACAAATAAGCTTTTTTTTATCAATGATTTACATTTATGTAAATAGATTATATAAGCCAAATAACTTTGTATAAGAAAAACTTTTGTAAAATTTCTAATTGTAATTATACAGCAAAAAAAGTTTCATTTAAAGCCGTCCAGTAACTACTAAGATGTACGCACATAAACAGACACTTTGACAGTTTATATGTTTATCTTTTGACGCACAAAATGTTATAATTGTTTTTTCATAGATTCATATATACTGTTTTTTATCTCTTAAAACTGTTTTTTTTTAAATATGTTCAATGTACAGACATACTTTTTTTGTTAATTCATTATAGTTTTCCCACTTGACAAATATACAAAAATCATATGAAGAGGAAACCTCTACTACACTTTAATGACTTCTCATAATTAAGTTTTAACAATATTTAAAAAAAAATTAAAAAGACTTTTAAACTACATTTTTTTGAAAACGTTTATGTTGGCTATTTCCTGTGTGCCAGAATGTGAATATTCAATCAAATTCATGAATAGCCTAGCTTAATAGGCAACTGTCAAACGCAAGGTTTTAAACATACTTTTTTTCATTAGCTTCCAATCTCGAATACTTGTGAATAAACTATATATATTTTTTCAAAGTCCTTATACTTTTGTAAAATATTGTTAGGTAAGTACTTTTTTATTTACTTTATTGCGTCTCAAATCTCGTATATTAAAAATAAATATACACGCAAAGAAATTTAATTCTTAATTTGACAGACTTAGATTTTAATACCACATACATATTTTATATCTTTTCTACCGCGCCTTGGCAAGCGTAGTGTAGGACGCCCTCTAGCTAGGTGGAGTGTCGACACACGCAAAGTGACTGGCATCTGTTGGGAGCGAAGAGCCGAAGGTCGAGCTCATTGGCGAGCCATTAGAAAGGCCTATGTCCACAAGTGGACGGAGAGGCTCGTGACGTGACGTGAAAAGAAGAATAGAAGCAAAAAGTAAAAATCAGATGGCACCCTCATATCGAAAATGATCTAGCTCCATAATTTATATTTTCTTGGAAATCACCACGTAACTTTTGGATGGGATTTTTTCGGTAAGATCTTAGCGAAACCGGAAGGAAGACAAATTCGAGTGAGAACACTTTCCTTCGAGAAGCATTTACATATTATTGAAAAACATATATAAAGAAAACGTAAAAAAATTGAACACAGCGGGATTTGAACCCGCGCCTCTTGAAAACCGTTCAAGCGCTTTTACCGCTAAGCAATGCGTTCTACATCCAGTTACATCGAAATTCTTATACGCTTATTAAAACTTATATTTGTTGTTAGCATCTCTGTAGAGAGATTTTTACAAATTTCTGCTACCCAAAGATTATTCTACCAACAATCGTTTGGCAAGAGAGAATGCTATTTATTTTACACATACACACACACACACTTAGGAAATTGAAAACCATACATTTAGAAAACGCCTTTCTCAATTTCCCGCCTGAAATTCCTCGACTTATTAACACCACTATTGCGTATGGTCGGCGAGTGGCGGAATTGTGTTATGCTTTATTTAACAGAACGGTGAAATTAAAATAATTTAAATATCGCCACTGTTCCACTACTTCACGATTGTCGACAATAAACAAGTATTTTATATAAATTTGTAAGTAAATATATCTTTATGGATGATCATTACTGACACACAAAGAAACTTAGACAATATTTAAAATGTATATATAAGATAATAACATTTCACTAAACAAAATTATAAAAGGGCAAGCTATTACACGAGCACTTTGCTATAAAACAACTCTAAAATGATTATTTTACGTTTACATCCTTTTGTTATTCAATTTTAAACTTTATTTCCAAATACTAAAGTTTATTTTAGTTACGTTGTAATTAAGCAAATAGGAAATAATGATGTACGCACACCATTGAGTGTTTTGCTTAACTGTCAGTGCTGGCCTCACAAAACATTGCAACCCTTATTTTGTTTGTTTGTTTCATTCATTTAGTTTTTTTCAATTATACAGAATGGTCCCGACTTGATTTTATAGTATTCACTTTTTTTAACAAAAAGTTGAAAGCGTCCTTACGCAATCGACAACTGCTAACACAAGTATTTTCGTTGTGGATTATATGATATGTGAAATTTGTATGTGCAAGAAGTTAATACTCTTTTATTTCATGCGGAGTAGATCGAGATAGCCTAGCAAATATTTAGATCCCTAGCTTTAAATATTGAAAATTTTACAAAAAAAATCTCTTTTATAAGAAAGGATTGGATAATTTAACCAAAGGTACGAGCCATATCCGGAGTGTGTTAATAAAATATATAAAAAAATATATAGTTCTAACTTTTTCCGTGTCTAGAGAATTTGACTGACATGACTGGTGACATGATCAAACGTGCAAACTTTAAAATTTAGCTAACCCGATTTTGTAAAAATATTTTTAATAATAAAAGCATCACTACTACCTCCACTCTTCACCCGAAATCGAGACATTGTGCGTTGAGTGGCGGAACTCAACGCACAAATACAACAGAGACTCAACCCCGTGCTTTGTCTTGTTCACCAGAGCAAAGAAATGAAAATATTTTCTTTATAATAATCATTTCCTAGAGTCAGACGCTGATATTGAAGTCATCGTAACGCAGCGAGACCGCGTCTGATGATGTTAACGCGATTGGTCGTGGGTTCAATTCCCACTTACTTCTTCACTCAGGTCAATAAGAAAAATGGCGGAAAATACAGGATGGAGTGTCTTGACACTAGGATCCCTCTGTCTACTTTGCTATGGAGCAAAAACTGTGAAACTGTAATTTTCCAATGAATATTGAACGTTAGTAACGTAAATGAGCTACTTTATACACAATAATATTATTATACGGTTTCGAAGTGTAATAAAGCGAATTTAATTGCTGAATAAGCTTAATACATGTAAGTACTTCATATAATATATTTACGTTTATACTAATACTGTGCTCGCTGGTTCGTCCGCGTAAATGACACTTCAATCAAACGTACAAAATTAATAATTAATTAATTTAGTTCAATGTACTACATTTGGTTCATAATTCTTTTATTTCTCCGCTCTGGTGAACAAGACAAAGCGCGGCGTTGATTTTTCTTGACGCAACACTGATGTGTTGACGAGATATAATATCTCGAAAACCGGCGGAATGAAGAGAACGCAGGGTCCTGGACACGAGACTCTCTCTGCCCAACATATTTTAAGGAAAAAAGCATAAATCTAAAAGAACATATCGTCACCCTAGGTTCGAAAGGTTTGTGAAAACTAAAAACATATTTAAACAAGTTTCAAAAAATATTTATTTAACCGGGCGAAGCTGCGGACAAAAGCTAGAGCAAAATAAAACACGCTTCTAGTTCGAGAATTAAATTACAAAAACTGACTATATTAACGACCAGCTCGCGGATTCGCTCGAGTGAACATTAGCTTTTCTTAAAACAATGAAATTCCTGAAAAATCTAAAAGAACGAGTGAAAAAGTGGCCTATGTTCCATTTCAAGACCCTTAAGTATCTGTATATCAAATTTCATCACGTGTTGACGTCACAGACAGATAGACAGAAAAAGCATTTATAATATTAGTATAGATTTTATCAACATTTTTCAGTTATTTAAAGCATACATTTGTCGTTACTTTTTTTGAAAATCGTTTACCATCAGACATCTCAATTTTTTTCACCGAGTTAGTATTAAAATATTAGAAATATCATATTAACACCGTCGTGGCGCAGTGGGTTCGATACATGCCATGGTGCCGTGGGTTCGCAACCCACAGGGGGGAATGATAAAAAAGTACATATGTAATTCATTCTAATTTCCCTAATCTGGGCAAACACGCTGCGCTTATCCCATATTATCTATTTATTGGGTTAATCTCTCTCTAAAGTGAGCGGAGAGTGGAAAATTGAGTGTTTTATGTTTCTATCTACCTACCGGTGCCGTATGCTGGAGAAGGCACAAAAATATCTTACAATTATATCCAACGAAAACGACATAGTCAACTAAATGTAAGTTACATAGAATAATTAAATCAAAACTTGACTTTGATAGTGAAATCTATAATTTGGCTTTAATTAAAATTAATTATTTTACGGGCGGGCTGTCTTTGCCACATCAAAGGGAATTTGCAAATTGATACCGCTCGATAAGGCGGCGTCAAACGTTGCTATGGCGGCGGTTGTACTTCAGATTAAATGTTTTAAGTTTGTGTGCCGATAAATTTTTGGTACAACGCTATATAATTAAGTATTTATATAAGTAACAAAAATATTTATTTTCATTGCAGGTGATATATGCCTGAAGTTAAAAAAAGTACTAAATAATATAATACCAAATAACATAACAAATAAAATAATAACATAATACCAAAACTATGTTTCCGCCCGGGATCGAACCGGGGGCCTTCTGCGTGTTAGGCAGATGTGATAACCGCTACACCACGGAAACTATGACGATGTAGCTATATTCTCAAATCAAAAGCTATAAAATTATATAATTTGATATATCATAATATGTAGGTATAAGCATAATTAGGTTTACTTCCTAACTTATCTTTACAACGTATCTTAAGAAAGCACTACAACCATGTAAAATACTTTATACTATAACATGAATAGTTAATTTCTTCATACCAAATGATTTTTTATGTATTTTTATTTGCAGAATATACAAAAGCTAAATTATGCTATTATATTATAATATTTCTGTAGAAAATACGCCTCTGACATTAGAAGTTGGCTTTCACTAGAGTGTTATATAAAAAAAAATACACTAATTAAAATTTATATTAACAATAGAGGATTTCATTAAAAAACAATATTTTTGACATTTTATTGCCTTAGATGCGTTGCTATAATATAAAAATTGTAGAAATAAATTAATAAATTATGTACAAATCACATTAGTTTGTAACAACAAAAATGTTTTGCCACCCGGGATCGAACCGGGGACCTGCTGCGTTTAAGGCAGATGTGACAACCACTACACCATGGGTACTTGATATGAAATGAAATAATTTATATATGCGACCCCATATTCATTAGGAACGTTACATTATCGAAAAAAAACACTACCTAAAGTGGACAAGCAATTACATAATAAGGCGATCATGGCGCAGTGTGACATTCGGACGTGGAAACGATTGGTAGTGGATTTGATTCTTACTATGGGGAATGTTTATATTACAATTATTTTCAATTCCTAGCTCTATTAAGATAAAGAAAATAGAGAACGGAGTGTCTAGACACTAGGTTCTCTCTGGACTACTGTGCTATACAAAAACACTGTAAATCTGATGAAAAGAAATTCCTCCTAGTGGAAAACGAACCCAAAATAGACGCTCTACCATTACGCCATGATTGCCTCATACATATTAAATAATTAATTACAAAAAAAAACATTTTGTAAAATTGTTACTTTTATAATAAAAAATAACGTTCATAATAATTGAACTTGAATTAAATTTTATAAGCTTAAAATAGCTTAGTGTCTATATAGCTTTAAATATATCGTAAATATGTATTACTATGAAAATCTATAAAGTAAAAAGGTAAGGTAAGGTAAAAAGTAGTGCAAAAACATATGTTTCCGCCCGGGATCGAACCGGGGACCTTCTGCGTGTTAGGCAGATGTGATAACCGCTACACCACGGAAACTTGATGAAATCGAGCAAATTAAATATACGCATTCGTTAGAAAGTAAAAGTTCAAGTAAAAGTAGGTCATGATATTTATAGCTATTATATCATATGATTATTATGTTTTAATTATGTCATGATAAGAGATTCTATGAAGATTCCAATCTTATTACGTTTTAAATATTTTTTATTGGAATATTTTAGGTATAGGAATGCATATAGGAAAACAGATTGCATTTTATTTAGAGATTCTCACATAGCAAGTAGGTAGTAGGTAAAACACTCTCAGTTCTCTACCTACCTCCCAAATTTAAGACTCTGTGAAACTGGAATTAAGGCATCGCTTCTATTGCCAAAGAGGGGATATATAAAAAATTTTAATATATTGGTTCTCTCGAGTGGGAGTCGAACCCACACCTATTGTTTTTACTATGCCACGACTAGCCGGCTGTAATAAAGCTAAGATGAGCTTTTTAGCTTTACGCTTTTACCCGCTAAGAGAGAGAAAACCTAATATCAAGTTGCGTGTTGAATGATGCAATTTAACGCCGCAGTTTGTCGTCACGAGAGCGGAGAAATTTAAAAATAAAAATATGATCATATGGAGCTATATTACACGATATTTTTAATTTAAGAGTTGTTATAAAAAAATTCTTCATGAGTTAAACATTAAAATCCGCCCAAAATTAAACATAATATGATTGACTTTTTTTTTCGGCATATCCTCCATAGACGAGTAAATAAGGAGTATCTAAGGTCATGCAATGGCATGTTATGCAAAACAAATGTGTTTTTCCAATTTCAGACATTGCCTGTTGAGTAGCGGAACTCAACGCCGTGGGAAATTCAAATCGAATATCGATGAAATCTTTAATTATATTATGCCTTTATGTGCAATATCGCCTTAAATATTGTAGAAGCCTCAACGTTTCATTTATTAAACTACTGTAAAGTTTAAAGTTACATTACGTACAACAACGTGTATACATGGTTAATGTTTTACAAAGAGGCCATATAACCCTTGTTCTAAGTTGAGATAGATTTAGCTCAGTCACGATTATATTTTGCAATACAATCTGAGACAAACTGTCTACATAAGTATAACAATAAATATTATATTTAAAATATTTAGTATTTATATACATAGGTTCTGAAGTGTTATTTGACACTAGGTTCTCTCTGACTTGCTTCCTTTTTTTATATATATATTTTTTTAACATTTTTTTTCGCACACTAAGGAAATTGAAAAAGACATATTTAGAACGTATAAAATATTTCACGCATCGGGATTTGAACCCGTGCCTCTTGAAAACCGTTCAAGAACGCATTGTTTAGCGGTCTTTTTCCTTTTTTTTCCTTTATATATGGACCGTGTCCTTTTTTAAGAAGTATTTTTTTAAATTGGCGTTTCTTAAAATTTTTAAGACCACAATATAGGTTCTTACTAATTACCGTCCTATGGCATAACACTATTTATATAATAGTGAATGCTACAATTGAAATAAATTAATGTATCTATCTATTTATTTATCTGCCAATGTAGAAAATTTGCCTTACAACGCAATTTTGACTTTAATTTGTTTCAAGCAAACTATATTTCCAGATCCATGTACATTTGTACATGTGTCTGTTTATAGCTCGAACCTGATGTCAAGATGACCGGGATACCGATTTTTTTTTTTTTAAACTAATATTATTATTCAAATTCTAGTAACTGTCGTTGTAAAGTGAACAAAAGTACGTAAAGTGCATATACGTATAATAGAAATGTAACAGATCGTTGTCCTTACCTGGAAGATATATGAGAAAAAGTATTATTGGGGGCATCTATCGATATAATAGAACCCAAAACCAATGTTTTTTTAAATTTAAATGGAGTTTTGACTATTGTATTTTAGTAAACTTCTCTTAACGAATATCTTATCTTAAAATAAGCTTAGTCGCTTATTTTATTTTAATCCGTTCACAAATAAAAAAGTTACAACTTTAATATAACTGTTTAATTTGGCTGAAACTAAATCAATTCAGTGTATAAAAATATTGTCTGGAAATGATAATTATTTTCATAATGTCGTATTATGAAAATAATTATCATTAACAGTTAACAAATTAATTTTTTTATCAAAGGTAGCTGTATAGCTCTGAAGTTTACGCAAGCGAAGCCGCGAGCGGGTGGCTAGTATTATATATGTATGTATGCAAAGGTTATATATGGACCGAAATACAAAACAAAAAGTCAAGAATAGAGTCACTTGTGTCTACATTTTTTTCCTAAGAAAAGAAAAATATAAAGGAAAAATGTTTTAGTTCTGATTTTATTTAACCCATACAAATACCATTAGTATCAATTTAGAGTGGTATAAACATAAAATGTGAAATATACAGTGAATTAATTAAAGAAATTATTATCGTAGTATTATTCTCTTTTCATGTCGCTTCATAATAATATTAACGACATAAAGTAAGTGCTTTTATCGGAACGATAATTATCGGCAATAAACGTGTTATAAATTAAATGATAAATTGAGTTTTTGTAAATGTTGATAATTTTTATGATGTATTTTTAAACACTCACGCTTCAGAGAATATGATTGTTTTTATTATATGAAGTTAACTGGATCGAATTGTATATGATATATATATATAAAAAACATAATTGATAAAACTAGCTTCACTGAACTTTATTAGCTAAAATCAAAGTAATATCGTATTGGAACTATGACATATTGATTTATTAAATTTAAACACAATTTACTACTATTTACAAATTTAATATACTATATACTGCTTTGTTTAGTTAGCTTTATTAAAAAATCAAACAATTATAATTTTTATTCACGATTGTCAACTTTTCCCGCATAGCAGGGTAGTCAGAGAGAACCTAGTGTCAAGACACTCCGGTCTCCACTTTTATGAGACATTGTCTGTTAAGTGGCAGCACCGCAATTTGTCTTAGATTTCTCAACTCTGATAAGAGTTGAGAAATGAAAATATGTGAAATATATAAATATATATATATATACACTTTAGAAAACGTATAAAAATTTGAACGCTGTGGGATTTAAACCCACGCCTCTTGAAATCCGTTCAATGGCTTTGACCGCTAAAAACGCGAAAGAGGCGATGAATTTTCTCACGTGAACAGACGCAGAATCAACCCATAGTTAAATATACACCAAAATTACCCTACAATTTTTGAACAATAATATTCCTAAAATTAACAATGTTACTTAAAACTTGTTTGTTATAAGAATATAACAAACAAATTTTTAGTAACATTGTTAATTTCTTATTGATACATTTTGATATCTTTCTTATAAAAGCGAAAACTCGCAAAGATTAATGGTTGTATTAAACACTTCATGACTGAAACAAAGCGCTGATAACTTAGCGGGGGAAATGTCCAAAGTTTTCAAGAATGACTGATGCGTTTTTTTTCTATTTATAGGTACTTTGAAAGTGAAATTTTTGTTTTTTAATAATCGTGATCATTAAAGTTTTTTGTATTTAGAATATTCAAGAAAATAAAAATGCCACTTTAAAACGAAAAGTGTCTCAATTTTAAAGTGTTTATTTTTACTAGTACAGCCGAAGTTGCGTTAAATAATCGCTGCCTTAGCAACGTTTGACGTACATTTTATATAAAAGTATCCATCAAATACATAGTCGTTAGTAAAATAATTGCTTTATTAATTTAATATATTTCTAATTAAGTACAAACTTTGTGTCTCTTTATGTAAAGATTTTGCGGACGAAGGAGCGTGAAGTTTAACGTGCTTAAAGTTTCTAATATGAAGAAATACCAATAAATATTATAATAAGAGTGCCTTACAAATACCATTAATAACATAAATATTACACATACTGTGTGTGTTTGACACACACTTATATAAAAAAACGAAATACACTTAAGGCAACGCGTATTTAACGCGTCAACGGGGCTTCTAATTCAAGCGAGTTTTCAAATTCTTCTTCTATGTCGTGTTCTTTATTGCTGAAAGCCATGCCGCTACACCAAGGCTGCTTTATCAAGCTTTGGTGGAGGAGGTGACGTGACTTTATCGAGCTTTGGAGGTGGAGCTGTTACCAAGCCACCATATCTTTCGCTTGTCTTAAAGCTGCAATGCACATAATAATATTGAATAAGCCTAAGTGACTCCTTATCACATGAGCAACCTGTATTTGAAAGTTCCATCAATATCGGTCCAGCTGTTCCAGAGATTGGCCGGAATAAACAAACGACAGACAGACAAAACTGTGAAAAATGTTATTATCGTATATGTACCGTCGATACTTACATAAAATATATTTAGTAAAAAAGCGGTTAGTTTTAATATTACAAACAGACACTCCAATTTTATTCAACACAAACATTTATACCGTGAAGTACATAAATCTGAAATAAAAGTGAATAAAAAACATAAGGTAAACGCAGTTACAAAGGTACATACCATTAGATTATAATACTTAATTTTACGGTTTACTAAGCCGCTAACAACTTACATAAGAAAGCGTGTTGGAATTTTGAGAAAGTCTCTTCTGGTAGGTAGCACTGACATGTTTGTGCAGCAATTTGATACAACTAGCCAAGGGTTGGCAATTTTCCTTATTTATCGCTCTGCGAAATTTATGAACGCCCCTTACGCCTTATTAGGATGGACTGCTCGTGTGAGGCGTATTGCGTCAAGTTTTTATATTAATTTTGAAAGTGTTGCAAATGATGTGACGTTTTTCGTGAGTTTTACATTGATGAATATTTATATTTGTTAGGGCCATTGTAACTAATAATGATAAAATATATATTTAAACATAATATAAAATCTCATTTTTTGTTCTTCTCGTAGGAAAATCTTCTTGAACTCCTCGTAGGAAATTCTCCTAGAACTTCTTCGAGAAATCCTCTCCTTATATCTAGCACTAAAAACTTACGTGTTAAATTTCAGCTTGCTGCGTACAGTAGCTATGCGCAGTCTAGGAGAGGATTTCTCGAAGAAGTTCTAGAAGAAATTCCTACGAGGAGTTCAAGAAGATTTTCCCACGAGAAGAGCAAAAAATGAGATTTTATATTATGTTTAAATATATATTTTATCATTATTAGTTACAATTGCCCTAACATAGGCACCGATCATTATTATTTACCGTAGGGTATTTGTTATCAAAAATATTGTTATTCAAACATAATATTGTATACGACAAGAAAAATCGGTTCATAGTAGTGGAAACTTTAAAACATCAGATTGACCCTAGTTATAAACATCGAAACCATACCAGCCTCAGGCTTCGACCTATTAGGTCTGAAAGCAAAGCGAGTTGCATTACCATTTTTATAGCGTCTACGTATTATGCAAATTGCCCATAGTACAAGTAAGATGTGAGAGACAAAATTCTGTTTCAAACTTTGTCCGTAGGCGTTTTAACTTTAGCTCTTTGAAGTTGTTATGAGGTGTCGTGGAAATGCTTAAGTGAAGTGCTCTTGATGATGGCCACTTTTTGGGTGCTTTTTGTGAAATATCATCTTCACCTGTTTCCACAGTGGACATGTTGTGAATTTTTTTTAAATATATCTTAAAACAAAAATTTGCTTATTAAAGATAAGTGTTATCTTAAATTTGGCACTATATATAATTATGAGTATATTGTTAAGGGTACATTTTCAAAAGCAGCCTTACGTTTTTTCCCGTATAGCATGGTAGTTGGAAATAACCTATTGTTAAGACACTTCGGTCTCCACTTTCCGACATTGCGTGTTGAGTGGCGGAATTCAACACTGCGCTTTGGCTTTGTAAATATTATATAGTTTAGTCTATTAATTCAGAAAATATAGATTGAAAAAAAGGAAATTATCTTCAAGCCAGACCTTTTGAAATATAAAATCATTTTTCTATTTCCATTTTTCCCACATTTTCCGACGAACCTTGCGATACATTACTCTTTTGTGTTCTCCATTTGGCACTCATGTATAACAATGCATGTTGGGTCATGGATCCCAAATCTGCAATATATGTTAAAACAATATATTTATCACGGGGAGTTCTGGGGAACTGTTTGACCGGACTCCTGCCACAGAATTTCCTAACCACACAGTACGTAATAGACTAAAATATCATCCTCACTATCTGGATACGTGGCACTCTACAGTAGTAGAAGAAGAGAAAGGAGGAAAGAGGAAGGAAGTTACGAAACTGCATAGTAATGCAGTTTTGTAACTTCCTTCCACGTGGAAAATTTCAACTGTGGAATGGTCTACCAGCGGCAGTGTTTTCAGATCGATACGATATGAGCACCTTCAATTGGCGCGTGTATTTCTGACAAGCCGGCAACGCACCTGTAGCTGTTCTGGTATTACACCGGATCGTGGGCGGGGGTATTCACTTACCATCGCAACGCTCGTTTACCTTCTTTATACTATAAAAAACAAACTATAAACATATAACATCCCTATTTGAACTTATAACACCACACATACTATTGCAATATTATGACATCAAAAGCCATTACAAACCAGTATGTCACCTAAAATTCAAATTTCCAAGCAAATTCACAAATTCTGGAATCAGAACAAAGAAACATGACAGAGTGCCGCCATTTGTGTAGCGCTGCAACTGTTATTGGCCGTTGGCAATCCTATTTGCCTCTTTTGAAAGAATAATAAACAATAAAGTGAATCCACTAGTGTCGCAGAGAGCGTGGAGGAAGTAATAATCGTAAAGTGCCGCGTATTTCCTGACGCCGGATACGCCCTGTATTGCAGTTTTATGCAACGCTTTGTAAGGCTTTAACTGAACCCAAGTGCTGTTATAAATAATAAATAGTAGTAATGAGACGTTTGTGTCTTTGTGAATTTGAAATGCTTTTTGTGTCAGGAGTCGGATTGTTTGGCAGTCATTTAGACGAGTTAAATTATTATTTTTCCATGTAGCATACTCGAAATGGTTGTTTTTTATATTTGCTTAAGTGATATAGGTGAGATGATTTGCAGAAAATATAGACATGCCCACAAACTGATATACAATATTTAATTGGAACCCTCGATAGAATAGTTAAGTTTATAATATTTTCATTCTTCCGTTTTAGTACCTAAGATAAAACGTGGCCGTGAGTTCCGCCACTCAACACGCAATGTCTCGATTGCGGTAACTGCTATATTTTGTATGCCTTCTTTAAAAGCAAATAAGTATGTTTTATGTAGTTTTTTAATATTATATTAGAAAACATACAACTCTGGCAATTGACAAACGCTTGAATTTGCATTCGCTTGAATATTCAAATACAAATCATTCTTTTTTCTTGGGACTTTTGCGACCTTTTGCGACTTTATCAGCTCCAAGGACTTATTTTAAGAAGAGCCAGCTAGAAACTCAACAGTTGCTCTTTTTAAATAAAGTTGGAGGTTAAAATTCCTTTCTACTGACATTAAAATAAGTAACAAAAAAATACGTTACCAGAATACATTACTACATAAGAAAAATAATAAAATATAGTGAAAATGTTATGAAACATGCTAGCTAGCTAACATTTTACCAAGCCTGTTATTTTAGACAACATCGGAATATTGCGGAGCAGCGTTCAAACTGGGAAGCATAAACAAATCTAAAAGTAGATTTTGTACGAACTTTAGTTTATTATATTCGCCATATATGAGAACTATGATAAATAAAAAGTAAATACTGTTTATTTTAAAATACGAAAATCTATTTCAATATTAATCTTTTAATTTCTTATTCTACTGAATACTTAATCTTAAATTCTATCTTTCTATCTTCTATCTCAATTCAGCACATGAAGTATTGAAAGCCAGCACTCACAATAATCCCAAAACTATTTATTCAACTAAAATCATCAAAAATGACATCCAGTGGTGAAAATACTGGTCTAAATCTAAATATTAAGTTTCATGCCCTGTAATGTGATGTAAAATAGACATTTTACGCTTGTTTAGTTATTAACTTCGTTTTATGTTATCAAAAAAGTAAACAAAAAAGGTTTGGAATTTGTAAAGATTGATTGGTAGAAAGAGAGAGAAAGGTAGATTGAAG
This sequence comes from Podotricha telesiphe, assembly GCA_038994665.1. Lineage (NCBI taxonomy): Eukaryota > Metazoa > Arthropoda > Insecta > Lepidoptera > Nymphalidae > Podotricha > Podotricha telesiphe. The sequence goes on from JAOYRR010000103.1 coordinate 111,056, forward strand.
GCACAACCAGGGTGTGTATGTCAGATTTATTTTAAGGGTACAGTTTTATTTGAAAAACATTTTTAAAAATCGTATAAAAATTTCAATGCGATTCGAACCCGCGAATTCGACCCTCTCGTATACGCTCTGACCGCTAAGCCTTGCGTTCTACATCGAGCTACGATGAAACTCTTAAACGCTTATTACAACTTATTTTTGTTGTTAACATCTCTGTCGAGAGATTTTACAAATTTCTGCTACCCAAAGATTATTCTAAGAATATTTTTTTGGCAAGAGATAATGCTATTTATTAAATATTTTTAAACATTTCTGACCAAATCGAACACTTTGTCTTCTTCAAATGAAAATAACTGAATTGCTGAATAACGAATACTACTAATACTCATATTAAATACACTATTTAATTAAATTATAATTATTCTAAGTTATTAATTACTTTGAGCTATGAGAACACAACAAGTGTTTCTCACAGAAATGCAACCCCTTGTGTTATCTAAACTATGTGAAGAGGAATATCTAAATGCGACTATAGATATCTATCATATACATATACCTGTAGTTACTAGCTTTACTTGCATTACATAGATGTTATAGTATTTCAGTGTTCTTATTCACCCGGAGGCCATCTTTGCGCAGTGGCACAGACTGAAAACGCGATTGGTTGTGTGTTCGATTTCCCAATCGTAGGAATTATTATTTAAATTATTTTAATTTCTTTTCTGTAGTAACTTTTTTATTACTTAGCACGCAATATCTCGAATTCCCATTCGACATTGATAGTGTATCTGTGATATCTATTTTAAATGTTCATTAATGTTACTTAAATAATAGCATATTAGTTAAAATATTTCATGCCTCGAACCTGCGGTCCTTCGAAACCGTCCAAGCTCATTAACCACTAAGCCATATGTTCTATCCAGCTACGTCGAAATGCTTATACGCTTGTTACAACTTATTTACTTATATATCGTTAACACTGTTAGCAAGAGGGGTTACGAGTCGACCAAATTCAAATTTGCTTTGCTGAATTTGTGTGTGAATAAAAGTTACTATAAAAATATTGAGGAAAAAAATGTATCCACTGCAATTTTAAAAAAGATGCACATATTTCATCAATAATAATTCATTAAGTGGAAGCATGCGTAGGTCGTTATTTCGCTAATTTCAGCCTAATGGTTCATTATAGTGCCAATTTATAGGGCCACGATAATGTATGCCTCTTAATTTATGGTTGTCTGTACTCGGGGCCTATAAATTGTTATACTGTTGGGTAATATACGAGGTAACAAGATACATGTTTTGATATCTTAACATACCTTTAATAGCTTGTGCGCTGAAAATGAGCGATTTCGGGAATTGAAAACAGTATATTACGATGCCAGAATATGAAGTACAAAAATAGTCAAATCATATCTAATATTGATGTTAAGAACATAACCCTTAAGAAAGAATAATTATCACATGTTCATTTTTACTATATTCTGTTTTGTACTGCTGGTTTTTAAAATGGTGTTAATAATAGCGAAAATATTTGTGTCGGTTTTGATCGTGATCCTATACGAAATAAATGAAAATAATATACAATAATTTGCACCAATATTGTATTTCACTCGTATTTTATATGTTTTATTTGCCAAAGTCACGTAAATGACAAAATTACAGTAGTATTAAGGCATTTCTGATAACTTAATAGAGAATACTATTATTATTTGTTTTAATCTATTTTTATTTAGGGAGTAACATATATTAGGTTTCAAAACATTTCCAGCGATATTTTTATACCTACAATGTATAAATGTAATCATAGCTATAGAAAAATAAAACAAATGGATAAGACAGAAAGCATCGTGATATAGTGGGTTCAATTGTAGCTCAGGAAAGTAGCTGATACATAATAATAATGTTAAACATAATATTAAATCGATCTATTTTTTTGATTCCAATATTAATTCCTAAAGGGTCATACGTCATAACGAATCACTTGAGTATTTAAAAATATATATTTTGAGACAATTACTATCGTCTTATATTTCTATATATAGGAAACATGAGATCACAGCATATAAGTTATCTAATTTAAAAGTCCAATGTAAAAGAGCTTATTAAAATTCATACCGTGTTACTGGGTCGGAAAGCATCCTCTTATAGAGCCATCCTGTGAGATATGTAATAATTCTTTCTAAAATTAAACTTAATGTAAACGACGACAAAAATGAATTTTCAATGCATAGTTTAGGTAATATTATAAGGCGAATAATAAAAAAATAATAATAATGTCACTTTGTTTTACAGAGAACTCCTAAATTTTAAAGTAACGGAACATCTTCAAATATATTTTAAATTGTGGAACACCAAGTATAATGATTACTAATAAAACACGCACAAAAAATAGTGAAAGTATTATTATATCTTAAGTCTTACTTTGAAGACATACTTTTATACATTAAGAAATTTGTTTCGTTGTTTTTATGATTTATGATACCTGACCACCCAGAGCCTCCACTTTCCGACCGAAATCGAGACAGTGAGTGGAGAACTGAAGATATTTTAAATATTCTTCTCCCGATTGGGAATCAAACTCCCAACCATCGCGTCAACTGAATCACGATGGCCTCTAATGTTGTAAATGATTTGATAGTAAAGTAAAGTATTAATGGAAAATTATAAAAAATGAGAGTGATTCAACTCAATCATTTATTTGACAAGACGTAAAATAATACGTAACGTAATAAAAAAAATATATATTTATAACTAGCGACCAACTCTTAACTATTTACTATGTTTTTTTACTCGCCCGCGTTCTTAAATCTCACTTAAATCACAAACTTTTCTTAAATGTATAATTAAAATGACAACTTGTTTGCTTATGAAGCTATTAAAATGATATATATATACACTAAATTCAAGGAATGCTTTCTACAATATAAAACTCAAAATTTGAGAGCCGTTTCTGAGATTAGCGTGCTTAAACAAACTGACAAATCTCTTGTCTCTTCTGTTTAGGCATCCCTCGAGAATGTCTCCTTATAGGGTGAAAGGAACCTAGTTCAATTTAACCCCCAGAAGACACAAGTTTGCGCGTTAAACACTAAGAAAACCGCATTTGTCGTGTCGCTAGTTTTCGAGACTCAGCATATCAGCATATTGGGCCTTAACGTTTCGAATGCCAGTATCGCGATCGTCTGGAAAGCAAGGCCAAGTTAGCCTCGAAGAAGCTCATTGACAGAGCAAGACAGTACTTCACGCCCAAAAACCGATTGGCTCATTGTATAAGTCCCCGGGTTTGACCCCACATGGAGTACTGTTCTCATCTCTGGGCTGCTGCACCCTAGTAGCAGCTTGATCCATTTGATCGTATACAGCGTAGAGTCATTCGAATCGTTAAGGACCCAATAATCTGTGAAAAACTTGACACTTTGGCGTTGCGTATAGACGTTTCCTGTTTGTGCGTTCTCTACCGCATTTATCATGGGGAATATATTAGTATTCTGGAGAACTGTTTGACTTGATTCCTGCCGCTGAATTTTCCAACCACACAGTACGTAACCGACTGAAATATCATCCTCATCATCTTAATACGTGGCACTCTACCAATGTGCGATTTCGTAGGAACTTCCTTCCACGTGCCACTCAACTGTGGAATGACCTACCAGCGGCAGAGTTTCCAGGTCGATTAGACATTGGTACCTTCAAAAAGCGTGTCTATTTCCACCTTAAAGGCCGGCAACATCCCTGTAGCTCCTCTGGCGTTACACGGGGTCGTGGGTGGCGGTAATAACTTACCATCAGGTGACCCGAACCCTCGTTTGCCTTGTCTGTGGAATAAAAAGAAAATATTATAATTGAAAAGTTTTGTAAAAGTAAGTAAAACTATTTTTTCATCTCCCAAAATAGTACTGAAAGTAAAACCATAATTATGTATTATAAGTAATCTAATCTAAAAATAGCACCTACATGAAATCTGTATAAAATGAAAAGTATGAAATATATTTCGTTGAGTCGATGAAAATAAAATCGTAGCTAATTCGATCACACTGATAGCACTTCACTTTAAGTGTAACGTAAGAGCCGTCGTAGTTTCGATGAAACGGTCCTTACTCGACGATTTATTGAAGACTCGTACCCTTTTATTTTTTATCATATAAATAAAATAAGTGAGATATAAATTCTATTATTTTTAACATTTTATAAAGTGCTATTTACACATTTCGGAAATTGATAGACATATATTTAGAAAACGTATCATGCTTTTTCCCATATAGATGAATAGGCAGAGAACCTAGTGGCAATACACTCCGTTTTCCACCTTCTGCCTAAATTCGATATGCTGATTTGCGGAAAAATTATGCCACCCAGTGGAAATCGAACTAATGAACGACGATTGGTTATTTCGACGTGGACAGTATATGACTGTAATCGCGAATGGTTGTAGGTTCGATTCCCGCTCGGTGAAATGCTCATAATTTAATTATTTACATTTCTCTGCTCTGGTGAACAAGACAAAATACGGCGTTGTGTGCATTATATTGTTGAAAATATGAACCTATAATATTTTTCATCAAAATTAAGAGAAAATCATTTTATTTTTTTCTCATTACTGTGTAACTTTGAAGGAGGACGATCGAGTTTTAATTTCCTTTTACTAACACAGTCTAAATTGAATTAAATTAACTTTTTAATTAACCTAAATCGAATTTTTCCAATAAAGGGCCGATACAGATATTTAAAGGTATCATTAGACCGATTCTTGGTGTGAAAAACGAATAAATGAGCTCACTTTTAATTAGAATTGGGGTGGTTTTAACGTTTAGAATTACATATTAGTGTAGATTTCACTTTTTTTTGTATATGTATAATTAAGATGGCGTATTTTTTAAATGTAGATTAAAAACAAATTAGATTTTTTTATAAATTTTATATTTAGAATATTGTTGTAACCACAATTCATTTAAACCTAAACGCGGCATTGAGTTCCGCCACTAAACACGCAATGTTTGGCATTTGGATGGAAAATGGAAAACGGAGAACGGAATATCTTGCCGCAAGGATTTCTCATCTTACCCAGCAATGCGTGAAGAAGTGTGAAGCTAGAAGAAAAACTAATTTAACAGAGGACATCGTTGGATCCTGTCATCCACATGTCGTGGTGTATGACCACCACATGTGTATCTTAAATGGTGAATGGAGTAACTTATGAGTAAGTTTTCATGCCTGATCCTTACACTTAAATATAAAATCATGTTATCTACTAAGAAAAAAAACATTAGACGCATTCTGGTAAGATAAAACGCGGTGTGAGAGCGGAGAACGAAGAGTGTCATGTACAGGGTATATCAATACAGTATAAAATGATTTTGTAGCTAGAATAGAAATATCTAGAAATTGCTTTAGCTAGAATAGAAATAGCTTTACAGGTTAAAGACGCTTTTATGCTAACTTTGACACAATAGGAAAGTAAAATAGGCATATTTATAGATTCAATATTATTTTCTACATCAGCTTCACGCTTTATCCATATGGGTATCCGCGGGGTAGGCAGAGATAACCTACTGTCAAGACACTCCGTCCTCCACTAACCCCCGGAATCTCAGACATGGCGTGTATTTTCAATCTCGATTATTATTATATAAACATATCAAAAAGAATTAAAAGAAGAAATAAACTTTCAAAAGTTGTCTGAATAAAATCTGAATCACATTATCAGGTATATGTAACAAGGCGTTGCCCTCAAGTCGTTTGTATGGACTTTAGGATCCTTGTCATATTATTTTCATTTGCACCCTTTATAGTGTCGATAGTAAATATTATACATTTCAGCTTATGCATATAATAATTAATTTTATATTATATATATATATGCATATGTATATATAAATTTTAACGGTTGAAAGGGCTAGATTAGAAACGTGCCACTTGGACGTCGCCTAAAAATGCTAAAGTGTGTAAATAAATGTTAGAATGGGTAAATTAATAATTTTAATTAACATTTTCATTATATGCTTTTATTTCGATACAAACAAAACAACAAGTCGAGCCAAGTTCTCCATTAGTTGGAAATCATAGAACTTCCTTCTAAATACACAAGTTAGAATCGTTCGAGCACTGCAGTCGAGAGGTGAATATTTAATTGTTCTTGTCAGTTTGCTTAAAGGCATCGAGAGTTTCATTTTAATTTATAATAACCTAGATGTTTAGCCCTTACTTCGATTGTATGTTTTATTTTAGTTTTTATTGTAAATTTAAATTAATGATACATTGAAATTTTGCATTCCATTTGGACACAATTTTGATATGGCTGACTGAATATGATGGAAGTGAGTTTAAATTCCAATGAAGTGGCTTCTTGAAACCATGAGCGAATTTGTGTAACACGACCTAACATTTAATTACTTAAGACACGGAGAACGTAGTGACTTACATCCACGTAATTTCAGTGTGCAAAAGAGGTGTTGCAGATGGATATAAATAAAAAATAACTATTAAACAACTGCTACTATCTTACCAAATACAATGGCTGTATAATAAAGCCATAATATTTAGCAATGGTTAAAGCATCGTCTTAGTAATTAAAATATGCATATATTAAAAGAAAAACCAAAAGTGCAAATCTTCATATCATTTTCAAGACCTACAAGTTACCTCATTCATTTATTTTAGGGATAAAAATGCTAAGCCTGGAGTTGTCAATCCGTAGTGTAATTTCACCTGCACAAAAGCCTTATTGTATGAAGGTGCGAAGAGATTTGCTTGCCAAATTGGAAGGCCCAGCGTCAGCTCTAATCGGCTTATGACAGGATCCCATCCACAGGCGAATATGTGCCTTATCGCCTTCTTAGGAGTACAAAGCAATTTGGTTGAATTCAAGTCTTAGATGCAATAACTCTATTATTCAGAAACGTGAGGGTTTATATTTATATTTCTAGTAAAATAATAAATATATATATATATATATATAAGACAAGAAATATAATTTCAAAGTTTAAATTTAAATAGTAAGTTTTCTTTGGAGGGGAATCGAACTTGTAACCATCGTGTATCAAAATGTACCCAACTGCACCACGTGCAACTGCAACATTCTCTTTTCAAAATATTAATACATATTTTTTGCCACTTATGCTTTTTTTCAATTATTACAAAAAATCTCATAAAAATTCCAAAGAATTATTACTGCAGATGTCATCTATGCATTTACTTTTGTCGTTAGTTAGTAAGTTGCCACTTGCCACTTATGTTTGTTGTTAGTTATTAAGTTGTAATAAAGCGTATAAAAATTTCGACGCAGCTGGATGTAGAACGCAAGGCGTAGCGGTCAGAGCGCTTGTCCGGTTTTCAAGAGGCGCGGGTTCGAATCCCGATGCGTTCAAATTTTATACGCTTTTCTAAAATATATTCTAAATATGTTTTTTCATGAAAAAAGTAGTTTATAACTAAATTACAAATTGAAATAGGTGTATAAAAAATAACCTCACGCATTGCCAGATAACATACCTCCTACGAAATCTAGTGTGAAGGCGATAAAAGTTTCAAATTCTGCTTGTGTACGAAATATGATGATGATGATGAATGGTAAAACAGATACTCGTTGAATGTAGATGCTTGTTGAATGGTGGAACCTAACTAGAGCAGAGAAATTAAGATATTTTACTGCGAGGATCAAATTCAAAACTATCGCATTTACACACACTATTCCACTGCGCCCTAGTGGCCTTTGCTCTGGATTTTTATGTATACTATTTTATTATTTTATGTTAACTAACGCCGCACTATACAATAAGCAAACATGTTAATTATTGTGTATGATTTAGAATGTTTTACAATATCACAATTTAAAAGCAGTTTGATAGCTAAATACTTAAAAAATAAAATTTAAAGTGGAGAAATGAGGAAAAATAATGCTACAAAAATGTTAATCTTACCTCACATAGACATTTATATTTATACACGGAAACACAAACTATAACCATAAAGAGGATTTGGAGTATATAATGAGTAATGTGACAATTTATGTTACATATAAATAAATACATAGATGGGGCCATCGTAGCGAAGTGTAATAGCGTCTGTACACGCAATGGTTACGGGTTCGATTTCCACTCGGGGTAATTATATTTCATTTCTCCGCTCTGCTGACATGGCGCGGCGTTGAGCTCTGCCATTCAACACGCAATACCTGGGATTCGGGTGGACAATGGAGAACGGAGTGTCTTGACACTAGGTTCTCTTGTTCCCGACTATACGGGAAAAAGCATGAATCTGAAAATATATATATATATATTCATATAAAACATACCCAAATATGAATTATTCACCTTATTTATTATATCAATATATCTAATACAAAATATCGTGTCCACAAAGATTTTGGTCAAAGTTGGCTCACTCGCGGACACCATTCAATTAGGTTGCGAGTAATCCGCTTACCGTCACCGACATAGCTGAGACCGGATTAATTATGTAAATTGGTGTTGTTTTTGCTAACAACGCATATAAAATGTCCGAAAGTATCATCAGGGATAATTAACAAAATGTCTACATGAATTTGACCTGCCCTCCATGTGACAAAACTGAATGGATGTCTTTGGAAAAATAAGTTGAATATATGCCTGAGTATTTTTTTATAACTTTACATCTTTCGCCGCGTACCATCTATTCTGCTAGGCAGAGAGAATCTAGCTTCAAGATATATAGTACTCGATTATGAGACGTGACAAGTGCTTTTTGACTAGCGGAGCTTAACGCCGCTGTGTGTGTACAGTGAGACTATTTGTTTGCTTACTTATGTAATAATTATGAACACAAAATTTGCAGGGATGCCTCTGGTCTGGTGAGATAAAAGTCGGTTACATAATTTGTTGCTGCAATTCACAAAATATGTGTGAAAACAATAACAATAAAATTAAATACAAAACAGATATTGAAAAACATATTTTTAGAAGACGTATAAATATTTCCTTAATGTGTGATTAACACTTTAAAACATGTTAAAAAACATAAATAATATATTCAAATTTAGCCATAGTGGCGCAGTGTGATAGTACGCGAAGGTTGTGGGTTTGATGCCACTCAGGGAAATGATTATATTAAAATTATTTTCATTTATACGCACTGGTGATATAAGGCGAATCGCGGCGTGGAGTAACGCCACACAATATGCACTGTCTCGAAACGGCAAATATGATGTGTTTTTATGTACATGCGGGAAAACGCGCAATGCCAAAATATGAATGAAGTATCAAGCTATTATTAGAATTTCAATATTCAATATAAAAGTAACTGGTATCAGTACGTTGCGTAGTATTTACTACAAGTATCAATAATTACAACCATTTTAAGGATGTTTTGCGGTTTATGAATGTAATAAGGAATAACGATATGTATCATTGTATGGACGGAAAGTGGAGAACGGAGTGACTTGCCACACACTCTTGCCACTTGTTCTTTGGGCCAACATTGCTATTCGTAAAAAAGCGTGGACCAGAAAAAATATATTGAGATAGACATGTAGAAAACCCGCGCCGGGATTTGAACCTGCGCCTCTTGAAAACCGTTCAAGCGCTCTGACCGCTATGCATTCCATGCCATGCATTCTACATCCAGCTACGTCGAAATTCTTATACTCTTATTACAACTTATATTTGTTGTTAGCATCTCTGTAGAGAGATTTTTACAAATTTCTGCTACCCAAAGATTATTCTACGAACAATCGTTTGGCAATAGAGAATGCTATTTATTATACATATATTTCTTTTAAACATTTTTTTAAAGTGTTATTAACATACTTAGGAAATTGAAAAAGAGATATTTAGAAACGTATAAAAATTTAAACGCAGCGGGATTTGAACACGCGCGACATTACACATTTTGAAATGAAACTATTTTTAACCGGATTAATCGCGTATATTTTTGGTAATCGAAAATACATTTTAGAAACTCGACGTTTCGAACACTTTACAATAGTCCGTGGTCAGTCTATCTGTGACCACGATCATTTCAAAATACATTTATATAATTATTTCAAAATTCATTTATATTATTATAATACAATTTATTAGAATATCGTTACCGTTCCTCATTTCTTTCACCCTATATTAGTCGAAGGATTTCATAAGGTGGATTCCCCTACTCCCCAAATCGTTTAAGATTTGCTGGATTTTTTCGTAGGAATGAGCATGAAAGGTGGATTTCGTAAATTAATTGGAAGGGGAGCCATCGATTAGCTTTTAATCAGTTTTAATACTGTATGCGTACTGTTTACGACCAGTAAAAGACTTATACCATCCTAATAAACTGTATCTTGTTTTCTTTTTAAAAATAGCTATGCGATTTCTAAGATTGGTCTAAGTTGAGTATAACTTATTGTGTACTGTAGCAAATTATATGAAAAGTGCATGTAGATAACATTCTTCGAAAATATTTTCCAATAGGATTTAAAATAAGAATTTTAATACCAAGTGATTTTTAGAACAATAATCATCTTTATTTCCTAACTAAGGACCCGCTCGCGGCTTCAATCGCGTAAACTAAAGCTGTTTCGTATTTTCGGCGGCCTTTTGGAAAAACAATGTATTTCATGGAAAAATAAAAAAAAATAAGAAGAAAACCTATGTATCCCAAGACCCTCAAGTATCTCTACATAACATTTCATCACAATCAGTTTATCAGTTGATTTGTTGATTACCTCACAGATACACAGACAGATAGAGTTACTTTCGCATTTTTAATATTATATAAAAATATAAGTATGTATATTAACAAATACATTATATTATTGGAATTAAGTTAATTATAGATATCAAAATCATTGCATATAATGGGCAACAGTGCAAATTATTGGTACATGTAACTTTAGATATAGGCACCTCACAACACGCACACGTTTGATGCTTTGACTGTTGACCTAACAGTGTGCAGATATGCTCTTGAAACGTTATTCGAGTTATTTCACGTCGTCATTTCGTCGTCACATTTGTCGTCTATATCTACATGTTTATTTGGGTCACCTAACGTTGCTCTTTATTTAGTTAGTTATTAATACTAGTTGATGCGTTATGTTTTTATAGTGTACATATTATATATCACTTTATATGAAAGTATATGTTGAACACACTTGGTAGAGTATGTGTATTATATTTTTGTTTTTATAATATATTTCCTATGCATTATTACGAAAGTAATTGGCTTTCTGCAGTTCTTCCCTATATAAACTTGAACTAAGCTAAGTTTCATATACGTAAATTTTGGAAAAATGCTCCATCTTTTTTTTCACATATTAATGACGTATACATAAAAAATTGTCTTTCCATTATATAATCATATTTTTACTGATGCGCCGGGTGCTTTTTTTGTTTTATAGTGTTGGTCATTGCGCGCGATGATAGGCATAATTATCGGTCGAATTATGACGTCTGAAGATTGTTGGCTTGCGGCAATTGGTGAGCGAAGTGAGCAGGGTACTATAGGCTGCAGGGTACAGAGGTACATTTAATAAAACAAATATTGTTTTTTCTATATTTAAACATTCGGTAAACACAATTACACATATTTCTATAAGAATATATACCTGGCTTAATCAGCTGAGCGATTGAACTGATTAAAAAATTCCAATATTTATATCTTGTTAAATTCAAATGTACACGAAATTAGATTTTTTTATTATAAAGTATGTATACAAACAAAACTTCCCATATCGCTGACTTGCTATCCCTTAGTGGTTTAAAGTTATTGCACAGAGATTAGGCATGATTATTCATGCCCCTAGGGCATGGACATTCAACCTAGCTTGCTTATAGACAGTGGTTTAACTGTATTGATCTTAGAGACGAAGTTAGTTTGAAAATAGATATTAAACTTATTATATGACATTCCTCTTATGTATACCTAGAACATTTAAAATTAAAGCGATCTTTTTACATAGGTTAAAATAAGTAATAAAATTATGTAGTATAAAATACAACAAAAAAAATATTATATCGTTATCCTGATTGTCGTTTGGATCCAGTACTCCAAATTTCAAGCAAATTGGACAGAAAGAAATGGCCGACAAAAGCGTTGCAGGTTTTTTACATTGCTTGATGGATAGGCAGGTGAAGCTAATTAAACCGAGTATAATATGAATTCTAAGCTCGTTCACTACTTAACACATAAAGGCCCCTTTTAAATTTCTTCAGAAAGTGGAGAATGGAATGAATTTAGTGACGCATCATTACGCAATTACTTCTTCATAATTAGCTCTGCCTATTAAAGAAAATAACAGAGTTGCAAGGATATGCAATTAAAATAAATATATATAATACTAGCTGACCTGACGAACTTCGTACAGCCATAGAATTAAATAATCTGTCAAAATTTAATAAATTTGGAACCTTTGGAAATATCAGTATACGCGGTTTTGACATCCTCTGCTTTGAATTTTTCCCAAATATTATTATAATTGTTTTATTGCACAATCAAAGTTGATTACGCAGCATAATGTTAACTGATCCTACTTTTAAATAGCGGAAGTCCAGGAATTCTACTAAATTCAAAAACTCTGTAGGATAGCGTTGAATGAATGACATATTTGTTGTCAAATATATGCGTACGGTCAAAAAAATTCTTATAAAGATAATAAATAGTAATCAAATGACCAGCCCAACTATTCAATGTATCAATTATACATCGATAATTACAATCGTGCGGCCAAATTTTACTTAGGTCAGTTAATATTCCCGCACAGCTTGTATGGGAACATATACATGTGTTTTTAAAAAATAAAATACTATTCTCCATGCAATTTCTTTAGGTCTTTTAAATCTTCCTTAGACCTCTTCAAATGTGAGCGTCAAGTATGAGCGAGACTAACAAACGTCATTTCATTTTATATATATAGATAGGAGGAAAGTATAAAAGAACAAAGTTTTTGCTGATAAGATTGGATTGGTATTGAATATCCTAGTTGGTGTTGTCGTATATATTTTGATTTCTAAAATGCATTCTCGCCTTACATTGTCTCAGCGGGACAATTCTAGATAGTGTATTCTGCGGTTAGAATGTCTAAGAGAATACTTTAGAACAATGAGTTGGTTAAAATATGAAGTAACATTGTTTAAAGATTTTTTTAGTATTTCTGCTTGTTTATTTGATACAGCTACACGCCTTTTCCCTCGCATATATAAAGAACCTAGTGTCATGACACTCCGTTCTCCATTTTCCTTTCGAAATCATAGCGTGTTGAGTGGCGGCCTTCAATGCCGCGCTTTTTATTAGGTACCAGAACGGAGAAAGAAAGTATTTTAAATATAATCATCCCCCAAGTGGGATTCGAACTCACACCCAATCTCATTTACAAGAAGACGCTATCCCACTGCGTTACGACGATCGCCTATTTAATGATTTTGAAAATAAATCGAAATATGTGAGAATATCATATTAGTGTGACGAATTAAGTATACTTAGTGAAAGTTTATATGGATAAAAAGAGCAGACTTAGAATATTTTATATAACGATACATTATGAATACGTAAAATTATTCAAGTCAATATGATACACACTACAATGTGTTTGACATATTCATCAGTGTCAAGGTATTCATTCCATTCATAGAACACGATTCCCTTTTTTATCCATTTTCTATCTATATTTATACATATAATAAAAATGTAACTATATATGGAAGATATATAAAAATAAATATTATTGGGGGCATTTATGAATGTAATAGAACCCAAATTACCCACACGCAAAATTGGCTATTGCATTGTGGTAACATTCCCTTTACATTTTAACCTTTACAGTTTCATTCATTTTAATCGGTTAATAAATAAAAAGTTACAATGATAAAAAAAAAATTAAGCAAGGTTTGTGATTTTAGTGACAATGTTGGCAGAGTGGGCGGATGGGGAGGAAAAACGGAACAGTTTGTTTACACAGGTGAAGCCGCGAGCGGGTCGCTAGCAAATAAATAATTTATAAATAAACCACAAAAAAAACTGTTTTGTTTGTTACAAGATAGTTTCAACGTAACACTAAGATTTATATTTATATTGTCAATCTAGATTATTAATATTTATTTTTAAAGCCGGTTTATCACTACAAAAATTTCAAACGCCACCACTGTTATTTATTTGTTTGAAATGACATACACGTTGCAAACGCAACGCCTATACGCCTTACTTAGTAGCCTAAGTTAATCCTTACTACATTAACTATCTGCCAGTGAAAGTCCCGTCATAGCCGGTCCAGCTGTTCCAGACATTAGCCAGAACAAACAGACAGGCAGATGAAAATTGTAAAAAATAATATTTTAATATATGTAAATTTATATGCATTTAGTAAAAAACTGTTATTTAAATAATACAAATAGAAACTTCAAATTTATTTATTTGTGTAAATATGCAAGTTAATGACTTATCACTGGTCTTTCAATGAGGCCAAATAATACTATGCTTAAAATCAAGTTATAACGTCGAAATTAACATCTTAATGTTAATTTCAATTTAAATGATAATAAAAACATACCTATACACTTATTTTATAAGTAAGACCTAAATCACGTAAAAGATGTAAAGAGTACATAATAATCCTTGTCTTGCATGGTACCTAGTGAAACACTGCAATTTATTCAAAATCACGTACATATTCTGAAACTCAAATGGCGCTAATCGTCCAAGTCTCCTGGGTCACACGTTTTACTCGACAAAGGAAAATTTGAATTATTATCGATGATATGTTTTTCTAAAATTAACTTTATATAATATACTAGCAACTTAACGCTTTTTACCGTATAGCAAGGTAGTCAGAGAGAACCTAGTGTACAGATACTCCGTTCTCCACTTTCCGACCGAAATTAAATGAAAAAAAAATACTTAAATACGATCATTCCACCCAGTGCGAGAAGCACCCACAACCAATCTCGTTTACAGTCAGACGCTGTCCCACTGCGCCACAATGGCCTCTAAATATTCTCATTTTCCATTTATCTGTTTTTATCTCCGTTGAGCTACAAAGTATAAGATTTTGTTCGAGTTAGCAAAAACCTTTTAGTTTAAGAAAAGCTGCGAATTTTTTTTATATATTTAAGACTAGAGACCTGTTCGTGGTTTCACCGGCGTAAACTAAATAGTTTACACCCGTCCGCGTTCTCACTTAAATAATAAATTTTGCTTGAATTTATAATTTATATTACTGTTACTTTTTTATTTATAAACAGAAATGAACGCTAAATGTTAAGGGACGTTAGTTGTATATGTTAAGGGGTTATCACAATACAATAGTCAAAATTGCATTTAAATCGGTTTGGCCGTTTCTGCGAGCGTGCACAAACACACAGACAAACAGAAAAGAAAATTTGAAATTTTTTTTTTGGATTCTATTACATTGATAAATGCCCCTAATAATATTTTTTTTATATTTCTTCAGTCTCAGATCTTCAGACCAGTTACATTTTTATTACATTTGTAGATTAAGATTAAGAATTCAAAATTCACCTAAAATATATCAATTAATAAATCTATGCGATGCGGAAAACTGCAAAAGAAAAGCGTAATAAAAACAAGTATATTATAATTATAACTATAAGTATATTATAATTTAATATAAATAATTATAACTATATTATAATTATAATAATTTATCGTTAGTAACAATTTAGTAAATTGTAGTAAAATTCACCTGGCTTTAATTTATTCTAAGTACATGATTACTCATATACTTAGAATAGATTAAAGCCAGGTATTTACTTACGTAAAGCTGTATAAAATATTATTTATGGATACTTGTCTATATATAATTTTCTGTACTGTTTTTAGCGCTTAAGTAAAATAATTATAACAAAAATATATAGAAAAAAGCAGCAGTAATAGCGCTGCATTAAAAAAAGCCCCCATAGACAATGCGTTAAGAAACTTTATACAAGAAATGCATAACTAATTATCCATAAACTCCGATTATACCTCAACTATATAACCACTAGGATATTACCATACGCATCCTTTTGCGAACCGCTCTTACTACGACTTAACGCCAATCACGGCTTTGCGACACCCAATACAGGCTGGCGGGCAGATTAATTGAATAAATTTGCATTTCATTCAGTAACATTTCCATTTGTTTCAAATTAAGCAACTACGTACAGTGTTATGAAGTGTGAAGTGGGGGATTATCGCTTCTATGTCACTAGTATTATACCCAGGCTTTTGGTTTTGTTTTCGGTTAAATAATAGGTAACGGAAATTTACTTTAAGAATTTTGCTGGAAAAAATAATTAACCATGTAAAATAACCAAACTCTTTCAATGTCTAATTAATAAGATAGATAGTTGCAAATAAATACACCACATTTTCAATTTTAAATTTCAATTAAAAACAATACTTCCTCATTATATTTAATATATTCAACCAAGAGACAGATTTTTGATTCTGACAGATGCACTACTTGCACTAGTAGTAGGCAGGGTTGGCAGAGATAACCTAGTGTCATGACACTCCGTTCTCCGCTTTCGGCTGAAATTCGAGTCATTGCGTGTTGTTTGCCGGAACTCGATGCCGTGTTTTGCCTTAGGTACCAGAGCGGAGAAATGAAAATAATTAAAATATAAATCTTTTCCACGTATGGAAATCGAAAGCACAGACGTTGTCTTTTGTCGCAATTATTTTAATATTTTTTTGGTAGTTTTGTATATTTCCAATATATATTTATTGTGGAAATTAAACTTAAAATATCTGAATTCATCAAGAAAAACCTGTAAAAGAATATCCTGTAACTTTACACTATTTTTTATTTCCCTTATCTTTAATATGCAGACTAACTGGACATTCGTATCTTTGTATATAATATAGTTATTCGTTTGTTCCAAACTGTATTGTTGGTGCATTGAACAGTATCTGCATACAAATTTGGCGAGCATTGTGTGACGCGTCAATAACGGGGGAGCTTCGAGACAATTGTTTGAACTGGCCTAGGTATATCTATATCATTTTTTTGGAATAAAAAAGGCGTTTTGGAGCACGATCGAAGTGTCACGTGCTTGCTGGGCTTTTGAATTACATAATATATTCCCGTGCATCGCGTGTCATGCAATTGTGAGAGAACTTATTAACAACACATTCCGTTGTTGACTTTCCGACAATATAAAAATGTAGAGTTTTGCACCCAACTCGTTTCAAATGGTTCCAACTTTACTCGCCAAGAGAGAGACAGAGACAGTAATCGAGAGAGTTTATATATATATATAAGTAATAATAATAAATGAATGAAAAACTTTATATACCTTTTTTATGAAAATAATGCGGATAACTTTAGTATATGAAATTTAGGAAAGTAAAAGCTTATATACATAACAAATGTGTGTTTATATATATATATTTAACTACCTACATATAATAAAAATGTATCTAACTGATCGCTGTCTGCACATGGACATTAGGGGTAATATAATAGAACTCAAGACAATGATTTTTAATTTTCTTTTGTGCTTGCCTGTTTATCTGTTTGTCTGTACGTTTGTGCACGCTAAACTCAGAAACGATTAATCTCAACCGATTTAAATGCAGTTTCGAGATAGATAGATTGTTGTATTTGTATGATTCCCTTAACATTTTGTGTTTATTTCATATCATTCGGTTCATAGATTACAAAGTTACAACTATTTAAATTATAAAATTAAGCAAAGTTAAGTGAGAACGCTTGTCGGGCGAAAAAACGAAATAGTTTGGTCGTGTAGTTTACGCAGGCGAAGCCGTGAATGGGTAGCTAATTATCATTGTTATTTCATAACGCGCAACCAATTCCTTTATTCATGCTAGATCTGTATAATAAACTACCACGATTAAATTACAAAGGGAACATTTTGTACAAACGATGACGAGGAAAAAATTCGCTCAAACATAAAATTTACTTAAATAACCTTCTTTTTTAAATTATCCGCCAGATAACGAGTGGATTACGTAGTATAAAGGGATACCAGGAATATTCTTTAACCGGGCCACAATTTGAATACATTAGACCCTGAAAGATTGTTTTTATGAACCAAAACCGTAGCACCGATTTTATTACGTCATAGGTCTGCTGTACTTAAGTTAATGGACGCTTTATTTAGGCATTAATTATATATAGTTTTGTAGATATTATACTTTATCGTAATAATAACTACAAGAAGTTTAATGTATTTTTAAGTTATATACACACTTAGGTAATTGTAAAATTTTTAGAAAACGTATAAACGTTGAAACGCCGCGGGATACGAACCCATGGACGGTTTCCACGTATACGTTTTCGAAACATATATATCTTTATAATTACTAGTAGACCAGTCGACGCATTAAATATGTGTTATTTTAACAATGCGTATACTACTTTGTATAGAACGGAGTGACTATCGTGCTATGCGGAAAAAAATATAACGGAACAACGGACGGAGATATTAATTAATATTTGTACATTAATGAATATTTTTGCATAGTATAATAACTTAACAAGTCAATATGTGTTCAGCATTCTAGGCTACGTCTTCCCGCGGGATATGAGAATGCACCGGTAGTATCCTCTTGTAACTTAGCAATAAGCTATCTCTTATATTAGATATAGTAGAGCTTTGAACAATAAAACCCATATCAAATTAAGTTAAATATAAAGTTGTTCTTAGTGTAGATGCTATAGTGGTGGAGTGTGACAGCTTCTGGTTGTAGGTTCGATTTCCGTTTCGGGACTTGATTATATTTCAATTATTTTCTTCGTTCTGGTTACAAGATAAATAATATAGAATAGAAATGAAGAACGAAGTCTTGCCTACCCAGCTATGCAGACGTATAACTAAAAAAAAAGTTGGTACCAAGTGAAACTCACTTGCACTTGCAATCTACTATATTAAATCATGATTAAATGCGTTTTTGACGTAAAACTGTGGAATGTTATACAAAAGTTGTTTTTCTTTGTTTGTTATAATTATAATTTTTTAACAGTGAAATGAGTTTGACATGGAAATTAAAATAGTTTTTTGTCTTCACAACCGTGGCTTTGGACAGATTTATGGTTTCATAGATAGTTTCGCTGTCTGTATTGTATGTAATCATTTCTTTTATATTTTTTTTACGGTATCACTACTAATTTAATTTTATTTATTGCAAGATATAAGAAAATATTCATCATTGTACATTATAATATACAAGTGGATGCCCGTAGCTCCGTTTGCATGGACTTTGTGACATACTCGTATTACTGCCAATTACTGTGATTAAGATAAAAACTTTAATATGTTCAAGTGATTTAATTTAATATATTCAAGTGGTGATCGAACCCTGGTTGTGGGTTGATATTTTATTTTACTCTGAAATGTTACTTTGACGTTACCGTTTATCCTTACATGAGATTGAAATGTCACTTGACATTTATTATTTATATGACAAACAATAAATATGAAAGGTTTTGTTTTTCGTATTGTGAATTTGATTCGAAGGAGAAAGAACTGTTGTCATTTTTTTTAATGAGTGCTGTAAGAAAACGTCAACATCATTGTAAAAAAAAAAACGAGTACCAAAATATCTTAAAAACGAAACTGGGGCTGGGTTTGCTTGGGGAACACTGGTCTTCGATAGCGATTTTTGTTAAATAATGTAATTATTATATAATGAAAAGGCAACTTCTTTAAAGGTAAAATTTTAATATCTTAATATTTAAAAGGATGAAAATATATAGCTTAACAAATACACTTAAAAAATCGACTTTCTATCTCTACAACGGTTTTTCTATGTAAAAATGAATTTTAAAGTTAATTGGAAAATCGGCGCCAAGGGAACAAATTGTTTTACTTTGGGTGTTCTGTAATTGTAGTTGCCGTTGTCATATTTAATAATTAAAATTTAAATCATTTGTGTATTTTATTTGTTTTTAACCTGTACTCTACGAGATAACACTCTTAACAGGTTACCGGTGAACTAATTTTTTTTATAGTTATGAAACTCAAACAAATGTCTCTACATATGTATGCTTATTCTATGACGAGATTGCCCTATATTGTATAGTCAACACTTTCCAAAGGTCTAATAATAACGGTACAGGCTTAGCCGACCAAGAAACCAGGAATGAATAATGTGTTATGTAAAAACAATTGTATTTAAAACACTCCGAAACACTGGCAACTAAATAAACAGTAAAGAAAATTAAAAAAAAATTAAATTTATTAAATAGATAAATGCCCCCATAAATATATTTTTTCTTATATATCGTCCACGTACAGACAACGATCAGTTATATTTTTATTGTATGTATAGATAGTTATTCTGTATGATAATGAACATATCCACCCATCGTGGCGCAGTGAAACAGCGTACGACTATA
Source organism: Podotricha telesiphe (assembly GCA_038994665.1). Taxonomy (NCBI): domain Eukaryota; kingdom Metazoa; phylum Arthropoda; class Insecta; order Lepidoptera; family Nymphalidae; genus Podotricha; species Podotricha telesiphe. Next base: position 131,367 of record JAOYRR010000103.1, read on the forward strand.
AATTTTTTTGTGGGTTACCCATTCGGAGGAATGATATTTAAAATATTTTCATTTCACTTCTTTAGTACTTAAGACAAAGCGCGGCATTGAGTTTCACCACTTAATACGGAATGTCTCGAAATCAGGGGGTATATGGTGAACGGACTGTATTAACACTAGGTGACCCTGCTATCTGTGAAAATGCCCTTAAATCTATAATCAATCTTTTTTATATAAAAAAAAATTGTATGTAAAATAATATCCTGTATGAAAATGAACTTATAGCCGTAGCGCAAATAATAAAACAAAGAGAACTGAGCCAGACAGCCTTTGAATAACAAAAACAACATAATGAAAGTAAACCCCGAACGTTTGAAACTGGATATCTTCTAACTCAAAGAGTAGTAAAAGTCTGTCCGAACTCAATAAAATCTTGGCAAAGGCAAGAAAGGCAAAATCCAATAAACTCTCACCTGCTATGTCTTCGTATCCTGGAATGTTAGGAATGCCGTTCATTACTGCTCTGCACTTTCAACTTGTTACCTATCCAATTTAACGGGATTTTAGTTCTTGAAAATTCCACTGGCTACGTTATGTGAGATTTCTTAGAGTATTCTGGTTAGCGTTGCATTGCATTATGTGTTCAAAACTGTAATTATTCCAGATTTATTTGTAGAAGTTAGATATAAAATATTGCACTCTTATTAATAAGTCTAATCTAAGTCTAATAATTCAAATGGAATGGAACTCGCGTTATTGTCACTGAAGGCCTAATATCTAATATAATTTTATGTCAATATTCGTAAAAACCAGATTGATGTTGATAGCTATAGTTAAAACATATGAAACTTCAAATTTTAATACTATTATCTAAATATAAGATTTCACGTCTATCTACAGTCTTTATGACTGTTTTTTGAACAGGCGCATGAAGCTACTAATTTATAGGCACAAATTCCTCTGCACAGTTAGGCATAAACCAACTAAACTTTGACATCTAACTGTAACTAAAAGTTGTCGGCCAAAGTATATAAAAGTAAAATGTAATTTTAATTGCAATTACTCAAAGGCGTAACAAGTTTAATTTAACCTCTATCTGTCAGGAAATGAAGTTTAAAAGTATTGTGTATCCAATTAAAAATTCTCCTGTCGCGAACGACATTTTTACGAACGCCGCGATTGCAGGCGACACGACGACGCGCGTTCGCTTCAACTTTTCTAATTAAGGATGACCCGCGAAAGGCTTGTGCAGACGTAATTATCTCGTTTTGTATATTTATTTGTTATTAATCAAAAGCTTATTTATGGAGTTCTTCGAATTTAAGTGTAGGAGTTTTGAAGTAATTGATCGATTTTATTTAAACAATATTTATTACTTTTCTATATAAAACTAGCCCGGAGCTTCATTTGTGTGGCCTTATGATCCTCGCAGAAAAATTTGATGATTTTTTTCACGTTTCCGTAGGAAAATTAAGAAATCTCTATTCTACCTGCGTAACATTCAGGTCAAATCTTAAGTTTCGACAACCAATAGTTTAAGATGTGCATTGTTTTTTAGTCTGTCAGTGAGCAACCGAAGTTTTTTATTACTAAAAGAGATAACTTATGGCGAACAAATATTTACATCATTTTATATCTCAAAAACGGTCGTAGCGATTTAAAATAATATTTTACTAGTTACAATAATATGTGTGATAATTGATATTTTTTTTGACAATATTTTGGTTTTGACAATATTTTGACAATACTGTTGTCTAAGGCCCCACACAAATACTATAATGATAACAATTTGAGAATTATTCATATGATAACTGTAAGAGATAACGTATCAGTTTATACTAATCTATAGAGAAGGTATAGACCCTGCCGAATATTTGAATGCTGGCATAGAAAGTTGTACAACCGCTGCAGATGTTACTGGCAATTTTCATTTTGCAAATCGAGACTAATTTTCTAATTGGAGTAGGTTGACTCGCAGATGCGATAGACGCAATATATGTAATGACTGCAGGTTCAAATAAAACACAAAAAAATATTCACTAAAAATAATTAATGGAGAACGGAGTGTCTCCGTCTCCTCTGCTTTTAGAAAAAAGAGTAACCTGTTTAAAAAAATACATAAATAGTCTGTAATGAAAAGTATGTTTTTTAGTGTATTTAAATATAATCATATAGAATATAATTATTACTAAAATGGTATACTTGGTATACATTAAAGAGTAGCTAGAGGTTAATGTCAGCTGTCAAATACAGCTTTTATTTTATAATATTTTGCACACATTCCTTGCAAATTTTTATACTGTCACTTACAGTACAGCTAAAATAAAAAAACCGTTTAATAATTAATTAGTTTCATAATAAGTTTGTTTTTTTATGATTATTACACAGTATTTCGTAGACGTGGAGCAGTGTGACATCGATTTGACTGTATATGCGATGGTTGTGGGCACGATTTCCACTCGGGGGAATGATTATATTTAAATTATTTTCATTTCTCCGCTCTGGTGACAAGACAAGGATATCAATCCGGAATGTCTTGGATTCAGGCGGAGATTAAAGTGACTAGACTAGGCTAGGCTCAGTCTGCCTTTCATGCTATGCGGGAAAAGGCGTGAAGCTGATAATTTTTCATTTATAAATCAGCTTCATTTTTACTAACTTTGTTCGAGACACCTCGTGTTAAGGCGGAATAAGGTCTTTGGCAATCGCGATTTTTACACATTTTGAAACGAAAATACATTTCAGAAACCCGACGTTTCATGCACTTTACAGTAGTCCGTGGCCACAGGTAGTATGCACCTGTGTATTTTTGAATACCAAAAATTCATTATAAGTTGCAGAACTTAACATCGCCCTTTTTTCTTAATGAATTGAAGGAAATGAAAATAAAATAAGTTCTTTCTTTTTAACGAGTGGTAATCAAACCCAATACCATTGCATTACTTGTCAGATGTTGTCCTACTGTGTCATGGTGGCGACATTTTTTACATTAAGTAAAACGTATTAGATTTCATCGATCCTCGATGGATAATATGGTACTGCAGTCTTATATGCTTGCAAAATGTTGTTGATATACGACTAACTTTGAAGAACCGGTGATAAATTATTTGGCGTGCAAAAAAATTAAGCATGTAACTTGTTATTTTAAATAAAATTATTTAATTTTGATTTTATATATCGGTTTGAAAGTCACTCATCCAATATTTATAATTAAAAAAATATATCATTTCGCTGGCTTATGAAAGCGCAATGTTAAGTTCTTCTAGTCAACCTGTAATTTTTTTTATTCAGATGGGAATTGGTTGATTTATTATGTTTTACCAGATATTTTCTGTTCACTTAGCAAAAATAGGAAACGATAATAAATACAAAAACTAGAACAAATTTCCGTAAAAAATTACTTAATCTTAAAATATTATATGTATTTACGATTTAAGTCCGACATAAAAATAAACCACGCTCCATTAAGTTTATAGCTTCCTAACAATAAACTCCGTTTTTTCTGTAAACTGCACACATTTTCCGCGTAATTAAAATCGTCGTAGAAATCAATGAATAACGTCTATACTAGAACTAGGCCCATACGGACAAGAAAAAATGAAGCCGTCAAAGGAAAGAAAATTGTGGAGGCACAAATAATGCGGCGCAAACAACACGACAATAAAGATTTATTACGGAGATTTTTCACGGAACTCTAGCTTTTGGTGTGAGGTATTGGCGAAGTGATGGAAACGAGTGCATTAAGGCACGTCAGAAATAAGTACATGTACTCGTTGTAGGTTCAAATTGAAATCTAAATAAATTCGCTGAATACAAACTTAGTATATAAAAACTATACTAGATATCAGAGATATCTTGAACTTAAAAAAAATTTGTTAAGGTAAGACTTTTCTATGTTAGTCATTTAGTCAGTATGTTATTATACATAAATTAATATTTTTTTTAAGGAACAAATACTTATCATATCATTATTTTTTTTCTGTAGATATCTAGATCTTATGTATTTTAAGGATCGAACAAACTCTTTTTTCAGTAACAGTGCAGCAACGTTAGAAAATACTGCCAGATAATTAAAAAAAACAGACAAAAATACATTTGCTTTCAAAATAATATAATATGACTATATATGAATGAAGTTCAAAACAAGTCTGAGTGTTATCACTAATAAGCTGTGGGTTCGATTCCCACTCGGGATAAGGGTAGCATTGAGTTCCGCCATTAAACATGAAATATCTCAATTTCAGGAAAAAAAGTGGAGAACGGAGTGTCTTCACACTAGGTTCTTTCTGACTACATGAAGCTGAAAAGCTCAAAATAATGTCTTTAGAGTGATTTTGTTTTAATTGCCTAATTATATTGCCATAGTAACTCAAATTACTTCAGCCAAAGTCAAAAAAAATATTTCAATAATATAAAAAAATAAGTAGCTTATAACTTGATCCCTTTCGTAAAACATGCGAAAAAGTTAATGAACTGTCAAGAGATGGCGCAGGCGTCGCTATGGTGATAATTTGAGACGTGAATTGAAAGAAATTATGACTTATTTGATTATACCGTGTTACTTCTAACGTGGGGCAATATCGTTTACTTTGATTGAAAGACAAATTAAAGCCATTTTTAACGTACCTACTACGTTGATTATTAATAAAGTACTGATTCTAACATTTGTATACATATTTAGTATGATATGATTTGATTTATGCCGTACGTGATGGATTTTAGTTTAAAATCTATTGTTTATATTTTAAACATTTTTGTTTATGTCATCTGGTGCAAGACTAGGATCTCATCTATCTTTTATGCAAGAGAAAACAAGAAGCTGTAAAAAAAGTTTGTTTGTTTATGGGCATAAATAAAATAATTAATTTGAAAAAGCCTTATAAGCCAGCAGTAGAAGCTAAACTGAATTATATTTCTATATTTTGTTTACCCGCCGCGTCGTATTATAAAGCCTGTTTGTCGCAATCCAGTCAAACTTTAGCTACTGTGTTAAATTAGATAAAATTTTATGGTTAATTTATATTTTAACTTTTGGCTTGAATTCAGTCAAATTAACATAGATTTTGAAGTAGCTTAGAATTCTTGAGCAAGTGAGTTTCTGATTAATATTTATTACTTAGTTATTTACAAATAATTTTGAATGAAAAATTTTGCACAAACATTACGGTGATAGAAAAGAGTATGAAATGTAGCACAGTTTAAGTTAATATTTTTTTAAATAAATGCCTAATTATACATTAAATTGTTAAAATAAATATCAAACACGTTACTATGGGTATATTTGATAAATACATCACACATGTAAAATAACACACACGTCACGTTAAAAAAATATTATATGTTAACTAAAATTAGTAAAAGATATAATACATAGATGTCTTAGTTTCTCTCCGCTTTTATTTGTTAAATATGTTTTACGTAGTAGCACTATTAAATATTTTTAAATATATTTTTTATAATCACATACTTAGGAAATTGAAAAATATATTTTTAGAAAACGTATAAAAATTAGAACACAGCATTTTTCGAAACCGCACCTCTTGTAAACCGCCCAAGCACTCTGAACGCTATGCCATGCGTTCTACATCCAGCTGCGTCGAAATTCTTATACGCTTATTACAACTTATTTAAAACTTTTATTTTATTATTACTTAAAAATTAAAGCTGTAGTATTATAGTAGTATGATTGTATTTCCTTCCTTAATTCAATTTAACTTTTTTCCGCATAGCAAGCAGGGCAGTTAGAGAGAATATATTACCAAGAATCTCCATTCTCTTTTTATCTTTGTTTTCTTATTGTCCCTTTTTATTTGTCTTACCAGACCGGGGAAGTGAAAATAGAAAATAGTGGGAATTGAACCATAACCAATCCCACTTTCATTCAAATGATGTCCCACTGCACCTAAATTTCTAGATTTGAGATGCATTAAGGTAAAAAATCTATATTTACTTATTTATTGACTACACCAATTATTTATAACTACACCAATTATTTATAACTAGGAATGCTGGTTATGTATATTCACTTTATTAAGGCCCACAATTTAATTTGTAGTAGATTTCGGCGTTACTGTGCAGCGTATCGCAGTGTATCTGTTAAGCGTTAATTGCCATTTATTACGGCGAGGAATGCGCCCGTCTGAAGTGTCTCTTCGTGTTATAACGTTTATAATTCACGGCGCAAGACTTAGAACTTTCAGGTTATATACTCGTAGTGTGCAAGTTTAATTAAAATTATAAATATATTAAGGTTTTTAGTTTAAATCATGCAAATTAATATTTTTTTGTTGAAAAGTTAGAGCTATTTTAACAATTTTTAGAGATTTATCGCACACTTAGGAAATTGAAAAATACATATTTAGAAAATGCGTTTTTTGGATAGAGCTTACAGGTAAATTATTCTATTTTTGTTTTTCAGTTAGAAACAGTTGCCAGTTGGCATTTAATGCAGGATTTTGTTTTAACAGATCAATGAAATCTTATCTAGATTAAAATAGTGAACACTTCTACGACTGGAATTATACTCGCAATTGTCGTTAATATATTGATAAGATTATTTAGTAAATGAAACTTATTTTATTTGCATAAAACACTTTGGTGTTTCATTTTTGTATCAGTCATAATTGTAGCGTTAAATAACTTGATTGTAAACGTTCATGGCGCTGACGTGATTGGTTGTGGGTTCGATTCCCGCTCGGAGGAATATATAAATATATTTCAATTGGTGCTCTGGTAACTGAGACAAAGCGCGGCATTGAGTTTCGCCAATAAACGCGCAATATCTCGATTTCGGGCGGTAATTGGACAACAGAGATGCAGATGACAGTAGGTTCTCTTTGACTACTCTGCTAAGGGGGAAAAGTGTTAAGCTAATACATAAAGATAAATGTACTTTATAAACGAGACTGAGATCACCAGTAATGTTTCTACGTAATAAATAATATGTAATATGTGTATATCCACGAAAACCTAGTTTCTAGCAAAAACTAGCAGCATTCATATAATGTGTATAGTAGAAAACATTTTAAGAAAACGTATAAAAATTTGAACGCAGCAGGATTCGAACCTGCGCTTCTTGGAAACAGTCCAAACGCTCTGACTGTTAAGTCATGCGTTCTACATCTGGCTATGTCGAGACTCTTATACGCTTATTACAGAGATTTTTATGTAAATTTAAATTTCTGATACACAAAGTGTGCATAATAATATACATCACCTAAATACTAGCATGATCTAGGATGGGTATCCTTATTGTGAAATGTTGAATACACCTGTCTTTTTCATATTTTTATATCACTATATGGGTATATACATCGGGGGCAAGGAAAAAGAATGGTTTGATTCATCAATCTTCTTCCATGCCCTACGACTAGTATAGTTGAGGATATGTGGAACGATATGCAAAAATGTGTCAGTGAGTATTATTACTTTTAGTTTTTCTCTTTACGTAATTTGTAGGAAATGTACAGAAAATTTAGTTATTCAATTCTTTATTTTCTGATAAATTTGAGATTTTACGTTTGAATGAAGATATTTTCCCGATCTTATTCCCAAATAGCAGAATAGTCAGAGCCTACAGACTCTGAATTCATGACATTGTGTTTTGAATGGCAGTTCTGAACGCTGCACTGTCTTTCAAACCCGCAACCATCGACCTTCCAGTCCTCCGCAATCCCACAGTTCGCCACAAATAATATTATACGAATATAATAATTAATTTATGTAAAAATTAACATTTCATTTCCACTAGTACTATATTAAACGCACAGTGAAAAAATTGCCGCACGAGTTACACAAGGTAATATGCCGAGAGTTCATGTGTCGCAGCTTTTGCTAGCAGGATCAAAGAATAAGTCATAGTAGAATGTTTTACTAATTCCTATTTGCATAAGCGAAACTTTATTAACATTTTTATTTACGTTAATTTTACATGGAAATTTGTGACAGTCTTATTTACATTTCTTAAGCTTTCTAAGCCTTTATCGTTGTAATATTAAGAGGTTCCGCGGTATAATAAGGTCATTGAGGCCATAGTGGCGCAGTAAGACTGCTTCTGACTGTAAACGCGATGATCGTAAGTTCGATTCCCATTCGGAGGAATACTTATATTTAAATTACTTTCAACTACGGTCAAAGTTTCATTAAACATGACCGCCTTTTCTTTCTTGATAAACATATATTTAGAAAACGTATAAAAATTTGGGAAGCAGCTGGATTTAACCCGCGCCTCTTGAAAACCGTTCAAGAGCTCTGACCACTAAGCCATGCATTCTACATCTGGCTAGGTCTAAATTCTTATACGCTTATTACAACTTATTTTAGTTATAAGCATCTCTGTAGAGAGATTTTTACAAAATTCTGCTACCCAAAGATTATACTGCGAATAATCATTTGGCAAGAGAGAGAATGCTATTTATTTAATATATTTAACATTTTTTTGTTTTTTAAAGTGTTATTCACATAATTAGGAAAGTGAAAAACATATATTTAGAAAAACTTTAATTTAGGCACAATCAATTATTAAATAGTAACAGTTATGAGCATTATCTAATAAATAATTAAGCAAAAACCAAAAAAAACAATTAAAAAAAAATAATGTTTAAGCTATAGCTTAAACATCTAGCGACTACGTACTAAAAACTACTTGCCATTTGATTACACTCAGTCTATAGAACTTAAAAACCTGTCACCTTAAAAAAATCCGCAGTAGACATAAAAATGAAATATTCTATAAAATTATCAATGCAGCCTATATGACTAAATAAATACAAACGCAACGCTGTTATTTTTTACAACGCTAGTAGCAGCGTTTTGCTAATGCTCCACAAGAGTGCCAAATCGGTGATGACTTCGACTCGGAAAACACTGTCGGTGCCAACACCCGTGCCAAATATCCGTAGGTAATGAGTATGAGTATGTTTCAATGTATACATATATAAAAATAAGTATACATTTAGTTGTAGGCAATTTCGTTGCAGAAACTATTATTTACTTTTTCCCGTATACCGTCGTAGACACAGAGCAACTTGTGTCAAGGCACTCCGTTCTCCACTTTCCGTCTAAAATCGACATTGCGTTTTGCGTGAAACAGTCAGACGCTGCCCCACTGCGCGACAATGGTCTAATGATGGATGTTTTTTTATTATTTATTATGAAACAACTGTGGACTTTACGGTCTGTCTACTTATTTCTTATTTTATACTTATGTTATTACTTGAAACTAAGTTTTTAGAATCAAAGAGCTTACTGTATCTATGAGTCTAAGAGAGATAATATTTGTTAGTATTGTTTTTATTCTACCTACATTATATATGTATTGTTGTGAATTTATTTATTAGTTCTATTATATTATAGATTGATTCTATATTATACGTTCATTCTATTATATTAAGTAGTTAAAAAAAATAGTTACAATATTTAACCAACTTAAAGTTGTTTCTGTTTACTCGGTGTGCGTGGAAGATGTGTGAAGCAAAAAAAACTTTATATTTCGCTCCAGCACTTCAATCAGTATTTGCGGTAGAAGACAAGATATATAAAAAATAATAATTATGAATGTCTTTTGTCGTTCTGACTTGGAGACACTACCATTAGTATTCTTTAAAAAGAAGAGAGAGTGGTTCACAATAATAATTTGTAGGTACTTTCTAAATAAAGTGAAAATTTTAAGTGTTAAAATAAAAAAATATACTACAATATAAATTAAAAAGGTTTTTTAAACATTTATAACGATAAGCTACACAAATATAAAAAAAAAACATTAAAAAAGCGAACTTGTAAACGATACGTTAGTTTACATCAAACGCCACTGATCCGTAAATCCGTCAAAAATGTCCGGATTTCATACGAAATACACGTCACGCATAATATATATAATGTATGTACATATTTTCAAAGCACCGTAAGCAAATTAAGGCACAGATATTCACCCCTCTGAATTGGTGCTAATAACCGCATCTACAGCGCCCCAGGCCTACATATGTACAATCAACCATACCAACTAAATAGAAAAAAAATAGTTATAGTATATTAATCTTTATTAACATTAAATAAGATTTATATTTGTTTGATCGTTTTTTATAATTTTGTGTGTAGAGCACTTTGCCATGTGACAGGGCTTACTATTGAAAAAGGTTACGTTTCGCCTCTTTTCATGAGCAGACATGACGCGATGATAGATGATGGAGTTTTTTATGGTAAAAGTGACATGGTCTTATTAAGTTTTCAAGTTTTTATCGTAGATGAGAAAAAAGGGTTTTTGTAGACGTGTTTGTCGTAAAAGCCTTATGTCATGTTGTACTGATGTTATCGTTTGTTTAAAAATAATTCAAGATTGTTGATTTAAATATGATAAAAGACCTGTTTTTGATAATTATCACAGTATACCTTTGGGACACTATGAGATAGGAAGTTTTTGGCTGTTGCTTTAATTATCTTTATAGTACCTGTTTTGAAACTCTTCCGTTACTCACTTAGTGGTTAAAACCAACTACTACAAAGCAGAAGAAAGAAATTGGCTTTTAAATTTGGCATTGGCATTTAGATTGTATGGGAAGATTTTTTCAAACCAAGACACTCCGTTTTCCACCTTTCACCCCATTTCAAATTCTGAGACATTGCGTGTGGAATGGCGGAACTCAATGCCGCGTTTCTTGTCACGAGAGCGGAGAAATAAATATACTTTAAATGTAATAATTTTTAATAATATTATGGGATATAATATATTAAAAGATAAAGTTCCGGAATTATTATAAGAGTAGGAGACAACGAGATTTTACTTTTACAGTCAAAAGGATGTAATATAGAAATTAAAATAGTAAGGCACGGGTCCATACAAAGGAAAGTGCAAGCAATAACTACAACTTTGTAAATTTACGATACTAATACAAGGAAATTTCTATTCTATTGAAAACTTTCTTATTCATTAACGATACGCTCGCTTTTTTATATCACTAACGGCAGCGGACTTTTATAATGGCCAATAATTTTCCATAAAAGCTGCAAAAAGTAAATGTTAAACATACAAAAGCACAGGCGAACTTCCACACAATAAAACTGATATACTGAAGCTTAACCCTATTCATTGGTGCCCCCACAGTGGCTGTAAAAAAACTATTTGTCCACCTCCGCCCTGCGGCGATAATAATTCCACAATAGCAATAAAAAATCAGCGACAAATCTCAAAATCCCTCGGACGGCCAACTAGGCACGCCTTCGAAATTATTAAGCTCGTTCAAAGAGTCGTTGTTTTAGTAGTGCTAATCGGAGTTGAATCTTAACGCAAACGTAATAAGATTAACTTTTGACCAACTATAATAATGTATGTTATATCTTTTTGTTTTAAAAAACAGTGTACGATGCTATGGAATTTTACACTGCACAGTTTAATACAGAACGTAGTATTTCGTCTCGTTCTATCAGCAATTGCTATCCTGTTTTACGGTCAAGCTCATTCAATCTGACTTCCTATAATCCAATGCGGGAGCGGACAGACGGGATTTGTAAAGTACTTTGGGCTCCAGAGCTCGGAAAATATCATATAGGTCTCTTAGCTCAGCGGCGGCTTAAGGAAAATTGGTAAGAAATGTATTTTAAGTGGTCATTTTTCGAAGCCATTGTTAAAATAGCTGGGTGGCTTTGTAGTGTCACAAAATTTATTAAAAATACGAGTGTTTATTAGATTGGTCCCCGTAAATTACAATATATATAACTACTTTGTTTATTTCTATTGTATGGGTAATAAAATTACTGCGTTAGATTTCATCGACTAATACCATTTCAATCATCATCATCATTTTAAATCATCAATAATTTTTAACTGTGATGATGACAGAGGATTAGAAGAAGTATACGTTTAATAATATTATATCTAACATTATAAACAAATTATTTTATAAAAAAGAACTTTAGGTGAAAGAAAAAACGATAAGAATTAATAACGTTAAATTCAAATTATCCTTTATTTAAATAGACTTTAGCAGGCACTTTTGAATCGTCGAATGAATATAAAGCTACCTCCGGATCAGATATCAGAAGGCAGCTCTGCTGAGAGGTACCGCAGAGAAACTCAACAGTTGCTCTTTTCAAACATAAAAGTTACAATTTTATTATTGAATACAATAGTAGCTAACCTACACTAAATTCAAATCATTTTACTTCCACACTTTTTTTTTTTTAAATATTCCTCTACAGAGTACTTTTATTGTGCATTACTTATATGAACGCCTCAACAAAGTGGTCTGTGGCTAAAAGACAATGTCATCAGCAATTACAGTGACACCCATCTTTAGCATTACATAGAATTGTGGAACGTCTTAGAACAATATTATCTTTCCACCTAAATCAACAGCATAATTACTATTTAATAATCTACTGTATAATTTCAATTCAATTATAAACTCTACTATACCTATATTTACTTTCTGATTCTCGATACTATGCGAATAATCCTGTCTATGGTTGTCGCACCATGACAGGATTACTGGACTAACTGACGTAGTTCTGAAGACATAAGCTTAAGCGTGGTTGATTTATTTGTCAGGAAGATATCTCAATAAAAATGATATCATTAAAATATGATCAGAAAAGGATCTTTTTAAATATTTTTATTATTGAGAACAATTTTCGAATCTCCTAAGTGTGTGCATAACACTCAATATTGTTAAAAATCTATATTATTGTTAGTTGAAGAATTTTTATAAAATACAATATTTTAAATTGATCATGTGTGATTATTTCTTACTGAAATCTTTTTATATTTCAGACCAACGTCCTTTCATAAAACATTTGATTTTATTTTAGTATTGTCCCCTAGCAGACCTCCTGTATCATGATAGATGTTAAAGAGAACTTATTCAAAAATCATTCCATTATTCACTTTTTGCACCTTTTCGAATCTTTGTGTGTCAGATAAGTTAGCTGTGCGCGAGTGGGTATAAATAGAATTTGAAAACGAAAATATTAAAATACAGAAATCCTGTATGCGAACTATATCCGCAACCAGCATCAGTATCATATCCATATTAAAATTATTTAATTAAAATTTCAATAATATTAAAAACGCTTACTACTTACGCCTTTCACCATATGGTAACTATATCCAATACACGTTTGATTGATTTATTACTCTAAATGTCATTCAAGAGTGAACGACGAACAATGAAGCGGACGAGAACATCGAATGATTAGTGGTGCCAGCGATGGATCCCCAGTTTACCTCACACGCAGAGAACATACAAATGAAAAAAAAATGAATGAAAAGAATTGTTTTTAGATATACTCTTCATTATAAGTTTTTTATTTTTGCTAACATGATATCTGTTATCTATATGATTCTTTACACCTTTTTATTTTATGAGGTTATGTCATTTTAATAAAATTTGAATAACTAATCATATCAATTATCTCTACTTATTTCGAAAAACAGATCAATTTTGTGGTTATAAAAACGTATACTGCTGCATGATAGAACTAGCATCATTTATTTAATCTTTTAAATAAAACTAGTAGTTCCGTAGATGTATAAAATACCCTTAACTAAGTGACGACCAAGCTGTATCCTAATGTATGACACTTTCTACAAGAGTATATTAAGAGAAATAATACTCTGTGTGACTTTTTGACCTTCTTCTCCATATAAACATTGCTACTCAAAATGTTACACTCTTTACCTAGAAATGGGATCCAAAGGTTTCCTTACATCTCCAGCCCCTCTCGGGGCAATTTCAATATTGGGTCTATGATCCACCCTAAGGACCGGTCCATATTTATGGACTGAGTAGAAAACAACAGTCAGAGGGTTCAGCCCTGGCACCGTTTCCGCTCTCCCCCCAGGATGAGAGGGAAGACCCAGTCTGTCTGTGTGTACTGAATTTCTGCCAATAAAACGTTGAATTTATTCCGTCTGATTCAGTCTTTGCAATTTTTCAGAGGGAACTATTGAGTATCTTATGAAAAGTAAGCAATAGATACAATTGATAGCAACCGTAACGGTTTCTTGAAATGAAAATGGTGAATGGATTTGTTTGAAAATCTCGAGATAAAGGTGTATTGAAACTCCTTATTATATATCTGTAACTTGAACTTGATTTTTTTTTAACTTTACATTTTTCCCACATAGCAAAGACTACTAGCCAGAGATAACCTAGTGTCAAGACACTCTGTTAGGATATTTGGTTTAGGTAATATTTTTTTAGCTATCATTTGCTTCTCCAATCATGTTATGTTGAAATCTAATTTAATACTTATTGTAGTCATACCTTGCGATGTAGAGAGAATCTAGTTAATCACTCCGATCTCTGCTTTCTGTTCGAACTACATACATCAGTTTGGGCGGCGGGACTTAATCCTGCACTTTGTCTAACTGAGCGACAGGTTCAAAATAATTTATTCATAGGTACATATTTATTAAAGAAAATATTAACAAACCTATTTAAATTTGGAGGATATTCCAAAATTAGTATGTAACTGCTTGAGAAGTAGCGCCTCCAGCTTACTTCATAAGTACTTAAGAATGTACTTTATTTTGTTTTGTTATCTCTCAATTGCAGTAATGGTTTCACCGCATATAATTGCAATCCTCAGCTAAGAGTTAATTTGGAGAGTGTCCAAATTTTGCTTTTATCCGGAAATAAAAGTCGAAATACGTTAGTATTTCTAGTGGTAATACTATTTTCAAGATTATTTATTTGTGCTATACAAATATTTATTTAAGAACAAGTATTGATGGCGTTTTTTTATTTTACGTTAATTTGAATATTAAGAACAAATTATCGTCAATTATATACTGAAAGTTGTGTTAAATGAAAACCAATACAAATATTGCGTGATAATTATTCCTTGCATTGGAGACATAATAAAAGTACAATTGGGTAATCTAAAGTTTGTAAAAAATTAATAAAGTTAAAAAAGTATATGAAGATTTAGAAGTAACAAATACTTTGAAAATTACTTGCAGAAATACCAGTTAAAGTAACATCCTCGTAAAATCATCTCCGTCAGTTGGAGTTAAATTATTGCAAAGTATACTAGCCGTTGTAATAAAAAAAATAGGTTTGAACATGTGACACTAGAAGTAATTGTTCAAACTTTTAAAACTCTTTATGTAAATAAGACTGGTGATATATGGGGTATATCTGTAAAACTACTGAGTTCTATTATATCACACATCACACCTCAGACAAGTTATCTTTAATAAATGTGTTGACTTAGGTATTTTCCCCGACCGCATGAAAACCAGCAAAGCAGTTTCATTATTTTAAAATGAAGAAAATAATGATCCTAGCAACTATATACCTATATCTGTATTGCCATCAATGAGTAAAATTTATGAAAAAAATATTCTTAATCATCTATCTGTTTTTTTTACTGATAACAAATTTTTTCATAATGCGCAGTATGGTTTTACTAGAAGCAGATCTGAGAGGCAGATGCAGGCGTAGTGCTTTTAAAGTACATAATGCTTGGGAGAAGTCACAGAATGCACTCACAGTCTTTTGTGATTTTTCTAAGGCTTTTGACTGCGTGGACCACGACTTACTATTGCTTAAACTTAGTCACTATGGAGTCCACGGTAACGCTCGTGATATCATTGCTTCATACCTTACTAACAGGATTCAGCATGTTCCTATAAATAATGGTAAGTCGTCCTTTAAATTTCTTTAGATTTCTTTAAATAATCGTTTCTATAAATATTGTTGTTGCTATTTACGGATGGGTCTACCACAAGGATAAATTTTAGGACCTTTCTTATTTTCTTAGTTCTAATTTTTAAGTAAATGTACTGTCACATATACTACACTGGTATACTGTTGGTTTACGCGAAAAAACCTAAATGTATAAACTTTTCTATGCCCAATGGGAAGACTTAACTTAAGCCCCAACAATTAAATTATCAATTTAACTGACACTGCGATATTTTAGGAATAACTCTGGATTTAAAACTTCAAATACAGGTGGTCCCTAGCGAGCAGTTTGAATACCGCTGCGTACGTTGTTCGAAAAATTTGACAGGTTACAGACGTAAATACGGCTCGATTTGTTTACTTTAGTTACTTTCATAGTATCTTATCCTATGGAATACTACTATGGGGCAATACTGTACATTTTGCAATACTAGTCCAGGAATACTATTCTGATTGTTAATGTGTGGAATTAAATGCTGTTCATGCTGACTCGGGATTAATCATAGTTGAAACATTTTATTTTATCATCATAGTTGAGACATGGTATTTAAAAATACCATCTGTTGAGTTTCTTGTCTTAGCAAAACTGCCTTCCGAGCCGGTGGTAGCTGCTGCTAATTCTGACAATACTGACATTTTATGTTAATTGACGATTCGAAAGTACTTATAATAGCCTATTTGAATACAGAATATTTTGACTTTTTCTATCTAAATATGCATAAAGCTTGAATATGATTTTAAATGGTTGTAGTTATTTGTTAGGTTATCAGAGATAACCTAGTGTCAAGGCACTCCATTCTAAGAAATCGAGACTATGCATGTTGTGTGGTGCATCTCAACACCACACTTTGTATTTCTAGAGTAAGAAAGTATTACAATAATAAATAATTTAAATATAATCTTTTCCCTGACGGGTTCGAAACGGATCGCCTCAAACAATTGCCCTTGCAGCCAGACGCTATGCCTCTGAATCCAGTTGCTACAATGTAAATATATCATGGCTTATATAATATAAAAATATAACAATGCAAAAAGCAAATGTAACAATACAAAGTAATTGACCGTAATTTCACCGTAATATAATAAAAAATGCGCGTTGAAATTTAAATTTTCAACGCGCATTTTATCGAACGAGTTGCGTAATAATCTCCCAGTTCTGTTAACACAACGGTAGCTATATTATTATCATTTCTCTATGTAAATTTAAACTAGCTCGTTTGCGTTTTGATGCTAACGAGTTTGAATATTATTTTTGTAAAAGAACATTTAAAATTTATTAAAAATATAAGTATCTTTATTTTATAAAACCAGAGTGTATCGACGGGTCCTAAGTATACTGTGCAAAACACAACTTTACAGGAGCAATTTGGAGGTTCTTAAGGTTATTATTCAAAAGCTTTTGTTTGTCATTATTCAAAGAAAATGATTCAAATTTTTAAATATGCTGCATTGAGCACTCATAATACTATAAAATGTTAAAACTTGTAGCAGTTTACGTGGAACGTCGATATACAATTGTAATATAGTTGATTTGTCAATTTTGATCATCTTACGTCTTTAAAGTTTCCAACCGTCTTCTCTAACGGTTGAGAACTTTCGGTTCGGAAGAACGGACGGTTGGAAGCTTTCTACCACCTTGGACCCAATAATGAAAACTTTGAAGTCTCAATCCCATCACACCAGAGATAAAGATATAGTCAGCTCATTTTGCAAGAATCCAGTTTGAGATAATAATTGTATCGAATGACAGACAAGTGCCACCTCAGTCTACCTGTGACCACGGACTACTGTAAAGTGTTCGAAACGTCGGGTTCTAAAAATGTATTTTCGAATACCGAAATTATACGCGATTAATCCGTTTAAAATAGTTTCATTTCAAAATGTGTTATAATCGCGAAAATCAAAGAACTTATCAAAGAACTTCAATTGATTTTATCATCGAACCATTTAAAAATTAAAGTAGTAATACTCAATGTACTTGAAATAATGAATTTTCCACCATTCGGTAAGCCCAGCATTATTGATGGCGACACTAAAGGGTTTTAAATGTATTAGGCTGGCATCTGCCCAATAAATTTTGTTTGGAGAACTCGTGAATTGTATAAACGTTCACAAGAAAGAAAATAGTCACTTTTATAAGAAAATGCGTCGTTATGCGACTGCGAGATATTTATTATAGTGCAATATATTGTTATATTTATCTATATTGATAAACCTAAAGAGTATCTAACTCTATAAGCCAAAAGAGTGAGGGTAGAGTAGATTTTTATATCTATATTCGACGTTATAAAGTAGTTGAATGATTCTGTATTTGAATCTTCTAGAAGGTTTTTTTATATTAAAAAGAGTTTCCTTGATCTAATCCAAGAAATGGCTCTCCATTCCTTACTCTTAAAACACTAAGTACATCCATTGAAAACCAAATGTTTGGACCGAAAGTGGAAGTGTAAGTGGAAGTGGACTGAAAGTATTAAGGCAATTGTAATAATATAATTGGATGCCATGGTAGCGCAGCGTCGCTGATTCCCACTTGGGGAAATGATCATATTAAAATTATTAACTTTTTCACCGCTCTGGTGAATATGCCAGCGTGGCGTTGAGTTCCACCACTTGAATTCGGGGCGTGGAGAACGGAGTGTCTTCACTGGAGTGGTTCTCTCTGACTGTTGATATGCGGAAAATAGCGTGAGGCTATTTTAAGTATTTTTTGAGGAAAGTTAAGACATTCGGTTTAATTTTCCATATACGGCTAAAACTATTAATGGATACACAAATAATTACAAATAAACTAACAGCTGTATTATATTGCAATACAAACATTTTCTATATTTTGCAAAGCTTTTGAATAGCCTTCTAGATTGGTACTTGAATTACTGAATTATATAAAACTAGCGACCCGCTCGTGGCTTCACCCGCGTGAACTATAGCTGTTTCGTATTGTCGGCGGCTTCTTCGTAAAATAATTCCTCGAAAACTAAAAAAATAGGATTTTCTACTGAAAATTAGTATCTATTTAATTGAATAATAAAATGTGACCATTCATCACAGTCGGTTCAGCGGTTTGGCCGAGATGACGTCACAGACAGACAGATTGAGTTACTTTCGCATTTATAATATTAATATGCCACACTACTTCAGCGAAGTAAAACTGTTTTACAACCTGATATTATCTATTTACATTTCTTCTTATTCTTTTAAAGGGATGAAAAGTATTAAATAGGATGAATTTAAGTTGCAAATGAATATATATAAAATTCAAAATCTTTATTAAAACATAATTCTACTACAATATTTTTTATAATACACTTTTTAGTATATATAATAGTAATATACTAGAGAGGTGTGGCGCAGTCGGACAACGTGTAATTCTAAACGTGTTCGATTTACACTTGAGAACAAAATCTACTTCGGCCTTCGGCCGTATCTAAATTGTATTATATCTCCGCAAAAAAGCGCGCCGTTGAGTTCAGCTCCTTGCCACGTCATATCACGAGTGGGGCGGAATCGTCGGGCGGAAATGTTAGGCGGAAATGTCGGGCGGAAAGTTGAGGACAGAATGTCTTGACACTAGATTCTCTCTGATTACCCATCTATACATTCTGTTTCATAGCAAAAGAAAACGAAACAAGTTCAAATAGTCGATACTGTCCAGACATTTACAATATAATTTACCAGATTACAAAATTTCAATGTAATTAAAACACAACTTATTGCAAATTAAAGTTGCTTCGTAACAAATATATATGATGATTCGATTAATAATCTTCATACATATGCAATTAACACGTTTATTTCATAGCAATAAAATACATTTTGGCATATCAAAAACGGTTTCACAACACAGACCTGTTTTCATTAAGGCTCTATCAAGAGCCTTTAAAGTTTAATTGAGTTGTGGATTTAAGTACTAACGACGATCGGAAACTAGCAAACTGTGTTAAGAAAATTTGTATTTTGAGTCTTTAAACGAAATAGCCTATTATAAGGGAACGTAGCTGAGATGAGGCTTTAACTAGATTTCAAATATTCGTAGCTATAGATAAAGGCGATTTGAAAAGCTTGTGATAACTAAATATTTAGGTTTATTTAAAAAGTAGTTTCGACCTTTCTTTCGTATGATATTCGCATGATAAGCAGACATAACCACTAGGTTATGTCCACTAGGTTATCACTAGATAAGGTATGTATTTTATAAAGTTACTAGTTACTTTACTAGCAAATACTAATTTATAAAGTATGGCTATTATTATTTTTTTATTGCATTCAAATATTTGCTCTTAAGCTAAAAATAACCTGGTGTTAACACACTCCGTTCCCCAATTTTCTCATAATAAATTGTGGATTCCCTCATTCTGAGAAATAATAACATTTAAATTATTTTTATTTATCCGCACTAGTATGATAAGGAGGTAAAAATGTCTGTACAATATGATATTGCTGCCAACCCTACTATATATTATACTAATAGTAACAATCCTTAACGTACGTAAATAACATCTATACAAATAAATATAATTGAAATGTCTGTTTGTAACATTAAAATATATACTTTTTACTAAAGGCATATTACTATACCACATATATATACTAGGCTTTTTACTATACCACATATATATACCAAAATAACATATTTTACAATGTTTTTTGTGGTCTGCTTGTACTAGCTAATCTCTGGAATGGCTAGATCGATTTTGACGGTACTTTCACTGCCAGATAGCTGATGTAATGAGGAGTAACTAACGCCACTTAAATTTATGAATTTCACGCGGATGAAGTCGAGGTTTACAGCTAGTTTTGATATATATATCTATACGACATACATAAATATATGTAAAATTAATTACTATTGTTAACACATTTACTATCAAAATGGCATCTAGCCTTGCTAATTTAACACAAGCGCCTTGTAATCTGCGTCTATTATTCAAATAAATTAACATACGAGTCCATTTACATTCCAATTAGGTTTTAATTATAGCATGATAGCTTGTTAGCTTTGTACGTTCTGGACAGCTTACTTTTTGCACTATAAAAGTCTCTTAATTTTATTTCTTTTTAGTTAAACTTTATTTGATTATAAAGTTATTTTACTTCTCAGTCGGTTTTATTCTTTGTTATATGTTAATTTGTTCTCTATCGAGTATGGCCACAATATGGTCTGTATCGTTTGCTACTAAGTTCTGCCTCAAGCAAGCATACACAATATTTCTGATGCAAATGAGCAATATTCATCATGGCGCAGTGATACAACGCTATTGCCATGAATTCGATTCCCACTTAGGAGAATGAGTATATTAAATTGCTATAGCGGGTAAGTTAAGTAAGTTCCGCCACTCAACACAAATTCACGGATATAAAAAAACAAAGTGCCTTGACACTACGTTCTCTCAGCCTATCCTGCTATGAGTGAAAAAACAGTCAAGGAAAGTCTTATAAAAATTAACATAAACAACCACATTTTTAGAAAGCGTATAAAATTTGAGCGTAACAAGAATCGAACGCGCGCTTCTTGGAAACCGTCCAAGCGCTCTGACCACTAAGCCATGCGTTCTACATCCAGTTGCGTTAAAGTGTTAATCACGCACCTAAAAGTATGTGATTAACACTTTAAAAAATATAAAGAATATAAACAACCCTCATAGCATATTTGAGAAGTCATGTAAATTATAATTACTTACTAGTAGTGCTAGCGTAGCGTCTTGAATTTGAAAATCAAAGTTTGCAGAATAAATTTAGAAATGCCGCAATATTCGTTCGATCCCGTGCAAACATTGCATCCATTTACCAAAAGGAATTTAAATAGCAGTCAACTTGTTTGAACTTCGTTAAATTGTAAGTTAAATGTTTTTTCGCTTTAATTATTTTTTCTTGGAAGCTGCGCTAGGAGATTAGTATATTTCAAAATTAAACGACGTGACGGGAGAGGAAATTCTAAGTGTTTTTCTTATAATTGGTTTCCTTGATATGATCATTTCAAATTAGTTTACCTAATATACAATTTTTTTCAATTATATATTTTATTTCAGCTTTACACCTTTTCCCACATAGCAGGGTAGTCAGAGAGAACCTAGTGTATATATATAAGAAAGTTACCAAGCTGCGAACTTAAGTTTCATCCTGGTCAACGATTTTCATAAGGGCAACACTATAAACCAATTAATGGTGGATGAAGCCCTCATGAACTATTTTGAAGCCATAGTAATGGCGGCCAGGCTGTCAGGCAGCAGAAGTGGTCGCTATCATCGGAGACATTTACCAGTTTACATCGATAGGAAAAATCTCTTCAATCTAAGGTCCTGCCTAAGAAATCTGACAACCAACATCACATGTGAGCTGTCATGCACGTTCCGTAACCCCATGGATGTCACTTATGCCATTGCCGTAGCGTACAATAACACTTACTCTTTCAGGACTATCATACACTCCTTCAGAATGGAAAGATGTACTGGCGGGTTAATACCGATGGACAGGGAAGAGAATCAGAATATTATTGTTGCATAAAAAAAATATGTAATAGAAAAAGTAAAGCTATAAAAGGGAATCTCACTTCCACTAATAATAAGTAAAGATGTAAAAAAAGAAACAAAATAAAAATGAAGTATCTTAATTTATTATCCATAACTTTCAGTAAAATACTAATGTATGAAAAAAATAAAATAAAAATAAAACAAAAAAAAGTCAGTGGTAGACATCACCTCTAGAATATAAGCTAGCATAAGTTATGGTGGTTCTATACGATTGACTAGTTTATAATATTAATCATATGTAAAAAAAAAGTCACGGGAAACTATGATCTCGTGGGTGTTCTTTTTCTTAATACAATAATCTACCTAGTGTTACAACTAAGGACAATGTCAGGAAATGAAAATAATTTATATGTAAGAAACATATATGTATATATGTAAGAAGTGTATAAATATATGTATAAATAAGCTTAATATATAAACTAAAACGTATATATATATATAAATTCATTGGCTGTTACACTGGTCGGCCTGGCAAGGACTTCAGGTTTAAATATAAAAATATTGTATGAAAAGCAAGGTGAGGGTCAAAACAGCGTTTAAGATTTTCGTACATAGAATAACTAATAGATAGATAGATACATGTAAAGATAATATAATAATCCTAGAAACGGCAAGTCCTATCACAAATTCTCTATGCCATAAGTCTTTTCCTTAGTCGTTATTCTTATATTATAGTGTTTACTTTTGTTCCTAAACATGTTGGTTTTTGAGACGCTGCAAGTTGACATTTTGAAGTGTCTAGACCGAGGTTAGACGTTGGTTACTTAATGCAAACATTTCTATACGCGATTTAAGCCTACAAGCATTCAAGCAAATTTATTTGTTTGTGTGTATAAGTTGTTTATAAAATTGTGTGGAAAATTGTAACGGTATACTTCTATAGTTGTTCCATTGTTTTAAAACCCAGATCTGCTAAAGAGTTTCTCTAAAAATAGTAGGTACTCTTCAAATATTATAGCGAAATATCTTTAAATATATATCAATTAAAGTATACTGTATAGTCAGTACATTTACTCTTGAAAAATCATGTAAATTAAAAGAAGTAATTTAAAAGTTTATGTGATATAAGTGGTACTAATTTCTTTACATTTTTACTAAGCATAACGTTATCTGATTTTTCTTAGATAGAAAGACCCAAGCAACGTCTATACTCGAATACACAATCACCTGTATTGGTTCGATTGTTATACAAAATTGATTTAGACAATTTAATCATAAGAGAAAACGTATAAAAAATACAAGTAAAACAGCAGTTTAATATTTGTGATATTCAAGAAAACATACAAATTAGGAACAATTGTTGACTTCGCCGAAATAATTGAGATATTCTCTTAGTTGTAGACTTTAATTTGGGAAGTATATCTAGAGAGAATTTACAGCCTGTTTGCAGTCAAAGTTTGTTTAACTAAAGAATTTGCGACTTTATAACACTTAACTTACTAAAGCAGTATATAATATATTAAATTGTAATAAAATAATTTTAGATTTTCTTCTAACCAATTGTTATATTTCAAATTTCTACGAATATATAATTGACAAATTTTATCCCCCTTACAGTTTTCTTAAGAAACCGCTTACGAAAAATATTTACAGTATAATAATGCATGTAGATATTGTGTCTTTCAAACTGACTTCAAAAATATCATCTTGGAACTAAGATCATTTTTTGGAACTCACTTTTCGAGCATTATACTACAGCCAATGAAATGCTTTCAATTTTTTATTGTCACTTCAGAAAAGTTAAAGATTTTAGATTCTGTATGGTTTCTGGAATTATTATTAACTTGCTACGAGTAAGATATAAAATTAGACTAAAACTTAAAAAATTCAATGCGTATCCTCTTTATGCGCTATCGTTTAATCTTTCAAAGAGAAGATGTGTGAACATTTCCATAAAATATTATTATATATTTTGTTTACATGTCCAAGATTGAGAACACCTTTAAAAATAATCCTAAGCTGGTCTGGATGTTTCTTAAGAACAAAAATCTTATAAAGAGCTCATCCTAGCGAAATAAATCTTGCCACTAAAAACCATGTCAGCTAGAAATAATATATGTGATATGTTCAGAGATCACCATCACCAAAAGTATACCATCATTATTTGCAATCAAATATGAGACAGCAATCTCTCTGCCGCTCTCTATGATTTTCAATACATCTCTCGCCACTGGGTCTTTTCCATTTTTGTGGAAGAACTCTTTGGTTATTCGAATATTAAAGAGCGGTAAAGCGCAAGTAATAAAAAATTACAGACCTATTTCGATCTTTTCGGTTTTTTAAGATATTTGAGAAACTTATAGATAAAGTGATATCGTGTCATTGTAAGAAGCTTCTATCCCCACACCAACACGGACTTGTTAAAGCCAGATCTAGTTGCACTAACCCTATTACGATTATTGAGATAACTCTCCTCTGTGCTAAATTCTGGGCAAGACGTTATATATACCAAATTCAGTAAGGCCTTCAATAGAGTACTTTACTAAATCTTGCTTCAAAAACTATCCATGTATGGGTTTTCTTGTTATCTGGTGAGTTAGTTTAGATCTTACTTCTCTAATAGGACATCGGTTGTTGTCAACGGTTACAAGTCTGCTTCATTTGTATCTACTTCCGGAGTCTCCCAAGGCTCTACACTGGGCTCTGTACACTGTATCTATTTATTAATAATCTTTGTAACAGTTTCGAGTATTATAATTACTATTTATACAACGATGACCTAAAAACATCAAGATACATACGGAATGACGATGATGTATTACAACAGCAAAATGACTTAAACCGTTTGGCTTCTTGGTCACTCATAATGGCATGATATTAAATACTGATAAATGTAAATTTATTCCTTTCACGAGAAATCGAAGTAGGTCACGGACCACATATTATTATTTAAACAATGTAGCACTATCTGAAGTAAACCATTAAAGATTTTAGAGTAGTATTGAACTCTAGTAGAGTACTTGTATTTACAATAAAGCACTTAAAACACTTGGTTTTCCTTTGGGTAATTGTAAGGAATTTAGGAAACCTGCAAGTCAAATTTCGCTTTTCTTTAGTTTGTTAGTACTTAAGAATACTGTAGTGTAGCTTGGAATCCAAAATATATATATTTAATACATTTAAATAGTTTGGAATCCATCCAAAAGCGTATCGCATATCATTGTGGGATTGTTAAGTGTGTTCGTAGCTATATATATATATATGAAAAGAGCCATTGTGGCGCAGTAGGACAACGTTTGACTGTAAGCGCGACTGGTTGTGGGTTTGATTCCCACTTGGGAAATGATTACATTTTGACTAGTTTCCAGCCCAGGTTAGACAAAGCACGGGGTTGGTTTCCGCCATTTAATATCTACATCAACTGAACGTAAATATATACATAGATAAACATAATTGACACGCATTGACGTGATGTTAAGTTAAGATTAGTTCAATAATATTATATGTGAAATTCACTTAAAATTATTACCCACTCTATTAATTTCATCAAAAATTTCGTAATGCATCCTCTGAGAGCGTTTTAGTGCGAAGTCTACCAATCCTTTTAGTGAAAAAACTTCAACGCCAGCAGAATTTTAATAACAATTCGTTGAATGAGATGAAATCTAGTTCGGAGCTCTTGTTCAAACAAATCTCGAAGTTTGTTTACATTGAGAACGTAAAAGTAATATTATTATTCATTCACTATTTTTAATAGACTCTGACAGGATACTAGTAAGGAATAGTTTGATAGGAATAGTAATATATATTATAAGATCAGAAACTGTCGTGGCGCAGCGGAACAGCGTCTGACAGCAAACACAATTGGTTGTGGCAACCTAGTGTCAAGACACTCTGTGCTCCACTTTCCGCCCGAATTCAATCCATTGTGTGTTGAGTGGCGCAACTCAGCATGAAGCTTTGCATTATACACCAGTGCGAGAATTTCTCTAGTGGGAACCATAAATTCAAATTTAAAAAATACATTTTTTATAATGTACATATCATAAGGTACTATATAAAATTTAAGTTTAAACTCATTTCAAACCTCAGCCTGAAATTGCATTAAAAGCCTGAAATTACCTCTTTGCTTAACGCATTATATAACATCGCAGCGATCTATTGTCTTGAAGCATTTTAATTTTTGTCCCTAATGAAGACCAAGGGGCCTAGACATCAGGGAAGACGAGGCAATCTCCGGTTTTTAGTTTCAAAGAGCAGCAGTCTTCCGTTAGAGAGAATGTAACTATGAGTTCTCGACTCATATTTTTATTTTTTTAACTTCACGCTTATTATTGCATAGCAGTGTAGTCTGCAACAACTTAGTGTCAAGGTACTTCATTTTCCACTTTCCACCCGAAATCGAAATATTGCATGTTGAGTGGCGCAACACAACGCCAGGCTTCATCTGTTGGCAACAATTTGTAACCTTGGCAAAATTAAGGTACGATGACATATTATCTGGCCATAATCGCAATTGGTTGTCGGTTCGAATAAATAAAATTCGAGGATAAATGTACATTTATAAACCTAAATATTATATGAAATATATGTACATTTATATATATGTATAAATACACGTATATGAAATATATAATAATATATGAAAAAAAAAGTATCACTAGTACAAGTAGTAAGATCGCAGGAAGCACTACGACAAACACGGATGAGCTTGCAATTGGTTCCGCTCTGTAAACTCCGGAGTACTTCATCTCATTTGCCCCATTATTGACATTAGGCTGTACAATATTATTATGTGTAGTTAAGGCATATTTAAATTCTATAGTAAAGCAGGTATTGCTAAGAATGGTAGTTTATTTTTAAGGTAATAATAAAAGGTGAGTGAGTAGCAAATAATAACAGGGGAGTTTTCTAAATGATATAATAAGGTGAGAGTTCAGTTGAGCCTGTTCCTTGTGCTGTGAGAAGATGTAAATATTGTTTGACTGGCGAACTTAATTTTTTGACATCCACTCACAGAACAATCAATTAAGTAATTAACCAATTAATTCTCAGTTTTTTTTCGAAAGCTATTAACTTGTGGTTGGAATATAAATCAATCTAATATTCACATTTTTTGTCAAGTCCACCAGAACCAGCTAAATTTTTCAAGTGGTCTGTAAAAGAAAAGTCTGGGAACGTCTGGTGAAGATCTTCGCCAATCAGCATATTGTAATGTCTTAAACTCAGACATAAAATGGGTTTATTAGTCGAAATTCTTATACACTTGGTTAGTAAGGACGTGGGTTCGAGTTCCGCTACGTTCAAATTTTATACGTTTTTTGAAAATAATTTTCATATCTTAAGTGATTGAATAACACTTTAAAATCATACACTTTATGTCATAAGTATTAAATAATTTACACTTGTGTGATTGACATACTAAATAGGTTTGTTTTCCACTTGTGAGAACTCATGTTTCTAAAATATTTAGAAATAATGTGTATACAAAGTAAGATTATACTTTTCACAACAATATCAAGTAAGCTTAATTAAAGCTAAGCAAAATTATCCGGAAAACGTGTTAAATAAAAATAAGAATCATAACGGTTTAAAACAAAAACATTTGCAATATTTACAGTACAATTGCAATACAGGTCTGATTGAAAATGTGATTGGTTGTGGGTTCGATTTCCAGTGGAATGATCATATTTAAAATATTAAAATTTTTCTGTTTTGGTATCTAAGACAAAGCGTGGCGTTTAGTTTCGCCACTCAACCTGTAATTTCTCGATTTGCGGAAAAAGGAGAACGGAGTGTCTTAACACTAAGTTTTCTCTGACTACCCTCCTAGTATCTATGCTATGCTATGCGACAAAAAGCATGAAGCTGCAAATCATATTTAAATTTATATTCTGAGCATGTACCTAAAGTTTCATTTTACCGTATTCTTTTTATGATTTATATCATCTTTCAATTTATATATGTGCGTTCAAATGTATATTTAAAAGCAGTTTAACGTATTGTCTCCAAAAACGAATGCAAGGCAGCTGGTAATTAATTATAAGGGATCCCTTCTTATACACAATGTGTGTACGGTTGTGTAATTTATTAAACATGGCGTGTTTTACTCTTTTAAATTATATTTTATATATAAAAAACTAAACTAAAAACAAAAGAAGGTAATTTTTATTTGCGAAAAAAGCCATTTTCACATATTATATAAGTGACTAACAGATAACACAGAGATTTTAGTTTTTGTGGTACAAATAAGAAGATAGAATAACAGTATGTATATCAATATGGTACCTTAAATATAATTGCACGTTATATTTTTTTTGTATTATTTCTTTTTTCTTATTATTGATTGGATGCCTTTCAGTCGGTCAAAAATATTCTAAATTCAATGGAGAAGACGGTTGGGAGCTTTGTTCCACCTGGTACACAACCCTAACAACTCAGCAATTGAAGTCTCAACCACTACACCAAATACCAAGATACAGTCAGCTCATTCTGGGCGAGGCAAGTATGAAATCGTTGGCTGTAGATTGATATAATAATCGTATCAATTGACATACGAATGCCACCTCAGTCTACATGTGACCATAAAGTAAACTGACTGTATAGTGTTCAAAACGTTGAGTTATCAGAAATGTATTTTCGAATACCAAAATTTCATTTCGAAATGAGTAAAATTCCAAAAACCAAAAATTTTGCTAATTCTATGTAATTCATGTTCATTAATTAAAGAGATAAAACTCATCAAAATCTCGAATGTAGCTAACCCTCCATCAAATAATCACAAAATGAAGTTAACCATTCAATAATTCCAGTCTATCTCACCGGTAATAATAAAAATTGATAATATCTTTGTTTTCCAATATCCTTGGAGATCGATGGCCCGCGGCTGAAGACAATCAGGGGCGCTAGTATATATAGATACTCGTTTTTAATAAATGAGAAATGTGCCCTCAAGACATGAACGATATTACCATATTATTATGAGGTTTTAATATTTTGTTGTGGCAATATATTTATGGTTGTTTTTAATTTTTCTTTGAATGCTTTTAGTCTCGTTTTTATTACATGTTACATATTATAAATACTTAAAAACTTATGTTATATTATAATTTGAGAAAAATATTTGTTTAATATTGAAATAATAAAAATAAAATACTTTTATAATACATCATCAGTTTGTTTGATAAGTGTATGAATTTTAATATAAATATGCCTAGAATATTTTTATATTTTCAATATTTATTTAAAGTTCATTATAATTATTCGTTATAATTATTCGTTATAAGTATTGAGAATTTTATTAAGCAGAAAATAAATGAAATGAACGCAAATTTCACACTTGAGGTAGTTTCAGAGGACTGAAAACTCGATATTGCGTAAAAAAGATCGTTTAATAAAATTGTGTTTAAAGAAGTTGTTCTCAAGAAATATATTTAGTGCCATGCGATTGGTTATATTGAAGATATTAAGAATAGCTCAAAAAAATATGTTTTTAAATATTAAAGAAGCTATTTTTGTTATATATGTTATAATGATTTGAATTAAAAAAATAAATAGATAAAATTAGTCGTCGTCTCAGCCGTTCGGCGCCCACAGCTGGACATAGGTCTCCCCCAAGGATGTTCACGACCATCGGTCCTGCGCTTCCCGCATCCTGAGACTTTCGGTAACCTTGACCAGATTTTCAGTCGACCTGGATGGGGGCCGCCTGCCCACTGTGCGTCGTCCGGTACGTGGTCGCTGCTCGAGAACCTTTCACCCCAACATCCATCGATTCTCCTCGCTTTGTGTAATGCCTACTGCCACTTCAGCTGGGCAATTGTTCGAGCAATGTTAGTTACTTTTATTATTATATTATTTACCCATAGAACTGTAAACATTTAAAATGCTATAGTTCAAAATCCATGCATGCCTTGAATTGTATTAAAAAGAAACAGTAATTTGCAACATTTTTAAAGTGTTATTCAAACATATCCGTTTTTTAATAATGTTTAACAAACAGTTATATAAGAAGCAAAAATACAAAAATATTTTTCAAACAATTATAATAATAGCTTGTATAGGTTACAAAAAATATTATATAACTATTTCTAATATATTATTTAAGGTTTAAAATTTCCCGCATGGTAAGGAAGGTAGAGGTCTGCCAGAACTACAAACATTGCGTGTTGATAGAACTCAATGTGGCGAAAATATAAATAATATATTTATAACATTCTACTGAGTGAGAATCAAACGCACAACCATCGAACTAACAGTCCAACCCTGGCTTGTTGTGTGTTATTTTACATACAGCTGTAAAAATATCTTATATCTATTAAGCACTGTTTTTTGTTAGCACACAAGCATTTCATCTAGGAAAGAGTTTTGCAGGATATTCGGAAAAAACCTAGTGTCAAGACACTCCGTTCTCCACTTTCTGTCCGATTTCGAGACACTGCGTATTGAGTGGCAGACCTCAACACCGCACTTTGCTTTATTCACCAGAAAGGAGATAAATAAGTCAATTATGATAATTCGACCGAGTGGGAATCAAAACCACAACCAATCACACTTACAGTGAGACGCTGTCACTACGCCACGATAGCCTCATAATCACTATAAACGAGTATTTTATTATACATAGACTTTTCATTTTCAGGATTCACTTTAGACGTTCGTGTATATATTAAAAACAGTTTTGAGGATACTGCAAAGTTTGCAACTTCAGTTAAAAGGTTTAACCATATTAGCATCGGAGATGCGAAGAAAATGGCAAAAAATAAGCGGCAAGTGTTTCGAATTTTCTTTATGATACGAAAAGTTGCATGTAAAGACAGCGAAAAGTTTTGTGAGCCTCCATATTTTAGCAGTTCATATAAATCTTAGGATTTTGTTTGCATGAGGGATATTTAACAACCGTATACTTTAATGCCCTTATGGCACAAATGGCTTTGCATCTAATAGCATAGCTTGGTAACTGGGATGTGTTACACCGAGTATTGGTTATTGGTTCATATCTCGCTCACATAAGTAATGGTGCAGTATATAAATTGTAAGTAGTTTGAGTATTATGGTAAAAGGAGTATTAAGTAAAGGAATAATTACTGTTTTTAATGTAATGGCGTTACTGTCTATAAATTGAGGCCATCGCGGCTCGATTTCGGGTAAAATGAAGGTACTTTTTATAACATATTTTAATTTTCCCATGTCTCCCATATAAGTATGGGAGACATGGGAGACTGGTTATTGAAAGATATGGATATTTGTGTATCTAGCATGGGATTTGAACCCGCAATCATAAAACAATTAGAAATTTCGTAGCTGCACAATGATGGCGTTGACGTACAAACGTTTAAAATTATTATGTTGAAACAAATTAAAGCGCTTTTAGACTTACTCTAAGATGACGGCTGTGAATAATTATGAGTTTCCAAGTTCGTTGATAAAGCAATACAAGTAATATCACTTAATTTTAATTATAAGATTTACACTTAATATACTTTTCTAAAATACAATTTTGTTTATTTTTTTTTAATTATGTTTAAAATGAAAATATTATATTAATTTAAAAAATACTTTGGTATAGTTTATTTAGAAAGATAAAAAAATATTGTGTTATATTGTGATTTTATTAGATTATTTTTACTATAGTATTCGGTTAGAAATTATTTTTTACAATAACATATTCTTTTACAAAAATGTAAAGGAATATGTTAAACCGTTTTAGCGACATTAATTGATAAATTAATGTTGCTAAAACTGTTAAAAAAGTAAAATGAAGCTGTAAAAAAGTAAAATTTAAAATAAAGTACGACGCCATATACTTAACCTATATTTCGTTAAAAAAGACATATTTAGAAAACGTATAAAAATTTGAACGCAGCGGGATTTGAACCCACGCCTCTTGAAAACCGATCAAGCGCTCTGACCGCTAATTTTTATACGTTTTCTTAATATGTTTTTTTCAATTCCCTTAGTGTGGAAATAACACTTTAAAAAATGTTAAGAAAATCTATATTTCATTTCTTCCCCGCCCGTGTTTTCATTGAAAATACAAACTTCATAATATAAATGGTTGTAACTGTTTTTATTTATGAACCTATTGAAATAAAATTAACACTCAATGTTAAGGTTATATGTTAAGTTAAGGTTGAGAAGTTTACCGAGATACAATAGTCAAAACTGTATTTAAATCGGTTAAGCCGGTTCTGAGATAAGCGTGCGCACAGATACACAGAAAATATAGTAAAAAATTATTGTTTTGGGTTCTATGATATTGATAATTTTTTATATATCTTCCATGTACAGACAGCAATTCGTTACATTTTTATTATTTTCATAGATTACGAGAGAAAAATATTTAAAGCATTTATATTAATTTAGATGCAAGTTTGAATATTATGATTCAATTTCATCCATAACTTTTACTAACTTATGATAACAATATTCAAACCTAATATATTTCTGCGTCAGCGCCAATCTTCAGCTTTAAACTTTTATATAATCTTTCAAACAGCTAAATTGTAGAGTTTCCTACAAGAAACCTCAAAAGTATAGCTGTAGTACGTTGATGACCTATAATAATATATTATATAATTAATTACCTTATCACATAGTAATAAAGTCAAAATTTCAATGACGTTTACTGGGTAGATAGGACGTTTTAAATACATTAGATAGAGTTAAGTAAATATCATTACCGTGAGTCCACAACAGCTCTCTGGCCGTGGTCTAAGATAGCCACTTAGCCAGGCACTCGTATAAAATGTGTTTTCTAAGCACTCTTCATGGGACTTCGATTTATTTTGATGTATTTCTTATATAGAAACATGGATGTCCTTATATACAATGTCTGTATGCTTCTTAATTTGTTATGTGGCGGAACTTAGCGCTGCGCCTTATTTTGCTAAAATGGGCAAATAATAATATGTTCCATTCAACAAACGGGAAGTAAGTAAAGTCCTAATAAGAGTTAGATACTGTTTTATCGCACCACGATGACTGCATTATTCCAATTGAGTATTAATCTTTACATATAATAAAAATGTAACTGATCGCAGTCTGTAAATGGAAGATATATGAAAAGAAATATTATTAGGGGCATTTATCAATATAACAGAATACAAAACAATGCATTTTAATTTTCCTGTCTGTTTGTCTATTTGTTTGTGCACGCTAATATCAGAAACGGCTAAACCAATTTAAATACAATTTTTAGATAAACATATTTGTCAATTTGCTAATTGTACGATTAACACTTTTAAAAATGTTAAAAAATATTTAGAAAACGTATAAAAACTTGAACGCAGCGGGATTCGAAGCCGCGTTTGTTGGAAACCGTCCAAGCGGTCTCACCGCTAAGCCATGCGTTCTACATCCAGCTGCGTCGAAATTCGTTGTTAGCATCTCTGTAGAGAGATTTTTACAAATTTCTGCTACCCATATATTATTCTACGAACAATTGTTTGGAGAATGGAGAGAGACTGCTATTTATTAAATATTTTTACATTTTTAAAACGTTATTCGCACACTTAGGAATAATTTTTTACGTTTTCTATAAATGTGTTTCAATTTCCTTATTTCATTTTAATGGGTTTTTAAACAAAAAAGGTAACAACCGTTTAAATTATAAATTTAAGCAAAGTTTGCTATTTAAGTGAGAACGCGGGCGAGCGAAAAAACGAAATAGTTTAGTCATGTAGTTTAGCCGCGAGAGGGTCGCTAGTAATATATATTTTTAAATTATTTTCTACATAAGATACATATTTCCTTGTTATTCAATAATTTATTAGAGAATGCACACAAACATGTTAAAGAAAACGAATCATATATTTATGTAGTTATTTATGTCAGCTTAACATTAAAAACATTTAAATTGATTGTACACCAAGCAAAATCATTGCGTACTCGGTTCTATTTTTAATGATGGACCGGAAGAGATCGCATAAGATAAGGCCACCTTTACACAGAAATTGTACTCCCTCCTTGTTGTTTATTATCAATCGTTGTTGGTGTAACAAAATATAAAATAAATACAAATTAAACTATTGCAACTATAGGTAACTAACTTCGTCGTCGTAGAAGAAAAAACCGTGAAATAAGCTCTACTTTCTAACTTCGCTTAAGTAATACCAACTTTATTGTAATATATAATAAAGATGGCATTATACTATAAATAAAGAAATACGACAATTGAAATATTTGAATTTATATAGCAATTACTTATTACTATGTCCCGTTGACGCGTAAACAACAAACGAGTCAACCTGCCAGATTATTTTCATGGAATCGTAAAATAAGTACATTAAAAAAAACAACTTCTAACACACGGAGCGAGTAATATTTGTGTAAATAATTTAATGCATTTCTGACCACTTAAAATTTATAAGTAAAAGCATAGCTTTCTGCAATTCATCTTCGTACAAACTTAGGTTATGCCAAATTTTCCGCCCGTTATTATTTTCGTAAAATGGGGTCCAAAGATTTTCCTTCACATATAAATATAATGGCTATTAGCCCCGTTGATGCAAATACGCGTTGACGTGTATGTCAAAATTAAATTTAATAAACGAATTTCATAAAAATATTAGCAATTTGCACTCTTTCTCTATATAAATTATAAATGCCAAATTTCACACTTCTCCGTCCTAGTAAATTTCTTAAAAAAGGGTGCGAAGTTTTTCATTTACGTAATAATATGACCACAAAAATGCAATTTTATCTCAACTACATAAAAATTGGAAAGGGAAAAAAAATTAAAAAACAATGTTATCCTAAAAAAATATCGTTTTTGTTTCAAAGCGGTCTGTAAACTCGATTGAATTTTTGAAAGAGTGTTGCAGTTAGAAACAAAGGGCTTCGTTAGTCATTGAATTCCCTGAATTTGTTTCGTTTGGCAGATTTTATTTAATTTTATATTACAGTACAAACACTAGGTTATGGTATATAATTATACATCTATGATACAAAGTACATACGTACTTTGATACAAAGTACATAATGCTTTACATGATACAAAGTACATAATGCTTTTTTTTTTTTGATACAAAGTACATAATGCTTTACATGATACAAAGTACATAATGCTTTTATATACATAGATCAAGATACGACGTTCTCCAATTTTTGCGTGTTGGGTGACGGAACTCAATGCCGCGCTTTGTTTTGTTCACCAGAGCAGAAAAATTAAATAAATCAAATTATGATCATTCTTACGAGTGGAAATCGCCTCATCACTATTGCGCCTCGATGGCCTTAGCTTTTCAGTGAACTAATATACAGATATCATTATATAGTACTAATTTACTAAGTAAAATATTTATCTTACTTTAGATAATTCTTTTGAAGGCCAATTCAAAATTTTAAAAAAAATAGTGGTACAATTTAACTACTCTTTCTAAGGGAAACAGAAAAAAATCAATTACAAAGCGCTTTATCAGAGCCACTTTTAGCTTAAAATTACTAAAGAAATTAAAGTTTCTATGAAAGGCTTTAAAGTATACAAAATACGTGAACTAGTTAATAAATTTAGGTCAAAGGATTTTTTAACGTTTCAATATTCTTTTTGTGCTATTCACCCAATTTCTATGAAAAATTAAACAATGAATGTCGTAAGAAAATTTCTTTTAGTAAACCTAAAAAAAGGAGAAAAAGTAGCAGAAATTGACCTCGTACCTGGGAAACTTTCCAACTGTGTCTGCGTTACTTTGAAATGTTTATACTTGTACGTTTTCTAAACATATTTGCATTTTTATACATACTTAATTGTGTAATATAAAAAGTCTATGAAATCATTATATAATACGAAACAAGACGCTCATACTGAGTACTTAAACTCTCAATTAATTAAATCACATTGAACCCATAACAACTGCCATAATATGTCTATTAGCTGTCGCTCTACATATTAATTTACTTAGCGTACGCCGCACATACAAAACCAATTACAATATGTTATAAAATGCATATGCAATGAATATAACAAGTTCTAATCGAATCATCTTCATACGTTGCCTCTTCATATACCCTCGGGCGCCGCTAAGTGAATTAAATGCTGATGGGACAAGCTACTGTACGAAACTAAGCTAGATTTTGCATTTTCATGATATAAAAGATAATGCTCTATGGTATTATTATGAGCATTAAGTGTCCTAGTTTAAAATTAGTGTGTTATAAAATTGAATTGCGGGCCATATTTTAAGAATTATTCAAGTATTTTAGTTATTATTGCTTCTCGTTTTAGTTATTTAAAAGATTATAACAACCTTTGACGACTATTCATTGACGATATGCCTAACTAAGGCATACTTGATAGGTTGGTAGAGAAAATCTAGAGTCATGATATCAGAGACATTGCGTGTTAAGTGGCGGAAGGAAGTCAACGCTGAATTTTGTCTGACCGGAGCAGTGTAATAAAAAATAAATAAAATATAATCATTGCCGGATTGGGATCGAACCAACAATCATTCCGTCAAGTATTTTCGCTGATAATAATAGGTATTTTACTACTGTGTAATGGAACACATATAATTAAAAATTGCATAATATATAATATAAGTAATTTCTTAAGTAATACGAATATATATAAAAAAAATTGTTGATATAATTTTTTTTTATCTCTCAACTGTTATTCACCCACTGCTGGGTATAGGTCTCCTCATTGGACTTACAATCTTTGCGATTTTTTTTTATTTATTAACTGGCTTTTAATATATATATATATATATATGTATATATATGTATATATACTTTTATAATAAAACATAAAGTAAATATTGCTTTGAATTTGGAATCATCAAATCAATCACTAACGTGGGCATTATCCGACATCAGTGTGATGATTTGGTGGGGTTTTAGCTATGAAGGCCAGGAGTGTCTGAGTCATATCTTTGTGAAAAAGGTATCAAAACATCGGCACAAGTATATTAAGATACCGTTCTTGAGACGGTAGTTAAGCCCCTTAACAACACCATGTTCAATAACCAAGAATGGCCATTTCAGCGAGATTTGGCACCGGATTATAAAGCTCGATCCATCAAATCTTGGTTAGAAGCAAACGCTCCAGACTTCATCAGAGCTGAAGACTGGCGGTCAGTCAGTCATCTTATTAAAGGTCAGTCTTAGAGAGTAATGCTTGCACTAAACACCATGATAATTTGGAGTCCCTAAAACAATCCATACGATCAGCAGAAGAATTCCCATAGAAGGAGTGCGTACTGCTATAAAAGTAGATTTATATATATAAAAATATATAAAAAAATTACCAAATATTACCAAGATATTTATATTAAAGTCACAATGAGTATAAATATTGAGCTTGTAACATTATACGGTACAATTATTGATATCACACAGTTTTTGCATTAGCTCACAGCGGTGTCGTATAACCTTCCCCGGGGAGGGTTTGGCGTCATCGGTGATTCATCAATTTTACACCCCTTCTGTAGTCAGAGTGATAGTACATTATTGTATATGTTAGTTACTGTAAAAGCTCGCATATTTATTATTCTATGGAATAACTTAAGATATGCTTAGTAAAATTCATAATTAACCAACTTTACTGGTAAAAGTCTGAAAATAGGTGTTAAAATGGTGCGTTCACCACTCTGCGGCCATTTTAAGTACTGTCCTATAAATTCATTTATAATGAATGAAAATCTTGCGTTCTATTTAGGGAGCTATTTATATACTTAATATTATAAATGCGAAAGTAACTCTGTCTGTGTCTGTCATCAAGAGAAAACCGTTGAACTGATTGTGATAAAAGTATATATAGCGAGATTTTCTCAATTTTTTTTACTTTTTAGGAATTTAATTGTTTTACGAAAAGGCTGTCAAAAATACGAAACAGCTGTAGTTGATACGGGTGAAACCACGCAATCGTATTTCAATATATTTTATTACTATTTTTTCTACTTTTATCTTCACTCTATCGGATGTCCCACATTTGGCAGTCAGGTAAAGTATAGGATAACTCTTTTATCCCATTTAGCCCATTTTAGAGACATTCCATGTTGAATGGCATGCTTGATCTTATCAGATTGAAAACACTAAGTCAAATAATATATATAAAAGATATATTCTATTTAGACACAAAACTCACAACCAATGTAAGTAGAAAAACTGGCTAAATACGTCACAATGATATCTTATTATTCTATAATATTAAAATAAGCAGCGTCATGCCTATCCCGTATAGCAAATTTAATGAAAACCTAGTAGGGTCTACACACTCCGTTTTCCAGTTTTCACCCGAAATCATTGCGTCTTGAGTAGTGATGCTCAACGCTGACGTGACGATGTGAGTGAGAATTGAACCCACAACAAATCACGTTTACAGTCTGACGCTGTTAAACTGCACCACAATGCACAATGCTCTTATATAAAATAGTAAATTGGTATTCGAATTGACAATAAAAATTAAATGTGTACAGTTTTTTTTTTATATTCAAATAATGTAGGTACCTAATTCATAAAAATATACACCTAATTTATATTCGATCGTAGCAATTTTCTTACTGCTTGAACTCATGCCAACTTGCAATATTTCAATCATAAGTTGAAATTTTAAAATGCCATACCGCTCGTGATGTTTTGCAAGGAAACATTTTCAAAGAAAGCATTTTCATTGGAAGCGTTCACATGCTTTCAATAAGCTTCTGCATAAGTGACCTGGAATTTTAGTCCTATTTTAAACTGAGTGAAATAAGTTTGCATCGAACGAAATATAAGTTTTAGTAAAAAGTGTAGTTTAATATTTGATTTATAGTTCTTTTTTTGTTACAAAAGTTGTTTTACATTCGTATTTTTTTACGAAAACGTCGAGTATCCAATTTTATATTTACTAAAGGCACCTTTGACTCGTAACCTACGTGTAACCTTAGCTCATGTTATACAAAACTCTATGCTATACTTATGGTAGTGTATTTTGCTAATTTTGTGCATTTCTAATGTATTATGTTATTAAATATTATTTAGTGGGTGAACTCAACTTCTACTTTTTTTCTACTTGGCACTACTACTGAACTTGCCAGGGTCTGCCTTCCTACTCAATCTTCTCCACTTTGCATGATCTTTGACATCCTCAGTGGTTAGTACATTAGCCCTCACTCATAGCCACGCTTTATCTAGTCACGAGAGCGCAGAAATGAAAATTAATTTCTTCAAGTGGACCATCGCATATCATTCACATTTACTTTAACTAGCCTTATTCTTAATAAAAACTAGTAAAATGAATTGGAAATCAAAAAAAAGTAATACCGGAAGAAATACTCTACGGACGCTTAACAGTCCAATAACTATAAAAAGCTCAGGTTAACCTATTTACAAAGGCAGTTAAGTAAACACAATATATCTCAATATGTGTAACAGGTACCTAATTGAATAATTCCGGGCATTACCCAGCTTTTACTTAATGACAATTTAATGCGGCTCGCCTAGTAAAGCGTTTGCCTCTCGAAATTACCTGTTCTACTGGGTACTAGAGAGTACTTCGGTCCATGGTATTACTACAGAAGTTACCAGTTCTTAATTATATATTTTTTTAATTTTAAACACAGAAAGCTTAGTGACCGATCTTCTACCATATTAAAATAATACCTTTTAGATCGTTCAACCGCATGGTGAATGATAATATTTTAAATATAAATATGTCGTATTAAGATCGTCTCGTGTAAATTAGTACGTAGTTAGTCTTTATACTAAAAAGTTACAGTAATACTATCTAAATAGTTATTTTTTAAGCAAAAAAAAAGCTTATTTAAGAGATTTAATATATCTTTTACTTTCTAATACTGCACGTTATGCAGTCTGGTGTCAGTCAGTATTTACTTATTTCTTTTCCGGAATGGACTGATACCGAACTTCATATAAAGCCACGATAAGTTATATATTTCCATTACAAATAAGGCCAACGTGGCGCAGTGGGTAAGCGCCTGATTGTAAACGCGATTGGTTGTAAGTTTGATCCCCACTCGGGGGGATTATCTAGATTATGCATTATGGTGATAACACAAAGCGCGACGTTGAGTTCCGCTCAACACGCAATGTCGCAAGTTCGAGCGGAAAGTGGATAACCGAGTGTCTTGACACTAGGTTCTCTGCGACTACACTGATGTGTGGCAAAAAACAATACAAATTATACATATCATATATATGTAGTAAAGACTATGAATATTCATTTTAACATTATTTTTCTATATTACTACTCGTTATTACTCAATGTCTCGAGTTTAGGCGGTATCATGAGGTTCTTGGTTCGTTTCTTCGCTGATATTACTTTATTGTTAATTATTTAATATTTTTATTTCCTTCTTGCAATAATTTCTTAAAGTGTAATGAATGGATTTTGTAATATAAGTGCTCAAATAATTCAATTTAAAGCCTTACCTGTGTAAATTTATTTTCATATTTCATTTATAATTTATTTTTGAAGGAAATAAGTACAGATACGTTTAATAAATTTTGCTAGAAAGATAAGACAGTTTTGTAAACAATTTAATTATTCAGTAAACCATTCTATATCTACTTAATTAAAAGTGATATATTTATGTTATAATACTTTTTATCTATATTAAATTAGAGAAAAACCTGTGCGTAGTTTTAGTCTAGCTAAAGACAGTAGTTGTAACTTCATATTCGTCTTTTCGAAATATTTATTTACGCTTGTCATCAATTTACTTTAACGACTTTTACATTATTTACTAAATGGCTGACAGATGCCACACAGCCGGAACTACACTGAAATTTCAATGTAGATTCTTGGTAAGTGTAGGAGAGCTCTCAGAGTGATGAAAACTAGAAAAAACAAGCGTTTACATTTTACACGAAGCCAAATTATGCTAACAGTACATTTTCAAGTGGGACATAATGTGTCTTCGCAACTAATTTGCGGGCAACAACGCGTATACTGTATATCAGGACTATACACAGACTAATTGTTTCTGCCACTATGCCCTTAAAATTTACAAACAATGGCAAACTCAGTGAATTTTAATCAAGACACTCCGTTCTCCATTTTTCGCCAAAATACGAAACACTACATATTGCGTATCGGAATTCCCTCATGACATTTTGCCCATAATAACTTACATACGGTCCTTCTGCGCCATGACGGCCTCAAATATAAGAAGCGCGTGAAGAAAAATTAATCCCAAAACCAAGCAACTCGTTACATTAGCTAAAATGCCGTGCTAACATCCAAAGACAGTAATCACTTCTCTGGCACCAAATCGGCGGAACTTTTTCTCGTTAAAATTGTAAAAGAAGCTGTAAATTCTTTTGATTGTCACTAATTACAAGGGTCGTTCGTGAATTTTCCCGGCGATACGGTTCAATAACCTCTAACGGGACGATGCGGAAATGACTAAGGTTTTTGTAAATGACGAGGGGTCCCTATTATGATGTAAATTTTTTACGTTTTAGAAGAAAAATAGGTTGTACTAGTTGGTTTTGTAAATAAAATTTGTGGACTCCGGTTGGAAGTTAGAAATATTGTAATATTTGCAAAGTTCAGCAAATATTAGTTCAGCGAAGGTTCAGCAAATATTATTTTTTTTTTAAAAATCAACATAATATGTTAATTTAATATACTACAATACTATAGCAGTATAAATAAACAA
This sequence comes from Podotricha telesiphe, assembly GCA_038994665.1. Taxonomy (NCBI): domain Eukaryota; kingdom Metazoa; phylum Arthropoda; class Insecta; order Lepidoptera; family Nymphalidae; genus Podotricha; species Podotricha telesiphe. The sequence goes on from JAOYRR010000103.1 coordinate 173,097, forward strand.
CTCAGAATTTTCCATTCTTGCTCATTAGATGCAAGCAAGTATATCTGACAGAAAAGAACAAAAGTATCTTCTTTTAAATTCATCAACTTCCAGAGATAGCTCTCTTTTCTTTTCAAATTTGGCCTTCTAAATGTAGTTAATGTTTAGAATGTGTTCAATGGGTTTTATTTCATCAGATAGCTTTAGATGTATATTTTTTAATTAATTGTTTTTTAATTAACGTGTAATGTTCACAATTTCAGTGACAGACAGTAATACAATATTAATTATATATGCATATAATAAAAATGTAATTGATCCTGTCTGTACATGAAAGATTTATGAAAAAATATGCTATTGGGGGCAATTATGAGTGTTATAGAACTGAAAACAATATTTTGTTAAGTTTCCCGTAACATTTAGTGTTAGTTTTATTTAAATAAATAAAAAAGTTACAACAACAAAAACACCAATAATAAATTACTGGATCTCTTTCTTCATCAAATTACACATCAATTTGACAGATGTCGTGCAGATGCACGTGTTCAGAAACGTTTGTTATTAAGGCTAAGTACTTTTGGCATTCTGATATTAAAATGTACAAGATTAATCCGGTTAAAATATTTTCGTGTAACATGTGAAAAAATCGCGCACTACAAACACGCCCATAACTTCATAAGAAATAAATAGTAATGTGAATTATTTTGGCATTCATGTACAATACTTCAGTATTAATTTAATATATATGTCTTATAAAAATTATTGAGGTCATGAGGCCATCTCGACGCAGTGGAACAGCTTATGATTGTAAACACGGTTGGTTGTGGATTCGATTCTCGCTCGGGGGAATGGTTATAATAAAAATATTAACATTTCTTCGCTTTGGTAACTAAAATAAAGCGCGACGTTCAGTTCCGCCACTCAGTACGCAAAGTCGCGATTTTGGACGGTAATAACTTCAAACTTACAGCTAGCTAAAAAAATAAAAGCAGAATCAATGTCTAGCATTGATTACTACGTGGATTGGTAGTCAGTTTAAAAGCACTAAAAAGCATTGGAAATAATTGTAGATGTTTGCCTAATTATTATATGTCTAACATTATACAGTCTTAATTTGCTATAATACTGGTATGGAATAAGACACTATAGTCAACTTTGTATTTGCAGTTTTATTACAGTACAATATCAAAATCAAAATATTTTTATTCAAATAAGCTATTAATTTTCAAATTTGCACTTTCGAATTGTCAAATAATATAAAATGTCAGTATTGTCATTGCTAGCGAGTGCAGCTACCACCGGGTCGAAAGGCAGTTGTGCTAAGACGAACCGGCTTTTCAAACCTATATAGTTCGTTTTTATTATTGCCAATTTGCCTGAATTAATCTTAGAGAAAAATTATAATGTTATTATATTCTAATTCTATAATATATATGAACAATATACACTATACAAAAACCAGTAGAGCTCAGTGCAAATTAGGGTTACACTAAGAAAGTGAAAGCTATATTTTATTTAGCTATATTTCTATATAATGAAGTATGTTGGCTGTAGTATATTAATGATATACATTTAGGGTTATTTCTCAACTGATCGGGTGGACTGGTATTCACGGAAGGGAGTGCCGGAGATAAATAGTTTCATTATAGGCGGCTTTCGTTCCTTTTAAGCTTATTTAAGGATTTTTTCTAACATTTTTTTAATATATACTTTACTAGCTGTCATGTCACATATAAATATCTTATCAGTCTGTTCATGAAAGATATATGAACAAAAAATATTAATGTAATAGTGTAATTGAACCCAAAACAATGATTATTGTCTTTTCTCTTTGTCTGTTTATGTGTTTATCTGTCCGTTTGTGCACGCTTATTTTGGAAATAGCTTTAAATGCATGAGCTTCCCTTACCATTTACTGTATACTTTATTTTAATCGGTTCTTTAATTAAAAAGTTACTACTATTGAAATTATAAATTTAAGCTAGGTTTGCGATTTAATTGAGAACGCGGGCAGGCGAAAAAACATAATAGTTTAGTCATGTAGTTTACGCAGGCAGAGCCGCGAGCGAGTTGCTAGTTATAATATATAATTGGTATTTTACTGAAAGGTACGAGTATATCATCAACTCTCCTCCGTCCACTGCTGGATGTTTATCTAAAAAAATATAAAGACTTTTCTATCTCTTAACGTCATCTTAATGTGTAAAAATTTACCGTTGACGCGTTTCATACGCGTTGCCGTAGCAACGTGTCACTTAAAACAACACAAGTGTCTAGCCTAACAAACAATGGTGGAGGTAGGTAGAACTTTCAGCTATTAATATACTCGTATCTTAATATCATATATAAAATATTTAAAAAAAATTTGTCATACAAAGTATATTAGGACTATTTGTATAACAATTACAAAAATATCATCTACGTGACGTGATTAATAGAAAACCTAATAGTTTTCTTTTCATGTAAAAAGGAAGGGATGCCAGACGAAGTCATTATTTTGCCAACAGATGGTAGAGCAATCGATGCCGGGGAGCGCCGGGAAGCGCAATTTGCGATGCGATCACCCGTGAAATCTACTGAAATGAATAAAACTATTGGAGAACACTCGAATAGCTCGCTTTTTATCTCGGCTCGTCGACTTGCGACGATGATTGATTCCGTATCTTACCGTTAACCTTTTTTTGCAAGATATTGTTTATATAATATATTTAAATGTAGAAGTTACCTTACCTGCTTTGATTGTTAAATTTTTACCTGTAATTTAGTTCTAAAACGTGTTTAACTAACAACTTAAATGTAATTTCTTTAAAAGCTTTTCTTGTTATTTTAAAACACAAAAAAATATATAACCTTTCAAATGTATTTATTAATAATATATTGGATATTTACTATTGTGCATTCGATGACAAGCAGGTAGACCCAAGCTAAGGTGGTAAAATGTCTTGTTGATGATAGGAAAATGTGCAAAGTTACCGACGACGACGTCCTGGATCGAGTGAAGTGGTTAAGTAAAATAAAGCTAATCACATCACCATGTGGGACAATACTAGCACGAGAGAGACAGTGACCATGTCGTGCATTCGATTCCTGCTCAGAACAAATGGTGCTGTATAAAAATATTGTAAGCTACAGTTTCTCCGCCCGAAATCAAGACAACGTGTGAAGAAATAAATATATTTAAATATGATCATTCCCCCGAGTAAGAATCGAATCCACAACCAATCGCCTTTACACTCAGACGCTGTCTCATTGTTCTATAAACATTATGAGAATCGTTTATATTATAAAATATACTCCTTCTTATAAGGACATACGCAACCATTGCGTTTAGTGGGAGGCGTTTTCAATAAAAAAAATCTTACTTTGAAAGTATTTCATATTATCAATGAGGTCAGTTTTGACCAACAGTTTTGTACTTAGTATAATTGGAATATGACAGTAGACCAAACAGCATTGCGCGAGTCTCTCGTATAAACATTTCTATTGGCAACACAAATATTTTCGTTGGCATGTCACATCTCTATACACGTGTGTTTCATATTGATTTACATGTACATTGCGCATTCAATTAATTGGATTGCTAAATTGGAAATCTATATTATCCTACAATACTATTATGTATACAACTATAATATTGTTATATTGTAGTAAATAAAAACCACGTGAGAACATTTTTATTTAGTTAACAAGTTTACTAGTGGCCCACTTGCGGCTTCACTCGCGTTAACTACAAAAACGCTGCAACAGCAATTTACTCATTTTTAATTTTTACAAAAAAAAATATTATTTTATTTAATAACACAACAACAGTTCGGAGAAAAATGGAGAGTTTGGAGAGATAGGATTAGTTTAGTAGTTCCCGTTCCTTTATCAGGGGAATTAGAGCTACCTCTGAACCAAAACTTGACATTTGAGTTCACTCCACTTACAACAGTATTGGGTCTTGCACTCACTCAAAATAGGAATAACAATATAACACCTATAGAAGTTATCATTAAATGAAGTTATCATTTAAATTTTCGTCTTACGATTCCATCACTGATTCTTCTTTTGTACTCCCTCAGACATAATAATTTTAAAGAGAAATACGAAGTGGTTTCCCGAAATGGAAAATAAAAATGTAATTAAGAAAAAACAGGATTTAAAAAAAAGAAGGCACAAAATTTGTTCAGAATCATCTTAAAAAAAGAAAATGTATATACCTATCTTCAATGTTAGATAAGATGCCTACAAGTTAAAAATCTAGGACGTCAAGTCCAAGACGCAGTGATAGCAGAGCTTACTATTTGAAAGTTAATGATAAAGAGAAAAGAGGTTACTTACAACATTTTTCTTGTTCATTCTTAAAAATCTCTCGATAAAGAAGCAGCACAGAAAAGGATGTTACATACAGCAGACCTGTGGCAGAAGCAGTGAAATTGTGTCCTTCATTAAAAGCAAATGCACTCTATTTTAAGATAAAACTAACACGTCCACAGTTTACAGGAGTGTGAGACGTATTATTGGTTCTTTGAGATGGCGTGTGACTTAAACTACTACTAAATAGGCATAATTTTAGTAGATTATTTAACAAAATTACTGGAAAATGATCCTCAAGATATAGTATTGTTTGGTGGTGGCTGCACTGCCCAGAATAGTAAAAATATTATGGCGAATTCGTTATTGCATTTGCCCATGGTCAGAAACATAGTCATAATTCAAAAATACTTGGAAAAGGGCGACATGCAGATGGAAATTTTAAATCGGTGCACTCGATAATCGAAAGAAAACTATAAATTTTCCTTTGATTACCGAAATATTTCTACTCATAATATTCAACAATCATAAAGGAGGCTAGAAAAGTGCCCATTCCATTATACATTTATTATACACTTTGCATAATGTTCACCTTATTTGTGAATCAATAAGACCTGGTCGTAAGGCGTCATCATGTCGCCGTGGACATAAGGACCCTCAGATACAATCCGAGTGGGACAATCGATTTGAAACTCCACTTTGCAGACAATTTTATTCCTTTACTTAGAATACCCAATGTCTGAAACGGTATATGACCACCACAGTACCTGAACAGTGTCATACCCAAAGACTGTCATAGTTTTTATGATAATTTACATTTTAAATAATATTCCATAACCGAGATCTTAAATGCTGTGATTATTAATAGTTTAATTAGAAGTTTTCTTATTGTTGGCTTAATATAATTATTTTTTATTATATTTGTATTTCTACAAGAAATGAATTAACAAAGATCGAAATGTTGTGATATTAAGGATACGTTTTAGTTTGTCTTATATGTAGAAGGTTTTGTTGTTTTTTTTTTATATTAAGATGTCTAATTTTATATTTAGTCGTTTTCGATAAATTAAAACTAATAATTACAATATAATATATTTTATGAAATGTGACGATACAAAACCGCGTAAGTGACATTAAGCGAAATCCAAATAAGTTATTTATAGAGTTCAGTCATTAATACAATTATCAATGTGGTTATCTGTAATATAAATGGTAGCTGCCGCTATGACTGACAATACTGACATTTTATGGTAATTGACAATTCCAAAGTGCTTGTAATAACCTATTAGAATAAAGAATATTTCAATTTTCATTTTGAATGACCTAGTTATTAAGATTTTTTCTCATTACAAATAGACACTTTAATTTTATTTATGTATATAGATATAATATTATACATAACGACTTGTCGACCGTAACTCTGTTTGCGCTTAAGACTCTTGTTATACTATTTCCACTTATATAGTCCGTAGTTTCGTCAAATTCCTTTCTATTCCGTTGCCGTAGGAGTTTCAGGAAGTTCTCTGCCAGTGCTTTCCTACAGTCCGAAGGAACCTAATAAAAACAGTTTTAAGAAAACGTTAAGATAATTTTACCGTAAAATTATTTTCGCTACGTTTTTACGTTTAACACGTTGTATAATTTAAAATCCAATTAATTGAGTAATTAAATAAAAATACAAAAGCTTCCTAAAAGCTAACACGCACGGCTTCTTATAAATAATTAAAAACCAATCACGGACACCTTTGAAAAAGCTCCCCACTAATACATAGCATTATTCCTTGATCGGATCCATTAGAGGTATGGTGTGCTTACAGGCGTATTTCTACAAGGTACCTAAAAAGTAATATAAATACCTTGAAATATTTGAAGAAAAGCTGAAATTACAGTTTACAGTTTCATATAATTACCAACGTGATGTGCCTGGCAAAATATGATAGTTATAGCAACGTTAAGTTCTGCTAAGGATATCCGCAAGCAATTGCACATTTTAGTAATCGTTGCTAGTTATTTACTTAATATCTAAGTATTAATCATTTACTTCATATTAAAATCTAAGTACTATATAATTTACGGTTTTTGCCGCATAGCAGGGTAGTTAGCGAGAACCTAGTGTCAAGACAATCCATTCTCTACCTAAAGTTGAGACGTTTTGTGTTGAATGGCAGAGCTCAACGCAGCGATTTGTCTTACCAGAGCGGAGATATAGAAATATTAAATATGATAATTCCTCGAGTAGGAATGGAACCTACAACCCATCGCGTTTACAGTCAGATTCTGTCCCACTGCACCATAGTCACCGCTAATATAATTAATTTACTTTTAGTAGGTTGAACATTACGTAATTGTAATTCAGAAGTAGTTGAGATTATGAAAAACTATAATTTTTATTGATTTGAAAAATATTGTAAAGAAAAGATAAAAAATTTAAAATTAACTTTAAAACACATTTCATACGTTAAAATACATTACATAAATATAGTTGTATTGATAAAGGCACTATAAATAAGATTAAAATCGCTGTAACTCATACCGGACCTTTAATCCTAATTGGATAGAAAGTAAGGATGTGTAGTCTACACGCGTAATTGAAACTATATTGCAAATTGATCCAGGTATTTTAATATAAATGTAAACCTAAATCCGTAAAACAAATACGAATCTTGTTATATTTTATAATACAGATAGAGATTTAAATATAATTCATTTTAATTTTTTGCCGTTTAAACAATTAGCCATTTTGAGTTAAAATAAAACTTGCATGTTGTCAGATTAACAGAGTGAAACTTTTTTACACATCAAGTATAATTATTTTTAAAATGAGTTTCTTTTGACTTTCTGTGTTTTGACTTTCTTTGTATAGAGCAGTATACGGCTAACAAACGCACCGTTCGTTTTAGGTTTAAATTGCAAATTACGAATTGAAGAATGAACTACGAATAAGATTGTACCAAACTACAAAGGAATTGTGATGAGAAATGGATTGCCGTATAGTAATCATAAGTGCAAAACGCAGTTGAACCTAGTTCTGACCTTCTCCACAATAATACCCGAAATCAAAGCTTAAACATAGAAAGTTAATGTTAACTGTTTGGGGGTCACTTTATGTTAATCATTTCAGCTTTCTGTAATCCGGTCCAGCCATAACAGCAGATGTTTACTGTGTAGAATTCCGAACAATGATACCAAAACATGGAATAAAACAGCCTGGAATCGTCAATCTATCAGGCCCATTAATACTCCATGATAACGCCAGACCTCACATTGCTCGAGAGACAGTTGCAGCAGCAGTTAAAAAATATCTGCCATCCTGCATCGCACGATCTCACCTCAAACGACTGGCATTTTTTTCGGAATTTGGTATTTTTTTTGCAAATGCTTTTTTGCAAATTGTTTTGCAAATGCAAGCGCTTGAATGATCTTCCAGTTAGAAGACAGAAATGTATAGATTTGATTAATAATATATATTATAACATAACAAAAAAAAAAGTTTATTTTTCTGTACGACAAGACTTTATTCTTTAACCTCTAATTAATTAAGATTTTTTTAAATATTACACTAATATGGTTGTTCATATAATAATTGATCTAGATCTGGAAAATCTGATGAAGAACCATGACAGAACCAGCTGGACTATGAGAAATAAGTAAATGCCGCTTTAGTAAAAGTTTGTTAAGTATGCAGGGCAGTTTTCAGTGACTCGACGGAATGGTTATATTTAAATTGTTTTAACTTTTTGTCTTTGGTAAGATAAAGCGGGGCGTTGAGTTCCGGCATTCAATACGCAAAAAAAAGTAAGAAGAAGGCATATTTTTCTATTTATGCTGTTTAATATGACAGGTTATATATAAGATTATATATAATAGTTATTTAAACATGGATACCTTAGTAATGTTTTGGTTAAATGCGCTAGAGTAAGTTTTCATCGCTCACTAACTGTGTTAAGCAAAGTTATGTATTGACATTAAAACGTGAAAGCAAGCTTGATAGGATATTTGCAGGAAGTAACTTTATAATAGAGTATGTCAGCGTTTAAAAGCTTTCGTCGCCTAAGTATGGACTAAACATGAGACATAGTTGTTTTGCAGACGTAACAAAATATAGTATGTTATTATATATTCATTTATTTTTTTGGATCTAGTGCTTTAGTAATCATATCAGGGTAAAGTATGTATGTACATATGTACGGCTTATAATATATTTAATTTTCTAGGTTTATGTAAAATGTGATATATTAGAAATATATTTAATAAAAACCGGCAAGTATCTTAATTATGCATCTATTTGTTACCTGCTACAAAGTTATATATGTATACAACTTTGTAGCAGGTAACATTGTAACTAGATTTTATCAAAATAAAATTATTTGCTTAATCGATAATATAAATACAACGCTACATTTAACGGCTCACGTTTGTCAAATGAAACACTCATTGGGCTTAATTTGTCGCGTATTTACATAATAAATGAACATCTCTGCCTTGATGCGGTGTAATCCGGTTTAGGGTGGCTCAAACCGGTTTAAACCTGTTTTAACCATCATTGAGAGAGCGTCTTGATTTTCGATCGGGCAAAATTTGCATGTTATTACAGCCTTAGACGCTAATAGTTCTAAGAAAATGTAAAATTTAAGTCAATAGTAATAATACTATGCTATTGACTTTAGAATTTGAATATGTGTCATTATAACTCGCCCATAGTTTCTGTCAATGTGCTTTAAATTTTATGTCATGTCATCTGTTACTTTCCAGATAAAAAAATGTCATTTTTACAAATTTTACATTATTTTCGTTGTATAATTTGTATTACCTATACGCTTTTGTCTTCTATCCAGACCGGTTTGACACAAAGCGTTAGCTAAATTATGATGTTTCAACTTTTCTCTGAATATAAGCGCATTTAAAATGAAAAAATTGCTGAAGTTACTATAATTTTATGAATATTAAGCAATTATGCAAGAAAAAACATGCAGCCACAAGTACATTCTATAGAAAAAATCTTACGAACTTCACTAAAACTGTGAGATCTGCAGAAAGTTTAGTAAAACAGTTGTCTTGCAGTCGCTACTGCAATTCCACATTCTAACTTTCTTTGCAGTTTAATCTTGCGTTATTCTTTCCCCACTCTGTAGTGTTAAGATATTTTTATTTGAATTTTCTATTCAGAAAACTCATTTGCTAGGAGTTAAAGGAATATGCATAAGTTCAAAACCTAATGCATGAATTTCAGATTCAGCACTGTGGATAATTTTCAAGACCATTTTCTTACATTTTGTCCAAGGTATAATAAGAAATTTTACATTTATATGTTAATTCGTAAAAAAAGTTTATTTGTTGAAATAAATTCTTAAATGATTTTGTAATTTTTTTATTCATATGATATACACGAAATATCATAGCGTTAGTTAACAACGTTGGGAACGAGATAGTAGCTCATCCTGACTTGACTGCGAGATTATCCGTTTTAATCAAAACTAGGTAATAGATTAAAGGAAAGTGTGGAACACTCCACTACACTACTACTACTACAACTACTACTACACTACTGACACATTTTCCCGCAAAGCAGGAAAATTCCACTTTCATACGTTTTTCCCGCATAGCAGGGCAGGCAAAGATAACCTAGTTTTCATCCAAATTTGGGACATTATGTGTGGATGGCAGCACTCAACGCCGGGCTTTGTCTAACCAGAGCGAGGAATAATAAAATACAAACCGTTTAAATATAATCATACTCCCGAATGTGAATCGGGTCCACCAATCGCGTGTACCATCATACACTGTCCCACTGCTCCATAATATGTCTATAATGAAACACTTAGTCCATATAATAAGAAAACGACAATAAACTTTTGCTATAATCGTGATTTAAGGTAATTATTTGAACTCTCATTAACAATGGTCACTGTAAACAGCAAACTACATAGAAACCCTCTTAATGGTAATATATTCGTGTGCGAGAACAAACAGCAAAAATTACGACGACGCAATAAAGCAATTCAACTCCGCCATCCCTAAGGGCAAGTAAGGAAGTGATAATCGAATTGGGGACGCTACTTTCTAAGACCTTAGAATAAGGCTGATGAAAATGACACGTGTTCATTAAAATAAAATTGGCTAGTAATTGTGATTACTTCCGGTATTTATTGGACTGTAAGTCTAGTAAGGACTGATTTTTTTAAACTTTTACAGTTTATTTAGGGCCTATATATAACAATGCGTAATAATGAAGAAACTCGGTCATGATCAGAAGATCATGATGCAAGCAATTTTTAATTAAATTTTCAACAGTAAACCATTATTTTAATTTATAATGTTTGTTTTTGTTGAAAAAATAATATTAAATCACTACTATTTAAAGTTACTAAAGATAACAACAAATATAAGTTGTAATAAGCGTATAAGAATTTCGATCTAGCCGGACGTACAAAGCGTGGCATAGCGGTCACAGCGCTTGGACGGTTTCCAGGTTTCCAGAGGTTAAAATTTGTATACGTTTTCTGAAAATATAACAATATATTTTTTCGAACAAATGTATTGAGTCTAATACAGTCAATATACAGTCTAAAAAGGACGGAGTGACACCATTTCCACTACGAACGCTGATCTACCTATAACGCAATCGTTAAATCTCTATCAAGTTTCGGTTCGCTTCCCGACCCAACACTTACCCCGATTCAATTAAACTTTAACTAAGTTGTCGTAAACAAAACTATTATTACATCGACAAGTTAATCTATATTTTATTGTTTCTCACATAAAGTGTTATTTGGTTCAGATTTCATTAATCTTAAAGTACGTACGTATATTTGTGATGTGACAAATTTTTTGATTGAGTATTTTTTTAACGAATGTTTATGAAGTTTCTAATAATGATATGAATTACTGGTCGGCCTTTTGACGTGTACAATATGCGTTCCCTTAGCAACGTGTAGTGGTAGTTCGTGTAACACACATTCAATTGTTTTAATATAACTTTTTTATTTTTTTCTTAAATTTTTATTACATTTATTTAATATTGGTTATTTGTCCTTTTTCCCGACATACAAAAACCTATGCCAAATTTCAATCGCATAATTTTCGTGAAAAGCGATTGAAAGTCCGTCCAAGCGCTCTGACCGCGATGCCATATAGCCATGCGTTAAGGTTCCCAAGAGGCGCGGGTTTGAATCCTGCTGCGTTAACGTTTCCTAAATATGTAATTCCTTCACGTATCATCTAGGTATTATTCTAGGTATATATTATTCTAGGTATATACATCTAGGTATATCAACAGATTTTTATTATTTTCAGGTACCTCATGGATTTTGGTAACTTTGGTAGAGAAACTTAAAGTTAATACACTGATTCTCCACTATCCGCCTATTGGACATTTCATAACAAACTGAATGGCAGAATTCAACTTCTAATTAGACTAATTAGTCAAAGAAAGTTTTCTTAATGAATATAACTTTGCTATATAGAATATTTTTAACTAAACCATATAATTTTGTATCACTCCATAACCTTAACCAACTGGAGTCCATCTTATTGCAGTGGGACAGCGTATGGTTGTAATGGCGATTGGTGGTATGATTATATTTAAATTATTTTAATTTCTCCGCTATGGGTACCTAAGACAAAGCGCCGCCTTGAATTACGCCACTCAGCACGCAATGTTGATTTCAGGCGAAAAGAACAGAAGCGGGAGAGCGGAGTATTTTGACACTAAGTTCTCGTCCACTGCCATGTGCGAAATAGCGTAAAGCTGAACAAAAACCTTAATTAATAGCTGTTCTCATAATAAAACTTCAAAACAAATATCCTATAGAGCAATTCTACAATATCAAATAGAAATGAAATCAGTTATCCAGAAATAAATTAATATCGTCATATAAGGTTACGAAATAAGAGAAGTTTGAGTGTCTATTCTCAAATGTTTGGTGACCTAGCAACCTTTGATCTCGCTAGCTCAGCGTCTGTGCCAGGACGAGGCTATGAAATCGACGCATTACTTGCAAACAATATTTTGGCCGCCGTGGCGCAGTGGCTAATTGTAACCGCGATTGGTTGTGGGCTCAATGATTATATTTAAAAATATTTTAATTTCTCCACTCTGACACCAAAGACAAAGCTAATCTCGAAATCTCAAATTCGAGTGTCTTCGGAGACTCTTGACATTAGGTTTTCTTTGGCGGGAAAAGCGTGAAACTAAAAAAATATATTGTGGCACTTGTAAAGTAGACTAATCTACCTACCACAATAGTAATATATGTATTTATTTCATTCGATGAATTAAAAGATTTTTTATACATTAATAATATATAATGTCACTTATTTTTATAAACTTATGTAAAAAGATTAAAAATATTTTCTTTAAAATGGCGCTGATTTAAAATTGAACGTAGAACCAAATATTTATTATAACATTTATTATCTATATAAGTTCCTTTAGTGAGAGAATATATTGTATTAATACTATTTATATTTGTTAACTCACAATTGTATAAAAACTTTCTAATAATATTGTTTTTAATTTTATTTTGTCCCAGATATACGCATTATATATAAATATTTATAAATTAAAACTTTAAAAAAATATATTTATAAACATATATAGGTAAGTATATAAAAAATTAAATTATAAAGATAGAAAATCGGTACTTCAATGGCCATAGATAACTCACGCGGCCCTTGTTTCAAGGCATCACCCATCTCTTAACGCATCGATTACAAGTCGTATTCTGTGTAAACAATTTCAATATTTGTTAAATATACAGAGAAGTCTTTTTGTATAAAATAACTTTAATCTAACTTCATCTCTAATAAATAATAATGTTCCCATAAGGTTTTTTTTGTTTGTTTCTTCTGCATAGCAGTAGTGTAGGCAAATATAACGTGACACTTCAAGACACTTCGTTTCATCCGACATAGCGGTTTTGTCCAATTTTAACATATTGAAATAGTGATATCGAAAACATCTATCAGAACAGACATCCACAACAATAATATTTTGCATCGAGCCTACGTTTACCTTTGCTTATAATAAATCTTTCAGTTACTGTGCAATATTAATTGTATTAATTTAAGGTATTCCTAATGCTTTAGTATACAATATTGACTTTCTGTACTCCCTCTTCATACAAATAATAGCCTTGCCAATTTTATACTGATTCGTATGTCTACGTCTGTCCGTATAATTAAATTAATGATTTAAAAAGCCACTCTAGTATCAGATAAAATGTCGCAATTGACCGGTCATTGCCCGTAGGGTCGCAAGTAGTAAAATTTATGAGAACATTGGAAAACCCATCAATCCCGTTTAGCATCTAATAGGGAACCATCGTCTGTTTGCTGTGGGACGCGAAAGTTCACGCGACATGAAGATGTAGGGTCTAGTGCTTTTTATTTTACTATAAACTATTAAATATAATCAAGTTTTGTTAGATTTTAAATATTTGTCTAGTTTGTTTTCAGATTAGGCCATCGTGAAGCAGTGTATATATACATAAAATAGTCTATATAGGCACGCTCCAACTACAGAAAAATGCCGTTAATTTCGTTGTAAGTGCATATATCCACCTGAAATAGCGAAATAGTAATAATCTATGCAGTAGTTCAAGTACTAGCAATATTTTACAGTTACCTAACCAATTAACTTTGTTTTGTATATACCTACTAATACTAAAACTTTCAAAATTGGAATGAAAATACGGACGGTAAAAATCGGATGGTAAAAAACGGTAAAACAAGAACCAAAAGCATTGCAACTCGAAACACTATTTATAAATATTTAGTTTGATTTACATATGTACTCGTATATTAGATCACAGCAGTAGGTATATTTTTGCTTTTTAATCCCTAAGCCCGGACACTGTGAATTTAAAATTTATGTACAAACAGACCGTGCAACGTGCATTTTACGATAGTGAGTGTATCGAACCACAACGATACTGGCGGTGGAATTTATGATACACCTACCACGAAAAAGTGCTCACTTTAATTATATATGGTAAAACTAGAAAACACTTATTTGGCCATCTTGGCGCAATGGTATACCGTATGATTTAAACGCAAGTGGTTGCGGGTTAGATTCTCACTAGGGGAAATCCCAATATATTCAATTATTTCTAAGGAATAAATGTTGACTTTAGGAAATAAATATAGTGACAGTTGTGTCTCAATATATATTTGATAATGTTATGTATGTAATGAAAATAATTAATAATCTTACCAAAATTGGTGATGTATATAATATTAATATTAGAAATGGGCTTAAACTTACCGCGCCTCTAACTCGATTGCATAGAAGTATGTGTACGCTTTTACAATAGGATCCCAGAAAACGTCCGAAAATGCTCTATATTACAATTTAAAAAAGTAGTGGAAAGAAGTTATTACCGATTAATTAATTAACGATTTTATAAATGATAAGACGCATTGGGAATGAAATACTCTATTTAAAAGACTAATATTAATAAATCTGTCAATGATATTAAAAATTGAAAGAAATAGAAGTCCCGCTGAGTTTCTTGCGCCTTTTGTGAACCGGAGGTAAACTGTGTGACGTTAAAAAAATTAAGCATGTAACTTCTTGTTTTGAATAAAAATATTTGACTAATGACTTTGAATTTCATTTTCCCGCTTTGCGTCATAAAGAGTCACGTTAAATATGATGGACAGTGGAGAACAGAGTGTCTCGACACTAGATAGCTATGATAGGTAAATATTAATATAAGTATTAATTTAATTTAAATGGTTTTTTCTTATTTTTTTGTGGATGTTATATTAGATTGAATTTGCATGTAAATTTTCCGTATAATTTATATGTACATTTAACTCAAAATATGTTCTATTTCACTTTGCGTGTATTACTGATCTACCTATTTATATATAGAAATAAACAAAATTGAGTGAGAGATTGTATGTTTGTAATATAAAAATAACCGCTTTTTCTAATAAAAAAAAATAGAAAGTCATTATATTTGACTCAAATAAATTATATAAAAGCAGATAACCTAGAGTATATACATTTGTTTCCTTAAATTTACGACGTACTAAATACGGAACTCAACGCCGTAAGATAAGTAGATAAAATTAAAAAAATATATTATTCTTTAGTTGTATAATGAATTTGTATATAATTTGGAAATGTCCTATAAAATAAATTCGTAACAAAACGTAGTAAAATAACATGAAATCCATGAAAATATTTCATCTAATTATAATAAACTACGTCCAGCTTTCAAAAGGCTCATTAACTTCCGTGTTCCTTAGGAAGTTTATTCAAGGTATAACAGACGCAGACAAACAAACGGAACTTCGATGTTTTAATTGTAAATTTGCAGTACAGAACTTAGTTTTGAACTTGACGCCTTAATGTAATATTGTTTAAGAGTTTCTTCTATTGAATAGGTATTTATTTAAAAAATATAATTTGAATTATTAAAATATTCAAATGTTATCTCAGACCGTTGTGGCAGAGTGGGATAGCATTTGACTCTAAGCACAATGATTGTGAGGTCCCCATTCGGGGTTATAAATATGTACTTTAAAATATTGTTATTTACAAAAATAATTATAGATTCTGGTAAGACGTTGAGTTCTTGTCGAATATGAGCGGAAAGTTGAGCACGGAGTGTATAGACACTAAGTTCCCTTTACCTAGTTTGGTATGCAGGAGCAAAAAATTAAACTTCTTTTTACTAATTTATTATGTTTGCATTTGGTTCTATCATTTAAAATTTTGAATGACAGTGGTGGCGGTGGTTTTGGTTTTTTACCCATATGTTTATTGCATTTGTATATAATAATTCCTTATCACACATCCATTGTCCACTACGACAGCCAATATATATATATATCTTATATATTATTTCTTATAATTATTAAAAAAACAGTATTTATAATAATCATTATATTCTCTTTAATAACGGAAAAGTATTTATTTATCTGAAGATATTCTCGAGTCAGTTCTGTTAGAAAAATAGATAGCTTTGCCATAACGCTATGATATAACACTGTATTCTTTTTAACTCATCCATAGAAAGAAGTAGAGGTGGGTAGGTGGGTAGGAAGACTCTCAAATCCTCGAAAAAAAAAAGTATAATTCATTTTTGTATTTTTAATTTGTGAACAAGTATATAATGTTTATTAGGTAGTCTTAGGTTAAAGTTCCACACAGAAGCAATAAAACATAAGTTTTTCATTTTCATCGTCAAATTATAGCAGGTCAGCTGGGGAGCAGTCGCGTCTACAAAATAGATTGCATCGCAATACAAAGCCTTGTTCATAATAAAACCTTCTAATATAACCTGTATAAGCTCTATTACATGAACGATAAGATCAATTATCCTATGAAAATATTTGTTATTTAAGATGTTTATTGTAAGGCAAGCGTGTACATTAAGGGCACATGTTACAAAGGTGCGAAAGTTAGTAAGGGCGGTGATTGGTGATATGTGGTGAATGAACTGTTGTAAATCAGTCCCATTTACGTAATGGTTTATTATTATATCTAGATGCTGAGGATAACAGAACTTAAAACAAAAGTAAAAGATTATCAAAATAGCCTCTTTAGCTTTACAATTTTTGCGAATACCTAGTTCCAAAAAACTCCGTTCTCCAATTTCTGCCCAAATCTGAGATTACATTGCGTAGAGTGTCCTGTAACCAGAGCGGAGAAATGTAAATAAATTAAATATAATCTAATATATATATTTTTATTAATGTATATATTTAATATATATTATTATTTAAGTTTTATTTTATTTTGGTTTTTATTTCTTTTTTTACACAATTAACAATCGCAAATTGTAACTCGTCTACCTCCACAGGTTGACTGGAAGAGATCTCTTTTAAACATAAGTCCACCTTTGTTAACTATTAAACTTTTCAGCTTTTACTATGTAATTTTTTTGAATAAAAATAATCATGTCTATAGTCAGACGCTGTCACACCGCGCCACGATGGCCTGTTTAATTTAGCCTGGGAAGTCGGCAATAAAAATCCATCACAGGTTTGAGAATATAAAAGTATTTTTTATGTAACCCTTACAATATTATAGTAATCTTAAAGGTATTAGTTGTTTAACATATAAATTTTTTAGTCAAATTACACAAAAAAAATACATGTATTAATGTAAATTAATAAGATATTTACATTTTGAAATGAAACTATTTTCAAACCTTCGCTATATTTTTGGTATTCGAAAATACATTTTAGTAACCCGACGTTTCGAACACTTTACATTAGTCCGTGGAACCTAACCCTAACACTTTACATTAACCTAACACTTTACATTAGTCTATTGAACCCATGGAAGTATCCATGAGTTCAATAAACTAGTAAGTTTACTGCGCCACTACGGCCTCAAGATATGTGGTATATTTCGTCATACGCGTTAGTGGTTAGTGATGAAGCGTTTTATATGATTTTCAAAAATAATATATAATATTTTCATTCATCAGTTATTCTAGAAAATGACCAGAAAAGACTTAACCAAATCGTGTATTAGTTTGTGTGTTACACTGTAATTTTAAGACCTATTAACTATGCGGCGATTCGTTAGACCACTCCACAGTCTATAAACCCACAACGGTGTAATAAAGGATTTACGACGAACACACGAGCAATTTCGTCGCCAACCGTCAAGACACTTCGTTTGATAACTTTTATCTATACTTGCTATGTTTAGATATCCGTAGATCTGAAATTACTTTGGTTTATATTGCTTCACTAGCTGTGCCCGAGGCTTCGTATGCGTGAAATTCTAAAATGAAAGTAGCCTAAGTTACTCTTTGTTACATCAGCTATCGGCAATTGAAAGTATTATCAAAATCGGTCCAGTCCCTCGAGAGATAAACCGGAAAAAATAAGTATATTCCGCTATTCCCGAAATTCTAAACGAGTTTTTACATTATGCAATTCATAAAATTGTGGGCGACCACTTGTAAAAAATATAATTATATATATAACATGATAATGTATCGTTTTGTACACCTGTAAAACATCTCGCTCACATTTAATTAAATCTAAAAGGCATTTGCTCGACCATTTGCAAAATGAAAAGGATTACAGCAATCGAGGTCATAGAACGTAAAAAGGTCCGTTTAAAACCGGCAGACCAATCAAAATAATCAGATTATGTGAGCCGCTGAACGTCACAGCGAAAAATAGCTTTGTCTGTATCAATTTAATTAAATTACAATTCGTTTTGGACGAGCAAGGGTGACGAGCTTTATTCACTCGTACACGAAATTTTCATATCAAACGATGTTATGTAGTGTAATGTAATCTGATTATCTTGGTTTTTAGTACTTGAAGTCTATTATTAAGTACAAGGCTAGGTTTGTAATACCATATTTGATTTATACAAATACTTTGAATATTTGTAATATTTGATTTTCTATATGTCATAACAGCATATAATTTGACAAACAAATTGAAATAAAAATACAAAATAACAACATAAATTAAGCAATATATTAGCTTAGGCGACATATATTGTTAATTGATACTAAGATGACCTTAGGTTTGAATCAAACACGGTTTTTATTTGCGATTGTAAAAGTTCTAGTCAACTATGGTTACTTCAATAAGTTTTAGAATTATCCCATAGCTATATCTAACAGCGCCGGAACATTTAGAAGTGTGAAGATAACCTAAGCTGCTGCTTAGAGCTTCACGTTTTTTCCCGCATATCAGGGTGGTCAGAGAGAACCTAGTGCTCAGATACTCCGTTCTCTACTTCACGCGCATCGAGGTATTGCGTGTTGAACTCAACACTACATGGGTTTCATTTTCAATCATTCCTCTGAGTGTGGATGAAACGCATGACCAATCGCATTTACAGTACAAGCTTTCTCACCGCACCACTATGGCCTCAGATACACCTAATACAATACAAATTATGTAATTTTTTTAGGATCTGCAACAATGCATTGAGGTGTTCATATAAATAAAAGAGAATAAAATTTACGAATACATAAATTTCAAAAAGATTCCATAAAGAATATTGTAAAACGAATAAAACGTTCAAGTACTAGAATTTATTTGTAATTTAAAATACACTCGTTTACACTAGCTACATTAGTTGTTTGGAAAAAATAGGAAGATGATCAAGTAATGTAGATAGAATATAGTCTCCAAAGATTAAAGACCTGTTTTTCTTTTCTAGAATAAAAGAAAAAAAATTAATATCATATTTTTTAAGTATCAGTTCTTTTTCTTTTTTCTTCTTATTTTAATGTCTATTAAGTATTCTGCGTAACGTAAACGTCTATACTTTTCTAAACAAGTCATTTGAGACATTGTTTATGTCTCGCTTAGTCGACCCTTGAAGCGTTGAGGTGAAAGTAATCGCCGTATCAAAGAGAAATTTGTCAAAAACAAGCTTCGCCTGAACTTCCGTCAATTTTGTCCAATTAATAAGCGTAGTCTATCCCATTTGTGTAAGGGGGAATTTGTATATTTCCATCTCAGTCTTTTCCCCTTGTTTGAGGAGCCCCGTCGAGATAGAATATTGCCACTTTGTCGTGCGGCCTCCCGCGGGCTATTTAAACACACAAAAATTGCAATTTTCTAACGTAAACGCATAAAAATACATATTGAATATTTTAAAGTTTAAAAATAGCAAAGAAAATGGTACCTGGCTTAGAGATTTTCCGGGTTAACGAACTTATCCAAGGTGAAATTTGAAAAGAATATACGCGACTGCACTCACCGTGCGGCGTTTTAATTCTTTTCATAGGCGAAAGTTTATGGGAATTTTGCTTGGTATGATTTATTTTATAAAACTGCTGTGTTTTTGAGAGTTTTTAATGCTCTTGCTATTTGTCTAGGGTTCAAAATTGTTATAACATAAATTAAACTAAATTATGGTACATATATGTTTTATTTTCTATAGCGGGGTACGCAGAAAGTACCAAGTGAAAGGTCACTCCGGTTTTTCTCATCACTCCATTTCACTTCATGTTTCGATAAGTGACATTTTTGTTTTATGATTAGCTGTAAATCTTGCTTTTTTGATTTAAAAATAATTCTTTAAACTCCTTTTATTATAATATAATATACTTTTTTATTTCAGAATTTACACACTTTAAATTCTGTTAAATAATTTTGAACAAAGCAGTATATTAGATTTTGTAACCAAGAACTACCTGTTACAACTGTATGAAGTTTAAAAATATAGAAGTCAATTTCAAAATATTTATTCCAAATGAGGAGTTATATATTTCATTTTTTAAATCAAATAATTTACTACCGGTCTCTAAATTTAATGGATCGGTAAACTTATTTTATTTTCAGTCAATAATTTATAGATTTACATTCATAAAATATACTGGAGAGCGAGAGTGTATAAACGAGCAATCTCAACAAAAGTCTCGTAAAATTGAATAGTCTGGCAGTCTATAACATTATTGGATATTACGTTTTTACTAACGATGTAGTTTGTAGATTTTAGTGGAAGACATTTTCCATACTAGCCTATATTATAATGTTGATGAAGGTAGCTTTGTAAAAATTTATTTGCACACTTTATGCCCAAGCAATTAGCATGAGTTGAGTAAGAAAATAAGTATGTTTAATAAAATCTTGACTCGTGGCAAAACAAGAAAAAGTAAGGCTTACACATTTATATTTAAAAAAAAAAACAGTTATAAAATAAAAAAAAACAGTTATAGTTGTAATAGTTTCCGATATCTATAGTATTTAGTGTTACAGTTTGTTGTGCATTTTCCGTCACTTTTAGTGACGTAGCATTTCTTTACTTTATTCCTTCTTTACTTTATTTTATTCCAATATAATAATCAATTCACTTCTATTATTACGTCAAGCCATTACTAAAGGTTATAGCGTTTCAAACGAATAGCGAATCAACGAGATCATTAAATAATACTTTAAAATCTGATAATAGTAATTGATTTTATAATTACAAAGGCGTTATTCGTACAATATTCTAAACAATATTATTTATTTTAGGTAGAAATCATAAGAGGTTATCATTCAAATATTTAAACTAAAAATAGACCTGTTTAATTGATTCGTGTTAAGGAAGTGTAGTATAACATATATTTAGAAAATGTATACAAATTTGAACACAGCGGAATTTGAAACCGCGTCTCTTGAAATCCGTTCAAGCACTCTGACCGCTAAGCCATACGTTCGTACGTACGTACGTACGTACATACATCCAGCTACGTCAAAATATTTATATGCTTATTACAACTTATATTTGTTGTTAGCATCGTCAATCAAGAATAGATTTTTACAAATTTCTGCTACCCAAAGATTATCCTACGAACAATCGTTTGGCAAGAGAGAATGCCATTTATTGTATATTTTAACATATTTACACTTAGGAAGACTGAAAATAATATATTTAGAAAACATATCAAAATTTCTATGTGTGTGAATAACACTTTAAAAAAATATATGTAAAATGAAGTATAGGTATGAAGTTTAAAAAGAGACATCATGATAGATGTACTGATCTTTTAACGAGCTTGCTGTAGCTCCACAGGTATTTATCTAGCACCTACTTATCAATCAATGTAAGAATATAATTTACTTTAAAATTGGCACTTGTATCTGGTATCTATAGCAATACAATAAATATAAAATGATATATATTGTAATTATTTGGTATTTTTAAACTGATATTAAGTAAGAGGCAGAGACATTAAGTAAGAGGCCATCGTAGCTTAGTGGGACAGCGTCGACTGTAATCGCGATTGGTTGTGGGTTTGATTCCCACTCGGGGAAATGATTGTATTTTATTTTAATTACACCACTCTGGGTTGAGTTCCGCCATTCAACACGCAGTCTCGATTTGGGTGTAAAGTGGAGAACGGAGTATCACGACACTAGTTTCGCTCTGACTATACCATGTGTGAATAAATTATGGCGCTGCCAAAAAAAGGAAGTAATAATTGACGTCATAGTAGAGGCTGAACGTGTAATTGTAAGTCCAAACACCAAATCGACAAAATGTTTAACTTAGCACAAATAAAGTGGCATTTGCACTAAGTACTACACCGGAAAATATTGAAGATACGAGGGAAATATGAGGGTATAGCTAAATAAAACATCAATAGTATTGTAAAATAACATCTTCCTTATATTTCACAGAAGCCATTGCGTACGTACATTCACTTAAACTAACTAGACACATAACATAATGCAATCACATTCATCTGGCACTCAATGTCGTACGACATATTTATAATTCACTCGTTTTTACAATATATAAGAGAAATCTTCTTAGGTCAGGTTCATACAAAGGAAGCGAAATGTAACGTTGAATGTTAGGTAGAGAAAGGAGCTTGGTGGATTTGTTGAAGTAATAATAATAACAAAAAATCTATTTGTACATTCACAAATAGAAATAAAAAACAGAATATAAGTAAAATAAATAAAAAAACATGCGAAATAAAAAACAAAAGACTATACATAGTATATAATACTGTTTCGTGTACAATCGGCGGCCTTGTCGCTAAATTACCGATTTTTTCCAGACTCTAAGGCATAGGAAATAACAAATTAAGTATGGGATAGTGTAAAAAACAACAAAATCAATAAATTATTCGTAAGATGTACTTATATACATATATATAAATATAGATACATGTAAACTTACATACATATATATATATATATATATATATATATATATACTTACATTTATATATAGTAATTTATATTAATGGGGGGAAGTCCCAGTCACTGCTCCGAGCTCCCACAAAGCGATGGGTACTCGCTAGGTGAATCCATGGAATGTTAAGGAGTTTATTTTTATATTTTAAACAAATATCTATGTGTTATCATTTTATTTCAAAGTTATAAGGCAAATGAATATAACTGTTTACCTTTAACACGTTTTTAGCCGAACTCCCTTCCCAGCCAGTGGTAGCTTCCGGTAGGACTGACAATACTGACATTTTATGTTAATTGATGATTTGAAAGTGCTTGTAATAGCCAATTTGAGTAAAGATTTCTTTGATTTTGTATACCTATATCTATTTATCTGCGTAAAAGAACTTTCAAGTTATTTTAAGTCAATTTGCTTCTTAATTTTCTTATGTATCCGATGAAAATATAATAATTTATTAATTTATTTTTAAATTATTTTACGCCAAATAATTTTCGACATTATATTAAAATGACGACAAACTTAGAACAATATTTTTGTTTTTATTTAAGAAATCAAGCGCAGCAAAATTGGAACACACATCTATTGGAAGCCGCTCTTTTAAACCAATTAGAGTAGACGTTTTAAAGACATTGTCGTACATTTTCAATGTATACGAGGTGAGCTAAGACGATTTCTAATTATAATTAAGGAGCAAAATACAATAAAAAACTAGGGCCATTTTTAAATAACTATAAAAAAATATGAAATATATAAAAATAAACGTTCATGAATTATTTCAAAATAAACAAAGCACATTGTGTAACAATATAACATATATTACGCACCATATAAAATATAATATCACACAAATATATAATAATGTCTTATATGTTAGAATTTGGAGCTTAATACGCTACTTTCATCCGCTCCAGCTTCATGCTTTATGCCGTATAGCATAGCATAGGCTAGGCAGATAGAACCCAGTGTCTAGACTCTCCGATCTCTGCCTCTCCGCATTCCTTCCGAATATAAGACATTGTGTATTGAGTAAAACTACTCGTGCACGTATAACCTACTTATATTTAACATTTAAGTGATTATAGTAATTGGTAGCATATAGCGCTGTCTGTACTGTGAACTTTTTTTATGAGAAACGAATCAAATTATCTATTAAATCATTTATTTGAAGGTAAATTCATTATATTATATACTCGTAGATGTATTAAGTATACTATATTATTCTTTATTTCATTCAAAATATTAGCTTTCTAGCTAAAAATACTAAAATTGATTTTTACAGTACATAATATAATCCATATTGTGGAATTCACAATAGAGAATGTTAATTTAATCACAAATTTTGATTTAAAAATAGTATTTTGTGTCAAATTTCAAAAAGAACGAATTTGTAATGTAATTTATTAAGTAAAAGTAATAATTCTACAATTATCTTTAAAATTTAAGGTATTTGAGAAAATTGTATTGATTTTCATTTTATTACTATAAACATGTAATATAAAACAGTATCTTAGTTATTATAGAATTATGAGTATAGATAGCGCTTCTAGCGATCTATGGCATCTAGAATATAATATATTAGATTACATAGAGTTTCGATTAGACATGAAAGTATTTATATTAAACATCGATTTTACAAGAAACACTTATAGGCCGTAAAGGTTACAAAGATTGTGCATTAATTTATTTTCATATTACTTTAACATAGTTATATCCTTATTTCATTTACATGATAGGATTGTAAAATTACAGTTATAACTTAGCGCTAAAAAGCGCAAAATAATTTTGAAACCACATTCGTAGGTTCGCATGAAATGCCTAGAGTTGAACACCCTGTATTATCCAAAACGTATTGTAACTTATAAAATTATATAACTTATTGTAATAGCAACATAAATAGTATAAGTGCATTTCAGATGTATAACAAGATATAGACACAAATAAACATAAAACTATTGTAAATTATTGCACTCGGGTAATGAATAAAGTCTTTGGTATAAAAAAATTATAGTGAACAATATCTGTAAATAAAGTAAATTTGATAATAATCAAACAAACGTAATACAGCGATCAAAAATTAAATGTCCTACATATTGTTTAATTCATTTTTATTTGAACAAACGTGCATATATCTATTGTAGGCTGTTATTTCTAAAAAAATATTGTAAAATAGTACACACAGGCAACGTACATTGAAACAACATTTACACAAGAAATGAAAATAAAAGTGTTTGATTTTATTTCAAATATCTACAATTTGAACACGACATAACTACGCATATATAAATTCGATATCGAAAAACACTACTAAGTCGCAAGTAGCGCTATACACCTACAAAATAAATTTAATTTGAAATGAAAAAGGCGAATAAGTTTATAGCTAGTAATAGCTTTTAGAAAGTTTGAAAATATGATAATTTCGAATCTAGATTAAAAAAGAAAAAATATTTTGAAATTATCCAAAAAACACCTTTCCCACGCTTTCACTTCATAGCAAGATAGTCAAAGAGAACCTAGTATCAATACACTTTCCACTCGACATCGAGCGGATCGAAATTGCGTGTTGAGTGGTGGAATTTAATGCTGCAGTTTGTATTATCAGAGCAGAAAAAAATTATAACTTAAATATAATCATTCTTCCGAGTGCTGATCGATATGGGAATCGATATATTATCTATATATCGAGAATATGTCGTCACTAGTTACCAACATTTCCTTGATTTTACTTTAAAATGTAAATGTTAGAACCTTTTCAGCTCAAATATTTTCTTTTTTAATCTATTTCCTAAGTTATATTTAAGAGTTAAAATTTTGCAATTTATTTGCACGACATTATAACTAGAGTTTTAGTATTAATACAAAATAGACTTGATATTCAAAAATAACTTATTCACCCTATCGTGGACATCACTTATGTTTCTAACTCGTGTTAAATGTAAACATGTGACAATATTTACAACATTAACTATTGTTTTTACATAAATAGGTACAATATAATGATTTATAATTTGTGGTTAATAGACAATTACATCTTGTTCACAGTTTGCACTGAAACATGGCTTCGAGGGTTTATTTTTACCATCAATCATTTGTAAGGTATTAACTGACAATTGAGTTTAAATATAATTACTTAATGCTGTGTTGGCTATATTAAAAATGTAGAGAACATTAATTATATTTAAGAAGACGTAGAAAGAATTAAATGTATGAAAATGTTTGGACTTGGTTATTTTTTATCTAAAATGATTTAATAGTAAATAATATATTCCATCAAAGCCAATTCAGCGTCTAAACCGTGACTAACTACTGTTTTGGTGTTAATCCTTTTGCCAGCCTGGACGGACGTATGTCCTCAGGAACTCTAACTAACTAACTTACCAATATCTTATTCTATCACACAAATGTAAGACTTGTCAACTTACTGTGTCAATTTATAAATGAAAATTAATTCCGTTTGCATCGACTTTGTATGTACATATTGTATCGCATCCATTATTTTTATCTAATTCATTTACTTATATGAATATAATATTATGTACATATTATAAATATTTCTACGTTCATTTCAATATTGACTCTGTCACTCAGAGGCTTAGATATTTAGTTGTTCAACATTCGTTTTGATCATAATTAAATACAAAATGTCATTATTACTTAAATATTCCAAGGTTATGAGAATTCTAGGAATCCTTAGTAACTTACAATTTTTAATTCTATCTAGCTTATAGAAAACATATACTGATATTTCAACTACTTAAGACTTCATCATATCACGTTCTATATAATGCAGTCTGGACTTTCATTTCTTTATTTCATATTTATAAAGTTTTATTACTATCCAAAAATGACACTTTATGAATAACATCAAAGGACAATATATATTATTACCTCACTTAATCATATCATACTAAACATATATTATATTAACTTTTCACTTTGCCTTTAAAAGTATAATTGATGTCGTAAAATAATGCGTAATAAATCGTTCTGCTTTGATGTAACTTGAGGTAACTGTCTAACGACTAAAACAATTTGTCAAATTATTTGGTAGGCACAATGGTATATTCTGAAAGACAGAAATAT
This sequence comes from Podotricha telesiphe, assembly GCA_038994665.1. Classification (NCBI taxonomy): domain Eukaryota; kingdom Metazoa; phylum Arthropoda; class Insecta; order Lepidoptera; family Nymphalidae; genus Podotricha; species Podotricha telesiphe. Next base: position 200,086 of record JAOYRR010000103.1, read on the forward strand.
AATGAGCAAGGAGAAGAAATGATAGAGTAAATGTGCGCTTTATATTCTAAATATTTGAGAAAAAGTAGAGATTTGTTAAGTATTTTATTTTAATAATTTTATATATAAGTACTAAGCGCTTGTCTGAAATCATGTAGTGCTGCTAATAGTTGAGGTGCAGTTGGTCGAGCTGGTGGTGAGGTAGTCCAACACCAAGACATGAGACCGTACCTGGTGGGATAATGTTAAATAAAGTTATATATATATAATTTTCCTTTTTTATTTTCACTTTTAACCCACTTGCTTGCGTGGGGTATAGTAACACCAAGTGTCCTATTGCCTTTACACTTTACTCGGTTCTTTCTGCCTATTTAAAATTATACATACTTATTTTACATAAATACTTACAATTCATCAGGACAGTTGTGTGGTTGAGAAGGTCTGTATCCTCCGTTGAGAAAGGCTCCAACGTCAGCTGCATCCAATTCTGCTAGAGGGGACGCTCCCAGCGTTGCTAGTTCCCAAAGTGTTATTCCTAATGACCACTATTAAAAAAACGTTAAGTTCTATTATTTCTATTTCTACTGCAAATTATAATTTAATACCAAAAGAGAGAGAGAGACAGAAAAAAATAACAAAACGTTACAAAAACTAGAAGAAACAATACGTGAAGCAATTAGTTCGGAGAACTGCTAAAGCCTACTTGGGTTTCGCTTCGGGTTTTTCAGCTTTCGGATATTGGTTTAAGATCTCTCTTTCGCTGCAACACTATGGACACTTCTATGGTGAATCCATGAAGTTTAAAGTATTATCTCATATAATATATATATATATATATATATACTTACCATATCAGATGCAGTAGTATATTGATTCTGCAACAGCGACTCTGGAGCCATCCACTTCACTGGCCTATTCTCGTTGTCACCTAAACAGTGGTAATCATCCGGGAACAGATCCCGTGATAGCCCATTGTCTGTCACTTTCAGTCTCAGTTTCTCGTCCACTCTGTTGAGGGATATTGTGTGAAGAATATTGGATACATATTATTGATATTATCTTTTAGTTTCGGGGAAATTGATAAAAATAGATCAGTATTTTATTGTCCTAATTATTAACTGTAACACATTACGAACGTGATAAAGTATTTCTAAAAAAAATAATTTAAATTCTATACTTGAGTACAGGGCCTATAATGTTAAAGATTCATTGCTACACATGGCATAGTATCATCATCAATAGAAGCGCTACTTTTTGAATTAATTCTAGAGTTAATTCTTGGCATAGACATTAGTTCCATCGTCTATTCACATAGAGCAATCGTGGAGCAATGGGAAAGCGTCTCAATAAAAACCTGATTGGCAGTGGGCACGATTCTCACCCGTTGGAAAGATTTATATTTAAAATATTTTAATTTCTCCGGTTTGGACTAAATGGCGTTGAGTGGGCACAATATCTCGAATTCGGAGGAAAGTGTATATTGGAGTGTATTTACACTAGGTTATCTGTATACCCTGGTATGCGGGAAAAAGCGAGAAGCTAAAATAAAAACTTATTATTATATATTTATTTATATATTATTTTTTATGGTTATCAGCACAGTCCGTCCATCTTACCGTCTTAGGTAAGGATCTATCTACATTAGGATCTTAATTTTAGTACCTAAAATGAAAAGTAAGCCTATATTAATTACTACTGGTATTATTGACTTACATGCAATTCCTAGCTGCAATATCAGCGTGTACCACGCGCTGAACGTGTAGGAACGCTAAGCCACAAGCGGCTTGCGCCCCTAAATCCACTAGATCCCTTGTCGCTGGAGCCGCTTGTTGGCCCAGACGACACGATGTTAAGAATCTATTAGCAAATTTATTACTTATTTTTTTTAAATGTCTATACTCATTTAATATATGATATAGAATGTTAAAGATCAGAATTATTGGAATATAAAAATGCTATTATAATCTGAAATTAAAGTTGCTACGAGTGTAAATTTATGATGCAGTTATATTATTTTATATAAAATTTAATGTATCAATAGTGTGTTTTTACCAGTATCCTCGCTGACATCTAAAATAAGTGTAGCATTAGCAACGTGTGTGACACTTCATACAAGGGTGTATAAAGTGACATACACGTATTTATTTATTTAGTTTAATGTACTTTTAATATTATTTTAAAACTTTTATTCCCAATGTAAATGTAAACTATTTTTAAAATGAGGAAAAAATATAACCTTTCCTTCACCTTTTAATAAATATAATTATATATATACTACATGCGAAATTAACAAAGAAAATGGCAAATGTCGGTTAATGGTAGTTCGGGGTGCTAATAGCTTACTGAAAGGTGTTAAATGTCAAAGTCAAAACAATGATATGAAATAGACGAGTCGAGTCATCATGTATGAGTAGACACGTCTATCCCTCGTGTAGTTTTAACATGTCGTGTCGCTGGTACATTTGAAATGCCTTCCGTATTTATGTACGCTAGGATTCAAAGTATTTTTAAGTAGTGTATAGAACTAGCTTAAAGTTATTTTTTTTAATTTAAATTAATTTCTAGTCCTTGTTGTACTGCTGTGGTTATATTGTAGACTTGACCATTAAAAATATCGCCATTATATATAATGATTTCGTATTACGCACATATTCTGGATCATTTATAAATAAATATGTATATAAAATAAGGTGTATTTATACAATATTTTCCAACAACGATATGGTCAAATTCAGTTTCATGATATCGTCGATGATTTCAAGTAACCGTCAGTGCTACGACGATAATAATAAATGCAAATCATTGCAAAGCAGTTGGGGTGTATTTAAATAACAAAAAAGGTTGCTGCTCTATTTCCTTTTCGGTCGTAATATATTTTTTTTATTTACAATACGTTGTTATACGTTTGTTAAGATATAAAATAGTAATGGCTCCTATATGTCCATATTTAAGACGAATAAAATAACTAATTGCTTTAGTGTAACTTGCAGAATGTAATACTTAAAAGTAACAAAAAAGTAGTTATTGTCTTTGGAAAATTTCTTCTTTCTTGTAAATTAGGTTTATAATATTTGAATAGCATATATGAAAGATACATATAAATATATCTTTAATTTCAAAGGCACTATAAAGTGCCCATAAACTAATAAGTCTGTTCTTGTTGAAAGTTCAAATGATACGAATATGTTAAAAACAGTTCTATATAAACTCATATATACCGAAAGCTTATACAAATCAAATGCTATATAAAATGACAATTACGATTGGAAATGCCTAAAATTTAGTTTATAATGAATTTGTTTGGGACGAGCATCGACCGCAGTGACCGCAGCCGAATAATTAAATGTACCCAATTACATTTGGCTGCTATTATATTAAATTCTAATATGATAAGCTTATTTGATAACATAAATAATACTTAAATAATGTAAGTCACGATGCTAACTTCAATATCTATATAAATATAACAACACTATTTTACTTATTTCATATTTAGTCATACATATATATATATATATATATATATATATATATACATACATACCATAGAAACCTTTGTTTATAGTTGTGTAAATATATGTATGAGTATATAGATTGAAATATCTATTAGTGATAAGTTCACTTGCTAATAACATTGGTAATTTTCCATAGACGTTTCTTACAAAGTACAATAAAGAATATATTACAATAAATGTATATATTTCATTATGTTATTGCCGGGTGATGATGAACCAAAGTTTTGACTTTCTTATTGTTATATGATAACATTGTCGACATGTTTATATTTATAACGTAGATTCCGTTAAAACATAAATGTCAATGTTAGAGAATGAGAGTCAAGTTTGATATAGACAACCATTTATATAAAAAAAACATATTTAGAAAACGTTTAAAAATTTTAACGCAGCGGGATTTCAAACTTGTATACGTTTTCTAAATATATGTTTTACAATTGGGAAATTAAATGCTCAGAAAATGAATGAAGTGTGTGAATAAAGAATTTTTCACTTTAAAAAAATGCATAGCAGAGAAATGTAAAAATCTCTCTACAGAGATGTTAACTGCAAATATAAGTTGTAATTAGTGTATAAGAATTTCGACGTAGCCGGATGTAGAACGCATGGCTTAGCGGCATGGTTCTCACGAGGCACAGTTGCAAATCCTGCTGTCAATTTTGATACGTTTTCTAAATATATGTTTTTCAATTTTCCAAGTGTGGGAATAACACTTATAATTTAAAAAAAATAAATAATAATTTATATTCTTATGCTTAGGTGTCGATTTCACCACTACAAATTTAAAATAATTTAAAGTATATTTATAATATAAGTAAGTAAATAAGTTAGAGGTCCGGATTTGACTTAGTAAAACGAAGTACTGTCCATAAAACTTCTATCACGCAATCTATCACTCATAGTTCGTGATGCAATATTTTTTGTTTATTTTTTTAAAGTGTTATACGCACACTTAGAAAATTGAATGTCTGTATTAAAGTAACTTACCTTTTTAAATTGGAAGAATGTGACACACAACAGTATACTAATAGTGGTTTCCTAGCTTCTTCTGCACAAGCTGCTATCGGTGTCAGTACATTACCATGTACCAGTCCACACAGTCTTAGACCTTCTGCTACGAGTAGAGCTGCTTGCATTGCTGAGGCAGCTTCTATATATAAAAAATATTTAAAAAAAACTTATAAGAATTAGAATGCGTCCCTAATTTATTTATTTTTTCCGCTTCACGCTTTCGTCCGCATAGCAGAGTAGTCAAAAAGAACCTAGAATCAAGACACTCCGTTCTCCAGAATTAGACTCATTTTCGCCTCAATTTGGAACATTGCGTGTTGAGTTGTTGGGGAACTCAATGCCGCGCATTGTCGTGGGTACTTGAGCAGAGAAATAAAATAATTTAATTTGTCACAACCAATTGTGTTTACCACAGCGCCACATTACGAGTACATGTACATTATTTGTCACTCCTTTAAGAAAAAAAATATTTCAATATGACAAGCTATAATTCTACAATTACACTATAGCTCAAATAATCCTTATACTAAATGTTCAAAAATAAAAATAGCTTTTCCGTATTTTTTTTAAATAATTAAATGTCATTTACCTGAAACAGTCTTTACTAAAACTTCTTCGTACGTATCTCCACGCTTGAAGACACCTTTGTAAACTCTTCCAAAAGTACCCTCGTGGACTAGAATTTCAAGACGAATGTTTGACCTCGGTGTTGTCAAGTAACGCAGTTGCTCTGCCGGATCCGTTATGCGGTCTTTTGTTACCGTTTGCTGTTGATTGAATAGTTTAAAAATAGTTAAAAAAAAATTCTCGTTTATTTTTATTTATTTTCTTTACTTTTTCTGAAATTTAATCATCAGTAATTCAGAAATTGAGTCATAAAAATAATACAAGTAGCTACATAATATTTATTTACCAATATACGGCGTCAATATGACGGGAGTCCGTCGTCGTAGCATTTAAAAACACCGTCGTCAATATAGCGTTGTAGTATTTGTGCGAATTATATATCCATACTAACTTACTTACAATATTTTATAAATGCGAAGGTAACTCTGCCTGTCTGTGACGTCATCACGGTCAAACCGCTGAACCGATTCTGATTAAATTTTATGTAGAGGTACTTGAGGGTCTTGGGATAAATATAAGTATTTTTTCTACATATTTGTAGTTTTTCCAGGAATTTTATTATTATACGAATAGGTCGCCGAAAATACGAAACGAAAAATAATTCACGCGAACTAAGCCGCGAGCGCGTCTTTCGTTTATAATTAATTTTAATACTTCAAAGTAAATATGCTGCGTTAGGTTACGTAAATGTGCGTTGACATATTATGTTCCGAGCTTTTTTCATCTTTTTACGCAATATTAGTGCACAGTTACACCTAACTGACAGGTTAGCCTAAACGCTTAAACTTATTGCAAATATCCCTAGCGGTAAGTTACTGTCCATGCATTTTATCTTTTTCTTTTTTAATCGGGTAAAAAAAATATTTAATGGAATATAAAGTGGAGTTATGATGACATCAGTATTATACGTATTAATTATTATCCTTAAATATAGAATTTTATATTCATAATATTATATTTACTATGTTTATTATACATGGAATGAATATATATACGCCACTCAATGTCTCATTTTTGTTCCAAAACTCGTAACCCAAAGGTTGCCTGGAAAAAATCATTAATTAGCGACTACACCGCCTTTTGTGCTCACATTTGCTATTTTCGTTTGTATATTATTTTTTTCTATTGTTACTTCTATTTATTATTTTTTTCTATTGTTAACTTCTATTTATTATTTTTTTCTATTGTTAACTTCTCTTATGTATTTTGTGTTGTACAATGAAGTTTTAATCAATCAATTCAAGAAATGTAAAGTAACATTTCTTTTTCAGGATTTCATATCACTATATGCGCGCACACACACACATATACACACACACATATACACACACTTTATATTTATTGATTCACTGTTATAAATAATAATATATTGTTTTCTTTTTGTTTAAATTTTTAGTTGGTGAAACTAAATTGTAGTCAACGGGGAAACGAGTAATTCCCAACACCTAGATTACTTATTAATTTGTAACTAAATTTATTTTTAATTGTAATTTTTTTTAATATGAAGCATATAGATAATACATTCAGACCTGGCAATACCAATGCTTACGGAACCAGATTACGTTAATACCAAACACATTTCGTCAAGGCAATTTAACCGTGTAACAGAGGAATTCTTAATAAAGATTTCTGCCTTGCCTTTAAAACACTAATTCATATTTCTTAAAGATTCAACGCCTCGACGCGATGAAACTTACGAACAAAGGGGGTTGCAAATTAAAAATGCCGTTCGTTGCCAAGGCTTATAATCCTTTTAATTATGATGTTGAATTATCTAGAAATGATATGTTATGTTTCATTTTTGTATATTTTATATCATCTTCATATCTGATTCCACTAATAAAAAAGGTAAAACTGATTTCTTAACTAATTGATACCGCAACTACTTTTGTCTGAGTTCTGACTATATGATATACTATTTCCATTTACCACTTGTTTATATTGCCACATGGACTAAAATTGTAATAAGTTCACATTTTTAAAATGTTATCCTCACACTAAAACTATCAAAAAAGTTATAGAAAACGTATTGAAGGAACGGATTCTAACCTGCGTCTCTTGGGAACCTTCAAAGCGCTCTGACCGCTAAGTCATACATTCTATATCGGCTACGTCAAAATTCTATATTAAATAGCCAAATGAGAATCGAACCCACAACCAATCAAGATTAGTCACTGTCTCACTGTGCCACAGTGGCCTCACGTGTATATATATATATATATATATATATATATTAAAGAATACCAAGAAGAAAAGAAAAACAGATTTTGCCCAACAGTCAGTTTCCAAGTTTATAGTAAGCTATTAAGGAGTAAAGCTAGTACTCTTGTATCGTCTAACAATACCAGCGTTTGGCAACCGCAAAAGGCTCATGGACTTTAGTCGACTTGTTTGTGGCTTGTATTTAGTTAGATAACGATGGATTCTCGTTCAGGCATAAAGCCAAAGTCTTCGGTATTAATTAGTTTGAATACAAGTACTATGTATGTACTAGGGATAGATTCTATAAAAATATTAGATACTACCGACCCGCTCGTGGCCAGCGAAAGCTATATAACTGAACTATTTTGTTTATTACTCACTTAAATTACAAACTTTGTCTAAATTTATAATTAAAATGGCGATTGAAATTCACTTAATGTTATGGGAAGTTAACTAAAATACAATAGTCAAAACTGAATTTTAATCGGTTTAGCCGTTTTTGAGATTATTGGGCACAAATGCACAGATAAACAAAAAATATATAAATTTCTATATATCTTCCATGTACAGACAGCGACGAGTAATATTTTTTATTATATGTATGATTATGAATTTGTATATACATATTGTGAATTAACAAAAATTAAGCTAAAAATGTTATTACTTACAGTTTCAAGGATTTAAGTTTACAAATTTTACGCATTTTAATGTTTTATGATTTACAATTGAAGGGCTTTTCCAGTACAACTTAGAAAACTGGAGGCCAAGGAGATCGGTAATTGCATTACGTTTGTAACACGTGAAGGGGTGCAGCTCGTTTAAATTGGATCCTTAATGAGTTAAAGGGCTCATTTTCTGAGCAATTCAATCTTTCATTCAAAGATGAAAAAGTTTTAAACTAGCTCTTGCTACACATAACGGACACAATCTAGAAGTGTTACTTCTGAGTGTTTTTTTCTATATTAAACATGTTTAAATTCACTTGTTAGGAATGTAACCCACAACTAATTGCGTTTACAATCAGAAGCTATTCCACTTCACCACGATGGTTACTCACATTACTGATTTGTAGGATATTTTATACACACCGCCTTCTTTTAAGACTATTTACATCGTTTACGTCCATTACAAAATGTAAAATTTCAATTTCTTCGGTTACCGTAATAATTAAGTAAAATCATCTCTTAGCTCTTCTCCACTCTCTCTAAGGAACCTGCATGCCAAATTTCAGCGTTCTACGACCAGTAATTTCGGCTATCCGTTGTCAGTTACGCACGCGCTATATACACATATATATATATATATATATATATGTAGGTAAGTAGAAAAATATCCTATTCTGTAATAGTAAAAATAGTAGGTTGTAAACATATTCAACGAGTACCTGTCACAAGTGCCTATTTGCACTATACAATTAGAAACGTCCCAAATATGTTATATTATATAAAAGTTTTAGTTATTAATAAGTATTATAATAAATCATAACTTTTTTCCAGCTTCACTCAATTTTACGTATAGCAGTGTAGGCAGAGTTCTCCACTTTGGTGGATCACAACACTGTGGTTTGTCAGCAGAACAGAGAAATGAAAATAATTTTAATATAATCATTCCCCCTGTTGAGAATCAAACCAACAACCATAGCGTATACAGTAAGAATTAAAATTAAAATATTGGAATTTTAATATTCATACGTATAACTTGTGACATTACTAATATATTCCCATTTATAAGACAAAAATAAAGAGTATTATGAATTACAAATATTGTTACAATATCTGCAGCATTACCCTAGAGCAGTATTCCATGGGATAAGATACTATGAAAGTAACTAAAATAAACAAGTCGGGCCGTATTAACGCCTGTAAACTGTCTAACTTTTCTGACAGCGTACGCAGCACAGCTTAGCCTACTCGCAAGAGAAGACAGGTGGGTGCCCAATGAAATGAAATTCCAATCCAGAGTAATTCCAAAAAGTACTGCGGAGTCAGTAAAATGATAATTTCATTATTAGACATAAGTTAGGCTTTTGTCTCTTCTCATTGCGCAAACTCTCTATTTATATAGTATTTCTTGTATATATAGTATTTCGATACATTTAGTTTTCTTCATGTTAATACCGAGTTGTTAATAGTAAAGCAGTGAAGTATTTGCGACAACTCAATATCGCAAAACTCTTAGCAGAAAACGGAAGATCGTTTATATACATTAAAAATAAGAAAGGCTCTAAAATTGATCTTTGTGGCACACCCATCCGTAGATAGCAACCGGATGGCTTCACAGTAATTACAGCAACATGCTGAATTTTAGTAATGTACGAAGCAATGAGATCAGACGCTATCACACAGCGCCATGATGGCATCAAATTTATTAACTAATACGCTTTTATTAGTTTTACTTCAACCTATAATTTATTATTGAATCAACTAAGGTAAATATTGTCTTGTTATTTGGCCAACTTCTTGACATTTCCTGGAAAATTTGCAAACGTCGCCATATCGAACAATTGACTAGATAGCAGAATAAAATAATTAAGACGTGTTTTATAACAAAATGGTCAACAAATTCCACTAACTTACTAGTGAAAACTAACCGACTGGTCAACAAATTCTATTAACGTACTGGTCAATAAATTCCACTAACTTACTTGTGAAACGTGTGTAAGGTTGGACGCAGCATAATAAGACACGCGGGACTCAGGCTTAGCATAAATATGCTCGCCAATGTGCGTAGTCGCGTAGGGTGAGGGCGATCTACGACTACCTGTGTGGAACAAAATAAATATTAGTAATAGTTATTTAGAATTTATATTACATAATTATGGTCTGTATTTTACAAGATTAAAATAGAGCGCCTTATGGAACATTATCATTCCGTTAATAAATTTCCTTTACGAAAATTTCGGCCAGGTTACCAGAACACTTACTTGCCAGCAATAAATAGCAAATACATATTCGAAACGAGTTAGGTGTTGAAAAAATCAATGATTTTTAAAATTCACTGAACTGAAAAATTTACTGGTAAACTAGTTACGAAATCTTATTAAATTTAATTTTCATACGTATCATTAATCACTCTCTTCTGGATTTCCTATCGAATATTAAGATTCATATTGGGTTTGCGGAACACTATACTGTTCTTAATTTACCAGACTGGGGAAATGAAAATTATTTAATTCATAAGCAATAGTTCCGCAAGTGGGAATCGAATCTACAATCACCGCGTCATTCTTTATGTGGAGATAAATCTACATATAAATAACTTACCAAAGGGAAATTTATGTAGGCTGGCTATAGTGGCGTAAGAGCCTGTAGAGCTCGGCGGTCGACCGAGTGTGTCCAAGCGTAGTAATACATTCTGGTGACTGCCATACGCCGCTGTTGTGTACGAGGTACTGAAATTATTTAGCTTGTTAATATATGTTGAATATATGGAATTACTTCGTTTATCATATTGACATATTGTAAAACGAAGAAACCATACTTAGTTTTGTTTTTTATTTCTAAAGTATTTATGTATTTCTAAGTAATGAAAATGTATATATGTAATGTAAATATCTTGATAATAGTACATTTATTTTTCTTAATAGACTCTATTTTTATACAGAAAAAAAACAGTTGTCGTCGTCATCTCTGCTATCCGACGCCCACTGTTGGACATAGGCCTCGCCCAAGAATCTCCATGACGATCAATCCTGCGCTTCCCGCATCCAAGGGCATCCAGTGACCTTAACTAGAACGTCGGTCTACCTGGTAGGGGATCTGCCCAGTAAGCGTCGTCCGGTTCACAAGAATAGTATATTGACACATACTATTCTTACTAACCGAACTTTTTGTTAAAAGTATTAATCAAGAACCGTCTGTTTATTTCTTGTAGTTACCGTACCAGAATACCGTAATGACTTCAACTATATAGTCAATACTTGAAGTCATTACGGTTACAAAATTAGTGATATATAATAGTATATAATCAATATTAAGAGCCCATCGCCGCATCGGGCCAAGCTACTATATAGTTTTTTTTTTTTCAAAATCTATCTATACATATAATATAAATGTACCTGGTCTCTACATGGAACATATATGAAAAAAAATATTAGAACCCAAAACAATGATTGATTGAATGATTTAATTTTCTGTCCTGTTTGTCTTGGCATTTACCCACGCTTATTTCAGAAATGATTTAACCAATGTAAATGTCTATTGTATAGTATGGTATGGTAAGCTTCCCTTAACGTTTAGTGTTTATTTTATTTCAATCGGTTCATAAATAAAATAGTTACTACAATTTAAACTATAAATTTAAGCAAAGTTTGTGATTTATTTGAGAACGCGTCCGAGCAAAGAAACGACATAGTTTAATCGTGTAGATTACGAAGGAGAAGCCGCGAGAGGTTCGCTTTAATTTTAAATATATTTGAGAGCACCATTTAAATACAAATGTAAAAAGAAGGTTTGCAAAAAATTTTTAATAAATAATAACACGAAAATGAAAAGGTTCTTTTTAGGGGTACATTTATCCAGAGCCACAAACAATTATTCAAATCAGTCGCAGGTAGGCCCATCCTTATGTAACTTGCAAACTTAATAGCTATAACAATAAATAAAATACTTAATATCTCTACAACATTAAAAAAAGATTGAAATTTATTTAGTAGTTCCAGAAATTTAGGTGACACATTGAAAAAGACTAATAGACAAACAGACAGATATAATATATTATATTACATAATATTTAGATGATGAAAAATTTATAGTGGATTACCACTATAAATTTTTCATCATCTAAATATTAGATATTTAAATTATTTTTACTGCCTTGTTAAATTATAAGTAGACGTATAGTATAATCAAGCACAAATTACCTCTCGTTGAATTAAAAAGGGAAAAACTCATCAAAAGCGCCACTATTCCACATATTTTTAATGCATATTTTTATACATGCTGTACGTAATTATAGTCATTTACCGCGAAAACAATTTAGGACGTAATGAGGGCTCTCATGCTACTTGTCTTTGTAATAATATGGAATATAATATTTACATTTTGTTACTTATTTTTTAGCTTCACGTTTTTTCTCACATAGCAAGGTAGTTAGAGATAACCTAGAGTAAAGACCCTCCGTTCTCCACTTTCTGCTCGTGAACTCAACATCGCGTGATAATAAATTAGGTTATAATAAAATTTTACAGTGATATTACTGTACTTAGGAAATTGAACAACATTTTTAGAAAATATAATCATTCCCTCGAGTGGAAATCGAACCCACAACCAAACAAACAAACGCACGTAAACAGTACGCATCTATTTGCATTGTATGGGGCGGTCCCGAAGAATGTCTTATAAAACAATTCTTCTGCGAAAGAATATTTTTGTTTTTTTTTAATAATTCATTTTTTAAGATGTCGTGTATTTTATAAAATTGATTATGACCTTTATATTTAAATGCAATTTTACAATAATAAAAAATAAAAAAATAAAATTTTGCACAAGTCTGAAATATCGCAAAAAGGCAAACAAAACCCCTGATAGGAAAATGAAAGCGATACGCGAAACCTTTCAAGGTGGCGATACAATTTCAAATCCAGACTGGCTTGAGGTTAGGTGCATATGTATAGCATAGATATATATATATATATTAATAAAAAAATATTTTTAATAGACTTATTAAATTTATTAACATATTAATAACATATATTAGTAAACAAGAAGTTTAGTATAGAAACTTTTTGTTATAGAATTTCCTATATTTTTTTTTTATTTTATTTTATCATAGTTGGTTTATATACTTTTTTACACTTGTCTTGGGTCCTATATAACAACTTCTAATTGAGAAAAGTTATAATTTTCTATGTAGTTTTATTAGTTTTATAATGCATTTTCCAAGTTTCGGCAAAGAAAATAGTAAATTTAATGACGAATAATTTAATATATTATAATTTAGCGCCAAGATTCTTAATAAGAACTAATTGAATTTTTAATTAGGTTGTTGGTTCGATTCCCACTCGGGAAATGATTATATTTATATAAAAAAAGACATATTTAGAAAACGTATAAAAATTTGAACGCAGCGGGATTTGAGCCTCATAATAAAGCCCACGCCTCTTGAAAAAAAAATATTTATATTATTTTAATTTTTCCGTTCGATCGATCTGAGTGTCCCAACCTTCCTTTGCGCGAAGACGAAACGGATCTTAATTAGACTCAAGACCATAACTCTCAGGCAGGCAGCTTAATAAATGCGTATAATGTATGAAAATTGAAATATTTTAATTTTAATATTATATATTAGTCTTAAATAAAACACATTGTATTAATATACAAAGTACAAAGAAATTAATATACTATTCGAATATAATAAAGTCATATCTTTAAAATTCAATAATAATATTTGCATCGAGTTACAGATTATTTCATTAAAAACTACTAACTAAATATTAAATGTCATAAGAAAAATGTGACTACAATTTTATCAAACGCTTTTGTCTTTTATCAATTTATTATGTTTTATCTTATCTCTATACTTGTGAAAGGAAAACCATTTTTCATTACGAAGCACTAAAGCAATTAGACGTCACCGCATAATTTATTATCGGTGCTATCATCCATCAGTATGCCTTTGGGAACACCAATATGTTAAGAACATCGTTTGATTTAGAGCTTTTATAGAGCTTTTCAATTTTTTTATTTTTACTTATCTCCTTCAATGTGTGGATGAAAAATTGTTTGAAACTAGCGACTCACTCGCGGCTTCGCCTGCGTAAACTAGACAACTAAACTATTTCGTTTTTCGCCTGCCCACGTTAACTTAAATCATAAATTTTGCTTATATTTGTAATTTAAATGACTGTAACTTTTTTACTTATGAACTGATTGATGGACAGTTTACCACAATACAATAGTAAAATCCATTTAAGCCATGTATGATATAGCGTGCACAAACAAACAAACAGAAAAGAAAATTAAAAGTAATTGTTCGGGTTCTATTATCCCTAATAATATTGGTTTACTATATCTTCCATACAGACAGCGATCAGTTACATATATATAATATTATGTATAGATGAAACTTTTACTTTTTGAGATTTTCGGTATTTCGCTATTCCGTACACCAGAGTAGACACGCCACGCGTTGTGTTGCCAGATTAAAGTAATAATTATTTTTTTAAATATAATTGCCCCTAGTGGAAATCGAAGGCACAATTATTTGCTTGTACCATCGGAAGCTGTCCCACCTTAACCGCTAAACGCGTATACTTTAGAATACATTTTTGAAAATTCGAAGTTTTAAACACATTTCAGTAGTCCGTGCTCACACAGGTGGACTGAGTTGGTATTCACCATAGGAACGATGGAGGCGAAGATTTCAAGCCAAACATCAAAACTCAACAGTCTCTATTGTTTAGAAAGAACATAAGTTCATACTCACATATCCACTTTCCCCTCATACTTAAGATATTGCGTGTTAGGTAGCGGAGTTAAGCTTTGTCTTTTTGATTTTTAAAGTAATAAGAAACTATTTTTTATCTAAACAGTAGGTAGATACTTTAAATTTGACTCAAATCTTGAACAATCGCTTGATTCAACAAATAATTTTAAACTATTGAGCTATGGTTATTCCACTTGATTTACAAATTATTGTAATATTTAGAAGTTATTTGACATGCACATAATTGAAATAAAGCTCTTTTAAGTTTCTTTATTCAGTCGTTGTTTTAAAATAAGCTAAATTAAAGTACAAATTAACATGTATTCAAGAATCAGAATACACACGCTTGTATCCTCAAAAATATAAGTGTATTAACATAACTTTACTTGATATTATGATATTTTACTATCTTTAGCAAGACCATACAAAAAGTTACTCACAGAATGTCAACAGCCTGCTAAATTAAATAGGCAATACAAGGATCTTGTGACGGAAAAAAACTTTTTTAACTTTTCTTATTTAAACACCCTTAACAGACCCTTAAATATTTGAACAGCTATTAGGATATAATTTTAAAAGAGTTAAATGGTATTTCTCAAGGAAATTGCAAACTGGGAAGGCTTTTAAATGAAGTTATCTTACTTTTCAACTTTAACTAATTAATTGTGAAAGTTTATATAACATTTTATTATTCCTGAAACGAGAGCGTGCCAAGTAGATAATAATTAATTGTGATATTTTATGAAATTCAGTTAATTTTGAACAAAGATTGGTTCAGATCTCAAGTGGCTGTTTGTTTTTTTTTGTATTTATATAAGTTTACTGGTATATACTGCCTAGTCACGTAGAGATGCTGCAGTTGCCATTAATTTCGCCTATTATCGTAATTTTATTTATAAAAAATACATATATAAAATAAATTTTCCTTATGACGACAGAATAGTGACTTCACTTTTATATTTCAGAGACCAGATTATATTTTACCAGAAATAATGTACCTATAGTTGATTTCATAAGGTCGTATATTAATATACTTTTTATTATTTTATGTTATTAATTTTATTTGAGGATGCGCAATAAAGGGTTTTTACATAATTATTATGTAATATACAAGTTGTTTCCTTCTCCCATTGCTATAGATTTTTTTCTAACTTCTACCTTTTGGTCACACATCAGAAAAATATATCGTTCTCGTCTAATTTCCTGACAATACATCATTTGTTTTTAAAATAAAAATAATATTGTGTCTGTATGTGTATCAAAACTTTATTTTAGTATAATTGAGTTAGAAGAACGTACGAGAAATGAAATTCGGATTCAGCCAATTTAAAACCATTACTAACTTCACTGTATGTTTCTACTGATAAGAACGAGAGTACTTTAAATATTTAAAATTCTTTTAAACGACTTTTAGCTTCTGTTTTTGTAATAATGTTATTCACACATTTAGGAAATTCAAAACATATTTAGAAAACGTATAAATTTTTTAACGCAGCGGGACTTGAACCTGCGCCTATTGCAAACCGTTCAAGCGCTTTGACGGCTAAGCCATGCGTTCTGCGTTAAAATTTTTATACGTTTTCTAAATATGTTTTGACGTGTAAATTGTTAATAAATATAATACCTATCCTTTAAAAAATTATGTCTAATACCATCATTTTAAAATAATTTACATACTGTATAGAATCATGATGCCTTGCTTTGTTGCCACGTTTGTACAGGGTCCCAGCGGCGGCCGCACCAGCTAACAAAGCTAATGCAGCTGCGGCACAACCACCCGCCGCGAACAAAACACCTCCGGAACTTCGGTTAGCATCTCCCGCTAGTCTTGCTGTTTCATTATGAGTGACTATTGTGGATAAACCTGTGTAACAGATGTAGTAGAGTTATATTAAATTACGAAATAAGCGTTTAATCAAGTTAAAATAATTTCATTTATAAATATTATAGGAAGTTAATCGATTATTCTTATCGAATAATTAATTAGTTTATAGATTAACTAAATAATTTTATTATAATATATATTATTGTAAAGAGACGGAGGTCGTAGAGGTCGATTGAGAAGAGTCGGGTGTCTAAATGTAAGTCAAAACTGTCATATTGCATAAGGTGTTCGACTAACATTCGATAAGTATAAGCATTTTTCCGAATGGGACTCGAACTCGTAACCACTGCACAATATTGTGCGTACAATCTATTCCTGATTATACCCTAACTGAGTGGATTCGACAGTATAATAAGATCATTGATTTTAGCGATTACTACACATTTTGAAATGAAACTATTTTTAACACACAGTGGTGACAGGTAGTCTACCTGTGACCACGGACTACTGTAAAGTGTTCGAAATGTCGGGTTTCTTAAATGTATTTTCGAATAACCTATAAACCAATAAATATGTACATGGTTAATCTGGTTAAAAATAGTTTCATTCAAAATGTAGACGACAGTTCAGTTCTTAGACTATGACGCTTTGAACGTGCAAATTGAGCACTTATCTCTTCGCCAATGTCACGTTGTGTGGAGAACACACGAAGGAGATTTACTGGTAAAAAAAGAGATAAAGTTACACTCTTAAAAATATATGACAGTTTTACGATTTTAACATTTCCTATAATATCACATAATAAAAGATTGGCTGAATGACCAGTCACAGTAATATATTTTTACATTTTTTGACCATTTCAAGCACTAATTAATTGCTCATCTCTTAAATTCTTAATTCTAAGTTAATCTAGTTAAGCTAATAAAATCCTATATTACAAATATTCATCCAATAAGAGTGTTAATATTAGAAAGATAATAGTAGAATTTAATTCAGAACGCACATATATCACACCCCATTTTACAATAAAAAATAAATTTCACTGATATTCATTCATTCCCATATCCCTCCGTTTCGGTTTTATGACGTGAAAATCTTTAGAAATCAATTCAGCATTTAATTTTAATCGAAGCCCGCATCCATAGAGACCCCCGATTAGATTTTACCTAAAGTGTTCCTTGAAAGAAACCAACTAAATGAAATATTAGGATAATAGAAAAACTTTTAAGGAATGGGTATAAAATGGGACTCGTTGTTTCTATAAAATGTCATTATGGTAGAGTTTTGTTTTTTTTTTATAAAATTGAAATATACTAATTCTACTTACTTGGACATTTTGTTCAAAATTTCAATTTTGTAAATAACACTAACAATATTAAAATATTTTATAAACATCATCTTCTTTTGTCAAACGATTGTCCATAGAATAATTTTCATATTTTTTAAAATTTATTAATACTAGATATCCCGTAGACGCGCAAACGACACGTTGCGTCAGCAACATTGATACGTTTTATATAAATGTCAACCACATGGATAATATATATTTTTTGAACTTTGTATGAGTAATATATATTTGTATGGGTAATATATATTTTTTGAACTTTATGTAATTCTGATAGATTATTATAATAAATAATAGCTTTTTACAATTCATTTTACTACAAACTTGCCCAATTTGATACTCTTCCGTCCGCATATTTTTTGTTAAAAGGGGCCCAAAGTTTTTCCTTCCTTTCTTTAGTTAGTAAAAATAGCTTTTTCTAGTCTTATATAATGTTATACAAAAAAATATAAAGGTGACATAGTTAATGTCATGACTGAAGTCCCGATGCAAAATAGACAGTAAAATAAAACAATCATAACATGGCTGAGCATAATATATAGGCTGTGGTTATAGCAATCATCTCAGGTACGTTTTATTAAATACTCAGCCACAGTTCAAAATGAGCGTAAAACTTTAGAAATTGAAGCGATTAAATTAAGTAGAATAAATGTGAAATTACAGTGAAGCGTAGGCTTTACGGTTGAGGTAAGATGATTTAATGAAATTTAAGATTTTAATATATTACAAGTTGTTTATATATAAAAAGATAGATTAAGTATTTATATTTGAAATATGAATATTTTATTTCTCATAACTAGAAACTACAACCATAATGTGGACGAAGAGCAATCTGCGACTTATTTGTCTTATGTTTTAAATTAACAAAAACATAAGACAAATAAGTCGCAGACACCTTTTCCCGCATAGCATGTAGTGTCTAGTAGTAGCACCTAGTGTCAAAAACTCTGTTTCGGAATTCGAATCATTGCGTTTTGAGTGGTGGAACTCCAAGCTGTTTTATCTTATGAATAGGGCGGAGAAATGAAAATAATTTACATATTATTGTACCATAATTGGGATCGAAATCAACTATCGGTGAGACGCTGCCACACTGCGCCATAATGGCGTCCTTTTATATATATTTACAATTAATTCAACGTTATAAAATGTAAACAATGACTTTTCTTTGATTTTCTTTGTAATTCTATATCTACAATGTGAAAGTGTGAAATTTCATTATAATATTAAACAATAAAAAATATACAAATATCTTAACAATTTACCAGGTGGTAAATTGAAACGTGTCCAAGGGAAAGTACATAAAAAAACGTTAAAACGAAATTCTATTCCAAATAAAATTACAAGCAAAAGTAATAAAATTGTTACAAATACATATACAAAACAATTATAGCGTTACATTCAGATCTAAAATTTGATAAAATGTACAATAAACTTGACGCTGGTAGGGAGCACAAAATTTCCAAGTCAAATAAAAGTACAATAGAACAATCGATACTTGTAAACACATTAAAGGAGGGTGAGGACTACCCCTAATACGTCTTCATCCCTCGCAAAATATCCTGTTGCGTCTACCAATTCGTCTACATGCTAATAAAGAATGCGAGGGAGTGATTTGTGGAGTTAACTCGTGGTCGCTCGACTGTGAAAATCAGATGTTTTGAGTATTTTTATTAAGCTTTTTTAAATTAGGGCTTTGATGTTATTTAGACCGTCACGGCAGTACTTTACTGTAAGTGCGGTTGATTGCAGGTTCGATTCTCAATTAGGGGAATGGTTATGTACAAATTATTTTTTTTTCCTCATTTTGATATGAATATTCGCGGCGTTGAACTCTTCCACTCAAAACGCAATGTTTTAATTTAGGGCGCACAGTACACTGACTGCGCGACACGCGTGTAACAATTTTGTAGCACATTATTATTATATTAATATTTAAAATAAACTCATTATTAAAGTAACGTTAATATTAGGCGTTATTATGAATTGCGATATAAATTAACATGCCTCTTAATCCAAGATAGAAACAATTTATATACTTGATTTCATCTAATTTTGTTTAGTTACTGTTTTTTGACTAATTAACAAATTTTTCAAATATAGAAAATTATATGATTTTTTTAACGTTGTAAATAGTTGCCATATGTAAACCTGAGTCTTAAGTTTAAGTTACAAGTTTTATAGGCACATATCAACATTATTATAGTACGTTTTTTTCGTTTTTTGATAGCTATTGCTAGCAGCACTAGTAGAAACCTATCGTCAAAAAACTCAATTATTTACTTGATGTCCAAATCCGAGACATTGCGTGTTTGTGTGTAACCGCACTTTCCCTTACTAGTACGACTAAATAAAATCCTTCCCCCGAATGGGAATCGAACTCACAACCAATTGCGTTTACACTCAAACGATGTCTTTCTAACTTTTATATTTAAATTTATTATAATATTATTGTTTAATGCCTTTTTGAGAACAAATAATATAAGCTAACATTATTATTCTAAACACTGTATCAAAATGTCGCATGGTTATCGGAGCAGACTTGCACGTTTTGCATTATAAAACGCGTGCCGGGAAATTTTGTAGAAGTACAACTACCGTTATCTGATACCATCATTTCAACTGAACACAAATTATAAATATTGCTTTTATATTATATTTCCTCTTTGTTTTATAGATATTTTAATATTCGAACAAGATATGCTATATGCTTTTAAATGATATATAGGCTATATACTTGTGTTCAACTAAAAATATGAGTAATGTGCGTAAAAATCTATTAATTGTATTATTAACATATCTAAATCTTTAAAAAAGGCATTGCAATAATAAAAGCAGCGTTGATTTACACTCATTACCCATTGTCTCGTTGTCGGACAGAAACTGGCGAACGGAACGGGCTATAAGCTTGAAGCTGAAAAAAAACGTGGCAAGCCTGAAATTATAAGTGGATACAATTCCATACTAATATTATAAATGCAAAAGTCTGTCTGTCAGTTTGTTACACTTTCACGGTTAAACCATCAGCCCAATTTGAATAGAATTTGGAAAGAAAATAGTTAAAAGTTTAGGGTTAAACAAAGGCTTATTCTTTTTCAAAAATCAACCCCCATAGAGTTGCAACAGGGAATGAAAGATTGTTTCTAAACCGCTTGACTGATCTCAATGAATTTATTCAGAAAGATTTTTGATCACGCAAGGTCAAACATAGGCTACCTTATTTTCAAAAACCAAACAATGACTTAGATACACAAAAAATACCACTATAAAGAAATTAATCATAATTTTAGGTCAGTTTCAATGCCAACATGTAGTAAATGAAAGTAATCCTTAATAATATTATAAATGCGAAAGTAACTCTGTCTGTCTGTGACGTCATCACTGCCAAACTGCTGAACCGATTGTGATGTCATTTTAGATAGAGATAATTGGGGGTCTAGGGGAGATATAACATAGGCTACCTTTTTCTCCCTTTTTTTTATTTGCTCTAGGAATTTCATTGTTTTATAAAAGGCCGCCGAAAATACGAAACAGTAGCATTTCTGCTAGAGAAAGGGTGACGGTTTTTATGTGCATGTGAAATATAGACTGAACTCACTTATTACAAATAGGTATCCACTTCGCAAGATATGCTAATTAAAAAATAATAGGTGTCTTGATTCTTGCATACGGTAATCATAATTTAGATATAGGAAAAAAAAACAACTATTGTAGAATTTTGTTTAATGTAATTACCAATCAAATAAATAAAAGTAATGTACAATTTGAGTTAAACAAAATATTTCAATCTAAGACTGGATATAAGTACAAACAGTTTCATATAACTTTTCCCCGTTACATAAAAAAATAAGTATTTAAAAAGATCTTTCCGCATATACAAATAAATAACTTAACTAATAGAAAAAAACTTAGTCAATATTACTCAAGTTATTCTTCTATTTCCCCAACGGAATTAAAGTATTCACTTATTTTTGTAGACGATTATACTTTTCTGTATAAACACGCCCTCTACAAGCGTAGTCGGCAAATTTATTGTTATTATTATTGCCGCAGACAAAGTGTTTGGGAAGTTGGGTTTTATATCATTTTATGTGTTTTTAGTGTATCTATTGGCTGTTGTAAAGAGGGGAGATGACTAACTTCGAATATATTTCAAATTGGTCTAAGAAATATTACTTGTGAGTTTTCTTCTGTAAACAGCGGTTGTGGATTCAACTACTATTCAGGATAATAATAACATTATTTTATTTTGCTATTATGGTAAGGCGATGCGAGAAAATGTGAAACACTCAAAATATATAAATTATATGTCATATATATATAGAAAGTAATTATTGAAAAAACCTCACATATGTGCTTATACTATTAGATTATTAGTTATACATACTCTTTTTTTTGACTGCCTATTGTCGTAATTGTTTTATTTATTTCAGTCCAAACTAATTGAATTAAAAAAATACAAAAGCTTATTCAAAATGTTTACTAAAAGCTGTATTTATTATTAAACCTTATTCATTTTCGCCAATATATTGGACCAATGAACGCGATTTCCAATGAAATACTATCCAACAATGTTCATGGGCGATTTCGCTTTGTTTTTATCAAAACAATATTAAATTTATATCCACGCTATGTAGCAGTAAAAATAAATAATCAGAGTAATCATTGCATGTGACCGCCTGAAATAATTCTAAAAATGTTTATATAAAAGCCGTCCATTTATTGTAGAGGCATCTTATCTGTTCATATCAAAGTATTTTTTCTATTAAAGTACATTGCATTCGTTATTTAACATGAAATTATTATCTATGGAAATAAATTTCTATTATGTTTATAAGTAAATTGTATTGTAAAATGCTCTTATATGCGTATATGTCGTCATCGTATCATAGAATTGATTATTTCATGAAATGGTTCAGCTTATTATGAAATGGTCGCAGTTTATGAAGTAACCATCTGTAATTGACCATGCTATTGAATTGTTCATTATGTACTATTTTGACATCGACGCTAGGCCATATCATAAAATAAAATGTACATCAAATATACATGTAATATAAACTCAGAATACGAATTCTACCACCAATGACCACGCAGCGAGCTTCTAAGTATATTTAAAAAAAAATATATTTTATAATTTAATTTTTTTTACCTTTTATATCTTTCGTACTATAAAAAAATCAAGCCTAGTATGTCAAGTAAATTCTACGAAAATTAGTACCTACAATGAAATAAAAAAAAGAATATAAGAATATAATAATATAGTATAAAATATTCGAATATAAGAATAATTTGCTATAAAACTGAAGTAGCTTCTTACCTTTCAGGCAGATTTTGTTTCTCTTGAAAGTGAGCCTTACGTCTTTATGAGCGCGATCGGGTGCAGATATATTTAACTGCATCGTCACTAGAATTTCTGCACTCCTCGAGCCGGTACACGGTAGCCTTACCCTGGGATAAAAGTATATTGGTAAGATTATAATAAACGTTCTAATACAAATTGGTTACTTAAAGTTATTTTTTCAGTTTTATTTTTGGAGAAATAAAAAAATACTTTGTAAATACCTAAAAGAAGTGTAACCAAAAAACATTTATTTCTTTTTCGTCGTTACAAGTATACAAAATAACATTATAATTCAATAAAAAGTAGATCCAAATAATAATCTTTAACTATTTTCATTACCTAAGTGTTATTCATACTTAGAATATATTTTTTTAACTGGCAATAACCAAACAATAAAACAACCAAAGCAAAATCAAACGTTTTCATATACAACTTGCTAAAACTTTTAACCTTGACTTTACCTAAAAGTCTGCAAAGTAGTGGGTACGTAGCCCCGCTCGGAAATATTGACTTGCGGCGGCAGCATGGCGCCCTTACTCTCGTAGTCTATAGCCATCACGTACGGCAACTGCAAACAACACTTGTATGAATAATTAATAACTCATTTTACGAAGATGGCATTCCATTGTAATTAAAATGTGATCGGTATATGAATATGTTGATTGATTTTATTTTAATGATTGTAAAGCTTTTGTGATTACAACGTATCATCGTTGTTTATTATTTTTAAAGTGTTCTTCATAGACCTTCGCATATAGACAACATTTTTTTTTGAAAACAATAATTTTCTAGCTTTATTTTAAATAGTTATCTGTAGAAATAATATAATAAGTTGTAATAAGCGTAGCGATAGCAGTCTGTTTGGTTTCCTAGAGGCGCGGGTTCGAGGCCTGTTCAATTTTTTATCTTCTACTTCTTCCTGGCATTAAGCCCGTCGCTTAACCAGGGTTTGCCTGCCAACTTATACTCCGCCACTTTGCACGTTCTTTGACATCCTCAGTGGTTAGTCTATTGGTTTTCATATCCTGCTTCACGACATCCAACCATCGCTTACTTGGGCGTTCCGGAGGTTCAAACCTCCTGGAGTCAGCACCAGGAACAGCATATCCTTCGACATAGTTCCAAGACCATTTTAGGCGTTTATCCTCTCTTGGAGTTTATCCGCTACGTCACGGACTCCAAGACTATATCGACTGAATGTGTAACATATGCGGTCAGCCGACGTAATGCCACACATCCACTTCAACATCTTTATCTCCATGACCTTCTGAGTGTGCCAAGACAGTGCTCACCCACATTTCCTGACGTATTAGAGGACTGGTCGGATTATTCTCTTGTAAATTAATCCCGTTCAATTTTTTTTACTTTTCTAAAGAATGATTTCGTTTTTGATTTTCTAGCTTAAAGTATCTCCCGTATATAATGTATAGGGTAGGCAGAGAGAGCCTGGTGTTTAAGACACTCCAATATTAACATATATTAGAGACGTCGCATTTCGTCTTACTAGAGCGAAGAAATAAAAAAATAACAATTATTATTATCCCATCGAGTGGGCATCGAATCCCATAACCATCATGTATACGAACAGATACTGTCACACAATGACGTCAATATACGATTTAATGTACGCTAACTTTCGACAATCTAGATAATTTTTCATTAGTATGTCAGCCCCCTAAGGAGAATCGTCTAGTACGTTACGTCGCTAAAACCTTCGTTTCGGTCGCACTGACGTATTTCTAATATTAAATTGGTAATGTGATTAAACATTTTTTTAAGTTTAATTAGTGAATTTGTTACTTTAAAAAAATATAAACCTTTATTTCTGCTGGTTTAACAAAAAACATTCATCCTACCATTAGGGCATCGTGAAGCATAGGAAAAACATCCAACTGTGAACGCGTGGGTTCGATAGCCAGTCGGGGTAATGATTATATTTTAAATATGTTCATTATTCCGCTCTCGTATCTAAGACAAAGCGCGGCGCTAAGTTCCGCCACTCAAAACTCAACGAGTCGAATTCGGGCGGAAAGTGGAGAACGGAGTGTATTGACACTAGGTTCTCTCTGGCTACTCTGTTATTCGTAAAAAAGCTGCTACTGTTGCTGTTTTTTTTAAGCAAAACAAGTATTTTTCACATCTCACCTCTTATATTTAAGAGTAACTGCCAATAAAAAAATATAGTAAGGAAAAATAAACTATTTTTAAATTTATTTTCCTATTTTCAATTATTTTCTAATCGTTTAAATTTATGAATGAAATAATAATGAATTTTAAGAAATTAATGAAATAATAATAAAGCTATACTTTATATGATATGGTTATGTATGTAGATTTTAGTGTTTATTTAATTTGTTTTTTTGCTGTTTGTAGCGCATTATGCCCACTTTTGCCGGTAGTTCTTTACGTTTAGTTTGTCTGGAAGATACCACTTTTAGTGATAAGACCGCCTTTGTGTATTTATAACACAATAATTAAGAAATGTTCAATGTATCTTTTTATAATATCTTATAAAGACCTTTTATCTTATCTTATCTCATCTTAAACTACTACTATATGGGTTTTATTTCTATGCAAAATTACTTTTCAATGCAGAGAAATCTATTAATATCACTTCCTTTCTGTTTTTTTTTTAATTTTAGATATGGTGTTTTAAAAGGTAGTGGAGCTTAATGCTGCACTTTTTCTAACAAAATTTCATTACACTTCTATTCAAATATTATATATATTTTATTATTAAAATTCATCTCATTCTAACACATTTTTAGCTTAAAAGTATTACTAAAAACAAAAATAAGTTGTAAATTGGTTATAAGCGTATAAGAATTTTGATGTATGACTTAGCACTCAGAGCTTTAGGACGGTTTCCAAGAGACGCGGGTTCAAATCCCATTGCGGTCATACTTTTATACGTTTTCTAAAAAAGTTATTTATGTCAAAATAAATAATGTTATAAAATTACGAAAATTGTAAAATTTTCCTCCTGGATAGATTTCACAATCAAAACAAAGAATTTATTAATTAGAGTTTATATCCCAAATTTAATAAACACCTAAAGGCCCCTCCCCTGTCTTTATATAGCCCCCATATAAACATAAATATGAAGAAATGGTCTGATATATGAACAAGTATGTCCCAGTATTATGGTATTACGACTTTCAGACTGCGACCATCACGTAGCACAAGTGTGCAGAATTACTAACTACACTGTGAATAATCCTCAACGTGACTGGACGCTTTGTCGCGAACTTAGCTCATTGCTCACTGCATCTTTTAATGTTATAAATATGAAAAATATTTTGTTTTTGGAAAAGTATTTAGGTATAACATGTTAGGAAATGTTATATACGAGAATGAAGATTAAATAGGAAGATTGATACGAACGACATCAGCTTAGTGTTGCAAAAATTTTCTCACTTTTCTTGATAATATATTTATGTTATGGAAAAGCAAATTTATTTTAAAGTAATTGCTAATGAGAGGAACAAGGCAATATTGTCTTTTCCCACACACGGTATTTTCCCATCTTAATGTTATTATTCGATGACGTCACGTAACGACTATACAGGTTATATTAACGATTATACCTTATCCCAAGTCTTCGAATACCATCACTGTATGAGATGGAGGCTTTTATAGCAGCTTCACGGTATTACCGCCCTAATTTAAAACATTATGTATTAATTTGCAGAACTTAACGCCTATCCTTATTTCGTCTCCTTACTAAAGAGACGAAGCGAAAATAATTTAAATATTTTTATTATTTCATTCAAATATTTGAATAGGAATCCAGCCTACAATCAACGTGTATATAGTGCAACAGTCTTAAGTCTAAGAATTCTTATAATTCCGTAAATGTTATATCTTAATTGGATTAAAGCATTCAAAAAGTAACTAAAAGTAAATCTTAATTACTTAAGCATCTATCAAATTAATGAACCAATAAACATTCGTGGAACACGCTCCTGAATTACAATGACAAGCGTCGACTTAATCTGGTCTTTTGTTTCTTAAAATTAAATCGCTTTGGCCAAATTGGAAGTGCGGGAACAACATGGGAACAATTAAAGTTCCTATTCGAAACACTGTTGAATGAAAGACTGATTTGATTCTTTTAACGGAGCTTTTACGTTCATTATAGAATTCGGAATATTTTTTAATGGCAATTTCTTAATATTTATGTAACGTTTTTTTTATATTACAATTACTATTCATTGCGTGTACAATTGGAGTATTACAAGTAACAGCTCCACGCTTTTTCCCGCATAGCAGGGTAGTCAGATAAAACCCTAGTGTCAAGACACTCCGTTTGCTGCTTTCTACAAAGAAAATCATTAATAGATTTATTTTATTACTTGATAAATAAATCTCTATTTGTCCTACTTAAAAACCAAAAATCATACACAAAAATAAAATAAATATTCCATGCATAGATATATTATTAACGATTCACTTACCGGTCGTCTCCCAAGGGCCTGCCACATGAACTCTAAATCAGCTATATGCGCTGGTACGGGTACTATGAAGCCAGTCGCATATGTATTCACTACACCTTCCCGCACGTAATACAACTCTGCGTCTAGTCCTGGAAAAAAATATATATTTTAAAAATATTTTAAGAAATTTCTAATAGTAAAGAAACATAGGATTGGATAAGAACACTCTTCCGTACTGTCTTCTCCTTTTAAATACCTCAATTAATTGTTGAGTGGCGTAACTCAACGCCGTATGGCGTTATTTTAAAATATATTTTGAAATGCAAGCGTTAATGGTTGTGTGCAATCAGTAAATACTATCAATTGAAATTGATATAGGGAAAATATTTGAAAAGTAATAATCAAATGCAATAATAGCAATATCTTTAGTAAAAAATATTATTAAGGAACATCTTATATGAAAAACTCATGAACATGAACATAATCAAATAACATAATAAAATAATTATTTTAATTTCTCCGCTCTGATGAACAAGACAAAGCACGGCGCTTAACCTCGCTGCTAAATACGTAATGTCTCGAAGTCCGGCGGAAAGTGGAGTACGCTCTCCGTCTTGACACTAGGTTATTTCTAACTACGCTGCTATATATATATATATATTCAGCTATTTTAAAAATATTGTACGATTATATTACTCGTAGCTGCATTGCAGAGTTTTCATTAAGTCATTTCATTAAATAAATAAAAAATACTCAATATGTTAGCTAGCAAAAATAAAAATCAACATAAAATTGCATGTCGCTTTTAAAAAACTCCGTTTAAATATTATTTTATTTCATACATAACTAAAAATCTTTTCAATATTTCAATGAAATGAATCTAAAAACCATACTCCAGTAGTATACTGTAGTAAGTTTTTTATTTAAATAGTCTAAAAGATGAACACATTTCCCGATAATAACCAGATGGTGTGATAATACACTTTTTCGGCATCCCTCATTCAGACTAACAACAATTTACAATTTCGAGTGCATCGCAAAAAAATTACATTATTCTAATTTCTGTTCAACAATTCAGAATAAAATGGAGCTAGAATGATGGGATTAGAATCTAAAATGCTATGAAGTGGAGTTTTACGATGTTATGTTAGATACAGTAGAATGAATGCACCGAACAAATGTCTTTCCCCAGATGGCAGTTCAATTCCCGTGGGGTGTAGTGCGTCAAATTATCCAACTAACTCCATTTGCAAGGAAAGAGCGGTGTTTGAATGAGAAAATGTTGGTGCTTTAGCATTTTTGCACAATAAGAATAGTACGTGAGCTGATTACTAAATAACCTTTTTGAAATTTCTTTTAATTTTTTAGCATAATTTAAATATATTCATTATGACAAAGCCCACTTTCTATATCATTTTTATATTGCGTACAAATATATATGTATGTAAATATTACTCGATTTTAGTTCTGGAAAACAGATATTTCAAGCATATCAAAAAAATAAGCCTACAATAACAAAACCTTGTCACATTTTAGAGGGGCTCTTGTCGAAATATTAGCTGGACATTGAAATCTGTAGTGGATGAAAAAAATAAAAAAAAAATTATAACGGCGGATCATCCAATCAACTTTCATTTGGAGGCGGCAAAGCGGATGCGACAGTCAAACGGACTGACTATGAAGTGCCACTTTGCACAATTGATGAATCACTACCCCTACTTTGAACATGCATATATAGCTAAGGGTTGCCGACTGTTATACAGAAAGGTACAAAATAAAAAAAAAAACGAGTTTTTTGATTTCAATGTAAAAACAGACTACATACAGTAGATACTATTTTCCTATGCATTATGAGACAATTCACTTTACATGTGACAACAACTATAATTCACTTAATAATTTTATTTCTTGAAAAGGTTGAACTCACTATCCATGAGAAAACTGCGCATAAAAGTCGTTTTCTTATAAATTTAATTTGGTTTTCCATTTTTTTTATTACATTCGTGATTTATTTACATAACAGGATAGCCAGTCATAGTCTAGAGTCAAAACTTTATGCCCCGTTTTGTATTACCATGGCATTGAAATTGGGATCAAACTTATAAACCTGCCAACCTATTCCACTGCGCCACTATATCTTTTGTAAATTAAATTATATAATTTAGTTATTAGTAATAATTTAGTTGATTTGCATAAGTAACAGCCCTACGTGTAAGCAGGCACCCTATCCTCCCTTGTGCCTTTAGACAATACAATCGTCCGACGCCCTAGACAGTGTAGCCACTTTGAGCATCGCTGTTTATCTGTTTGCTACAAACATCTGCTTGAAATGTATAAACGCTTTTAAATAAAAAATGAATTTACTCAATTACCCTCTTTAGAACTGTAACTAATAATAACAAATAACTAACAATAGTCTTGAGACTAGGTTCTCCCTGACTACCTTATGATATACGTGAAAAATTGTGAAGTTAAAAAACCTGACTGGAGATTAAATTGAAATAACCATTTCAAAAATAAATATTTTAAAAATAACCATTAACATGCAGGGGATTATCGAACCTGTTGCGATTTATCGGATAAGATACTGCCACTGCGCTATGACAGTGGAAAGTAAAATATATTAAAACCTCTCAATCTGGGTGTAATGTACTGTAGTGGACATTTAAGTCCTAGCAGGTAATGCTCTCAAATGAGCAGTTACAATAATTTAAGTCCGAACAAAGTTTACAGTAACAAAATAAAGTTTTATAATATACTTTATTATCTTTTTATTCGTATCACTCTTGGCAGATCAACTATGATTGAGAAAAATGGTAGTGGTCAATAAATTATAACTTTTTATTAAATAAAAAAAACATTTTAAAAAAATAAGATAATAGATAAAATAAAAAATTAGTAAAACGGGTTATTATTAGAACTTAGCAATGGGCATTAGGTTTTATTTATATGAATAAATAAAACCTAATGCCCATTGCCCAAGAAAAAAAATAAAAAAAAGACAAAACTAAGCATCATTCAATCATTACTAAATTATTGAATTCTCTTGTAATCAGTAATAATTAAATCTTATTTTTTTACTTTATATTTAAATATGTATGTTTATAATATGTTGTTATTAAGTCTCTAAAACGGCTATAAGAATTCAAATGAGCTGTTTCATTACTAAGTAATAATTATCACTTAAATTAGGTAAAAAGTCAAATCATAATTTAATTTTTGAACTTTAATTTTTGTACATTATATATTTTTGTATATTTTAATATTCAAATGTTGCAGACTATAATGTACGAGTAGGAGCTGACATGTCGCCCCGATTTGATATTCACTCGGTAGTCAAACAAGGCTGCACCATGTTAATTTAACTGTTCAATTTGTACAGGCATTGGTCACCATTCTAAAAGACGGGTATGAAAGTAATGGCCTGAATGTGAGTAAAACTAGGATTCTGGTATTTGAAAAAGTCAAAGAAAGAACGGAATGCTGGAAAGATGAATGGGCAGATATTAGAACAGGTAAATATGAAGTAGTATATCTGTTATGTTCAGTAGAGATGGAACGATATAGATGTAGAAAGGCGTATTGCTGCCAGTATCAGGATTAAAGGTGAACGTAAGCACGCCCACATTTTTGGCTGTGCAAAAATAATAAACATAAAATAAAATATACTTTTGCAACAAAATAAAAAAAGTATTTACTAAAACTCTACAGATAAATTAGAAATTGTTTATTTAACACAAGTTGCTCATGCATTTCTCAAGCAAAAACAGCAAGACAAAGAAAATTCTATAAAATACTAACAATGTTTTCGCCATAATTAAGTTTGTTAACATTTCTTTGAAACAATCGTATTCTAATTATATTTATAAACTAACGAGCAGATGAACCCTGCGGCATATCCTTTGTCAAGGCGCGAATGTACGTCGTTATAAGATACAAGCCGAACTTGTTAATGAGACCTGTCGTATATACTATACTCGTAGTGCTTGCATATATACCCCTGTACTCGTGCTTTTGTTCCCGTTTTTACATTTATAACGACATGCTTACGTTATCGAATCGTGTATCATTTTTGAATATTTCAACTCATAATGAACTCGTAATGGCTTCGTGAAATACTTGTTAGTTCTTTAACTAGAAGTGGTTATTAGGAATTCTTTATTTTAAAAGTCGCGTTTCAAAATAAAAATATTTATATTATTAAACGCATGTCAGGGTATACGAAAAAAGAAAGTATGTAAAGCAAAATGCATAATTAGCAAGCTTCTAGAATTTTCTTGTTCAGGTGTTATTCAGTCTAAACGAAATTATAGATTACATTTCACCACATATTGTTTCTACCACTATAATTTTTGACAAAGCCATTTGAAGATATCGTATCCTTTATATATTTAAAGATCAACCAGCAGTTTTATAATATAACAGATACGTGAAAGACGTACATTTTTACTTAAGTGAAATATTAGCATCAAATGGAAAAAAGAACAGGAAGCAGTTGTAATTAATATATTGTAAGTACTAGTATATCGCAATAAGTTATCATTATATTATATTTACCAAATGTATTCAATGAAGCAGAGTTCTGAACCCAATGTTCTAAGATACCCTCCAAGTGCTTTAGCCAATTAGACAGCGAAATACATTTTTATTGTTATGCATGAATGCAAACCACTATTCTATTTGTTTGCTATTTAACACACGGTCAACTTAGAATATACACAATCGCCTTCTTACTAAGTTGGCTGCTGTAAAGACCAAAGTAAGGGATATATAAAGCAGGATCAAACATCTTGTGATTGTATTGCCAATCCACAAACCATGGCATAATTGCTTGCCTGTCCCAATTGTCCGCCCATAATATGTTCAATTGGTGAGGTAAAACCCGATTGAGGTAACGGATGACGCGGTCGGCCAAGTACTGGCAAATTAGGATTTCAACACAAATGCTAAATCGAAATTTTATTGCAACGATGAACAATAAGAAGCCACTAGGTCTTTCTGCCTACTGCTACGCGGGATAAAACATAGAGTTGAATATGCCATTTATATTCTGTATTATTCTTAAAAATAAGCAATGATTTTACATAAATATATAATAGATGTGTTTATTTCAATGTCAAATTTATTATTTTTAAAATGGAAAAAAAGAATGTAAGTCTTAATACCATATCCAATTATATAAACAATACAATCATAAATTAAAAATTCATCGTCCATATAATTGAAACTGTAAAATGAAGTTAAAAACCTCCATTTACTTAAAAACCGAAATTTCAGTCGCCACACTCCGTAAAATGATCCAAATTACGGGCTCAATGGACTCGTGTTATGTAATTACGTGTAATGGGCTCATTACAGGAGTAACCGGAGTGCGTGTTGGCTGTTACAGTGCGTTTATGGACTTCACTGTCCTTATGTCCTTAAAAGTTTGATGTTTTATTTAATTGCTTGACGGATCCTCCGTAGACTGTTATAAGTGCAAAAATGCAATTTTACAGGATCGCGATTTGCAAGTTAAAAAAAAACATTTTAGCAACCGTATAAAAAATTCCAACCCTATTTGGAAACCGTCGAAGAGGTGCGGTTTCGAATCCCGCTGCGTTCTCATTTTCATATGATTTATAAAATATTTTTTTATCCCAAGTTATAACAATAAATGATACATTTAAAATGTTAAAAGTTATCATTTTGAATTTCTAAACATTGCATTATTCTGAATATTGAATTATTGAAATTTTAATAATTTACTTTGAATAATAACATAATCACAACCTCAAGAAAAGGAAGACAAATAACGAAAGATTTACATACAACTTAAAGTATAAACAGGAAAGGAGAGAACCGAGAGTTTTATTTTTTTAAATACAACAAATGTGTAAAAAATAACAATAATTAACAATTCATTTTACTAAATTTTCCCTTAAATTTGACTACAAATCACAAATCTCCGTGAAAGTGATCCCAGACGTCATATACAATGCTATCTCCACTCCGCGTTCAAAGATAAGCCTTTATTGCATTGCTAGTTTATTCTGCAAAATTTCAGGGACATTTAGTAAAATGGCGATAACCATATATTTATTGTTTCGTTGTTCTTTACTCACGCGAATGTTCTGAACATTTGAATTTACCTTCCTTCCTTATCTACTATCGAAATGCAAACAAAAGCAGGGAGAAATTTGGCTTTTAAGGAAAAATAATTGAAGCTTGATTTTATTCGTATGCCACGAGTATGTTACGATAATTTTTTTAATATTATTAACATACAACGGACATAATAAATGTTTGGATATAACTTTTTTTAATAACAGTTTTTTTTCTAACCGTTTCAATACTTAAAACTACGCTTATAAGAAGACTTATAGAAAGCTTAGTGTATCTGTAATAGTTAGTGTATGTGTATGTATGTAAGAGATGTCATAGTGTATGTGTATGTATGTAAGAGATGTCATAGTGTATGTGTATGTATGTAAGAGATGTCATAGTGTATGTGTATGTATGTAAGAGAGACCAGTTCGAGAAATTAGTTGCCCTTGTTTAAATTGATATAATCATCATAAATTTATTATATAAATTACTGCAAACTAAATCTATTATAGATACCTATAATTATACCAGCGCCACGATTTTTCCAGCAGGGTATGCGAAGCGAGCCTAGTTTTGTTCTCCCCTTTCACGTAACTCATCGCCGCGTTTTGTCTTGTTCGCCAAAGCGGAGAAATGGAAATAATTTACAGTAAGACGCTGCACCGCTGTAATCTGATATTTGCTATTTACGGACACGGTGCAATAGTGTGGCGATTGTAATTTAGATTTTTTTTAAGTTATACAATAGTTGTTCTAGCGTCAGTTTTATATTAGTCACCTTTGTTAAATACGGGAAATAGTATGTTATTATAAAATGTAAGTGTTGAAATACTTAGATTACTAAATAATTTAATAACTTTGCTACAAAAATACATAGTTTTTAGTTACATATTCTGAATTTAATTCTAATCTGTCTAGATTTCAGCTTGTAAACTTATTTTTTCATATTAATTTAATGTAGATATATAATGTTAAACAAAGTATTCATACACTAAGAAAATAATGTGTGTCATGTGACGTCATAAGCTGCTAGATAGTAGACAAACTAATCATATTTATATAGAATCCTTTCCAATCCAATTATGTAAACTTTTGTTTATGGTAATTTCGATCTCAACTACGTAAAATAATAAAAACCATTCTATATTATATCTAAATGTCAAAATTTTACGGGTATTTCATGAGATTTACGATTCCTTACAAGTCCCGTTATCGTCACAATAAATTTCAATTCGCTCCTGACCTCATTTTCGGAGATAAATCCTTTATTTTGTACTTTCTTGGAAACTGTAATTGAAAATTACTACCATCCGCTTTAATATAAGCTGTTACTGTAATCTTTGTTTATGGAGTTTAAGTTATAATACTCCAAATTTCTTATTGTTATTTACATTTTGATTTATTTGCTTCAAATTTCGGTTATTTGATATTTTAGTATCAAGACACTCTGGCCTCTAGTTTCCATCGGTATTCGCGACATTGCGTGTGGAGTAAAACTCAACCCCGCTCATTGTCTTACTAGAGCGAGTGCATAAAAATAATTTCGATTATTACGAGTGGGAATCTAATCCACATCTCTCGTCACTGTACAGCCATCATAATTTTCCTGCATAGCAGGGTCGGCAGTGACGGAGAGGTCCTAGTGGTTAGACACTCCATTCTCCACTTTCCTGAATTGCGTGTTGAATGGTGGAACTCAGCGTAGCGCTTTGTTTTATTCGCCAGAGCGGAGAAATTAAAACTACAAAATTTCGATCGATCCACTGAGTGAGAATCGAGCCCTAAATCAGTCATGTTTACTTTTACTTTAAGATAATAAGTAAATAAAAAATTTTATATATTCGGATGCATGAAACGGTACATAAAATAAAACAGTAATGTGTACATATCTTATTTATAAATGTACTCTTCCTTAATTATTATGACAATTTCTTAAATTGTACTCCTGTGAGTGTCCTTGAAAGCTTTTGTATAATATCATTGAATAGTATATACTTTATAGCACCTTAGAGATGAAATAAAAAAATTTTCTCCAAATATCAACAAAATTTACAACTAACGTTACATAAATTTGAAGTTACACTTTTTGTAATCGTTTATGTTTCAGTCATTTATTTTTTTCTTTTAAAAGCTCTTTTTTTATAGTAAAAGTATAATTATATGCTAATAAAATGACGTACGTAGTACCTTTGATAATTAACGACGTAATTGGGACAAATTGTATGTGATTATGAGTTTAAATTTTACTCAAGAGTGATATTTTATATAGATACATCTGCATGTTAAGTACACATTCACGGCTTTACGCTCCCCACCCCCCATCCTCCCGTCCGACAGAGAGAACTTAGTCTCAAAATACTCCATTGTCGATTTTTTCAAATTCGAATCGAATCGAATTCAAGACATTTTGTGGCGAGAAGCGCAACCCAACGCCACGTGTTGTGTTACCACAACCGAGATGAAAATAATTTCAGTATAATCGTTCCCCCGAGTTATATCAAACCCATATGCTGTCCCACTTCACCATTTTAATCTCTAATTATAAGTCCCTTATGACTGTCTACACTTAAATATATAGCGATTGGTTGTGGGTTCAATTCTCACACCGACTGCCGGGAACGGTATATGGATGTAGGTTGGACTCGGGTGAATTATTATATTACTTACTTTAATTCGTTCGCTATGGTTAGACAAAGAGCAGTGTTGAGTTCCGACACCCAATTACAACATCTCGATTTTCAGCGGAAAGCGGAGAACGGAGTGTCTTGATCCCATTCACTCTGAATACATGATGTTGGGATATAAATCTACGCGACATTCGAATTAACGGCCTACTAACGAAAGCTGATAAAATTAAATTTAAATTTCATTGACTTATATGGCAATATTATGATAAAAGTTAGACTAGTTATACAGTTTGTAACGAAGCCTGTCAGGGGTACCGGAAGTATGAAGCCAACCCGACACATGAATTTCACGTTATTTCACACCGTGAATTTTATGCTTTCTTTTAATTTCTTAAATGACTCAGCACCTTTTAGGCGGGTGTAACGAAATAAATTTGCTAAGTAATTACTTTTATATTTTAATGCGGTAAAGCGGAATATGTTCATAACGTTTGGATTTAGGTTATTTTACATACGTCTGTTGCTTTTTTTAAAATTTATACTTATTATTATTACATTTTATGAATTTCTTCATTCTCCCATTATTGGGGACTTATTCTCTAATGCGGACTTTTAATCAAACATTAGAGAGATGATCTATTGTATTGTTAAAAGTTTCCTAACAATGTGACAGGTGTTTAAAATAACAGCTTTTTGTTATTGCCGATAAAGGAATGGGTGAATATTGAGACGTTTAAGACTAGAGTGTAAGGTGACTGGTATAACTCCTGTGTAGGAGAAAACTATTGGTATTATTATTATTAATGTTATAAATACGAAAGTAACACAGTTTGTCTATCTGTGACGTCATCATGAACAAACTGCTGAACCGATTGTGATGACATTTAATATAGAGATATTTAAGGGTCTTAGGGTGATTTTTTTATAGTTTTGCAAGGAATTTCATTGTTTTGCGCAAAGGCCGCCGTAAATACGGAACAGCTATAGGTCACGCAGGCGAAGCGGTGAGCCGGTCGCTAGCAAATTTATATGAAAGCCTTGGTGGAGTACTAGATTAAATGTGAATAGGTACTCTTTTGGTTTTTGACGTTATTGGCCCAAAAATGTACTACCAAATTTCATGGGTTTTTATTATGTATTCATATTTTTGTATCTTTTTAGATCATTACTGATGATATTTCAGAGAAAGATCCATTATTGCATTTATACTTCTTCATTACTTCAAAAAGACATTTACTTACACATAAATGAAGAAATTTGCTTGAATTTTGTTTGTTTATGGTAAAACAAACTCAGCGGACTATTTTATTTGTTTTACATTACGTTATGTTCATAATATTTTCTTTTTGCAAACGAAAATAGAAAATGATCTTGAATTTTGAAATTATGTTCTAAATACATGTAAATAATAAAATAAAATAAAAAATAATTTCACCATTGCTATATCTTTGAATATAGTGAAATATAATACATACATATTTAAACAGTGTAACTAGCTGGAATATAAACAAAATCTTTTAGTTTTACGGATTTTTCGCATATAGCGCGGATTTTTCGTATATAATGACTTAAGACGTAGAGAGAAGGAGAGAGGACTCTATGTTCCTCTTTTTATACCCTGTATGACAGCTAGAACATAATGCCGCACTTTGTTTTACTAGACTGATAATAAAATTCGGATTAAATCATTATTTTTTAATTATTTGAAATAGGTTTGAAGTCATCATGGCGCAGGGGGGCGACGTCTGTCAGTAACTGTGATTGGTTTTAGGTTCGATCCCCACTTGGGGGAAATATTTTATTTAAATGATTCTCATTTTTGTGAACACAGCAAAGCGTTGCGTTGAGTGTCGCCACTCAATACGCAATGTAGGGAATTCGAGCGGTAAGTGGCGAATGGAGTGTCTTGACACTAGATTCTCTCTGACTGCTATAAGGGAAAAAGCGTGAAGCTGAGAAAGGTGTCAATAAAATTCATCATATATTAAAATATAAATTGACAGTCCAATTTCTTACATTTTCTTAAAGTAATAAAAATTAAACTCGTTTAAAAACACGTTTTATTAGGAACCATTAAATTCCATTGCATAAAGAGCTCGTGGGAAGCGGGGTGTGTTCACGACAAGGGCACCATTAGTCAAATCTTGTGACTGAGCAAAAACATTATTAGAACCAGCCTTAATGCTACAATTGTTGTCGTCTAACTAAATTCAGTGTTGAAACGTTTAAATGTTGTATAGTGGTATGCGACACGGTTTGTATGGAAAGTAATTAAAGTTTTTAATAACTCACTCTGTGAGTAGAGTGGATTCTTTTTTTATTTTTTTAAAGTTATTTTAATTTTACTTATCCGTAGCTGCAGGCTTTTTCCTGAATAGCAAGATATTCAGAGAGAACCTAGGGTCAAGACACTACGTTCTCCACTTTCCGCCTAATTTCAAATTATCATCGTTCCACCGAATGGGAATCGAACCCACAGTCAATTCAGTAAAAATGAATTTTAAATAAAAGCTCTCATAGGGTAGAGCTCTACCAACTCTACAGTCATGAATCGAGATAACATGTAAGACGTAATAAATAATTAAGTTATTTTGCGTCCTTTTTACGAAATTTTATATGGAGAAAGAGTGTAGAAACATGTTATACTATAATGATGTATTAGAAACATATTAAATTAATAAAAAAATATTACACAAATTACCTTGTATTTGACATACAATTTTGCATAAAATGAACCGATCGACTAAAGTCTATAAGACTATAAGCACACTAAACAAAAAGTAGAAGCCCTACTATATAAATATATTCTAACATATATATATCTAATAATTACAAAGAAAGCAGCCATAAACAAACTCATCTGACCTCGAAAAAGCAATAATCTCGGTATTATACGATATTGATATCCAAGATTTCTGCTTAATTTACTAATAGAAGATTCCGCCTTAGGGATATCAATGACATTACACCAGGGTCAAATAGATTTGCACGCACGTACCTTTCGCAACAAGTGGCTGTTTATTACAAGGAAAGTCATAATATTCTATACATTTACTTTATTATATTATTTTTTCATTTTACTTTCTTATATATAATATAAGTAAGTTAGATGTCATCTTGACGCAATTTGTGGTAGTTTCATCGATAAGCTGTTTGTTCCAACGTATTGAGTAATATATTTAACTGTTAATATTGATACTTTATTTATTTCAATATATGATTTGTATTTATTTTTTCCGCATTACGATACCGTACGTAGTTAGTCAACCTTGTGTCAAGACACACCGTTTTCATCTTACTAGCCGAATCCCAGTGCCGCGCTTTAGTTAAATAGAACTTTGAAAAACATATATTTAGAAAACTCTAATCAACGCATTAGGCTTAGCGGTCAGTGCTTAAACAGTTTTCAAAAAGTGCGAGCTCAAATCCCACTGCATTAAAATTTTTATATATTTTCTAAATATATGTTTTTCAATTCCCTAAGTGTGTAAATAACTAATTAAAAAAAAAACCGTCCAGAACCGTCGCGTTTACATTCAGGCATCATTCTATTAAAATACATAATAATTTGTCACCAGAGACCGTAACCGTATTCTGAAAATACTATACTCAGATTATAGGAAAATTTCCGAATGCAATATCAGCAAACGAAAACAATAAAATGTCTAAGTAACAAATAATAAAGTGACATCCTCCTTGTCTATTACAAGAGGGATTTAACCAATAATAGCACAAAAAACGGAAAATAAAAATACATGTAAATAGGCCTAACGCTACCTAACATAAATTAAATAAGAGATACATTAAGATTCATAAGTGACTAATTAAGAATTTGTTTTTTAACTGCGACAAAGTACAGTTGCGTGGCCTAGCTGTGGTTTTGAACAGTTATTTGGTTCAGCTTCAAGCTATTTCCCGCGTAGCAGGTTAGTTAGAAATAAGCTAGTGTCGAGATATTCCGTTCTTTACTTTCCGCCCGAAACCAAGACATTGCAAGTGACGGAATTCAATGCCGCTCTTTGTCTTAGGTACCAGAGCGAAGAAATGAAAATTGTTTTATTATAACCATTCCCCCAAATGAGAATCGAACCCACAACCATCGTATACAGTCAGACGCTGTCAAACTGTGCCAAGGTGGCCTTAATTTACATTCTCTATTACTATCAGTGAAATCTATATATATATATATATATATATATATATATATAAATAGTTTGTAAAAAAATTAACAATCTACACTACAGTGTTACCTGTTTATTATTAGAATTGGATTCAAATATTGTTTATACCAAATATAATAATAACATGCTTAATTCGTAAATAACGTCTAAAAAAATCTAGAAGGGCTTTTTATACAAATAACATAAAAAGCAGGCGATGTATCCTTCACGCGTGAACACTTCGTTCAACTTAAGGGAATACTTTCACGCTCAGCTTCCAAGGTGCATACGTAAACTGTTCACACAACGTTACACTCTACCCCATACTGTAAGTATAAGAGAAAACCCCTACTTAGTCTTAAATTTTATATTGTATTATTCCTTAAATAAAATTAATATACTTTACAAAATCTGAGATTATATTTCTATACGTTTTTATTTTAGATTAAAACAAATAATTTAAACAAATATCGATCTATCAAAATATAGCGAAAATCGCATGCACAACTATCCCGTAAGAACATTCAAAAGACTTTCTAACTACCCGACGATTCTTTCCTTCCGTCGTTCCTAATCCAATATTGATACGGTCTTATAAGTTTCCAATATAATAAAAAAAATAAAAATTAGTTGATATGTGCCGACCTGACCCAGTTGGTTGTAAATTCAAATCTTAAAGGAGCAAAAACATATTTAGAAAACGTATAAAAATTTGGACGCAGCGCGATTTGAACCTGCGCCTCTTGAAAACCATTCAAGAGCTTTGACCGCTAAGCCATGCGTTCTACATCCGGCTACACTTATTGCAACTTATATTTGTTGTTAGCATCTTTGTAGAGATTTTTACGAATTTTCAAATTCGTATAAAATTTTTAACTGCATTCCTACTTGAGGAATTTTTAAAATATTTTAATTTCACTACTTCATTAAATGAAATATGGCGTAAAGTTTTACAGGCTAACATGTCTCTGGGAGAAATCAGAAGTGCCCCATTTGACGCTAAGTTCTCTCTCACTCATTATAAAACAAAGAAAATACCTTCATAAAATGTAATCGGTTCATATAAATTAACGGTAGCCCCAAAAACATGCAGATAGCTTGTAATGTCAAACCAAACGACCCCCAAGGGGTAAAGGTGAGTACAAAAATGATAAGCCATAAATGCTTACATTTTCCCGTACTATTTCATATATTGTGAAGCAATTTTTGGCCTGAAGCCTGTGGGAGATACTCTGATTAATGTGCATGAGCTATTTATATTTGAATAATATTAAATTTGTTATTTAATAGTTTTGTGATATTCACGTGCAATTTTTTACGTTGACGCAATATATCGTTCCTGTTACACTCGATTTTGTAATATATTATGTAAATTTAGTATGTACTTTACATTTAATATATTATAATACAATATATTTTATACCATGGCGGCGTTGAGTTCCGTCCCTCAACACTTAATGTCTCGAATTCGGGTGGAAAGTGGAAAACAGATTGTCTTGACACTAGTTTATCTCTGACCACCTTGCTATGCGGTAAAAAGCATGAAGCTGAATAATATTTTATGCAAAAAATATATTTATAAAAAAATAAATATAAAAAAATAAAAATATGTTTATACCTTATTTTAAACAAAATTTCAAAGGCTTCGTTTTTAAATATGATCGTGCGACAATTATATATATAAAATTGTTGTTAATTACCAATATTTCTTTAAGCATATAAAACTATAGTTATTTGATATAGTTAGAATATGAAACATCCTAGCGTCGTGGCAGTCCAACTGTAAACGATAGTTTTGTGTTCGAATTTCACTCAGGAGAATGATTATATTTTTATTATATTCATATCTCCGCTCTGGTGACAAAATAAAGCGCAGTGTTGAGTTCCGTCACTTAACTCGCAATGTCTCACGCTCGGGTGGAAAGTGAAGAACAAAGTATCTTTACACTAGGTTCGCTCGGCCTACGTTAAGCTGAAAAGAAGAAGTACAGTATTATTCATAATAATATATTAGAAATAAATTCATTCAAGTAATGAAATAAATATTACACACCAACCCCATATTTGTCAAACACTTTTGTATAAAGTGACTTACGCGTTTCTAAGGCAATATTTTTTTTACGCGCCATATTAGAATCCCGTATTATGTACCTTAGTAAGTCCTTTGTACAATGCAAATAAAGTCTAGTCTAATATAATAAAATCTATATTTCTAACTGCGTTATAAGAGTTAAAATAACACCTATTTCATAGTATCAATTAACATGTTATCTAAATTTCTCAAAATATATTAAGAAATCTATACTTCACAAAAAACGACAGCTGTCATAACACGAGAGGTTACAAATCATAGGGCTGTTAGTAAACCGACCTGGCTCATTTGTAACGCTTGTCTCTATACATATACTATGAATATATAGTATACTGATGAATTATAACGCGGTAGCCCTGGCACGAGTGTCATGGTGCCCAATTAAAATGCAACAGAATACGTGTTAAACTGTCAGGTATTATTAAAAATCTCATATGTCAATTTGCTGCAGTTAAATTTGTTTTGTGACAACACTTTTTTTAGGTATGAGATTTTTCTCGTATTTTTTTGTGGGAGGTAGACAGTATTAAATAATAAGCTGTTTTAATAAGATATACATGTAAAATTTAATAT
Organism: Podotricha telesiphe; assembly: GCA_038994665.1. Lineage (NCBI taxonomy): Eukaryota > Metazoa > Arthropoda > Insecta > Lepidoptera > Nymphalidae > Podotricha > Podotricha telesiphe. Next base: position 243,334 of record JAOYRR010000103.1, read on the forward strand.
TATCTATGGCGCAATGAGGCAAAGCCTCAAGTTAGATGCTGTGGTCGTGGGTTCGATAATCACTCGGGAAAGTGATAATATTTAGATTTTTTTCATATTTCCTTTCAGGCAAGACAGTGCTGCTTTCATTTTCGCCTAACAAATAGGCGAAAATTATAGTGCCTAAAGTAATGGTAAGTTAATTGATAAGTAGTACACTAATAAGTGAAGTCAAAGTCAAATATTTTATTCAAAATAACATATTACATACTTCATTTTTTGAACATCAAACAATTTACCACCGGTTCACTAAAGTTAATGCCTCAGACCTGAGAAGAACATATATAATAGTTTATAGATTTATTAGTGACAATGATACCTTTGAAATAGACTGGAGCCAGATTTTCATTCCCAAGGCATGTTATCATTTAAGGCTGGTAACGTATTAGTAGGTTAATACAAATTTTAATTTCTTAATACAATGTATTGTAGACGTCGAAGAGAGTCACTAAGAAATAGTTTTTTTTGGTTTAGACTCAACTTACACTCTGTTTAAAATATCAAAATTTCCATTACAGGAAGACAATTTCCGAGTTGCAATATATATAAAAATGTCACACACAATGTTAAATATAGATTTAACTTAATTTTTCTACTTTTCAGTACAAAATGGATCATGTCGCGTAAAGCAAAGAAAAGGAACTACATTAGTTTCGTCCTGCCTTAACCAAATAATTGCATATGTAAAAGGAGGAAAATTTACAAAAGTTATTATTATTATTTATTTATTTGTACATCGTATTAAATTGAAAAAAGATATAGGAACACAACACATAAAAAAAGAAATATACAAATGACAGTAAATATGGCTAAGTAGCTATAATATAATCTCTTCCAACCAAAGTAACGTTAAAAAAATGTGTTTTTTTTTAATTTTGAAAAAGCTTAAATCTGATGGCTAATGCTGCTTTTGAGAAATTGTCCAAACAAATCCTAAAAAAATAGTTTGTTTTTTTATATCTTTATCTAATATATCCAGCATGCAGCTATATCCAGCGTGCAGCAGCAATAGAACTTAGTCTCAAGACACTTATTTCCCCGTCGATTTCTAAATATTAGCATGTTGAGCGGAACTTATCGTCACTTTACAAATATACAAATATTTTGAGAGAAATCCTGTGTGAAATAGAACCCAAAGCCATAATTACAATCAGATTCTGTAGTACTATGCCACGAAGGTATTTCATTACATTAACATTCTCTTAATTTTACCAGTAACATATTATTGTTATACATATACTTATACTTTCAATTTTATTGATACCGCCCTCGATAAGGCTTTCTCAACGTCGTCAGTTCACGCGTCATTACTGTTCAGCAACAAGTGGCGTGTTTCCTGCTGGGAAATGACCTAATAAGACACTTCCTACCATAGCAAGCTTGTACATACGTCATTTATGGAGCATGATTATTATTTATACTGTTTACAGAAACTAGTCCCGCGTAAAATATGCATTACTATAGCAAGTTGTATGTCGATTTATAGAAAAGTGTAAGTTACATTTTATTTTGCGATTTTTAAGTATTTTTATGAAAAATATTGACATTCTGCACTTTTTCTCAGTATGAATTTGAACTATGAAAAATTTTATACTCCTTCGTCCGCATTACTTACAATAAGGAGCTGGTTGTCAGTACAAACAACGTGTGATTTTTTTAAGGTTAAGCTTTTCTCCTAGTCTTGTTTAATTAAATTAATTTAGTGTAAAAATGCCACTATATAGGTATTGAGCTACTAATTTCTGAATTCTGCTCCCGTAAAATTTCACAACACAACATTTCCTTAACTTATTATTTACGTATCAAATGTAGTTTTAAATATTTAAATAAAATTCTTCATTGCCCACAACAAAAACCGTTTTTTTACATCGAATTTCGGTTTGGTAATTTTAAATGTTATTTTTAATATGCCAAATTCATATTTTGTCTTTCAAATCCGCTCTTAAATATACACATTCATTCTTTACACACATATATAGAGTTCAGAGGTTATAGTGGCGCAGTGGGTCAGCGTCTGACTAAAAACGCAATTGGTTGTGGGTTCTGTTCCTGTTCGAAGCCATGATTGTATTGTTAATTATTTCCACTCCTAAGCTCTGGTAAAAAAAAACCGCTCAACACGCAATGTCTCCAATTCGAAAGGGGAGAACGGAGTGTCGTGACACTCGGTTGTCTTTGACTACCCTGCTAAAAGGGTGAAGCTGATTTGTTGCTTTCTTACATATAATTGAATTAAATACGTAAGACATAAAATTTGGGTTTCTAAAGCTATATTAAATAGCTATTAAATAGCTATTAAATAGCTATTAAATAGCTATTAAATAGCTATTGAAAAATAATATTTTTTATCTAATATAATTAAGAAGCTTGACTAAAGATGCTATAGGGATACCACATATTTTGTTATTAGAGAATATCAAAAGGTCTACTCTATAATATGGGTGATGTGTGATTGTTTGGTTTAAGCTTTAACTGTTCATAGTTTGTTTTCGTTTTACTTTAAGTGTGCAAATATTGACTTTGAATAATATAGGAATTTGGAACAAATAGCGAATAAGGTAATTTGGGCCTCTGACTTAAAATATTCAAAATATATCTGATTAGATAAATGCAGCATTAGGTTGTAATAGTCAGTATGCAACTTACAAAGAAAAGAAAAGAAAATATGCTACTAAATTTTTATTTAGCCTTCCTTGACAAAGATGAAAAATAAATTAAATGAAACAATTTATGTTAATGTAATTTAATGATGAAGAAATAATAAATAATAATTAAGGACATAAAGGGTACAAACCAAATATCTGTAGTGTTATATGTTTAAATAAATAAAATAAAATTTATATTAAACATATTCAAATGAAGTCTATGTCACAATATGACGAGCATGTATAAAATTACATATGAATTTTCATTATTTTCCTGACGGGACGTAAGTAACATCAACTACTAGTAGCTAGTTCAATAGAAATTGGGCATGTGGAATAAAATCTGCAGTCCCTATGACATATTCTATATCCGTACAGTATCCATATAGCACTGTAAATACGTCCCCCCACGCTGCCGGCTCGCGATAAGACTTCGCTAAATTGATGTTTGAACTGTCATTAATCCCCGCCCGACAGATGTCTCTTTAGTCTATTATTTTTGACACACACAAATTTTGTCACATTACAAAAAAATCATTTGAAATAGACGGTTATTAGTTTTAATAGTTTATTATTAGCCGGTTATATTAGAAGATGATTATCCACGTGGATTTTATGAAGTAAGTTTGTATATGAATCATAGTTATGGTGAAATATTGAAAAAACTTATATATTTGACAGAATGTGATATCTATTATTAAATTGCCTGATTCTTAAAACTTTACTAAATTGATTTTTACATAGGATAAAAAGATTCGCCTATCCAAGACAGACAACAGAGTGTCACGATACTACAATAAAAATGTAACTGATCGTTTCTGTACATTGAAGATATATGAAAAAAATATATTAATGGGTGAATTTATCAATATAATAGAACCCATTACATTCATTTTTAAATTTATTTTCTATTTGTCTGTTTGTTTGTGGACGCAAATTCAGCAACAGCTTAACCGATTTGAATGCAATTTCTCTATTGTATTCTGGTAAACTTTCCTTAACATTTAGTGTTTATATTACATTACAATCTTTATATTTTAAAAATGTATTTTTCAATTTCCGAATAACAAGTGCGAATAACACTTTAAAAATGTTAAAAATATATACATATATTTAATAAATAGCATTCTCTCTTGCGAAACGATTTTCGTAGAATAATCTTTGGGTAGCAGAAATTTGTAAAAATCTCTCTACAGAGATGCTAACAAGAAGTATAAGTTGTAATAAATAATAAATAAGCGCTTGAACGGTTTTCAAGAGGCGTGGGTTCAAATCCCACTGCGTACAAATTTTTATACGTCTTTTACATTACAATCTGTTCATAAGCAAAAAAGTGATTTAAGTGAGAACGCGGCGGGCGAAAAAACGAAATAGTTTAGTCATGTTGTTAACGCAGGCTAAACCGCGAATGGGTCGCTAGTATAAAATAAAATTGTCTGGAATTTTCATATATTATGTAAAAGTTAGACCTACCGATGGTTTTACCTACCGATTATAATGTTCCTTATAAAACTAAGCATTTAACATATTAAATTAACTGTTGACAGATAGATAATGCAAGAAACAACTGTATTTGGTTATTTTTACATATTTTGCTATTTTTACTTTATTTTTAAGCCTTTATGTTTTTAGAAGACATAGTGGCGCAGTGGGAAAGAGGCTTGCGAGCACGATTGGTTGTAGGTTCGATCCCTATTTAGAGGAGTATTATATTTTTAAATTATATTCATTTTTCCGCTTTTATGATAATACATAGTGCGGCGTTGAGTTCCAACACTCTTAACAAGCAATGAATTCGAGCGGAAAGTGGAGAACGGAGTATCTTGACCTACCCCCTGCTATGCGGGAAAAGAATTATATATATATTGCTTTTTTATTTTAAACAAATCTGTAATATTTAATGTATAAAAGATTATTATATAACTTACGTTATCATTATTGTAACATGATTTTATGACAGTAATCCTACTATTATTAAAGAACGAACAAGTAAAAAAAACTTTATTCAAATTTATAAATTTATATTTTGTGAGTATTATAATAAATATAAAGATTTCAAATGTCCGAAGAAATAAGCAATTGTGAGAAAGAACTGGCTTAGATATCACCTAGCCTTATTTTAAAATTGTAACCATTCATATTAATATTGATGATTAAAAGTCATTATAGGCAAAAAATAATACAGAACAAATTTCTATAGTATATTTAAATAAAATATTTTTTAATCATCCAACGAAAAATGAAAATGTCATTTACAGGATTATTACTTCTATACCATTTGGTATAGATATATAAAACACAGTGTTTTGATTCTAAATAAACTCTAGCTTACTAAATATAAAAGACAGGCAGTTAACAACTGAATACTTGCCACTAGTGACTAGAATAATTCAAAATATAAAGTTATCAAAAAATATTAGATGTCCTGTGTTTTTTTTTCAAATATCATTTATCAAAAGTATAGTTACAATCCCGTATGCATTGCGTGGTGGCAAGTTTCTTTTATCTCTAATAAGATCCCAATTCGAGAGTCGCGAGCTCCCTAAAGTAATAAACTACTCGCGCTATACCTCTATCTCCATTGTTTACTACGACACGTCCTAGCTGATAGATGCCGCTATAAAAGTTACCACCTGCGATGGTCTCAAGGAATCCTTTGTTAAAAACTTGTTATCACAAACTAAGATATCTCTAACTTTTATTTTTATAGCTCCAACTCTTGGCTTGAATTTTCATGACTTATTGTGATAAGTTGTTTTTCTTTTAACTTCTCATAAAGTTGTGTAAAGTTTTTGTAAATTGTGCTTGTTTCACTAAATTAACTATAATCATTTTAATGATTTTGATGAATGTAATGATTGTATTATAATTAGTTTTATTAATCTTAAGGGTTATTACTTAATAATTTAATGTGAAAAATAAAAAAAAAGATTTTACAATTTTAAAACAAAATATTTGACTAATAAAAGTATATCCTTATCTCGTTAAAATCTTAAAATTATATTTAATGTGACTATATTTTTGATATATATTCCTTTCTCGTACAACATTGGAAACACGCTCAATTGCGTATAGGAAATACGTCGAATTTGTAGAACAAATATAAATGGTTGAGGGTAGATCAGGGGTAGATAATTACATTTTTTTGATCTTCAAGAACGGGGGATGACGTCAGGACCACGCTACTATACTATAGATGTTGTGATAGTGTCAAAGATTAAGTGTATTGGTTAGAAACGTCACTATTTATGTGTTGGTAGGTACAAATAAAACATATTTGTGTGAAATATTATAATATATATGAAAAAGACACATTTTGTCTCCGCGGGATTTGAACCCACGCCTCTTGGAAACCTACACATAAATAGGACATATTTGTTATTTAATATATATTTGTTATTTAATTGTTTATAATCCAATAATTTAAGTTAAGTAAATTTAATAATTTGTGAAATATGTATATATATTTATTTGTTTTTGTAAGGTTTATAATATAAAGTCTGTCTATAGAAAGACACTCTGACACCGTCCACTCTTCTCCCAATTTGCGAGTTATTGCGTTTAAAGTTAGTTGACCGAGAAAATGAAATTATCTTAGATACAAATATTACCAGCAACATGAATCTAACTAACAACCAACTTCTCGTGTTTGTTTTTTGTACCTGTAATATAATATCATTTGAAATTTACAGATTTATATGTTAATTTTTCGTTAAGATAAAATCCTAACATTTTCTTTTTTATCACTATAATTTACAAATTTTTCATTGAAACATAAAAAAAACAAACGTTTTTAAGGAAAATATATTGTTTTAAACCATAATCTGACTTTAGCTAGTACAATTAGCACAGGACGACTGTAATATGTTAAAGTATTATCATTCTCTTAATACGAAAAAAATATTTAATACTGGACATTATGGAGGCAGAACTCAATTTTTTTACAGCTTCACGCTTTTGCCCGCATAATAGTGTAGTAGAAAAAAACTTAGGCTCAAGACACTCTCCACTTTCCGCCTGGTATTGAAACATTGTGTGTTGAATGGAATGCCACTTAGTCTTGGGTACCAGAGCGGAAAAATGATCATTATTTCAAGTGGGAGTTGAACCCACAAGTAAATGCGTTTTTAGTCAGATACTTACTTCCACCAAGCCACGATGGCCTCTTATAAGTCTTATGTGTCTGTTATTCAAATAGATTAAGAAAATGTAATAAGTTTGAGTTTAGTACCCACATTGTAGACTGAACGTATGATTTAAGTAAACAGTTTGTGAGAGTGACGACCATTCAAGTATTCGTACGCGTTATGATTAGTGAAAGTTTCCAATACTTAGCATTCAATATTAACAAACAAAATAACTTAAAGACGTATTGTGTTTCAACCTAATGCGATAGATAAAACTTCTTCTTATATTAGGCAGAAAATTATTACGGCTCTATATGTAATTACATTTGACTATTTAGTTTTTTCGCCCGACCGCGTTCTCACTTAAATCACAAACTTTGCTTAAATTTATAAATTAAATTGTTGAACCTTTTCATTTATGAACCGATTTAAATAAAATAAACACTAAATGAGTGATATATGACTGATATTTAAAATACATTCTGACAAATATTTCTTTTTCACCCATCCTTTCTTTTTCACAGGCCTAGGCCAATACAGTATCTAGTTATTAGTGTTCCCATGATAAGCGTATTTAAACTAAAAGATTGAAAAAGGTTATTAAATAGACTAAGATACAAATCTTTAAAGTCACCTTAAAATTACTTTAGGGATCTCCAATAGACGAGATATTATCAAATCAGTAAGAAAAACTACAATACGAGTATAGGACACAACTAAATCTATACATATAATAAGAATGTATATGGAATATATTTGCAAAAAACACATTATTGGGGGTATTTATTAAAATATTTTAATAAAACACACAAAAATGATTTTTATTTTTTTCCTATTTGTCTGTGCGTTTGTGCACTCTAATCTCAAAAATTGCTTAACCGATTTAAATGCCTAATATGGGAATATGCGAAGTTTTGACTAATATATTTTAATAAGCTTCAGTTCACATTTAGTGTTTATTTTATTTCAATCGGTACATAAGTAAAAAAGGTACAAAAATTTAAAATATAAGCAAAGTTTGTGATTAAGGTGATAACGCGGTCGGGCGAAAACTAAATAGTTTAGTAGTTTACACAGGCGAAACTATATTTGCTATATTCGAGGAATCGAGTCCGTAGTCCGTTATATCTGCATTACAATAATCAAAAGTATAGGGATCTAAATTACTAGAACAAATTATCGTAAATAACGTATCTATACGCAATAAAACATTATTTATGTTTTTTAAGCGACAAACACTCGTAAATCTATTGATAAACCGTTTTAGTAATCATTTATAAATAGTTGCTACTCAGCATAAGTTCTTGAAATAATGGTAAATCGGTTTTTTATTTTCATACAATTATATAGCACCGTATGTTCTAAATTGATTTAGCTATATAGAAATTAAAGCGTGCTAAGTTTCTTCGTACTAGAAAATAAGTGGGAAAAGTGGAAAACAGAGTGTGTTAACTTACGAATTAAAAAAAAATGGTATGACACTTTGTTTTTTTCTTGACATAGCTACATCGAGATAATATAGGATCATCAAAAGGAAAATCTTATACCTTATATTTAAAACAACAGTGCTACGTCTTTTTTCAGTCAAAACTTTCCGTTCCACGCCGCCCCTCGACTTAAGAGAAGGGAAATAAGAATAATTTGAACAGAATCGTTTCCCGAATTGGGTTTCCAACCCACAACCATCACGTTTACAGTGAGATACTGCGCTACGATATAAAAAAAAATGAAGAAGTATTTAGATAGAAGCTTATATGATAGATTTTGAATCGGCAACCTCATTATGTTAGACATATGCATACATACGAACCGCACTGCGGCATAAATTTTGTTAAATATCAATAAATTATTCATTAAATTTAATTGCAATGCAATTCCAAAAATTTCTATTTTATTTTATTATTTCTTTTGTTTTAAATTATTACTATTTATATTGTTAAAGCCTAATGCATTAGATATTTGAATGTAAACATTGAATTAGTAGATAGTATTCAAGGAAACATAGTGACTGTTTGAATGAGCGGCTGAAGGTATAGTTGAAGTCGAAAATTTGAATATTTAAAAAAAATATAGGTATATTACGGTGAGAAACTTTATGATAACTGATTTTTTTATGAGATTAGCTAATAAAAATAATTATTGTAGTAAACTTTAATTTGAGCATATTTAATTCCTGTTTCTACTACTTAAGACTACTTTATGAAAAAATATTTATAAAAATAAATATTAAATTCTTCCCATACTGCCGAAATAATTATAAATACAAATTCAAAATTATATTTATTATTCAGTATACATCCCGTAAAGTTACAGTAGATTAGCACTTACCTAACAATTTCATAACTTCAACCTGGCTAATGAGCACGTTGAGATGGCCCGTTGCCAGGGGCAACGCGAGCCAGACCGCCCAAGCGATAACGAGTCTTTTGAACGCCATTACAAAATAATATCACTAAACCTTCAGTTTCACACGTGAATACATTTTTTCACAATACAAACTATTTACGTTGTATCCATTTTATTAACCAATATAAGTTAGTTGCTACATATTGCTTTCTATAGAAAAAATATGTTCTAAATCATTACAAAATAAATAATTTCGAGTCGAAATTAGCAATTTTTTAAAAGTTAAAGTAAATATTATGAAAATAATAGTATTAGAAATACGTGCGTATTACATTCAGTTTTGATACTGAAACACGGTTCAGCTAGCGCGTCCGTCCGCGCCGCACTGCCGTGCCGAGATACTCGTAGCGCGAGCCAACAAGTTACTGTGACATGCGCGTTTTAACCCAACCGAGTGTCTTCTGTGGACCACAATTAACACTGTATATTATTTAATACAAATATATTATAACTATATACTTACTGTATATATTGATATAAAAAAGGCATACTTTTATATTATATAGATGAAAAAATAGTGTATTCTTTAAGTAGCGTGTCGCTATTTTTTAGTAGTAGTTAAAATTTTTTTTAAATCTGATAAGTGTGTTTGCTTTATGTTAATGTGTAATTTGTGAAATTCCTTGTGTCTTTTTATTATTTTAAGTAAATAACATGATATACTCATTCACATTACAATGGATCCATACGGTATCTGGACAGAAACCAGTGAGGGAGATAATCCGCTCCAGATGCACCCCTTATGTTTGGCACCTGGCATGAACGTGGTCAGCAAGCCACAACCCTCAGAAATGGAAGACCAACTACAAAGATAGAGAACATGTTACAACTTATATTTTTGATATTTGTATAAAAGAAACTTAAATGAAAAATTTGTTATTTCTTTTTAAATAAAATATGAGGATTTTTAGGTTTATAACATAATTCTTATTAATAGTTTATGCGTTTCCACTCACACTTTCTCTTTCTATCTGTAAGTAACAATAACACATTTGCTCAAAATTATAGTGAAATCGAAGTGCAATACGAAGGGTTTTTATTCTCAAAAAATCATGTTTCACTGGCAAGTCAAAGTTCTAAGTGGGTTTTCACTAATCAGCTCGCAATATATCGTATCCTTAATATAATATAATAATATTATATTAAGGAGCCTAAGAGATCTTCTACTTCTTGGCACTAAACCCAGCGTTTAGCTACGGTCTGCGTTTTCGGCGTTGAGTTTCGTCCTCAGTAGACATATTCTTCTCAACAGACAATTCTCAAAAGTCTTAACTCTAAGTTCTTCCAGCCTATCCTACTATGCGGGACAAAGGGACGGATGCCTACGACCCCCTAATATATGACGGCTGCGTCAAAGTAAAATAAAACCATGCAGTTATTTTATTACTATTCAAATAATACAATATGATATCTTCACATATCATAGTATAGTATATATATTATACTAAACAGGAATGGAAAATGTTCTGATCATTTCATATTCGACTTTGGATCCATTCTGGAAATATGTCGTATAGTGATTGAATCCACAACTACAATACACCACTCAAGTGTACCACCATGCCATACGTATGTCTAAACAGAAAAAATATATATAAAATATAAATATAATTTTATTTATGTACAATTAATATTTCTTACGTCCAATCAAGCATGTCAAATATAAAAATGTTCTAAAACATAATTTATTGAAATAACACAAATCAGTCATATCGAGGTCCTTTGAAGGAAGCCAGAATGGTGTAAAAATTGAAAGGCTTTGAACACTCCCGAAGGGAATTAATTGAGTTTGTCTGTAGGGAGCGGTGTTTCCGCTTTGCATTAGGTACCGTTCGCGCATCGTTAATACAATTATTTTCTCTTTTAGTCAAAGATATGTTGCAAATATAAATGTACGGTTTTAATATATGATTTATATTAATTTTACTGACTGTATTGCTTACAATTATGAGTTCAATACCCAGGCGGAAAATATATTGAATTTATTTTCATCTCTCCGCCCTGGCAAAAAAAAATTTAAATTTCCTCACTCAACTCGCAATATCTCGGAAATTCGGTTGAGAATGCCGAATAACGACATATCCTGACACTAAGTTCTTTCTGCCTACCTGCTATGTGGGAAAAAAGCGTGAAGTTGAAAGATGCGATAGGCCGGTCACCCGCACGGTACCCCGCATTAGAGTTCTTGTAATGTAACGTTGAAGTTAAGAAAAATAATATTATATATGGTTTTCTGATCCAAAATAAAACCATACATGCGTGCAAGTGACGATGTAGCAACTGTTAATTTTATATGCATACTAGCGACTCGCTCACCCCCGTTATCTATAGCTGCTTTGTGTTTGTAGTGGCATTTTCGTAAAACAATGAATTCCTGAAAAAAAAGTGTGAGAAAAAAGCCTATTTCATACCAAAACAATCAAGTATATCTATATAAACTTTAATCACAATCGGTTCAGAGGGTTGGCTGTCATCACGTCACAGACAGACAGACAGAGTTACTTTCGCATCTATAATATTAGTGTGAAAACATAGATATATTGCCAGCTCATTTGAAACTTGTACACATGATTAGCACACGGTGTTATGAGTACCCTAGAAAAACAAATATGTACTTGATTTCATGTATTCTACGCCTGGACTGTTGTGCTTAAAGTACAAATGTAAAAAATTAAATTATCTATTATACTATACCGAATAATTTATATGGAAGCCGAAACAATAATTGCAATTAAACTTAAACCAATATAGTTCTACACATTATATCTATGTGAGAAGGTTATTGATAAAATTCGATGCCACGTGTAATACTAAATCCCTACATAATAACGGTATGTTAGCAACAATGTACTATTATATCTAAATAATTCTTAACTAATAACAACAAAAGTTTTAAGGTAAACATATTTTCATTTCCCTAATACATCAAACAACTTACCGGATAGATTACTCGCTTGTGGAGAATGTATAAATAATCAAGCCATGGCACTGATGGATGAACTAGCTTAATAAAGCGGAATTTGCCGTTTCATTATACACTTTAAGCGAAGTAACAAGTAGAAGTTAATGAATGAGAGGCGAATCGATTGGTTTTATTCAAATGTAAAGGAAACAGCCTCACGCTTTTTCTTGCATAGTAGGGTAGTCAGAAAGAATTTAGTGATAAGACGCTCCGTGTTCTAATCGTTATTTTGCGGAACTTACAGTCTATGTATGAAACGTCGGTCGTAACTGTCTCGACATCTGACAGCATCTGATTGTAAACGTGATTGGTCGTGGGTTCGATTCCTACTCAGAGGAATGAATATCATTTCTCCGCTCTAAGACAAAATTGTGGGGTTGAGTTCTGCCACTCAACACGCAATGTCTTGATTTCGGGTTAAAAGTGGAGAACGGAGTGTGACACTAGGTTCTTTCTGACTACTCTGCTATGCGGGAAAAAGCGCGAAGCTGAAAATAAATCTCCAAAAGCTAGATCTGCATTTTATACTCTTAATTAACGAAACAATATTTCTGTGGAAATACAAAAGTTTTCAGTTGATATTACGAACGTTTACGCACAAACGCTTCGTCAAAATCAAAAAACACTGTTTTATTCATATCATTTCTACATATTTCAAACACTTGTGCAATTCATATTGAATTCAAGTCTCATAAACATAATTACTACCATATTTTGTATTATACATGTCCGCTACGGATGCACCTACGAGTAGGGTGACATAATATATGTGATATATTTAAAATAAGATTAAGATAATATATTTTTACACCACCCTCGCTATTTAAACTTCCAAATCTCCTAACGTTCTCTCTCCCCTCTAAGGTTCTCTGGAAGAGATCGGTATAAGACTGCTTTTTGTACACATATTTGTAATCGACTTTTTTTCCTCTTGTTTTATTTTTAATATTTACTGTGGTACAAATAAATAAATAATTGTAATTTTTTGATGCGTCACGATATTTCAGATTTCTTTTGCATGAGAATCTAGCGGCAAGATATTCTGTTTGAGTGCTAAGTGGCAGAAAAATTTCATTCTTTGTCTGACCAGAGCTGGAAATAGAAAAAACTTAAATGTGTATTATTTATTTGTGACACCAATACGGCTTATCTAATATCACGCAATAGTAGCGAGTTGAAATATCATGTAGATAAATGCTTATGTCATTAGTTTCACAACTTTCCTTTGCAAATGTGATTACGTACATATTATTTATTGTATGTATATAAACAGGTACAAGTGATGTATAACAAACATACAAACAAAGCTCTCGGAAAGTGAAGAACTGAGTGTCATGACACTAAGTTTTCTCTACCTTGCTATGTGGAAAAAAGCGTGAAGCTGAATAAAAAGATATTCAATAATTATTAATTTATTAGTCCAGATAGATTAAAATAAGTATATTTTCATAAAATTCTAAAGACCATGATTATGGCCACCATAGCCGAGCTTTAAAGCGCGCTCTGACGGAAAATTGTAGAAACTCACACGGGCGTGGAGTATGCACGTCGTCGCAAACTTTCCACTTGCTTATTTTTTTTTTTCAAAAAGGAACTTCTATTGAATAATAAAGTTGTGATGTACAGTTTCGCGCTCGACTGCTGCTCGCAGTTTTTTTTATAATACTGAATAGTTATTTTTATTGTCCGCTATATTTTTTAAAGCGTCATTTCATTATTTGATTTCACTCTGTAGTAATTTTTAACTAGTTTGCGTCAAAGTTAGTAAATAAAGCGACTTTTTAAGCTAATTTGTAGTAATTGAATTAAAAACAATTGAATTAAGTACAATTCAATTAAATACAATTAAATTAAGTACAATTGAATTAAATACAATTAAGTTGTCTTTAGAAAAAAAGCCGGATTTAAACCAGCAAACCTATGGATAACATTTTACGAGATATTACGTTTTGAGTGTTACGTTACGAAGTCACGCCTCGCTTTGTTTTGAACCAGAGCGAAGATGTGAAAATAACAACCATTCCCCTTAATGGGTCGAACCTATAGCCAATCATATTTACAGTCAGATGCTGTTCCACTACACCACGATGGCGTCATAAAAATAACTTAATAAATCTATTTTTTATTTTAAACAATTATTTGTGACATGCCTGAACCGAGGGCACTCTCAAATTAATATCTCATACTTGTAAATGTATTTTCTTTGGTTAATTTTTTTATTGTATTCATTTTTACACAGTATTGGTATCCCGCTTTGGCCTGGTTGGCTAGAAGAGAATAATTTAGATATAAGTTCCCCTTTTGTTAGCTTTTGTTATAGTTTTTGTATTTTTATTACACTTAAAAAAACAAATAATGTATATTATGTATACAAACTCACGAGCAGTTGCTGGTTTTAATATATAGTTTAACAGCCTATTTATTACCATACAGTGTCCGCGTACGAGTATTGTGCACGAGCAAAACGATCCCGCAAGCCCGGCAATTTGCTTTGCAAGAGTTACCGTTATATTGAACAATATTGAGTTTCTACCCGTTTTTTGCAGCATGCGCCTTTTAATAAACGTTTGTTTATAGCGGGGTTTAAGTACAGCCATATTTACTGTTTGTACTATTTATTCATATGTTAAACAGTTTGACACAATAATTTTAATTTATATATGAAATGAAGTAACTGGCTTGAAATGTGTGTGTGTGTGTGTGTGTGAGATACTTTAAAATCAAAATTATATCGATATTAAATTACAGTTGTTAAGCAACTGAAAGAATTATAAGCTATTTTAGAATTTAATAATTGTTTTTCTACTCATAATTTAAATAAGGTGAACGTATTTCGTAAAACAATCTAAGATTTCTTAAAAAAATATATTATTATTTGATATTATTTTTTATTATTTCATTGTTGGCCTTCAAAAATATTAAATCACAAGTAAATTGAAGTAAAAAATCCCAATATAGGAAATAACAAGGAAGAATTATTTATATTAAGATATACCATGAGCATTGCTAAGTGCCATTGTTTGAATTAATTCACCACTACGTAAAACACGAACACTATATTTCATTTATCACAAATCATTTCTAAACTATTTTTACAGATACCCTTATTTAAGAGTGTACTTAGTCTACACAAACATCTTCGGTGCGTGTAAAGAAAGGAGTAAAGGTATTATTCACAGATTTATTCCTATCGGATATTACAGCTTAAGTGTTTTCAAACAGTTTGTTTTCTTTATTACGATTATTTTGAGAATATATACGAATATATTAGTTTATGTAATACTAGCCGTCCCTGCGACTATAGGTCCCTATATAACTATATCTATTGTAAGAAGAAGAAAATATACATGTTACTACCTACTTGGTATACATTTTATTGCAGGCAGCGGCGAACGTAGTTTTTTCTTCATTTTAATTTATAAATTCTAAACAAGTCTGTAATATTATAGTAACAAATCATTAAACTGTCATAAGGCAAAACGCATTTGAACATTTTCTAGCTAATTTTAGGTTTTAAAAATATACAAATTAAAGAATGACAATTTTGGACGGAAAGTGAGGAATGGAGTGGCAAGACACTCCCAGAGAGAATCCAGTGTCAACGACACTGGGTTCTCTCTGCCTACCCTGCTATAATATGTATGACAACGTTACAATAATATAATAATAAAGATTTAGTTTATTAGATTACTTATACCTCAAACAAAAGTCCTTTGCAAATACGAATAAGTTATAAAATCGTAATTAATTAAAATTTCATAGTTCTATAACCAAAAACTAGCTTTAAACTTTACTAATTTCATTCAAAATAAATTTCCGTAGAAGCCTTTAGTTATTTCAATCTGTTCATATTGCAGTTCAAATACATTATCTCATATTTCGGCAGCCCGTGTAAATATTGGTGAAAGCCCTAAATCTGCGAGTACTTTGCCCGGATGGAATTACGCGGCCAAATAAACGGATATCCGTATACCAGACCAGACCGTCGAGCGGTTACGAAGGTTTTTATGTAGACATGAGAGTTCCTGTTTGCTTTGAATGTTGATATAGAAGATGTTTTTCGGTATTTTACGTATTATGAGTATGTTATTAGTTTGTTCTTAAAACAAATTGCAACTTTTTTCTTTCTTTTTATATAAATTCTCGAACATCGTATAATAACAGTTAAAAATTTCGTAAATTTTACATCTTAAATTATATAACGTATCTATTATTTTTTAGCTTCACGTTGTATTTGGCATAGAAGAGTAGTCAGGGAATCAACTTAGTGTCAAGACACTCCTTTTTCTTTTTCTTTTCGCCAAAATCTTATTTGTAATTATGGTGCCGAGTTTTGTCTTGAAAGAGACAATAAATATAAATAACACATTATATACATATATAACTGATCCACCGGGTGGTAATTGAACCTACAAGCAATCGCATTTACAGTCAGATTTTATTCCACTACGCCACGATGGCCTGGATGTACCTACTAATATTACATTTTATACAAGTTTATTAACAACTACAAAAGTTTTTGCTAAAAAATCGTAAATTACACACAAACTAAGTATGTATGCATAAATTATAATCTTATTTTTTTTAGTTTCATGCTTTTTTTCGCATAGCAAGCAGTTTAGTCAGAGAAAACCTAGTGTCAAGACATTCAGTTCTCTACTTTCCATCCGAAATCGAGACATTGCGTGTTGAGTGGCGAACCGCGGCCTTGTTTACCACTTAAGGTCCTTGTTTACCACTTAACAAGGTCTTAAGTACCAGGGCAGTAAGATGAACATATCTATACATATAATAAAATTGTAACTGATTGCTGTCTGTACAAGGAAGATATATAAAAATAAATAATATTAGGGGCATTTATCAATGTAATAAAATGCAAAACAATTATTTTTCATTTTCTTTTGTTTGTCTGTTGGCTTGTGCACGCTAATTTCACTTAACCGATTTAAATGCAATGTTGACTATTGTTTTGTGGTAAACTTCCCTTAACATTAAGTGCTTATTTAATTTTAAAACGATTCACAATTAAAAAAAGTTACAGCAATTTAAATTATAAATTTAAGCAAAGTTTGTGATTTAAGTGATTAACGCGGGTAAGCGAAAAAACTAAGCAGTTTAGTCATGTAATTTACGCAGGCGAAACCGCGAGCAGGTCGCTAGTTTTAAATATAATCATTACTGGTAATCGAACCTACAACTGCGCCACGATCACCTCATTATAAACTATATAATAGTAAACTTAATATCTCAATATTATTTGAAACCATAAAATTCATGAACGTGTTATTCCTATTCTAAAGTTTGGTCCCAAGCGCCTTTGTGTATAAAATGCTAAGCAGCAAAGTAAGAGAGACCGTTAACTAGATGCAAATCATTATAAACTCATTCAATATTCCGTTTAGACGCGCCGCAAAATGCAATCTGAATTAGGAAACCGCTTTGCCTGTGACGGACCCTGCTACGGTCGATTACGTTGGATTTAATTTCAAGTTGGTAATTGATTACTACCAATGCGACATACATATGTATGTATGTATATACATGGATTGTATGTAGACATGTCATATTGCAGTTAAATTATTCTATCAAATGATATAAAATAAACAGAACAGAACAGAAGAGTTTTCCATAGAAAAATTATAACTGATAATCGAATTAAACCATCAAACGACGACGACGACGACGACGTCGACTATCAAATAATTTATTTAAATAATCTTGCCAACGTCATTTTTATCCTTTTCTTGTTGTATGATTTTCTTTGTAAATTTTGAAATGTCCGGATCCGATAACAGTACGTACAATAGTATAGCTCATTATGTCCTTTTCAGGAACAGTACCAAGAAAATAATTTAGGATTTAGACTATTATTGATATTGAAAAGTGGAACACCTGCTGGAGTACTAATAATAGACCAGCTACAACAAAAAATATTCAGTGTGGTTGACATTTAGGTGGGAAGGGTCATTAAGTCCACGAAATCAAAGTTGCGGGCAGTTAAAAAATAAATGAATACAAATCTAGCTAAGAATTCAAAATTTAGCCTTTCAGTTATAAAAAACACTTCATCATATATTTAAGTTTTTCTAAAATAAACTAATTTCAGTTTCCTTTATCTGCATTGTTTTCGTTTTCAACGGTACAAGCTTACTGAAGTCTGCTGAAGTTTCCCTAATCTACAACTTCGACCTCGATAGTCGACTTGTAAGGTAAAACGTACAGTGCTCGGTTTAAAGGTACACCAATATTCTCTATCCATTTCTTTAGACTAGTAGAACTGTTGATGAGTAAAAAACGCATCACCTTAGCAACAAAAAGTATGTCAAATCTATGCTTGTGTTGTAATGTTTAATATATTTCTAATGTATCATTAATTAAAAGTGCATTAGAAATACATATCCAAGCTGGTTTTTTGCTTAGCTATAATATTTATGTAAAATAAATTACCTGAGCTCTAGTACCTAAGACAAAGCGGTGGTAATCGAAACCACAACCCATCAGATTTACAGTCAGACGCCGTCACATTGCTCCATGATTGCCCCTACTAGACTAGTATATGATATGCTTAGAATAGACAAATAAATATGGATAGAGCCTTAATAGTATCACAAAAATTAATATAAGTATTGTAGATAAAATATTATTTTAAATATGTCAACAATTAATTATATATTTTTGGTATATCTACAGGTACACCTACTAGCTAATTCATACATAATCTTTATTAGCAAGGCTATTACCAAAATAGCATACCATAGACATTGAGACGTTTGAGTCCCTTTACGAAGGATTAAGAAGAAGATTAGATCTTGAGAATTACGATGGTCTACAAGTTTACCTAAACTATTAGTATCCAGCCTCTACATCTCCACACCCATCTATATCTGGCTGGAGCGAGCGCTGCATAACCAATTTGTGTAAATAGCTTTACAGACTAGTTGTATAAATTAATAGTGCGTACTATTAACGTTAACGTGTAAACTTCCTGTTGCCATGGTAACTTGTATGCCACTTTACATAAAAGTGTCAAATACAAGGTAGTATAAGTAATATTAATATTATTAACCATGTATTGGAAACGCATTTTTATGAAAAAGAATGTTGAAAATTTGGGATCATATACATATAATATAGTATTTACATTATATCTCTATATATTGATAGTGGCATTACAATTGTTTGGTAAGTGTTGGCAGAGAGAACGGAGAATTATAACACTATGCAGCTTTTGTATACGTTTTACTTAAGAAACTTTAACTTGTCAAGTGCATGTGAGGTACATACGTGTGTGTATCCGCAATAAAGTGGAATGGCGCTCACAGGCATTGTAGGTATGCAAGATTTTAACTAAAACTATATACTACATAATAAAATAAGTAATGCTGCCAGGTCAAGATTGGTTAAGCTTTATTTAAAAAATCTAAAATTTCAACTAATAAAACCTTATAGCATGGTCAAATTAATATTTTTTTCCTTTTTAGGAATTATAAGAGGCAAAACGTTAAGTCCGATATGTAAAACTAAACTAATTAGCCCCAATTCAAAAACTAAAGAAAAAATATTTAAGAAACAAGCAGCCGCTAATATACTATTACGCGACACATACACGACGCATATTTCACTGGTTAGCGCGTCGTTATAAAGTCGTAAACCTAGAAACTTGAATTAATATTGGTGATTATTTCATGGTACAAGCAAATAAAGTCTGACATAGGTATATATTTTTTGTAAATAATTCCATTTTTTTTTTAAATAATGTGCATTATTCCGAATAGTATCTACAGAATAAGGCATAAGCTGCTATATCAACAAACAAATTTACACGTACCTGTAAAATTTGATCTTACTCTATTATTTGTTTCATAACCATAAGTATATAAAATTCTATTATAATTATGTCACCAATCTATCAAGGTCAAAATTTAATAATTTTATTCAATATCAACTTGTATCTTACAAACTGATATAATAAGAATGAATAAGAAGATATAGCCGAAACTAATTTTCCTTCAAGAGTTTAGGGGAGCTAAGAAAATATTTAAATTTTATTTTGAAAGTCCACGTAAATGAAATTATCATATAAAATATAATTATACATGTAGAATATGAATTAAAACTAAAATACTTTATCTATTGTCCAAGATAAAGGATAATAAATAAATTATTGAATAAAAAACATTACCAAATTATATTTGGGCTCCCATCCACGTACGTAAAATAAAATAAAGCATTTTATTTTTTTCTTATCTACTTTAGTGAATCTCTCGACAAGTAACAAATAAAGTTATGTCAAAAGACCATCTATTTAAATCTACAAAAAAGTGCGCGAATTTTATTTGCATTTAATTATCTATATCCTACACATATAATAAAAATATACCTGATCGCTGTCTGTACATGGAATATATATAAAAAAAATATAATTAGGGGCATTTATCAATATAATAGATTTTTATTGGTAATAGAACCCAAAACAATGATTTTTAATTTTTCTTTTCTGTTTGTCTGTCTGTACTCGTATGTGCGTTAGTGCACGCTAATTTCAGAAATATCAAAACTGATTTAAATGCCCTTTTGGTTATTGTATTTTGGTAAACTTTCCTTAACATTTAATGTTTATTTAATTTCAATCGGGTCATAAATAAAAAAGTTAGAACCAATTATAAATTCGAGCGAAGTTATAATTTGAGTAAGAACGCGGGCGGGCGAAATAGTTTAGTCGTGTAGTTTAAGCAGGCAAAGGTGCGAGCTGGTCGCTAGCCTATATTTACTACATAAAGACTAGACTCAGTTAATTAGTTTTAAATGAATCAAAACTCTTATATATAAAGAAAAGCCTCTAACTTCTTGTAAACTGTACCACTCGCACTTTTGATCAAACGATGTTCCGTCATGCAAATGGACATTCACATAGCATGATGGCCATCCATAAACACTTTACTTTATTTTGCTTCTCAAACATCGTGGCTATACCCAAATAATAATCATTTTTCACAGCTCTAAATCTTATCCATCTAAATTGTTTAATTTCGTTAGTGTTGATAACTTGGAATAATTTAATGTTTATTAAGCTGTAACATTTTTATAGTAAACTAGTTTGATTTCTTACTGCTATATAAGACGCGTTTGATTGATTGTTATGAATATTATATTTGTCATGATTGTGAGGCCACTATAAATTAGTAGTGAGTTCGATTTCCACTCAAGGAGTTAAATTATTTATTATTATTAATTTTTATTTCTCCACTCTGGTAAAACAAAGAGCGGCGTTGGATTCTGCCACACAAAACTTAATTCTTAAATTCGGTTGGCAAATGGAGAACAGAAAGAATTGAGACTAGACTGTGCGTCAGTTGAAAAAAAAGAAATAAAAATGATTTTGATATCAAATTAATCATTAATTCATTGAATTCTATATTATATCATTGTGAAACAGACAATGTCTTTATTTAGTCCATTGAAAAGTAGCATTTGAAGGTGCGTTTTTCTGAGGACATAATGCCTAGGGCCTAAAACATGTGACATTTATAGCGATATTGGCAGGCATTTCCGTGGCAGAATCCAATGCAGTTTTGTATTACCAGGCAAATAAATATATTTTATCTTTTTTACGATACCTGTTAATATATACCTATGTTACAGTAATTATGACGCATAATGTTTTTAAGCTATTATATTATTCTTTTCTTTTTCTTATTTAATTTTAAGTTATAATATATAAAAGAAAAAATTAAATTTGGCTTTTGCTAGAATTTAAACGTTTCTAGTTTATAAACCCAGTAAAAGTTTACAACAGTGACGTTCTAATCTAATTACTCTAGGAATCCTTTCAGGCTATCGCACTCAAGTGTTATCGCACTTTGCCGACTCCAAGTCGGACTTTAAAGAACTAAATGGCTACGTACGATTGGTTCACGTATACAATGCACTACGAGAACTGTAACCATGATTGCTATAATCTAGATCTTGACGTTAGTTTCAGCATACGAGCTGAAAGTTAAAGTTTTACTTTTATTTGTCTGTCTCTTAATATACTCATATGTAGATTATTCATATTTGACGCGTATTTACGTAAAAATATTAAAACTAACTAGTTTTAATAATATTTTTTTATAATTACTTAATTACATCGAACTAAAGCAAAGGACTAGTAAAAAGGGTTATTTTACTTTCCGACCCTATAATTTCTTAGGACACTAAAGCTCTTAGTCCACAGCAGCTTAATATTATACCTTCGGCTTAACCAGCAGTAGGTTTTGTACCCAATCCATTTATAATCTGTTTAAAAAACTATGATGAGCCAACATTGTGGCCAATAACGGTAACATTGTATAGTTAATGGGGCAGTAAATTAGGCTTTACTTGGCAACTTAGAGAGCTATTACGGGTTTTAAAGCTAACTTAGCTAACCGTATAATACCTTTGACGCAAGGGAGTCACCTACAATGTTGTATTCTACGCGATTATCTTAAGCTTCGATACTAAAATGTCTATGTAAGTTTTGCAGAAACTCTCTTATGTAATAAAGTTACAAAAATTAAAAACTAGTATAAGCTAGTGTCGCAATGTTGACAAGTATTGATGATTTTTTTAAATTTAAGATAATGTTATTATTGTAAAGTATTGTTAATTGAATTGAATTTTTTAGTTACACAATTCTAAGGGCTACTACTAATACAAACCGTGGCGTTTGGTGCTCCGTTCTCTCGGACTACCCCGTCAGGGATAAAGCATGTAACTAAAAAGGACCTAAAAAATAGATAATGTACTAAAGGATACATCTATCAATCTTGAGTGTTGAATAGATTAAAATAAAAAGGCTGAGAATTAAATTTAGGCGAGTAATTTTATTTACATAATCTAGATTCTATAGTGAAATAAAATAAGTAATTGTGATTCAAACTTTTAAACTTTCTGGTATGTATTCATGGAACATGGCTCAGCGGGGCAGAAAAGTGAAAATATTCTCCACACAACGGTCTTACTTTTACCTGAGTGAAATTTGTGAACTTACAGCGATACTTGTAAGCACCTGCATGCCTATACTTTTTTTCAAATATCACAAATATTACGTTTTAAGGCTGCTGCAGCTTAGCGAGACATTATTGGACAAAGACTTGGTAAAATTGTGACTGAATAAAATTTTCTGGTCAAGTGGTGGGTAAATTTTTGGTGGGTTGGGAAAAACCACTAGGATATTTATGCCTACCTTTCTATATACAAGAGATAAGAGAAGTGAAAATTGAAATAGAAAACATTTATTAATATTATTAAATTATATTTATAACGACAATAAATGAAGTTTATTTCGAAATTTTATATAAAATACCCAATTCAGGGATTTAGATTTCAGATTTTATACAGATGAATAAGTTTTTCTGAAGGTTTAGTTGAAAAAAATACATTTATTTGGACCAAAACGGTACAGGAATATCTGGCGGCAAGCAAATATTCCATCGGATATGTTGTTTGATAGTGAGACAGGTTTGCTGACAAATATCGGGTAAAAAGGCTTTGCTAACACCCGCAAGAATATAGCAGGAATGTTTTAATATATTTCCATATAGATGTACTGTTTTATGTTACTCTTGAGCTTAGCCTATTTTGGTATCCGTTTTTTTTTTCGGTAACAATAGTTATAATGGTTTACAAGAAAATATTCAAGAAATTAATAATATAACGAAATAAGCGACTTCATAGCAGAAAGGCAGTCAGATCGTGGTGTTAAGTCTTCATTCTCTGCTTTCCGTCCGAATTCACGACAATACGAGTTGAATGACAAAACTCAACGCCAATTAATAAATACAGCATTTTTTTAGGAACTATATTATTAAAAAAAGTCGCTTAGAATCGCTTAGAGACCGCTAAAGCCATTCAAAATATTCTAAATGTCCTATATGTGTCTTACTAATTATTTTCATATTTAGGTATGCTACTACTAATAGGTAAAATCTTTTCGTAGATGCTTACTAACTTTTATATTGATTTGTAAATATATAATACTTATATAACATTTATTTGGTGTTACAAATCGTGGATAAACGTTTTATCGTACATAAATATTTTTTTGCATTTAGCTTAAACAAATATTCTGACTTTCTATCAAACCAATTTTTCTGGTTTATATATAAACAATTTTCATTACTCTCATGGAAAACAAAATGCGGCATTAAGTTTTGCTACTCAGCATGTAATGTCTCAAAATTGGATGGCACGTTAAAACTATTTTCATCTTAATACTGGCCACTTTTGGCTTACGTCGTAGTATGGATGCGAGTGAAGCTAAAAAAAACAAATTACATTTATAATTTATTTACGTTCACAATACATCTAAAGCTGGCGCAAGCACTTGGCCTATATATTACGATTGCGGGCTGGCACGGTTTCAAATGCGATGACACGGATGCAGGTAGCAAAATCTGTAATAATACTTGTAAAATCCCAGATTCTGGATTTTATCTTTGTTCATAATAATAATTTGTAATATTTTAAGCAGTTATTCGCATATTTAGGATATGAATAAAATACAACATTTTAATAAAATGAATAAAAATGTTGAATGTGCCGGAATGGTGCCTCTTGGAAACCATTCAGCGCGATCTGACCGCTAAGCCATACGTTCTACCCAACTTCGTCGAAATTCTTATACGCATTTTACAGCAATTTTTGTTGCTAGCATCTCTGTAGAAAAGTTTTTATAAAATTTTGCTTTTCTATATCCTATTTCTATGAACAATCGTTTGTTTGTCTGAACGTAGCAAGATAAAGCTTTTTTATGAAGGAGCTCATAGATATTCAAAAATTTGGTTTTATACATTTAGTTTTTTGGCTATTCGATAATAAATTAACAATTAATTAATAAATGTATAATTTTCGAGAGAGCATTATTCACATTGTCATATAATCCTCATTTCACGTATTATCGTCTTTTGATTTTAAAAACCAATGACGTACTGTAATTACGAAAAAAAAAATTAAAAAAATCCATCTACAAATTTTTTACATTTTACTATTAAGTGAAGATTAAGTTGATATACCAAAATGTGTAAGATATATTTTTAACTACTTAAATACTTTAAAGTTGGCAACATTAATGAAATGTTGCTTCACCACCGTTTAGTTTTTATTCACTAAGTATCATTTAAATTAGCGTACAAAATTGAAAAGGTTAAATGTGATTGTAAAAATGGTATAAAAAAGAGAAGATAGTTCATTATTATCTTTGCAATATAGATGTTAATGGACGCAACTCTAAAAATAAAAAGTTTTATCTATCCTAACGTCAAATCTGTTGATCGGCCAATAGAACATGGACCGAACTTTCCTATCCCTGTGCCACCTGAAGTCATTGGCGGTAGTCCCGAATAAAGTCAAATTCAATCGACTGCTGACGATTTCCAGTTCACTCTGGACAATTTAAAAAAACAACAGGTACTTGTGGTATTTTGCTTAAATTATTTAGTGAGAGATTTAGGTTCGATTAAGGAAAAAACAGTATTACTAGCTTCTAGAGTAAAAGAGAAACATTTCGCTCAATTTTTTGAGCATGATGAGGATCAGGTTTACTGACATGATATTGACAGTCTTATGAATGAATTTCGCAAAATTAATGTGGCATATTTAATTCATATGAAGGAAAGTTATAAAAAATTTAAGACAATTTTGGATGCTGTGTGGGGATCTTAAAATAGTCTTGAGCGAGAGATTAACATTGGTCTTAACAACTGTAGCCCTATGTTAAGGTAAAATAAATAATAAAATAGAATAAAGTTCTTTATGCCGAAATAAACGAATATCTCTGTATTCCGTTGAGTGTTTCTAACAGAACTTAATATAATATGTATTTACGTCCATCTTTATGTTATGAGATTCTAAATTTTAAAAAGTCCCAATATTATATTAGTTATTACGTATTCAAACCCAAAACTATCAGATCTATAAAAAGTAAAATACATATTCTTTACACAAAGTTTTTATTACACCTTTTTCCCGCATAGTAGAGTGGGTAGTCAGTCTTGTGTCAAGATACTCCATTCTCCACTTACCGCTCGAAATCGAGACATTGCGTGTTGAATGGCTGAACTCAATGCCGTTTTGAAAGGTTAGGTTATCTAACCCAGTCAAGGCGGATGACAATCGAACTGACGCTGTCCTACTGAGATACGATAGCCTTATATACACTCTCTAAGTAATAAACTCTAAATAATAAAATCAAAATATAATTAGTTATTTTTTTCTAAGATAAAAAATACAGACGACAAGGTGTTTCTTCAATGATGAATCGAAATTATGAGCCCTGTCACCCTATCAACTCACGTCACGTCCCTGTGGGGATGATGCAATTTAAACCCCATCAATAATGGTCTAATGGACAAACTTGTGCCTTGCACTGAAATTACACTAATGTGATTATTTCTTTGAGTGACGCTCTCACATACGGGCGTGCGCGGGCGTGTAAGCAATAAGTTTTAAAATCAAAATGCAATAGAATGTAAAAAATAAAATGTCTTTCGCAGCGTTACGATTTTTCCAGCATAGCCATATTTCTACCTACCCTAGACAGAGAGAATCTAGTGTCAAGTTACTAGTAAGTACTCCGTTCTTCACTTTCCGTCTGAATCCTTGACATTGAGTGCTGAGTGGTGAAAGTCAATGTCGCGCGTTTATCTTGTCACAGCAGCGTTGAGCGATGAAAAAAAAAATTAATAAAATCAAGTGGGAATAGAACTCACAACCATCGCGTATAAAATCAGAGGCTGTCACACTGCATCACGACAGTCTCACATCAAAATATCTTTGGGCTATCAATAATAATTAATATTTAATTAAATTTTAAATATTGTAATTGTTAAATGACATTTTAAAATTAGTCATATAGTGAATATGTACCCCTTTTGATGAAAGTTGTTGGGACAGATGAAATTCGGTAAACTTAAAGGCGCTTCCATCACAAGATTTTTTTTCTTATAATCTTTTCCCAAATGGGAAGCGAACCCACAAGCAAACGTGCTTACAGTTAGCCGCTGTTCCACTGCGCCATGTTGACCTAGTTAAATTTCGATAACTATATAATTTCAATATCAATAAAAATATGTTTAACCTATTTAGTAAAAATATGTTTTATGAAATATGATTAACGTATTACAATAGCAGTGTGTCTCATGACAAACAAACAATGTAGCCCTTCTGCGGTTACAGGTTCCATTCGATGTACTCACTTAAATAAATGGAAAAGTTTGAGAGAATATAACTTAAACTTAACAGGGACTTGTAGATAACTCTACACTTTATCAATTTGATTGGTTTTTAATATTAAGTAAGTAGATATCACACCGACATCGAACGCCTAATGGCGAATATAATTTTATATCAATAGTCATATGTCGTTGCATATAATTTCATGTATCAAAATCTACCTGTGTCAAGAGAGAAAGAATCGGGATTGCAATTTAAAACGACAGTTAGCACTTGCTACTAATCCGCCAACATGTTACTAATATAGTAACAATTAAATATAGGTAAATATATTATTATACATCGGGTAAATATGTTATATATGAAATGTACAGTGCATAATATTGGGCGTAGTAAATTGATATTTTATAAATAAATTCATTATTGAATATAGAAGAGCACCTCTTAGGGCTCTTTATTTCTTGAATTCCTAACGTGTAAGAAAAAACGGTGTTACGTTGTATACTCAACGCAAACACAGTTCCAGGCTCTATACAGCTCGTTAGTATGTATATATTATAATCGTAAAAATATAATTAAAAAAACTGCTTTCGTTATGTATAAAAGCTTTCTAGTATAATAAAACAAACAACAAAGAGCACTAGTAATAATACAGTTCTATAAATTCAAACCAATAACCAATACAATTATTATATCTCAAAATTCATATCAGCATTATTTGACTTTTGTTCAGTTTAATACAAGTTCAAACAAAACAATAGCTCAGGCGTTTACAATAATTAACTACTGCGAAACTCAGAGCCAACACGACTCTATTAAACAATGACATGGAATTTGTATTATGGAAGAGGGATATGCGCTAGATAATAATATTCATATAATCGTATAATACTTGAACAAGCCTGTTAGAAACGTAAATAAATATATACTATTTTAATGGTTAAATAAACGAATGATTAGTTAAGTAGAGATATTAACACTTATCACGCAACGTCTCAAATTCATCTCATACTTCTATTCGAATGTGAATTTTAAGCATATAAAGATATGACCACAATTGCAAAGAAGTTTGCGCTGCAACACTAATTAAATGTTTGTAGTTCCCCATTATCTGATACAAAATATATGTATACCTATTATTTTTTATTACTAACACAAAAGATGCCATTTCCACAATAAATATGTACATGTTTACTCTAAGTATATTAACAATAAGATATTAAATTGCGATCAACCCTCAATGCAAACAGAAATCAATCATCGTTCCATCAGAAAGGGGAACTTATTCAAATAGCGCTCCAATTGAAATATCCGTTCAAGCAAAAATATAACAACCTTTGGCTCAACCGGTGAAGTAACGATAAAGGGCTTACTACGTCTGTCTTAAGAATATTTTTATATCAATTATACGTAGGTATTTTTTTAATATTTTTTAAAGTGTCATTCGCACATTTAGGAAATTGAAAAAGACATATTTAGAAAATGTATGAAAATTAATAAAAAATTCTTGAACGGTTTTCAAGAGGCGCGGGTTCATATACCGCCCCGTTCAATTTATTATACGTTTTCTGAATATGTCTTTTATACGTAGGTACTTGAAATATTTACAATTCTATAAGCTTCATACCTCTATTTACAAGAGGTTAGTCTGTTTGTCACTTTGTACGCGCACTTCTTCGTAGGTACTGGACAGATTTGAATGTTTTTTTTTTGTATAGCTTATAACTCCGGGCAGTGTTTATGGTATAATCAATTTTGAACAATGGAACACGTGATATAATATCGTAGTGTTAAGACACTCCTTTTTCTATCATAAATGAATTGCATATTTTACTAGGCATTATTATTTTATATATTGCGGGATGTAGAGATCCGGAAAACTCTTTTCATGCTGAAATTTATATCTGCAAGTATTAATTGTAGTACTGGCAATATCGACATGTTTATTTTTAAATCGGAGGTTGTTTGTAACGACTTTGTGGATACAGAACATTTTAATCTTATTTGTTTGAGAGGTTTCAGAGATTTTATTGGTATGTGAATGCTAATAATATTGTAATATCATTATCTTATCTTATCATTATCATCATAAAATGAGTAAGCTTTTTCCTTAAGTTCTTTAAATTCTAATACAGGTATAAAAATTAAAACCTTAGGAGATGGACGGACAGTATAAAATATTATACACCTAGATACATGTTCAAAATGTTATACCATCCATATTTTTTGGCACTAGCTCCAGCTATCAAGCCATGTGTTCAACATGTGAAACTGTCGTAACCGTTTCACACGTCGAAAGATTGATATTACTATAATTTTCAAAATTACAAAGAAGAGAACTAAAATAATCTTGAAAGATAAGAAACGCTGCTTAGTCTTCCATAGATTACACAATATATACATATAATCATAATTTCGGACTGAATACGTCTTCGAATTACTCAGACTTATTCAGCCCGAAAATATGATTAGTGGACTGGGGAATGGAGTGCCTCGATACTAGGCCTCTCTCTGACTAGAGTAGCCATATAGGGAAAAACGCGAAATTAAAAAAAAAATGTTAACCTAAGTGGAAATTAAATTCATAATTTTTACATATACTTAAACGCTCATTATATAAATAACTAAACTAACCATGACATCGCCTTCCTCTTATACATTCAAAATTGTCACAACTTCATATTCTGTAAGCTATAAAGTTTACAAACAGACGGTAGGTAGGCTATCGTATAGCTATACCTACCTTTGTATATGTGGGCAGCACTTTAATAGAATGCACTGCGTGCATCTGTCGGGTGTCACTCCTGTAACAATGTGGTTAACTGCTTTTCGTGTACAAAATTCAGAATAGGCTTTTATATTTTTGTAAAAATTTAATTTATCTCTTCATTTAAGAATTTTTCTTACATTTATGTATATAAAAATATTAAATTATAACATTGTTATTATGTAAATATGTATGTTATTTTACATAAATTAACGGCATAGTTGCAAAGATACGTGCTGTGTGTGGTGTTGTTGGTTATGTATAGTAGTCCTGAGTTTGAATTCTACTTATGAGAATAATCTTATATATATATATATATATACATATATATTTGTCATAAAACTATTTTCAGGCAAAAATGCGACGTTAAATTTCTTTTGACACCAGCATTTAGA
The DNA here is from genome assembly GCA_038994665.1 of Podotricha telesiphe. Taxonomy (NCBI): domain Eukaryota; kingdom Metazoa; phylum Arthropoda; class Insecta; order Lepidoptera; family Nymphalidae; genus Podotricha; species Podotricha telesiphe. Next base: position 273,870 of record JAOYRR010000103.1, read on the forward strand.
TTTTCCATTACAGTCTTGACCGGTTTTTTAACCCACCTGGCTTAATTCATGAATAACATGAAGATAGAAAGAAAATCTATTATATACAAAGTACTTTAACAGTCTTGAAGTCTTGCTCTTAAGATATTATAATAACATACTATACGCACAACTTTATACAAAAGCATTTAACAAAACTGAAATTTTCTAAGATAAACTCGCAAAGTGCCCGAAATGCCTGCACTATAAGTTGGAAAATTTAAATTTCTTAACTGAATAATTACTTAATGAGTTTCCGTGTGTACTCAGCTCAAATACTTTCACGGGCTCTTATTAAAGGAGGTTGTTTCTAATTGTTTGCCATGCGGTAGTTACATGCGCCTTCTATAATGTGGCCAAAATATATTTAAACTCATAAAAAAAACTTGTTTGTATTAAAACCTTATATTTTACATAAAAAAGCGGGTAGGGGGGAGAGAACTTAGTGTCATGGCGGGCCATTCTCCACTTTCCTTCCAAAATCTAGACATTGTGTGCTGTGTGGCGGAATTCATAGCTGCGCTTTGAACTAGAATACAATTTTTCTCTATTACAGATTAAAGTATTGTTATTGAAATGAAGTTAAGAAAATAAAATTTAATTAAAGTAATAAATTAAACTTGAAAAGATACAACAAATAAGGGGTATACGACCACAGTGTGATGAGGCGTTGAGCGCTTAAGCGATTTAAGCCAAAGGATTTCACGGTTGACGGATTCCGACGATCCATACGCTTGCGGACATTCGAGTACTGACTGAGGCCATTATTACGTATTCTTTACTGAAAAAAACTATGAACAATATATCATATTTGGTGTTATATTGGATTGCCTGTTTATTTTTATTTATTTATGTACTTGAATAGAAGTAACCATAAACGCTTCAAATTAATATCAATTTGACATTATGTATATAATCATTAAATAGATATCATATTATAATAATAGAGATAATATAAAAACATTACTTGTATTTATTTCACACAGTTTAACGTCAATTGTCGGTCTAATCTTTCGCTTAATATAAAACACTAAACTTAAAACCAATTAAAAAAACAAGAGCTAATTTAAAACTAATTAAAATCACTAAATGCTATATTTTAAGTAACTTACTCATATTTCTATTATATCTTCACTATATAATATATTCTCGCAGTAAAGCAATAGCCATTAGATACGTAATAATATCAATTATCGTCGCCTGCGGACAGCGCGGACTGTTCAGGCGAAATTGCAAAACCGCGTGTGGCGATTTACCCTTGCGTCTATGTATAATAAAAGTTTATATATATATATATATATATATATATATATATGTGTGTGTGTTTGTGTGTGTATTAGCCTTATGAGATGTAAACGAAGCTTTATACTACCTAAAAGTCAAAAAAATTGTAATCCATATAATTATTAACACAATTTACTACTTTATTTTACACTGAAGTTGTGATAGAGATAGTAAAAAAAGGATGCATTACTTTATTTTTTCATGTTTATGTATTGAATTTAGTATAATATATTACTAAAAGATACTTATATAAAAAAATATTTATTCGTTAAAAGAAGAATGAATTACATTTTGTCAATATTCTTTGAGGTACTTAATATTCTCTATATATTTATGAAAATATATATTATTTAAAATTTACTTTGGCTCATGATATCTCACTCGGATAGAACCATTAATTGATGTTTTCATATGTTATTCAATATAGTCAAATAATTTTATTCAAAACAACAATACACATGCGTAATTTTTTTAACGTCACATATTTTACCACCGGTTCACTGAAGTTAATGCCTCAGACCTAAAAAGAACCGGCGTAAGAAACTCAGCGGCACTACTTTTATTCGAACCAATTATTTATATATTTATATCCAAATATGGCGGCGGACGCTTTAACTTATATGTGTTGAAAATTTTGTATATCTCATAGGAAGAACTATGTAAACGTTTATTGCCATTCATAATACTCTTTTATTTAATTATTAATAGGTGTTTTTTTATTAAATACTCGCTTTACATTAATAACGTGACAAGAACTTACTAACAAATTAATTAAATTTTACAAATATAAACTTTACTACACGAAATTCCACAAAATTAGTTTTTCATTTCTATGCATTTTAAATGTTAAAAATAGTTATTAAATATACACTGTTACGTTATAAATTTGTATTAGTAGAAATTTAATATGAACAATTTCCGTGCGTTTCCAAATCCCGCTCCCGCCAAGCTCCGTCTCCTTTTTTTTTAATTTTTAAACTGTAAACTGTCAGTAAGTCATTCAGCCAACATTGCATTTTACATAAATATTTTTTATTTGTTGAAGAATATAAATTACTATTTTTTCACACAAATTTATCAACCAATTTCAAAATCCTCAATATGCTTAGTATTAGTCAAATATTCGTATATTGGGCTATTGACAGGCACAATGAAACCTCTTCTGTTTGTGAAAGAAAAAGAACTGGCTGCCTACGTAGTGTTCGTATGAAAAAGGCAATTAAAGCAGTAAGGGAAAGAATTCGAAGAAATCCTGTCCGAACGCAATACTTTACTTCGGGAGATGAAAATAGCACCTAGAACTATGTCGTGTAAATTAAAAGATAAATTAGGGCTTGCAGCTTATAAGAGATGCACTGGTTATTCTTTTACTAATAATTTAAAGCGTACTGCTTTAAATTATGCAATTTTTTTTACGAATAAGAGCATTTTTACAATTGAACAATATTTTAATAAACATAATGACTGTATTTATGCTGAAAACTCTAAAGAAGTTTCCTATTTAGACAACAAAATACAACGTGGGCACTATCCCACTTCAGTGATGGTGGGATGTTAGCTATGAAGGAGTGACTGAGCCATATAGATACCAAGATAACATTGTTGAAAAGATAGTTAAGCCCATGTTTAATTACCAAGAATGGTCCATTCAGCAAGACTCGGCGCCGGGTTATAAAGGCCAATTAACTCAATCTTGGTTAGAAACGCAAGTTCCGTACTTCATCAGAGCTGAAGACTGGCCGCCATCCAGTCCAGATCTTAATCCACTGGATTATGATTTATGGTCAATTTTAGAGAGTAAGACTTGTTCTAAACACCATGACAATTTGAATTCACTAAAACAATCCATACGATTGGCAGCGAAGAATTTTCTCATTGAAAAAGTGTGTGCTGCTATTGATAACTGGCCACAACGTTTAAAGGACTATAATGCAGCCAATGTAGATCACTTCGAATAAGCTTTTTATATTTTCAATACATAATATGATATAAAAAATATAAATGTATTAAACTAGTGCACTGTAACAGTAGTAAATGCTACGTAATATTATTTTGTTTTTCTTTGTAGTAATATTTATGGTAAGTATATACAAGTAGAAACTATGAATCAGTTATTTGTGAGTTTTATAAAAAGCTATGGTCCTATTTGAAGAACAATATACAAAAATATAAGCAACTTTACTTTACACTGAGTTTCACTGACAAAATATCGTTTTAATTGGGAAAAACGTCTATATAGCTCTTGTTTCTAAGTTCTGTGATTGTTCTGACATGAAATTGTTTATTAAGACAAAGCGAGTATTCGCTCAAAATCACACTACCATTTGCAGTGAGGCCAGGCTTTTGTCACTTTAACGAGGTAGCGTCGTTTTTCGTATTCACTAAAATGAAAAAGAGTAGTATCGCGAATTTATTTTAATTTTTAGGTGAAATATAATGGTGTAATATATTTTTTATTAATGTATTTGTTGTAAATGTATCTGATCGGTGTATGTACATGGAAGTAATATGAAAAAATATATAATAATTATATTTATCAATATAATAGAACCCAAAACAACGTATTTAATTTTCTTTCCTTTTTGTATGTGCGTTTGTACACGCTTATCTCAGAAATGGCTTAACCGATTTAAACACAGCCTTAACTATTGTTTTTTGGTAAGCTTTCCTTAATATTAAGTATTTATTTTTATTATTCGGTTGGTAAATAAAAAAGTTACATCCATTTAAATTATAAAAATAACCAAAGTTGTTGATTTAGGAGAGAACACGGGTTGGCGATATAGTTTAGTCGTGTAGTCTACGCAAGCGATGCCGCGTGTGGGTCGCTAGAATATAATAGAACTATGTATTTCTTCAAATAAATATTCGATAGGATTTGAACGAAACAGAAACTAAAGATACGTAGCAGACATATATCAAAGCTTTATTTAACATCTTTTATTTTATAAAAAACATGTGGATGCTAAAAACAATGAAATAGGTATATATTTGATTTTGAATATTTCATTTTCGGCGTCTAACTGTACACATAATTTAGTGCGCAAAGGCAATTTATACATAAATCATTCCTCAGAATGGGGATTGAACCTACAACTACTGCGTTTGCAGTCGGGCGCTGGCCTAGCTAGTAATAATTGAATATATATATATATATATATATATATATATATAAATTTTCAACAAATTCCCCATATCAAAACATCTTAAGACTTGTCTAAATCGATACAGTTACCCTTGGAGGGTTAAAAAAGCCCACTCCGTTTACAAAACGTCTTGACGGTGCGTTTATACTGTGTAACGCGAGCTAAGTGAATCAAACTGTCATTCGCGCCGCATTACAAGGGAATGGATGACATCACTATATGGATAATCATTGTAGCTAAATGCTAAATAGTTCCACCACTCAACATGCAATGTATTTAATTCTTGTAGAAAGTGTTGACCGGAGTGTATTGACATTAAATTATCTCTGCCTAACCTGCCATGATAAAAGCGGGAAACTCAAAAAAAAAACAATATAATAATGATATTCTTACGAATTAGATTTTTGTATATTCAATTATTTATGTGAAAGATAAATATATATTTACATTTTATTTTATTCTATTAAAAAAGAACAAAAATAGAAAGTTGAATAAATAAATAAAGATACTCATAAATATCTAAAAATAATATATATTATTAATACCAATGTTATCCATAACGTCTCATCCTCAGTTGAGAAGTCTCATAATATCCCTCAGAACAAGGGTGCAGCTGTACCCTTACCTTTCTAAGCGAAATCACTTCGCTCGTGCAAATATACCTTAATTTTTTTTTCTTTCTTAATTATTTTCTTCTTAGAATAAGGATATTATTATTACTTTAATAAAAAATACTTTAAAAACGTAACTCATCGCGTTAGCATTTTCTCATTAACCTGGTTGTCCTGGCAACAACATCACCGCCTTCCTTTCTTTATTTAAGAGCTCTGTCATTTAAGCGATCATGGCGCTCTATTGTGTTCACATTCTTAGATAGAAAGTTCTAGACATCAAGACCGGACACGTGTGCAAATTTTCAAGCAAAAAGTGGATCAAAATATCATCAGAAGACTTTCATATATTAATTGATAAATAAATAAATAAAATCAAGTGAAGTAAAAAAATTTAAAATAAAATTAACAATATTCAATCAATCAAAAATATTAATATATACAATATATAATATGTAAAACGACCACAATAATGGATCACAAATCCAAAATCCAAAAGCTCTAGTCACAAATGAAGCCATATTTATTCATGGTTAATATATATAAGGAAAGTGTATTAGATTACCTAATAACGTAATGCAGTGTCTGATGTAAGAGACAGTGTCGCAGTTCAGTTGGACGTGGCATCAGTCTTGTGACGTCATCAATCACTAGGACCTTCTTCGGCCTGTATGACTAACAGCTGTGGTCATTTCTGGTTTAGAATATATAGTCAATATAAGTTGGTCTTTATTTTTTAGTAGTGAAATTGTACTTATATTATATTTTTATTATATTTTTACTATATTTTTTAACTTCATGCTTTTTCCCGCATAGCCGGGTAGTCAAAGAGAACCTAGTGGCAAGACACTACATTCTCCACTTTCCACCTGAATTCGAGACATTGCGTGTTGAGTGGCGGAACTCATCGCCGCACTTTGTCTGGTTCACCAAAGCGGACAAATGAAGATAATTAAATTATCATCATTTCACCAAGTGGGAACCGAACCAACAACCAGCCGCGTTTGCAGTCAGACGTCGCTGTGCCCCTGCGCCATGCCTGTAGCATACTAGTGATAGTACAATAAACGACAAATTTAAAAATCTTCGACGACATGGCTGTCTGATATTCTTAAAAAAATACACAATATGTCTTTCAAATTGTATTAAAATCTGACTAACGAATCTGACTAAAAGAAATGTTATAAAGAACTGTTGTGTTAAGACAATAATAAAAGTTAATCTAATATTTTTTGAGTCGACATTGTTTACTGTACGTTATATTTATTCACAATTAAAAGTATAAAACTATTGACAAATGAATCAACTCAGAAGATAATAGTGTTGGCATCATTTGTTAATTAAACTAAATAGCAGCGGCTTTTGTTTTAATAAATTATTTAGTATTATAACATGTTTACAATAGCTACTTTCTGCCCACTTTACTATAATAATAATAAACAGGTGATATTGGAATAAAAACATAACTATAATTCAATACACGAACTATTCAATAGCTTCCTCTATATCATAGTCATATCGTTTACCTTAACTTGAAAGCAAATATAGATGTTCCAGGTGTAATTTAAAATGCATAAATCTTCTTGGCTCAGTCGGTCCGCTAACTGGATTCCCCTGAGTTTTAACTTTACGTTTTATGAATAGTTAATCGCTGGTGATGCGATACCCATCGTGGATAGTAAAAAACGGAAGGGACTTGTTTTTTACACCACTGTAGTTCAATTTTGAATATCATATACGAGTATATGGGTATGTGTGTAGGATGACTAATGAAAAATTCTTTCATATATTTGAAATATCAACATAGATAGCATCTAGTTAGATAAAAACATTGGAGAGAGGAGGAGGAGGAGAGAGGAGGAGGAGGAGGAAAGGAGTGTCTTATTACTAAGTTAGCTAACTCGTATCTCTGAGTAGACAAGTTCTGAGCAAAATATAACCCGGACAAAGCGAATATCACATGTCAAATAAAGTATTTAAAAATAAAAGTTCACGAGTATTTAAAAAGAAAAAATAAGAAACTACGGATTACTGTAAAGTATTTTCTAAAATGTGTTCCTGAATACCAAAATATGCGCGATTAGTCCGGTAGAAATACAGGCTTTTTAAAATTTGCCGAAGCCACGGAAAATGTCAGAATTATTTGAAGAAATAAAATAACTGTATTCCGTCCTAGTATTAGATGTGAATACTAAACTTTTATATGTTAATTACATTTTAATTTTGAATATTTTGTTACGTACTTCTCTAAATATATTAAATTTGCTTTACGTTCCTCCTTTCGATCTTTGTCAAAATATGTCTTGAACGAGATTAGCATGCAAATGAGCTGAAATGCGGTGGTGCATGTAATTCCGGCTTTGAATCAAGGTTAAAGCTTCTTCTTAAAGGATTTCAGAAAGGGTTTTGGATTTTAATATAATAAATTTCATGTCTTACATATTATATATGTATGTATGTATGTATGTATGTATGCATATATATATGTATGCATATATGTATGTATGTAGCTTTATACAAACGTCATCATGGCGTACTTTCACAAGGAAGTTGTAAGTAAGTAAGGAATTCTATATATTTAAATTTATTTTCATTTCCTATGGCAAATGTATAGACCGGAATTCTCTAGATTTAGCTATCATCGCATTGTGAGGATAATGCGTGAAATTTGAAAAAAAGTTATATAATATGCGAAACACATACAAGCGCTCATATGTACAAGCGCTCTGACCGCTACACCCGTTCAACTTTGACGGTTTCCAAGAGGCGCGGGTTCAAATCTTGTTGCGTTTAAATTTTTATACGTTTTCTAAAAATAAGCTTTTCTATTTTCTATGTATATGAATATCACATCAAAAATATATAATATCCTGTTTTATGGCATCCAAATGTTATTTTGAAATAATATAAGGTTTAAGATAGAAAATTCAGCTTTTTATAAGCTTTTACAATTAATTTACGTTGGTTTTGTTTTAAGAGGGTGCGGAAATCTGAAATACATTGACAGACGCGGCTATCTAGTCCCCATTCGTCACACCATGTCAACAATCGTGTGAAACAGCCCCTATTTTACATTTAATTGCATTTCTTTGTCGATCTCCCCGGCAATCTAAATGCACCCTTGTCGCCTATAACCAACCATTTCTTGAAGATCTCCCTTCCATATTTTCTGTTGAAAGTTTTGATTAGGGAGCGGTAGGTTAGTATCAAGATGTAGAGATCCTAATATATTGGTCGTGTCTAGACTTATTTGATATCGAGGAAAGTGTGTGTTAAGGCAATATTTGCGGACGCACTTAGCAGGATGACGTATACTTAGTTTTTTTCCTGAAATTTGATTTGGGTGCAATGATTGCAAGGAATCAGATTTTAGCAAAGTTAATTTGTAGGTAGAAATACGGAATAAGGTTAAATAGATTTATCTTTACAGCTTCACGTTTTATCCCGCATAGCATGGTAGTCACTCTCCGTTCTCCACTTCATAATGAAATGAAATGAGTGTTCTATTTTGTAATGAAACTATTTTTAACCGGATGAAACCGGACTAATCGCTGGTTAAAAATAGTAATAATCGCAAAACTCAAAGCTCTTATTAAGTGTTCTATTGCCTGGTGATATTATAGGCAATGATTGTATTAGTTTCTTGTTATTTTTGTTTTTTTTAAAACTTGATTCAAACAATTTTTACGATCTATCTTATCTTACGACTCTCGTACATAATTTCCTTTTAATTTTTATGAATTTTCGTTTATTTTTAGGGTTAGGTAGTAAGAAATTAATTGTGACAAGTAGTTATGTTATTCAACGTGAGGTAATCCGTTACGGATACCAGCTCGATCGGGGACTCGGACACCGGACTAGCAGATGTAGACCGCCCGATCCACTAAAACCTCACGGTCCTCGTTGACCGCGGCTCGGCAAGAACACCCAAGTTTTCCGTGTAACCTCTGCGGTTTTTTCGCTCTCTCTAATAGTTGATATACATATTTACCTCATGTTATGAAATTTTTTTAACCCGATTAATCGCGTATATTATTGGTGCCAATACACGATTAATAAAGTGTAAAAATCGCAATAATCAAATATCTCATTATTCATATATACTTATAAAATTATTTAATATTTGCCAAGTCAAATAATACTCTATTTATACAACTTATTTTAAGATAATGCTCATATTAATTAATATGTTTTTCCAAACTAAATGTTATTTGTAATGTAATCAAAACATGAAATTCGAAGAAGTTTTTCCAAGCTTTTACACGAGGAAGGTAAATATTAAATAAGTTATGGGCCTGAGGAAAATAAAAAATAATTTGAAAAACATTATATATACATGGGGACACGAAAGGTGTACTTTAAAAGTTGATTGTCCCAAATTACCGTTTTTACACGTTGTTCCAGGAATTTCGTTAGGTCCACTTTATACATTCATATATAACCCAGGAACTGCCACACACAGCAAATTGTGTTCTACTTATTCTGTGAAACATGCGTAAATTTTCCGGACACGTGTGCAAATTTTCAAGCAATTCAAAACTATAAAAAGTTAGTCAAAATATCGTTGCTGGATCATTGAAAGAATTTTCTTCTTTCTTTGGTGAACAAAACAAAGCGCGGCATTGAGGTCCACCATCCAAAACACCGCACGACTAGATTCTCACTTCTTATTTTGCTATGCAGGAAAAAAGCTAATAAATCAAAGGTAAAAACACAGTGTTTCGTTTCTCTTTTAATAATAAAAGTATTGACATATGTACATAAATAAAATATTTTTTAGCGTTTTAAACTGTTATTACGCTTAGTAAATTGAAAAACATTTTCAGAGAACTTATACAAATTTGAAACAAACCCGCGCTCTTGGGAACCATGCGCTCTGATCGTTAAGCTATGCGTTCTGCAGCCTACTGTGTCAAACTTTTTATACGGATATAACAATTTACTTTTGTTGTTACCATCTCTGTAGAGAGATTTTTACAAATTTCTGCTACCCTAAGATTATTCTACGAATTATCGTTTGACAAGAGAGAACGCTATTTATTTTTAACTTTATATTTCATAATTTTTATATTTTCAGCTTCACGTTAGAGGGTAGTCAGATTAAAACCTAGTGTCAAGACACTGCTTTACATTTACCGCCCGAAATCGAAACATTGTGTGTTCTTGTGCAACTGCGGTCGTGTTTCGTGTTCAATACTAGAACGGAGAAATGATAATATTTTAAATATCATTCCCCGAGTGGAAATCGAACTTACAATCAATCACGCATACAGTCTGTCCTACTGCGCCATTATGCCTACATGATTAATCATGGAAATCAATAAATTTAAATTTTTTATGATATTTATATTCCGAAGAAAAATTATTACGGTACTGTGGAAATAAAGTTAAGAGAGCGATGTAGCAATATCACTGTTTGTTAATTAAGAAAAATTGAAAATTTATCTGTCCGGAATATTTTTAATTGGTCCCACGAGCGTTGTTCAACGTGTTGACAGTACAACTTTCGTTGGTCTCATTATGCCAATATGGAGATGCAGTTTTGTATTGCATTCCATTTTTGTTGCGCCCGGATTTAATATGCATGAAATATAATAAAATTTGTCTATGAAATATGAATATTGCTTTAGTAACAGATAGTTTTTGTTTGTTTCGCTTTTTCTCAAAAGATAAGACCAAAGAAAGGCAAGCAGTTTGTATTGCTAATTCGGTTTTACACTTGAGTTTTTGTATTTCGTTACGTTTTGTAAAAATTCAGTCTATAATTCAGTCAAGTAATAGTTAAAATAAATAAATTAATGTTTTAAAGTAAAATATTTCTCCGTAAATATCGAACTATATTCATATCAACTATGAGAAACAAATATTTAAAGATTTATGAACTAAAACAGTTCTAACGACTGCTTTAGAGGACCTATAGTATTATTAAACCTGCATTACATTTGTACGAACAAAGCAAATTGCTTCTAATAGGTGAAATTTCAAAGTAAACATAATGACATTTATTATCCACTTTACAAAACGGCAAGAAAATTTATGTCAGAACTACTTAACTGAAATATTAAGTTTGTAAACGTTTATAAGTCGTGTATTTACATTGTTTAGGTTCTTATAAGGTAATAATTATATTATTGTTGTAATGTGTGAAGGCATGCATGTGTTGCATTTTTGAATATGTACAGTTCTAAGCAAAAATAAATTTTATGTAAAATATAATGTGTATAAATGACAATTAGTCTTGAAACCCACACTTATTTTGTTAAGAATTTGCTTTATTTTTCTTATTTGATTACATTTTTTTTATTTATAGTCATTATTTTGGTATTAAGCAACACAAAATAAAATTTTATGTTCTACTTTATTATAACAATATTTTAGCAGTATAAGTCATTCAACACTCATATTCAAAAATTTATAGTAACAAATTTTACTCATCTGTCATCTGTCACTTAAAAATCAAATTTTATTTCTTTCTCTTTGTCCATGAATATCTTAAGTTATTGAGCTTCCTAACTATTAGGTAGTAAGTGTTTAATTCCTAATACTCAGTGAAATATTAGAAAAAATGTGTAATATCAACATAATACAGTATGGCCTCTACTGTACATTATGGTTGAGTGTTTGAATATCACTTGCGATTATGTTTATATATATTTCTGAAACATCTTATGAAGCTAAAAATGAGGAACTATCAAATATCAGAAAATTAAATACGATATAAAAAAACGTGGCGTTGAGTTCTGATACTCTCCCGTCTCAAATTCGGACGGAAATGGACACGGAAAATTGGAAATTCGTGTTATGCGGGAAAAAGAGTGAAGCTGGAAAAACGCTGGGGTCTGTTTGATGACATACAGATTGTTTACACGTCAACAGGTCTACTAGTAAAAATAATTTTAGACATACGAATCCGATATAAAAGTTTCGGATAATTTCGGATATGAGCGGACCCTAAATGAGAGCTCAGAGTCAATAACAGATTGTTTAAAATATTAAGGCCCTTAATGTCATATCAAACCAAACAAAAGGTAAATTAATGGTCAAAATTTTAAATATTCATCAAGAATTTATTATGCGTAACCGAAGTTATCCGATGCTAAAGGATAATCGGAATTAAACTTACATCCATTGCCGAAATCGAAATAAGTACATTGATTTTTCTTTCACTATATCCGTAACTGGATCCAGATCTGATCAAAATGCTACACCCGTATCATCCCTATTTTTTTTTGTAAATATAGTTAGACAAAGAGTAGAGTACCATCACTAAGATGCAAATTTATAGTACATAAGCAACTAGATGTTTTCAGCTTTACCTCCCCTCATAATGCAGGTGCAGGAAGTACGTAAAAATAAAAAAGTCAATATCAATAAATTACCCACTAAAACGTTTTATTACACAAAAGAGCAAGGGAAATATATTTTTTCTATAAATTTCGTTTCAATTTTTATGCTGCGTCAACAGAAGGGTGAATGTGGGTTAGTCCCTCCATGGGGTTGACGAGTGGTCACTAATTGAAAGTTATGTCTCTAATAAGTAATAACATAATTGGTCAATTATTTACGATATTTGTGTCAGTAGTTCTAACTGAATGAGAATTATTTATTAATTTGTTCCATGATGACGGCTCCAATATTTATTTATATATATATATATATATATATCTTATATATTTTTTTTTAAGTTACATACTAAGCATACATTTGTGTAGAATACATTTACACATTCATATCTTTACATGAAAATAAAAATGTTACGCACATCTTGTTTCTATACAAAAAAGATTTTTTTTACTTTTTTATTTTGAATAATCAAAAATATAATAAAACTGATTCTTAAAAAATAAATAACTATACAAAAAATAAACAAAAGCCCAAAAAACCAGAAAAAAAACTGAAAATAATGAACAACTACATAATTAATAATTATATTTTATTAATACGTAAAGGAAAATCTTTGGACCACTTTTACAAAGATTATGAACTTTGGTATAGCTAAACTTTATATAGAGAAATGCAAAAAATATATATAGGTATTTCTTTTTAAATAATGCATTAGAAATACATTAAATTTATAAAATAAAAATTAAACACACCACGGCCTTTAGTACTAGAGGCAATCGTGGCGCTGTGGGACTGCGACTGACTGTAAAGGGTATTTGGGTATCCCACTCGCTGAAATTATCATATTTTATTTTTATTAATTCGCTCTGGTGAACAAGACCAAGCGCAGCTTTGAGTTTTGTTACTATTCCGTCTCGAATTCGGGCGGAAAGTGGAGAATGGAGCTTCCTAGCACTAGGTAAAAAAAAGAGTGAAGCTGGAATAACACTGCGATGTGTTTGACGTACACTTTTCTATAAAGTGATATACAGATTGTTATGGTGACGCTATTTCACTCGTCAAGTGAAGTCTGTTAGTGAAATGATTTTTTGTAACCAATCACCAAACTACGTGTATAACTAAAATAGGTCGAAACTAACCACTGTCAGTCAAATTAAAACAATATTCAGTAGTTACGCAAAGATAGTTTCAAGATATTCAATTTACCTAATGGACATTTCCAACACCTCACGCATAAATAAATTATTCAAACACATAATAACATGCCTCACCCATAACTTATGGCTATCAATTGAAATGAAAAGCCGAATTATTGATTACCCCCCAAAGGTCACCGACCGTTGATTGCCTTCATTGAAGCCACTAGCATCACCTATAGACAAATTTGTCTGTCTGTCCCCCCATACAATAATGAAACAGTAGTCTGTAGCTATGAAATATGTAAACAGTTAACCCTAGTGTAACTAACGCCTTTGGAGAGTTATAAATTCATTATATCACGTTAATATTGCGAATTAATGCATGTTTCCTTACTATAAGATTATAAAAACTAAAAATTTGTAATTTACGTACATCGTCCGCATATTGTGGGTAGGCGGAGAAAATAATAGACAAGACACTGTTTTAATTATGACTTTAGCTCCATAATTAAAGAACTGAACTGAACTGATGAAAACGTTATGTACTAGATAGTGAAAATTCAGGTCAGCTCTTTTGTAAACAGCTAACATATATGATATATATTCTTAATGTATTTTAGTGACATTATTAACTCACAGTAAAGTTTCAACTTCAGCAAAGCTTATATAGTGTTAACAGCGTTTCAGTTTGAATAATAAACAATAAGATATTTAGTCATATAACATTGTTAGAAGTTGAGTCGCAGTGGCTAGGTGTTGGCAATGATTTGCTTGAAAGAAAAGCAAGCTACATATTATCTATAACAAAGAATTAACAAGTATAGAGTGTAAGTGTGTGTGCGTATGTGTGTGTGTGTGTGTGTGTGTGATTAAGTGTGTGTGTGTTTGTGTGTCAGTATTGTTTGTACCTATTATGTTTTGTATGTTTATAAGTATTTATCGTTGCGTTGTGTGTAAAAAAATAAGGCATATTTATGAATGATTGGAATATATAATGTAATGACATATACTACGTTAATGATTTGATTGTAACTAGCGTTTTAGTACATTTTCTATTTTTGCATACGATAATTTGACTAGCCACAGCTTTCTTGCATGAGTACTTTTGCGTTGGATATATCTGAAAGTGGTTGAAAGTTGATTTATTTTATTATATAGAGTAGATGATAGGAAAGGGTATTGTCGTTTTGCAAAACCAGAACGTATATTACTTCTTGGGGCAACAATGACGTTTCGTCTTTTCCTTAGTACGTTTTTATAAAAATGCACGCTTTGGTGACGCTTTAATAATAAGTTCTTTGGTTTTGCGCGATTTTTACATATTTGAAATAAAACTATTTTAACCTGATTACTCACGTATATTGTTGGTATTCGAAAATATATTTAAGAAAACTCAAAAAAGAAAAATAAGTTTGATATAATAATTGTAGCAACTGACAGACGAATGTCGCCTCAGTCTACCTGTACTACTGTACAGTGTTAAAAACGGCGGGGTATCTAAAATGTATTATCATATACCAACAATATACGAGATAAATCCGTTTAAAATAGTTTCATTTCAAAATGACAGTTTAAAGTTATATTTAAAATAAAAAGTTTTCTTACAGCCAATATCCTAATAATTTTATTTAGAGTGTTTCAGTTTTGACTAGTAATTTATTTAGTATTTAGAGGAATGATTATATTTTAGCATTTTAAAGTGTCACACACTTTAAAATTTAAAATTGAAAAACATATTTTTTTAAATCGTACAAAGATAGAATGAAGGATTGGACGATATGACTATATTTCTTATTTTCATTTCCCCGTAAGACAAAGCGCGGCGATGAATTGCACAACTGAATACGCAATTACTAGATAGCGGGAGGAAAGCGGAGAACGGAATATCTTCCCACTAGGTTTAAAATGTAGGGAAAAATTTATAGGTGTTTTTTTTTATTAATGTAAGTTACTATTTTATATTAATAATAAATCAAATATACAATACCAAATCGAATTTCACGGGACTAGAGTTAAAATAAAATTGAAATAGAATAAAATATCCTTAAGGGCGGCCGAATACTCCAATCACGTGTATTTTGGAAAGGCCCTAAGCTCTTTGTACCGGAAATTGCATTCTACACCATTCCTCTTGAAATAGTCCCGACTGAAAACGGCCACTGAAAGTATAGCCTTTGTAAAACGCTTTAAAAATGTGATTTGTTGTATTGTTTGTTACATATATATTACTATGTTTCATGTATTTTTTCAAGTGAAAAACGTTCATTATTTTATTAATGTCAAAATTAAAAGCTTTTTAATATATTTATAATTTTAATATATAATATGTTTTAATTATATGCACCAAGAAAGACTATTGTTTTGTTTGTCTATCGCTGTTGAGAATTTTAACTGTGATTCAGGTAAAACTCTTTTTACAATGTACTTAGTATTTTGTGGCGCAGTGTGACAGTGTCTGACTGTAAGCGTTATGGTTATGGGTTCAATTCCTACTCGGAGAATTATTATATTTAAATTGGTTTTGAATTCCATGATCTGTTGATGAGATGAAGCGCGGCGTTGAGGTTCGCCAATCGCAAATAAACACGTAATGTCTCAGAATCGGTAGGAAAGTGGAGAATGGAGTGTTTGCACACTAAAGTCTCTGATTACCCTGCTTTGCGGAAAAAAGGTGAATCTAAAGACGTACTAGTAATAAATAATATATAAATATAAAGTATACGTGATTATATGTGTATTAGATGGACACAGGAAATTTTAAAATAGTTTAGTTTGCAAAATTTAATTTAGGCATAAACAAACAACATTATTTTCTTTTTGCGAGTTCAGAATTCAAAATTAAATAGGAAAAAAATTGTAAGCCTCGTAGTTTTCGCGTTTTACTCTTAAAGGACCTTCTGTCAAGTATGTTTTGGTTGGCATATAAGCAAATCGGAGGCGAATTGTGAATGCCCCAGTTAATTCTGAAAAGTTTATTTTGTACCAAGCTGGGTAACTCAGCAAATTAAACCGTGTTCATGTTTTAAAATTGCCTTACATGCCTAATGTTAGTTATTTTCAAGTATTATCCGACATACTTTTAGAAACTATGTTATCGTCAACGCCACATTATATGTGAATAGAAAAGGACTTTATTAAGCGTTCTCGCAGAAGTAATCAGAAAGAAAATAGTGTAAATGCTACATTTTCCACTTTCTGCCCGAATTTAAGACTGGAAGGCACAATTCAAAGACAATACGATAACGATATGAAAATAATTTAACCATAACAATTCCTATTTGATAATCTTCTATCTACTCTATACTAAAACAATAAAAAACTACTACTTATTGATTTATATATAGGAAGTGAAATTAACGACTGTATTGTCTAAAACTAGATCAAAATAATTTTATTTAAGGTTTCAAAACTACACAGAAATATCATCATCTCATAATAATTATAAAATATCAAAGTGTTTCTTTTAGCCAAGTGTTAATTTAAACTTTCAGACGTTTCAGACTAAATAATTAAAATGTACATAACTTAGTATTCTTTATACTTAAGTCACTTCAGACCTCGTCAAATAGAATAAGTTTCTCAATTTTTAACCACTGGCTGTCCGTATATGAGCTTTGAAAATATCTTAGAAATACAATTTTCTGTATTGCAAGATCAACCGCTTTATATCTACGGATTTGAT
Source organism: Podotricha telesiphe (assembly GCA_038994665.1). Taxonomy (NCBI): domain Eukaryota; kingdom Metazoa; phylum Arthropoda; class Insecta; order Lepidoptera; family Nymphalidae; genus Podotricha; species Podotricha telesiphe. The sequence goes on from JAOYRR010000103.1 coordinate 291,094, forward strand.
TTGACAGCGACGTTTCAAATCGAAATAAAAGTAACTCCGAATAGAAGTCGCGAAGAATGTGATTTTTGATTTTATTACATGAAATAGTGAATGGCTTTGCGGGATTCGTATTGTGTTTTAAACAGGGAGGGGATTACTTGTTCCTTTGTCTTGATAGAATAATATTTATTGCTTCGCCAAATAGCTTTATTGCATTTACATAAGTCGAATACTTACTTGAGTAGAGCTGCAGTATATTCTATTTTGATATTGCTAGGTTAGCCTGGCTCTGTTCAATTTGTTTTGTTTGCATTATATTTTATATTAGAATTTCATAGTGAAATATCCCTTTTAAAGGATTTATATAAAGGCGTTAAAAAAAATTGTAGCGCTTTTGGAACGTATCTGTACGATAACGCAACGGTTAACGGTTTCTTTACTTTACCTTTTCTTACGTCGTCGAGCTCTCGGTATTTGATTTGATTCTTTTAGTCATTAAACGGATTAGGTAAACGGTTATTTAATTGTTTTTAATAGCTAAACGCTTTTCCCGAATAGCAGGGTAGTCAATGAGATAACCAGTCAGAGAGAACCTAGTGTCAAAACACTCTGTTCCCCACTATCTGCCTGAAATCGAGACATTGCTTGTTGAGTAGCGGAACTCAACGCCGTGCTTTTTCTTAGGTACCAGAGCGAAGAAATGAAAATAATTTAGACATAATCATTCATGATAACTCGTGAGTCACGCCTGGCAGGCGGGTTGGCTGGCGACCACAGTAAGCCGTGAGATTTGAGAAGGAGACACTGCTGCCCATCCCCTGCTGGCTGTATTCCCTTAGTCGTATTTTACGACAGTCACGGTATGAGATAGGGTTGTATTGGCAGTCTTAGATTGGCAACCACAAGACGCAATAACGCAATGGTTACAGATTCAATTCATACTTAGTTCTATGTAATATAAATCAATGAAGACAAAATGTGGCTCTTTTCTAGTATACTTATTGGACAAGAAGAAGTCCTTTATTAGTAAATATATTAGAGTAAGATTATTAACTAAAAAATCAATTTTTTTTTATATAGGTACCCATATATATTTAGAAAACGCATGGCTTAACGGTAAGAGCGCTTGAACGGATTTCAAGAGGCGCGGGTTCAAATGCCGCTGCGCTCAAATTTTTATAAGTTTTACAATGTCCTAAGTGTGTGAATAACACTTTAAATAAAATGTTAAAGCTAATATATATTGTAAGTATTTTAAAAAATAATTTATTACCTATATGTAAATATATATGAAAACGATATGGCCCATTCAAGTGAAGTTGTATGCAACATCAAGTAAATTATAGATCAAATAGCTAAATATATTACATTATTTAGTCATACTCGTACATCAGATTTGATTCTGCGAAACATAATGGGCAGCACAGCAAATTATAATCCAAATGACCAGTCCATTTCAACTATAATAATAATCAGGAATTTGTTATTCATGATGCAGAATATATTCGAAGAGTAAATTCATCGTAACGGCAAACAATGGCGAGGTAGAAATGTGATGGCTATAGGTGTATTGTCAGCTTAATTTTACTACTATCAATATACATACATACATAGAGATCTAATAGGCCTAAGTTATAAGCGAAACTAATGCGATTATATATTTTTTCCATGTTTTTGTAATCTTCGTGGCGCAGTGGAACAACGTGTGACTGCAAATGCAATTGGGTGTGTTACCGATTCGAAGGAATGGATTGTATTGAAATTATTTTCATTATGCTTTGGTACAAGACAAAGCTGGCGTAGTGTTCCGCTATTCAACATGCAATGTCTCGAATTCGGGTGGAAAGGAGAATGTTTTGACTCTAGATTGAAGCTGTACGTATATATGTTTTAATAAAACCTCTGTTACAAAAGTAAGTTACGTAGAAAGCATATAAGCAATCCTTGTCAAACTTTGTCTAGTTAGTCAGTCTAGTTTTTTTAAAAAAATATTTTTCCAATCATGTCGAATGCATACATCTATGTCTATCGCAATCTATCAACGGCATTAAGATAATGTCGACAATCATTTTATTAATATGTGAGAAAAATCTTACTTTTACAAAAATTATGCGGATGGAGAACTATGAAATATGGTACCGTTAAAGTAAACAGCATAGAGAAGAAGTGCAGAAAGTCAATCATTTTTATAACTATGCACTCTATTTTGTTGAGATATATGCTTTATAAAACATCAATATGTAATTCAACCGATTCCTAAACCTTAAATTTGCTTTTTTTGTTTAACATGGTGAATTACACTTTGTGTGATATATTTAAAATGGAATCCATAAACGGTCACAAACCAACACAATAAGAGAGCCAAACTATATAAAATATTATAAATGGTATATATATTGTTATTAATGAGATCGTTGGCTTTCGTGATTTTTACATTTTAAATAAACAATTTTAACTAGATTAGTTGCGTATATTTGCGTGAAAAAGTATTTATGAAAACCCCTGAAAATCCTAATATATGTAAAAAAAATTAAATAGCTTTCTTAAATAACAATTTAGTTTTAACAATATTATTATATTTTTACAATATAAGTGCTATATATTGTTGATTTATTCATTACTGTAAAATATATATTAATTATGCTTTCTCTGTTTTCAAATAATAATTATAATTATATTTTTGGTATGTTGTTTTAGTGAAAATTCTATTGGTTTATGTACTATGTAATTTTTCTTAATATATATGTAATTATATATATATATATATATATATATATATATATATATATATATATTGTATAATTTACTGTATGTTTTCCAAATAAAAATAAAATAATAAAAAAAACCCATTGTATCATTTTTAAGATCACGTGATCGCAAACTCTTGTCAATCAAATTTGTGCAAGTTGCAACCTATAACAGTTTAAACAAACTAAACTAGCTCGTCACGCTATTGCGAGCCTTATTACAAAGAGTTAAGGGCTTCCATTAAAGGTACAATTCTAGTCTAATGTTACGCTCATGTGGCATTGCAAGCAAACGTTTTGCTACTGTTTCCCTGCTTTTATAGGGGCCAATATTCCTGAACTTAGTTTACAGCTACATAATTCAAAAGTCACTGTCTCTAACAAGGAACATATGTACGTATTTATTTGTCAAACATATGGATTAATAGACTTAAAACTTTAATATTTAATTAGCAATTTGCATTTTTTTTACACTTAATGTTTTGGAAAATTTTTGAGCCATCATACCGTAATGGGACTGTTAAACTGGTTGTGGGTACGATTTCACTCGCTGGTGATATGCATTAATTTGATTTCCTCACTTTCATCGTCTTATTTTCGTTTTTATAGTAAACTTCTTCCATTACTTATTTTCCATTTGTTGCTTAGACGGGCCATTGTATTTTTCGCCATCCCGATTCGCCTTTTTCTCTCAGGGACACAGCTACTGTCCTGGAGATTTGGGAGCCTAGGTACACATAATAGTCGATATCTATGCTAGGAATGTGGCAAGCGTTATTTGACAGCTTTCCGGCTCGAAACACTTACTATTATATTCGTTTTTACTATGTTCACTGTGAGCACGATGTTTCTACTTTCTGACTCGTGTCTTTAGAATACAGCATTGTTTAAAAAACACGATTTAAAAAAAAGGGCCTCATAGGCTTAGATAAAGCGGGAAAAACGAAATTAAAATACTCGGAGTTTCAACAAATACTAATAGGTATGATTATATTTTATTTAATGTCAATTTAACCGAAGAGTTATAGTTTTGTGAAGGCCTGAACTTTTTATTTGTAATTTAGAGCATAAATAATAAATTTCTTACAATTATAATGAATTAATTTGAATACAAAAAAAAAACAATAATATTATATCCATAATGCAAATTGCAGCATGTTAATTACAAAGAAATTCAATATATTCATAAAATTCAATTTCCTAGCTGAGTTAGCTAGGAAATTGAATTTTATGACGGTATTACCGCTGAAAGTTTCGAACTCAGGTGACGTTGTTCCCACTACAAACTATAGCCACTCACAAGCTATTCAACACTTGCTGAATACTTCACGTGCACTGTGATGCATGCAATAATTGGAGATGGCAAATTCTACCCCTACAGTAGAAAAAAGGAAATTCTTTTTGAACCATCAACCGAAATTTCGTCATCGAAAATCATGAAAATAATTAGAATTTGAAAAACATATATTTAGAAAACGTATAAAATTTGAACGCAGCGGAATTTGAACCCACGCATCTTGAAAACCGTTCAAGCGCTCTGACCATGGAATGCATGGCTTAGTACACGTTTTCTAAATATATGATATAACTATGTTAATGTCAAGTTGAGATTAGTAGTGACTGCTTCACACCGTTGCAAATATTATATAACAGATATAAAGCACACTAATGCACTATAATATCATTATAATTTTCATTATTTTACATAGTAAAAATATATGTACATTATATATACTACAGAATGATATGAATCAAGTTCAGTATTAAGAATATGCGTGTCTATAGATTTTTTTTTATTAGTTCACGCTTTATCTCTCGCTCGGTATCGGTAATCAGAGAGAACGAAGCGCCAAGCGCCATGGTCCGTACATAAAGGTTGATTTTGTAAGTATATCTGTTTAAAGAAATTCATAACATCCGTAGATATAGTTAACTGCAATTTTAAAAGACAATCATTTACTGAGGCAAAATGGATAAAAATGGTCTAAGATATAATGGATAGGTTAAACAACACCTATCAGATGCATAATAATAAATTCACACTTTTCAGATGTTTTTATTTGAGGTACACATTATTACCCAGCTACACACTAAATATCAACACTTTGAATCATGTGGAAAGAAGTTAGGTGTTAATCTAAGGGATTTATTATTTATGTATTAAATACTTAAATTAATATTTTGGCTTTAACTTCAACTTCGATAATATCAAACTAAAATTGGAAGTAAAGTTTAAAAATTATAAAATGAATGTTGAAAGCATGGCAGTAAGCCAAATACCGTTTGTATGTTCAGCCAATGTTAATAATCTGGTGCGAATCTATATTATAGTTATGTAGTTTCCTATTGGCTTGAAACTTTTTTGTTTTTAACTTTCTGAGATCATTATATATATTGAATTGAAACAGAGGTGAAACAGAAAAGTAGCCACTAAGATGGTATAAATATGCGAGAGAACACTGGCTGGCTGACTGCCTGTTCTAGCTGAAGAATTTTTTAGGTTACATTTGCAATGACACATCATTACTATAGCATAGTATATACGTTTAGTCTTGAAGGAATAAATAAATTATTTATAACAAGTCCCCATGACGATGAGTGGGACTTCATATCTCGTGAAGTGAAGACGATCTTTATCCGAACAAGCCAGTTCTTTGCCAACATCGTCGAAAGACCAACAAGCCGTTCACAATGGAGAGACAAACAGCACTTCTACCATATGTCAAGGTAGATAGAATGGGCAACATCCTAAGAAGAATTTCGATAAAAACTATATTTAAGCCTAACGAAAAAGGGTGCCAATTCTTAAAACCAGTGTAATGTAACACTCCTTTGTAGCGTGCATATTTATATAAGGCTGTGACAGTGGCTTATCTAGTTGTTCTTTAGTTATGGCGCTTTGAACGACAGCTTGGTCAAAATAAAAGAATCGATCGAAAAAGAAAGAATCGGTGTTAGGCTGTATGCGGGGCAAATAAGAAGTTGATGGCTATATTTGATATAATGTATGAAGTGACAGACGAATGCCACATCAGTCAACCTGGAATATGGACTACTGTAAAGTGTTCGAAACGTTGGATTTCTTAAATTGGTTTTCTAATGTGGCCCTCCTTATTATAATTAAAATCGAACTCACTGTTTACAACGCGTACTTAAAAAATTTACTAGTCTAAAGTACTAGGTACTTAAGTGGTAATTTTATTATACTATAGTAAATCTAATATAGAGCAGCTTCGTAGATCCTTCAATTGTCACCGGACAAGTTTCGAGCGCATTATTTAATGAAGTTAGTTTATTAGATGTCCCCATAGTTGATGCGATTTTAGCGTGCCGCAGCTTGTGCTGAACACTTGTTATTTATGAAATATTATGAATAACTACAAAAAGTTGATGAAATTTACACACGATACGCATAAAACAGTTAAGCTTACAAGTAAGCTCGGTTGCGTAGTCGTATTGTTGAATAGATACTGTAATATTTTTTATTGTAATAAAAAATCATTTGAGCGTAACAGTCTGACTCTAAACTCGATTGTCGTGGGTTAGATTTCCACCGGAAAAAATGTTTGTATATAAATTATTTATATTTCTCTGCTCAGATGTCTAAGACGCGGCGGCGCTGAGTCAAAGTCAAATAAAATTATTCAAAGTAAGAACATATATACTTAATTTTTGCGTCAGTCCTGAGAAGAACCGACGCATGAAACTTAGGATTTCCGATTTCTTTTCGGGACTTCTTTTTTTTTAATCAATCACTTACAGATTTATTAGTGACAATTGTAGTAATTGGCTGCATTTCATTTCGTCGTGTTATCAATTATAAAATATTTAATTAGGTTCACCGTTAAGACACAAATGTCCTTTCTCGGACATTTTCTGGGATCCTATTAAAAAAACGTACACATTGTTACATGAAAGAATTACGGATTCGATTTAATTTAGTTAAAGGTGCGGTAAATTTTAGCTTATTTTTAGTATTAATATTACGTGCAACAACGATTTTATGTATGTTTCAAGTAAAATGAAAAATCTTATTCGAAAAGATTTTTGTTTACTACAGACCTTACAGTCTTTTTACTGTTGTCATCGTATATTCTTCTACCGAATAATAAATAATTGTACAAACATATTGTATGACAGTACTTCACGTACACACAATATCTTTTACTCAGAGACGAGTGGAGCTTATCCCAGTATTACTAAAGTAGGACATTCGTCTTAGTTCAAAAATATATGTTTATGTAAAAAAAACTAAATAAATAAACTACATCAATGTTAAATGCACATTTCTTGCATATGACAATTTATTATTTAATTATATTTCTCTATAAACCAAACAAAAAATATACATTATTAAATATAAAATATCTGAAAATAGAAGTTGTGGGTTCGAATCCAGGTCAGGGGACAATAATTTATATTTGTTAGACAAATGCTTGTACGACAAAGTATATCGAATAGTACAATTACGAAATAACTGCGATGAATGAAAGCGGTGAATGTGCGAATAAGCTATCGCTGCCTACTACAGAACACACGGCTAATGTGCTTAAACAATAAACTTTCAGTTAGTCAAATAATTTTATTAAAAATAATAAGTTACATGCTTAATTTTTTAAACATCAAATAATTTACCACCGGTTCACGAAAGTCAATGCCTCAGACCTGAGAAGCGGGACTTCTAATTTGTTTTTTTTTCAAATCAATAATATGCAGATTTATTAGTGACAAAAATACAATAATATCTTCGTTATTTCGTAAATTTTTTTATAAATATAAAATAAAAAGTTTTTATACCTCACTACAAATTTTGTGAAAAAGAAGATTTTTTTATTTTATTTAGGGACGAGGCCTCTTATAGCCCTAAGATATCAGTAATCTTCACGCCCCACACCGATCAGCGGCAGCGTTCGAGTGGACTCGAGTGCTACACTGAGTTTCGCAGATTTGAGGGGGAAGTGCGTAAACAATGTTTTTGCGCCTGGAAGAGATTTTACACATAGATAATTTGTAAAATAAATGGATTTAAAATATAATGTATAAATACCATTTTTGTATATATATTAGAGAATCGAATAAAATAAATAAGTATAACAAGTAAACAAGTATATATTTACAAAATGTGTGCAAAAGAAAATAGATGAGGCTATTTTTGTTTATTCCACTTGATGCATGAATGGTGCATGAAGATATAGCAATAATACCTATACTTACTTTAAAGTTTTAAAACTCATAACTATATAAGTTGCTTTAACTAACGAACGGAGTGTCATGTCATGACACTAGGTTCTTTCTATTTTCCTGAAATATATGATCGTGTTCTTTTTAGTTTTAAAACTATTTCAAATAAAAAGTATTGGTATATAATAATATCAAGAATAACAAGTTTTAATGAAGAAAGAAAATTTCATCAAACAGTTTCATTTCATGCCTTGTAACACAATCAATTTATATACTGTAAAATAAGTTTATTTTATAAAGCTTAACGCTCTTTACCGCAAATAAGATATTTTCTACCTAGTATCAAGAGACTCCATTTTCCGTCCGAATTCGAGACATTACGTGTTGAGTGGCGCTTTGACTACAAGACAACCACAGTGAAGAAATGAAAATAATTTAAATATACATATATCATGCCTTCGAGTGGGGATGAAACCCACAATCAATCGCGTTGCATTCAAACACTGTCCTTCTACGTCACGATGAATTCTTACTCAATAACTAAAATTTTATTTTTTTTATATTCGCTATAAGAATTGCTGATTAGGAAAAAGCTGCTTTACCGAAATTCTTATACGCTTATTACAACTTATTTTGTTATAGGGAAGGAGTCTTTTTACAATTTTTTTAAATATTTAATGATAAGGGCTAATGTGAATTAAAATTAGTAAATATTACTTGCCTATTACTATTTTGAGTAGGAACTTTATGTTAGTTAATCACTGAGATGTTTTATCCCTAGGTGCCGGTGGCTTTTTAAAAATACTATATTCTTTAAGACCAATAAAAAACCAATAGAAAAGAAAGACATTAACTTTAATTTTATTTTTCCCATCATTTCTCGTTCAAAGACGTTCTATAGAGGACGTATTATGCAAGGCGACGTAGCATACCAGCAACAATAGAAACGCGTTCTAACAAGTTTAATTGCGATTTCCAAGTGTGAAGGTTTGTTTGGTGTACTGTCGCAAGTTTCAAACGTTTAGTTTAAAACTGCATACAGTTTTAGTTTGCATAGAAACATTGTATACGAAAGTCTAAAGGACTTTTGTGAAATTGGAGCTTTTAAAGCATTTACACTAGTTTTTTTTTATCATTTTATTATGCTTTTAAATTTTGATGGCAAAAACTTTATAATTATGTAAAAAATTGTAGTTCTGGTAATGTAATTTTTTGTTATAATTGTTTGTGACGTAAAACTAATAAATTAAAATTTATTAAAATTAAATATCTATGTAGAGAAAGATATATAATATAGTTCTTCGCACTCTTCATTAATATCTAAGATATCTCAAGCGTTGTCACAAGCTTCTATTTATTTTGTAAGCAAATATTATAATATTTTATAATTTAAATTAAAATAATTATTGAAAAATAAATTTCATAATACGCCTTTGCAATTACTAACTTTCAGCAAGTTGTATATTTTCCCCTTGTATTAATTTGTAAGAACTTATATTTCTCTAAGGGAAATTTGAACCCACAACAACCCCTTTTATTATTTTATATTTCATAGATTACCAAATCATCACAAAATTACTAGTATAATATACTATAAACTGTAAAAAAATACTGATTTACATTTAAAACTTAACACGTTTCCTTCAGAAGTGTCTCAATTGCTCTTGCATTTACAAAAGATTTCCGCTGTCGTCTGATAGCAAGGGAATCTATTTACATTGACAAAGTAAACAGTGGAGCTTAGTTTAGTCTACTCACAATGAGTTTTGTTAAATACTTCATAAAAATTGCAATATAAAATAATATAACTGTTTTTTTTTTTTTTATCGAGGCAACTGGTCTGACTGTAAACGCAATTGGTTGTAGGTTCGACTCCCACGACTTTTGTAGTTGTATCTTCGTCGTGGGAAATTGTTTAATATATAAATAATTTAATAATTATACGCTTATCACAACTTATTTTCGTTGTTGTTTTTGTCGACGAAGCCGGATGTAGAACGCATGGCTTAGCGGTCAGTGTTTGGACGGTTTCCAAGGCGCGGGTCACAATCCCACTGCGTGCAAATTTGTAAAAATTCATTTTCTAAAAATGATTTTTTTTTAATTTTGGTTGTTTAAGGTATGTGTTCAACATTCCAGTACCTCCAGCGAGTGTGATCCAACATATACATATTATGTGCATTTATTTGTAACTTGATGATTTGATTTATTATTAACTTGGACAATATCCAAGAGCCAAGAAACGAAATATATACGACATCGTCGACCTCCAAATAAAAAGGCTTCAATTGTTCATTTGAAAAATAAAAAATGAATGGTATATACCTATTATGTTCACGGTAAATTTGCTGATAATTTGTTGACAGATACTAAAAATGATATGTATGTATGACATTGATTTGAAATGCCTCTATAGCTACTTGTTTCCTCCGATTCTACCCCCTTTCTGCCTTTATTTGCGGGAAAAAACGTAAAGCTGAAAAAAAATTTACTTGTTTTATAGTATACGAGTATAAATTAATTGTATTACAAGGACCTCGCAAGCGAATGAAACCGCTATATACAGCTTCCAGTAGTTAATCAGAGAGAGCCTAGTGTCAAGACACCTCGTTGAGCAATTCCCATCCGAAGTCGAGATATTGAGTGAGCTCGACATATTTTTATTGTTCAAATACCTAAAAACATTATTTCATTTTATTTATATAAAACGAAATAATATTTTAAAATGAAATAAATAAATACTATTCTATCCACCCCACTGTGGTGGTAACCACTGTCTGCAGAAGCCTAATTAAACTTCACACACGGTTACTTTGTCACACAGTGTTTGCGTCGCGCCACGTCGCGTCGTCACCGATTTCATTGTAGCTCTACAATAAACAAAGGCGAAACTCGTTATTTGTACTGTCGAACATTTCATGATTCGTGCGTATTTCAATATGTACCTGCAATTCAGTGTGTAGTGGCACAGTGACATGTCTAATCATACTGTCATTTTCAGGGTTGAAGTTTGAATCCTAGTCTGTGTATATATCCGTAATGAGCATGTCCAGAGAGATATCTAGTATAAACAACGAAAATGAATAATAAAATAAAGTAAATAATTATCAAATGTTATGTTTAAATATTTTTAACATTATTTTTAAAGTGTTATTCACACGCTTAGGAAGTTCAAATTTTTCTACGTTTTCTAAATATATGTTTTTCAAAACTGTTTAAAATAAAACTAATATCAGCTATAGTATTAAATTCAATTTATTTTACATTTCTATTATTATATTCTATACCTGTAATCCCTGAACAAAACAACTCAAACAATAAATAGTTTATATAAGCCAGCTTTATGTATTTGTTAGTTCAAAATCAACATATCGTAAATACGTTGAACATATAAAATATTATTCGTACTAATACAATACGTCTAAACTAAGTCATTGAGGCGTAACACTCAGTAAACAACAACAAGACGCTCGAAGGAAAGGACTTCTGATAATCTTACCCTTTGCTTTTCAAACGCTTCAATAGATTAATGGTAAATTATCATGTTTTACTTACGATACGATGTTTGTTGGCAGTGGCAATATAAGCATCTGTTTTGAAAACAAGTACCGTTTCTCTATATCTCTATAGACAAATTTAGAACTATGACAAAATACTATCCTAGAGCAAATCACAAATTATTTTATTAAAATAAGCTCAGTTTAATATATTTTCAGCAGCTTCACGATGTTAACAGGAATGGCAGAGAGAACCTAGTGTCAAAGCACTCCGTTCTCACTGAATTCGAGATATTGCGGGCGTGAGAGTGGTGAAACTCAACGCTGCGCATTGTATTATCACCAGAGTGAACCTACAAAAACATCGACATATTCGTCGCTTATACAATTAGACGCACTCTTACTGCGCCACGGCTGGAATTCATTACAGAAATGGGTGGTCTATACGATTATTATATTGATAGAATATTAACTTAAAATTTTCTGGTTTCGTCTTAATGGGTCTCGTAGTAGTTAAGTATGCATTATTTTTGAATAATGAAGATTTTGTTTTTACTTCAAACATCACTTACTAATAAGAGAAGGGTATCTTATTCCCTCCATCCTCCAATTTTTGTTTAATTTCCAAACACTGTGTGACGAAAGCCAGAACCCGACTTTATTTTCCTTAGTTCATAGGAACGAAGATATAATTTAAGCATAACTATTCCGCAGAGTGGGGTCAAATCAACAACCATCGTGGTTATATATATTGTGACAGTTTGGTGCACTATTTAAATATATATTTGTAATCAGAACTAAAATTATATGATTTAATTTCTCAATGCAATAATATTGAATAAGATATATATATATAGATAATTTCACTTTATCTTCTCTGGTATATTATATTATGCATAACAAAATAAAATATATATTACAAATCTTACGGAAGATTTCAATCACTTCTCGCACGAAGCGTTAGTCCGTAGTTGAGCTCACGCAAACCCCCATTATATGGCGCCTGCAGATGACATCGTCTTGTAGTGAGATATTATTTTTATTTGTTCATCGTATTCTATAACACGTGTTTAATATTTATATATGTAATTGTATACGTGAGTCACTGTGGACTCGATAATTTGTGTGCTATATTCCCCAAATCTAGGGAATCATTATATTTAAATTATTTTCATTTGTCCGCTTTGGTAAATCTCAATCTCTCTCAATTTCTGTCTGCTCAATTTCTCGAACTCAGGTGAAAAATGGAGAAAGGAATGTCTTGACACTAGGTTCTCTTCGCCTACCCTGCGTTCCATATGGGAATAAGCTCATGTCAGCGCCACAATTTAGCTACGTAAACTAAGGAATTATCAATATTCAACTAATTTATATGTTAGAGAATAATAATTAAAAAGTGCTTGTTTTTACTGATTTGACATTTCACATGTGATTTGGTGGGTACTTGCTGACGGTACTTTATAATAAACTATTGTGAGACACTATGAATGACGTGAGTCAGTACTGTGAGTAGTTCACCTCTCTGTTAGCTGTCGACTGTGCCACTTGTGCACCCTGACCGTGGCGCGCCCCCCTGTCAGCGCGTTCATTCAGGCTTATTTCAATTGGTCAGTGAATGTGTCAACTTTTTTTCAGCTTCGCGCTTTTACCCGCATAGCAAGGTTAGTCAGGTAGTCAGAGAGAACCTAGTGTCAAGACACTCCGTTCACCACATTCCACCTGAATTCCGCATCTGAATCGCAGTGCTTTGTCTTGTTCAGCAGGGGGGAGATATGAAAACACTTAAATTATGATCATTCCACCGTGTGAGAAACGTACCGACATCCAATCGCGATAACAATCAGACACTATCCCACTGCGCCACGACGGGCGTTGTCGTCACGATGATTGTTGTTATTGTATTGTCATCAATGCGTCAATACATACTAATATATTATAAACTCATTAGAACTTTACATAAGTATATAAGATAATATGCAAATTTAAACGTTCATATTAGACAGAATATTATCTACGTATATTAGCCAGAGAATATAAGCTTTACGCTTTTTCCCACATAAGAGAATAAGACCAGTGTCAATGAACTACATAAGTACACAAAACATGCATACTGAATTACATAAATACACAACTTTACAGCATAATAAAAGCTCAATTTGATTTTTTATGAAAATCCTGGAAATATTGTACGTACAATAAAAGTATATTTTCCGTATTCACAGAACAGTTTAGGTAAAAAATTGTTGCCTTTAAGTCCCCCTCGGTCTCAGATCAACCTCGGAGCGGTAACTCTATCATATTGTAACGTGATTACCGACTGTTTCTGTGGGACTTTTATCTATAATATCGTGTAATATTGAGCATTTTTGCTTATATAGCTTTGTTAAATTATGTTTTTACAACGTTAAATATTACATAAATATAAAATATTTATTTACATAAATGATATACGTTTTTAATATACTTTAAATGAAAATTGTATATATAAATTGATATCTTAGAATCACAATACATGTATTGTGATTCTAAGATATCCATTTAAGAAACAACTTTTCTGATTTTTTTATAGAAAAGATTCTCACACAGGTACAATAGTACCTATGTCAGAATCTTAAATAATCTTACATCATAATATACATCATAAAATACATCATAAATCATTAAAATAATAAACGCAATTTGTTAATTCACATTTTAATTTATATAAGTATAATTATTATTTATATAAGTATTATAAAGCGAAAAAGTTTGTTTGTTTTAACGCACTGACTAAATTTGAAAAAATATTTTTGATTATGATAGAAAGGTTCATGGGGAAGTCTATGGGTTATTTATTATAGAAATTAAAAAACATTTAAATTTATTTTTCGTAAATATCACTAAATATATTTATACAGACAGATTTTTTTTACTATTTTATTATAGTACATATAGATAGACAATAAAATACCAAACTAAAACGACACTAATTAATTGGAAGCCCTGTAATTGGTATTTGCGCGCACTGATTCGTTATAAATACTAGTCAAATTTGACACTACATGTTTACGCATGACCAGTAATTATAGGGTTATGTTTATGGTGTTTATTTGCGAAATAATATGGCGGCTTAGGTAATTACTTCAACCAATAATATACATATAAGCTGTATAATATTTGTATTAATATTTTTTTCTAATGCTATTTAAAATAACATTGGCTTGCTGAACTCCCTTATCTATATAATTTTTATGTATATACAAAATCAAACACCCCCGTCAGTTTTATTTTCACGTGTCTTCTATACTATAATAAAACAGTTAAAAGTGTCTGTACATTGAATATATTTACGAGAAAACAATTAAGGGAGATGTAAAAACAGTAACAGAATAAAAAACCTGTGATTTTTAAATTTTAATCTGCCTGTTTGTTTGTTTGTTTGTACGCGCACATCTTCGTAGTTACTGGACCGATTTCAATTGAACTTTTTTTATTGCGTACCTTTTAAGCCCTGCATGTGTTTTACATAATAAATCAGCTAAACTATTAGAAATAAGTAAAAGCCGCCTTAACAAAATTTATTCACTTTATTAAGTACTCTCTCTTATATATAATTATTCGATCCGGTGCAAGTAAAGAAGAAACCATAATGTTCTAGCTAAACTATATTAAATATGTAAATGCTCCATTAGTATAAGTTGTTCAGTACAGTGGACAGTTTTCGTTAACAAATAAAAATTATTGAACTTTGCACCCGTCATGGCACAGCGGATATGTCTGACAGTATACGCGATGATTTTGGATTCGATTCAAACTCCAGAGAATGGATATATTTGTATTGTTTTCATTGTTTCTCTCCGGCGTGACAAAGATGGGCTTTGAGCCCAAAAATGAGTAGTTTCGGCATTCAATATGCTACGTGTCGAATTTGGGTGAAATGCTGAGAACTGTAGTTTTATAAAATTAGTAGTTCTCAACATATATTCTGTTTAGGTATGATTCAATTTTTGTTTCCCAATAAATATTTTAATTTAAATTTTAAACAGCTTCAAGCTATTTTACGTGTATCAGGGTAGTCTGAGAAAACCTAGTGTCAAGACACGCCGTTCCCCATTTTCCGTCCGAAATCGAGACATTGTGTGCTGAGTGGCGGAACTCAACGTCGTACTTGGTCATAGCTGCCAGAGCGAAGAAATGAAAATATTTTAAACTATAATCATTCCTCGAGTGGCAATCTCGACTGTCCATGGCCTTTAAAGTCAATATATACTTATAAATATCTCTTATATACTAGTAATAGTGTTTCCTTCGTTGACATACTAGACTACTAGAAGTATGTACATATTAGTAATTTGAATATTTAGTGAAGTTTAAGTTTAGTAGAAGTTTAGATTCTGTTTGAATCTAAGTATAACATTCCCATTCCCATATTCTAGTACTTCCATCTCCTGCATAATGTTTTAAAACAATTTTATATTTGTGTACCTTTAGCCGAACCGTTTGTGATGAAATTTTGTATAAAGATACTTGAGAATCTAGAGATGAAATTGGCTTTTTCTAGCATTCTTTTTCGTTTTCCAGGAATTTCATTGTTTTACGAAAAGCTCACTGAAAATTCGAAACAGCAATAGCTATTGATAATAGTCAAAAAGAATTAGAGTTTCTTAGTTTAGGGTTTAACGGTAATTATTTTAAACTTAAAGTCAAGTGTCAATAACTTTTTGACAATTTTAATAAACCAAACAAAACTTAAACGTAGCAGACTAGTCTATTTCAAATCCACAGAGCATATTATTTACTATATATATATATATATATATATCAACTTGCGCAGTCTGTACTGTTCTTTCCGCATACTTACATACGCAATTAAATCAAAAATCAATATAGATGGCACAAATCTATTCATCACTTCAACATAACAATTGTTATATAAATAATCTTTTTTACACCGCAAAAACCTATATCATATTCGCTGTCTGTTATTAAATTTTCAACAATTTTTGGACAGATTAACCTGACCATACAGATAAACGCTCGCATTGCATTACTAAAGGTTATACTTACGATATGGTGTTCTGTAAATAGTACACCTTAATAATAAAGGTACCCGGTTAAGCCTCTTTTTAATACACAACGAAAATTCGATCTTTGAATTTTTTTCTTCATATAATAGTACTAACATTTATATATTTTAAATACTTAAAATAACAATATAAGTAAACCCAATTTAAATATAATTTAAAAATCATATATATTTTGTCAACTAAAACATACATGAATGCTAATAGCTTTAAATCTTTTAGAAGATGAATATAAATATGCACACATAACTTAAAAGTAAAAGTTGGTATATTTTATGAAATTGAAGCCAGAATCACCCTGTTTGTTACACAAATATGTTTAAAGCAGAACAGATTAGAATGGCGGTCTTAGCCAAAAAACGCTGAAAGATAAAAAATACGACTTCATGCAAGATAACCTACAAGCGCCCAAGAGTTTTAGTTAAAAATATATAGAAGTCTATTGATAAGCACATAGACATTCATTTCCTTTCCGTCCCTTTCGGGTGCTGAAGTTGGATTTTCACCCATCACTACACCCCAGACTGCAGCCGGTGTCTACTCGTACTTCCTAAATAAAACGTGTTTTCATTAGAAAAGTTCGATTTAAGCTTATTTTGTGCTGAATTATGTGTATTGACCGAGAGGAAATTTCTTCTTTCAGTCATTTCACATGAAATGAAATTTATATGTAATTTTACTTAAATTACCAAATTTTTTTTTAATAGATGGTATAATCAAAAAGAAAATGTTGTAAATAGCTTTATAAGTTAGTTTGTATATTCATATTTGTTGCAGTAGACTTAAGAGTTATCTTGAAACTTCTAAATACCCAAATTTTAAATATAACTTATAGTAATAGAGGACTGGACTACATTTTTACATTAGGTAAGGAGTATATTGGAAAAAATAAAATATTAAAATTATGTATAAAGTTTACTACAATTTACTCTCATATATTTAAAAGTACTATTGACGCGCAAAAAACATACTCGTATAAGACACTCCTTTTTCCTCCGTCCGCCGGAAATCAAGATATTGCGTGTTAATTCACGCAACTCAAAGCCGCGCTTTGTCTTATGTTCTAGAGCGGAGAAATGAAAATATTTTATATATTACTACTAGTGAGAATTGAACCCACGACCAATCGCGTTTACAGCCAGATGCTGTCCTACTGCCCCACAATAGCCCCTCTGCACTTCTTCACTATATAAACTTTACTTATGCCAATTTCCATATCAAAATTTCATATTCGTAAAAAATTGGCAAAAGATATAATTACATTTATATATTTGTCTTAATATATATATGTAATGTATTACATTATTCAAAGAAAGACATCTAATATAAATGCAAAAGTCAGATATCCAAATAAAAGTAAGGTAAAATGCTAAAGCACAGGTCAGCGCTATAACAAAGTCATAGAAAATAATATCCTTTGAAATTGATATTTCCCGCAGACGTGCATATTGGCTTCACGTCTAGGTGCAACGTGACAGCTTCGGAAAAATGAAGTTTACTTTGGAAAGTATCATTTTCCTTCTTTGAAAATATAACAAATTATTATAGATAGTGTTGAAATATTAAATGGATATATATATTGTAATTTGATGTGTTTTTACTATAACGACTGGTTGACTGGTTGGTTGTCATACCAGCTTACGTTTAAAGTTTCCAGGGCATAGGTTCAAATAATGATACTGTTTTTTTTTGTGTTTGTCTGGAAACTGGAGAACGGAATGTCTTGACACTAGGTTCTTTTTGGCTACCCTGCTATGCGGGAAAAAGCGTAAAGCTGATAAAAATATATATACTTACTATGTACTGACCTGCAACTTTTTATTTTTAGGACATATTCACAAAAGTGGACACGTATTAAAGTTTCATATATTGTTTTTATATATCGTGAGACCTGCAACGATTGGAAATCACCAGCTCAGTTAATTATAAGCTAAAAAAGAAATAAAACACTGAAATTACCTTTTATCTCTCTTTTTCTAATATGTAAAACAAAGGAAAAGCCTATTAGTCAAATATCGTAATGGGTTTTCACAATCAATTATTCGGCTCGTCAAGGTTTCCTCAGCAAGATCCCTTTATGTAAATTTACACACATCATTATTATTAACACAATGAAAATTGATTATAATCTTCAACTATAATTGACAAGCTCGTAGGGCCTCGAAAATTAATTATCTTATATTAAGTAAAACTAGAGTACATACTAATTTAAAAGAATTATATTTTAAAATGCTTCATTTTTTAAAATAAAGCTTTGTGTCATAGTTGGCCAATGTATGACTGTAAGATTGGTAGTGGGTTCAATCCTCAATCGGTGGAACGAATTCGTTCGAAGTGTTTTCATTTCGCAACTAAGGTAAAACTAAGCCCAGCTTTCAATTCCGCCCCTCAAGATGCAGTCTCGATGTCGGACAGAAAGTGGACACTAGTGTCTCTGAGACTACTCTGATATGCGGCAAACAGCGAAAAGCTGTTTTTTACTTTCCGTTTTCTTTTACTTATAAATAGGTTGCTTTGAACAATACTGGTATTTATTATATTTATATTACATAACTCTTGTCTAATCTTCTCGTTTAATTAAATATATGTCACACTAAATGGTAAAACCTTATATAGCGCAGTTGTACTATGGCTGATATCTTAAAATGTTTAAATAAATATAACTATTACGTGTACATTTGAAAATAAAATAATTAAATTTTAACTTTCATAGAACTTTTTAACAATTATTTTTCGTCTTCTCCACTCATGATAGAGAGATCCTAAGTTAAGGATCGTGATGATATGCCTCACGATTGAACGCCTCTTCGCGAAAGGCTGCTTTCCTGCACTCGTACATCTCGGATTTAAGTACTAACAGTTAGTCTAAAATTAAAACATCTTAGGCACAAATACTTTTAATAAACAGATTTTTTATTCTTTATATTCTTCGATTCGAATTCTAAAATAAAAGTAGCGTAAGTTACCTTATTACATTATCATTAGCCAGTGAAAGTCCCGTCGAAACCGGAAAAATAAACATTGTACCAAATACGTATGTATTGTAAAATATATTACATGGCGAAATGTGAATAATGAAAAATATTATATTAAAACTCGATATATTTTTTATGACGATCTTCTTTATTAATCCAAAAAAATATATTTTTTTCTTATTTACATGCAAAATCAATGCATTAAAAAATATAAAATATTATTTAATGAAAAAATTATTAAATTCTAACCAATAATCAGACCTAATTTTAGTCTCAAGTTTTGACCAAACAAGTATTTCTATATAATAATTAACAGCCCTACAAAATGATAAATTAACACGGATCAGAACTGTGGAGAGGTCAACTAAATAATCGCTCTAACCGTCTCGGGGTAACCCTCGTCAATCGTGTATGCTTTTGACAGCACCGTGAGCCGTACTTGTTATTATTGTGAGGAATTATTCTGTATTTCGTATATCATAGTCACGAGTTTTTTATGTAAAATTCAGTAGAATTAAAGTGAAATTTAAGGCATAAACGAAAAGTCACTGGGACAACGTCTAACTGCAAATGCGATTAGATGTAGGTTCGATTCTCCACTCAGGGGACTATTTAAATTATATTCATTTCACCACTCTAGTATTCCACCACCCACAGAATTACGCGGGAAAGTGAAGAACGAAGTGTCCTGACAGGTTCTTTCTAACCACCTCGTTATGCAGTCAGAAAAAATATATATATAAACATTTTAACTTAGCGAGACTTGAACCTCGCTTCTTAGAAACCGTCCAACCGCTCTGACCGCCAAGCCATACGTTCAATATTTTATCTACTTTAGACACCTTTTTACAACAATTTTTTGTTGTTAACACCTCTGTGCAGAGATTGTTACAAATTTCTGCTACACAAAATTGATTTCTAAGAATCGCTTGGCAAGACAGAATGCTATTTCTTAAATATTAATATGTTTTAAAGCGATATTCTCTGACTTACGATATCGAAACTATTTTTTAAATATTTATTTCAAATACAAACATGAGATTTGGCGTGAATATGAAAATTCTTAGATTAACTACGACTAATTTGTTAATGGATTTTTGAAAAATTCGGAGCAACTCCTCATAGTGATTTAAATATATTTTACTCAAAATCTTTCATTTATTTTTGAAAAAGATAATTGCTTAAAGTATATCTTGTATCGCTTCTTTGTGATGACAAGGTGATATCTCGTTAAAATAGTTTTTTATTTTGCTTGATATTCGAGGCTGCGGTCTTTGGTTTCGTTTTCTACAAAAACGCGATACATTTCAATCGTTCCCGTTAAAATTACCGCTTTTTGTATAAGGTAAAATTCACCACCGTGGTTTAAAATAGCAAGTAATGAGGGTAAACGATTTTGGGTTATCGCAAAGAAGCGGTATACTATATTATTTGATAATAATAATATTATGATTTATTAAAGCTTAAATTTAATACGAGGTGTACGTATAATACTACATATTTTATAATGAACTCTTGAAATTATTAATAATATTTTGCAGGAGTGGAATTTGAACCTAAAATCACGATGGAAACGTACAATAAGCAGTGCCTTACCACTAAGTTATGTTTACTAATCCAGTATTATGAGAGATGTGTAAAAATAAAATAGAGAACATTTTACATTAAGCTTTACTCATTACTTGGTAATCTACTTGGAAAATATATGATGATGATATTATGATAATTTGAGAAATATTTCATAATAATCTTTTTTATGTTATTTTGAGAAGTTTCTTCAAACAAACATAATATCTATTTTGTTAACAATTTTTAAAGTGTTATTCCCACACTAAGGAAATTGAAAAAGTTTTTACGTAAACGTAAACGTAAACGTTTTCTAAATATGTCTTTATTAAACATAATACTTTTATACATACACAAAGTTTTGATAATCGATAATACCCATGAATTCATATAAAATCTTTGTTTAGGAGGAAAAAGGGACGGAAGCCGATGAGAACCGCGTTTACAGTATCGCCCCCGTCATTCAATATCCACTGATATCTCATTTTGCCGCGCGAGTGGCATTGAACAGAATGTATCGCGATTCTGATTCCTTTAGATGGTACAATCCTTACAATATTTGTGTTCGTTTTAACCTTTCAGTAAAATATACAAAACATAATAAATATAGAAAATATTTTCTTAATTCAAAGATTATAAGAACAAAAATTTTGTGTTAATTTTGAGATTTAAGGACAATAAGGCAAAATGCTTTTAAAGTAGTCTCTTTAATTATATATAATTTTTTTAACTTTTAAATTACTAAAACTAAACCTAAGTTTCTTAATTTAATAATAGTATAGAAGTATTTACTACTATATTTATGATAAAGTCTTGAATTTATTATGTGCATAATCTTAATACATAATACAGTTAAATTTACAACCATAAGTTTACCGCTATCTGATAAATTTAATTACATACTAATTGTCACCCGCAACAACGTTGTACTATGAAATTTACCAACCAACAACTTTTCCGTAGTGTTATATGTATAAACTTTATAATGAAAGCTATCACATACAAAAAAAAATTGAAAAGTCGACTAGAAATTCGTCAAATAAACATACTCTATAGTAAAAAAAATTGTATGTAGGTATTAATCATTATAAACCAGTATTTTCATAAAGACGCTTTAGTCCTAAGTAAAAACTAGGATTAACTTGGCATATTATAAAGCTACATTTACATTACTTTTTTACAACAGGTATATTGGTTGCCGTATTTATATTTTATTGGTGTTAAAGAAAAGTAACGGATTTCAAATACTATTAAAAGTTTTTTTTTATATAAAATCTACTAAATATAAAAGAAAGTAAATTCTTATCGTAACGAGTTTTTACAATCGCTATAACTTGTAAAGATTAGACCAACAGACGATATTCTCTGAAGTAGCGACTTATATCTACAGAACATTGAATTCTTCCGGATCATTCTTGTGAAAACATCACCTACATTGTAACTGTTGAACGGAAATATGGGAGTACGTCAATACATATTATACACGTATGTCATATTAGTTTTATATAAAATTAAAAAAAGATTATGGGACAAATTATATAAAAAAATTAAGAAAATTAAATAATAATAAATTAAATAATAACGATCAAACTTTTATAAAAAAATATGTTTCCGCCCGGGATCGAACCGGGGACCTTCTGCGTGTTAGGCAGATGTGATAACCGCTACACCACGGAAACTATGACGGAACTTTGATATTTGTAAGTCTGTTGTTATTATATAATTTAAGTTGTTAATTCGATTCCCACTCGGGGGAAGGATAATTTTTAAATTATTATCATTAATCTGCTCTCATGAACAAGGCAAAGCGCGGCATTGAGTTCCGCCACTGAAGTCACTATGTCACTTATATAAAATATTTTGTTACTTGTTATTTAAAAAAACTATATCACCGTTAATTTTTAGATAGGTATACGCATACCTAATAAACAATAGGAAGCATTTGTTGGAAAATAAAAATTAAAAGACATACCTATATACAAGTACGTACTAAACTTTTTAAGAAATAAGGTACGAGTATATGATCAAAAAAAAACAAAAACAAAATTGATAAAAAAAATAGAACAATAATAAACAAATTAACATATATAACAACAAAAATAAGTTGTAATAAAAGCGTATAAGAATGTCGACGTAGCCGGATGTAGTAAGCAGGAGGCGCGGGTTCGAATCACGCTGCGTTAAATTTTTTATACGCTTTCTAAAAATATTTTTCAATAAGTGTGTCAATAACACTTTAAAATGCTAATAACTAGAATTGCCAGTTTCACAATCTTATTATCTTCAATAGGTCAAGGACAAATCAAGCGACATAATAATTTACTCTTGTTTAATATAAACTAGCTGTATCTACACATTATGACAAGCATATTTAAATAAAAATATTAATTTAATATTCTAACTACATCAGGTTTGAAATAATGTGTTTTGATTTCTGGCGGAAAGTGGAGAACGTCTTGACACTAGGTACTGGAAAAAAGGTGAAACTGAAAAAATATATCTTTACCTTACTTAATTATACTAACTTAAACATCTATCTATTAGAAAAAAGGTTCTATTAGAGTCAAGTTTAGGTTAAAATTATATTTAATTGATAAGTTTAATTTAAATTAAATTATTAGTTAAATTGTATTTAATATGTGAAATAGAAACCAATATGTATTTCGAAATATACCAGAGAATAGAGCAAATGTCAAAAGAAAATAAAAAATGAGCAACATTTGAAGTCATTCTTAAATCGTAAAAACAATGCTTTAGATTTAAAACAATCACAAACACTGAATGAGAAAAAATCAAAAACCAGTTCTACTCTGCCACCTCCAATCCACTTTCAATTAACGTGTCCAGAGGAGCGTTAACACACGCGCCCGGTAAAGCTGTGGTTATAGTGGTGAAGCTAAATATTTTATATATTACATAGAGCGAGTTGAAAAAACTAAAACACTTTCGACCTTTATTAGGCCATCTTGGCGCAGTGGGACAGCGTCTGGCTGTAAACGCCTGTGATTTTGGATTCGATTCCCACAAGGGGGAAAGATTTAAAATATTTTCGTTTCTCCGCTCTGGTACCTAAGACAAAGCGTGACGTTGACTTACGCCGCTCAGTAAGCAATGTCTCTATTTCGGGCGGGAAGTGGAGAACGGAGCCCTGCTATGTCAGAAGAAGCTTGAAGCTACAAAAAATACTTTAACAAAATTTAAATATTATTAAATATTTTAGTTTCTGTAACCCTAGAAGAAATATACCTTAAGTAAGCCTAGGTATGATTTTGTCGTTGATAATTCCTCAAATATATTTGAAGTAGGAGGCTCACCTTTCTCTACCTAGAACATAAAGCCTTACCATAAAGAAATAGTCAAAATTAGTCAAAAAATATTTATATCCTAGCTTATGAAATGGCAAATCAGATATTAAAAATACTTGTATAGTTATTATCTATTAATTCATATGTCTTGTAAGTTTAATGACTCGAACTGCTACACTGAGAGTGAAAGTTCAACATTTTAAATTTAGAATCTAAAAATTAAAAAAAAACAGTAGTAAAATAATAAAAAAGTGTTTATTATTTATTACTATGAAATAAATCTGCACGAACCTTTATATGTCCCCTGCACGTTATTCAAATATCTCTCAGACGGGCAGGTTGCTAATTACAGCCTAGGGTGTAGTCTACCTCATATAGCGCCTACTTTGTGTTGTAATGGAGATGTGACAAATACATTTAAGTTCACAAAATAACCTTATATAACTTATTTAGTTTTAAACCGATGTTAAAGCGGTTGTAATTGCAAGAAATGAATTTTATTATAATTTTAATTACACAGCTTAATTAAATGGATATAAAATATAGAAATTCTGTTCAAAAAGTGAAATATTATAAAATAAACACATACAGCATTATGCAAGCGCTGATAATCTACTGTTTGCATACTTTGTGTTTAGAGCGATGCAGGGAAAAAGGAATCAGAATCTGGATAGAATGAATTTTAAAACAAAAGAAGTTGAAGCCTTGACGTTGGTTTTTATTTAAATATTGAAAATAAATAGTGCACGAGATAAAACGCAAGTCTTGAACGGTTTTCAAGAGGCGCGGGTTCAAATCACGCTGCGTTCAATTTTTTATACGATCTCCAAATATGTCTTTTTCATTTTCCTAAGTGTGCGATTAACACTTTAAAAAATGTTAAAAAAAACGCAAGTAGCTAACATTAACTAAAACTAGCTAAAATTGGTACCACAGCTTGTTATTTAATAATAATTAATGTTGACTTCGTATTTAATTAAGTCGTACAGCCGAGCGTTATCGGGAACACGTGCGTAATTGCATTTTAGGACATTCATTTTGACAATCCGCTTAAGTATGGATGATAGTTGTTTGCTTTTTTTTTGCAATTTAAATATTAGCACTTATATTATATTAGGGAGGCCATTGTGGCGTAGTGCGACAACGTCTGACTGTAAGCGGTATTGGACGTGGGTTCAATTCCTATTCGGGGGAATGATTATATTTAAAATATTTTCATTTCTCTGCTCTGGTAAAAGTTGAGAAAAGAGCATCTTGACACTAGGTTTTCTCTGACTGCTGCTATGCGTCTTGAAAATATTCAAATAATAAAAAATGGGAAGAATTTTTACTAGTTGACTCATGCACACGTAAAAGGCATTGCTTAATTTGACAAATCAAATTGCCAAATAACAAAAAGCTTCCAGGATTGAATTACTTTTAACTGTACTTACATTTTTAGATATATTTTTAAATATATTTTTTTTATTACATAATAAACGTAGTGACGACGCAATGGCTAGCTATGGTTGGGAGCGAAGAACTGACGATCGAGCTCAGTGGCGTGCCATTGGATAGGCCTATGTCGGAATTCAGTGAATGGAGAAGTGCTGATGATGATACAATAAACGTTATTAATAATATTATTCCAAATTCTCTAACTAACACCTTACAAGGTTTTATCAAAAACATCCTATGTACTCGTGCCTATAAAGTCCAAAGGAAAATTCACCATAGAACCTATTACTTTATGTACAGTCAAAGCAAAGCACTGAAATATGAAACGAAACACTCAAACAAGCCCTTTGAAACCCGATAGCCTACGTAGTCGGTAAATGAAAATGTATAATTGATTTAGCCGCGCCCGAATCTAAACGAAAGTAATGTTATTATACACGAGCTTTTAGCTACGAGACCCCGTCTAATTGTGTTATACAGGAAAAGGAGAGATTAACATGGCGCTTTGAATATTTTAAACAACATTTGTGACTGATATTATTGAGAACAAGTTCGAATTTAATTATTAGTATCATAAAATAATGTTTATATTTTACGTATAGATAAGCAAAGCGCTTGACTGTAAACAAGATTGGTTGTGGATTCTTTTTGCACTGGCAAAACAAAAAGCGGTGTTGAGTTGCGCCATTTAAACTGCGATGTCTGGAATTCGAATGGTTGTAAATATTGTATTTTCATAGTATTTTATATAGTCTGTTTGCTTAGACAAGTGAACAGTTATGTAAAGCAAAATGGCGAGAATAACATGACAGTTTGAATATTTTTTAGGGAAGTGTGTAGTCAAAACAATATCATTGGATATTGTTGAAAACAAGTTGGAATTAAATTATCTAGTATTAAATGTTTATATTTAACGTAAGAAAAAAGGCCATCATAGCGCAGCGGGGTAGCGTCTCAATGTTAATACGGTGGGTTGTAGGTACCATTCGCTTCGAGTCGAGTCCGATTCGAGTTCTGCCGTTCAACATACAATGTCTAAATCATACAATGTCTAAGTAAAATGTACAAAGATGCATTTATCTCTTGAAGATATCTCTTCCAGTCAACCCGTGGAAGTGGATGAGCTGTGAACAGCGAGATAGAAAACCGTGCAAGTGTAAAATAAAAGAAAAAGAGAAAATGAAATAAATAACAAAATACAAAATTTACTTTATAGAAATACACAATTAAAACCAGATATATACATAATTATATACAAATACACAAAAACGAAATATACATAGATACTTACACACCCATATCCGTAACATATGGTCCGTACCATTGCTTTATGATATTTTGTTTCTTACATTATCGGCACTTAAAACTTATAAGATTTATATAGAGCTCCGTGGCTCTATGTACAGCCTAAAAAAGGGCATCCATCTGAAAAGGCGTATTAAGTCCAAAATTTTAAAAAAGAGCCCAAAATAAGTAAGTCTTGAACACAGTTGTGTTCGGACTTAATTTGATTATTAACAATCTTATTACAAATTCAACCCTTTGGAGGTCGTTTAAATTACCTACGTTACTAATTTCTTCAAAATTATGTAATTTTTGTTTACTATATCGTGCAGTGATATGTTTATGTATCAATGTTTGTTACTGTTTCACGTAAAAACTATTGAATGGATTTTAATGAAACTTTACAATAATATGGCTTATACATCAGAATAACACATAGGCTACAAGTCATAAAGACATTGTGTGACCAAAAATTGACCAAAATATCAAGCAAGTATCTTATGTTCAAGCCATTAAAGCCAAAATAGTGAACCATTGTAGTCAATAAATTAATATGGTAGTTAGATACTTTAATCGCTTGTGGTAATCTATACATTATAATAAAAATGTAACTGATCTCCGTCTGTACATGGAAGATATATCAAAAAAATATTATTCGGGGCATTTATAATAGAACCAAAAAATATATTTTTAATTTTCTTTTCTGTTTGCTTGTTTTTGGACGCTAACCTAAGAAACGGCTTAACCGATTTAAATGCCATTTTGACTATTGTATTATGGTAAGCTTCCCTTTACATTTAGAGCTTATTTCATTTCAATTGCTTCATAAACAAACAAGTTAAAACTATTTAAATTGTAATTTAAGTAAAGTTTGTGTGAGAACGCGTGCGGGCTAAAAAAACTAAATAGTTTAGTCATATAGTTTACGCAGGCGAAGCCGCGAGCGGGTCGCTAGTTTTTCATATTAATATAATGTTATAGGCAATCTATAATAGTATATTAAGATTATAACATGCTTATATTTTTCAAGTGCATTATAAATGTACTTGTTTTTTTTCCACATAAAACGATATACGAGATGACCCGCAAAAACTTTTTTCTTGTTTCGTCCATTAACTTTACGGCTCACGATAAATCCTGCTGACTTTTGTTCTTAGTCTTTAATCGCCATTATTTAGAAAGTAACGAACTACGTGAAGAGCCCAGAGCTATATGTTCACCGATATCCGACCTCATGTAAACGATATCAAAACATATATAAAGCAATAACCATTTATGTAAATAAAGACAATAAATTCAATTAATCCGAGGCCATCATGGAGCAGTGGGTTAGCCTAGGACTGTGAACGTGTAGGGTTCGATGTCCACTTGGGGAATTGATTATATTTAAATCATTTTAAATCATTTTTGAGTTTCACCACTAAGCACGGAATGTCTGAATTTATGGCAGAAAGTAGAGAACGAAGTGTCTTGACACCAGGTTCTCTCTGAGTTTAGTCAGAATGCGGGAAATAGAGTGAAGCTAAAAAAACTGTTGGCATTATGTACATGTGTACATGGCCAAAACATAATAGAATATTAAGATCAAATTCGTAATAAAATGTGATTCTGTATTAATTATAAAAATTATAAATTAATTACTACTATAAAATAAATTATCATGATCAATAATACAATGGTTACTCCATTTTGAAAATCCAAGTAGTAAAAATAATAGTAAAATTTTAAAATACATTATATCTATTGTATACACAAGTGAGTACAATTAAAACTATTCAATAACCGTACCGTACGTACGTCCTATACCGTCTTTATAATTTTGAAAGGAAAACCGGTATAACAGGTTGCGTTCCTACTTTAGTAAATTTATCTGAGTCATAATAAACTTTTTATTATGCTTTTATTAGTTTAACGTATCAATCTATGCAAGGAAAAATTGCAGCACTATTTTAGTAATTTTACCTAGTATTTAATATTTAATAATATTTTTTCATAGGATGCACATGATCTCCTTGCCAGGGTAACCAGGATACCGATATTTTTTAAAATATAATATTTTTTTTAAAACATAGTTTTTTTTATAGCTTTCTTTATCAATTGATTGATATATGACTACTGTATACAGTAACGCTGGCTTTGCTGTAACTGTGAGTTACAACTTGATAAGCCCGAATATAAATATTAATAAATAAATAAATAAATACAGATTACGAGACAAAAATATCAAAGCGTGCAATAAAACCTGTTTTATAACGTGTCGCTGATAAAGTTACTTTTGATAACATTTTTTTAGATTACATCAATCAGTTTCCGTGGTGTAGCGGTTATCACATCTGCCTAACACGCAGAAGGTCCCCGGTTCGATCCCGGGCGGAAACATATTTTTGTTGTTACTAACTAATAATAATTGTAAATTAATTCTTGATTTATTTTATTTATATTTACTATCGTAACGCCATTAAAACACTACAATGTCAAAAAAAATTTTACCTAAAAAAATCGTTAAGATATAAATAAAAATAGCTAAAGGCAAAACGTCAGTTTTTTAAATTGACGTACCTACTACTTAATTAGAAACAGTTGTGGGTTCGATTCCTACTCGGGTTAATAAGTATATTTAAATTACTTTTATTTCTTCGCTCTGGTACTTAATACCAAATGTTCTGCCACTCAACACGGAATGTCTCGATGTCGGGCGTAAAGTGGTAAACGGAGTGTCTTAATATTAGGCTCTCTATATATTTTGATATAACAAATTATGTAATAAGTTATTTTATTAATTTTATTGGCACTTGATTTAGAAATATAACTAAAACGTCATAGTTTCCGTGGTGTAGCGGTTATCACATCTGCCTAACACGCAGAAGGTCCCCGGTTCGATCCCGGGCGGAAACATATTTTTTTGCACTACTTTTTACCTTACCTTACCTTTTTATGCATTTCATGCAGTTTATGCTTTAAAAGTCCGACTTAATTAGTGAATATAAAAATAACTAGCATATTCGTTAAAAAAATCGAAGCTTTATTTTTTTAACAAATGTATTTATTGAATGAAAATCTGTATTGTAATTTGAGGATAATCGAAAAAAACTCAAACCTTTTGGTTTTTTAATTTATGTTTTAAAAAAAAATGTAAAACTAAGATATATTAAAATAATATTGAGGTTTGAAAATTGTTTGACATGGTATGAAATCCTTTGTCCCAAAAGCTAATAAAATAAAAGAAAGAGCTCTGCATTTCCTTACAAATAACTTATTTTAGTTTGAATTAATTGGTTAAAACTTTAACCAGTTATCTCGTATATTGTCAGTCAAATTGATTTTAAAAACAAAACATTTGGCTTGTTAACTCGTTGTACGGAATTATTTATACTATATTGTTGTCGTTGTTGGTGTGTGTGAATAAAAAAAAATTATTCATATAAACTTCTTTACAAATTGAGTCGCTGAGTCTTCCCAGTAGGTAATCTCGGATACTTGTATTGTGAATAACTCGCTTTCCCGTTGACTACAATTTAGCTTTAACAATTTAAAAACATAAACAAAAAGAAAGCAATGTATTATTATTTATAACAGTGAATCAACAAATATAAAGTGTGTGTGTGTTGCAAGTACATGAGAGTATTGTGTGTTTTAGCTATATTTTGTACATTTATAATTTATAATTTACAGTGCATTATGAGTAAAATATAAGTTAAGTAAATAACACTTTAAAAATATTAAAAATCTAAATAATTCACCTGTCATGTACTTTCCAGTATAAATGTCAATTAAATAAGACATCTATCCAACCGTGCATTTGCGTCAAATAAAGTGATTAAAACACAAAAGCAAAATTGACAATGTATTTAATTCGAATTATTCTCGTCTCGCAGCTCATTCGAGAATCGTGAAAATTGTTCGCTACAACAATTCGCAAGCCGACCGATCCGTGACGGATATTCAAAGTTAAATGTACCGTCAAAAAATAAACAACTCCAAAAGAATTTGTTCCTTTCTGCACTGCTCGCTGCTCGACTCGGGATTTTCATATCAGGAATTTTGAAAACTCCTAGCTTTTTTACTTTATTTCGTATGATATATTGCAATTTTGAGAATACGTTTAAGTTTTAAGTGTTTTGAGTATATGACCTTAAAATTATATCAATAATACTTTTCTAGTTTACTGAACGTATTTTCGTAATATTTACATGTATTTTAAAATAAAATGAATACCTATGTCAATAGAACTACTTTTAGACTTATTCTTCTTCTTCATGCATAACTTGGAACAAAACGTGAACCGCGAATGGTGTGCCCTTAGTTTAGACACAAAAACTAGCAACAAATCTGGAAACAAATTTAGCAACAACCCTAGCTACAAATCTAGTAATATATCTAGCAACAAATCAAGCAAAAAATCTAGATAATCATTTTCCCGCGTGGGAATCAAACCAATCGTGTTTACAGTAAGACGCTGTCCTACTGCGCCGCGATGACCTCGAACTGAAACTTATATTATAAGTTTAATATAAGTAAGTATTTTTTCCATCGTGTAAAACAGCAAATAACCATTATCGAATTCCATAACTTCTTTATCAATAGAGGCCATATTAAGTCATTTTTACACGTCCTCAAGATATAAAGTAAATATTAACTTTACACAAAATACAGTGCTTAACCCACTGACCTCCAGTTAAGCCTATGACAGATGTTTTCACGGCTGAAACTGCCGTAAAACACGCCATACACACATAAACTGTCCCCAACACGTTTTAAAAGCCTATTCTATCACAGAGTATAAACTTTTAGTGTTACTTTAAATAAAAATTGCAGTATATAAAACTTAAACGTTGTTTGTACTTAGTCTGCGGTTTATAAATTTATCTGTGAAATGACCTTGCGTGACAGTTAACACAGTATGCGATAGGAAATGTCCTTCGAATGGGGTCAAAAAGCTAAGTTTATTTTGTAAAATACGATGTTGCTTGTTGCTGAGTTCTATCGAACACTATATATAGGTAAGACTCGAGTTAAAAGCTTTTAATGCATTTCCATAACAAATATAGCGTAAAATCACTTTGGATTAATGAAGTAGCATCCATAAAAGCAAAGTGAATTTGGCTATACGAAACCATATATGTAAAGTTCAATAGTAAAAGGGTATAGACTATAAATGTATAGAGATACAAGCAATTTTAATGTGGTCGCAAAAATTCTGTATCTTCTGACTGTCAAAATTTGACCTTAAAGAACTTATTCTTAGATTCTATGGTAACTATTAATCGTATATGTTTATTATATGTAGCATACGTAATTGAATGTACACAAAAGGGCCCCCCTTCCATTATATATTTTATTTCGTCACGCTTTTGCTTCACGCTATTTCTCGCATAACATGGTAGTCTGAGAGAATCTAGTGTTAGGTTAGCTTAGGTTAATCCCAGACATTGCGGGTTGATTGTCAAACCCCCGCTTTGTCTTGTTGCCAGAGAGGAAAAATAAAAATAACTGAAAAATAAAGATTTCGCCGATTGAGAATCGAATCCACACCAACCGTATCACAGTGCGCCACGACGGCTACATTATAAAAAAACCTTTTAAAAAGTAATGTAACTGCAATACAGTTCTTTGTGATCCAAATAAAACAAAACTTTTCATGATTTATTTTCAGTAATAAAAGTAGATTATTTCTACAAATAATCTATATAATGGATGTAACGTTTATTATTTTCAAATTATATTATGAATATTACGTATAATAGTTTTCCTTACGATACAAACGAGCTAACTGACAGACAACTCCCTGTCGAAACTACTCGGTGAAGAGAGCTGAAATTTTACATATAAGTTCCTTGAGGCGTGTTGGGGTTAACTAACTAAGAGAGGATCTCTCAAAATTTCTATAGGAAGAGGAAGAAACAAGATTTTACGTTTTATAATCTATGCAAACGAAAGTACCTGCTATGCGGGAAAAAGCTATGCGGGTATATATATATAGTCAACCAAATGCACTGAGAATGTACTGATAGTGGACCCAGTGCACTTTCTCTGCAGTGCATTTTGAGGCTTTTGTGGCGCAGTGTGCCAGTGTGTGGTGGTTGTGAATTTAATTGTCACTCGGGAAAATTATTATATTTTAATTATTTTCATTTCTTCGTTCTGGTGACAAAGCGCGGTGTTTAGTTCGGCCACTCAATACGCGATGTCTCGGATTTGGGTTGAAAGTGGAGAACTGCTATGCAGAAAAGCGTAAAGCTGAAAACAATTCCTTTCTTCAATCCTTTTGATCACTTTTATCGGTATGTAGCAATATAGTAAGGGTTCTGTTGCAGCAAATTGCAAGAAGGATATTTTTTATTGACATTCCGCTTCTACAGTTCAATGGGTAATGGGATCCCGTACACATGCCGTAAGGGTCGATGATAAATATTCTGATTGATTTTTAGTGTTTCTTTCTGATAAAAAAATTAATGAAAATAGGGTAAAAGCAAGAGTTTATAATAGTTGTGGTATTGCGCTAGTGTGTAATTTGTCGACACTTAATAATTATAGGCCTGCACGAGCATCTCAAGCTATAATCGAACCTTTACATTTGTAAGGTACTATTAAGTACAAGGCTATGGCTATAGGTTTTATAAGTTCTAAAATATGGATTTTTGAAGTGAAAAATACAATTACAAATTATCTTTTTTTATTGTGTGTACTGTAAGAAAGAATTTAGGAAAGATTTTGTAACATTTTTTAAAGTGTTATTCACACACTTAGAAAATTGAAAAAGACACATTTATACATATTAAGAAAACGTATAAAAAATTGAACGCAGCGGGATTTGAACCCGCGCCTCTTGAACGGTCTTCAAAAGATATAAAAAAGGTTACTGTTTCTATTATTTTTATATTTATTTACTTTAATTCATCATTCTCATAAATTGTGATTACAGAAATAACAGTGAAGAAATTTATTCTATCACGCATTTTTATAATATTAACATATTATTTATGCAATACGAAGCTTGTTTCATATTTATCTTAGTAATTTTAACCTAATTAAAGAAGTTTTAGTCGCATAAGTAAAAGCAAATATAGTATAAGAGCCACCTGTAAAAAGGTGGTGTTAATCTGTAGCATTTAAAAACATGTGTAAATTATTGTGGCGCATTTGTCATTTACCAAACTCATTACTGTAACTATAGGTTCAAATTTAAACTCTGTTACATTCATGTATTATGCATTTTTTTCTCGATCTTAGTATGGACCCACATACTCACTAAAGTGAACAGAACTGAACCAAAGTGTGGACTGAACTTTAACATAAAGTATGTCTTGGACTTCAACCTCTATCGAGATGTAGCGTTCGTGGCGTAATGAGACAACGTCTAACAAGACAAAGCACGGTTTTGAATACACAATATCTCGAATACGGACGGAAACTGGAGAGCCGTTCTCTCTCTTAGAGCCGTGTCTGGACACTATGCTTTCTCTGCCTACCCCGCTATGCGGGAAAAAGCGTGAAGCTGAAAAAAATAAAATGTTATTAGAACTTTTTTTAAAGTTAATAAAGCAGCAAAACCTTAGTCTATAATGTTGGGTAAACGTCAAAATTATTATGTAAACGCATTACCGTTGATGTATTAGGCGGGAGTACGCTTAATCTTAATTACCCCCAGCATGAACTTAGTTTAGACTGAAAATTACTCAGTACTTTGTATTAACTGAGTTCTAACGTGATACAATTCAGATTCATTAAAGTTTGAAACACAAAAGTTTATAGTTATAAGGAGCACGTTACCCAAATTAGTTTAAAAGCATTTATCATTTTGGGCGTCACTTTCAAATTCATGTGGTATAAGTTTGTCTTAGCAATATTATTTAATTGTTACAGTGTTTTTTGTTAATTTAATATTTTAGAGTTTAGAAAATAATAGATTTTTTTTATTAGTAATAACTAATAAAATAAATCTATTGTTTGTTAACTCCTATACATAGCCATCGCCCATTTAGTTATTGAAATTGAACTGAATTGATTTTTTTACATTTCTTTTAAAGTGTTAATATATACACACTTAGGAAATTGAATTTGAACCCCCTGCGTTCAAATTTTTATACGTTTTTTAAAAATATGTTTCTGAGTTGAATTCGTTGTTTATTGGATAGAAGGAAATCAATTAATACTGATATTTTGATTCATTGTATATACCTATTATTATTTTTTTATTTCTAGAACGGTAGTTCTTTAGAAATATCTTAATATTTTTGCTTATTTGAAAATATAAGTTAAAATTATAAATAAATTTTATTTATTACTCATTGAGCATTAGTTCCGTAGCGAGCCTTGAGAATTGTAAAGCATAAGACATAATGCTTTCTTATTGCCATACTAAAACATTTCCATGCCGCCGGAATAAGAAAATGTGACATTTGCAACGAGTTTGTTCGATGGCTGGAAGCCGTAAAATAGACAGAAACAACAAAGTATTTTCTATTTCATGTGTGTTTGCGTATAATAAAAAATAACGCCTTGAGATGCAGTTGGGAAATCAATATCTCGCGATGGTTGTGAGTTCAATGATCGATCACCACTTAGGAATCAATTACATTTAAAATAGTTATAATTGCCTCAACAGTGATGAACCGTGAGTGTGTTCCTAAAAGTAGAGAGCAAAATAGCACATCGCCATCGGCCTATCCAGCTAAATATGGGAGATGCTTAAAAAACGCTATGTAACTAATTTAACAATTTCTGTAACTGTTGGTATCAGGTCTCTAAAATAAATTCAATACTAAACCACCATTCTCAAGTTAAGCTAAATCTTCCAAACAGATACTAAGAGCGGTTATACCCCTACCCCAATAAACGTGACATTAGTGCCCCATTCACCACAATAAGGCCATACGTAAATCTACGTCAGTGCACGTATACCTTGAAACATTCAATACTGGATATAACGTGTTCTGTGTACTGATGTCGGCAAAGAATATAAGAATGATACGACTGTTAGGCAGAAGTTACTTTCTGTTTTTTTTTTTAGTAAATTTAAAAAAGTAATTGTTTATCTTAATAGTTAATGGTTTGTTATTTGATTTAAAAGAAATTATTTAGATTTTACTATGGATGGTCACAAGTATAAATTATGTACAGTCAAAATATTGTTGTTATTTAATACAAACATATAAGAATTTCATGGCTAATTCTAGAATGCCTGGACGCGGTCGAAACCGTTAGTTAGCTTTCCTTGTAAAATCTAAGAAGACAATGATGATTAGAAAATGACAAAATATTTCTATATCTATCTTCCCAAAGTTTATTCTATGAGCCACGTAAAGATAGAAAATCTTCTTCAGACCGAGAGACCTAAATAATGCCTATAATGTAACAATAAAATACGTCAATATAATATTGAAATAGTAATAACCGTAAATTGATATTGATAGAATCTTCCCACGGCAATTGTATGCCAGAATGTGCTATAAATTGAATAAGCTATAATTTCGTTACTAGGTATTTGTTACAGGTCTTGCTTGTATAAAATTATTAATTTGTTAGTTATATTAATATAAAAAAATATACTCCTTTTGTATTTAGAAATTATTCTATTCTATTTTTTAACATTTATTTCTTGACTCTTGTTTAGAGTTGTCGCTCGCATCTTCGATTGTGTGGATTTTATGTT
Organism: Podotricha telesiphe; assembly: GCA_038994665.1. Lineage (NCBI taxonomy): Eukaryota > Metazoa > Arthropoda > Insecta > Lepidoptera > Nymphalidae > Podotricha > Podotricha telesiphe. The sequence continues at coordinate 327,780 of JAOYRR010000103.1, forward strand.
GTGTAAAATTTCGTTATTCTCTATTCTTTGGAATTTCCTAAAAGTCTTTTTTGATGTTAATGAAAGAACATTGTAGTATACGTTAAGTAACGATTGCCAATTTAAGCTTTTAATGCATTTTTTTATATGTCAAATTTGTCTGCTTTACTAAAAGTATTATTTTAATATTTTTTTTCATCCGAGTGGGAATCCAACCCACAATCAATCGCGTTTACAGTCTGACGCTACCCACTGCACCACGATGACTCTCATTTCGATGGAGAGGAGGAAAGAAAATACTTAAATTATTTTCATTTCTCCGCTCTGATACCTAAGACAAACCGCGGCGTTGCCACTCAACACGCAATATCTTGATTTCAGGCGGAAAGTGGAGAACGGAGTGTCTTGACAATAGATTGTCTAGCACTAGGCAAAAGAGCTTTCCACTACTTTTATAACTTTCAGCCCATGCTCAATAAATCTTGATTTAACGAGTTCGCATCGATTTTATAAAAATAAATATTTCTTCGAGTGCAACTTAAAACCTACAACCATCGTGTTCAGTCGGACATGTACTAAGTGCGCCACGATCGCATCACTGGCGCCGACGCCATTGATTTTTAATCGAGATGTTATTGGCTGCGTAATAAAAAGAAAACAAAATAATAGAATATATGAAATAAATAGTAGGTGTATACCGCTTTTAACTGCCAAAAGTTTCGATGTCCTTAAAATCAATCTGTCGATACGATGGTTTGGGTCACACTCAGTTTAAGCAAAAACAGGTACCAATTTACAACCCTAGTCTTACCTTATAACTTTCTTAGATAGAATTAAGCAATTGTGCAACTAATAATGAGTCACCATCAAAATTAACGATGAAATAACAAAAAACATAAATTATTTTATTAAGCGTAGGAAAATTTTCACATTAATTTTTTTTGTGAAACAAAGTATTTTTGTGACAAAATACATAACATATTTCAATTCCAATTTATATACTGAATATTAACTCAATATTATTTTTCAACTTAATAATCGGGTCAAAATAGGTTCTAGCACTTTCCTTTAGGGAAAAATGGAAAGCAATATAAGAGCTTATTGGATCAAATGTGCTACGTTTGAAATAAAAACGTGCGAGCGCTACGTCCTTGGGTGATAGTGAAGAATTGGATATCATATTGCGTAGACCCTGACCCTTCCTGTGTTACATATACAAATGTTACTAACATTTGTATATCTGGCCGGATTTTTGTTAAAAATGAATATGATAAATCAGTGTTACAGTTCTCTATATTCATATGAATAATGTTATGTACGGCAAATATTAAACTTACATAATACAAATATACGAGTATTTATATTTCTTTTGTTTTCAGTTAGTGCCTATATTGCATAGAAGCAGTATGTAACATATAATACTCGTATATTATACTGCAAAAATATTATTTAATCGTAATTTTAGAAAATAGTATATCGGTGGTATAAATATATCCTCGATCCGTTAGATAAAACTCTTTAGTTAGGCACATTTCGAAATGGGCGTTAAAAGAATGGACGAGTAAATCTCTTTTATTCTTTCCTCACACTTATAATAGAATATAAAACTTAAATTTTTACTTAATTGCAGTAATATTTTATTAAAACTTAAAACATATTAAAATAAATATACATATTAGGTTAGCCTCGGTTGTTTATAATGAAACCAATTAAAAGTAATGCATAGTAAATAATATGTTTAAAGATATTTTTTATTTCTCAAAAAAAGACAATACAGTCACTTACATGAGAACAATAACTAAAGTTTACTAGTTATTATAATTTGACAGTCTTGATACTCGCCCAATGTTTTTAACCATATGAAACAGTAGCATTGAAGTAAGAAAATAGTGGGTAGGAAAACTATTTGTATAAACAGTAGTAAAAATAGAACAAAATATTAATAAATTATTAATTTTACATATTTCATTATATTGTTGTGCTTCGTCGTATGTTATATTTTTCTTTGCAAACTTAGCTCGGACTTTCGGTATAAAATGAAAGCTTCTTTTTTACGTAATCAATTTGGCCACATAAGGTGACTGCTAACTGCAGGCTCCAATATTTTTCGCAAAATTTTTGTTCAATAGTTACGCCGTTGGCTAATAACGGGTAATAATATCGATTTCATATTAATAAAGATAGTGCAATAATATTTTTATTATCAACGAATAACAGTGCTATACGCAGTAACTCACAAGGATATATTATTAATGTAGGAAATCCACAAGATACATATATAATATGTATATAAAATTCAATTTCAAAATCCTATTGTAGCTACCTCGCCTTGCTAACCAGCTTTTGCGAGAGCGGTCTCCAGCGTCAATTTATTTTGCTAAGCGTAATAGAATTTTTCAAAGAGGGCAACACTGTTAGTAGTTTTGAGAGTTGACAGATAACGTTATTACTACAAGATACTTCCATTACACGCCTGATATATAGTTCGGCGTTGAAATTTCTAAATGTAAACAAAGCTTCTTTGTCGCCTTTGGAATTTATAAGGCGAAATTGCAGTCTTGTTTATTTGAGAGAACATTTTTTTAGGCGTAGTCTGAATTTTAAACTACAATTAGGTAAAAATTCATGATATATATCCTCATTCATCATTCATGAGCATAATAAGCACCAAAGAAAATATATTTTAACGATAAAGTTACCGCGTTACAGTGCGGTGTGGTCATCTCTCTACACCCAGCAGGGGAGAGGGTAATCGATATCAGGGCGAGACCCTCTGAACATTAACATCAACGCCACCCACGAATATCGGTGGGTCCCTGGGTTAGGACTTATACTGCAAATAGAGTTGGGAATCCGAAAGGTTCCGGGGGAAATGGTTGGCAGAGGAGAGAAAGCTAAGAGCTGCCTGGGCTTATATGATTTTGTGACAAAAGTAGGAACAAATGATAAATTAAAATGAAAATATCAGTCTGAGACTGATAGACTAATAGGAAATTGATATTTAATTTAGCGATTGGTTACTACAATCATAACTATGAGTGAAACTGAAACAAACAGTTTCTTTTTTCGTTGTAGCATAAAAAAACTTTACACCTGAAACTGTGTAAGTTATCATTGAACGTACTTGACAATGCTGACGATCCTTCTGCCATTCAGGCCAATGCTCCAACTGTCGGTTCTTACAGAGTTTAGGCAAAGTTCTTAGTGTCTTTCAGGCATTTTCCTCAGCCTTTAAGATGTAGGTGTTCCAAGATTTGACACTGTCCACGACGAGTAGCCGGTGAATCAAATGTTGATGCAGCTAAAGACGCCCTCTTTTTTTTGGAAGAAATTTTCCAGATTTGCATAGATGTTCCGAAATTGCTTGATTAAAAGCGAACAGAGATAAATATTCATTTTTGTTTTTTATGCCCCACGAGATCCAAGCGTTCACAACACAAAGGTCCATCATGTGAAAAATATTATTTTGTACCACTTAGATCTTATCTGGACACCACCCATATGACCATTGTAGATTTCAACTGCTTGGGGGCAACTTATGTCTTTATATGTTCGTTCCTTTCTAAAATAGCGTTCTTTCTTTGTAGTAGGCTCACTACCAACATATGTACATAGCATGTTTACTGGTTTGTTGTCAAACTATGTGATTAAATAAGAGTTAACACTAACTATAGTAGTTTTTTAACCATAATACCACGCCCTGTTTTTTCAGTTCCATTTCGGTAGGCATTTCAGCATTAGGCACACGATTTAACCGTACAGTACCTAACGCGAGAAGTCCATCTTTTGCCAAATAAACCTACAGCTTTCAAGCTGTTATACCAATTATCAAAGAAGATTATATGATTTTTAGTTTTGGTACTCCCTCGGTCCGTCTAGCTACTACATTACCACCGACTCCTAGATCAGGAGATTGTGTTATAATTGAAGTGAAGAAAACGTTTAATAGTTTCCCATCTATTTTACAGGTCATAGTTTCATACACTTGGTGTTCTCCAATACTATTATTCCAGTACATCCTAGTAGCGGGTAATTTTACAATAGACATAAATATAACAATACTTATGAACTGTTCTATTTCTTCCTTTCAGTAGGCTTGTTGACATTCTCCTGTATAGATTTTAAATTTGACTCATCCATTATCATCGATAGCAAATCGTCACTGAAAATAAATAAAAAAAATCTGCAGCTATATCCAAGTCCATAATATAAGAAGGCAAGTCCGTTTCTCCAGTGAAGGTGTATTTTTGAGGATTGTATGGATCCAGTTGATTCAATTCCCTTTTAATTTTCTCATTAGGGGCTTTCCGTTGACACCCGGTTTTCTTTTTGGTATTAGCAAGATTTGCTAGGGATACATTGTCTTCATCTGAACTATTGTTATCACTTTCGTGGATTATATCTGGCCTTCTAAACGGGCCAAGCATCGGGGGAATATCGTTTTCTAAATCTAAATCGTCTTCATTGCTAATCATGCCATCACCAGAAATGAAATTAGTGAGAAGGTTTTTTCCGTAAGAATGTGCAGAGTCCATTCTGTCAAACGTTTTAGGCGAGTAAAGCAAAAGGTATGAATATTGAAAGTATAAAATTGCAGCGGTTATAAATTTATTAGAGTGCTTACGATTCCACATTTATTCAAGCATAAAAATGTCTTAGTGCATACGAGCCCAAATATGGAAATAAAACTAGTTGTGAGGTAAAGAAAACAGTTGAAAAGCGGAAAAAATATTATACGTCGAGAAATATAAACGATGAAATGAAATGAATGACGAAATCTACATCTACATGAAAATATATTTTTTTTTAAAAAGTACTTACGTTTCTTTATAATCTTTTTTTTAAAAAGTAATCACTCGCACTTCTATTTTGCTTTGTCATCCACTTGTATAAAAGTCAAGTTATTACGAAATATCATTACGTCATAGATCATTTTTTTATGTTTTATTATTCTTAAATATATATTTAATGGAAATATATATTTGAATTATTTTATAATAATTGAAATAAATTGGAAACAAAACTGAAAACTTTCAAATGTATGCAACACAATAAAAAATAGTAACAGTGACATCTACAAGGTAATATTAAAACTAACATAACATTTTTACTATTTATTATCGTTTGAACGCTTAATAGAGCATATGCATAGAGCGCCATCTTTATGTACGTATGTAAAACTAAGGCATTGCCATAAACATATTGTATTAAGTATTTCGTTTTATAAATAAACTTTATAAACAGTACATACAATAACTTTAATTTTAAATATATTCTAAAGATAAGATAATATTTATTTTCTTTAAAAATCAAATAGAAAAAGTAAATTAAGGCATTAATTTTTTGAACTGTCATCTCTATTCTATGACGTCCGTAAACTAAATTATTGTATTGATCCAGTGAATATCTCCGAAAATAAAATAAACACTTGTCGCTTCACGTTCTCAGTTCGCATTTAGCTCGCAGGCATAGTTCTATACTTTATTTAAGTTATGGTTGACTCATTTAAAAATTAGCGTGCCAATACTAACTTATTACAATTTCTACTGACGGGAAATACCGCGAAGTCGACGTATTTCATATAAAGTTTTACATATTATTATTTAATAAATAGGCAAAATGAAGTGTTATAATTCATTATTTTACATATGTTTTGCTCTTGCGATGATTGGAATAAGTGTTTTCGCCTATGAAATTGATACATACGAGTTTCTTATGCCCAACGTTTGGCCTAACAAGGTAAAATTTAATTTCACACTTAAATCACTCTAAATGTAATCGTTGAGTTTGTGGATATTTATATTTGATTCACATAATGTGTAAATTATACAATTTAATTTGTGTACACTTTGTTTATATCTTGTATGTATAATATAGATATTTAATATTTATTAATAAGCTAGAAATATAAAATAAACATAATAATAAATTATTTAATTTTTCATACATTTGTATTGTGCTTCAATTTTTTAAATTGTAATTATTAATTATTCAAAAAATTATATTAATATTTAAATAGACATATAAATATATTAGTATTGTCATTATATATTAATCCTAAATATTACAATAAATATAGTATCATACATAAATATTTTCTTTTAATATATTGCTCACATGAAAATTATTAAGTATTTTAATGTTTATTACTAAACATATATCCTTAGCTCTTCTTTATACAGAAATTAAATATATGTAACATATCATACTCAACATATATATGTTATATTCTGTAACATATGTTCAAGTGCTTTGCATATATTTGCTCTGCTATATTTGTTTCACAATTAAGCACCTGAGCATTATCTGATTATGTGGAACAGGCATAGAAATAAACCAATGTAATAAACACGTTGTCCACCTTTTTCCTGTATGCTAGGGGTAACCTACCCTGTTAGAGCACTCAGCTTCCCACCTTCAGTCCCACTGTGTATAGAATAGTGGAGCACCAAGCTACAATTTATCTTACCATAGCAGGTAAATTAAATTATAATCTTTTTCTGAGTAGAGATTGAATCCTGAACCATCAAATTGGCAGGCAGCACAATGGCCTCAATTAAATAAATTATACAATTTAGACATTAATATGATGATATTAATGTTAAAATGAGGATGAGATGTAATAAACAATATAGAAAAGTGCCGCAAAATAAATAACTTAAATATATCAATGTTTTAGTAAATAATAAACAATTGTTGATAATTGATTAACCATTTAATACTTTTCCAATACAAATTTATGGCTTGTCACTGCAATCTTATATTGTTGTTACCTTAACTTTGTCATCATTACTGATTAGATTGAATATTAATGTTAGATTAATATTCAATCTGATCAGTAATGATGTTAGTAGATTCAGGAGTTGAGGAGTATCTGTGTTTTAAAATAGAAAATAAATTATAAATAAATAAGTTAAATTATTGGTAAGAAGCTTTGCAACTGTTAATAAGTGTCTATTGCTCTGTTGCCTTAGCAATAAGTATGAGTATGTCACTTTATAAAGAGTGCTTGTTAAAATACATGGTAGCAAGTGTAATATTTATTTTGTTAATTTAATATTGTCATGAGGTCATCATGGTGAAGTGGGAGGTCTCACTAATTGCAGTGGTTGTGTGTTTGATTCCCACATTGGTGAATGATTTAAGATCGCCACTTAACATTCAATATCTAGAATTTGTGCAAATAGTGTCTAGATCCTATATTCTCTGCCTACCATGCTATGCAGGAAACTATGTGGAGCTATAAATATAAAGTAATTAAATGCATTAAGTATTACAAAAAATATTGGCTGTCAGCAATTCTTCTCCATTTACAGTTTAACTAAGCCAAATTTCTCACATTGTGTACATAGTTCTTGTAATAATAGGTCCAAAATGTTTCTTTATATAGACTATATTTCTTCTTATAGACTTTAATTCTTTTTCACCTTCTTACTTCTCCCTGCAGGGTTACCAGAGATAACATATTGTTAAGATACTTTGTTCTCCAATTACTAAAATCGAGAGATTACTTGTTAAGTGGCGAAACGCAATGCCACGTATTAAACAACCGCGTAGACAATAAAATTCTTGTCACCAGACTTTTTGACAGAGAAATTAAAATAATTTAAATATGATAATTTCCCCGATCGGGAATCGAACCCACAACCATCGCGTACAGGCATCACCACAATTACCTCGTCTAATGGATGGACTAATGAAATAATTAATTAATCTATGAAATGCCATATAAGTTAGAAATATTCTTTAACATGTCAAGTTTGTTACCAATCTCAAAATAATACAAGGAAAATCATTAATGGGTTTCATGAAAACACTTTAAAGTATGGCACATTCTATATAATATAGACAAGACTTCTATTATGATGATGATGAGATCTTCAGAGTCTATAAATATAGTAAAAATGTAACTGATGAAAATTATATCTGGGCATTAATAATGTAACCTACCAAACCTAGTTTATCAATGATTTTTTTTTGTTTGTCTGTGCATATGTGCACGCTAATCTCAGAAATGGCAAAACTGATTTGACTATTGTATTTTGGTAAACTTCGGTTAACATTTAGTGTTTATTCAATCAATCAGTTCATAACAAAAAATACAAGAATTTAAATTATAATTTTAAGCACAGTTTGTGATTTAATAAGGAACGTGGGCGGGTGAAAAGACGAAATAGATATAGTCGTTTACTTTACGTAGGCGAAGACGCGAGCAGGTCGCTAGTAAGTAGTACACATCCATACAGAAGTAAATTGTTGTTATATGTCATGTATAGAATTGTTTCATGATTTGTCAGAGGTGTTATTGTTATTTATTTTTGCTTATTGTTATGTTTTTTTATATTTTAATTTGTATGTGTTAGTAATAACAACAATAATTTTATTTCATTCATATATTTTAAGTTTAGAAAACAATTATAAAATGTTGATTCAATAACACTGTGTAAGATTGATTTGTTGATTACTATTGTTGAAGACTACCGACGCGCTCGCGGCTTCGCCCTTCATATTTTTGGCAGCCTTTCGTAAGAACAATGAAATTCTTAGAAAAATTAAAGTAATTGGGAGAAAAAAGGAGTCTGTGTTTATCCGAAGACCCTCAAATATCTCTTTATACTAATTTCATCACAATCGGTTCAGTAGTTTCGCCATGATGACGTCACATACAGGCAGACAGTTACTTTCGCAATTATAATATTAGTATGGATGTAGGCCACTAAAGTTGGATAAACCATCTTCAACTTAACATATCAAAATAATTATTAAGACTATAACCCTTCTAGTAGTTATTACTAACTGTATATCATTATACATATAAGCCTTTTTCCGTGGGGATAGCTGTGGGGATAGGGATGGAGATAGCGTATAGGTAGGTAATGCATTACGGATTGTGTAAGACCCATGCTTCTGCATCCTAATCACTAAAATCCCATGGTGGTCTATCAATGTCCACCATTCATCCCTGTACATCTTCCGGTGTTACATGGGTCGTGGGCGGCGGTGACCCGAACGCGTGTTTGCCTTGTCTATAGAATAAAAAAAAATCTAATTCGTGGGTACATTATAATAATCTCTTTCGCCTCGAAGCAGCTTAAGTTACTAAGCTCTCGTATAACTAATTATTTAATGACCACGAGCCTGGACCAATGATAAGTTTTTTCTCGTCTATAAATATTTGCTTCACCTTTTCTTTCAACCTTTAACGAGAAAAGGAAAATTAATATATATAATTAATATAATAAATGTATTTTACTTTGTATAACAATGTACAAGCAATGACATTTTTATACTGTAAGTACTGTACTGTACTGTTTATAAATAAACTATTTTTTAAGAATATTAGAGCAAGCATTACGGAATTTTTTAAACTTTTTCGTCAACATATTAAAAGGGTCGTTAAACGACTTATTCTGTTTCATATTGCTATAATAAATATTTTTATTGTAATAAAAATAATAGCATGAACCTATTTTTTTAATTTTTCACTAAAAAAGAAAAATGTGGGATTTAAGGTTAGGTACATTGTTTATTTATGTATAGAACTGCGAATATTCGACAATTCTATGTACAATTACGATATACACTAATAATATTTTTTTCTTCTTTAGGATGAACTATACCTTTGTACGCCAATACGGATCTCACCGCAGAAAAATTTCTATGTGGGTTAGTATAATAAATAAATCTTGTTATGAACTTGGCTTAACAATCTGTCGCGTTTACATGAAATACGGTTATTTTATATAAATCGATACAATTCCAACAAAAATCATCTAAACCTCCTTATATTAATAAATCAGCTATATAAGCCAGTATATAAATTATCTCTGTAATTGAGATATTTAATTAAATTTAATAAGTGCTTAATATTTTTTTTCATTTTTGTTTTTAAAGTATTATTCTCACACTTAGGAAATTGAAAAACGCATGGCTTAGCGGTCAGAGCGTTTGAACTGTTTTCAAGAGGCGCGGGTTCAAACCCCGCTGCGTTCTAATTTTTATACGTTTTCTAAATATATGTGCTTCAAGTGCTATCTTTACGATATTGAATAAAACCATCTTGCAACGGAAACGTCGCGTATAATTTAGTCACAAAAACACATGACTTTTGAATATTTTAGCGCTTTCTCTCAAAGGCAGGCAGAACATTTCATGTCGAACCTTAATATAATCATTCCCCCAAATAGGTATCGAACCCACTACATCAGACTTTCTCTCGCTGCGCGACTATGGCTCATAATTGTTTTATAATATTATATACAATTATATGGATATACTCGTATATGTGATTAATGATTGAAAAAAAAAATAGACCCGCTGAGTTTCTTACGCCGGTTCTTCTCAGGTCTGAGGCATTAACTTTACTGAACCGGTGGTAAATTATTTGACGTTCAAAAAATGATGTATATATCTTCTTATGTATAAAGTAATTTGACTTTGTAGATAGAAAAATCCACACAGTAGTAAGAACGTTGTAAAATAGTACTCTAAGGGCATTTTTTTTCCTTTTTAGTGGGTTTCAAACCGAACGCCACAATGCGAACTGCTCATCACATGCTGCTCTACGGTTGTTCGGAGCCAGGATCCAATGAACCAGTATGGTATGTTACAACAAATTTCTTAGTCTAGAACTTATTGTCGTTAGAGTTTGTTTGTTTATTATCTTTAAGAATAAGCTTTGTGTTTTCTATGCAGAGATTTATTTAAGATTATTTATTTGTTATTTAATTCCCAAATATATTTTTTTGTTCCGCTTTGCTTTTGCTATATAAAGACGATTACAATGGCAATTACGATTTCTATAAAGAAATTATGGGCTGGAGATCAAGCTCTTTCTCTCATTGTAGAGGCCGGTCTAGCAGTGAACGGATGACGATGATTAAGAAATTATAATATTTCAATTATAAACATTTTTCTAGTGGAATGCCATATTATTTATTGTCTTTGTTACTTTTGTTATTTAAATACTTACAATAGCGTAGGTTTCTGCTCTTTTTTATTTTGTATTATATTATATAGATGATATGTATTTCATATAGGTAATTTGCAATGTACAAATAATATTATACTCGTATATCCGTACCAGACATGAATAAGAGGATGAATCAAAAATGCATAATAGTTAGAGCAGGCATTTTTAAGTTTTAATTTCAACTGTAAATTCTGTTTTTATGTTATTTAAATATGTTATTAAATGTGAAATGAAAAATTAACATTTTGTTATGCAAGTCCATTTATCAACCTGTACAAAAAATCAATCAATACAAAAAATAATTGTAAAGAAACTTACAGCATTGCAAGTTTCTTGCAAGTTTCATTCAATATAGCTAGAATACACAATTTCGACATAATAAGATAAAAGCTCAAGATGACGCACGGAGCTCCGCGTAATTAAGTTTTCTGACTACGTTTTCGGGGCTTCTATTGATTAGTTTAGATGTTACTATGTTTTTCACGTATTATTTAAAATAATTATATGTATAAAATATTATTTTAATTTAATTTTAATTATATGTTATATAATCACAAGAAGCCTGGCGCAATGGGACCGCGTCTGACTATAAACGCTTTTGGTTGTGAGTTCGATCTCCGCTCTGGTACCGAACGTTGAAGCTCGGCGTTGTTAACTATTACTTGTCGTTAGCTTTCGTCAGGCTAATTTACAAATGAGAAATGCGTGAAGTTAAAATAATATTCTAATATTTCTTCAGACTGATTTTAAAAGTTTTGAAACCAGCTATTGTTTTGGTCTTAGTTACATTAGAAATAATTTCTTAAACAACGTTACAGCTTTATATATCTTAATTTGTGTGTTGAAATTAAAAATGATAAAACGCACTTAAGCATTATTTTTGAACTAATTCAACGCATACCCCATTTCATGTAGTTTGTCGATTTTTATTTTTTCATTGTACATTATGGCGCCTATGTTTGATTTTCAGTTATTGTCATGTCTTTAGTGGCACTCACAAGGATGGGACTAATTTATTGATGCAAGTATCATAAAGCGCGTTTGATCTCTACAACCCCACATAGGAACAAACAAACATACATATACTGATAAACACATTCCCGTCCCGCAGTCGGGTGTAAAGGACTTTTATTTAACGTTATCTACATGAATATAACTATTATTTTTTTTTAGTTTTTCGCCTGCCCGCGTTCTCACTGAAATCACAAACGGATGTAACTTTTTTGTTTATAGACCGTTTTAAATAAAATATAAATGTTAAGGGAAGGTTATTATAATACAATAGTTCAAACTGCATTAATCGGTGAACCCATTTCTAGAGATAAGCGTGCACAAACGCACAGACAAACAGAAAAGGAAATTAAAAATTATTATTTCGGGTTCTATTACATTCATAAATGCCTTCAATAATATTTTTCTCATATATCTTCCATGTACAGACAGCGATCAGTTACATTTTTATTATATGTTTAGATTATTAAATCTGTTTATTCATTTGGTTTGACAGTTCACCCCCGATTTTAATACGATCGTTATATTATAGTATAATATTTTTTGTAAGCTTTGTAAAGAAAATTCAATGCGAAAAATGCCAGGAAAATCGTTTCAACCGCTTCATACGGTCATACGTTTGATAAAATTCTAGTTGCTTGAAAAGCTACCATAATTTGCCATGTCGCGTATTTGCGTGTTATTACTTTGATAATAGTTATAGTTCTTGGAATTAAAATTATATACGTGAGATTAATCGCGATTGGTCGTGGGTACGATTACCACTCGGTGCAATGATTATAGTATTCGAGACAGTGACTGTTGTGTGGCGGAACTCGCTTTACCTTGTCACCAAAGCTGGCAAAATGAAAATAATTTGAATATAATCATTCACCCGAGTGGGAATCGAACCCACAATCATCACGTATACAGTAGACATCACACTGCGCAACGATTTCTCAATATTAAATGATTTTCAAAGGGTGTACTCAAACAAAATATAACACAAAAAAATTATAAAATAAAGTCATATTTTCAAATTAGCAAATTAGACGTTACAAATTATTATTAAATATTCGATATATATATATATATATATATATATATCGAATAACCAAAACGCATTAAGGCAGAAAAATAAAAAGATCAGATACTTAAAGCAAAAAAAAATTAGGTCGAGAATATTTCTTTTACGTAGGAACTTTACATGAAAACCCTCATCACTACAGTCACTATGTACTTGTGTAATCGATTTTCACGCAGTTGCCTTGCGAGTTGATAGTAATCAACTATATCCGTTTTGCCTGTTTATTAATTTTGTTATCTATATTAAATATCAAATGACGTCAATGGTACAGTTTTGTGGTAATTGCAAACGAAAAACTCACTAAGACATCATCTAGCCTTGATTTTAAGTAACCATTTATGGTATATTATCAAAAAGTTCTCCACTTTTAGACCGAATCCAAGACATTGCGTGTTGAGTGTAGGCTTAGCTTTGGCTTGTCACCAGACCGGAAATGAAAATAATTTAAATATATCAATTTTGCCGAGTGGAAATCGAACCCACAATTTGTCCTACTGCGCCACGATCGACTCTTTCTCAATTATTTGCATTTTCTGAACTTAAAAATAGCAATTATAGTATAGCTCGAATACCTAACTTAATGTGTTTGTTTTGATATTGATAACGATTAAGTTATCTATATAAAATTTTTAAATGGTAGCTAATTATAATTATTATCCATACAAAGAATTTAATTTATATTATTTTTTACCATAATTGCGTTGCAGGAGCTGTGGTGAAATGCAGAGTAATGAAATAGATCCTCATTACACAAGTGGCAGTCCTTGTCGTTCAGGATCACAGGTACCAGTATTATTATTATTATTTCCTTTCCCATTAAATTTAAATAACAATAGTTGCGCTATGGTAGTGTAAATCGAAAACGCGATAAGTGTGGGTTCGATCCTCAAAATATACTGACCGAAATTGCGCGGAAAGTTTCTACTTTCCGGAAAGAAGCGTTTATAGTGTTTAGTTTATAGTGTTTAGTTTTTTTTCCGACAGTTTAGAAGTTATTGTTCCGTTATCTACTTGTTGTTGTAAAAGGGTCTAGACTCTGTTTTATTTTATATTTTTATAGGATAATTTAATTAAAAACAATATAGGTATTTATTCAAATCAATAAAATTGGAGTGTCAGTTTGTAACATTAAAATAACCATTTTATACGGTACATATACCAAAACAATTTTTTTTTTTAAAATTGGTTGGACCGACTTTGGCGAGACTCACGGGCAGATAGCTAATTTAATAAGAACTAACTTGTGCTACTTTTATTTTAGAATTCCACGCGGACGAAGTCGCGGGCACAGCTATTGTGTATATATATTTGTGATTTTATCTAAAAACTTGTTAGCTATGCCAGAATTTCTTTTTCTTGTTACATAACCAGGCTAAGAATTAAAAATTACTTATTAATGATATTTGTTGTAGTTGGTAAAATAGTCAAGTTTGAAATATTTTAGTTGCCAATAAGGCAACATGTATACAGGTAACATGTATCATTATGCTATACATATTTGTATTTAAATTCATGGTAGATCGTAGCGCCCGAATTTAAGACAGTGGCGGAATTCAACGCCGCGCTACAACCAACCACGCTCGACAGAGAGACAGAGAAAATAGAATAATTAAATTGTGACTATTCAAAATCGAACCCTCAACGAATCGCGATTACAGTGAAACGCTGTGCTTCTGCGCATGTTGGATATCATTATGCTACACTTGTATATTTACAATATTTAATATTAAAATGTATATTTTACAGATAGTGTACGCGTGGGCCCGCGACGCGCCAAGTCTTCAGCTACCAGAAGACGTAGGCTTCCTCCTCGGCCGTGACTCCTCTATCAAGTATCTTGTACTGCAAGTGCACTATATGATGAAATTCCCTGGTAAGTATCAAAATTTGTTGTTATATATGTTATGGGTATAATTTGTATTTGAGATGTCTTAGCTTTGATTTCTGTCAGTTACATGATAAAAATAATCGATTTAATTTACATGTTGTTTTTTTAACAATCGATATTATCTTGTGTCATATCATTTTATATTCCATGTAAATACGTTTATTGATGTTTATTGATTATCTATGAGAAGAAGCTCCTTAGTGCCCATTAGGTTGCAGAGAGAGGAGCTGACAAGTGTATGTTTAGGTGGCCGTAGTCTCCATTTAATTATTAAATTATATTATTGAAATCAGTTTTAAAGGAAAATTAAATTTATGTTTTATGCTAACTGATTTATATACCTATATGTATTGCGTATTTATTTTAAACATAATATTTTGTATATTCCAGAGGGCACCACGGACAATTCTGGTGTGTTTTTGGAATACACGACTTCAAGGTTAGTAATTCAATAGTTTAATTTATATTAAAAAAAATCTAGGTTCTTGATTATGTTACTTCTTTATATTAAAAAAATTACATTTTTAAACGTCAAAAAAAACGCGACTCCGTGGACTATATGACATATAAATTTGATTTACTATCTGCTGACCCAAAAAATCATAGTAACTTCCCTAAATGGGGTAATATTGACTTGTCTAAGACTATTATAATTTTTATTTCAGATTCATATTTATCTCTCTCGTCTGACAAAGAGGGCGCAGTAACACGTCAGTTCTTTCTTTGCTCTTTGCAGCACCTATTTCTTTTAGTTTAGCTAATCAACTATGGTTCTTGATTATTTTTTTCAGATATTTTGTTATATATAAATGGAAAATGCCCATCACGTTGAACAGGATTGTTCAATCGTTAAATTGAAATGCTAAAGTGACATTTTCTTATTTATTATGATTTAGCTGAATGTATATGGCAGCGCATAATGCCTAACTTGAACTTGTTGACTTTCAATTATGATTCTACATCAGGTGTTTCATTCTTCGACATCAATTAAGCCCTTTAAGTCTCGCTCAGTGTTAAAAGGTGTACAATAAGTAAAAATCCAAATCTTTCAAATCCGCCCAGTTATTACAAAGATGTTCGCGTACAAACAAATAGATGATATTTTGAAAAATAATTCGTATTCGAGCCAAACGTGTGTTCGACTTTAAAATTCAGTAAAAAAGATAATATGTTATTAAAAAGAAAATACGGTTTTAAGTTAACTACAATTTTTAAATAATTAATTTATATATGTTTTTTGTTTTGATAATTTTACAGAATGCCACGTCAAGCGGGTGTGTTTCTGTTAGGCACGAGTGGGATGATAGGTCCCGAGGAAGTGGAGCATATGGAGACAGCGTGCACCATACACGAGGACAAAGTCATACACCCGTTTGCGTTCCGACCTCATACACACGGACTTGGTGGGTCCAGCTTTTAGATTTATTTACTATGAAAAGTGTGAAATATTTTCCTCATTTTAATATTTGAAAGTGTTATTCACACACATTTTTTTTCGTTAACCTATAAATCACTGTAATGGAATGCTAACAACAAAAATAAGTTGTAATAAGCGTATAAGAATTTCGACGCAGCCGGATGTAGAACACATGGCTTAGCGGTCAGAGCGCTTAGACGGTTTCCATGAGGCGCTGGTTCAAATCCCACTGCGTTCAAATTTGTATACATTATTTTCATTTACAATTAAATAAATTTTATATATACTCGTAAATTCATGTTTATCTAATACTATATATACTTACAGGCACACAAGTATCAGGCTACGTAGTACGGCGTTCCCAAAAAGGCGACACTTGGCAACTTCTAGGAACAAAGAACCCGCAGCTACCGCAAATGTTCTACCCGGTAGTGAACACGTTGCCCATACAGAAAGGTGACGTGTTAGCTGCCAGATGCGTTATGAATAATACTAGAGACCATGTCGTGCAAATTGGGTGAGTTTGTAATATATAGTAGCAGACACTTTTATTGCACAATGTAGGAAGTTGTACACGAAATATACACAATTATATCGAGCGTGTAATGTGAGGCGTATTGCTACCCGGTAGTGAACACGTTATACATACACAAACGTTTGAAGTTTTCTGAATAATACTAGAGATCATATCGTGTAGATTAAATGAGTTTGTGGTAAATGGTAGAGGTTAATTAAAAACATCTATGGATGAAGCTATATGTCGTAGAATTTCAAGCTATACATAAAATACTTTTCAGCGTCGTCAACTTCTAAAGCTGCGTTAAATAACTTAAACTGTAAATATTGATGTAAAAGGAAGGAAATTGAATTTATATTATTTTAAGTACATTATAACTAAAAATAATTGAATATAATTTTCGCAGTGAAAGTTTAAATTATTTTTTTATAAAAAAATATTATAATGAAATTTCTTAACAAAAAAAATGTCTCTATTACTGTAAATAACAGCAAAATCCGAATGCGACGTATTATCTTTATTAATAGGTTTCTTTCACTGCTATAAATTTACAAAATTAATATTCAGCGTGTGTTGTGCCGAGAAAGTCGACTTTGCATAACGAGGCGATACTTGGTAGTTGTTGGTAACAATACAAACATTTTTCAACTGCGAACTAAAATATTTAAATATTAAACTTAAAACTGTCTGCCTTAAAATATGTGTATCAACTTATTCACGATTGGTACAGAAAAATAATATCAATGTAGCTGGATAGAACATATGGCTTAGCGGTTAGAGCGCTTGGACGGTTTCTAAGAGACAACGAGTTCGAGTCACGTTATGTTTAAAATTTTACACGTTTTCTAAAAATGATTTATTATAATATATTTCAACTTACCATAAATGTATGATATCAATTTTATCATTATTTTTTTACAGACCAACAAACAAAGATGAAATGTGCAACTTCTACCTTATGTACTGGGTGGAAAACGATACGCCTTTAAAGCAAAAGTATTGTTTTACCGACGGCCCCCCTTACTATTACTGGAGTAGGGCAAGAGAAAATTTCGATAGGATTCCCGACATGGACTTGAATATAATCTAAAAGATTCATCAATTATAGACCAGGAGACGACGGTGAATATAACAATCGTTTATATATACAAAATTATATGCCAAATTTAGTTTTTTTAGGACTCTTGTTAGTTGGTACAAATTTTAAATTGTGATTATATTCTCTTTGATTTTGATCTGCAGTGTTTTAAAGATCTGTATGTAGCTGGCTCTTAGCCTATAAGTGTAGTTTTTTTTTCCTAATTTAATACAAAAGACTTCATTTAAATTTTACTTTCAATTAAATTATTGTACAGTATTTAAACAAAAAATGAGGTCACAATATATTTTTGAATTTTATTTATAATATGAATAAAAAATAAATAATTTTAAATTTATTAAAAAAATACTGCCAATTAATAAATCAATTATAATTATATATACATTATGTCAATATTTAAATACATTTCTAAATATTACACCCAATTTACTTATGAAAACAAATGTATATATATATATATTATTTTATTTTGAAATGAAACTAAATATGAATATAATTTTTAATTAATAGCTACATAATATATGTATAGAAATATTTTCTTATAAGCACAAATGTGAGATCTAAATATTTTATTATATTTTTTTTTATTTATAACACTTGTCAAGCTCTATGACCTGTCTAATCTTTTCATAGTTCTTACAAACACAATACTATATAATACCAGCGACTTCGTCCGCGTAAACTATATCTGTTTTCCGCCTTTTCGTAAAACGATGAAATTCCTGGAAACAAATACGAATCTGTAAGTAAATAATGATTTGAAAGCCGACACTTTTAAACATTTGTTATATTAAAATACAATTCAAATTTTAAAACTTATTTATGACTTAAATTACTTTAATTTAAATATTCTGTAATGAAGGCTTGAATTTAATATACTCTCATATTGTAACCCTAAAATTATATTATGCGTCTTTTATATTATATTATAGGTTTTTTTTAAATATTTTAGTTAGTAATATTTAAATACTTTTTCCTTGAATTGACATTCCTTGAATATGTATTATTCGTTAATTATTTAAATTGTACTTAGTGTATACTAAGTTTAATGCATTTAGGCGCTTTTATTAGATTTGATTTGATTATATATTTTTACTTATATATATATATATATATATATATATATATATGCATAAATCATTTTGCATTTAAATTAAATTAGTTGATGTATAAATGACATTACTTAGCATTCCTTTAAATTGAATTATATTATAGTATTTTACATTATGTATGAATATCAATTTATTTGTTTTATACAAATTACTTTTATATAAAAAATATATATATTCATACATTTCTGAATTTAGTCATAAAACAAGAAAGAGAACTTAGTGACAAATCACAAAATTTTTATTCACTATAAGGCTCACAATATACATACATGTTGCTTGGAAATATTCTATTAAAATTTACATGTGAACGTAATTTTGTTAGTCTGTATATTTTATATAAGCTGTATAAGTGTAAGTTAAAGTTTAGTTATCTATAATTTGATCTGATCTAGCTGTTTCATTATAGAAATTACTAGTTATGTTACGGATTTCGGTTCTGAATACGGATATAGAATACTATATCGGTATATTACATTTTGTAAGAATGTAAGTAAATTTCAGCCAGTAATTTATTGATTTCTTTTTCATTTTATATAACTCTTAATGTCATGTGATTTTTTTAAAGAATCTATTATTGACAGCTCTTATTTAGATTGCGCCTATATTTGAAAGTTACTGAGCTTTATGACATTCCAGGAAATTACTGTTATATATTTTTATCGTATTTTTGAAATAATTAACGGATTCGGGCGGAAAGGGGAGGGCGGGAGTGTCTTAATGATACGGTAAAGCGTGAAGTTTTAAAATAATGCTTATTATTTTTAATAAACATTTATTTACTATTATTACTAATATTGGAAATCAAATATTCTTATACAAAATAACTGAACTTATTTTTATTTGACTTTCAATTTTATAACAAATTGTTTTGTTACATACATGCATATCACAAATATTTGTGTTTCAAATAAAAAAATCTATTTTTAATAGATTTATTATATTTTAACTAATACTATGTATAATTAAATACTTGTATATGTACATACAACGTATTCATTTGAATAAAGATTAATATCATGTTAATAAAAACACCTTTGCAAATAATGCATAATTTTAAAACAAATTTCATTGCCATGAAAAGGTTACACTGAGTCGACTTTAAAATATATACATATGCTGTCGTGGACCTTTTTTCAGAACTTTTAAAGGGGAATAATTCCGACATATATGAATTTCACGTAACTTTAACTGAACATGGCATAGGAGGAATATTTTTCCCGTTTTTGCGACATTTTTAATTGCTGCTTCTCTTTTATTGATCGCAGCGTGATGGTATATAGCATGTAACCTTCCTCGATAAATGGACTATCCCACACAAAAAGTTTTTTTTAATTCGAAACAGTTGTTTCTGATATTAGCGCGTTCAACCAAACAAACAAACAAGCTCTTCAGCTTTATAATATAAGTATAGATAAACGACAAGGGCTTGCTGTACGGACACTGATTCTGTAAATAGTTATAATTATCATAATATATTATGATTATAAAATATTCCATATAATATAATAATTTAAAATTATGAATTAATTTATGTCGCACAAATAAAAAAGTAAAAGTATAATATGTTTCTTTTTCTTTTTATTTATTACAATTATATTGTGTAAATTAATTTTATGTAATTATTATGTATGTGTTTATTATAGTATGTTACTATGGAAATACTTTCGAATATTATTGTATGAGGTTTTATTTAATACTTTTATTTACAGTATTATTTTTTCCATTGGGTTTTAATAAACTTTAATTTTAAGATATATAATATTTATAATCCTATAATAATAACGTATCATTGATGTTATTTAACCTTAAACTATAATTAAATAAATAAAAACATATTTTAATGTCTCAGGCAGCTATAAACGAATGTACATAATCTAGTTGGTACTATATTAAAAAAAAAACAAAAAATTTGGTGTAACCATTATGAATATAGAAAAATAATAAATGTATTTTAGTATGAAATTATTATTTTAGAATAATAGTATTATTTGAAAATGTTTAAAACATATTTGGTGTCTATATAAAATTCTGTAGGTATAGTTACATTCTTTCATCATTCTATTATAATAAATAATTAAATTAATATGGTTAGGCCACAGTTAAAATAATAAAAGACTACCTGCACCCATAATCTGTATATAATGCAGCAATACAATCAAACTTGGGGGCTATGACAGGTTCTTTATAAAAAATGGAAGGTGATCTATGGAAATGCTCTCTGTATAATAAATGTCAACACTCTAACTAGACAGAATATGGTACAATTTTAATATTTTAATCGCGAATCATTTGTTTTAAAACATCAGAAATGAATGATAGAAAATTGAATTTCAGTATTTTTTTTATTGTTTGTAAATCTGTAATTGAGAAAACAAGAAATGTCATTTTTAAATGTAGCGTGATGACAATTTTACTATATATTATTTTAACGTCATATTTTGTGAGTTTGTGTGGTTTTTGATAATCTCTAACTATACTTTAATTTTCATAAAATAGCCAACATTTTAATATAAAAAAGAAAATTGAAACTTTAACAATATTTTTTATAAACAAAACTTAACTTTTATGTAGTGGCGCAGCGGCTAAGGTAAAAGTGTTAGTTAAATTTGCCTTTAAATAAGTATTTTTCAACGGCTTTAAACTCGTGTCAAAACAAAACTGTTTATTATACATACATATTTTATCCAAATGAGATTTTGTTAACAAATTTTCCTAATACAATATATTATTATTATACAAAATTAATTCTAGCAGTCCTGGGTCAGGGTGGTGTGTAATATGTAATTTGATTGGTGATACACCAATTTCTTCTGCTTGTTATAAAAAAAGTAATTTGGATATTTTTTTATAAAAATACCATTATAATTTCAATTTTGTATTGTATAACTTTGGTCACTTGAACATATTAACAAAATTTGTTTTATTTATGTATTTATATATTTCTTTATAAGCTCAAAATGTTATTGAAATTGCACATTATTTCAATATATTTCTTTTAATTTGTTATTTGTGACTATCGTTGCAAAAATATTTTTTACTTATATGTTATTATAGTTATATAGAATATTCATAGTAGAAAATATTCCTGAAAGAGACGGAAAATGCGACTTCGTCTTCATAAATATTTGCAAGAAAATTATATAATCTGTGCATATGTTAGACAAATACGGGTAGCGTAACGATATCTTCTATCTCTTTCACGCTAAATGTCATTAGTTATAATATGTGTATGGTATCTGTAATAATTGGATATGTATAATCTAAATGTATGTCCATATGTCCAATTAGCCTTGACTTGACATTCCTATCGTGTGAACCTCATGTTTAGTAGGTTATTGTAGATCTGATTATATTGAAATGTGCAAAAATATATTAAATGTATTTTATTTATGTCATTTTATTTGTAGTGGAATTACCCTATTTGCGAAGATATTTAAGTAGAAATATATATTTATCGAAAAGGACAAAACAAAGTAGATTAATGATGTAATATATATATATAATTAAGAATATATTTATATATATATTAAACTCCACAACTTTTTTAATTCATCATCATTCATTATGTTCCGCTCTTTTGTTTTGCTTTTGCTTTTTGTGATTTTGTAGCTATTTAAGATGACGGCGAGCAGCCACGGTCGTCTTCGTCATCTACGTCAAAGTAAAGTTAAGTTAAGATTATTTAGGAGGGCTGAAAGTGCCCTCCCTAGGAGTTTAATATTTGATTTTTATTCAAATAGTTTTTCGTATAGAAGAGTCCTTCCAGGCGTCATATATATATATTACAATACATATGTATACTATTTAACACTATGGAAAATATCATACTTTAGCGGTTCTCTGCAGGTCACTGCTTTCCTAAATATAAATATATACATATATACACTTATTAAAAATATATTTTATAATATGCTTATAACAGTTGGGATATACGGAGGCCATTGTGGCGCAATGGAACAATGTCTTACTGTAAACGGTGTTGGTTGTGGGATCCTCCGAGTTTGCACTCGGAGGAACTTATATATTTCAATTATTTAGATTTCTTTGCTGTGGTGGCAAGACAAAGCGCGTTTTTAAGTTCCACCTCTTAACACCCAATTTCTCTAACTCGTTCGGAAAATGGAGAGCGGAGCGTCTTGAGAAAACTTATTTTCAATTTGATTACCCAGTTATACGGGAAAATCGTGAGCTGAGATTATAACATTCTAAATAAATATTTGAGTATAGATTAGAATATTCTAGAATTGAAACTTAACGGTATATATAGAGCCGGGAATCCCATAATGACTAGAAGCATAATATTCCTGACAGTAACTTGAACCATTTACATATAACATTAAAACATATTGTTGATAAAAGTATATTATTCTATCCAAGAATATTATACTGATTTGAAATTAAAACTGTTGTTGCTAACTCACCAGGATAATCATAGTTCTTAACTTATTTTAAAATTTCATTTGACAAACTAAAACTAACAAAATTTTCTTAGCAGAATTGTTTTCTACCCGGTAGTAGCTTCGGCTAGAACTGACAATAATCGTATTTTATGTTAATTGATGATTGGAAAGGGCTTGTAACAGTATTGGAATAAGGAATATATTGATTGACCTTCAACCATCAAGTGCATTCAATCAACAGTTAAACACCACTTAGATAAATAAATGTTTTATTTCATAGTTGTTTAAGGACAATACATTAGACATATCATTGTGGAACCGTTTTCTCATAGAGTTACATATTCTGTAACCTACAAATAAACAGATGTTACTGCCGCATCCCAGAGAGGGGGGCATTAGGGGTTGATATTTGAAAAAAGAAGCCTATTTTGGACCTTGCGTCATCAACTATCTTCCTAAGTAAATTCATCGAAGTCGGTGAAGTGGCTTAGATTTTTCATACAAACTTTCATCCCCTATCTCAAACATTTAGGGCTAAATTTTTGAAAACAAAGTATCTTATGTTGGACCCTAGATCTTTAACTATTTACATTCTAAATTCCATCCAAATCGGGCCGGCGTTACAGCCGTGAAAGCGTCACAGATGGACAGACTTTCACAATATTAGTATCGATTTGTTACAAGCAGAAACTCAAAAAAATTCTCTCTGTGCGTTACCTACCGAATTTATCATGGGGAGTGTTCTGGGGAACTGTGTGACCTGATTCCTGCCTCCGAATTTTCTAACCGCACAGTACGTAACAGACTGAAATATCTCACTATCTGGAAATATGGCGCTCTACCACAGTGCGGATTTGTAGGAACTTCCTTCCACGTGCCACTCAATTATGGAATGGCCTACCAGCGGCAGTGTTTCTAGGTCGAGTAGACATGGGTACCATCAAAAGGCGCGTCTATTTCCAACATAAAGGCCGGCAACATCTCTGTAGATTCTTCTGTTGGTGTTAGGTCGTTGGCGGCGGTGATCACTTATCATTAGGTGACCCGAAAGCTCGCTTGCCACAAATAAAATTCAAAGTCTTTAACGTCAGTATGACTTAACTAACTGGTAATTCTAAAATTACATTTTAATTATACTGCTCTATTCCATAATTCATTGTCTTTGCATATACAATAAATAATTGTCATAATTAAAAATGATAATGAAACCGTTCTCGCTTATGCCACGTCTTCTTCTACTTCCAGTCGGACATTAGTAATTATTGTGTTGTCCGTCAATAAAGCCTGTCAATATCTTCTTAAAATGGAAATGGCTTTTTATAGAATATATTTTTTCTGAGACCCGTATGGCGCAGTTGGAAATTATTTGAATATATATGCATTCGTTTCTCATTTCTCATTGTAACATTATCAGTGATTTTTTGAACTTACAATTCGTCCTTTTAAAATTCAAATTTATTCATTTGGTTTTCAAGTTAATCCCATTATATACTTTTCATAAGGATGATTTTAAAAAATCCTCAAATAAAAATTTAGAATGCTAATATGAAAGTCAAGATGATGAATTTTATAAGTAATGAATCTGTAGGTCAAGAAACTGAATTTGAAGTTGAAATATTCGTTAGTTTTCTCGGTCTAGTTATACAACTGGACTTCACCTATCACTTCTCTTAAATGGGTTCACAATGTATGATGGAATTTATTATCCATATTGCCTCTGCCTTTCAAGCACAAACACAATTAAAAATATGTCACTAATTAGTCCCAATAGACACGTACTACAACTAAACAGCCTACTATTTAATTATTACAAGTTATATGAAAATATATATAAATAAAAAACAAAATACCAAAATAATTTATTTTATATTTTTATCTGTCAGCTAATCTCTGGACGACTTGACCATTTTTAAGGGACTTTCACTGGCTGATGTAATAAGGAGTAACTTAGGCTACTTTTATTTTATAGTTCCACGCAGTGAATCTCACGGACACAGCTAGTATTCATAATATATTTTTTGACTTTATTTTTGTGTAGGTGTTCATAAAATAAAAATATTAAGAAACCCTCACTTGTGAACGTGCTAATTTTCAATAGATAATTTTCTATTTTATTACTTGTAACACTTATAACAATGTGATTATTAATTAATAAGATTCTTTAATTACAAAAATATTATAAAACGATATAATGCTATAAATTACATAAAATAGTATTTCATTTGAGCCATTTAACTAACACGTAGTAAAATCTCGCAAATTGCATACAAAAACAATCTCCACACCTGTTAGCCCCACGCACGCTTGGCGGGGGCGCAGTGGGGGGTAGTTGCCCCAAGCAGTGCAGTTGTTTACCACCCCCTACGTGCTGTCCGTCCGGTATTGATGATCATATACATTGTATGTATGTAGAAGTAATGTTTATAGCAAGTATCTATAAAAAATATTATTACGAGAGCCTATTTAGGTATAATATTATTGAATTACACTTGCAATTGTAGGGCAGTTATACACGGTAGTTATAAATTCGATTGTGACTCGAGTATGTGTTACTTTCACATTCGGAGGACACAAGGACACACCAGTACTAGTACACACACAAAATTTTAGTAATATTAGTTGTCGCCCATATCCTTGTTTTCTTCTTCTTTTTGGGATTAATCCCGAAATAGCCAGGGCCTACTCACTCTACTCCACTTTGTACGATCTTTGACATCGTAGGTGGTTAGTCTATTGGCTCTCATATCCTGCTTCACGACACCCATTCATCACTTCCTTGGGCATCCGGGGGGTCTTGCTCCAGGGACAGATATATCAAGGCATATTCTTCATACATAGTTCGCAGGTCGGCGCGCAACGTGGCCATACTATCTCAGGCGACCCTCTTGGAGCTTGTCCGCTACGTCACGGACTCTAAGACTATCTCGAATGGATGTGTTACATATGCGGTCAGCCCGCGTTACGCCACACATCCACCTCAGCATCTTTATTACCGTGATGTGAGCTCCTGAGCGTGCCTAGACAGTACTGGCTAGCATTCGGATTCGGTCAGATTATGCTCTTGTATATTAGTCCCTTGAGCTTGGATCGTTTGCTGCTGTCTCAGACCACTCCTATTACGTCACGCCATTTTGCCCAAGCAGCACTTATTCGGGCTTGGACATGGATTCATGCTTCATGGATTGGATAGGAGTATGATAGTGGTGGCTCGGGGATCCGGGATCGCGTACGCGTATGCCCAAGACCAAGTATCGGACAGGTACTTGCCAGGACACCCTCTGGAAGAGGCCCATATCCTTGTTTTCGTTGATTTATATATCTCGAATACTACTTATTCAAAGTCATATTCATTATAAACATTTCACTGTCGACTATTTGTGTCAATTTAAATTTATCAAACTAAATATGAAGTATTACGATTTCTATTCTGAATTCATTTTCGCAATTTATTTAACGGTTAATACTTTTTACACTTAATAAAATAACCGACGAATATCACTTCGGCCGTGCATATCAAGTGCACTATGGATTTAATTTACGTCGAAAATGCAGAAATATTTATCGAGATCCGCGCTTGCTATGTGATTTTCATATTAATATTTAATAGTAGATTTACCGTTGGACAAAACGTTTGATTATAGGAACTATGGACTTTTGTTTTTTTTTTAAATTGCCACACAGGCTATGTAAGTTTTTATTTTAAGTACTAATTGGCAACTTTAAAAATATTTCGTCTCAGCTATTCATATACACGACAGCAGTGGTTTTATGAACTATAGCTTTATAAGCACCTTAAAGCTAAAATAACATTCTTGCGAAAATTAGAAACAAAAAATAAATAAATAAAAAGGTTCTGACTCGTGAAGGATTTGAACCTCCGCCTTCCGATGGTCAAGTGTAAATTTAAATATCGGCGCTCTCACCTACTGAGCTAACGAGTCGTCTGACAAGTGATGCATATTTTTACTAAAGTTTCTCGAAATGATGTCATTGTACAAATGAATCATGTCTTATTTTTTTTAATGTGAATATCGGAAGGCGGAGGTGTAAATCCTTCACAAGTCAGAACTATTTGTTTCATTTTCTTTGTTCCTGATTTTAGTACAATATTTGTTTAACGTTAAGCTCGCCACGCCATTTTTTTTTGTAGCTTCACCTGTTTAACGACACACTGTTGTAGTCAGTAAGAATCTCGTGCCTTTATACTAGATTCTCAATGACTACCGGACTGTCTTTACACTCCGTTCTCCACTTTCCGCCTAAAATCGAGACATTGCATGTTGAATGGCGGAACTCAACGCCGTGCTTTGTCTTACACACTAGAGCGGAGACATGAAAATATAATAATGCCACACTTAATAAAAATAATGCTATCGCTTATATAGAAAAGCTTACACAACCTGTGTGACCATTACAAATAATTTACTTATAATTTCAAAAATATATTTTTTTATCCAACGTAATTTTTAAACCTACTATTCCTTTAATATTCATATGAAAATCGCATAGTAAGCGCGGATAAAGACACATAGTTCTTCATTTCCAACGTAAGTTAATTACACACTGCACTTGAAATACACGGCTGAAGCAATATTAAATCATACCTCGCTTATTTTATTAAGTGTTAGCGCTGTAGATCCATTGCGAAAATGAATTCAAAATGGAATACTTTACACGTCAAATTTAGTTTGAAAAATCTAATTTGAAATAAAGATGAATAAGTAGACATAAATATTTATTTCTTTAATTGATTAAATAATATCGATTAGATAAAATAATTTAAAAATAAATGAAGATTATTACACAAAGTAAATGATCGGATAATTTTTTACAAAATATTTACACAGATTTTTGTAGCTTCAAGCTTTTCCAACATGAGAGAGAGAGAGTCCCAATGAGACCTAGTGTCATCAGTAGAGCACACACCGTTCTCCACTTTTTTCTCGAAATAAATACATTGCGTGTTGAGTGACGGACGGATGAGAGGTGTCGCCAGTAAAGGCGTGTTAAAACAGAACAATAAAATCTATTATCATTTTTATACTATTGTATTAACAACAATA
This sequence comes from Podotricha telesiphe, assembly GCA_038994665.1. Classification (NCBI taxonomy): domain Eukaryota; kingdom Metazoa; phylum Arthropoda; class Insecta; order Lepidoptera; family Nymphalidae; genus Podotricha; species Podotricha telesiphe. Next base: position 356,304 of record JAOYRR010000103.1, read on the forward strand.
TATACAATCAGCAGCTTCATACTTTTTAAAGCATATCAAGGGACAGAAAAAACCTAGTGTTAAAAGGCAGTCTGTTCTCCATTGACTTCGAGACCTTATGTGTTGAGTGGTGGAAGTCAACGCCGTGCTTTGTCGTGTCTCCAGAGCGAAGGAATGGAAATTATTTAATTATAATCATCCACCTCCCTCCGCGGTCCTCCGAGGGGGGATCGAACCAATAACCAATCGCGTTTGCATTCAGACACTGCCACACTGCGCCGCGGTGCCATGGATGATCTGAGAAACAAAAATATGACATTAGTTTATTTCCCCTGTGACTAGATGTAATACAGTTTGGCGGGTTTCGCTGCAAGGATATGTAAAATCATAAACATTTCACATTTTTAATCGTGGATGTATCTGGGAGAAAGCCTAATGTTGAAACACTCCATTCTCCACTTTCTGTCAAATTTCGAGATATTGCGTTCTGGCTGGTGGAACTCAGCGCCGCCTTATCAGAGCATAAAATTGAAATAATTGAAATAAAATCGCATCGCGAAATAAATAAAATAAATTCCCTAAGGGATCGACCCACGTGGACGGATCGAACCCACAACAATCGCTTTTACGCTGAACCACTGCGCTACAACGGCACCTTGTATATTATGTGAGTTGTGATAATTTATTTCAGTATTTTAGTTTACTATAGATTTTAACTGGCCTTTACCGGCGACGCCTATCATCTATCTATAAATATAAATAAGATATATGGCCAGGTTTTTTCGAACCACCTTTTGCAATATAATTTGCTTGAAAATCTGCACACAATATTTTTAAATTATCTTTATATGCCTTAGTGGTAAAATGTATACGTTGCCCACAACTATTCTATTCTTAATTTTTAATCAATTTTAAAATACACAATTAACTTTAAAATTTGTAGTATCCCAGAATGCACTCGTAGCAAAACAAACATATTTAAAATAATTATGGCGCCGTTCATAATCCTTATATAATCGGACTGATAGCATAAGTTGTGTAACACATAATCGTCTTATTCATGACACCTCCGTGTAATACTGTAAGCCAATAAAAGCGCCAGGCGTGCAGCGATGTACCTTCATAGGGTATGAAAGTATTGATAAATCTATGTTTTATAGTCACCATGTGAAGATAGGCTTGCAATTTTTTTTAATTTTCCTCACTTAATGTAAATCTAGCTTAGTTGAAGCCTTCGTGGGCATTGACACAGCGTCCGAACGACAACGTTCTAAGTTCGATTTCTACTCGGAGGAATGATTATACTTAGTCTGGCCATAAATACTGTTATAATTAAAAATAAACAAAATATTACTTTTGAATTTAGAATCTGTCATTTTTATATGATTGTTCATTGTGTTGTCTTATTTTCGCGCCAATATATTGTAAATATTTTGTGATATTAAAATGGAGTGGGGTTATAGATGTCCGAATTGTTGTGACTGCAAATTTTCACAATTGAACAATATTTTAACACAAACAAAATATACTAAAAACTGCAAAAATACCCCAATATTGGCTAGAAACGAACGTTCCGGACCTCCTCATAGGTGAAGACAAGCTGTTATCTAGTCCGGATCTTAATTCACTGGATTACGATTTATCATTTCATGTCAGTTTTAGAGGGTAAAACTTTGGTACTAAAAGCACCATGACAATTTAGAGTCCCTAAACCAATCCATACGATTGGTAGTGAAGAATTTTCCCATAGAAAGAGTTCGTGCCGCTATTAATAACTGGCCTCAACGATTAAAGGACTGTATTGCAGCCAATTAAGACCACTTGGAATAAGTTGTATGTATATTTAATAGTTTTATATTAATGTATTAAACTAACACACTATAATAGTAACTAATATTAAGTACAATGATCGTAAAATAATCTTACCAATCCTTGATATCTTGCTTCCTTTTAACGTCAATCCTAAATTTTTCAATGACTAGTGCGGTGTTTTTTTCATCTTGGAAAGAGGCACAAATAACACTATTACCTAAAAACCGCGATCCCTCCTCCATTTTACCATTCATATCAAAAGTACTTCAACGTCTTGTAAACCAACAATTTAGTAAATACTTTTCAAACAACAACTTATTTTATCCTTACAGTCTGGTTTTAGACCTAGTCATAGTACGACTACTGCACTAGTCAACATATCAGATGATATTCGCCTAGGTATGGAAAATCATCAACTTCAGTAACGCCTTTAATAACCGTATACTTTGATATCTTATTCACCACGATAATGTATTCTCTTAACATATCTCCTAAACTGATTGATTGGTTTCACTCTTACTTGTATGGTTGCAAGCAATGTATTCGGATTCAGGATTTTTATTCTGAATGGTTCTTATTCTGAATGGTTCTGAATTCTGAATGGTTTGGTGCTTGCTGGTGTTTCGCAAGGTGGCGTGTTGTCCCCTCTCTTATTCTCATTATTTATTAAATATTTCTGTTGCAATATTACCTCTACCTACCACCTGTACGCTGACGATCTTTAAATTTGTCGTCAATTTTCGTTCCACGATTTTCCAAATTCTATATATTAGCATCGAATAAAGAATTAAAAAATATTTTAACGCAAAGTAAATTATTAGGTCTTAACATAAATCCCAAGACAACTCAAGCAATTATAGTATTGGTAGTTTAAGACTCATCTCTGACATATCATAATGCTTGATCGAACAAAAGGCCTTTTTACCGACAAAGTAAAAAAATTAGGTATTATTTTTGATCAATATCTGTCTGGGAAACGATTACTCATTTCCAAACATACTCATACTCATCATTACGTCGACTACGGAACTTTCTACCCATTCCTTCTGAGGTCCGCAGGCACAATCACTTCTACTACCAATTCTTGATTATGCTGACTGTTGAAATGTTGACTTAAAGCATAAATTATTTTTAATATGTTTGTTTTGCTACGAGTGCTTCAGCTTGAACGAGCTTAAGTGTGTCCAAAACATATACATAAGGTTAATTTTTGACCTTCACAAGTGCGACCATTTTTCTGAATTTTGTCAAAAGCTCAAATGGCTAACAATTCGACTTCGCCGTAATACTCACGTTTTCTGTCTTCTGTAATTACACAGAAGACAGAGAACGAAGAATGTTTAAAGTGTTTAAGTAATTCACACTTCTTTCCTCTCCGCTCCAAATTTAACTTGACTTTAAGTATTCCTTGCCACTCTTCTTCTATACAAATTCCTTCTCTGTCAAATCTGTCCGCTTGTGGAATTCCTTACCACATACAGTCAAACAAGCAAACACTTTAGGAACGTTTAGAAAAACTATAAAAAACTATAATTTTCATACTCTAATTATAAATTTAAATAGGTTATTTTATTTCTCTTCATAATGAAGTATGTTTAAATAAGTATGCATGTATGTATGTGTGTTTTTAGTATGTTGTATATATATTTGTACATATTGTGTATATATATGCTAAAATATGTATGAATCGATATTATTAATCGATATACTTTGTGCACCCCTTCTCATTCCAATTATTCTCTCCTCTACACAAAGGTTACCTGAAAGACATCGCTCATTTAGCGATAAAGTCGCCTATTGTACTGTAAATATTAAGATTAATGTTCTGTAACATTGTTTTTTTATTTATTTTTGTACCATCGTTTTTTTATTTATTTATTTTTGGTGTACAATAAAGAGTATTTACTATTACTATTACAATAAAAAAAATATGCTTTTCATTGTAACAATATTCATGGCAAGACTTTTATATAAGCAGGCTTTTAGTTGAATCTTGAGACACGTTTTATATAAAAGAGTAACTTGCGTATTAAGGACATGAGCTTTAACCACATAAACTTAGAAATATGTTATAATTATTGTTATTATGGTTGATATTGCCAGCTACACACGTTTTTCCTCATTGCACAGAAAAACTAGGCAAGGCGTTAAGGCACTCATTTCACTACTTACCACCTCACTTTGAGTCATTGCGTGTTGATTGGCGTGGCTGAATACCACACTTTTTGCTTTTTAGGTGAGAAATAAAAATAATATAATAGAATCAAATTTGGTTAGGTAAAGTGAGGAGCTCGGATACTGGAAACGAGCGTTAATGTATTTTTAAGGGCCCCCTTAAGCCTATACTTAGGTCGCAAGTTCCAAGCACTCCTTTGAGTTCCTTATACGATGCGATGGGCCGGGCACCCGTACTGGAATGCTAAGTTTTTTTCTTAAATTATTTCCGCAAATTAAAATTGGGGCACACAACCCTTTCGCTTCCACAATGCTATATGACAGCGACCTCTTATATTATTATTTTAGTATGAATTGTGTTTGAAAACTAACCAAGTCGCAATCTGCTTTGTGTAAATATTTTTACTGCAGAAGTTTAACGAGTTATATCTCCAAACAGTAAACATTATTTTAATAGAAAAAGCAAGAACTTACGTTTTTTTAGTAAAGTCGACAATCACACATACTCTTGATTGCCAAGTCCAATAACTTGGCTGTCATATTCCAATTAATGTGTTTGGAGGAACTACATATAAAACCTTATAAAAACACAGGTAATATGTGTTTGAATTATGAAGCAAATAAATATAATCGTGTAATAACTATTGAGCTACTCAACTTCATCTTACATTAAACGTAATACCTTATAAAAATATCCTTTAGAAGATAGAATCTGACATCTTAGACAACTTAATTATAACATAGTCTATTGGCTTCTCTTGAAGCTGAATTGCAATATTTTTATAACTTATTGTAGTTTTTTTTATGCAGAACTTTTCACTTTTATTTTTTATCAATTTGGGCGTAAAATGGAGCAAGGAGAGTCATAAGCGGGACAATCAGAAAACTAAATATCACCTTACAGGAAAATACAGCAATTCATTAAAATATATGTTTCCTTTACACGACAAATACATTATTAGAAAGAATACTACTTAAAAAAGCTTTAAGGAATATTTTATTCTAGTTATTATTATAAACATAATCCTCATGTATTTAAACACAGATTTTTTTCATTTGAGTACGAAGTTGTAAACTTGTTTAACAAGCATAATATTAAAACAAAGACACAAAAAATAAAAATAAATCCGACTCGTGAAGGATTTGAACCTCCGCCCTCCGATGGTCAAGTATGAATTAAATATCGGCGCTCTAACCTACTGAGCTAACGAGTCTCCTGACGTACAGTTCATATTGTGGCTTCACTTCCCTCGCAATGACGTCATACACCCACTTCACTTTATACCCATTCTATATTGTATTGTAAATCTTTACTAATAAAGTTCTTTTTCGATTGTCTATTTAACTTTCTATACACTTTGCAAGTAACAGGCTGGGTATGAAACACTAAAATGTATTTTCTAGTACAGCTTATTTATTTTCATATTGATTTCCACTACTTTACTGTATAAATTACCTGCTCTTTAGTAATATCTATCAAGGGCTTCATACATACCTGATATAAGTGCTATGTATTTCAAAATGCAAAGTTCTAAATAATTAATTAATTATTTAGACATACTTATGTTAAGTAATAAAGTAAAATTTATATATTTTGTGTACTTATTAAGGAAAATAATACATGCATATTATTTTCACTTCGCTACTTGTTTTTAAATTTTCCGTTCTTGTAAAACGAATCTCGGCGTTGAGTAAATCTACTGGGAAGAAAATTCTCAGTACTACTGGTGGGACCACACGGTAAGTCTAGGAAAAGGTGATTATTTTAATGTTAGTAAAAAAATACAATAAACTAGTTAAACCCTGATATCGTTAGAAAAATAGCATTAATTATTTTTTAGTCCATAAGTTTAAAATAAATCCAATTATTCAAGAATAATATGATGTCATGACTGAATACTTTCAAAATAAATCACTTGATAAAATTTATACTTTTAAAATAACTTAATTACAAAAGGGACTGTTAAGTTTTGTTACTCAATATTTCGCCACCGCAGGAACTTTCAGACTTTATTCGTTTTCATAAAAAATTGTTATGAAACTTTTTGGGGTGATTCAGCTGTTAATTTTCATAAAAATAAATCAGCTTAAGTCAATAGAATAATTTAATGCCATGGTGGCAAGTAGAATGTGCATGATTACTTGTAACGGTTGTCATTTTAATTCTGCATATGGCATATATAGGTAATAATGTATTTACACGCTTGGCAAGGCTCGGCAAGTTAATGTTTGGCTTAGATTGTGAGAGCTTGCAATAGCTTATTCAAGCCAGGCCAGTATCAGAATTTGAATACAAATCAAATGAAGCTTATGTACACACAAATGCACTCGAGAAGCGTTTGTGGTTTAGAGGTTGTGGAGGCTTGCCGAGCCTTGCAAAGCATGTGAATATAGCATAAAATGTGCAACGGGTAAATCGGCATGCAATAATTATGAATGGTTTTTTTTCTTATCAAAATGTCAAGAACAAACAAAGATCTCGCTCTGTATCCAACAAAACATATGCATTATAAAGTAAAGTTAATACACATAGGGTATTAGTTTTAATAAGGTAAAAGTGTAAATTTTAATAATATAAATGTTAAAATTTTTCTACTTTGGGGATGTTTTATTTTATATAGATTTTGTTACCATGCACGTGTCATATTTCTACCATTAGCATAAATTTGAGTGTGTCGAGAAAATATGATTCCTTTAGTATTAAAATACGAATAGTATATACTTAACTGATGTAGTTACAACAAACTACATTTGCACATATAACAAAGTTTTAAATTGGTAGTAGCCCCAACGGAAATGTGTTCATTTTAGACCGTCGTATAGAAGTCGTGCTACGAATACGGATATCGTAGCATCCGGGTGGCACTTGATAATAAATCTTAATTTCTGTTGAATAATATTTAAGCTCTTTTTAGTCTTAAGTATCTTAAGAAGTTCTTAGGTAGTCAAAATCATTAACATAATTCTAACATAAACGTTATTATAACCATATTGGTATTTACTTATTTACCCTCACACTTTTCCCCACAAAGTATTGCCACCGGTTACCGAACTAACTAACCTTGCGTTGAGTGTCGAAACTCAACGCCGCGCTTTGTCTTGTCACCAGAGCGGAAAATGAAAATAATTCCCCTGAATGGGATTCGAACGCACAACCATCTCGTATAAAGTCAGACGCATTTCACCATGATGGCCTCAACTTACTGGTATCTTATAGAAATACCGAAATTATCTTAGATTAAAATTTCCAGAATTCTAAATAAATCAATTCAAAATTATAACAATCTTTCATTCGTTCAATGCGAAAACAGTATCGATTTTCATCTACATAGGTATAATATTTCCATACAACAAACTAATATTCACATAAGGAAACAAAGTTTCAGGCCCTACATGTTCGTAGCTCGTTCAGGCGGCGTCGTGCGTCTATCAGCTGTGAGCTCCGAGGTCAAGGTCTGCCGGGTCACAGGGGGTGAGGGATGCGTGGGCGTTGCCGTGGCAACCGGCCCACGCCACCCACGCAGCAGGTAGTCAATCAATTACCTGAGTCTTTCACGCAATGGTGATACATTATTTAATAAATATTGCATCTAACTTTAATGTTTCGTGTATGTTAATTTTAATTTTAATGTTAGTATTATTAAAGTATGTTTTTAGAGGCAATTGTAGTGAAAGTGTTTGGTTGTATATGTATAGGGTATGCCTTTTATAATTTCTTAGATTATATTTATATGTATAAAAAATCCTTATTATACCTAAAAAAGCGTGGCGATAGTTCTTACTAACACAGGGAAGAGAAGAAACTACTTAGCATTCGTGACTTCATGCCATGGGTTCCGGGAGTATTGCGTTGCAGGAAGCTTGAAGCAATACGACCCAAATGTAGGCCTAGGGGACCTTTTAAAATCATTGACACTCGCCTACACTGATCCTACCTGGATCAGTGTAGGCGAGTGTCTACCTAAATAAATTTGAAAAGATCCTACTAACACCGCCCTCAAATACGTTACTATAATAGTTTCTCAAAGACAAGAGCTCGTCCATAATTATGTTTGTGAGTTTCGTTGTAATGTAAAATCGATATGAATTTATTTAGAAAAATATTATTTAGTCACTAGTAGACCCAGCAATTTTTTTCTGGTTTATACTATGTATATATTGCGCATTATCAGTTGTGATGAGCTATTTAATATATGTATTCATATCCTATAAGCTTACATAGATTTTGTCAATACTTATGTTGTGCACATTTATATTGTAACGTATGTAAATAAAGAATATTTAATAAATAATAAATGAATGTTACGATTCATTTAAAAGGATATCTAAAATATTACTAAAAAAGTTAAAATGTATTTAAATTTGCTGATTTGTTGTGAAGTTACAAGATATATCTTAAACTATAAATTAATGTAAACCATTTATTTGTTTTTCTTTTTAAATATAAAAAACATAAGCACTGAGCTTGAGAGAACAGAATCTACCTAATGCTTTATAGTAAAATATTATCATTTTCAACATTTTCATTGAAGTTTGCCATTTGTATTAAAATAGAAAAAAAAACTATTCTTTATATTAATATCAACACATACCAGACACATTTCTTTAAAGACATACTAGATATCAATGAGAATTGTTCTCAATTTTTCTTCACACACTTCCTTTTTAGTAGTATCTCTTGCTTCGCTGAATGTAGTACGTTCTTCCGAAATTATTAGGATAGGCACTGTTGCACTACAAGAACGTTGCATCGTGTATGAACAGTGCATGTATTTGTCATGAAAAAAATGGATAATAATATAAAAATATTGGTTTTCTGCACTTCTCTATCCTCCATATGAGTCCGTAAATATCTGTCCGCAATTTTCGTAAAAAAGGGCTTTTAGTTTTCCTTCGCTTATTAACTAGTGTAGTGTAGGGGTGTAGGAACTGTGCTACTAGTACCTAAATCCGTTGACGCGTAAAGTACGCGATGCCTTAGCAACGTGTATGTCACTATACAAAAGTATGACAAACACAAGGTAGCGTGTGTAAAATTTTATTTTTTATTTAATATATTTCTAAAGCACAATTAAAAATAAATAAAATTTAACCCTCTGTTCTTTTTATATGGGTCCAAAGTTGTTCTTTGTATAGATTAAATATACACACACTCACATCTATATATACCGACGCACGTAAATAATTATCTTTAGAGTGGGCGAAAAATAGATTTATGTAGTTATTTAGCCTAAATTAACAATTTCGAAATACAAAGAGAACAAACAAAAAGTCCACGCACACTGCCATATAGGCTATTACTTTTGCTTTTTCAAATAAAAAAAAAGGAAAAAACGGCTTTACAATATAAAACGCGGCACATAAAGGCCGTGTCAACCTATCAACCGAGGGACTCTCTCGTGCGTTGAGCAGTGCACGCACTGACCCATGAGACCTCTTCACGCTTCGCACGACTTACCGGCAAAGGTGCGTTATATATAACTAGTCAATAGATTTTGCAGAATGTATCTATCATATTAAATGATTATAGTCAGAAGAAAATGAAACCACAGGAGGTTTAAAATGTGAGTATAAATTGGAGTTTCATGTTCTGAAAGAATATTATAAGAGGTAGACGTGCGTGACGGTAAAGGAAAATGTATTTTTTCACTAGTTACCCGCTTGCGGCTTCGCCTGCGTATACACGACCAATATTTCGGTTTTTCGCCGCCGCGTTCTCACTTAAATTACAAACGGATTTTATATCTATCAACCGAATGAAATAAAATAAACACTATATGTTAAGGAAAATTTACCAAAATGCAATAGTCAAAACTGCATTTATATGGGTTAAGCCGTTTCTGAGATTAGCGTGCACAAAGCACAGACAAACAGACAAACGAAAAATAAAATTACTTTGATAAATGCCCCCAATAATATATTATTTTCAAATGTCTTCCATATACAGACAGCGATCAGTTACATCTTTATTATATGTCGATATAGATAGATTTAAATATTATATATTAGGTTCGTTTGAGTTAGTGTAGTTTTACACGCAACATGGATTTTCTCTAAAATGTAAAATAAGTACTGTCTTAACATTCGGCTTTTCTTAGCTAACACTACAAAAAAGGTTTTAATATATTTTCTATACTTATACAGTAAAAAAGTAAAATAAAACGTGCATTAAATGCTTGAATAAAAAAAGGCATATTACTAACGGGCTACTCCAACTTAGTTATAAAGGAAATATGATTTCCTGAAACCCGCCTTAGTAGAATTATAAGCATCCTTTCTGAGTGGATGTCTCGATTATATATATATTTTTTCAACATTCTTTTAATAACATAGTTTTACGTATATCTATGTAAGATAATCATTCAACGCTAGTTTGACATGAGTTTGAAAACTTGCACAAGTTGCACAAGTTTTACGCATATACTGCATCTATACTAATATCATAAAGTGTTTGTTTGTTTAAACCACTAGCCTTCGCAAGTACTAGAAGGATTAGAATAATATTTTCTGATTACGATAGGTAGGTTCATGAGAAACCTGCCTATTAAAGAATGTGTGAGCGCTCCCGCTCCTGCTTCCACTTCCGCTTCTGCATCGCTCCCGCTGCCGCTCATAAAATTTTATTTAGCAAATAAATTAACTTACAATAGATATTTACAAGTTATTTTCTGTTTTTAAGTCATGTGAGGACTAGTTTATATAATATTTAATTTATTGAAGAGGATTACTTAGTATAAGGATTTCACTTATCATAGACCAGTTGTACGTATTCTTAGGCGCTTAATGGCAATCAATTAATGACAGTTTTAGCTAGATAACTTTTTAACTAACTTTCCCGTATATAATTTGAAAGCACAGTTCATTATTCAACAAAATTATTTACTGAACGAGATTAAATGAGTCTCTTCCGCACCCTTTCGCGCCTGCGCTACCGCTCCCGCTTCCATTACAACTTCACTCACACTCTTATAAAAAATAAGTACTTCTAATTCCTATGTTAATTTAGTTCACTTGGAGAATACATAATTATAGTTCTAAGTGAATCATCTATTTACTAAATAAAAAATGAAACGCGGAAGTTTAAGTCAAAGCGGTAGCAGGAGCGGAAGCGAAAGCGGGCAGAGAAAGGAAGCAAGAGCATTTGTGTTGTTTGTATGTTTGTTAGTTTTGCAAAATTGAAATATTAAAACACGTGACATAGAAAAAAAATTTAAACTATATTCACTTATATGGACGTGTAAATGACCGAGTGAATGAGTTACCATTCATCCGCACGCTCATTCAGTAAATCATTTCTTAAGTCATTTTAATTTTCTCTTAAATTGTGCGTTCAAATTATATAGGTACTGTAAAAGGCAAAATATATTTCTATAAAATTGTCTTCATAATGAGGAAACTTTCGTAAGTAATTATTGCCGTAAGTAATAGTACTTACTACAAGTTCGTGTTTTATTTTTTTGATTTTTTTTTCATGCCATATTATGTATTATTTTACAATGCGATTCTGGATTAATTATGGACACATATTATATCATATACATAGTACATAGTAATGCGGACTTTTTGGATATATTCTATATTATATTCAAAACAGTATTCAATAAATGAATCCCTTTATTAATTAGATTCCTATGCATTTGTCACTAAAAATATTAAATGCGGCCATACTTTGTCAGAAAGTAATGTGGATGAATAGCTTAAAAATGATCACAGTCACATATATTAAATGTAGTGGACCTGACCCGGAGTGCCGTTAAGCGCTTAAGTTTAAATATAACTTCTCTATGACAAATGAAACCGTTATATAAAATAATCATCTTTAAAAATATGAAATTAACTTCTAACCGTCTGTCTGTCTGTTTGTTTACCTGTGTAAATGTATGTTTCAGGTATAGCCTGAAGCTTGGACGGATGATGCCTAATTTTTATCAACACACCACACGGGTAAAGTCGCGACAAGGAGTTAGTTTAAGACATTTTTATTTCTCCTCTCTGGTAACAGTAACAAAGCGCAACGTTGAGTTTCGCCACTCAACTTGCAATATCTCGAATTCGAGCTTCGAATTCGGAAACAGAGAACAGAGTGTCTTGACACTAGGTTATTTTTGGCAACATTTTTATGTGTAAAAAAGCACGAATCTTTAAATTATATTATCTGTAAGTAAATAATATCTCAAATTTATCGAGTTTGAGTATAGACGAGTTAGTCACGTTTGGTTTTGTGTATTACAATTAATATTAAACGTGGCTAGAAGTAATTCCTGACTCGTAATTTCCAATTTAGGGTTGGAGTATTTAACATAAATATTGCCATGAGTATTTAAATAACCAAAAGCTATTTAAATATATAGTATTTTAAGATAAAAGTTTAAAGATAATTTGATAACAATGTAATAATTGTGTCCTTAGTGAACTAAATAAAGCAAAATAAACAATACGATACCCTTAAAAAAGAAATATTTTCTTGATTTTATTAAAAATGAGATCAAAATAAAATGTTTCACGTTTTATTCCTAAGAGTGTAGTCAAAAAGAATACATAGTGTCACTTATAATTACTATTTACGCATAAACTAAAATTATTATGTTACAGCGCTACATTAGTCCATGACTGCGCTACTACATGTATAGGCGTGTGGGCGTTATAAGAGATATTATTAAGGAACTAAGGATTTATGTAAAGTATTAAAATTCACTTAAAATTATTACATTAAGCTGAAATCACTCTCATTATTATAGGTGTCAAAACGGAGACTTGAAAATATTTTAAAAATAATTCCCCCGAGTTGTTTAAAGTAATACTTATTTAAATTCAATTCTTTGCGTAACTTGTAAGTGGGACTTTACAATATAAAAAACCTACACATGATTTGGTGGCATGTTTTGATGGCACACGAGATGTACCAATCGTATATATTACCTAATATATTGACGAATAGAACAAAAAAAATCACGAGCTTATTCCCAACTATTGTACAGAAATCTGTAGTTCTTTTGAACTCAAAAGAAAAAAGCATATCAAAATTATAAAATTCTAACTGAAAAACTTCATACTTCTTCACTTACATGTTAATCCTAGCCACCCATCTCACATGTCCTCAAGTTAAGCTTCCGTACAAGGAGTACCTACCGGTAGTAATGAAAGTCTGTTCAATTACTTATGAATGTTAAGAGCTTAGACAAGATCTGGCGCCACACGCGTACTTTTATAGATCACTCGAGATTAGAAAACCAATTATGTACCTACCGATGTTCTTTTTGTAACTTGAGCTACTCAAAAATTGACTTCGTGGCGCTATGATTGACCAAATTAAATAGTTATGAGTTCTCATAAAATACAGGTTTAAGTTTTTATCAAATATAATATTATAGTATTGGTATATGTGAGCGTATGCATTTTCAATTTTTTCGCTTTGTTACCTGAGTACGTTGAGTAGCGTTGAGTTCCGCCACTCAACACGCAATATCATGTTGTTGATTATTAAATCTGTTTTTTTTTTAATTCAAATTCATTCTTTTTACAAGGTATTGCAAAAAAAAATTGGTTTTCTAAATCTATGGATATAAATATTAGATATCCTTAGTAAAAATAGAACATAATAATTATTCCAACACTAATGAGACGACTAAAAATCTAAAAATAATAAAATACTGCCCATATAATTTCTTAGTTATCACATAAAATTTTCATTGATAACTGTATTAACAGTTAAATATTTAATTTAGCTGATAAAATCAGAACTTAAATGGTTCGTATAGACTTAGAGATTTCAGCGAACAGCTAAGCCGTAGTAAGTATACGCTGTCATGAGTAATACTACAAGTATTTTGTCTGAGTAAATCGCTCCAGAATTTATAATACTTCAACTCGGGTTCTACAGAAATCAGTATATATATAGGTATATAATACGTATCGCAATTTTAGGAATATATATAATACGTATCGCAATTTGTTAGGTTCATCATTTTTCCTGCATAGCATAACAAGGTAGACGGAGACAATCTAATACGAACTTATCTAAGACACTCTGTTTCGAGTTCACTTTCCGCCCATACTCTAGACGTTGCGTGTTGAGTGGCGGAGCTTAACGGAGCGCTTTGTCTTACTAGAGCAGAGAGCAGAGAGAGATGAATGAAAATAATATAAATATAATCATTCCCCCCCAAATGGGAGTTCGAACCCACATCCAAATCACGCCACGACGGCTTCACCGTAACAATTTCGTTGAATTATTTAAGTTTTTATTAAATATTATTTAATGTCTTTGACGTGTGATATTTGTAGATATTTTTCCTGCCTAGTTATACAAAGCACACGCAGAATATTAGGAATTGTGACAAATATATATATATATATATTGCATTCGGGTGTCACCTGATGGTAAGTGATCACCGTTGCACGACCCATGTAACACCAGAAGAGCTACAGGGATGTTGCCCGGCCTTTAAGGTGGGAATAGACACGCTCTTTTGAAGGTACCCATGTCGAATCGACCTGGAATCACTGCCGATGGTAGGCCATTCCACAGTTATGTGACACGCGGAAGGAAGTTCCTACGAAGTCGCACAGTAGTAGAGTGCCACATATCCAGATGGTGAGGAAGAAATTTCAGTCTGTTACGTACTGCGGTTGTAAAATTCAAGGGTAGGAATCCAAGAACAAGTCAAACACAGTTCCCCCCAGAACACTCCCAATGATAAATGCGGTAGAGAACGCACAAAGAGGAAACGTCTGTACGCAACGCCTAAGTGTCAAGCCTTTCACAGTACTCAGTTTCATAGTATTCAGTTCTTTGTTTTGACATTATATATTTGACAGCAGTACAAAATACTTCACAAATAAGGATAGATGAACCACCAATCTATCACATACCAGTCAGTCCCAGCAGTTCGTCTCACTTTATATAAAAGTGAATAGTATGTATGATATTGATTATTAATTGAATGCATTAATTCCTTTAAATCCATATTCCTTCGTCCGTATAGTTTTTGTGATAATACGTTGAAAGTTCTCGTATATATATTAGCAATTTTAATATGCAATAGTAGTTTGATTAAGTGAATATAAGGATAATAATTGTTCTTTTATCCTTATATTCACTTTGCTTGCAAAATACACTATATTTTCCGCCTCTACAGATTTAAAATTTCATTATTTTATAGAACTTTTATAAATACAAATTCTTTTCTTTGTAGCTTTACGCTGTTTCCCGCATAGCAGCGAGAACCTAATGTCAACAAACTCCGTTCTCTACTTTCCACCCGAAATCGAGATATTGCGTGTTGAGTAGAGGTACTCAACGTCGGGATTTGTCTTACCAGAGCGAAGAAATAGAAATAAATTACACATAATTATTTTGAAATTTTGAAATGAACTATTTTTAACCGGACTAATCGCGTATATTATTAGTATTTGAAAATACATCGCAGAAAACCCGACCTTTCGAACATTTTACAGTATCATGTGGCATTTGTGTGTCTGTAATTATGAACTTACAACAAGTGGCAGTAGTTATGTAGAACGAGATGACACATAATAGAAAAGAATGGCAGAGTTGGAGGAGGCCTTTGCCGACTAGCTTACAGATCTAGGCAAGATAACAAAACAACAGATATTATTGTCAATGGATCAAAATGAAATCTAAATAGTTATAGCCTCCAAAAAGTAAATAAGTCTTTTATGAGTCTGGTTTGCCTGAGTGAGTATACGCATATATTATATAATTCCGAAACCTATGTTAGTTTTGCCACTGCAGAAATTTAAAGCCACATAAAAACAATATTAATAAGTAATGCTTATTATAATAACTATAAACCAAGTCTCAACACACTCCGTTCTCCATTTTCCGCCTAAATTTAAGATATTGTGTGGCGAAATTGAACGCCAGCTTAATTTTGTCATTAGAGCAGAGAAATCAAATATATTTATATATTTTTTTTTGTGATGGTTTTTTGTGATGGGCTCTAGGGTTGGTTCGTTTCGCTGACGGAGAAAGAAATGAATTATGATTATATATTTGCTTAACGATTTTGACAAACGAATATCATATCGTAAAAAAATTATATCTTTAGGTTTTTTGAAGTTTACTAAACTCGTCGTACTGTATGAAAAAATAGATACCTTTATACAAGATTTCAAGATTGAATCTACTAACAACGTACCTAAACCAGCGCTGTAATAATTGAGCTAACGAGAACTGTGCTGGTGAAAAGTACTGCGCTATTAAAAATTTAAATTTAAATTATGACTTTTAGTAAACTATTGAATTTCTTTGATATATTTACCGTCACCCGCAGATAATTGCAAGGCCTGGTGAAAAATGTTATCCGGTAGGTATAAGTTTAAAATTGTATATAACAAAGCCATGAGAGTCGATTTAAAAGTGCTTGGAAAAGTCTATTTCAATCAAGGATATTTTTAATTTGAATTCCCTTACCTGACATAAGTTTTAATACTACGACATTATTTAAATGTAAATTGACATTTTGATAAGAAACTTGAGTGGTAGAGTGTAAACGTGGTAGTTTGATCGGGTACAAGTCTAAAGCCCAAGTGAAATATTCAGTGGCGAGGGCGGCTTGAAAGTAGGTATCGATTGGTGTCTATTGAGTAGTATACACAAATGTACTTATATATAAATGTTTTCGATTTACTTGGAAATAGTAGTTATTTAATGTTTTTTTAATTATTTTGAAATATTGTTCTAAACTATGAAAATCCATACTAATATTATAAATGCAAAAGTAACTCTGTTTGTCTGTCTGTGCCGTTATCGCGGTCAATCCACTGAACCGATTGTGATTAAATTTTATATAGAGATAATCGATTGTCTTGGGATGAACATAAGCTACTTTATCTCTCATATTTAATGTTTTTCTAGGATTTCATTGTTTTGTGAAAAGGACTCCCACGCGGGCGCAATCGCGAGCGGGTCGCTAGTTATGTATAAACAAGCAAAATTATTATAATTTAAATTAGGAAACAGTTGAAAATGCACTCGTGGTATAAATGGGACGTTATTGGCGGCACCCGATAGTTGTAGCTGCAAAGTTCAGGAGATTTGACTCAGGAAATACATATATTTCAAAAAATACATATATACCAATGATACTTATGATCAAATTTGGATCAAATAAAAAAAATCTTCCTCTTTTTTTTATTACAATACTTACTTTATAACAATACAATTCTATCTCGAGTCCAAATAAGACTTTTCAAATATATGTACCTACTTGTTATTTTTGACTTTTATCTCCGTTTTTATAATCATTAAAAGACTTAAATTATTAAATAAAAATAGAAAACAGCCAAAAATTGATTATGTAGTAACATAAACATCAGTCCCAAATCACATTAATCCTAATCAACAAAAAAGTGATTATTACAAAAGCTATATTCAATAGAAATAACAATGTGTAAAGAAAGAATAAAGCAGGCTATCTGTGATAATCATCGGTCATTACTGTCAGGTAAATACACGTATGAACGTATGATTGGAAATTATAACAATTTCACCCAGAGCGTCCCTGTTATTGACTTGTGAGAATTATGAAGACAGTTTAAGTTCTATATTACGCGGCAGTCGGCAGAACATGACATTGTTTTGCATATTTATTACAATTTCTATACTACGCTTGTAGTTTTATATTTTTCACTTGACAATTTCATATTATGTTAAATTTTTTTTTTTAAATTATGGAATTTCAGTTTTCAATTATATTCTTCTTTCTTTTCAAAGATCCGATTAAGCTGAAATATTGCATACTCGTTTAGTTTGTCATATTTATAGCTTATTTGCACTAATACGGCGGACTTTTAAAATGACGGACTAGTTATTTTTTATGCACTCCCTTAATATTGTTGTCAAATGAAGGGACTTACTGAGGAGAACTTATCGAACTCTTTCCGATAACTGATTGAGTAAAATTTTGCAGACTCATGTAAGTAAGTTTATGGTATCATCGAGCTGATTTGTTTATGGAACCTGAATGTAAAGAATGAGGACAAACAATCTGAACATATTTTATTTTTAATTTCTTTTAGCTTTACGCTTTTTCCAGGGAGAACCTAGTGTCAAGATACTCAGTTGTCCACTTTCCACCGTGTGCAGTGAGTAGTGGGACTCAACGCTGCGCTTTACCTTTAATACCAGAGCGGAGACATTCAAATATTTTAAATCATTCCCCCTAGATGGAATCGAACCAACGGCCAATCTCACTTATAATCAGACGCTATCCCACTGCGCCACGTTGGTCTCTCTATTTTAATTACAATGAAGAAATATTTTTTAAAGACAGAGTAAATAGTAAAAAATAAGTTAAAAGAAAACAAAACTATTTTTTATTAAATTAATTTAAAAGTTAACAGTAAAGATGAGTTTCCAATATACATATAATATAATATGTTTATTATAAAGTCAAATATTTAAAGCAATAACTCCTCGTACGGTGTTATGTTATCATAAGGGCGTATGCGGATAGATTAGTTCTACGAACGTAGGTAATAAAATGCCTACATTGAAATTTAAAAGCTTGACGTGTTACACGATCGGTTAGTGTACTTAAGTTGCTCGAACTATGAAATTTTAATGTAAGTAAGTTATTATATCTTGAAAACGCCTAAATTACTTGTATTTTTATAATTTATTGAAAGTAATAAATAATAATTCAATCTGACAAAAAAGAAATAAAAATAATTATTCTAATGAATTCTACTTTGTATCTCATCTCATGTAGATATCTGCTTACAGAGATGCTTACAATAAAAATAAGCCAGCAAACTTATAAGAATTTGAATATAGCTCGGTAAGAACGTATTTCTTAAACGAGAAGAGCGCTTGGGTTTCCAACAGGTGCGTGTTCGTTTCCACTACGTTTCTAAATATTACTAGGTGTCGTCGCGTAAACAACGCGCCTTAGCAACGCGTATGTCAAAAACATGGTAGTCTGGATAATATTTATTTTATTAATTTAACATATTTCTCATGTATTACTATTCGATTTTCTATCGACTACGATTCTGTAAGTGTTAAGTATTTTTTTTTATTTAATATAGTTTACGTATATTTTTATTTCCGTGTACTCAAATAAAAAGAAAATTTCTTCTAAATTACAAATTCCGTGAATTTTGCCAACACAGTAAATATCAGAATACATCGTAATATTAGTACAAAATTTATTTCTATACTTCAATATGTAAAACAATATTGTATTTTACATTTATACGCTGAAATAAATAATATCATCAGCATCTCAGATGCTTATGCTGATCAAAGCGATGGTTGTGGGTTCGCTTCCTTCTCGTGGAAATGGTAATATTTATTTAGTGTCATTCACGCACTTAGAATATGAAAAATAAAATTTAAATAAATGCAAGACAAAAGAGAATGCTAATTCGCCTCTCTTAC
Organism: Podotricha telesiphe; assembly: GCA_038994665.1. NCBI lineage: Eukaryota > Metazoa > Arthropoda > Insecta > Lepidoptera > Nymphalidae > Podotricha > Podotricha telesiphe. Next base: position 375,676 of record JAOYRR010000103.1, read on the forward strand.
CAAACGATTATTCTTAGAAATAATCTTTATATAACAGAAATTTGTATAAATCTCTCTACAGACAAACAAACATATAAGAATTTCGACGTAGCTGGATTAAACGTATGGCTTAGCGGTTATAACGATTGGGCGGTTTCCAATAGACGCGTGGTTGAGTTACATGTTAAAGTTAAATTTTGTATAATAAACTAAAATTTAGAATATATTTAATTTATATTCATTTTTCCTTCCTTGCTAGGTGAGATGCGACGCCAGTAAACGATATATTGAATTCGGGCAGAGAGCGGAGAACTGACTATTTGGCCAATACGTTCTCTCTGTGAACCACAATAAGCGAGAGTGGATACAAGCGTGAAGTTGCATTACTGTATACATCCAAAAAAAGTTTATCTGCCAACTTGTAACATCATCTAGGTAAAATCACATAATAAAATAAAAAAAAATTATAATACATACCAAAACTTTTCGTATATAAAAATATAATAAATTTCTAATCTTTAAAATATTTTTTTAAAGTTCTAATCTATTTGTTAACATTTATCTTAATACCAATTTCATTTTAAAGTAGCCAATTATGCACATCCAGAAAATATATTATATTCATAGTATAGAATGAGATGCATGAGACTGTGACTTACTGATGTAATTCAATCACTAATAGTGACAATAAAAAACAATTGATTTTTTCTTTGAGATTCGAATCCACGATCTCTTCATATTATTAACAATCAACACCTTGGTAACGACAAGATTGCACACATAATTCATAAATCATAGAATACATAGCGTTGGGCGGGAAAGACCGCTGATTGGTCGCGGTTACCGCCGTATACGGGATACGCTCGCGGATCGTATTTCATTGCGTGTGCGTCGATTCAAGATTATTCTATGCTATAGTTAGATTTTTCTTGCCTTATCAAGATTGTTTAAAGCTTATATTACTTGCTTGTTTTAGAGTTAAATGTGAAGAACTTAATTTTTGTAATTGTCTCTAAATATCATACGTTATAGGTTAAGTTTTTTTAAATATAGAAAATAAATTTATTATCAAGCGACTCCTGGATTTTTTTGTTATATATTAGTCTATTTTATAAATCTGAATGGAAACACGTCTCCATTATACATTTTTATTGATTATAAGAAACATATGTGTAAGTCAATACCGTAATATTGTGCCACATTACTGTGAAATGAATGAAAATGGACACAATATCCTTGACATTAAACACAAAATAAACTATGACAAAAAGTTTACTAATGAATAGTGATTGTATTATATAAATGACATATCATTAGTCATCGTAGTGCAGATGGACAGGGTCTAACTATAATCGATCAATCGATTGTGGGTTCGATTCCTATTCAGACAAATGATTATAATTTTAATATTTTTATTTCATAGCTCTAGTTACAACAAATATTTCTGACAGGAGAAAATCAAGCGTTATTACATTTTGAAATAAACAACTAAACGTTTATTGAAATTCCTTAATTGGCGCGAAAGATATGCCTCTGTATAACCAAAACAAATAACAATCAAAAGACATGTAAAAAAGGAACAAAAGCACAAAAAATGTACAAGTTATGGATTTCAGTCAGCCTGCGTTACGCCACACATCCACCTCAGCATCTTCATTTTCGTGACGTTGAGCTCCTGAGCGTGCCTAGACAGTACTGGCCAGCATTTGCTGCCGTATAAGAGAACCTTGAGCTTGGGTGGTATTCTGCAGTCGCAGACTACTCCTGTGACCTCACGCCATTTTGCCCAAGTAGCGCTTATTCGAGCTTATCAATGCCTCCAGACTCGTGCAGAATAGATCCAAGGTACATGAACTTTTCCGACTAAATGGCTGATTCAGGACCTATATGGATAGTGCCAGAGTCACTCGGTCTTCGATACATTAAGTTTAAGACCGCCGTTCTCAAGCGTACCCTTCCATAGGTTCATTCTCTGCTTCAGCGTCGACCGGCTCTCGTCAATGAGCGCTATGTCATCAGCATACATCATCGACCATGGAGGCTGGGTCTGGAAATAAGCCGAGACAGTATCTAGCACTACATTGAACAAGAACTTGCTAAGAGCTGAGCCCTGGTGAACCCCTACCGAAATCGGGAAATATTTCGTGTCGCCAACAGCAAGCCTAAATACTGAAGCGGAATCGCGGTACATATATTTGATAATGTCAATATAGGCCTCAGGGATTCCTTTGGATCGCAATGCCCACCAGATGCATTGACGAGGCAGCAGTCAAAGGCTTTGCAGATGTAGGAATGCAACATACAGAGTTTTCTTTTTTTTTTCTCTGTATGCCTCCATCAGAGTTCTGTGGGCAAATATGGCATCCATGGCGCCCGATCTTGGCTGAAATCCATATTGACATTCAGAGACAGTACACTCTCGGCGAAGCCTGAGGTCGATCATGCGCTTAAAGAGCTTCATGATCTTAATGCCCCTATAAATACTATAATCTTGAACACTGTCCCTGCCTTTATAAATAAGTGCGAAATGAACCCACACCCATCGCGTTCCCAGTCAGACGTGACGACATGTGACAACACTGCGCCAATTTATTTTGTTTTTTTTTCGATTGTATAGTATGCTGTTGGCCTTAGTGGCCCCTACAGCGTCACCGAGTCTTATGAGAGGCCGAGTTACAAGAGCTCCGACCTGCGTGTAGAGACCTCGAGTGGAAGCCATCATATTGCTTCCATGGTGTCGCAAGGGCGCATCAGGTGAAACTTGAAGCACTACGCCACGACGGCCTCATGGATTAATATTGTAATAACAAAGAAAATTAAATAGAGCACGAGTTAGGAACGTGGGCGGAGAACCATCGCATACGCATTCAAACACTAACGGCAGCAATTAAAAGAAAACTAGAGCAATTGAGTTGTTTTCAACGTGTGATTGTGTTTTAATGTGTTCTTATAAATAATATCAACTAAAAAAGTATTTTTTCTTTCATATATGATTTGTAGGTCAATAATTTAGCAACTATTTTAAATAACAAATTTTTCCTCATTTCTTCTCGGCCACTTCGAGTATTGTAATGTTTTAGAATAAATACACGTATCTTGATTTCAGTACAGTTTTTTGACAGTTGACACAATTGTCTACTGAGTGATGTATCACTGGACTTTCTATAAGAATCATATAATTCACTCTTATAATTTTTATTTCAGCTTTTTACTTATTCTCACATACTGCGATATGCCTAGCCTATATATGTTTTTCAATTTCCTAAGTGCGTGAATAACACTTTAAATAAAAAAATGTTAAAAATGCCTAGCCTAGTTTCCTAATTTCCGATACTGCATGTTGAGTGATGTAGCTTAACGCCGCACTTTTTCTTACCATAGCATAGAAAGCTTTTCTTTTTAATATGTTTTATTTATATAGATTGTAGTTCGATTCACACTAGGGACTTATTAAAATTCCCAATCAATTGCGTCACAATTAAATGATAATATTTATATCTATTGAAATAATTCACAATTATCCAGGATAATTTTATCAAAATGTAATTTTTAACTACAATAATTAATAACAGTTACTTTCTCTCAAATCATAGGTCACTCACGGGTGGTTAGCATATAAACAAATGAGTTCACCGTAACCGTAACGAAACAGTAAACCGACATTAATCCAGTAAAGTAAACTAAACGGCGGAAGCAAAAACGATTATCGGCTAACACAACAATGTAATGTACGCTGCCTTAGGACATGGGTGGCAACTGGTGAGTATGGTGCAGCTGTAATATACTTGAACGTACTGGCCTAAATATAAACCTTGGACGATTTCTAAGAGGTGCGGGTTCGAATCCAGCTGCGTTCTAATTATTACACGTTTTCTTAAATTATGTTTATCAATTTCCTAAGTGTGTGATTAACACTTTAAATCATGTTAAAAATAGCCTAATTATGATGAATACAATGTGTGAAAAATACAATAGAATATTAATCAAATGTTAATTTTTTCGTCGTTACATATCTTATATCTATATATTAATAACACGTCACGTAGTAAAACGTTTGATTTTTCATATAAAACTCGGGACCTGAACCCGCGAAGAAGCTGTCGATTCGGGTCTCGTTATGTTTAATTAATTAATTAATTAATATTTTGCACGTTTCCTATAAATATTTGTATAATATAACTTAGGTTAGATATAAAAAGAATAAAAATTATCGAATAGTCAATTATTTTAAAAGTAAAAAATTTAACGGAACGTACCGTACTAAAATTGAGTTACACGCTTCTTTGGTTGTGAGGTAAAACAATAAAAGCGTAAAATGTTCTAGAAACGTGTATTAACTTAATTATATTTGAGGAGAAATGAGGAAATAATCATAATTAATTAATTGAAGACTTCCATTGATAAAGTTGTATTTTGAAGTATCGAGTTCTATGCATAAGTTAACATTTTTTAGTTAATTATAAGCCTTAAAACACTCTTTGCCATGTTTTAAGATTTTTTCTTAAAAAAACAATAATTCAAGTTTTTATTAAAGATTGGCAACGAAGAAATTCATTATATTTATTGCATTTGCAGCCTCCCGCTTTTTCCCGCATAGCACGATAGGCAGAGAGCACCTCCACTCCGCATCCTGTTTAGTTGCAGAACTCTACGCCGCCCTTTATCTTGTCACCAGAGCGTAGAAATTAAAATACTTTAAATATAATCGTGCCCCCAAGTGGGAATCTAACCCACGACCATAGCGTATACAGCCTGACGCTGTAACACTGCCCCAGGCCCGATGAATGGATGATGAATGATGGATGGATAACATAGATGGAATAAACTTTATTAAATTAGAATACAAATAAAAAATATTCTAAATATAACTTAAATTTCTCAATAAGTATTAAGCTTCTATTTTCTGCCGAACTAGAACGTTGAATTATTGTTTATTAAGAGGATTACATTTTTCTTTACGTTATATTTTCCTGAAATAAATATAAGATAACGAAAAAAGCTTTTTGTACAATATAATAAGAATTGCACAATTATTTAATCTGAGGCTATCGTGGAACAGCGTCTAACTATTACAACGGGGTGTATATAAGGTTCTATCTGACTAACCTGCTATTCCGGAAATGAGCGTGAAGCTGCAATTATTTTGTCTAACTTAGCTATTAACTATATAACTATCTGAAAGGTATTTGAGCTTACAAATAGTTGTAGGCTGTGTGTAGGCGATAGCGCATATACACAGTCTAGTTACGACTACACTATAATTTTGTACATAAATTTTTATTTAAGACAGGGAAAGACAGGGAAAGACTGTCTGTACTTCACTTGCTGCCCCACTTCAATCCCGACTGTTGGCATAACTCGATGGCATGCTTTGTCTTAGCATAGAAATTGATTAAGTCAATATAATCAATTCTCTGAGTAAAGATCGAACCTACTACCATAATGTTTGCAGTCAAAAGCTGTGCCACGTTTGACTCCAAGGGTATAGGCTATATACCCTTGGAGTCAAACGTGTACTGGTATACATATTTTGTACTAAATTATTTCACTACTATGTAAAATCTAAAGAGTTTATTTTTTTTGTGCAATATAAATCATATTGGAATAGAATCTAATGAATTTTAATTTACAGCCGCTTCCTCTTATGTGGCAAAAATATGACAACGTTTTATATTATGAATATAAAAAAATTAAATTTTGTGGATGAATATATTAATGTGGATATCCCAACTTTTAGATAAAATTAATTAGTAATAAAAATGATATTAAATAAGAACATTTCAATAGACGAGGAAAAACTAACGGAGTAACTTGCCACTTGGCAGACTGCCTATTCATAATCTAAAAAGATATGTACAAAAAATATCTACAGATAATAGATATATATATAAAAACGAAAGGTCACTCACATCACGAAATATCGAAAACTGCTTGTCAAAGATGAAATTTGACGCGGAGGTGGTTTACAGTAAGTATGTAAGTGGTTTATGGTTCATGTGACAGGGCCGGATTAAGGAAATCTAAGGATTTTAGCAAGTTTGAATGAATTTTCGCAGAGAGTCGCGGGCAACAGCTAGTAAGATAATAAAAATAACAAAAATCCATCACTACATAACTTTTTCATTCACACACACGCAACAGTAGCAATAAAACGAATATTCCAACCTAATTCATTTCTCAAGCGGTGCTAGGAAGGCGAGATGGCTTAGCATATAGGTCGAGATTCTGGCCCACTGCCAGTGTTAGTCACTAACTCATGACGCCTGCAAAGGTTACGTTACCGGGAAATTTTTAATGGTGAGCTGATGGGTACTTATTGTTTGGTTTATAGTGGCCTTGCTAGTTGAAAATTTGTATTACATATATATGCGGGCTAGATATGACTAAGCTTTGATATATTATAAACCTTTTTCAGTTTTTTCTCGCATATACCCCTTTTCTAGGCCATTACAGAGAAATTAGACTTTCCCTGTGTTAAGATATTCTGAAGAGCTGTGTAACTGCGGCTGCGCTTCTCCTATACAAATGGTGGCAATATAATGATTTTAAATAATAGTATTTTCCTAAATAAAAATTGTACGATTAGTACCACGACCACGTTTTTGTGATTTTTAATATATATCAGATTAAAACTTTAGGTTCATTTTGTCATAATAAAGAAATATTATTTTTCTAAAATACTTTTTATTTATATAACAAGCATATCTGTAACTTATCTATTAAATATCATCTATTGAGGTCGCCATGAACGCTGCAACGTCTGTGGCTCGTCCGTCATTCGGTAGAATGTTTCAGCGAGTCAATCGGTAAATATTTACCGCGTGAAAAACTGACCGCATAGTTTGAGTTACTGACTCGAAAAGGTAAAAAGCTATGTTTTGGACGCATTTGAATCTTGCCACGTTTATATGGAACGAGTAGCCCGCGACTTCGTTTACATAGACTATATAACGTAAAAATACGACCACTCCCCGAGAAAAATATGCCAAATTTCAGTTTTCTGCGCCCGGTAGATTCGTGCGTTGTCAGTCAATAAGGCAAAAAAATTATATATTAATTGTATGTTTATCAGTATGTTTTCTTAAACCGTCTAAATATTATTAAACAAATAATAACCTTTTGTGTTTATATTATAAATAAAAGTTTTCTATTATTCACACATTTCAAGATAACAAATTGCGTTTCCTTCCTCATTTTAAAGAATCACTACGAGTATTTTTTAGTAATTAGTTAATAGCTCCCATAAACATACTATTTATTCTTATTACTAATATCTTTTTTTCAAATTTATGACAAAAATTATGACAAATTTCTCCAAAAAACAATAAATACATTATGTGCCTCTGACTGTACATTGTTGTGGATTCGATTCCCTTTTGGGGGAATGATTATATATAATTATTTTCATTTCTCCGCTCTGGTACCTAAGGCAAAACGCAGTGTTGATTTCCGCCACTCAACACGCAATGTCTCGGATTCGGATGGAAAGTGGAAAACCGAGTATCTTGACACTAGATTTACTCAGGCTACAAAAAAAAATTGTGCCTTTTAAAATATATTACGAAGTGAACAATAATGTAAAGAAATCGATTCAAAGTTCCATCTAGCCCCAATAGATTGATTTCCTTCGAACACTGATTACAAATGTTTACATCATAACGACCTCGAATAATGTAGCTGTTGCCTTTTAGTTATATATTATATTCTCTTAGCTGTACTAATAGTGTGACCTTATAGTATTCTTAAATAATTAATAATAAGAATTAAAAATAATATTTTTTTTTACTAATGGCAACTAATTTCAATATTTATTATGAGTAATAGACGGCTATTGCAATGTTTTTGTTTGTTGAGAAGAATATTCGAAAGCTCGGGATTACCAGAGACAAGCCCTCATAGCCATGGAACGCCTAGTAAGGCGCCTAAGGGATAAACAACAGGCCACGTGCCACTTGATTTACACACAATTTGTCTAAAATAAGTGGAAAATTACAGAGTGCTTTAACACTTGATTTCCCTCTCGTTCCTTTACTTCACTAAATGCCGGGAATTATTGAATCATTTCAATCAATCAATCATCATTTATAAAAATAATATATCCAGTGGCAAATCTGTCTCGTGGTTACATTAGCACAAGTACGCCTACAAGGTTTTGGCAACCGAAACATAAATATTATTACTGAAACAGTCATCCCCTGTCGGATTATTATCACTAATTCCATTTCCACTACATCTGTTGGAAAAATAAATACTTTTATTGAGAAAATTCTTAAAAATTACTGTATTACTGTGTCAATATTAGTTAATTTATATAACCGGTGAAAGATGAAAGTCAATAACATTAAAAAAATAAAACAAATTACGAGCTTTACATTAAAAGATTGAGAATATTTTTTGATTTTAGTTTCTCATCGAAAAATATACCATGCTTCATATTCAAATAATTGAAAAATCTGCAATAAGTTATAAACTCTAAAAGCAAATCTTTTAAAACTGCACTCTGTAATTGTCCTCTGAAACTCGTTAGGCGTAAGATAAACGGTAGAAAGAAGCTATATTTAGGATTTTATTAAATAAGAGAATGAAAATGAACGTGGAAAACAGAGTGTCTTTACACTACGTTTTTTTAAACTGAGAAGGTAATATAATTATTTGAATAGTGAAAAACAATGCTCTATCAAGCTACCTTTATTTATAGAATATGCCCTACCTTTTTAACGTTTTTTTAACTCCACTCTAGCAGGGTTGGATTGAAAAGTTGAAAAATAAAACGAAAACATTTGCGTACATAGTTCTAAAACTCCCTACTTGTACCTTTCTTTCTTGCGATCAGAAAGATTTATAATTCAATACATGAAATAAAATCCATTTTTGAAAGTTCACAAAACAAAAAAATTAAAAACACTTTCTGAGAAGTGAATGTGTGTTAGCAAGTAACAACGCAGTGGTTCGGATCGCCGGCATTTGGCTAGACGTGCCGAGGTCATCGTCTTACCACGTCGGTACACTCAGACAAAATAATATCTAAAAAAAAAATTATTTACAATACTTATAAGCGAAATATATTAATAAGATTTTGATACTAATAGAGTAACATTTATAAGTAAAATATATTTATAAGATTCTTATTTTTCCTGTAATGTTGCATCGAGTGATGAACATAAAGAAAATATAATGATAACTCACTTTCTTTGTAGCGAAACTCAACGCCGCGCTTTATTTAACCAGACCAGTGTAACATTAAATTTCAAAGGCAAAATCATCGTACTCTTAAGAAATATCAAAACTGCACAATGATAGTGTAAATTTTAATGCTTTTATACCGAATTTCTATTAAAAAATGTAATACGAATGTTTATTTTTACCGTAGTTTATTTTGAATTTCGAACAAAATTTCAAACTACTGTGCATGTTTTAATTGTACGTCACTGCATACAGCCTACGTAATAAACGCCGCCCGCGCTCCCTGTACAAGTAACGTGTGGGCTGTTCGTTCCAGGGCATATTCTATAAATAAAGGTAGCTTGATAGAGCATTGTTTTTCACTATTCAAATAATTATATTACCTTCTCTGAGCAAAATAAGGATATTTAACAGTTTTAGTTAATTAATATGAAGACATGCATATATACATTGATATTAAAATATAAAAAGAGATTACTTTTTCTTATATAAGTGGCATACTTTGTCGCGTGTTTTAGGATGATTCTATTTTCATTAGTGTAAAGTCATTACCTTTTTCATTTCCCGCCTAATTAGAGACATGGCGTCTAACTTTCAAATGGTGTGTCGATATTGTTTAAAGTTTATTTTAATAAATAAAATTTTTATCTTTATGATTGTTTTATATTATTTATCACTTGTGAAGAAAGCTGTCATCATTTCATTATTTAATATAATTATTTATATTACACATAACCCATAACTTTTCTACATTTAGCTTTTAGCTTCACGCTTTTAAAATTTCTATATAATGTACTAAACAGGAAATGTTTTGTAAAATATATTTCATGATATTATCTGGCATTTCGGCAACGAATTAAGCATTACGCTACTCAAAACTCACTATTTCCAAATCAGGTGGAAATTGGAGACCGGGGTGACACTAGGTTCTCTGTGACTGTAGGTACTAAAATGCTATGCAGAAAAAAAACATTTAAGATTATATCACACTTGAATTTTCATATGAGATATCATTTTATTATATTGACTGTACATTTTCAGCGCACACGCACACACGCCACCTCTACTACACCATCTAAACTTGGCTTCAGTCCAAACGGCTCAGATAAGCATTGGCGACTTATCTCGCACCATGATTTTCATTATTTCATTATTCGAAATATGGTATATGTAACAAATTTGAAATGTTTATAACTCAATCTACTGTCTTCTTAATAATCACGGACGTGTTACATATAGGTCCGTAAATATGAAATGCATTTATTTAACGTAATCTAGTAAATGCGGTGCTTTTGGTATACAGAGCTTCCTGTGGTATAATAGATTTTTTCTATTCTACTTTACAATCATTTAGACATTAAAAGCAGATGGCGGAAGCTAATTCTGCTATTTCCGTTTTACATAAACCATTCCCTAATCACACATATACTACTACAGTGTGAATACAGCTTCACGCTTTTCCCGCATAGCCGGATTAGAGAGACCGTAGTGAGTGTGACCTGCACTGTGTTCTCTACTTTCCCAACGAAATCAAGACGTTTATTTTTGACTTTGTCTTATGTACCAACGTAGAGAAATAAAATATTTTATACATAAGCATTCCTCCGTGTTGGAATTGAACCCACAACCAATCGCGTTGTCAGCCAAACGCTGTCCCAACATATATTACTAAATAAGTAAATACAAAAAAAATATTTAAAAAATAGTTACCCATGGACCACACAAGCATATTTTTACGACATAATGGTATCAAGCGCGGTTAAACACATGCCGTTAGAAAACGTAAGAAAAATATATTAAAACCATTGTTCCGTAGTCCGCCTGTTGCGTCTTGGCATAGTACCAAAACACTCGAGTTTTCACACAACATCGGGTGTTAGAACGCTGTCTATAAAATTTTAATAGGGCCCGGTGATTTATATTGCAGTTGCAAAGTTAGACGTTGATTTAAATTTTTGAACTTTACATTAAATTATATTTTTTTTATTTGTTGGTTTTCATATTCTGATATATAATGTTTTTTTTATACTTTAGTGTTTTACATATTAATATACTTGAAATACATAGAATGTATGAAACTTTACTCAGTTAAAAATTATACGGAAACGGCAATATTTTTCAATATTTTTTCTTATTGTGTAATATTTTTGTGGTTCAAATACACTTTTGTATTACATACGTAAAGCAACGCGAATGTTACGCGTCTACGAGATCTCTAGTTTAAGCTGTCTTATGTTATAATTTTTATCGTTTACCTATCTCCTGAATTCACTTTGTACTACATTTGCCGTCCATCTCAGTGATATTATATGATAAGTGGCAAGTGAGTGAGGCAAGTGAGTAAGTGGCAAGTGAGTATATAATAAATGACAAGCACTATCACTTACCACTTATCACAATCATAGTGATATAATTTGAAAAGATAATATGTTATTTTCAAGCGAAAATGGGTCGAAACCGCAACCGCCTAAACTAAGTCTATATCTAGATAATTTCCAGTTGCATCACAATAGAATTTGATATATACCTACCTACCAATATGCCTACATTATACATATAGCTTACTCATATTTAAAAATAATAATAAATTTATATATGAATTTGTATATCAAAGCCAGTGTAAACGGGACGTTACAATTTTAGTTTACGCTTTAACTCTATGATTGACAGTAATTGAAGCTGGCATTTAAATAATTTTAACTCAGGAACAAATTGAAATAATGCTTTCATTTTGTATTATTATAAAAAATATATTGTTAAATCTTAAGCTTTACGAGCGATCCAAAACACACATAAATTTCAAAAAACAAGAGTATTATATAGAATTATTTAATTAGAGTAGTATATAGAATTTAACTTTATGTAATTTTTTTTCATTTTGTGTGACTCGTTCGAATTATTTGGAATAAAATTGTTTTATAATAATAATCGTTAAGCGTAAAATAGTTTTACTAATAAGCTTTGTCAATATAAAACAGTTTTAAAATAAATTAGAAAACCTTTTTTTTTTTCAGTTTAAAGCTTTTCCCACTTAGCTGGGTGAAATTACTGTCAAGACGCTTCGTTCTCCGTTTTCTTCCTGAATCGGTTTGCACAACTTCACAAGGCAAAAAAAACAGGTATGTCATTATTGGCACTACTTTGATTTAGATTTTTTCTCATTACTTTCCGCTCGAATGAGAGACATTACGTATTATAATGAGCTCATAAACATAATGTGATTTCAAAATAACCTGCGAACAATCAATAACTATAATTTACAGCGTAAAACATACATTTCATGATATCTGCCGCCACCGCCATGCAACGCGCTGCGCTGACGCATATCAAAGATGCGCGACGGCCATTTTTTCCATACTCCGTCCCGATTTGGCGCGCAGCCACAGACGCCGCCTGGCACGAGTCCAGAACCCCCACTTACCGTCCCCCGCCGGTGCGTCAGCTGTAACACGGCGAGATCTGCTGTCCAATGTGAATAAGACAATGAAAATTAGTAAATCTGAAAGCTTATAACTTTTGTGTTTCAGGAAACTTTCAAGGAGTTTTGGAAAGTTTTTGCTTGCTGGTTTTAGATGCTTTTGGTGTTCGAGATAATGCTGAAGCAATTATATGAAAGTTTCGTTATCTATTGACTTAAATGTATTGATTTTATGACAACAGTGAAGAACGGGCCTTTAATTTAATTACGTAAAAAATTGTATAAGAAACCCTTGTTCATATGCCTAAGTTCGGTGTAACATGCAAACTTTTCAGCATTATAGTACTAAATAATTTCACCACTTTGAAATTCATTATAAAACCAAGAAGAGAAAACATTTTATAAATCATAAAGTAGATATATCTACAGCCAATTCAATTTCTAAACTCTCGAGTATATCGACTTAAACATTTACATTTGGCGGTCTCTTTGAAAGGGAGGCAGGTGCTATGACAATGCACTCGAAGTAATGATTAGACAGAGTGCTATACTTGTAACATTTATGAAACCGTACTTCAGACAGATCTGGCTTTTAATACAGGGATGCAACTAAAGCCAAGAGGATAAAGGGAGTTAGCACCACCAATATCTATCTTTCTCTCTCTCAACACACCCACACACACACACACACGCACACTCGCATGCTTTTTATTGTTATGGTATTAAACATTAATAAATGTTATTTCTTTTAAGTAAGATTAGTATTTAGTATATATATATATATATATAAAAATTGGTTCAATAATTTCTGGAGGAAGGCCTTAACACAGTTTTTAACTAGAAGTTATTACCGAACTGTATTTAATGTTCTAATAAATATTTTTTTTTAGATTTTTTTTATTTTTATATAGTAGCAATATTAATTATGTAAATTTATTTTATTTGTCCTGTTTAGCTTGAGAGGCATTTATTTCATTTTAATTTAATATATATAAGAAAAAAGAGCGACGTAGCGCATTGGTTCGATATCCACTCGCATAAATGATTATATGTTAATTATTTTCATTTTTTCTCTAAGACATTTCATGGCGTTCAGATCCGCTACTTGCCACGCAATGTATCAATTTCAAGCATTCGAATCTCGATAGTCTAGTAAAGCAAAGCACGGCGCTAAATTCCGCCACTCATCAAAATAAAAATAATAATAACGATAAAGCGCGAAGTTGCTTGATACATTACCATGCGCAATTATTTATAAAATTTGCTAGACAAAATGCTGCGATGAGCTTTGACATCTAGTCGTATACTAACAAAATAGCAATTTTTCTAAATAAGTAGAGGAAGAAATTTTTAAAATTTAAACCTATCCTATATAAATGCGAGAGAAACGTACATATAAAAAAATATAATCTTTCTAAGATGCTTCTGAATCATATATGAGTTAGTTTACCGATTTTTAAGTACCTTGGTATTTAAAAATCGGTAAACTTTGGTTTTAAATATAAGTCGCAAAAATCACTAACAAACTCTTTGAGGATACCAAAATATTTTTTTTACAATAATGGTTTGTATTTTTTATTTTTTTTTAATTACAATCAAGAGTTTACTTGTATTCGTTTCAAGAAAGCTTTGCGGATTGTACTCAAGAGACGTATTAATGAGAGGCATTTGAATGTAACGCCGTAAAGACGAGATCTTAAATTCATTTAAATATCTTTGTAAAGAAATCCAAGAGTTTTGTTACATTTTAGAATTTAGAAACGTTGTATGTATAGGCTATCGTGGCGTAGTGTATCTGATTGTATATGCGATGGTTGTGAGTTCAATGTCCACTCGTGAGTATAAGTATACTTAACTTATAGTAATTTCTCTGATCTAGTGACAATTAGCGCGACGTTGAGTTCCGCCACTCCACATGCAATGTCTCAGATTCGGGCGGATAGTGAGAAACTGAGTGTCTTAGACTAAGTACTCTCTTTATGCAGGAAAAAACGTGAAGGTGAAAAAAAATATGTATTTATAGTAACCACACAATTTCTGTACAATTGAGTAAAGAAGTGTTTCAAATGAGGATATGTTTTTTTAATTTTAGGATATCTAGAGAGAACCTAGTGTTACAACATTCCGTTCTTCAATTATTATTTTTTTTTTATTTAATTTCGAGACACATTTCAATTTATATCAATTTCGAGTAGGAATCGAACCCACAATTATTGTGTATACCATGTGACACTTCAAAAATACCCATTATAGTAGAGTAATAAGGAAATTTGACTCATGTTGCAATTTGTGTTTTGAAACTAGAAAATTTATATTTAGAGCATGTACTTGTTCAGTAACGTCATTATCTGTCGAATGTCAGCTTTATAAATGCATTTTGAAAACAGGAACATATTTTTGGTTTTTAATATGACAGATATCATGACAGGTTATTATATCGCTTATGATCCTTAATTGGCGTAAATTATTATTATGACTATAGGCTTATCTTTGATTTGTAATTTGGATTGAAAACTTAAATAAACTCTTTCATAAATTATAATTAATTCATTTTATGGTTGATTTGGTTTATAGAACGCTTAACTTTTAGTTATATTTTTAGGCAGAAAGAAGGCCCTCCGGTCTCCACTTTCCGCCCCACCAATTTCAAGACATTGCGTGTTGAGTGGCGGAATTTAGCGCCGTGCTTTGTTTTTCTAGAATGGGGAAATGAAAGTAACTCAATATAGTGTGAATCAATTCCACGACCATTGTGTGACTGATCTATCAATACTAAATGAATAATTATAATCATGATATTTATTATATTTTGTAATTTCTACATATTTGAGACTAATAAGGTTGTAAAAACATATATACTGTTTTCAATTTTTATTCGTATTTCTTATATAATAAGCAAGTACAGATATATGTGTCTAAAGATTTTTTAAAGATATTTTAACATTTATGGCAATACGCATAAATAGAAAATGCCAATATATTAAAAAAAAATTACCGTCTCTAATTTTACATCATTAGATTATATTAATTTTACTTATATGAGTAATATTACGATATGAATTAGTGTATTATATTATTATATATTTTATAGGCATTCTGTCTATGTATTAGGAAGTGGTACAATATGCACTTTTAATTTATTTTTATAAATAACCAGTGTATATAAAAAGATTCCTATTTCTCCAAACCTAACCTATTGTCTCTGAAAAGATCACTGTTTAGCAATAAAATTGCTTTTCGTGCCTCACGTAAATATGTGACTATTACAAATGTAATAGTTTTTCTGTCGTTTATTAATAATTGTCATAAAATTATATATAAAAATAAAAATAATGATTACTTAACCTTTATTCCAAATAGTCTGTATTTTGTACGGTATTCCAGCATTTGTATAATAACAATAGATTGAAACTGATGTAAGCTGCATTTCCCTACTGTTTTAGTACAATGCGCTCTCCAAACTAAACCTGAATTTCGAAGGTATTACGTGTAAAGTACTACAGTAGTCTTTGGCCATGTAGGTAAGTAAAGTCCAACGAGCAGAAATTTCATAATGGAAGGAAGTGCCAAAATTTGATGACAGTGTAATTACTATCCGAAACCGTTATATATGGTTAATAACCATATGTAACGGTTTTGGATTTGAATTCCAGTCGGCTATATTTTTTATATGAAATTGTTATATTATTGTTCTCCCAATTTGATTTTGAGTGTTGGGTTTTAATTTTTATGAATATGAGAAGAATGTGATAAGTGATCTTGAGCAAGCACTTTCCTTTATTAATCCTTTTTAATATGTGGCACGGTACTTAAAAAACTAAATATTAAAATTAAATTACAAAAAAAATTTGTTATATTAAATAGTTTCATTTCACTTAATTTGTGATGATTTGTCATCTTTTTTATTATCTATAAGAGAATTAGGAGTAGAATTATTATGTAAAAAAAGTAATAATAAATAATAATAATCTATACTTGTTTTAAATATTAAAAATACCTCTAAAAATATATTAGCTAAAAAAACCATGATAATGCTATCGTGGCGCCGACATTGTCTTGTGTGTAAATGCGGCGTTGTTTGTAGTTCGATTCCCACCCGGGGAAATGAATTTTATTTAAATTATTACAGTTATTAGTATTAAATTTTATATATTAGTATTTAAGTTATATATATTATTTAAACTATTTTCTCCGCTCTGGCAAGACTTTAACTAGCTTCTCTATGATTTTGCCATGCAAGATTCTAAAAAAACTAACTTATTATATTAACTAAATATTTTCTTTTAATTAGAATGAATGCATATAAATATATAATTAAATCTCTTCTATTATTAGTACATAGGGCTTATGCGAACTAATTAAGGAATGTCATATCAGGTTTGAATGATAGATCCTCGCCAGTAGCCACACTATAGGGTTTAACTAATGCCTGTCTCTCAAACTTGACAGGAAAAGTGGCCTTGTCTAGAACAAACAGACAGTGGCTGAATCACCTTGTAAAGTCCATGCATGTCAGTTTCTCATATAGTGTGTAATTTTTTATTAACTTTGAAAATGTATTATCAAGATAATAATTACTGTTTAAAGGTATCTCTATAAAAGGTAATATAAACATTTGTTTTCGATGGCGCTTAGTTTTAATTGTATTAGGAGAAATAAATAACAACATTTTAGTATAGGAACACGTTCTGAAATATAGTGATGTTAAATTAAACTATCTTTTAGTTATTTTTATTGTTTTAAATTTCATGAAATGATTTTAAATTATTAAATATTTTAAGATATACAAAACGTATACAAATTTGAACGTATGGCTTAGCAGTTAGTCCACTTGGATGATTTCCAAGAAGCGCGGGTTCGTTAGAAAGTTTTCTAAAAGTTTTAGTTTTAGGTAAAAGAAGTTAAAATTTCTGTTTGAACTGCAGTATTCTTCATTTGAAATTAAAAAAAATATATTCGTGTAATGAACTTTTAAACAATGTTTCAATTGTCATATAAATTTATAAAAAAAATGTTATAACCATCATAAATAGAGAAATATAAATAAAAATAATTTATCGATATTTTTTACAAGTAACAAATATTTTTTTGATGAAAATATTTAAGATTTTCATCTTAATATTCTTTGTTTCGCAATTACAGTTCATTCATCATTCACAGTTTCAATTTATAATTTACTGTTTGTTTTTTATAAATATTCATTAACATTGTATTAAATATTTTATAATTTAATTTCTAGTTCAATCTACTAGAATAATACAAAGCTATACAGAATCTATATGATGTACAAATCCACATAACTGAATTGTCAAAGAGAGCCCGAAATCAAGAACTCAGCGCTGTACTTTCTGTTACCAGGGCAAAGAAATTAAAATTATTTGAATGTAATAATTTCCCAAGTGGGAATCGCACCCATAACCAATCGCGTTTACACACTGATGCTGTTCCACTGCGCCTCTATGATCATGGTACTCACTTTAATAACAAAGATCCCTTAAAACTGAAAAAATCTGCTTATTAAAAGCACTGTTTATTATAATTTTATCTTAATTATAATAGATTGTCAAATAACAAAGAATAATATGATACTTCCATCATTTTCTTAGCGAAATTACTTGAAAGTAGAGACTCGTGTAACACATCCGTTACAAAATTTCGTAGGGATAATTGTGTCATTTAGATTATTTATTTTTTCTTTCTTTAGTCTCTAATATACATAGATACGCAAAAACTAATATTTAAACTATATATTTGTAATTTTCATGCATCATGTGCGGTACTTTTCATATTAAAAAAAATATATTTTGGAAAGAAAGCCAAATAATTCGTTTCGTACATTTAAATAATTCAATTAGCTTTTTCTGAAATGATCTCAAGTTGAGTCAGCGGGCGTCACATTGAGCCGCAGCTGCCAAAGGATCTCATTTTACATTGCGCACGGCGCACGTGTCGCGCCCTTAGACCAGGAAATATTGTGAAAGAAACATATAATTATTATAGGTATTTTTTCGTCCACTTAAGGCAAATTTGGCTGAGACAAGGTTGAGGAGGTGTTAAGACACTCTATTCTCTACTTTCCAGTCAGTTTAAAGTGGAGTGTTAAGTAGAGGAACTCAATGCCGTGCCTTGTCTTATTGGAGCGGGGTAAATTTTCGCAAAAACATAAACTCATTCTTCGAATGGAGTTTGCGCGAATGACCACCACAAACAGGTACACAATGTCCCACCGCACCACCATGGGCTCTTTCTTTTTATCCCAAAGAGCAGGCAGTGGGAAGTTAGTTTCAAGACACTACTTTCTCCACTTTCCGCCCAAATTCAAAACGGTGGGTTGAGTGGCGAAATTCAATATCACGCTGAGTCTTGCCAGAGCAGAGACATGTAAATAGTTGAAATTTAATCACAACTCCAAAAACGGATCGAACGTCCAACCACCGTGTCTACAATTACACGATTTCCTATTGAGCCACTATGGTCACTTAGGTATTTTTAGTAACGGTAAAGTGATTTAAAATAAATTACAATAAAATATAAGATACATATTTACGTAGTATACTACGCACTTATGTTTAATACTCTGCACTTCTCCAAAATAACTTCATAAGAGGAAAGTATAAAAGCTATGATGTATCCCAAATAGCGTACGTATATCTGACCAATAAGCAACAGTGAAAACAGCTTTTTTTTTAATATATATACTCAACTTCGTATTGTGCGTGGTCACCGAAGAAAGTCTAGTAATAATTCACTTCGTTCTAAATTTTTCGCTTATTTTTAGATATTGAGCGTAGGGTGCCGAAACTCAACTAGACAGACAAACTCGTATGATACATACAAACGTTTCTGAGCAAAGTGCAGTAAGTCGTAACAAGTTGTTATTGATATAATTTTGAATAATGAATGAAAATAAGCTAACTGAAATTAGTAAATTTATAAATTTCAAAACCAAAGTATAAGTAATGTAAAAAGAAATATTATTTTAAAGAAATATTATAACAAATTTAGTGATAATAACGTAATAATCAGGACCAAATATAGTGAACCATTAAAACCAATCAAAATATAAAATTATGTAGGTATATCGTTTTTTTTATTCTCTATTTAAAAAAACCTTCTTTATATCTCAAGATAATAAAAAAAGACTTTTTTTAGGTATGTAAGTGACTATATACTAGAAAATACCTGTATTTGTTTAACTAATATGAAGTCTACATATAGGACATAAGTACTTATAAAAAAATTTTGGTGAAATATTTGATAGTGTACAATGTAAAGAAAACAAATATTATATTCAGTTTTATACAATGTTAGTTTTACAGTTTTATACAGTTTTACTTAATGTAGCATATATTTGATTAACAAGAATACACCTCTGAATCATTCACTAAATCACCTAGATGGTAATATAAAAAATACTCCACAATTCGTAAAAAATCATAAAGTTTTATTAATAATTATTGAAACTTCAGCCCAAATGAGATATTAAATTTTTATATTAAAATAAAATTTTAAATTGTATAATTTATATTAAAATAAATTATACAATATCTAGGACCCGTAATAACAGGTGCATAATCCTTGTTATTCCCGCACTAGAAAAACAATGCGAGGGGTTGGAATGTTGAAAATCTCCAGTGTCGGTCTACGGCTCGACGGGAGGCGAGGCTATATATAGATGCGCACGCGCCGCGACGCGTTAACGGCGCACGCAGTGACCAGATGTACGTTTAATGTGGGGCTTGTACTGTAATAATTTTAATTTCAATATTTTCATATATTAAGTCAACTAATTTTTGCATTTATCTTTTATTACGCGAATAAAAATAAAAATAAAAAAAGAACCTGCTTGTTGAAATTTATCAAACACAGACTGGCATTAATCTATTCTATTAGTAGTTGTTTAGTTATTCTAGGAGAATTTAATAATATAATAAAATAAGTGGACAACCCACAGTGATATTTAAAAGTAGCTTTTTTTTATTTTTGTACTTTTGTTAAACATTTTTAATTTATCTTAAAGTGGTCTCACTTACATCAACTTAGTGCCTTTCTCAGTTCAACTACCCAGTCAACTGCCAGATCCTATTTCCCACAGACTTTTGCAAATTAAAAAACTAACTTACGCCAGATGTGTTCCCTCATAGTTATGATATTGGACTCCTCAAAGTGCGGATCAATGGAGTTCTTAACAGCTGACAAAGAATTAATGTCTTTTTCGTAAACACATTTTTTTTAACTTTGTACATAATTTAAATGTATATCAGCTTTATGCCTTTTCTTGTATGGCGTAGTCAAATAGAACCTAGTATCAAGACACTCCATTCTCCGTTTTCCATCCGAATCGGATCAGAACGTGAAGTTCCACAAGGCAAAAAAAAACAGGCTTGGCATTATTTGCACTTCTTTAATTTAGATTTTTTCTTAATATATTAGTGTCCGCAACAAAAAACATCGTGCTCACCGTACAACCTCGACGCCTTACTTATATAAGCTGTGTGCGTGCGTTCTAGATGAAAATTGCATCGTCGCGCAGCTCGTACCTAAGAGCAGTGAACTTATTTATTTCTTTTATTTTCTATGTAATAGGTAACTAGCAATGGTATTATTAAGAGGCATCATTAAAATTATGACTTTTATTATCGTAAGATAGATAGATAGAATCTTATCAAATTACTAATATTTTCATTGTAAATTGGTATTAATTTTGACAAGTTGTATTTGCTTGTCAATCAATTCGGATGATTTTCAGTTTTAATAAAAAGTGATAAATAAATAAATTCGAGATATTTCGAGTTGAGTGGCGGAAAAAGTCACGTTTTATTTTATTATATAGCGGAGAAAATAATAAAAATATTATAATTTCTTCCATTCCTTACCGGAGTAAGATTGAAATCACAACCATCGATTCTACAATCAGTCACTGTCCCATTGCATCGTATTCATTATGTATATTATAATCAAAAATAAACACTAAAGATTAATATTGTATTATAGTATATACCTTTCCTGTATATTAACGTCGTAAATAAATTAATTTATTGTAATATCTCCGCTTTCATAAGTGCAAAAGGTTCGTTTGATCTAGAGCTTAACTATCAAATATTCAGTTTTCTCTCACTTACAAATAAATATTATAAGAGAGATTTAGAAAAAAATATTGTTACTGTAATGTATTCATAAAAGCTTCGAAATTATAAGTCCCTTAATATGTTTCCACATATGTGTTTAAAAATGTACGTAAATAACTATTAGGTACCTATTGACTAGTTTATATAGATTAGAGTTTGCTATTTCCATTATATTTATCAAATCTAGGAATATTACATATTAGAGGCCATCGTGACGCAGTGGGACAGCATCTGGCTGTAATTGCTATTGGTTGTGGGTTCGATTCCCACTCAGAGGAATGATGATATTTTAATTATTTTCGTTACTAACGGAGTGTCTTGACACTTTTCTCTGACTACCCTGGTATGGGGGAAAAGCATAAAAAACAAAATAAAATACATTTTATTTGCATCGTGCTTGCGTTAATAAATCTATACATATAATAAAAATGTAACTGATCGATGTCTGTGCACGAAAAAATAAAAAAAAATATTATTAGGAGTATTTATATAATATATAATAGAACCAAAAACAAAGATTTTTCATTTTCTTTTCTATTTGTCTGTTTGTTTGTGCACGCTAATCTTAGGAACGGCTTAACCGATTTAATGCAATGTTAAATATTGTATTGTGGTAAACTTTTCTTAACATTTAGTATTTATTTCATTTCAATCGGAAAAAAATAAATATTTAAGCAAAGTTTGTGATTTACGTGAGAACACGGGCGAGTGAAAAATGGAAATAGTTTAATCATGCAGTTAACGCAGGCGAAGCCGTGAGGATCGCTAGCACAAAAATATATTTTTTCTAAATATAATTACAAATAAAAAGTCGCACTTTATTTTGATCGTGAGACATGTCGTCGTCAGGTGACGCACTTGTATCTGATCGAAACTAAGAATTATAATTTGTCTGAAATGATTCACAGTTTTAAAGAAAAATGTCGACATAATAAAATTTGAGAGCGCATGTGTTGAAAATTAATATTTACAGGATATACAGGATATAACTAAGTGTTGATTCATTATACATATTGTAAGTGGTGTTACAAAAAAAGTCTTAAAAATTTATAATAAGATGTTACAAGGCATATAAGTTTGTTTTTCTAAAAGTTTTTAATATATATACATTTTCATAATTTCATTTTATCCAATAAATAAAATAAAGTTACACGCGTCTTACGAAAAGAGAAAGTACGGTTCAAGTTATTTTTTCTATATAATTCAGATACAATAAGGACAGTAGGCAGGCAATGTTCCTGCATGTAGACTTTAGAATTATTTTCAAATAAATATGTGTTTAGACCTTATTTGGTAAGACATAAAACGAATATACAATTAATACTAGCGACCCACTCGCAATGTCACCTGTGGGAACTATAGCAGTTTCGTCTTTTGGACGGCTTTTCGTAAAACAATGAAATACCTGAAAAAAGTATGAAATAAAAACAATGAAATAGAAATTTAAAAAGGTAAAAAAATAGTAGCCTATGTTCATCCCAAGACCCTCAAGTATATACAAAATTTCACCACAACAGTTTCAGCGGTTTGGCCGTGATAACGTCACAGACAAACAATTACTTTCGCACTTATAATATTAGTATGGATATTGAAAATATCGTATGACATTTAGACCCTTTCTACTACTAATTTCGAAACTTTTTCCTAAAATGGACTTCAAATAGCTACAAAAGAAATTTTGAGTGATACGATGCGATGAAACTTTTAAACGGAATTACAATATTTTAGTAATCATATGCGTATCTGAGTAAAATTATAAAGCTAAAGAAAAATATATGTATACATATATACGATATAATAACTAGAAAACATTATAATAGTACATATGCGACGTAAAATGCCATGCAGTACCTACTTGGCGCGTTCAGATTTTCATCACTTATTACTATAGCCTAAATGTTAATTTACTTACAAACAATTGATGGAAATTTAACACTTATACCGTTGAATGAAGGTTTATTATCCCACGATAATTTGTAATAGTTAAAATTTCAATACAGATGGGTTGTACAAGTACGTTTGCTTGCATAAATCACACGCACACAATCAAGCGAGGTGGCGGCCATTTTGTGTGCGCGTGGGCAGCCACGGCGGCACGTGCGATCTATTTTGGGCGGTATAACGCTCATGCCCCCGCCCTATACTGCGCAGGCGCTTGCAGCGAAGAAAGGAGTTTTGATTTAGAATAAAATGATAAAATGTATATTGTATTATATGTGACGTGTTATAGGTTCATTTTATATACGTATATACATATATATACGTTTTGTTAAATTTTATTGCTGTTCTATTTATGTAAATTGCAAATATATATATATTATTTAAGTGATTAAAGAAATTTTAAATAAAAAATATTTTCGTGTCACTTAATAATATTAAGCAGCTATAAAGCCATCACCATTTTCCTTTACAGTTTGAGATAATTTTTACTCGAAGTAATTATTTATATTTATTGTTTACAAGGTGTAAGAACTAAAAGGTGAAAAATGAAAAAAAAAAACGGAGTACTTTACCCTTAAGTTCACACGGAGTGTATAAATACAAAATCTACAAAATTTTTATTTCAGTTAATAAAATCAAGCTTTAGGTAAGCTTCGCGTTCGTATTAAGCTTATTTTAATGAAGTAATGTTATTTACAAAGCGAGTACCATAAAAAGTGGATTTGACAGTTATAACAAAGAATTGAATGGGCTCCGACAGCTTCAAAGCGTGGTTATTTGTTTATTCTACGCCTAACGCGTGTACAGCGCTCACATTTCCCATTTTGATGGTGGTTTTAATGACCCGTCACTGTGACGATGGATTGGGTACGCTACGATATACCGCTTTAGTTGTTAGAGAGCTCATGTAGAGCGAATGGTTTATTGCATAGCTTTTATAATTGGTTCAGGTTTATAAGGTTAAGAAATATTGACCACTATAGTTGATTCGATTCCTATTATTCCCGTAGTTTGGATGCAAGTAGACAAAGTGCGGAGTTAAGTTACGTCGATAGATCAAGTCGCTTATTAAGTGGTAATTCGAGAATGGAGGTGTGTACAACTAGGTTCTCATTTTCACTTCATATTATAACGGGCTTATTTGAATAAGTAAACTAGTTCGTTAAAGGCTACGACTTCCCAATAGCCTTTAACGAACGAGTTTACTTGCCACTTGGGTATAAATTCGATGGCTGTTTTTGATACAAGCGTGGAGAATATTGTAAATATTAAATATTATATTTTTTACCTTCTCCGATGTAGTAAGCCCAAACAGGCTACCAAATTGGCCATTTTTTTTTAATTAAATGCATGTCTGTACATAGACGTAAGTGAAGGGGACAGTCATGTATTTGGAAATAATAAAAATAACTACTATACTTTTTTTTCAGATTCGCACTTTTTTCAGGTAATCAGAAAGAACCTAATGTCAAGACACACAATTCTTCACCTCAATCAGAGACATTGAATATTAGGAAGTGGAGCCGCGTTCCATCATGTGACCAAAGCTAATAAACGAAAATAATTTTAATACAAACATTGCCCCGAGTGGGAATCGAACCCACAACCAATCTCTCAACTCACAGTCAGAAGCTGCACGCTCGCGATTTATGATAAATAATATTCATTCTTTTTTTTATAACTAAACCTTCAAACCAATCTATTAATATATTTCTAAACAAATCTGATTCGTAGTATTGAAATTGAACCTATAACCTTTGGCACTTTAAACAAAATCAGCCAGACATATGATACTGCGCCATAGCCCTCCCACGTTTTGGCCACCTTAAATAATAATATAGTACAATATACCTACACATATGTGTACAGATTGACACTCCATTTGGCACGCCTCACTACGAAACTGTTGCCCAGCGTAGAATTCCTAAATAGAGTCGACGTAAAACCAATAGGTAGTGCCAAATTCTCGGCGGCAAAGCACTTTGAAATGCCTGACAAAAAAAATATGACACGGTTATTTTGTGCAAAAGATTTTGGGACAAATAGATACTTATGATAAATAAGGCCCGTTTTTGATGTTAAATGATTTTTTACTGTTTTTTCGGTCAATGTTATATTTTTATGGCTTTTATAGTTTTTTATAGGTTTGTTATAGTTTAATTGAAATATAATTAAAATAAGTCTAATGAAAGTCCAAAATCAATAACCAAAAAGTAAATTAAAATCTTGCATCAATATTTTATACATAAAATTAAATACAGAACGGAATGTCTTGGCACTAGGTTCTCTCTATCTAACCTGCTATGCGGAAAAAAGCCTAAAGCCGAAAAAATATATAGCAAGAGCAATATTAAGTTTTTTTACTAAAAATCTTTGTTTGATACATGAAGGAAAAGTTAGACTATAATTCCAAATAAAATTTGATATTGCAATATACGTAAAAAGAACAAAACTATGATAATTGGAATTTGTTTACAATTCTATCAATAATAAAGGTAGGTACTATAGCTTTCACATATTGTTGCTTGCATGAAACTACGTTTCAATCACAGTGCCATGATACTACGAAGATAAAGTAACGATTTTATAATATACTGTTTTTATTTTTTTGATGTTTTAATGTTACACATCATTATTGTTAAATGTATTTATTATTTATGGTTTGATTTCCACTGAGGGGTTGGTTATATTTAATTTATTTGAACTTCTCCGCTCCGATAAAACAAAGCGCGGCCTTGAGTTCCTCTACTCAACACACAATGTCTCGAATTCATGCGGAAAGTAGAGAATGACACTTCGTTCTCTACTTTCCACTGACACTGACTGACACTTTTAAGACACTGTCTTGACACTAGGTTCTCTCTGCCGACCCTGCTAGCAGAAAAAATCGTGAAGCTGATACAATTTTTTTACAATACACAAAAAGTTATTTTACAGGTACCTTTCGTTTTCCGCAATACACACTGAATTTCAATAAAATAATATAATCAAAATTCCTTTAAATTTTTAACATATTCTATTAATTATTATGTTTTTCCTTTACATTATCGAAATATGAGATATAAAATATAAAATCTAAAAAAGCATAATAATACATAAATAGCAGATTCGTATAAATTCTTCACTCCTTGTCCCATGAAGTAGCATTTATCATTAATGCATAGACTCAAGAGTACGCCGTCGCTCAGACAACATGAACAAGTGTCTGAGTTGTTCTTCGAATTTTACTTACAAAATTTGATTTTATTTAATGTTATATCGAATAAGCGAAATAACTATATATTTCACGTTCTTTTTCACGTCCTTTATTCAATAGATTATATTTTATATTATCTAGTTATTTACTGATTGGGTTCGAAAACAATGTTAAGTAACTAATATTTTGAAATTAAATTGTAAAACATTATGAGTAAACGTATAACGTAAAATTTGAACCCGTTTCTTGTAAGCCGTCCAAGACGCGTGGGTTCGAATCTCGCTGCGTTAATTTTCTTTACGTTTTTTTTAAATATTTTCAACGTACTTACGAATCGAGTGGTATATTTTTATATATATTTCATAGATAAATTTAAATTTATAAATTCTTAACATAGGTAGGTAGGTAGGGGTCTAACTACCTCAAGGATGAGTGTTAGCATATGACATGGTTTTAAGAATTGTCAAATTTTTATTTACCTTGCTTGTATTTTGTGTAGGCGATATTTGTGTTCTTTTTACAGTATTGGAAAGCCACTCTGGAAGCATATGTATTAGCAGCAAAAGCAATGTTAGGCAAAGACAGAAAATTTACTTCCACATTCTGATGATTCTGACTCTGACAGATCTACTCGATGTCATAACAATATAACACTTTTATCTGGTTTATTTATACATATAAGACTTTATCAGCAATTACCTTAGTTTGAAGTTTTGGAGTAGATAATACTTACACCAAATGTGGGGTTTTAGTAATTTATATGTTATTATAAAATGTGTTATACTGTCTGTATAAGTAAAACTTTTTTAATAAAAATAATAAGCGCATTAATAATATTGCGTTAAGTAAAAATCAAATCACTATTTAATTTATCTTACGTACAATTTTATTAATAAAATATATTTATGCATGACCAATACCTTTCCTACTTCTATTTTAGACAAATTACAGAAATTATGCATTGTGAGTCTACCGTGCTCCAGTGTGACAGCGTCTGACTACAGGAATGATCGTAATTTAATTATTTTCATTTCTTCGCTCTGGTGAACAAAACAAAGCTTTAGCTCCGACACTCAACATGCAATATCTGGTTTTCGGGCGGAAAGTGGAGAATGGAGTCACAACGGAGTGACACCATGATGTGTTATGCGGGAAAAAGTGTGAAGCTACTGATTGTATCACTATTTACATGACGACGAGTGTGGGTTAAAATATACATACATAATTTGACTATATCTGGTTAGTCAAAGAGACAATTTGGTTTCTACTACCCTACTACATACAATGGCTCTTAATAACCATAAAGTGAACAACCAACTGCAATCGATGTATTGCGGCATAACATTTTTACTAGTGCAATTTGAAGCCATATATTTCAACGATATAACATCGTGAAGAGCGTGAGGTGAGAGGCTTGGCAAATTTTACTAGCCCCTTAAAATATTGATTTTGTCAATTCAAATTCAATTACTTATAAAATTTATCTGGTTAATTTTTGTTATTATTATTATTTATTTTATTATAGTCGGGTTGTTAGGGAGAACTTAATGTCGAGAATTATGTGTAGAGTGGCGGAAGTAAACGCCACGTTTTATTTTGTCCCCAGAGCTAAGAAAATGCAAATATTAATCATTACTCCGATTGGGTATTAAACCCACAACCATTCGCGTTTGCAGTCAGACGCGGTACCACTGCGTCACGATAGCCTTCTTGTCTTTTATATTAATTTAATTATCTATACTTCGACATGCAGCTAATAATTAATAACAATCCAAAAGATTTAACTGGCTATGTGTTCATATAATCGTAATTGTGTTCGCATTGGCTTCTTTCCAAGGGCCAAGCATAACATTCGAGATTCGTTTGTCATTTCCGAGAGGAACATTAATTCTAGATCTTTAGATATACGTATATTTTGATTTATTTTAATACTGTACGTCATTGTATATGAGTGAAATTCGTTTTACATAATCATTTATCTATGTTATTGTATATTATTATCGTAGTAGATACATAAGTATATTCTGCAGATGAAACGCTATTTCCTTGTGGTATTTATTTGATAATAAAAAATATGCGCCATAAGACCAAACTGATTTTTTTCTTGTAATTTTGTTCCTTTTGGTTGTGTTGCAGGCTTGTTATAGGGGATGTATCCTAATTATACGTCTTTATATTGAGAACTAACATATGAGAAGAAAATTGGAAAAAATTTATTGGTACTAAAGGTATAAGCTGTATTTTTAACGAACCGATTGATAACATTAAGATTTGATCAAATGTTCAAGTCTTATCACAAAAGGAAAATTATATACAATAACGATGCATACGATACGCAAACGCAAACGCAAACGATACGCATAAAAATCCAGTCAGAAATTATATGTACTGACTTTTTAAATTGTTTTATTTAAAACTATTCTTATTAAGAAACCTGAGTTATTTTTTCAAAATACTAAATTTACAAAAATAACTTAATATTTGTTTTTAAAAAGCTTAATATAAAATTTACAAAAGTTACGGTATATGATAAAACATTCCAGGCTGGTAAGTTGAAGTACCGACGTCACTTTACCTGTATATTCTTAGTTAAGCGTATTCGGTAAGTGGTCTTGGTGAAACTCACTGGCCATTTAACGTAATTTCCCTCTCATTACAGAAATGAAACAAGCGGCCCTTAAAAACCTTTGAATTGCCGCTCCACCACATTTTACAGGGTCCAAGCCTTAACCAATAAAGCTTTAAATTTAAAAGACCCCCTTTGATTTTTTTAGTAAAAACTTTTGCGGCTGAGAAAGCGTCTAGAAAATTTATCATGCATGTTAGACCCCTGAACGCCGTTTCAGGTTCACATTAAGAAAACTGCATCTTTGTTGGTTTTTTGCAAATTTAAAGGCTTAACTTCAATGAAGTCTTATAATCGTTACACTGATAGCTTTTCCGTCATTCTTTTTTAACTGTGTGCCTTGAAACTGTCAAGCATAGTTTTGTTAACGATAGCAGTGACAAGTCTGTCAATACTAGTACTTCGTCATTTGCCGACCAAGGCAGCATTCCTTTGGTATTGACAAGTGAGCCACGGCGAAGTCCACCTCGCAGTATGGCGATGTCATAAGTTTGGCAGTTTGCAACGCGCTCGTCACCGTAGCTGGCTGAGTGAATGGACGCCGTGTCGTCATGAGCAGCAGAGCAGACGGCGTCTCGTTGAGAAACTCAGCACTAATTTTACCATCTGGCTCGTACGCACCACTAAGTTTAGCCGCCCCAAGATAGCCCCGGTCCACGACCCATCCCGCATAAACTTTTCACAATTAGACTATTATTTTTGGTAGCAAAGTCAGTCGGTCGATTATTAATAGAGGCTTTTCCGAGTTTATATTCGTTACGTGTGTTGCGGTGTTAACTTTTAGTGAATTTATACATAGGCGCGTATAAATAGGATGTTCTGTAGTTGCGTCTGACGGACGGGGGAATACCTTCCTGAAATATCGTACTACGGCCAGTGGTTTGCGTGTTTTCGGACGTATTGGTAAACGATTATTTATACCTCGACCGTGAAGATTTTCGCTGTGCCGCGCAAGATGCAGCGTCTGCGTGGAGTGAAGCCCGTGCGCGACGCCTTCATAGCTTTAAAGCCGTTACTACTTCTTATACTATGATAGCTGCGCTGCTTGTTTGCCGCCTTCTTTTGTTCTATTTACGATTTATATGTATGAATTAAGAAATGCGTACTCTGAAACTAAGTTATTCTAATATTTTACATTAATACTGTTAATAATTTAATAATAGAATATTAAAATTCCATAAAATTAATATAAACCTCTGAATTAAATGAAGATAAATTACTAAATACCCATTCGACATCCATTTGCACTAATTAAACAGCTCCATACTCATTTATGCGTGGAATATTTGATTGTAATTAAATACGGAATCAGAAAGCTTTTTATTAAAATTTCATTGTGTTTTTGAAGAGTGTTAAAAACCATTATATTATCAGTAAGTGAATACCGGCGAATATCGGTAAGTGAATAAGTGCATGATAATAGTTTATAGTTCTTATCGGGATGCAGTTAAGAGTCAAAATTCTGGGCCCATGGAGATGGGGGCACCTCCCAACCCCACTCAAACCAGACGGTAGATGTATTTTCGTCTGGCCTAATGTGTCAATTTAAATTAGCGATGCAACGGATCCGAATAGCTAATTGCCGGTAATCATTGTATTGGATTTGTGTAGGTCATGAACCTTACCTATGCTTGTAACATAATGAATATGGTGTTACATAAAAATGGTAGCTTAATGCTTACTGGCGCAGTAGTTAGTGGTTAGAGGTATTTTTTATAAGAGATAATAGTTTTATTGAGCTCGTCGTTTTTTGTCTTATGGCGGGAATATTCTGATAGATTTTTGAAAATCTATTTTTATAAGAAAAAGTAAAATATTATATATAGGCCGTCCTAATGCAGTAGGATAAAGTCTGTAAACTCGATTGGTGTACTTTCGTATACCTGTAGAGGAAACTATTATATTTAAATTTTCTCCGCTCTGGTACTTAAGACATAGTGCGGCTTTGAGTTCCGTCACTCAACACACAATGTCTCGATTTAGTCTGAAAAGTTGAGAACGGAGTGTCTTGACACTAGGTTCTTTCTGTCCTTATAGGAAAGCGTTAAGCTATAAAGAAATATATATTTATTCATAAAAAATTGTAGGTGTTGTATCGATTGCTTTTGGATCCACCATCCCTCTGTCGCAAAAAAAAAGCAGGTTTAAATGTTTTACCAAAATGCATCAGACCTAAGATAATAATATTATATCTCACTTCACGCTTGTTCCCCTTTATAGGGTAGGCAAAGAGAACCTAGTGTCAAGACACTCCGTTTTCCATTTACCACCCGAATCCGAGACATAGCGAGTTGAGTAGCGGTACTCAACGCCGCGCTTTATCTTGTCACCAGACCGAAGAAACGAAAATAATTTGAATATAATCGTTCTCCCAAGTGGGAGTTGAACGCGCACCCATCGTGTATACAATCAGACGCTGTCACATTGTGCCACGATGGCCTCAAATGCCATAATATATTATTTTTATAACTTATTAAACATCACAAGTAATTCTATTATATATTTTTATCAGAACTTTATGTACGTATAAAGAGAAAAACTTTTATATCAATGTTGAAGCGAATAAAAGCTTAGCGCTAAATCCCATTTGGATTCAAGAATGAGAACTCAACGGGATGTTCGCCTTTACTCCCTTTATGCTGGAACTTGTTGCGTTTCAGCCATCAACAAAGGATTGAACTTGAATCTTTCTAACAATCCGTAGGATCAAAAATAATATAATAAATGTATTATTTGAAATAATACATTTATTTTTGTGGTGCAGTGTGACAACGTCAGACTATATACGTGATGGTCGAAGGTTCGATTGCTACTTCGTAAATTTTTACATTAAAATTATTTTCACATTCACTTTGGTAACAAGACAAAGCGTAATGTTGAGTTCCGACACACGCAATGTCTAGGATTTAGGAGGAAAGTGGAGAATGGAGTGTCTTGACACTAGGTTTTCACTGCCTACCCTGCTATGTGGGAAAATGCGTGAAGCTGTAAAAATATATATGACAATTTAGTAACGACATGGTTGATGTGGATTATATTGTATACTACTACTTGTACTCGTATACTAGCGACCCGCTCGTAGTTACTTTTTTTATGAACTGATTGAAATAAAATAAGCACTAAATATTAAGCGAAATTTACCATAATAAGATATTAAATACTGCATTAAAATCGGTCAGGGCGTTTCTCAGATTGCACGACGAGTGCATAGACAAACAGAAAAGAACATTAAAAATCATTGTTTTGGGTTCCCACATAGGACATTTATAAATGCCCACAATAATATATATTTTTTTTACTTAAAGTTTTGGCTGGTCTAGGATGGTGGTTGCATCCTTAACATTTACGTAGAATTTATTTGGCATTAATAAGAAGTAGAATTGACTACGAATTCTTTTTGTATGATAACAGTGCTAATACTCATTTACATAAATTGGACAGAATACAAAATATGGCGATGACAGTTATCGATGGGTATACTCGTATTAGGTCTACACCTATACATGTAACTTAAAGTTATCTTTGCATTCCTCCTCTTTTTATACGAAGACGCTATATAGCTATAAAATACTGTTTAAAATGTCAATCATCAGTGAAGGTTATTTCACTGATGATCAGTGAAGATTATAAGATCAGCCATTATTGCCTTACATGTACTTAAATGTGAAAGATAAAATGATTAGTTCCTCGTCACTATTGGAGATGTATGCGTATGCGTATGCGAATGCGTATGCGTATGCGTATGCGTATGCGTATGCGTATGCGTATGCGTATGCGTATGCGTATGCGTATGCGTCTGTGTTGTTCAGGCTAATCGTTGCAACGGCTGGATCGATTCTATTGACGATCCCTGTGCTTTATGGTATTAGAGAGTTTTGTTAGACAGTGCAAAGTAATAATTTTAAAGTATGAAACTACATCAGATACAAGCAGCCTTAATTTGACATACCAGGTTTTATACGAACGATTACCAATATCTGCTTAGTTTCTATGTGGGCTTAGAAGTTTTATTTTAAATATTATGTCTATGATAACATGTAGTAGTTGTAAATTTAAGAAATGTAGGTGTTTTCCAACGAATGCGAAGATGCTGTATAAGTTTAAGTATAAATTGTGTTCTTAGAAGATTAAGGAAATGTTATATTTGTGTGTTTGAAGATTGTTTTAGGGAACGATGGTGCTGACGTATTCTTACTTAAAAACTCCCTAAATAAAAATATATAAAAAAAAATCTTTTTTCTCATATATCTTCTATGTCAGACAGCGATCAATTACATTTTTATTATATGCATAGATAGATCATGTCTATATAGATAGAGTATTTCTTGAGAAATCACCATTAGCTAGATATGGTTGACGATTCTATAATACAGTGAATCTCACTAATAGGACGTAACAAACGCTTGTTATTAAAGTTTTCGTATTTTCTCTAAAAAAACAAAATTACGGTTTTAAATTATAATTGGAGAACAGCTTGACTTATTATATATAGCCTATATTATATATAGCCTATATTATATATATTAGTAAACAAAAAAAAGGGTGATATGTCAAACTTATAGTCTGTTCCCTAAATTTGTGAAAGTAATATGTTTGGCGAAGTTAAGCTACCACTGTTTTAAATGACAATATTGTAACTTTCGTATTTAAAAAAAGAGCAACTGTTGAGTTTCTCGGCGGCTCTTCTTAGCAGAACTGCCTTCCGAGCCGGTCGTAGCTTTATGTTCCTTCAAAGATTCAAAAGTGCTTGCAAAAGTCTATTTGAATAAAGGATAATATGAATTTGTATTTAAAAAGACGGTTATTAGGTAAACAAAAAATATATTTAAAAATGTAATGTAAAGTAATATTAAAAAATAGCTTAGAGTATGTTGTAAGTTAAGTGAAGGAGTGAAAGAGTTTATTAAAGTAATTTACTCAACTACAATTCGACTGATTTATAATTATACTATTATTACAGCTCAAGGCGATCTTGGCAAAGGGGTCAGCGTCTCACTGTAAACGCGATTGGTTGTGGGTTCGATTCCCTCTTGGGGGAATGATTATATTTAAATTAACTTAATTTCCCCGCTCTAGTGACAAGACCACCACACAACACGCTATGTCTCGGATACAGGAGGAAAGTAGAGAACGAAGTGTCTTGATTCTAGGTTCTCTCTACCTACCCTGCTATATGGGAAGCTGAAGCATGAAGCTGAAATTACTATATCAAATCATTTGAAGACATTAAATATAAAATGTAACATCCTTACGTTTTTATCTTTATTCCTGTAACGGTGTATCAGAAAAAGAAAAAAAGGGACTAATTGTGACAGGAAGCTGGCCCAGCCGGTGGGCTCAAACTGCGGGCATTGACCCGCCGGCGCCCCGGTGTAGATCCGCCCTGGCAGCATCTGCTCGATGAAATTCAGTATTTACTTATAGGTTTTAAATGATTTATTAACATTAATAATTAGTAAAAATATATGAGGCCATTGTGGACAGTGTAACTGGAAACGCGATTGGTTGTGGGTTCGATTCCCACCTGGGGACATGATTATATTTTAATTAAGTTATAATTAAGTTATAAACTGACAACATCTATTAGTAAGTTTAAATAACACTGTATATTATAAGTATACAAATTTTGTGTTGTTTAATATATGTATTTTTCAGGTGGTAGTTTAACAGTTAAAAACTTTCTATTTATAAACCGACCAATCTACATCGTGTCTTTTTCATTCTACGTGTCATTGTCAAAGTGAACTGTGCTCAAAATATTGTGTATTAGGATATTACAAAGAAAAAAACTGTATCCAATTAGGAAACAACTCTTTTGTTTAAATATAAGGAGGAAACAAATATTACAAATGATAAAATATATTTGTAATCTATTGAATTGAACCCAAAACACATATCACCTGCGCCACTATAATTTTCTTATATAACTTGTGACTATTATTTCATAATAGTAGTAATATTCAATTAAGACTATCATATCATTATGATAGTCTTAATCGAATATTACCTTCATTAATTGAAAAATTACTACGATAATGCTATTAAATTTTATTTAAGTATCGGTGTATGAAGTTGTGATATTAATTGATTTATGTGTGGGGACAGTATCTGACTGCAAACTTGTTTCTTTATCGATTACACCAGCTTAACGTGAAAGAACTTGAGTTATATAATTTAATTTGAATTGTCGCTAAAATTAGTAATTATATCAATTAACGGACCTGTCCGTAACCGAGATATTTTTAAACGAATTCCGTATTATCTGATTTGATTGATTAAATTATATTTAACATCAGTACTAATAGGAATGTTAATACAGCTGCAAAACTACGACCTACTTGTGTTGTAGAGCAACCCCGTGGATTTAAAATCCTTTGGGGAAAATATTTTCCGTCTTAAATTTGCCTCTATTGATCAAGGTTGAAACGCAAGACGTGTATATGCTTAAAATGATAGTCGTATACAATCTCCGTAATAACTGTACTTGTTACTTCGTTCATCACTATGTATCCACGTATATACTGTATTCTAAAAATGTTGTCAAAGAAATTGCATAGATACTACTTATTAGGTGACGAGTCAATGTAAAGACTTCATATATTTCATTTAGCATTCATTTTTACAAGATTGTCTTGTATTTCAGCTAACACTGACACTGGAATAACTCTATAAATACGTTAAGATCTATTTTGTTTATATTATAATAATTTTCAAATTTACCTTGTAAATAAAACTATGAAAACTGAAGTTTAGTGTTGAAAGGCAGAATTCATCGCCACACTTTGTTAGTTGAGAGGGGAAAATAAAATTATTTTTATAAGAATAATAAATACCTGATATAATAATTTAAATCAGTTTTAGAGACAATTTTCATAGAAAATAATATATATCTACATTGTACAAAAAATATTTATTTAACGTCAAATGATTCCAGGTGACGACAATGAACACGTGAAATTCATTTTCACGCTGAGTGCATTATTCGATCGTTTCGCCTCCCCTACGGCGCTTGCGCATTTACGAGGGTGACCTAAAATTATTGCTTGGGGACATTTTAGTAATGAAAAAATATACTGCTTCATGCGTGTAATAAATTATGTGATATTTTGAATAATATTTTATAAAAGTAACAATAAATGTATAATTATAAAAATGTTGTGTCAAATAGAGTAATTTTTATCATATTTTATTTATTTTTATATATGGGAGCAGGCTGGTGTAGTGTAGTTACTTTTTACTCTTTACTAAATGCCCGTTTTGAATAATTACGGCTGAGTAACAAGACCAAGCAAAACGAAAATATTTCAGCCCTCTACATGATATTATAAATAATTTAAATAGTTACATAATATTTTTACTAAACTAAATCATAAGTTGCTCGGCAAACTTGCATAAATATTCAACCGTAATTATCCACTATTGACAGGCATAAAACGCTTTCGCAACAACACCTTCGTTATTTATCATTCATGTACAAAGCTTATAATTACGCTCTAACCATCTTATAGAATGGATAATTATGAAGCTGAATTTATTAGCACTGGTGCTTAAGGAAATCAAGTAATGTAATATTAAGTTTTATTCAGGTTTTGTAGGTCTGTTATGTTTCATTTAATGGTTCTTCTTGTATTTTTTTTTATTTACTTAAAATATAGGGGGGTAGAGTGGTTCACGTCAGTAGGAAGGTACCTTAAAAAATACCCTACACGTGCCCCCCAGGTGGTGCAAGCCGAACCCCAGCGTCTAGTCCCGAGCGGCGTCTAACTAACCTTACATTACTGGCAAAACCAGGCAGATACTTGTGATTATAAGGAAATTAATAATCACATCTGTAACCACTCACAAGCGATTTGGTGTCTTGGCATAGTTGCCCGAGCTAAGAGACAATCTCTATAAAAAATCACCATTTCTACGGTGGGATACGCGCCAATAGAATTCATGGCTGATGGGAGATCAGTCACTAGTGCCAACCTCGACGAAGCTGGCAAATGTCGCTGTATAAGCCTTCTCGGGAGAATGGGCGTCATCTCCTGAATGTAGTATTATATCGACCCTACTCGTCTGAATTCAATAAATATGAACAATGAAAAATTAAATAAAATCTTAAAAATTATACAATATAGAAAACCATGTTTACACATACAAGGAGTGACTCAACTGGAACACTACCTACTTAGATATCTTTGAAAAAGGACCATATCATAAAAATAAGCACAGACATAAGGAAACTTTCTTCTTATTAACATCAACTAATCAACCTGCCATGGTAACTATTAGGTACCTGTAAAATGAAAAGCTGAAGTAAACCCCGTAGAAGCAAATAAAAAGAATAAACTAAATAAAACTTTATATGCAATCAGCACCACAAAAATCAAAATCGATTTCAAAATCTGGAAATGGAAAACAACGATGGATCTTAAGAGAGCACACCTAGTCCAAAACCAGAGCCTATTTTCGTCACAGGAGTAATAGACATAAAAAAAAACTAAAAGAAACCTCGCCGCAATTGCTAACGTTGATAAATATATAATCACCCACGTTGACATCTGGACATATAGTTAAAGTGATACCTACAGGTGTAGACACATACAAATTCATAAGATTTTCACAGCACAATATATTAGTCATATCACGTACAAAATTAAAAGAGCAGAAGAGCATACGAGTTGGGCTACTGGGTCACAGTCATCAGACGACACTGAATTGTAAGTAAGTACTCTGTGAACTGGGACATGAAGTTAATTAAATCTATTACAAATATAAAACATAAAAACACTAAACAACCTCTACCTGTATTTTACATAGACCTTGAGCTGAAGCTTAACAATAAAGAAATATTTAAAACAAAAAAGTTAAATCACACCAACATTTGTTTCGAAGCTCAATATTAAAAAATAGCCGTTTAAAAGATGTTAAATATTTGACCATGCTAAAATACAGTGTAATAGACTGATATTGACGTAAGTTGTGCCAGAAGCCAAGAGAAACATCCGGCAAGCTAAAGGAGCTGCTGAAAATACAAACAGTACAACGAGCTCGACCAAAAGGAACAAAGCCACGACACGAAATGTGTACATACATACTAGTAGTAAAAGATAAGAGATTAAGTTAAATAAAAAACAACACCTACAAACCACAATTGCAACAGCGGGACCAGAAACTGACATCAAAGACCCCAACAATATCGTTGAAGTACTAGATGTTATGTTTCACAAATTTCAAAATATAATGAAAAACATGTTCGATCTAATAATGTAACTAGTCTTGAGCCTTATGAAAGCCCTAAATTTAAGGATAATCAACAGGTGGACAGAACGCCGACAGGAACTCGAACGATTCTTGAAAACGAAGAAACGCGATTTACACTAAAATCCTATTTTATTCTACCTAACTAAGAGGTATATACAGCATACCCTCCCTCTGGTAACTCACATGGCGGTACGCAAGGTACAAGCAACATCAGACAAAATAAAAGATAATAAGACAGAAATTACAATATTTACATCATACTGTCCACCGAGACATTCTGTTACAACAATAGTCTTTGAAACATATTTCAAAACATTAGAGAGTATATTTATTTGCGGTGGTG
The DNA here is from genome assembly GCA_038994665.1 of Podotricha telesiphe. Lineage (NCBI taxonomy): Eukaryota > Metazoa > Arthropoda > Insecta > Lepidoptera > Nymphalidae > Podotricha > Podotricha telesiphe. The sequence continues at coordinate 414,739 of JAOYRR010000103.1, forward strand.
ACTTTTTTGGGGCTCCAGACTAACTAAACCACGAAGTCGTCAACTATACAAAATTATGGATGATCTTAGCCTAAACTGCGCTTCGCATGGAGTACCTACGTGTTGGCATACTGACCCTAAGAAATTGCCAGACTTGCTTAACTTCTTCCTAATTAAAACGTGTCACCGAGCCCAATTAATGTCGAGGAATGTATTGATTCATCGCCAGACCGTACGCCAGTCATAAAAAAATTACATTATAAAGCTCACAATTGAAATCCGTCTTTCAAGCGCATCCTCGTTGATAGGTCAGGAAATCAAGCTTGACAAAGAAAAGCAAAATCCCAGTATACAAAATGACACTAAAACCAATTTGAACTTGTTTTTCAAGTATGACGTACTGCTAATACCAGCAACATCGAGATCTTAGAGAGAAGAAAGTAAGATCTTGAGAGCCACGCTAGACGTGAGAATATATAAATTAGGACTTGTATATCAGCACTGTCAAGCAAGAGGTAAACACAGCAAGTGCTATTAAAAAAGGATATCCAGTCATGTTAATAAATATGCCTTAAATTTTCAGGTTACGGAGGAGTGTCTTACACACCCGACTGCGTCGACATAGAGTGCAAACGTTAACCACGAGATTCACATAACGTCTGGAGAGCATGACCAAAAATTGACTTCGGTCAACTTACAATTTACGCTTTAAAGCCTACACTTATCAACTGATTGGCTTCTTATTATGTCCTCACAGATTGCCATGTCAAAGATATAAAAATAATAATAAATTAAGATAAAAATGCTTAAAACTATTCTCCACCACTTGTCCCTAGACATGAGTTAAGGAAATTAGTCTTTAGGTGCATGTCAAAGCAGAATTATAAAGAAAAAAATTGAAGAAAACGAAACACTTTACTCATAAACGTGTACGGGATCCATGAAAATATTTAGATTAAATTTTAAGAATCATAGTTTATGATGAGATGTCATCAACTATCAATAATCCGTCTAACATATACTATTGAATATATTTTTTCATTTGCCATAATATATTAATTCAATAATTTTATTCGACATCGACACATAGACTACATATAAATAAATGAGAGACCTAAACTTTGAATTAATAAAAAAAAGTACATAACATAGTCAATTTGAACACGAAATAACAAAACAAATTAATAATATTAAAAACAAAACTCTTAGATAATGTATTAATATTTGAACGCAGCGGGATTTGAGCCCGCGACTTGTTAAGCCATGCGTTCTTCATCCGGCTACGTAGAAATTCTTATACGTTTATTACTTATTTTTGTTCTCAGCTGTAGAGAGAATTTACAAATGAATATTACCCAAAGATTATTTCTACGAACAATCGTTTGGCAAGAGATTCTACTCTCATCTATTATAAAGAGATTATCTATTATAAAAACAGTTATTTATTAAATATTTATACATTTTTAAAGTGTTATTCACACACTTTGGACATGAAAAACATTTTTAGAAAACGTGTTAAAATTTGAATGCAATGGGATTCAAACCTGCGTCTCTTGAAAACCATCCAAGAGCTCTGACCATTAAACTATACTAGACCCGGCTACGTCGAAATTCTTATACGTTTATTAAATCTTATTTTTGTTATTAAAATAATCAATATTATACTTTCAATTTAACTAATCTCTAATTTTATTTCTAATTGCTATTTGAGAACATGTAAGCTGAAGAGTTATATAATTCACTCTCGTATACTCGATTATCTCGCCCTCTTTCATCCCAACCCCTCTCGTATCCCCCTTTCCCCCTTCCGTTGTTTTCAGTTACATCCGGCGCGACACCTGCGCACGCGCTGTCTAAGCCACGAGTAATAGCTTTTGAATTTTCTTTCACGATTAAATTAACATATATAATGATATTTTTTCTCTCAGTGTTGATGTACGTGATGTATGGTGTCATAATTACTATGTTTACGGCGCTATAATTAAATGTTATAGTTTGTTTGAGTTGATTATTTTAAACTAGCGACTGACGCTTCTGGCATGATGAAGAAGACGGATCTATTTGAACTGGGTGTTTTATGTAAATAAGTTTTTATTGTAAAATTTCAAATATAAAATGTTTATATCACATATTTTTTGTCTGAAAACATTTGTAAAAAGCATATAAATTGGACTGTGTGGATGATTCAATGCTTAACTAAAATTACCATACGCATTGGTGAAAATAGTAAAAAAATATAGTTATTAACAAGTTATTTGTAAATAAATATTTTTATTTAAAAAATTAGGAAGAAAAATATTAGAACTAAGAGAAAAGTTATATTTGTAAGAAATTTTAATAAAGGTCATTCAATTTTAATTTCATGTCTTAGAGCGGCTTGCCAATTTTTCGCAAAAAGTAGAATAAGCAAAAATTATCGAGTATCTTGATACGCCGTTTTCCCAATCCTCGAATGCAGGAGGATGAACAGGTGTCTCGACATTACGTGTTCACTCCCTCTGAATGTTGATTGAACGTCCAACCATCGTACTAAAAGTCATATGCTGTTTCACAGCGCCATGATGATCTGTAAGAGTCTTATAAAAATAACACCCAGAAATTACACAAGCAAAAGACTTTAAAGTACAAATTCACAAATCTATCCAAAACTCACAGTCTGTCCGAGCGACAATGCAGCTCACAAACCAACTCTATTGCATAAATTATTCAATGCCGGATAAGTGGCTGAGCCATACTCCCAACATATATAATTCAACCCCCGACTTGACAAGTCAACGCCTCCCACTCTGGGGGGGATGTCAATTCCGTTCCCAATTATGCAAGCTGAAATGTCACAGCCACTTAGCGAATGACCCTTAGACCTATTGGCCTTTTATTTTAGTGTTTTGTAGATTTGGGTTAGAATTGCAATTGTTGACAGCAAGGTCACGTATGTCTATTTGAAGTAATTCTATCATGTATCTTTTACTTCGATGTTCAAATTCATGTATTAATAAAATAAAGTAATAAAATATAAGGAAAATTGTAAAGTAATATTATTACCATGGATATATTGTATAAAATACAGGATTTATTATACAAATATCGTATAATATTTCAGTACACAGTACAAGTGACAAACGCGTTGTTGCTTGGGAAATAATATTAATTGCTCCTTTAGGCATCAATCTTTTAAGATTAAGCTTAAATTAAGCTAGTTATATGTTACTTCATTGTTATGATATCTCTATATAACTTAATAACTATTTTACTCTGGTATTCATTTATCTATGTTTAAATTACAATATGAATATATAATTAAACATTTTAATGGAAATGCAAAATACAAATGCATAGTAGACTAATTTAAGTTTTTTAACCGATCACAGAAATGATAGGAATTGCAGAGTGTATATATTTCTGGACAGTGCAACACGGAAAACCGCTTAACCCGGTAGTTTATTAATGAAAATTGAGCGACATCCAATGTAACAGCTTCTGATATAGGCTTTAAATAACTTTACCTGCAGTGAGAAAATCTAGGACAAGATATTTTGGAAATAGACTATTGCGCAGTCAGTGTTTTGATACCTAAGAACATTTAGATTTGTTTTACAGTCATCATGTATTCTTATGTATGCAATGTTTTGGTTTTCTGATCATTGTTGTTCCCGTAGTGTAGTGTAATGAAATAAGATTTCAAGTCGTATCTAACTAGCAGAAATAATCAACAACTATGCTTAATAGTTATATTAACTTTCAACTGCCAGTGTCACAATAAAATTTTGCCAATAAACAAAATTCTATGGAGTAAATCAAAATTCTCTATTAATTAAAGACGCATTTTAGGGAAAAGGTTAGGAAGATAAAAGAGGCAAATTTCGACATAGTATACGATCTGGATATTGTTGGATTGTGGTTGGCCTTTATCACCTTTGTCGCTGGACAAAAGATTTTGGCGGAAAATAAAGGATTCTCTCGGAAAATAGAGGTTTCTCTCTCTCTCACGAAAAAAAGAATGAGACGATGTATTTCGACATTGTTTCATTTTTCCGAATCTGATCATTTGAATACTGTGAAACGAACATATGATTACAATGAAACGAACATATGGTTCTAACAGAATCATATAAACACTTTAAATGGCATTCCCTTTGAAATAGGTATTGAAGGTAAAAGGGCTATTAAACGTAATTTTCCCCACATCGTGATTGCCCTGAATAATGGAAAATTGCTAACAGTAGGAGCTGAGGTAATTGCTGAAAAACAGCTATTTCTCAAGTATTTTACAGTCATTGTAAGCCTTAAGTTTTATCTACGGACATATTTATAACGAGTTAATGCCCGCTACTCCGTACTACGACGATTCTGCCGATACTCAGTTTGCGTAGACTTTATAGCTTTAGGATATACTTATATTTACGACCTGTTGACAAAATCTTAGAACCAAAATTATAATAACTTATTTTGAGATGATAATCTTCTTGTATCTAAAACTTTCACATAAGATGTTGCAGACGATTGTATTTTATTTTTCAGCTTCACGCCTTTTCTCGGTAAACAAAGAGGACCTAGTGACACTCCTTTTTTGATTTCCCAAATTCAAGACGTTGCATATTGAAACTCTAGGAAAGTCTACGTCCCTCTTACGATAACGAAAAAATTTAAAATATAAATTTAAATTATATAAATATTATCATTCCCCTAAATGCAAATTGTACTCATAACCATCGCGTTTATAGTCAGACCTATCCCATTATACTAATTACTACCTTAGCACTACGATGGCCGCACAGATCATTGATTTTCATTTGTTAACGAAAACTGTTAACCACACTTAACAGCGTGCGACATTTACTAAAGGCGAAAATTCTATGAGTATTTTTTTTTTGATACAGTTACGACTGACGCCATTGTAAATATGTTTGCTGGGCTTTTAATACTGGCAACATTTTTATAAAAATCATTACAATTATTTTTAAATAACAACTGTCATGCCATTCCAGTACCTGCTTAATAAGAGCTGACTTTAAATATTTAATTTCATTGTCTTGTCATTTTATTAAGTTCTACTAGTTCATACTTTTAATGGCAAAACACATTTAAAATAATTAATTTCCTTGAAATATATACTTAACGTATTAAGCAAATCTAGCTTTGTTGTGACCTTAGTGTAGTATGACACTAAATTATGGCCATAACTGTGAACACGCAATTGGATTTCTTTTTTTAACATAACGTTGTATTAAAAATAAATATAAGCGGATTTTTTTATTAATGTTTTGTTCAATATATAACATATGCATTATTTAAAATGTAGAACCTATACATATATCTCCTATATCTATACACATAATAAAAATGTAAGTTGTCGCTGTCTGTACATGGAAGATATATGAAAAAAAATATTTATGGCAAAAGACATATTTAGAAAACGTATAAAAATTTGAACGCAGCGGGATTTGAACCTGCGCCAAAATATATATTTATGGCATTTATCAATGTAATAGAACCCTAAACAATACTTTTTAATTTATTTATCATTGTTTTTGTTTACGTTAATCTCAAAAAAGGCTTAGGTGATTTAATAGCGATTTTGACTATTGTATTTTGGTTAACTTTCCTTAATATTTAGTGTTTATTTTATTTCAATCTGTTCATAATTTAAACTTTATTCGACAAAATTAAAATGTTTGTAGTAACAAAATAAAAGTTTCATTAAGTTGGCTGAAAATTTAATCAATTCTCTGTAAATAATAATTATAACCACAATTCGACTAAATTATTTTATTAGCAAAGTGTATGGTTTAAGTAAGAACGGGGGCGGGCGAAAAAATTAAATAGTTAGTTATAGTCATAAAGTTTACGCAGGCGAAGCCGACGCGTGTCGTTAGTTTAGACTTACTTTATTTATTACTTTATCTATGTTTATATTTTTTGCGTAAATATTGACAGTACTTATTAATCTCTCTGTTGATATTGACGGTGTGTCAAAACTTCTTTATCTTCTTTATCAAAAATATTTCTCTAAAAATTCTTCTTTATAAAAAAGTCTCAATATTGTTTTATATTATTTTCTATACTAATCCTTAGTTTGTATTCACGTGTGCCAAACATAAGGCATGTGACCGCCTACGCCACACGTGCAGCTCATACTTGCAAATGATATGTTCCTGTTAGTTGGATGAGGGTAAATAGATCGTAACTTACGTTGATGGTAATGTCTTTCGCTCTGTATGTATCTGTAATGGAATTTAAAAAATAGCTATTGATATTATTTTTTCATTTGTTTTACTTAACACAATTACAAGCTGTGACGATAATTAATTTATACTAGTGATTTCTCTACTCTATCTCTTATACTCTATCTGTATAAATTTCTTTAAAAGCAGCTCAAAGGCTTTCTTCTAAATTAAACTAAATTTAATAATTTAATTTCTTTTTTGTTATCATTCTATTAATATTAAAACTACTTGCATACTTTGAGTGATTTGAGTGACTTTATATTCCAATGCACCATTAAATCCACATATTATTCAAAAATATATAATATATAAATGAAATACTCATTACAATTTGAATGCAAATCATAACCCTATTCATAGCAAAGTACCTTGCAACCTAACAGTTACAAACTATCCCGTAACACTGTCTATAATCCCTCAGATCATTGATTCAAAACTTCCCGATATAGGGGCAATTACTCAGCCGTATCACGGGAGCTAAGACGTATTAAGCCCAGAAATGTACTAACAGACAAGCTGTTCATTTATCTAAAAGCATATCGAGACGCCGCTATATAATTCAACGGTTGATTCTGCTTTTCGAGCCATTTTTCAAAACATGACGGTTTGACGTTTCGACATTTTACGAAAAAGTGAGGTACGGTATATTTCTCAGTCTGGGCTTTAGAGTGGGATAAATGGGACCGATGGTACATACAATGTACATTCTAAGAGCTACAATAATTACAACTATTACGTTCATTTTGCAGGAATTGAACTACTAAAGCCTTAAAATTTACCATACTTACAATACTTATTAATTATTAAACCAGTGTCGACTACTATATACATATAATAAAAATGTATCAGTTACATTTTTATTATCGCTGTCAGTACGTGACAGATATATAAAAAAAATATATTATTGGGCATTGGTCAATGTAATAGGACCCAAAACCATGATTTTTTCTTTCTATTTTTCTGCTTGTCTGTGTGTTTGTGCACACTAATCTGAGCAACGGCTTTACCGATTTAAATGCACCTGAGACTATTGTATTTTGGCAAACTTCCCTTAACCTTTAATGATTTCCCTTAATCTTTTATCTTATTACAATCGGAGTAATAAATTAAAAAGTTATAACAATTTAAATTATTAATTTGAGCACAATTTGTGATTTAAGTGTGAACGCGGGTGGGCAAAAATAACAAAATAGTTAAATTGTGGTGTTTACGCAGGCGACACCGCGAGCGGGATGCTAGTAAATAAAACTTCTGTAAAAAAATGTTTTTAATCAAAAAGCCATTCGACTGTGAATTGCAATTAAAGCAATGCAAAAAAATCTATCAAAAACAATCTCCTCTGTTTAAAACTAAAATAAGTATCAAGTTAATTTTACTCGTAGGTTTATATTTCATTCGAAGTATTTTCGATAACGGATATTTAGAGATTCGGTCAAGGATCAAGCCCTATATTCGTATTCGGAAATATAATTGGTTTATCGATTTTAGTTCTTGAAATAAATTTTATATTTAAAGTTCAAGGATATTAGACGCCTCCGTTGTCACTGGATTGTAACGTTTGCTTCCTATTTTATTTATATTTTGCGCTTAGTACTTTAAATGGACATTGATGATTTTCAACTTCACGCGGTATTTCCATATATTATAGAGAACCTAGTGTCAAGACGCTCCGTCCTCCACTTTTCGCCTAAGATCGAAATATCGTTTTGAGCGGGTGAACTCAACGCCATGCTGTGCTAAGTACCAGAGCGGAGAAATGAAAATAGTTAAATATAATGAAGCAGGACTCGAAGAGATTACGAGGAGCTTACAGTTAGACGCTGTCATACTGCGATGATGTCTAATATGATATAATATTGTATATTTGTTACGTTGTAATATTTTAACTAGGAATTTTAACGAACAATGCTCAAAATATTATAAAAAATAATCTTTAACTATAGAAACCAAATTTGATATAATTTACAGTAAATTACGGTTATCCTTTCCCATATCGCATTTTTTTTATTTTTCCAATTGTCCACATTTGTATATCTGATTCTTAGTTTTTGTTAGTTTATTAAATTACAATGCCCTTTTTATTGTACATTAGTTGCCGCCCGCAACTTTACTTTGCGTTGATTGTGTGACATTGGCATTACTATTTCCAATTAACGCTCGTTGTCGTTGAAAATGGAAATTATTTATTATATTTTTACATTAGCTTATTTTGAAGTAAGAAAATATCAATCTGGATTAATAACATTGCTTAATTACCATTTCCGTAAAATGTGTTATAATAAAGCTTGGGATAAGCTCCATAAAATATGTTTTAATTGAGCTTATATCTTTGTTACAGATAATATATTTCAGACTCCAGATTTTTGTTTATCAAGGAAAACTGCCCATTACGCATAACAACTTTCATTAAGGAAGCGTTTCCTAATTTCTTATAGTTAAGCTGGTCGACATCAAGTGTGCCAGTCTTCAAAATCAATTATATACCTTCTATGTTACACGTTGGCAAGTTTTACGGAAAAAAAGTCTATCCAAATCTGATTTCCCTATTTTAACGTTTACAAACAGATAACAAGAAAATGTAACTGGCATACATTTGAAAAATCATATACTATATCACTTTTTGTCTCTCTAAATTATTTCAGGCAATTATAGCGCAATGGGAAAGCATCTTAATTAAACTCGCAATTGTTACAGCTTAAATTCCTAATCCCCCTGATTGGGAATCTATTTAATTAATATTATTATATTTAAATTGTTTTTATTTCTCGCTCTGGTAAGTGAGTCAAAAGGTTAATTTGACCGGTGACGTAACAATAGAGTTCCACTATTCAATACGCAAGATGTCGCAATATGTGGATTTCGATCAGAAAGCGGGGATCAGTGTCTTGTCCACTAGATTATTTCTACTTACATTGCTATACATTAAACAGTGTAAAGCTATCAAAAAATATATATTATGTTTACTATTCAACCGAAAGCTATATGACAATATTACAGCATATTTACATATTATGAGCATAGAATAGTATGTTTCCAATAATAAAAGTAACTAATAACATTCCAACTCCATATCAGCCTCGAAGGACCAAATTTCCTATGCATATGTAAATCACCTATTGCATATACTGTATATATTTTGTATATTCGATGGATGTAATACGATATGAGTAAATTTGTATATAATCATAAAGTTATTGTTTGAATTCTGTATTTCAATTATTATCATAAATAAAGATTGATAGATGTTTGTAGTAGTAAGTTGAAAATTGATACTTAAGGAAATATATATCTATATATATAAATATTATAATATAATAAAGCGGAAGACTTTGTTTCTATGTTAGAACGCGCTAATTTCTAGATTAGCTTTAGAGAGCTACCAATTGACACAACTCCATAGATTTAGAGCTTAAGCTTACACTGGCGCAAAACTCACAGTTCCAGGTCTTTCTCACGAATATTAAGGATATTCGTTCTTCATATGTATAAAGTAAATAATATGACAAATAAAATATATATGTATAACACATAAAATATATATGTATATATGTCATAAAAGTCTGACAAAACATTTTAAAAAACTATTTTGTCTATATTATTATATTCCTGACGTATTTTTTGTATTATTAGGTAAATGATGTATGTAAAGAGAATATTACTAAGCAACGACAATAATTCATCGCCCCAACATCCAGCAATCAAAGTACTGTTTAGATAATAACTTTTAAAACTTCAAATAGTTCGTGTAACGTTTAAACGCCCATAAATGTAGCTTCGGTGTTAAATCGTAAAATTCCATTTGAAGCCTGGCTATTAACAGATCGTTATTACAGAATCAGTGGGGTAGGTCAGAATTTTTGAAATTTCAAATAAATTGTCTTTACCAACTTTGATGCTAAACGTTTAATATTCGCGTATCACAAACATGCTACATTAATCCCATATTTATCACTGTCAGTTCCTTTTTTTATACTCCTTCGTTTCGGCGCATATCATGTCACTTCACTCACTATAGCGCGTAATTTGTCATATCGTTAATTGTAATTTAATTAAATGTTGTAACAGGTAAATTTCGAATGCAGTTTGATTTGACGCTTGTCGTTTTAACATCATAGGAAGTGTCCGAATAATACTGAAAAGTACGCACGTTCCTTCGATAATTTCAAAAATAAAACACTAAATTATAATATGTTACAAATGTCATAACTTAAATTTTTACCTGAATAATTTCGTTTGAGTTATTTTATGCTAGTGTTCGTTCGTATCCTGACTATATAGCTGTTCATTTTTGTATCCGTTTATTATCCATTTTATCTGTAATTATCCATTTTATCCGGTATTATCTATTTATATTCTGTTCCATTTTAATGTAAATCATAAAAAAAATTCTAATCGTAAAATATCGCACTCTATATATATAGAATCGTTGAACGTAACATAAAACTAATGTTTTTTGTCTACTCACTATATGTTAATCCAGCTATATATTGTAAGTACATATATATGTATGCATATGCATGATATTTATAATTTGATTTACAATATATGTTTTATCCACGTATATGTGTATATAGCATATGCATTCTGTCACTCAGTGTAACTGAACGATGTGGTGAGCGCCACATGGCCCGCAAGAGGCGGCTGCGGCACGGGCGTTCATCGGTAGACTTTGTGCGATTACGGATATTACTATATTATATTATTTGAGTATTTACCGATCAGAATTAATTGAATTTTTTAGTTATTAGCTTCTGCATGGAATATAGAGATGTTATATACAGGATTGTTGAGAATAATTTATATATAATGCCATTGAATATTTGTAAAAATAAATATTATTATGTAATAAAACAAATCGTGCTTTTATGAACTAAAGCAATAATGAAGTTCTTAATAGCTTCATTTTATTAGGAGACACCGTAAAGGCTCTAATCTTTCGTCATTAAAAATACATTGTTGTTTGATACAAACCTAAGCCATACTCAATAAGAAACAAAGGACCAACTCATTCAATTCAATAAAATCTCTTAGCTATTTTCTAGCATTTATATTAAAAATGCTAAAAAAAAGCTTTTTAATTTCCTGTGGAAAAGTAAAATTTTTGTATAAGTATAGAAGACAGCTAATAATACTATAATGGTGTATGAGAAATATATTAAATTAATAAAATATTACACATACTACCGTGTGTTCGACAAACACTTTTGTATAAAGTGATATACATATACGTTGCTAAGGCAACGTATTTTACGAATGAATGGGACTATTTATATCCTTAATAAAACTTAAATAAAATAATTTTAATCCACATTATGATAACATAACAAAAGAGTAACGTTAAAAATCGTGAGCCGCACGTGTGCACGGCAATTTCAGCCAAATGCACCGTACGTACCTACTTATGCTTAATGAATAATATTTTAATTTTAATGTGTTTAAGATGAAGTGTTTTTTTATTTTATTACTGATCTTTGTCAGTCTTGTAAGTATAAACACCGCTTTTAGCCGTAATTTAATTATAAAGATTTTTTATATATAACAGCCTAAAAACACAATGTACATAATGTAACAGTACTTTATAAATTGAACGTAAAATTAAGAAATATTTAACACAAGAATTTTTTTATTATTGTATTTCAAGAGATCATGACACAGTGGTACAGAGTCTGTCTGTAAACACGACGGTTGTAGGTTCGATTCCCACTCTGTGGAATTATCATATTTTAATGATTTTTATTTCTTATACATATATAATGTAATTTCAATAATATTATAATTTAATTTTTAAAATATACAAAGTGTGATGTGTGATACACGTAATAAAGTATATACATATATTACTTTCTTTTTTTATTTTTGCATTTTTGCAACCTTTTGTTTCGCCAAGTTTCATACTCCTAGTGTTTCCTTTATATATTAATATAAGTAAAGATTTTTAACATATCCGCTCAATAACACAAATGCGGCGTTGAGTTTCGTCACCCAATACAAAAAGTATAATAATTGGAAACGGACATCGAAGTAATGTTTTAAGTAGTATCTGTTTTCAAGTATTTTATTTAGTAGACGATCGGTTCATTCAAATATTCAAATAAATAGATAATAAATTAAAAAATACTTCTTAATACAATTATTGCTTAAAACAACCATTTATTTTAGGAAGAAGTCGTTACATTTCTAAAACACATTCAACTACATAATAATTATAAAATACATAAATCTTAAAGCTCCACCAAAGTTTGTTTAATCGTGAATTTATGATTAAATGCAGCTGCAGTCCTATGGTATATTAAACGCTCAGTTTTGCAGTTTTTACGGCTTCCCTTATACAGTTTTATGGTCAACATCGCCGTCTCTGGTAAACAAAACTAGTGGGCGCTTATTAAAATCGATATAGGCACATTGTTTTATGATTGTTTTAAAATATCGACTTATTTATATTGCTCTAATGTATATATAGGTCTAGATCTAAATTTCACTCGAGATAATATTTAGCTTTTTTATAGACTAATGGATTTTTATTTAGTATATAAACTCTTTCGTGTCAATAAATCAAATGTTTCAATGATATTTTTCCAGTACTTGGCGACACGTCGTCTAATGACGCTAAATTTATAGCAAATAAAGAACGGAGTGATTTATCACTAGACTACATCTGCATTTAATGTGTAGGATATTTTTAACATTTATAAAGTGTTATTCACAAAGTTAGGATATAAAAAAGTGTAAAAAATTGAACGTAGCAGGATTTGAAGCCGCTCTCGGACGGTTTCCAATGTTTATTATACGTTTACTCCTTCTCGAGTTTGGAAGTCTTGATTTGAAGAATTATTGAAAACATAATTGATAAAATATATGTGTAATAGAGAAATGAAAATTTCCGTACAGGTGAAGGTAATGGACGATATCCTGAAAACACTTGATGTCACCGAAGCATCGTCAAAATATCGAATGCTAGATTTTTTGTTGTTTACCATAAAGCGGCCAATGCATGGGTTCATCAAGGTGCTAGGTGATAATTTATCATCGAGAAACTCAAAAAAATAAAAGTCTAACGCGGTCGTCTTAATTTTTCCGATCCACAAGCCCCAGCTTGTACGAGTAATAATTATTTTCTTATGGTTTCACTACACTGTCGTATTAAACACGTATAAAACCGATCCCTTGCGTATTTGCTATAAATATTTTCATTTATTCAGAGAGAAATAAAAGCTTCCCTCATGTTCCTTCTGACTTCACTTTTTCAAAACAATCAAGTTTATATAACCAAGAATTACTAATTTCTAGAATTGCACGAAGGCATGCGTGCCTGACCTTACCTTTAGCTCAGGTAGTTATGGTCTTCTTAACTTTCATGCACTATTCGTTTCGTGTTATTTAACACGCAATTTAAATTCAGAACTTCCTTAAAAGCGTAGAAGTTGTAAATTTTGCACTAGGTAATTATATTTTTTTTAATTTTCCCAAAAGATTGCTGCTGGTCTGTTATTTGTGATCTTAGATGGATCGTTCCTAAAGATGCAAGTTTATCGAGTCCACACTCATAATTCTAATTCCATATAAAATATAAATATAAGTTATATTTCATGATATGTATAACTGAAAATATTAATTGGCTATCAAACTAACTATTTATAATTTAACTTAATCAACGAACGTAGCCCATAACGTTAACCAGAAAGTTTAATTTAACACAAAATACTTTTTTTTTGTAAAAGAATATATTATATACTTTTGTGTAAAAAATATAGGATATACTTTTATATTATATATTTTTTTGTAAAATAATACATTACATACTAGTGACCTTCTCGCCAGCCCGCGTTTTGACTTAAATCACAAACCTTGCCTAAATTTAATATTTTTAATTGTTATGCCTTTTTTATTTATTGAAATAAAATAAACACTAAATATTAAGAGAAGTTTACGAAAATACAATAATCAAAACTGAATTTTAATCTGTGTAAGTCGTTTCTGAGATTAGCATGCACAAACGAACAGACAAACAGAAAACTAAACTAAAAATCAATGTTTTGGGTTTTATTAGATTGATAAATGCCCCAAATAATATTTTTTGTCATATATCTTCCATGTACTGACAGTGATATAATTTACATTTTTATTATATGTTTAGTTATAGATACTTTATAACAATTGTAATGCGGTATGAAGTTGATATTCTACCTACATACTCGTATATATGAACTTACTTATATTTTACGACAACGAACTTGTGACTATAATACTAACATCAAGGAATTTACAAATAGTAATAAAAAAACAGTAATATTAAAAAACTAATAATATTAACAATTCGTATACTATAAAGTTTACAAATTGTACACTTGAAAATATTTAAAACAATAATTCAATCAAGTAATTCAAAAGATGTTTTATCTGATCATGCCGTTTAGATAAAGTTTTGTACGTAGACATATCTAGCAGATAAAATATGATTAAAATATCTCTTATTCGATTTACTACTTAAGTTGACGTTATTATATAGCGGATAAGAAAATATATTTATGTACACAGGTACATAAAATAAAAAAAAAATGTTTTAATAGTTGTAGAACAGATTTTAAGAGTATATTTCTTTTAACATTTTTTAAGTGTTATTCGCACACTAAGGATATTGAAAAAGACCGTTCAAGACGGTTTGACTTGAACAGTTTTCAATTCCCGCTGCGTTCAAATTTTTATACGTTTTTCGGGTTTTTACGGGTTTTTCTGGCGAAATACAATATAGAAGGAACGTCGTCAAAATAATAAATATAAGCTAGTAACATAACCGAAACTGAAATAGACTTTCGATAAAAGTCTAGACAGCTTTGATAATCTTATTTTCTATTTAAGAAGGAACTAGAACGGTAGCAAAAGTTCTACCGAGCCGTTACGACAATATTTGGAAGTTATGGAACCTATCTAATAGTGCAAACATAGTTAGTATTGCGAATGTATATCCAACAGCTGTTGATGCTGAGTCCGGAGCACCATCATTGTCCTCATCTGTGTCATTATCTTCATCTCCTCCCTCTTCAGGATTTGCATCATCTACATTTCCTTCATCTTCGGGATTTGCATTGTCATCCTCAGGTCCTGTCTCACTATCTGTATTTTCATCAGTTTCTTCATTTCTATCTGTAAGATTCCATGTACTTTCTGCATCAATAAAATGATTCGAATAAATAGGGTCCCAAAATGCTAATATTTCTGCATGTGGATTTTGAAATTGCACATCAAAGAGTGTGTTTTCAATTGCAATTATTTCTTCATCATCTAGTATTCGCAAGAAGTTATTGTTAGTTGAAGTATACGGCTGCCAAGTAGTTTGTGACGCTTCACTTGATGGTACACTGTTAAAAGAGACAAGATTTAAAATATATATATATATATATTTTTTCCCTTATAATGTACTTTATGAACCATTATTCCATCACCATTCATTAAATGAAATATTTAAAAAAAGTATAAATTATAACAAACTTTTTATATTTATATTTTATATTTATAACAAATTTTAAAATCATAAAAAATAAAATAATGAAGATTTTACCCATTCGTCGCAAAATTAATCCATCTTTCTATAAGTATTTCGCTAATTGTTAGATCAAGTGTAGAAGCTTCGTCATCATTTTCATCATAGAACATATATACCAACTCTTCTTTATGACCTGCTGATCCAATTGACAGAGGCCTTGGTAGGTTTTCGCTAAGAACACCTCTATATGAAAATTGATATAAATATATTGGGCTGGTCGAAGAAGCGGCTCGCATTCGAGCCTCTCTAATGGCTGAAATCAATATCATAGTATGTCCATTGTAACGTAGAAAATCAGCTATAGAGTTTAAATTTATTGAATTTTGTGTGAAATAAAATGATTTAATTGCTTCAGCAGTTTCCTTTTCCTGTTCTTCATTTGCAAAATCTAAATCAGGTTGAAGAAAATCTTCAAACGATTCTTCCATTCTAGTCATCCAATCTCCCTTAAGAGCCTGTTCTGCTCTTAACGTTCCCTCATTGTCAACAAAACCGGTCATAAATGGAATTTGAAGCTGATTGCCTTCTATTATTGTTTGGTAAGGAGATGTTAATAATACTGCTTCAACGTTTTCAATATTTCTTTCTATACAAGGTGCAAATGCTAATGAGTTATCTGTAAGATCAAGCTCATTTATAACAGCCATGAGTGCCGCCACACTCGTACGTGATAAAATATTAGACAAACTCTCAACATCTTGAACTGAATGGCCAAGAGCTTCAGCTACTTGTACTGCATATTTTAAGTTATTTCGCGTAACAGCCCAAGGTGCTAAAGCTGTTCCACTTTGTGCTATTGCTTTATGAACGAGTCCTTCAGCTGACGGAGTTAGTGTAATTAAATCTACAACAGATGCTCCGCTTCCATGTCCAAATAAACTTACATTATTTGGATCTCCACCAAACGAAGCAATATTTTGTTGTATCCATCTTAGTCCCGCAATAACATCTTTAAGCCCGGCATTACCAGGAGCGTCTTCTGTGCCTAAACATAAAAATCCTAATACTGAATCGCGGTAATTCAAATTCACTATGACAACGTCTTTTTCAACAAATTTTCTAAAGTATGGCTCCGGATTATTATCCCTATCTAATTCTTTGCCCTGCAGCCATACCATAACTGGTAATCCTCTATTGATATCCAGTGAAGACGTGTACACGTCTAAAACAAGACAATCTTCAGTTCCTGCATAGCCTGCACCTAAAGCTCTGATACATTTAATCCCTTTGCGGTTTGCTATAAATTCACCATTAAAGGTAGGTGGTGCCGAGGGAGCCTACAAATAAATAATATATCAATTATACAAGTTATCAAAATATTTATTTTGGCGTAATATCATTTGACATGTTCAAAAAGGCGCTTTCAAACATATGTAGTATATATATTATATAATAGTCAATGGAAAATTAAAATATATAGAAAAATATATGTATATTAAAATCATATATATCACTAGAAATATATATCTTAGTACACCAAAAGATCTTACCTTGAACCTGTTACTTCCGGAAGTAGAGTCAGCATAAGGGATGCCGTAAAATTGAATATAAGATTGATTAACGGCCACCGTCCCAACGACATTTCCTTGGGCTATAGTCACACTAGGCGACGTCACCACTTGGCCTGCAATTAAAACTACTATCGCACTAAGTGTGCACAAAATTAACCACATGTTAGCCATTGCGTATGTCCAACGTATACTAGAATTAAATTATACAATAAGAAAAAAGTCGAAATCTTTATATTTATCTTATCGATGAATTCAATGTTGACAGATATATTATTCTTCAATATTGTATCTCTATTTTATAGATTTTCGCGATAAATCTATCTATCTGCGTTTCTTAAGGCTGCATACGTATTTTTTCTTAGTTTATGTAAGTAGTTATCTTTTATTCTATAAAAACATACTGAGCTCCGCTTAGCCGGTCATGTTGATGAGCACTATGCGATAATTGAATCCAGTATGTGTTAGCGTTCTTTGTGTGTGTGTGCGAGTGAGCTAATAGCAAGATAAATCAATACAATAATACGTTAAAGAAATAATTTGAACAGCCTTTTACGAAATTTATACGAACGGGGAAGTAAGAAATTTTGAAATGAAATCATATTAGACACATAAAGAAACGCATATTTTACGCGTCCACGGCGGCGTCCACGGCAGTACTACGTACTATGTGTAATAAATTTATAATAATAACTATAATTAAAAAAAAATACGCAAAGAACATAATTTCTGACAAGGTCAATGAACTTATAATAATTCTTAGAAAAAAATGTCCCATCAACGGCACATATGTAGATATAAAATGGGAACCAGTTTCGACTTTATCTCCTTATTATAGAGGTGCAATTTTTTGTGCGGTTATATATTTTTTCAGTTCCCTTAGAGGTTGGCCTGAGGGATGCTACAATGTGTAACACATATGGCCAAGAATCGTCCTCATGAGAATTTCTGATTCATTGACGGTTATTTTATTTAATTATTAATTTGATTATACTTTTGTATGGATCGTTAGTTATTGAAGGTGACATATCAAGTTTATTTGATTTAGACTTAATTGGACCTTGTGTTGAAATTGTAAATATTTGCGACAGCTCAATTTTATTCAAGTTTCTTAAACAAGGTATTGAATGTAACATTTGAGTACCAAAATAGAATTATGTACCTATTAAAATATTAGGTAAGATATTAATTTAATTTGTTTTGAGGTCAATGAAATAAAAAAATGGTCTTGAGCTGTAGCTCATAGCTGTAGCTATAGGCTTTTGAGTTATAATCTATAAATAAGTGGTTTGAAATAGATTTATGCAGAATTTAATAGTTTATAAATTTTATATGTTATAAAATTAGTTGATATCATGATTAGAATATACTATTATTACAATTGGTGATAGTTGAGTTGCTCACCGGTTCTTTTTAGCAGAACTGCTTTTCGAGCTAGTGGTAGCTTCCTGTACTAGATGGAGTACTGTCATTTTTAAGTAAGTGAACTTGATTGATCGGAAATGCCTATAATAAATAAACAATATTTAAGTTTATAAAAAATATAATTTTAAGCAGTTATAAATGTCAAATTTATTAACTCTGTTCTTAAAAAAAAATGATGTCACTAATACACGATTAATTTTAATATTCATAATTGCAAAAGGTTAAAACTTAAAAAAAATATTGTGCTTATCTAAGCCAAGTTATCTCCCGGATTGTAGTGGGATGCGATGTTCTTAAACATGTGGCACACCACGTGGGTCTTACACAAAAAACAATTTAACGATAACAACTTACGTTCCAATATTTTGCTTTAATAATATACGCCTAAACTTTCTAAATATATAGTCTATTTTTAATTAAATATGTATTTACTTACATTATTAGTACTGAATTTCGTACCTTGTGGGAGACTCCGATGTGACAGGCGAAAGGTTAGCATAATGGGTACCATAAGAATATGTGCGTTTTGAGTAAATTTGTAATTTGTGCTCATCTTTGTTTATATATTTAGAATTATATTTATATGAATCTTATTTTCTTTAATTTAGTTATTTAGCAAAAAAATATATAAAATACGACTATAGCGTTGTCGGGCGACTTAATAAGATATTTGGTTTATCCGAATTTATCGTGTATATTTCTATGTTGGTGTTTAAAAATACATTTTAGAAAACCCGACGCTTCGAACACTTCATAGTAAGTAGTCCGTTGTCACAGGTAGGCTAGGTGTTATTTATTGGTTAATTGATACAATCATTATATCAAACTACCGCCAACGATTTCTTAGTTGCCTCGCGTACTGCCCTGGATTCAAGCAGAATGAGCTGACAGTATCTTGGTCTCTGGCGTGGTGAGTTTGAAACATCATAGTTTTAAGTATTGCTAGGCGGTACAATATTTCTCACCGTCTACTCTATTGAAATTAGGATGTTTTTGTATTTCAATAGCCTCGTGGAACTGACTTCAATACGCGCCAATTCTTGATATCAGTGAGATCCTTCACCCTAATACCAAACCTTCTCTTTGAGTAAAATTAAATAAGCCACAGCCACAATCTACTTTCCACTGATGTCAAGGATTGCTCTTCTACGGTATATGAAGGGAGTTCCAAAAAATAAGCCAATTCTTGAGACCAATGAAATGTCATGCAGTTACAAACTAACTAAAAACTATTCATACTACAAGGTGTTATCTGAGAAATTAAACTGATAAAACCATAATAAGAACACTATTGCACACCTAAATCAATGTGCATCCTATCCTAATCACTAGTAGCGATTTCTTACAGGCAACCTACGTCGTATAATTTCGTCTCTTTGAATGGTTACAAAGTAAAGATCGGCGTTATGAATTCTCTTCTCCCTGCCTACCCTGTATGGAATAAGCAAATTTTGCTTTTTTTTTTAATTACACTTCGATTTTTCATTAAAAAGTGGAATTATAATATAATTATATGTTAGAACTATAGCATTACCAATGTTGTGTATAAAAAACGAATGAGCAAAATATGATATCGACCAGACAAATATCCATTAACAGCTACCTACATAAATATAATTTTGGCTAAAATATTTTTTTATTAAAGATCAAAGTACAATTACTACATTTCTACGTCCTTTTAATATTATACTATATTTTTCAACTTCACGCCTTTTCACGCATAGCAGGGACAGATAGAACCACTTTCTACTCTAATCTAATACATTGCATATTGAGTGGCAGAACTCAACGCCGCGTTTTGTCTTGTCAACAGAGCGGAGAAATAAAAATAATTTAAATATAATCATTCTTATTCTGATTCCAGGTGTTAATAGAGCCGTCAACTAATCGCATTTTAGTCAGGCGCTATTCTACTGCGTCACTATGGCCTGACAATACTTTGCTATATATTTCGATATTTTTAACAACTTAATAAAGTGTTGCTATAAAGTTTTACTATAACCACTTTAGCTTACCATTTTACTATATACATTTTATTGTTACAAGCTCCGATACGATTTCAGTTTCAGTGCATTAAACTCTGTAATACACGCTGCGCACGCGCCGACATTCATGAGAAGGGGAGTTCAAAAATAGACCCGCACGGATTCCTGCGTTCAGATTACGGACTTAACTGTTAGGCACGGATTTTCTTTTGTAACGAAAGACTGATGGCCAGTTTTGTTTGTTGTTTTAACAACTAGCTTTTTCGTTAATTTTAAATATGTAACAAAAAGAGAAAGTTACTTGGCTTGTATAGACAGCGTTTGTTTAATTTTGAATAACAATAATTGTTACGAAAATAATCGTATTTGTTATTATTAGGCAATTTAGAATTAATTATATTATTTATTACTAGAATCTATTTAGAGTCCATAAACGAGATAAAATGTTTGCTTAGCCTAGACTTATTGGGGTAAAAGGATGCATTTGACACAACTAAAAGTGAATGATATTTAAAAAGTTGTCTATGTCACGTAATATATGAAATCTTTGTTGAAAGGTATTAATATTATTATCAACATTTTATCTAAGCATAGAAAATGTAGCTATAGTAACCTAGTGTTATTTAACTGCACACTTGATCTAACCAGATCGATCAAATATTTTTTATATAAAATTCTTCTTATCCATCCATCTTACTCAAAAGACTGTAAACTCGCAAGCTAGGCGTCAAAATTCGTTGGAAAAATAAAATCAATTTATATATTGTGCCATATTTCGTTATTATAATATTTGTTTGCACCACAATAATAGGCCATATCATTAAAAAATTGTCATCATTAATAAAAGATATAAATGGAAATATCTATAGAACATAGTTTACAAGGCATGTTCAAATAAAATAAATTTATAAATAAATTATTGGCTTTTGGTTATAAAAATCATATTTGGTTACAATAATATGATACCTACCTTAATCAAAATTGTATTGTATATATATATATATTATCCGTATAGCACGGCGTCAAGACACTCCGCGGAGAAATCAAATAAAAATGACGGATTAAACAGATTATTGAAACATCACCTCAATTAATATGAAAACGTATTTATGTACGTTTTAATTGTGGCTGTAAGTTTTTTATTTTGTTGGTTGAAAGACATTGACAGTTCACCGTTGATATATACATTTAGAGATACATTTGTATAGACGTACTTTCTTGTAATCTAATCATAGTAAAACAATATTCCTTTCATTAATAAACTACGTCAAAACTTTACGATATTATTCTGAATCTCAAGTAAGTCTTACAGATTTGTAGCGTATAAAGAAAGCACCTAATTACTTCTTTTATGTATTTTCGCGTAATGAATTAGGACCATTAGGACCATTTTACCACACGAAGAAATTTTTAAAAAATCTTGTTTTAAAAAGGGATTTCTCCTGTAACTAACGAATGCAGTCCGCCGTAAATGATGATAAATATTTTTAGAGATATATATACAAACACTTAGGATAAGAAAAAAATTATCTTCACGGAATGCAATGCAATTAAATTTTATATAGAGATACTTGGGAATCTTAGGATTATCAGAGCCTAGGTTTTCTCCATTTTTTTTTTGTTATTCTAGTAATTTTACTGTTTTACGAAAAAGCCGCTTGATATATGAAACAGTCATAGTTCACGCGGGCAAAGCCGCGAGCGGGTCGATAGTACTTCTATATTCAAGTTACACTAAAATATTCACAATATTTTCATATTTAGGTCAGTATTGCTAATTCCATACTATAGGTTTCATAATTTAATGACATATTATTAGTTACTTCCTCACAAGTTCTTCATTATACTGTTAAAATGCACTAATAGGGCAATTATTTTGCTGGTAATGAATATCGTTATTGTATAAAAAAATAATGTGACAAAAAAACCTTAAGGGGAAATTTTAAAATAATATGTTTGTGGGATAAATCAAGTAAATTTAACTTGAGTATCGTTATATATTTAGCGTAATAGTTTTTATTTAAAATTATGTAAAATATATAAGTAAAATATTATTTTAGTAATTTATGAAAAGTTGTGAATGATACCTGAATCCCAAAATTTCACATAACAATAATTAATAGTTGTAACACTCGTATCAAAAATTTACTACATCACACTTTGACTTCTTAACTGTTGCCAAAATAATACGAAACTAGATTGTCTAATCTATAAACTAGACTATCCAATTATATTATTGTCATAGATTAGATAATGGCGTATTTGAAAAGACATGGTTATAAGTTCAATCTCCACTATGGACGATATTTACATGAAATAAACAGATTTCGTTTATGTGTCGTGTATTTTTATGTTTCGTGTATTTCGTTCAGTTACAAAATATGCGGCGTTAAGTCCACCATTGAATTTCAAATGGAGGGAAATAAGTTTTAAAAGAAAAATTCTCGTAAGTGGAGATAAAAATGTTTTAATACTAGGGATAATGAGTAAATATCGTTATTATAACGCTAGCATCTGTTTTGGCCCCGGAGCTCGATGGAGTTGCATGCTTGAATCATATATGATGTATATTATGATTCATAATTCGGATGTTTATCGTTTATCAAAGCATGGCCTTGGGTCTTACCAAATTAACAATTTTATATTTTGAATTTCAAATACACACATGTTCTTTTCTATTAAATCTATTAAAATACCATTCAATATTCATTTACGTTCAAAAGCTATATTATAATTTAAAAAGTCATAGTCTCACGCATCAACGCCATCAAGGCGCAGTAGAACAGAGTCTAACTGTAATTGCGATTGGTTGTACGTTTGATTCCCACTTGAAGGAATCAGTAAACTCACTCTGTAGGAACAACACAAATCGTGGAAATCGTTGAGCTCCGCCACTCAACACGTCACAAATTTGGGCGGAAAGTGGCGACCAGAGTGTCTTGACACTAGTTTCTGACTACTCTGTGTGGGAAAAAGTGTAAAGCTAGAATTTAGAACATTTTTCATAAATAAAAAATTCAACAAGATTTAAAACATTTACACTGTTAAATATAATTTATTGACGAAATATTACATATTTAAAACAAACGAATTAATTCAATATAACTTTTAAATATTGATTTTACAGTTTAGCTACTCCTATAGATATGAAACCAAAAAATAATATTTTAAAAATATATGTAAATTATGTTATTCACACACTTAGGATATGTAAGAACACATTTTTAGAAAACGTATAAAAATTTAAAGACAGTGGTATTTGAAGCCGCGCCTTTACGAACGTTTATTAAAAATCGATTTTTTATAATTTTTTTTTCAGAAACACGAGTAGTTTTTTAAATAACTGATTACTCAAGAAAACAGGCTAATAACAAAAACAGAATTATTTATCGATAAGTAGGTCCTAAAAGAATACATTACAAAACGAAATTAAAGAGTTGCATATTAAATATGAACAGTATTCTATATAATATGTAAGTAGAACTTAAAATATTTTACCGTTGTACTATAATATTTTTCAATACAATACTTCATAAAAGCGTAAATAATCACAGATTCATCAACATAGTTAATATTTCCTTTCAAACTGTTTCACTTGTCTATATAATTTACGTAGCATCTGTCATTTCCTGTAAGCTAAACGTCACTATCAAAGTAAATTATGATAGTACGATTAGAGTTCTTTCCGATCACGTATTTCGCCTCTTCAAGAAATTCCGGGATTTTCGCTACCTTAATCAATGAAAAAATAACTTTAAGTGTACGATAATAAGATTGTGTTCAGATAAAGAAATAGTAATATTAAAATCCGTCATTTGGAGTGTTTAGTAGCCTTTACTGAAAGGGCTTGGGGACAGCTGTCGCTCCCTGCGGGGGCACGACTGAGGGTTTGTTTACAGCTCACTCTAATGATGCAGCTCTGCATCTAGTAGTCTTTCGCTCTTAATTGTTTCAATAAACTCTGGTACAATTATACTGTAAACTGATAAAAACATTTTACAATGAAAGAAGAAATTCTAAGTGCTCGCCCAAATCGTCGTACGATATGTAGCGGAATTAATCAGCTTTTTACAAATTTTATCAATTCTTGTTTCCGAAATATATCAATCATTTCGCTTTCAACGGTGATTTATTATTGTGTTTTTATCACTCACGAATAAGGAGTATATTCACCTTAAGCCCAATGGCATCCACCCAGCAAACATATTAAGGTAACAGACGCTCAATATACCAGCTAAGTTATAATTACAAGAGCAAATGTAATATTAAGTTAAAGATTTAACTATATATGTATATGGGTAGATTCAAACCATTCACAGGTTTCCTCATATTTGATTTCAAGGTAACAATTTTTCCCGGCGTTTGCCGCCCGTAAAAGCACACGCCCAGGCTGAAGAAAGCTCTGTAGGGCGGGCGAGTTTTGTAACGCTAGCGCCTCTGGCGGTCGCCTGGCTTTGAAGCTACTCTTTATCTGCGCGGCCATTGGCCGGCTGGCGTGATGCGTCATGCCGTCGATAACTAGAGAGAAGCTCCGTCGCCCGGCCGCAGTGCCAGTCGCCGCTGCTTTACGCCGAAACCGTGTGTCGCTGTCAGCCTCCTTCCCCGCGCCCCGCGCTCGTTTCGTCCGCATTCTAGTCGTGGGTGTCGCGCCGTGCAGTCCTCGCGTGTGCCGCTGAACTTAGTGCGCCTGTTGGCGAAATTGCTTTAGTTCCGCTCGAGGTGTCAATTGCAGGCGGAGAAACTCGATTTCTATCGCGGAGGATGTTAACAGCGAACGGTGAGTGACGATAGAGTCGTTGGACGCTTATCTAGCGGCCGCGCCACGTGAACGCGCTCTATTTATAAAATGTAAACACACACCGCTAATTTGATTTGAAACATTACTGCGGTATCGCTGACCAGGAGCACTACCGGACTCGGCCACGCACTCGCTCCTAAGCAATAAAGATTGCGGCGGTCCAGATTGGCAAGTTCCTGTAAGGCGACTAGTGTCGCGTAATTGTGGTTAAATGAATGGTGTGCAAGTACAGCTCGTAGGTAATTACTGCGGGTCTCGTATCTAGTAGCGGCATTAGTGGGTTTGGCTGGCGACAGCTTGATAACGTGACCTTGAGACGCTGTCGCGAGAATGCCGGCCAGCGCTGGAGGCGCACGAGCTCACGGAAATATTCAGACTTACAAACAACGATAATGGTGTGCTCTTAAGCACAATGATAAGGTTACTAACATTGAGAAAATGTTAGCAATATTTAATATTTAGTTTATTATTACGAAACAAATTGTCTTAATTGAATAATAAGTATTTATTCATGTTAAATAAAATAAGGAAAGTCACATAATTCAAAATAAAACTACGTCTTTTGTTTATAAATGAATAATAACATATAAACGAAGATAATATTATAATGAGTAATAACATTTAATGAGCTAATTCATTTCGGTCTAACATTTAAACTTTAATTTACTGATTTAGTTTGAAACTGGAAAATTCATTAGTTATTTATCTTAAGAGGAAAAATACAATATTTATTTAAAGAAATAACCAATTATAGAAAGAAAATGTTGTTTTGCGACTGTCCTGCTCTACAACCCACGTAGCGGCAGAGTAATATATGAAATACTGCCAGATTTGTAGTATGTCAGTCAAGTCTGTCGGTTAGGTCACCTCGATACAGTCAGGTTCGAGGTGTGACTTTATCTATTCAGTGCCGCTTTTCCCAATATCATACTGAGAGTTTATTATTGCGTAAAGCACCTAAGAAAACTTTCCTTAAGGAAATGAGCCAATAATTTAAACATATATCTTAAAATACAACCGTAGAGACTCTTTATTTTCTGTACACATCTATGGTATTAGTCCTTGATGACCTTAAACAGCAGCAGAGTTAAAAGCCTACAATACACATAGACTCTATAAATTAAGAAGATTTGGGATTCTCATTTCACCTTACTCACTTTAAGTTTGTTTCAAAAAGCTGATTTGGTGTATGAATTGCAAACGTTTTCCCTTCTTTCTCATAGCCGCGAGCGTGGGCGAGAGCGGGATAGAGTCAATTCGCATAGAGCTAACCGGCCATGCGAGATGCTCAGTCGTATCATAAATATTAATCAGGCACTGGTGTCAACAGCCACCGCGTAATGTGATACCACTGCGATCCGCTGCTCGCCTGGTACTTGTGTAGGAGCCAGACGAGTGAATACTACTAACTAACACGATGATAATAATCAATAATGTTTCTATCGCTTGAGAAGTTAGTTACACAAGTGTATCGCGTATAAATAAGTCTTTATTTATATATGTTGATTTTTATGAACTGATTTTGTTCTAGAATTGTTAAAGTGATTTAAAAATGAACTTTCACAGCTTCTGTTTCGAATAAACAACAGAGTTTTTGATAATAAATTATCGTATGCACATCCGTTTGCGCTTGCGCATTCAGCCATGACCTGCCCTACAATTCAATGTGGTCGCGATATGATGATGAATTCCTTTATTTCTTATGCTATCAGCAATATATGAGCAATTATAAATAATGGTTTAAGAATTCTATGTTTATTGGTTGTAAAGTGAACTTAGAGCTCACGCAGAGTATCCATCTATAAGAAGGCTGTGGCGCAGTGGGACAATGCCCTTCTCTCATCATGATTGGTTGTGGGTTCGATTCACCCTTGAGAAATTATTATATTTCAATTATTTTCAGTTGTCTGCTCTGGTAAACAAGACTCTACCACTCAACACGCATTGTTTCGATTGCGGGTGGAAGGTGGAGAACGGAGTGTTCATTAAGTTCTTTCTTACTATCATTCTATGCGGGAAAAAGTGTGAATCTGCAAAATACTTAGAGTTATTAAGTACGAAGTCCTAGTCTTTGTTGCACAACACTTGTTTGAGTTTATTATAGGGAAGTATTTGCGCCAATTAGGTTTATATGTAGAATCCGGTGGCAACCAGTAACAAATTATTGCACGACAAACTTTTCCAGTGGATTGACCAGCTTGAGAAACATAATTGAAATTATTATAACAAAATGTAAAAGTGACAATTGATGAGGCTGAATGACAACACGATTGGGTGTGGGTTCAATTTCCATTCGGCGGAGTAATCGGTAATCACCTTTAATTTTTTTTATATTTCACTTTCGTAAAATGAGGCGCGGCCTTGAATTTCGCAACTCAACATGCAATATCCCCGAATCGGAATAGCAAGTGGAGATGGGAGTGATTACACTGGGTTCTTCTCCGCCTATTCTGCTATGCAGGAAAAAGACTGAAATTGATAAAAAACCAATTGTTTTCATTTCTTATTCATTTTTCAGACCTTGAAATAAATTAAGTCAATAAATGAATGGCGTCTTTTCGTTTTACATTTAAAATAATAATTTAATAAACTTTCGGAAGTTGCTTCTTAGCCTTATCGACCTCCGCGATTAATTTATTATTTAATTAATATTAATATAATTCGTAAAACTTGTATCACCACATCTTTATACGAAATCTTATCACATAGAATGATGGTATTAAAATTAATGTCCATTATGAGTTTTGTTTTACAAATATTTATTATAATATTTTAAAGTTTATTAACTTTAGTCTTTTCTCTTTACTAACGGCCCGCTCGCTGCTTCGTCTGCGTCAACCACACTACTTAACTACTTACATTTATAATTTAAATTGTAGTAAGTTTTTTATTTAAATAAGTTTTTTACTTAATAAGCGCTTGAAATAAAATAAATACTAAATAGCTTACTATTCCCTTAGGAAGCATACCAAAAGTCAAAACTGCATTTAAACCGGCTAAACTGTTTCCGAGATTATCGTGCAGAAACGCACAAAGAAACCGAAAAAAAGTGAAAGACCGTAATTTTAGATTCTATTACATTGATAGATGCCCCCAATTATACTTCTTTTCATATATCTTCCATGTACAGACAGCGATCAATTGCATTTATATTATATGTATAGTATATCTATATTAAGATATCTCTCAAGTCAGAACTATATGTGAAATGCATATACCACGAAAAAACAGGAAGCTGATTTTATTATCATTAAATATTTACAAGCAAAAACATAATAATCATGCAAAGTTCTACAATGTTTTGTACAAATAAGACGGTACTTAGATATGGACAAGTTATCTAAAATGATATAAGTGATTAAACCAGTTTCGAGTCCATGCAAGGGTTAAGCATAATAAAGGTTTAATGCCGCAAGTTTCACGCATAATGATGTTACTTGAATATTTGTTTGAAATAATAAAGAAAAAAATGCTATCGTGGTGCAGTGGGAGAGCATCTGACTGCAAACGCGATTGGTTGTGGGTTAGATCCCTACTTCGAGGAATGATTAGATTTGAAAAAAATATTTTCTCCACTCTTCCGATTTCCCAATTCCGACAGTCACCATGCAATGTCTCGAATTCGGGTGGAAAGTGGAGAACGGAGCCTTGACTTGACTCGGCTTGACTAGGTTGTCTCTGACTGTAAAAAGTAAAGTATGATTGCGAGGGTATTGAGTTTTTGTGATGACTCATTCCATTACTTTTAGAGGTATTGCATTGTATTTTGTATGCAATACCTCTCAGTATATTGTACTTAAGATCATTATGTAACGGCACAAAAAAAAAAAAATTTAAATCCCTAAACGGAAATGAAACCCACGATAGTTTTCTGCAAGCCTTGTTTTTTACAAACGAAAGAATCAATAATAAAAATATTATAATACTATAATTCAAAAGAAATATATGGACATTATAGAAACTAGCTTAATAACAAAATAGTTCTTTCGCCGTTGCATGTGAGCACACGTGTGCGGTAAAATTTTTTTGCACCACTACGAGATATCGGGTCGCCTCAAGTCGTCAAGACTGTTTACTGTTTCTCGTTTACACTACGATATTGTTCAAAATATACTGCATCCTTTCTATGCAAATAATCTTAAAAAAGTGTTTTGAATATTGGTTTTGTAGGCACGCATTATATTTATACAATATATACGGTTCACATTTTATTAACATATTTAATTATTCTTGATAACAATTTCAAAGCGTATGTGTCATAAAATTAAGTATACTCGTATTCATACATATGTAAGTAAAATTAGACAGTGTTGTATGAATATATTTCTTCATTCGTCGTCAAGCGGCGGAGCTCAATTCCGCCACTCAACACGCATGAATCGATTTCGGACGGAAAGTGGAGAACGGAGTGTCAAGACGCTAGGTCCATCAGACTACCCTGGTTTGAGAGAAAAACGGTGAACCTATTAAAATATTTATTAATATGCAATTAACAAATGTCCAATGAACTGATAAACATACGAAAGTGCAGGAAAAATCATGTCACTATAAATTTGAATAAGGAAGCAATAGTATCTTAAAATATCAATTTGGTATCATATCAGTGCTAGAGAGTATCGTAATAACAGTCACGAGTTATTGCGTAACTACGGAGGCTCGAACAATCTCACGGCGTTCACGTTGAATACTTAAACATTTTTGCACATTGTCAGGCTGTTTATCGCCCTCTGGCTTCGCCTTCCGGTTGCCTGTCTGGATACATTCATTGACATTTAAAACATATGCTCAAAACACTAGCTTATATGAAACCAGAATAAATTATTAAGAACTATTTTTTAAATGTTCTTGAACAATTATACATACAACTGTCATATATTGATACTCTTGAAAAAATATTATTTTCACAAATAATCTCTACTTTTAAATTATGTAATTTATTAATTATCAAATTATAAATAAAAAATACTTATTCGATATAAAGATATTGAATAAATACAGTTTTAAAAAATATTTTATCTGTATTATACTACTATTATCAGTACTGAAATATCAAGCTCAAACTTATCTCAAAGGGAAATTGTCGTATCTTTTCCGTAATGTAATTTAGTTGATTTTTTCAGTGTGGGTAGACTGGCTCCACCAGCATCTCCCATTTCAGTCACCCAACAATCTAATTCTGTAACGAATAGCTATACATACATATATAATGAAGTAATAGAAAAAAAATATTTTTTGAACACAATACCACTCTTTCACTTTATTCAATTATGTCTAAAAATATATATAATTAGACAATATATTATCAGAATTTAACAATTTTAAGTTAGTTTTGGCAAAATTATAATAATTTATGCAACAAATCAAACTTTTATACTAATGAAGTTCTTTGAATTAACAAAGTACTTACATATTATTCGAGAAGGTATTAGCTTTAACTATCGTAAAAATGAAGGTTTGCTTGAAAAAGATGAAATGAACGTATAAAAATGCAAATTTTAATTATTAAAACAAAACTGCGAATTACAAGTTACGCCTCTAACTTCATATTGTTTTTCGCCGATTTATACGATAAGTGATTATACTGATAGTTTCAGATTAGATTACACACTGTGCATAAACCTATTTATTAAATATTACTATTCATTATTATTACATATTTAAAATAGTAACAGTGACTTAATATAATATAGTCTGCTTATACCTATGGCTAACGATCAGAACGCTTGGACAGTTTTCAAGAGCGCGGGTTCAAACTCACTGCGTTTATACGTTTTCTAAAAAAGTTTTTATAATTTTTTTTTCTTTGTAAATAATAATTACTAAAAATGAGTCTAAGAAACCAAATGGTGATTAATTTTGAGTAAATTGTGAGATTTCTTATAAAATTAATTGTAAAAGACTATTATATAGTACTAAATTAAATATAAATATTGCTATACTCGTAATTCAAAATTCTATTAAAAAAAAGCAAGCTAAAAGTTATTTCAGACAACATATTTTGTACGAAATTTAAAAAAGTTAAAGAAAATCTTCAACACGTCATAATTAACATTAGGTATATGTTAAGTAAATTCAAAATATTCCGCACACAACAGAGTCCCGAGGCATTGTAATAGATACGAGTGATGGATGAGCTGTTATCAACGCTGATAACCTTCTGTCGTTTTCCCCTACCATTGTGGCTTCGTTTGCAAATGTTAAAACAATTTAAAGTTTAAAAACAACTTTTAAATTAATTTTATAATGCTGATTAATAAAAAATGTGTTCTAGAATGAAATATTTCGTTGTAAGTTAAATTCACAATTGAAGAAAAGTTGATATTTAATATTGGATCGGCAAAATGCTAGTATTAAGTCCAAATAATGCATAGTTCTTAGATCATCGATAGTTTTCATATTTCGATACTGAAATTATTGTCCTTTCTATATATTAAATAGAAGCTATTTATCAACTATTTATCATTGTAAGGTCTCAACAGATAATAGTAACAGTTTCAAGAGAAAACAAACAACAAGCTTGTTAAAGACAAACATTCATGACCATAAAAGTTACCACATAAGTGAAATAGATATAAAATATACATATTTCAGAAAATAAAGAGTGAATTGAAAAGTTCTTTCAGTCATATTATCATTTGGCTTACTGTCAATTTTTTATTATCAAGATGTATTTATGTCTCATTTATTTATTATGTAAATAGATATTCATTGAATACTAACTCGCATTTTTTGCGTTTTTTTATTACTTAGCGTTTTACAAGTACGATAAGAGTTGAAAAATTTGACACAATGCGAAAGCGCCTTGAATGCTACCTTTTTGTAAATTTATTAAAATTCTATTCATTTAAAAAATATATATTTCTAGTTTTTCTTTAAAATGTAACTGTGATTGTATAACACTGTTACCCATAATAGGTATTTATAACACTGTCACCCATAATAGGCATAATAGGTATTTATGCTAAGTTAATGCTAGTTACTTTCGATTATTTCAGTTCTTGTATCGATTTTTCATTTAAGCATACGACGCAGCACCTTGACTCATGACCATCAACTAACTACGTAAATTAGTACGAAGTAGCGCGTCTGTTTCCTCTATTCATTAGTGAACTTGGCTTATCGCGCTACTAATGGGCTACGGCTGCATATCAAATATTGACTGTATCACTATCATATTACGT
Source organism: Podotricha telesiphe (assembly GCA_038994665.1). NCBI lineage: Eukaryota > Metazoa > Arthropoda > Insecta > Lepidoptera > Nymphalidae > Podotricha > Podotricha telesiphe. The sequence goes on from JAOYRR010000103.1 coordinate 447,380, forward strand.
CAACTACTAGCTGACATACCTCTAAAGGACGAAACATGTATATGATATGTGTAAAGAAAAGTTTATTTAGCTTTTAATTAGGTAAAAATAGTTTAGATATTATAGAATATTATATTTAATATTCGATTTAATATGAATAATATTTATTTTTTATTTTTACAAGATTTATCATACAGAGAAAGCCAATTGATATAACTTTGTGTTCCTTATTTCCTGGCCAGTTTTACTACGAGTGATAATTGAACCTGCCACTATCGTGTATATAATCAACCGCTGCATCACTCTAACCGTCCACGTTGATTCTTGTTGATTGATTGAAGGATTGACAAAACAAACAATAAAGCGAGAAACCACATAAATTTTGAAGACATTATACAAAAAACTAATTTTTGTTGATCGTATAATTATTGTTCGCCTTTTTGCGTAGTACTTGTAAAGTATATTTTAAATTATCGTATTATTTTATAATAATATTTATACAGCAGGTTTTATGTTTTTTTTGTATTACTATGTACAATAATTATTGTAAATACTGATTTACTAATTACTTAATATGTTAATATAATGTTAATAATCTACATGATTTTAGGTATTCTATAAAATCATATTTTGATTTACGTTAGAGTTATATATAAATCGTTATATATAAATATAAATACAACAGTTTGAATTAATTTATAGTAAAAGCATATAATATAACAAGTACTTTATAACTGTTCATATCTGTTCATTAATATTTATCATTGATTCAATAAATAAATAGAATATACTATTTTATAGCCCATAAATAAAAGAGAATTATATTAGATAGCACACTATTCATTGCTAATTATGCAAAATAACTGAATTCAATACTATGGTTAATTGTATAATAGGCAATTACTTCACTCGTCACCAATATTTTTATATAATGATAAATTATAACATTTTTTCAGTAAGCATCAGGGTCATCGTGGCGCAGTGCGAGAGCGTGTGACTGTGATGGTTGTGGGTTTGGCTCCCACCCCGGGGGAATGATTATATTTGAATTATGTAAATTTTTCCGTTCTGGTGACAAAACAGTTTTTAGTTCCACCATTTAACAGGCAATGTTTCGGATTTAGGCATGTTGACATTAGGCTCTGTTTGGTTTAGCGGGTAAAGGCGTGAAGCTGAAAAAAAAATCGTATTACCCTTTTTTTTCATATGTCCTAAGTATCGTAAATATCCCTCCATAATTGGAGTTTGAACCAATAGCTATCGTGTGCACCAACTTATGAATGTATCAACTTCGCAATAGCGGCAGTGTTGATCTACAAAAATATACTTCCGAAACTCTTAAAAAATATTCAGATAAGAACTCTTACTTACGTAATAAGTTCTTTGATTTTCGCGATTAATCCAATCGCGTATCACACGTGGTCACAGTTAGACTCAATCTACCTGTGACCACGGACTACAAAGTGTTCAAAACGTCGGGTTCTAAAAATGTATTTTCGAATACCAAAATTATACGCGATTAATCCGGTTAAAATACTTTCATTTCTTACTTACGTATTTAGTAACAATAAATTTCACTTTAAATATCAATCCCTATAAATAGTTAAAAAAAAAACACTTAGTAATTAATGAAAAACACAATTCTTATACTCGTGACTTGTTTCAAGGTCAAGAGGGAAGGCTCGACCTCGTTTCTATGGGATCGATGGCTGCCCCAAAAAACTCCTGAAACTGAAAGTAGCTTGTGCCTTTTCAATGTCAGTCCTCGTAATTGCCTGTTACCATGGCAGTAGAAATAAATATTTTATTCAAATGATTACCATGCGACGCCATATATCTGGAAAGTATTAAGTATATTATAAATTATTAGTACATATTAAATAAGATAGTTTAAATGTCCGAATTAGAGGCATTGTGGGCTGAGTGGCGGAATTCAACAACACGATTTGTTACCACAGCGGAGATATTTTTTTTAATATAATCATCGAGCCCACAACCAAAAGCGTTTACAGTCAGCTGTGTCTTACTGCACTAAAATTACCTCCAAAAAATATATAGCAATCAATTAATTACATTATTTTCTTTTTCAAGAGGTAGATAAATTCATTTTGTTCTGGCTCTTTTTGTCATTTGGTGTCATACACCATAGCTACAACTAACTTCGACCCGATAAATCATCTCAACAAAACAAACAAACACAAAAAAACAAAATAAATATAATAAATTGATATAATAATATCTACAGTGGGATTCGAACTGAAGACCATGTCCCAAATACGCCAAAAACCATAGTGGCATGTGATATAAGAAGATAAATATGCCGTAATTGGCGTGAATATTTGCATACATAGCCAATATTTAGATAATTTTCAATAAGAATATATATATGTAGTAGGCAAGCCAATTAAAAGTATCACAAAGTAGTGAACAAAGTAGCATTTTGAAATTCTAAACCTATTCGCTCCCACGAGACGGTATTTTTGTAACCACTTACATGCTTATATCGTCATATAGAATCAATTACGTGTACTTTTGCTAGATTACTGTGTATCACTTATATATTTTTTGTGAGAATAAATTATTCTTGAAATATATTAAAATAAAATATTTGGAGCTTAGTGTCACTACACAAGCAACTGTTTGTTTGTGGAAACGAATGGTACCGTTCATCTTTCAATCTAAAGGTATTTTCAGAAAATTATTTAAACAATAATAATTTCACTTGTTCATGATGAATAAAAAATAATATACAATTAAAGTAATATAATAATTGACGAAATAAATAAACTAAGTTACTGTCATATTTATGTGTGTGTGAGCCAAAGCGTAGAATTTCATGAAATGCATCCATTTCATGAAATTGTCAAATATCGATTGACAGATCATGTTGTCCGTTGCCTAGATCAATGATAACTTATCGATTCACGATACGGCTACCTCTACGCGCGTCTACTTCATAACATTTTCGATATTATTTGACCAAATCATAAACTAAGAACTTTAAATATCGAGAGTACTTTAATAACAGAAGCAATGATATGGTCAAATTTAGTGGGTAATTTCATGACATGACATCTTCGATGATTTCATGAAATCGTCAATTCTACGATATGCCCACGAGACAATTACTGTGAGTAGAATTTCCGAGACGTGATGCAAATATGAAATAAAATAATCATTGGTTTTTATTACTGTTTTCAGACATATTATATATTAAAAACGTAGGTAAATATTTACATGTACTCCTAAATGAATACACACTACAATAAACATTTTTTGTTTAGGATTCATTGTTTTTTTCTTATTGTTCAGTTGGTTTATTAAGATTCTACATTAGGTGTTCCACTATTCGAAATCAATTATACCACAAGTCTTACCCAGGGTTAAAAGTAATAAAAATTCATTCCAATATGTCCAATAGATCTAAAGATGGACGCACAAACAGACAGACAACATTTCTATTGCTGTTTTTTCATCTCCGTAAATTTTCTTTATATATAGGTACATAATATTGTAAATACGTTCAATATATACTCACACCTTTTTTACTGTTATAATCATTTATATCTTAATATTTATAATATAGATTAGTTAGTACCTATCTAATTAGTTTATTATTTGACAAGTGTATAAAATTGATGATTAGGCGTATTTAGCTATATCGTGACATATCGCTGTATATCACCCGATAATCGGATATCAACCTTAGTACAAATATTAGTTGACGTCATGTGTAGATAAAATTTGACATTCATAGATAAAACCGACAGTTAAGAAATTTGTAGCGTTTGTCTTTAGTTGGATTACGAAATATTATCGATTTGCACATATATATGTATAGTAATGTCATGGAGAAATTTCATTTTTTTATAGATATGCTTATTGTATATCATGTATCACTAATGCTTATTGACGTGTAAACAATTTATTCTAATCATTAATTCTTATGTGCCAGTAATTTCACATGCCTGTCTATATCATCAATACTATATAATATTACCATTATATATAATATTACTAAAATAAAACAATTTCTTAATATTCTGGCAATAAAAATAAAGTACGAGACATATCAAAGAAAGTAATATCTGTATACGTAAGACATATACCGAATAGTAACGATTGCTAATTTTACTTGTATTATTTTTAACAGATAATTTTAAAAAGCATATATAAAATCAATTCATATTTTAATTAAAGTAACATATCAAAATACTAAAGCATATTATTAACAGTTTGACAAAGTAATTTTAACAATGTTTTATGTAATTCATGTACCTGAGCGCCCAGCAGAGGTCTACGATAGGTAAATGTCAAGATAACCGTGGACTTCCTCGTTTAGTAGCGTAAAGTGTGTTGCGAAATCAGCGCGCGCGCATTGTCAGCCCACTTCCTCGCGTCTCAACCTTGACTGTGACGCAGTTGTACTGCGAGCCAAGCATTGCATTTATTATGTGAAATATAATTACTCTATTATTATTGTTCATCTGTTAGTATCATAATGTACTTTTTTTTAATATTACATCTCCTTATTTGTATAGTTGTTTTCCCATTTGATTTGCATTTTAGAGAACTTGTGAGCTAGGTGCCGGAGCTAAGCGCACAGTATTAATAGGCAGAAGATATGGAAATATTTGAATCTAAAATATATTCTTCTTAGCGGGCATCGAACTTACAACTAACTTGTGTATTCTGGTTTATGTGCCATAATGACGACAAAAATAGGTATTTACTATTGTATAATATCTAATATTTGTCTATTTGCTATAAAATGGTAAACATAATTTTTAATAAATGTACTGAGCGTTAATCTTGTCATAAAGCAATATAAGGTATATAGGTCTGTAAGAGCTCAAACAACTACAAAATTTTCCGTTCCATGCAATTAACTTTTAATATATCAAGATTTTTATTTGTAATATTTCATACGTTAGGACAAATATCCATAATAATCCATACTTAATATTATAAATGCGAAAGTAACTGTCTCTGACGTCATCACGGCCAAACTAGTGAACCGATTGTGATGAAATTTTATATAGAGGATACTTGAGGGTCTAGGGATAAACATTTTTCTCCAATTCTTTTTAATTTTCCAGGACCTTTTTTTTATGAAAAGGCCGCCGAAAATACGAAACAGCAACAACCATGGAAACATGGTATAATTTTCAAACAAAAATAACTCTCATCTGATAGATTATTCTACCTTCACACTATATTAAAATATGTATTATAATGAACATAAGTATTTACATTTTACGTAATATTTAATGTAATCTGTATTATGTCATACTTACATACATATGTAGGCAGTTTTTTAAATAACAAGTTGAAAAGTAAAACTGTTAGTGCATTTAAACTCGTTTCTCGTTTATTCTTATTTAAGTGTAATGCTCGTTTTAGCGACGTTGCAAATGAATTATATAACTTTACTACGTTTTAAATCTAATAATTTTATTAGTTGGACTAAATAATTTACAATCCTGTGTGTGTGATATAAAAAAAAACGTAATGTCAATCTGTTCGTATATTTATTACCTATACGCTTTATCCCGCGTAGGGAGTGAGAGTCACAAAAGCTCAAGCTCAAAGTGTCAAGACGCACTTTAAGCAATCGATCATAGTGCAATTTTATCTCTTTCAACGTGACATTGGTGAAGTGACTTGTGCTCTACTGACACGTTCGTAGCGCCATAATTAAAGAACTGAACTGAACTGACTTTATGTTTTGTGTGTACTAAGACATTAATTCACAACCTGTATTCATCAATATATCAATACACACTTTGCTATGTGTTAAAATCGATAAATGTATATAGCACATAATACATACTTAGTAACATATAAAACAATATTAAAGTCGACGATACAAAATTAAAATTCCATTACACGTTCGCAAAAAGAATTCACTGTGTAGAAAATTGTATAAAAGCTGTCTCGCAAACGGCGCCACTCGTCCAACGTAGATTAATGTTAATAATCTTAATCATTTTTGTTAATTGGTACAAAGCATCTCATACTAACAATTGTCGACAATTTTAGATGTGGAACAGCTATTTTTAACACGTACAACTTGGTAGCTAGTTTCTAAAAATAGCAGGTCAATAGATTATATACATATTATTATAATGATTAACATAATTAAATAATTATTTATTTATGAAAGAAGTTTGCATTCCTGTAGTGATTTTTTGTTTTAATTTTAGAATGTTCTAGTTTCACGCTTTACCCCGCATAAGAGGCAGGAAACACCTAGTGTAAAAACACTCCGTTCTCCTGTTTCAGTGCAAAGTCGATATATTGAGTAGCGGAACTCAACGCCGCCTTTTTCTTACCACGACACGAAAATATTCTTTAAATATAATCGTATCGTCCAGTAGTAATCGAGCTAACTGCTGTTGATTCACAGAATTCAACGCCGCGCTTCGTCTTATGTACCAGAGCGGACAAATGAAAATATCTACTAAAATATATCGTAGCAAATGAAATATTGCTACGAGTGAGAACCGAATCCACGACCAATCGCGTTTGCAAGGTCCACTACAATTGTCATCACACAATCACTACATGTACTTTTAAACTATACAAGTTTAACTAAGTTCCTAAGTATTTTAAACCACTGCACTAATAATCATATTTAAATTTTCTAGAGACATAATTTACTTATCCACTTATAAAATTTGTATTGGTGAGAAATATTACTAATTGTAATTTTACGATTTTTAGTTTTAGTGTAATCGATACTGCTTACGTTTTTTACAAAAGTATGCGTTCAAATCTTATACAAATTACAAAAATATGACATAGAGTGCCGTCACTCTAAATATCCTGAGATATCGAGAATAAATAATTATTATTGACTTCGACTTCGATAGAACGCAATTATTGGCTTCGAAATCGCCATTTTCCATTTTTTCATTGAAATGGCATTTTTATGTTATATGCAAATGTGCCGTGTGTAGCAACAAAATTCATTTTAAGAAGCATACGCATAACAGAAATACGTCCGGATATTGTATTATGTCAAACAGATGGTAGTATTTATTTTATGATACTTATTATCATGTATTTCTCTATATTTGTAAAAAAAAGTGGAAAGTTTTTCCGTCACGTATTAATTACATATTATATAAATATCCAATTAAATTTCATAATACATATGACTCAAACACCCAGTGAAGAAATTTAAAACAACAATCATGGGTTACAATCAATTATGTAATAGTGAAAGTAAATAATATAATAAAAACACAAAACTGCAAGTAATTTAAAATACTGTTAATATTTTTACAGAATAAATATTATTTTTAACTTGTAATAAGGTTATTATTTTCAGGGTAGGGTGATTTATTTTCAGCTTTCAAGCCATTTTAGATTTCATTAGCTCTTGAGTTTTTTTTAATCCTCATAACTATTATAACAAGATATTTCTTAAAAAGTAACTTAATCGCGATAAACGATTTGAATCTAAATCTCTAAGTTAAACTAACTAAAATTAAACTTAGATTATCAAATATGAAGCTAGATTTTGTTTTTACAATTCATACAGTCTGGTATCATGCATAGGCATTCTATAACGAAGGTTATAACAAGGCTGTATTACTAAATGACAACCCGCACCAGCACCCATTTACCGGTTGCAACTAATGGCTATAGGCATTCGGCGAGCTCAGAAATGTTAATTACATCGATTATAAGATCTGTTTGTACATTTAAGAAATTAAGAAAAAGTAGTTTTAAATGTAGCAAATTATTAAATATACATAATGTATTGGTTCAAGTTATTTCAAAATCAAGAACACACTATTGCCTATCGAAGAATTCTATTAAATTTGAAAAAATGATAACCACTAGCCATTTTACTTCGTTATCTTGGGCATAGTTTTAAGTCGATATCTGATCTTCTGCAGTCAGTATTAAGGATAATAAAGAGATGCAAATGAACACATTGTATTATAAATAATTATATGTACTTATCTTGTATTGGAATCCATATGAGCGATATTTTGTTGAACGCATAAAGGTCCAACGTAACACATCTGCTAACCAGCTTTTGACATAACTTAAAACTTTCTCATATCTCATATATTTCATACATATTGTTTCTTGGAGAACTACACATCTTTATACGTTTTAAATTTCAAACAACAATATAATATATATACTAATAGTACAACAATATTTAAATCTGTATTTGAATATATTTAATTATCTTTTTTTTAATTTAAAATATATATTATTTCTTTAAACGCTAGAGGCAAACTCGAATATTACATAATTTTTGATATTATTTATTAGACTTATATCCAAAGCCTCGCTTCCGTGAATAATTTTTGTTTTGACATGAATTAAAACCAGCACTAAGAATTCACAACCTTAATCGTACCAATACATCACACAATTTTTTGTAAAAGTGTTTTTGTCTGCTCTGTTTCTAGGATACCAACTTGTGGACATATTACCAATTTTTAGTTATTCACACCATTAGCATATGAAAATACATTTCTAGAAAACGAGTAAAAATTAAAACGCATAGCAATGTTTTTTTTTTTCAAATTTATGGCTATTCTGTGAACTTGAACGCAATTTAGCTATACCAAGGCAGTGTCACACATTAATAGATACATATAGATTTGTATTAAAAAGAAAATATATAATCATAGTAAGACTTTCATAAATTACTAAACTGTCGATATTCTCTACTATCAGTAGCAGTCAGTTGTTTATTTCACTACTATCTCACTCCGGTTCTTATCAACACATTGTTTCTGCATAATTATGTATTAATGTCATATCAATACTTATTATAAATGCGAAAGTAATTCTGTCTTTCTGTATGCCTTGTCTAGCTGTAACGTCATCACAGCAAACCGCTGAACCGATTGTGCTTAAATTTTATATAGATAATTGAGAGTTTTGAGATGAACATAGATTATTAGATTTTTCTATACCTATGTTTATAGTTTTTCCTGGAATTTACGAAAAGGCCGCTAAAAATTGGCCGTTCACGCGGTTGAAGCCGCGAGCGTATCACTAGTTTTAAATAAAACGATAAATTTATAACAGTTACGTTTTGCCGTAAACTAGTCTAGTATAAAATACTAATACATATTTATAATAATTAAAAAAATCATAAAAATATACTGGAAAAAAAAGCTCCAAATATTTTTTGTTTACCGTGATCTGTGTTGATACTATGAAAATGTTGTAGTCATTAAATCCGGACACCTGTGCAACAAATTTTAAGGTCTTAGTCAAATTAACGTTGCAAGACCTCCAATACAGGTGAAGCTAATAAAAACGTCTATATATAGAAACATGTACACAGTGGGTTTGATATTACTTTAATTGCTACTGCATTTATAATTATAAGTATACCTCTAAGTAGGCATAAAATATTCTAAAATTATTCGATAACGTCACATAAATTTTACGAAGTGAAAACAGAATATAATTAAATTAAAACTTATTCAAAAATTGTAAAATTTAATTTCTTTTTAAATATAATAATAAATATATAAATCACGTCTATACATTTTATAAACAAAATAGAAATCAAGACGAAGATGAAGCCATGAGCAATGTGCCATTCATATCTTTTGAATTAGGTAAAAACATCGTTTTTTTTTATACAGTGATTGCTAAGCATATTCGACCTTTGTGTAACTTTGTATAAGAATTACTTAAAGAAACTCGAATTGCGGAAATATTGTAATATATTTTTTATATACTATGTCGTAACTTCACGGTCAATGTCGACAGGTCGGCCTTGTGGCACGGTCGAGCACGTCTCGCAGCCGAATGGTTATGTAACCCATCGATTAATCTACTAATGTATGTAAATGATGATATTAATGTGTATTCATAACACTAATAAAACCAAAATGGTACACCTCTTTTGACACGTATAAAAACCTAAATTACTTGCAACGTAATATGTGGTAAGTACGCTCGTTGGCTCTTTATATTTTTTATTTATTATGAAATAAAAAAAAAGTTTCGTAAATAAAATTTCTTAAACTTACTTTTTACAGTTACTCCTACTAGTGTGTGTAGTTAACACTTTAAAAAATGTTAAAAATATGACTCTACAATTACTTAAGAATAATCACAATCACAAAAATAAACAATTATTTAAAAAAAAAACTAGTATCCATTCAAATGAGAATAACAAAACGGAAACGAGAATAAATCTTATAAGAATAATTGTAGTATATAACGATAACCTATAACATTCTATGAATGTCAGCTCAAACTGCAACAAGTCAACGACATTACACATTACATTACTATTATCAAGTAGCGTCATTGGTCGCGGCGACCAAGTATTTTTAGCCTAGGCCGCACTAAAAATAGTTTACTGTACAACGGTTATTACTGAATTAATATTTCTAAAAATGGATCGTCTACGCGTTAGTGATAACGCGGCCGAGACCGATAGTACGCTAGGTGACGTTGCGCCGCCATGTTCCATTGTTTTTGTTTGTTTTTTTTTTTGCATATATTTTGGTGATGGATTTTAAAATTGTTTTGAGATATTTCAATATATGTGTTTGAGGATGTTAGTTATGGATTAGGATTTGGTAAATAATGTACAGTAAGTGTTTTGAGATCGTGATATAATTATTATCACTGAAATTGTATTTCTACACAAATTGAATAGTGTTTTGCAAGAATTTTTTGAATTTAATAATTTAAATTCAATAAGTTCTGGGCTCGCAAGCTCGTGCTGATAGAAACATATAATGTATTGAAGTAGATAGTAAGTTATTCAGTTATAAACGAAGTTACTGCAGTAAGTACTCGGACGCTTAGTATAATATGGAAAGCACTTAAAATGGGTGTTTAAATGTAATAGCAGAATATTCATATCGTTATAACTTCCAAGATTTCTTAAGCCGTACGTACATATTGTATTGCTAAATTATATTATTATGTTAGGTTCTGTTTATTTGTACTTATAAAAGTACCCATTAATATGAAATTAGTATTCACAATGTGTGATTTTTTTTCAGATTTACGCTTTTTCCCGCATAGCAGGGTCATAAGTCAAAAGTCATAGTGAACCTAGTGTCAAGACACTCTGTTCTCCACTTTCCGCCCGGAATTTGGAATGGCGAACTCACTACAAAGATCTTGGATACCAGAGCGGAGAAATGAAAATATATTTTAATGCAATCAGTGGGTATCGAATACACAAGCAATCGTGTTTGCAGTCAGGCACTGTTCCACTGCGCCAATATGGCCTTGTGTGGAGTTGAAAATTATACATAATAAATTCAAGTAGTCACAAAGGAGCTGGAATGATTTGTTTATATTTATTAAATATTTATGTTTCTGTATTCTGATAAGATAAAACACGGCTAGGTTACGCCCCGCAATATATACAAATGACCAAATAGTTGAGAATATTGTAGATTTATACTTTCTCTAATCTTCTCGTAAGTATTAAAAAATATATTATCTTAAATAAACTTGACTCTGCATTTCCGTATTATTGAGTTTCCTTTAATGCCACTTTTAATTCTAGCATCGTAGCAATCTTATTTCCTTTATAATTAAACGTTATTTTCCTTTTGTTTCAGGTATGTTTTGCTCTGATATGAACCAATTTGCAGTTTAAGCGTCATCGGAAAAATTTCTAGAAAGGCTTTTATACTTCAAAGAACACGTCAAAGGAAATTTAAAAGACTTTACCAGGTGCTTAGTACATAGTTATAATAATAGTTAGTTACAACATTCAATTTTTCACAAAGCATAAAGTACTTAAAACTTTTATTATTTATGGATTTCCTTATTACATTTTCTTTTTAACAAATAGTTTAAACTTAATTTCATTATTGTAGATGTGTTTGAAATGTTTATATTTAAATCATTTTCAATTCTCCGTTCTGGTACCTAAAACAAGGTACGGCGTTGAGTTTCGCAACTCAAGCACTTCTGAAGTGTCTTCTTACTAGGTTTCTACCAGGTTGAAAATATTGTACATCAACAAAACAGTCGGCTAATTCCTAAATTACAAAATATACGTAATAATAATAATTTGCAAGAAAATTGTTATTCACAATATTACAGAAATAAATTAGAAATTGTAATTATTAATTTCTTTTTTGCATTTCGTACTATGCGCATTCATGCTAAATTAGGCTGATGTCACAAGTCTACGTTTTGTGTCGGTTGTTACATGTACAATGTTTCGTTGTTACAATGCCCTTATGTGTAACTGTTAACTGTTGATCAAATAATTCACTCTCAAGGCCATCTAGCGCGAGTTTTTAATTTACGCTGAAATTTAACATTTTCGGTGTAAGTTTTATATTTTATAAATAATAATATTAATAATTTGAGCTTGAAATTATTTTACTTATTTATTTATACAATTACAATAACAAAACTGATAATTTCATGTTAAGTCTTTGTGGTGTACATTGACTGTAAGTCAATAATGCATACTTCATTGCATTCCATGGACTATAGTGCATTGAATGCCTTAGTAGTGAGCCGCTATATGGAAAATTGAGCTTACATAAAATTTCTCAATATAGTAATAAGTAATAAAATATAGATTATAAGGTTTATAAAATGCATATGCATTTAAAAAAGGCAATTTATGCATAGAACTGTAAAACGAGACAAATCATCTATATTCGTGCATATTTTCGAATGTGAACGATACGTTCAGATAAAAAGCCTTACCTACTTAATGTTGTTCCGTCTGTGTCGTGTTTACCTAAGTCACAATAGATCTCATTAAAATGTTAGACCGGTAGGTTTGAAGGCTGTCTTAGTTTATGATGATATCATTCGCTGAGGAAATACCTTAGCAGGTAGGTTAGCGGCCATGGATTTTATATATGTAACAATAAAATCAATAAATTTCTATTATTTATTGTTTGTTGGAGAATTTATTATTTCAGTCAGTATAATTATTGTAAGTATTTTTAATTTTTGTTTAGCTTTGGCACATACATACTTTAATAAAATGGATAAAAAAAGAAAATTCTTACATACTTAACTAGTATACTTACGTACTTAACAAGACTTTATGACATCTGCCCTTTAATCGAACATAATTTATTTTTCCATTAATTACGCAGTTTTTGACATTAAGGTCGTTCTAAAATTAATTTTTACAATCTCTTAAAGTCTTCTGTTCTTCCAATCATAATCTTTGTTTATGCTATTTACAGTTGTGACGTTGGAATTAAAGGGCGAGGTGTGCTTTCAAGGCTGCACTAAGCCAGTAAAGTTCATCAGTCTATGCAAAAAAAAAGTATAAATCAATTTCTTTTCGTAGGAGATTATTAAATGTTATTATTTTTGACATGTAAGCTTTTGAAATATGTTGATAAAATGTTTAGATAATACTTATAATTTAGAATTTCTCTTTATAGTATTTACCTACAATACAAAATGCCGTATCATGGAGGTTTTGTTGTGTTCTTTAGATTCTACATGAAAAATCTCACAGTTCGCAAAGAATATTATTATTCTGTCTTTCAATCCTAGTTTAGTTCGTTAATAAGCTTGCAGATGCAACGCCACGGGTTGTAATTTGAAGTCGTTGCTACCAGCCACGACCGGTCCTGCGCAATTAAGCGACACAGTAAAAGCAGCTATTAAGTATAATATTTTTACTCGCCCCGACAGACTGGAGATATAAGATCTTTATATACGAACTGGAAGTTATCGTGAAATCGTGAAGTCTAAGAACATCTCTATGCCACTGTTTCATCTTCTAATTTCCATGTTTTAACTTTTGAGTTACTTACAGCTTATTACCTTAATAAAAATATAAAACCTCATACTAAATGAAACCAGCAACTTTCCTACGTGCGCTTTAAGCGCTCTTGCCGGATATATTTCTTCTTGCAGTTTTGACTGCAAAAAGAAAACGTCGTTGTTCTTGATTCAGGAAATCTTCTCTTAGTGCTACTTTACACTTGTCAAGGTCTAGTCTATAATATTTTCTTATCAGCTTCTAATACACATAGTAGTGTTGACAAAAAAAACCTGGTTCAGTAATAATTAGGTATTTCTTTATTAATTAATTCAAAATATTTCAACACAAGCTGCTCTATTTTATGCTGTTGCACAAAGTCTTCATTAAATTTATATAAATTTTAATTATATACATGTAAATTTAAATTATATGTTATTTTTTTTTGAAACATATATTAGCATTTTATGTCAGATGACAGATGGTGTAAAAATCAATTAAATCACCAACAAATGCTACAATAAAGTAAAAACACTTGTACAAATTTAACAACTCAGTTTACTATGTAGTAGTAGTAGTTTTTCATGGTCAAATTTGGATAAATTTAAAACAACTAAATTTAATTTATTTACATGTTTAAAGAAATGAAGTTGGTATAACAGAATTTTTAATAGTTTTTGCTACTTCGATGGAAATGTTGATTATTATATTCGAAATCAACTTTGCCGTCTTGCCTAGGTATATCTAGCTGTAACAGACAGGTGCAATCAGCCGTTTACGGAGTGGCCAACATTTTTTTTGTAATTTTATCTAAAATATTCTGTACTGCAATGGCAGAGGGTCCAAAATTATAGCAAAAAAGGTTTCCGAAGATGCACACCGTTCCCATGCATCGTCGCGTAGTTCACGAACGTTTTAAACTTTTTTCTCAAACGGGTCTACAATGAGATTCTGGTTTTGCAAGGCACTCACAGTATCGATACTCGATAGTGCCGTCTCGATTTTATCATTATTTTTCGCATTTTAATATATTTTTTTAATTCATTTAAGACTGTATTCAGGATAATTTTATGATGAATTTTAATATTATATGCAAAATAAACACTTTGATGAATATTTAAATTGCTGCGAGAATTTGGACGTGTAAAATATGTTTTTGTAATAAGAATATATGTATTTTTCTTATTACATTATAAAACTATTCAAAGTATTTTAAAAACGTATTAAGTTTTAGGTTGATAACACATAACGCTTTATAAAGTTTTGCTAAGTAAGTTAATTTTTGCTACTTTCTTACACTACATAATTATTTACTTACTATTATATTATACTCAGCATCGTCCGACTATCTACGAATACATTATGTTTACCTACTAACAACGATATTCCATACAAAGGCATGTCATTCGGCGTCTCAGTACGCTGAACAGCCTCCTGCAATGCAACCTGCAAGTCCAGTTTGGCCCAGCTCATCCGCGATAAAATGTTATTAAACGGTTTTCTGGTTCATTACTCCATTATGACGATATAAATTCTTGTTAACATGCAAAAGATGCAATGGACGTGCAACGATATAAAACATACAGCCAAGAAATGAGGTATTAATTTAAAAACAAGCGATTATAAAAAAAATGTAAATGCCCTCCGTGACTAGGACAGCTTCTTACGACCTTGGCGGCGGCCATTTGCTTTTTTTCGCGCGCTCAATGTTGCCAGCATGTCGGCGTGCGGTGCGTTTGCTTTTACTTGATTTTATTTTACCGAAGGCATCTTGTTATGCAACTCTTTTATTCCTTATTTTATGTAATTTACACTTTTAATTAGTATAGCGTAGATAGTTTGTTACCATATATACCTATATTTATCCGTTGGTATAAATTAAATTTTAAATGTATCTTCACGCATCTCTTGCGTTTTGCTGATTTATTTTTGTCTTTTCATAGCGTTAATCTCGAATAATTTAGAAGATCGAACAGAATATCCTTTATGTAAAACTATTCACATTTTCAATAAACGATCGGAGCACAATCACCTCAATAGTTCTTACTTTCTTTTCGACTTACAATACTTACAAAAATTAGAAACTTAAAACTTAAAAAACTAAACAAATCCTTTGAAGAGTTATTAAAAATGTGTACATACGTCCTCTCGTTCTACAATTGGCAAAAAAACCTTAATACATCAGCTGCATCTCTATACATATGTCAATAAATCTGAAGCTTATAAGCAAATCAAAATGATAATAGGCTAAAAATTAAAGCCTATCATCATTTTAATTGAATTCCAATATTTACAACATAAAAATCACTTTTTAAATAAATTAATACATTCATTTTTATTTTCTTGGAATATAATAAGGAAAAAATAGCTTAAATATATCATTGTAAAAAAAGTTCAACTTTCGAAAGCTGTTCGAACTTTGATTAATATAATTGATGTGTATCTTGTTGGACTACAGCTATGAGATTAAAGTGAAATTATACAAACAAAGTTATATCCAATAAGTTAATCAAATATTTTATTATATTTATGATTGCTTAAATTTAAAATAATATATCTACTGTCTCTTTGTTATACTTCTACTCTTTCTATGCTAATATCAGGTTATACAATATTGACCACTATGTATATATGAATATATTTCTTACAATTAAAAAAAAAACACAAATTAGCACTAACTAAATAATTTGAAAAAAAAGAACATTTATTTCTAGAACTAAACTAGAAATTAGTTTCTAGTTTAAAAGAAGTACTGTAAATTACTATAATTAAAAAAAAACTTATATTATGCAAAAAGAACCTATAAATGATGTCGACATGTGATTGAGAAAACAAAGACTGATTTTTAATATAAACTACCCCACCCCAAGTGCGAATCAAACCCAGAGCCATCATATATTCAAACAACTCCACAACACCACTATCGCGTAAAATAATAATATAGCTATAACTATTTCGACTAAATGGCAAATCGAAATTTACTTGTCAGCAATATTCTGCTACTGTTCAGTGACGTATGTTATCTATCACGGCTGATGGGCCGCGTTAATCCGTTTCCAAGTTCGGATACCACGTACAGTGGATTTGTGACGAGTTCGTTATTCGAGCGTTGAGATTAATACGAAATTGCTACTTATTAGGGCATAGCTTTACCGTTTAGAATTAGAATGCTATTTCCTGATGCCATCGTGATGAGTGTCAAACAAGTCGTCGTTGAGCAGCGTTGAGTTTCGCCACTCAACGACGACTTAATATATCATAGTGTTTTTGTACGGATATTGTAGGGAGTGTCTTAGTAGCACTAAGTAGTTGTCTTTTACTAGAAAATAAACTAATTAACAGAGCTAGTTTCCTAAATTCTTTTCTCGAATCTTGATCGTTATCATTTCATGTCCACACCTGTCCAAAAAGTTGCAACTTATTTTTACGAAAATTATAAAACAAATATTACATATTATGTTACCAAGCGTTTGCCATACGTTTGTTTAAAGTGGCATATACGTTGCCAAGGCAACGTGTCTACTAGTTGCTATTATGTAACAATTAAATGTAATTTATTAGTATCGACAATCTCTTATTCTTATATTAAAATTATAATAAAGAGAAAATAAATAGATATTGACTTAATATTATTTATGAAAGTTGTGAAGAATGAGCATGCTAGGTTTTTTTAATAAAATTTTCTCCTTTATTTTCACATTTAGTTAATTAATATTATATTATAAAAAAGCAACAGTTTAAACAGTTATTAATTTTATATTAAAAATTCAATATAGTTTTACAATAGCAAATTAGTTTTTTAATACAATTTTACACCGATATTGAGTCAAATAGTAACTTCCACACAAATAAGTGTTTTTTTCTTAGTCATCTTCACGCTATTTCCCGCATAGCAACCCTGCTAGTATTATTTCTTACTAGAATCAAGACACTCCGTTCTCTACCTTCCGCCCGAAATCGAGACATTGCGTGTTGATTGGCGGAACCCAATGCCGTGCTTAGCCTACCTGAGCTGAGAACTGAATATAATTTAAATAAAATCGTTTCACCAAGTGGGAACCGTTCAACTAATCGCGTTTACAGCCAGACGCTGTCCTACTGGGTATAAGTTTATACTTTAAATTTACAAATGTATTTTATTGAAAGAATAAAAAGTATGAATTACAATTTCCTAAAAGATGAATTCGATACTACATAAAATGAATGTGAATTTGGAGTTCAAAACCCATACTTATGATCTTTGCTATAACATATAAGACACATGACACAAGCACGCTGCTTGTGAATGACATGTCGTTTGATGTTTCCCCCTTTAATTCCCCCTTAGAGAGAATTGAGGATGAAATCAAGTATGCAACTCCGGCAGTCTTTTACTAAAGAGTATGCAACTGTATAGCTTATCAGCATTGTAGACCTCAGCCAAATTGTAGTAAAAAAATAATTACACTGTTGAATTTCCCCTAGTAGAAATAAATATTAAAATTTACACTAAAATTTACTTTTTGATATTTTTTATTTGTAAATTAATTTTGATTGAACGTTTCACATAAAATGTTCAACGTTAATATTTAAAAAAAAATCAAAATGATGTATGGGTCTAGGTATATCTTGCTCCAATTGTGCCAATTCATTGTTATATTTAGTTTACCTCGATTAAATTGTATTCTTATAAAACGAAATAAATATTATTATTTTTATTAAGTACCTACATATATAGTGTATTCAAGGACAGCAAAGTAGAGTAAAAATGTTCCCTATAATAAAACTACGTACCGTACTGTACCGTAATGAAACTACGCTCAGTTTTAGGAAATTGCACTTTACCGGTTAGATTTTAGGTGTTACATCGCGCGTGAAACGTCCGTGTTACGGGCAGATTGAATAAACTGCTTGACACACTTTCGTCTTTCGGGTCAGACGGGTGCCCGTGCTGTAAACAAACGCCCGTTACGACAACTTGAGATTTGAAAGAATTTTGCTGTTTGACTTCGCATGTTATAAGTTAAAAACCATTTTTAGTTTAACTAGCTTGTTTGTGGAGGGTGTTTATAATTTTATATATTTGCTGTGTGAGATGAATTTATCTTGTATAATGGTTATTATTTAGTTATTCAGATTCGTGTATACATATATATTAGGGAGTGGAGAGCGGAGTTTCCTGACACTAGGTTTTCCCGACACGGTGCCGCCTCTGCGGAAAAAGCGTGGAAAAATAAATTAATTCAGTAGTAATACATTAAATACAATATACACAGAAGAATAGACAGAAGAAATTCTACGAGATTTTTTTCTTTACTTAGCTGTACATATTATATTTTTAAATGAAACTACTCATATGCTTCACGCGTTTTACGTTTTACGCTTATTACAATAAATTTGTAAAGTTAGTACAAAGTCTATGAATAATTCGTATTACGCCAACCGACAACGAGAACTTCACTGCGATAGCATCAGATCTGGCGCCATCTTTTCTTATTAGCATCATAAGCGACACTACAGTTTGACAATTCCAAATTGACATTGTAATCTTAACAAAAGGTCTGACCTGCCTTATCAGTTGTAAGGAATATTTACTTAAAGTGCATACAAATGATCCTTATATTTAAGTAATAGGGCATAAAATTGAATGGCATATTAACTCTGAATGATATTGTTCCTGTACTACGGAGCTCAAATACATCCTGCTTTGAAAGAAGTGGATGCAGGAGCTGTTTATGTAACGAGTAATTGTATCAAACAACTGCTCAACTATTTAAACGTATTAAGTAAATTATTTAAGGTATATAAATACATGGTATATATTCTATACATGTACTTACAAAAACAACAATATTATAAGACACTTTATCGACAATTGATACAGAATTTACAACTCTTAAATTTTGTAGGTATGCGGTAATTCCAGACTAAAAAATGCAGTTTTATTTACTATTTGTTTTTTTATAAAAACAAAATATAATACATAGTTTATAGTCGTAGTATTAATTTCTTGCCCGCAAAATTTTGTATACTAATTTCCACTTCAGTTAAGCCATAATTATTCTCATAAGATAATAATATTTATTAAAAAATAGAGTTCGATATTTTGTTCATATGTTAAATTTGCATATATCGTTCATTTAGTCATGTGTTAATTGCATTGACAAATCAATGAACTCCTGTTAATAAAAAGCCATGATATATCAAAGTGTGTACAGGTCATATAACTAGTTTGTAATATGAGCTCGTAATCTAGACCTGCTAGTGAGTATTTTATTTAAACGGACCGTTATTTCCTCGTTAATTTGGATAACATTTAGATAAAACGGCGTGACATTAAAAATTAATTCATGTCTGTTTAATTCACAAGAAACTAACGTATTATATACATAACGTAAAATATGTATAAATATTGTACGAAACAGTTTTAAAAAATATTCGTTCTGCATTTTCCGCTCGGAGTTGAAACATGTTGAAACATGGCGGAACTCAACGCCGCGCTTTGTCTTAGGTATTAGAGCAGAAAGATGAAAATATTTTAAATATAATCATTCCCTCTAGAGGGAATCGAACCCACAACCAATATCGTATACAGCCAGACCCTAGGAACGATCCACCTCACCGCGAACCAATAAAAATATCATAATAAATACAACTCGGTCTTTTTTGCGTGTTTTCGTTCGTTCGTTTCTTGTTTCGTGTTTCTTTACACATTTTGTAAGCTAGTCCACATTTAGGGTACAATTATTGTGAGCTTTTTGGGTAGCAACCAATTTGAATTTATGCAATTCATATTAAACAGATTAAAAGGCTCATTAATACGGGAAAATCGATACTGTCTTATAATGATATGAAAGATAATGTAAATGTTACATACATTTACATTATCTTTCATTTTCATATATCAAATCATTATATTAATACGTAAAGAAAAAAAAATCTAACACCTTTTATGTATGAAACTTGGCATACATCATTATTACTTAATAATTATGAAGATTTTCTTTTAATAATGCATTAGATGTTTCTAATGTGTTCTTTAAAATAGTAAAATAAATATTACACATACTACCATGTGTTTCACATGTACTTTTGTACAAAGTGACATACACGTTGCTAAGGTAACACGTCATCGCGGGTCTATCAGTGCACATAAATCTATATACATATATAAAACTCTTGCGTTACTAAGTGACTGACGGACAAGGCGCAGTTAAAACTACGGGCCGCCAGAAGCTGTGATTTGACTAGTAGTTTCCTTGGGGAGTGGTAGAGGAGCTTCAAAATTGCTATGGGAACGAGAAAAAATGGTTTCTTCGTGTTATATAATCCACACGTACGAAGTTGCTTGTTAACTATAAAACACTTCTATACTGTAAGCATTCAGTGTGACGCCTCAGCGCCTGTAAACGCGATTGTGGGGTTGGTTCCCCATCTGGGGGAACGATTATGTACCAGAATATTTTCATTTCTCCGCTCTGGTAACTAAGATAAATCGCGGCATTGAATTCCACCATGCAATACGCAATGTCCCGATTTTGATAGGAAAGTGGAGAATGCAGTGTATTGACATTAAGTTCTCTCTGCCTACTCTGCTATGCCGGAAAAAGCGTAAAGCTGACTTATATGCTACAATTAGAAATAAATACAAAAATCGTCCATTGCACGTACAGACCACCGCGGCAATACGTTGTTATATTCAATTTGTATGATCGAAACCGTCCCAACCATACTTATACATTCTGCTTGCGACATAACCAGCTACATTTTTTAGTAAAAGTACAAAAGAAGTAACCACTATTTGTTAAATTGAACTACCAATTATTTCTCACCTTGACTTTTCCATCATAACTTTAACACTTAAATAATATTCTTATATTATTATTACGAATCATTACTAGTAATTATTAAGCAATTAACTCTTATTGAAAACAAAAAAGCTGGCTACCGAGGCGCAGGGTAACAGCTTCTGACTATAAACGCTATCGGTTGTGGGTTCGATCCCGCTCTGGGGGAGTGATTACATTTAAAATCATTTTTATTTGCCGCTCTGATACCTAAGACAAAGCGCGGCGTTGAGTTGAGTGAGAAAGGCGCCACTCAACACGCTATGTCTTGATTTCAGGCGGAAAATGAAGAACGGAGTGTCTTGATTCGTCTCTCTGAACACTCTGTTATGCGGTAAAAAGTGTGAAGCTAGAAAAAAAACAAAAAAATGTAATTACAATTGGCTGTGTATTTTTCAAGGTACAAGCAAAAATAGTATAGTGATAAACATCTTTGTTCTTGACTTCATTCAGAGACACTTACTGTCAATAATTAGTTTATCCTTTCAAAAAGAATACTTTGTAAATTGAATTATCGGAATAAAAAAAACTAAGAAATTATATAAGAAGAAAATATACACTATATTATAAATATGCAAATATGTACGTGTGTATGTATTTATATAATATTATAAATATTTTTATATTTTAAATAATATTTACCAAAGAACCATTTAAGAAGTGACTACTACATACGTAAATAGCCTTACACCTATAAAGCAAAGTTGAACTCCTATTCATATACTATCTCTCTCTCTTACTAAACTCTTATTGCAATAACCATAAAATTTAGATAAACGTTTGACATTTTCAGCTTAGTTCAGTTCTTTAATTATGGCGCATCAAACTTTCCAGTACAGTACAAGTCACTCCGCCAATGTCACGTTGTATCGAATTCACATTTTCATAATGAGAGGATTCCTTAGAACATTTAAAAAAATCGGGTACGGTAAAGGTATTGAAAATATATAATGTAATTTGTAAAGTAATACATATATGTTTTGTAATTATCAAAATACAATTTAACAACTTTTAAAACATATTATATAAAATAAAACCTTTTTTATTCTTTAAAAACAATGAAGTCATTTATTTTGTTGTTATCAAAAACAATTTTATAATTTCTAGAACTTATACTTTAACTTTTGTTTTTTTTGTATAGAAAACTAATTGATGAAAATTATGACTCGACGCCATCGAAGCTCAAATGATTGTGGGTTTGATATCAGTGACTATACATATAAAAAATCATTAGTATTTTCACTTTTAATAGCAAATTTTAAAAATATTCCGTAGTTAAAATAGTCTTTATTAAAATTATACACAAGTTATGATCAATTTAGTTCGTTTCAATGAATCACTACTTAAATGTAATAAAGTTCCTTATCCCGTACTGGGAATCCAGTGTACCATAACGACTACAGCTAATGGCTAGCCACTTTCCTCATATTAAAGCATACTATTATGTGTTTTTTTTATGCATATAAATATTTTTTTTGACAATTTGAATTTGTTTTCTTGTATTTGCTATCGTGATGCAGTGTTACAGCAGCTGACTGTTTACGCGACTGTTGTAGGTTCGATGTCTACGGGGAATGATCATATATAAATTATTTTTATTCCCCTACTCTGGTAAGACAATGGTGATGATTTTGAAATGAAACTATTTTAAACGGATTAATCGCGTATAATTTCGGTATTCGAAAATACATTTTTAGAACCCGACGTTTCGAACACTTTACAGTAGTGCGTGGTCACAGGGAGAGTCGTTTAAAATAGTTTCATTTCAAAATGTGTAATAATCGCGAAAATCAAAGAACTTACAATGGTGATGATGTTAAATTCCGGCTCCGGCTAAATATACAGCAAAGAATGGAGTTTTATGGCACTAGAAGAAAGAAGTTTCTTTTATTTTCATATAATATAACATTTTGTATTCTAGATATAATGACAAATTTAATTACTTGTCATGTTGTCATCATATTGAATAACTAGGACAATAAATAAATGACAAATTTAATTTCAAACACTTTTCATCCTTGTCATGAGAATCAACTTATATATATATATGTAGATAATAAATACAAAATATAAACGAAAGAAAACATTCAGTGTCGATACTATAACAAATAAGCGACATGACCAATTAAAAACGAAACGATCTCAACAACAAACAACGAATGTAATCTTTCAAATACCCACACTTGGACCAGTGTACACATATTTGCGGTTTCCTTATCAGCATAACACTAATTGAGTATGTGTGCACGGATGACGTCACACATATTGTCATCGACTCATCGCTGATCGCTTACACGCGACAGCGGTTCTTCGGTTCGTTTCTGTCTAAAATAATTTAATGTTATATTATTTTCATTTAATGGATACGTAGTTGTTGAATATATTATTTGAATTCACATTCGCAATTCACACGATTTTTGTAATCATTGAATGCCACTAGAAAAGGCGACTTGCAGGTCGCCCATCGTTTTCATTTACAACATCTTGTACGGGCCTAACAAGTTTCGCTTTCACTGAACTTGACATAGGTCAAACGGTTGTGCGATGGCACTCAAAAGCCAAACAAACTGAGAGGACCGCTGATGTCATATCCACCTGTCACGCAATCGTAAACCTTATGGCTGACTGCGCCGCAGTGATTTTCTGTCTTCGCGAAGAGAATTGCTTTGTACTTTTACCTTCCGCAAGATCGTTCCAAGGACAGCGCTCTTTCGGGTCTCAGGCCTCTTTTTCATTGGGAAGTGACACGCTTGGCCGCAAGACCTTGCGCCCCCTCAGCCTCCCCTGCCCCTCCCGGACGGGCTGACGTCACCCGCGCCATCTTGCTTTAATGACGCGTTGCCAAGCAACTCAGTGTGCGTTACGTAGAGACAAATTGACACAAATTCATACACTATTTTCACTATTACTACGCCACATGATTGATAGCGACTAATTTGATACTGTAAATGATCACCATGATGATGATGATACACCACAGCACATCAAAAGTCAATTAAATCATTTTCCGCCTTTTATAAACTAGTGTAAATTGTTTATAAAATTTCCGAGCTTCTAAAGTACGTGAGTGGTTGTGCAAATATTTTTCTTATACGTGTGAATGAGATAAATATATTAAATAGTACTTTGTCAATGAGACGTTCACGTTTATATTGTGACGAACGTTTGTATATTATTCTGTTTGTTATATAAGAGTTTTATGTATTCATTTTTATGAAGTTAAGAAATGAATACATAAAACTCTTATATATCTATATTAGCTAAAAACTCCAGATGTTCATATATTTTTAAATACATAAAATAATCTATATTTCAACTATAAGTATAATGTGACTCCATTACAAAATTATACGTTTTATAAATGAACTAGATTTTGGTAATTATCGTTAAATTATATTAAATTAAAATTGTTTTGCATTATATTTAAATGATTTTCATTTCTTCGCCCCGGTACAAAATAAAACGCGGCGTTGAGTTCCGCCACTCAACATGCAATGTCTCGAATTAGGAAGGAAAGTTCAGAACGGACTCTCTGACTACCCTGCTAAGCAAGATAAACGTAAAGCTGTTTTCTTTTGCTTATAGAAAAAGATATAGGCTATAACCTATATTGCTTACTAACTTAAACTAAATAAAAAGATCTTAAAAAAAAACAAATCGAGATACCTATTATAAGAAATAAAGAAATTAAATCAAAACAAAACATATATTATTCATATTTAAATGTGACCTTCTGAAATTCATAACAAATAATAAATAAAATAAACAACAAAAGTGAAGTTTAAGTTCTCAAAAAAAATTGCAAGAGGTACTTCCGATTTTAATTTAATGTAGTAAAATTGCCTTCAGTGGACTCGACGCGCTTAAGTAATCTAGAATATCCTTTAAAATCAAGTTGGACAAAAAGTTGCGTTGACTACTTTCACAAGTGACTGGGCGCGTAATTAAATAAATATGTTATATATATGTGCATATATTATTATTATAATGGAAGGATAATATTAAAATTATCTTTTAAGCATCTCGTCTTCTCCCGCATAACAGGATTATCATAGAGAACCTAGTGTCATGACACTCCGTTCTCCACTTTCCGCATTCAAGACGGAGGAGGCGGAGAAATTAAAATAATTTAATTATGATTCCACCGAGTGGGAATCGAACCCACAACCAATCACGATTACAGTCAGACGCAGTCTTGCACGTGCCACGATGTGATTATTGCTTTGAAACATATTGTGCTAGGGGGCGAAGGTCAATGCTGCATTTCATTAAATACGACGAGGAGAAGATATTTAAAACAGTATTTAATTTCAAAAGTATTTAGTGGCGCAGTGGCACAATATATAATTATGAACATTTTTGGTCTATTGCCATTAATGAAAATATTTTAAATATAATCATTTTCCCGAGTGGGGACCGAACCTGCAAGCAACCACGTTTACGGTCAGAGGCTGTCGTACTATATATGTAGTATATATATAAACATATTTCCATTTTACAGAGTCATACTGTATTATTAAATTTCTCTTTCGTTTACTCTCATAACACGGGGGGGAGGAGGAAGTTACACGTGCACTCGACAAATGCATCGCCCACTCGCTCTTAGTTGCCCCCTGAAATTCAGCACGGGAATCCCCCCGCATTAGTCTTATGTAAAGAGCATATTATTTTTTTATATTCTAATGGTACCCTAAAGTATTTTAGTAAGTATGTTAATGTTGGTTATTTAATAATATATGTTTAGTTTACGATAGCTTAATATCAATATATAAAATTTATCAATATTCTCGAATTATTTTTTACGAGAATATTAATATTTTCACTAATATAGTTTTCCATATATGGTAATTAATATTATATCTTATAATTATCGATATTTCACATCGAGAACATATTCGTTTCTACTGAAATTTATGTTTCATTGCAACTACAGAATAACAAAGCAACTGTAAATCTGAAACGCATATGACTAATGGATTGCTCCACAATGACACCACTGCTGGCAAACATGCGATATCATCTTCCCTATATAAATGCTATAATCGAGTTTCGATTTATTGTATGTACTGGGATTCAGGACATATTGAAAATTTGCCAGTAAACCTTATATACAGGGACATACAGTCTACAGTAGAGTGTTACTAGAACCAACGTGGGCGACCTTCCCTCCCTCTTACCTCCCCGACAAGGTCACGCGGCTTAGGGTAGAGCGGGGGAGACAAAACAGGTGTTTGTGAAAGGTAGAAATGATGCAGCAGGATTTGTTTGCGACTAGCTATCTAAATAAAAGTTATCACACAAATATTGATATTATGTAAGCCTCACTAAGATTTCAGCGAAGGTGTGTGGGTGTTGCAACGTTTACCGTCTTACTGCTCAAGGTTCAAATGGTTTCTAACTAGAGCTAGTGTCTTGTTAAACAAAGTTAAAAAGAAAAAACTCGCTTTTTTTATTACTTGAAAAATAAATGAATAAAATATATATATTTTTATAATCATCATTTGTTAAAGTTCACATCAAAGAGCCATACTATTATCCGTAAATATACATTGAAAGAACTCGATCAACTGACCTGTCAAGAGCAGACGGGATTTTCACACAAAACCTTTGAGCCGAACGTGTAATGAACGTTGAGGAAACAAAAGGCTGGAAATGAATTAAAATCAAGGAAAAATTTAATTTTAAATGCATCGAAACAATAACATTTACAATTTGTTATTAATTGAGTTTATTTTATGAATATTTACACCTACGTCTAAAAAAGAAGACCTGAGTTAACCATATTTACTAAACCTCTTACAAATAATACTATCCACAATTTAGATGCTTTAATCTAATTATTAATATCAAGGCATTCAATTTTACTACAAACCAAAACAGATCTCTTTTTGTTTTTTTCTCTACCATTACACATGCTGGTAAAAGAGTTTATATTGAAATCAATAGTCATGAATACTAGTTATATACAAAAAAATTATATTATATACAAATGACACTGGCTGGTAGCGTAATTATACTTCTATATTATATGCATATATATATATATATATTCTACAGTAAATGTATTGTTAGATAACTTATAGAGTGCCCTAGTCCTTGACTCGTGCTTGTATAATACTAACATAATTGTGTTACAATATTAGATTAAATACCTGCTACAGTAAGCGCCACTGTATTCCTGTGTTATAAATTATTAAGAATTTATCAAGTATTTTTGAATGACTGCTGATAAGGCTATACTGTATAGACGTGTGTAAAGAATTATGCGTATTGTACGTTAAGTTGCATGTTCAAATTCTGTGGCAAATTTTTACACATATTGAAAGGGGAATTGTCCTTTTGATTAATATCAAAGAAAGTATTTTCTTGTATTGGCTTATTTTATATAGCATAAATATCATTCGATGAAATTCACGTTTACGTCACATTCCTACTAAGCGTAGGCGTCCTCAAACCCACGCTAGTACACTTCGGCGGTTTATACATTAAAAATA
The DNA here is from genome assembly GCA_038994665.1 of Podotricha telesiphe. NCBI lineage: Eukaryota > Metazoa > Arthropoda > Insecta > Lepidoptera > Nymphalidae > Podotricha > Podotricha telesiphe. The sequence continues at coordinate 475,399 of JAOYRR010000103.1, forward strand.
TGAATTGTGTTATTTGAATAAGATAAAGTATAATAAATTAAAATATGTATATATTTGGTTGTATACGTATATATTTCTAAATACATTCGTCTTTTTAGGAATTGAACTAAATTTAGATATTACTTTCATTAGTATTAGGGAGTAATATATATATATATATAATAGTAATGTTATGTTGTATGTTAAATAAACGAAAGCATCATCAGAAGTTGATTCTGCAAGTTGACTAACTAACCTTCCGGATGACGTAATCTCATGGCGTGACCCAATTTCCACATACGAAGAAACAGAAAAGAACTGAAAAAAATGTATAAATTTTGTTTACATAGACTATGGCAACACTACACCTACGCTTACTTAAATTAATATTTACTTTACTTCAATATATTAATGATAAAATAATATACAATCTCATATGTCTGGTTAGAATCTGGGATATCTCTTGTAAAAAAGGTTGTAACAAGTTTTTTTTTCGGCCAAACACTTATAATGTTTTAAATTCGATTCTATCAAGTTCATAATAAAACAGTTCAAGCAAACTATAATATTACATTTAATTCTAATACAAGCTTTACCTCTAAGAACGATTCATTACTCCAGTAAAAAAATATAATATTTTCCGCAAACTCACTTTACGCTTTATGCTTTTATTATCTTTTAAAGAAAAACGTAATGAGCCATGAGAAAAAAGGACAGCCAGGGAGCTGTTTACTGCCCGCAGTGACCTAAAACCAAAATAGATTAATTTATATCGATCATTTACTAAATATTTTTTTCTTTAAAATCAATACTGTATAGACCGCCATTTCCCAATATAAGACTTTATTACTAGAAAACTTGTGTTTCGAATGGATTCAACGAATGTAAGACACTGACCACATAATAAAATCATTATTTTAAGTTAACTACAAGTATGATTTATAATTTGACCTCGCAACAAAGAAATATAACGGCACATTAACTAAGATTTACCGTCATTCATATAAAACGTTACGTTTGATAATGCCTGATTAAACGTAAATGCCAGGTTACAAGCCGCCTATAAACACAGTGACCTGACACCCTCCCCGATCCACCCTTTCGCACACACACGCAATACGTACGCTTGAGTGAGTGTATGTATGTACAACGTAATGCGTAGTTGACAACGCACACATGCACATAGGGGGAACTGGGTAAATGTGTGCGAATTGCAGGAAAATATGAAACTAATAAAAATTGTTCATATACATTTTTAAAATATACACATATGATAACAATAAATAATATATTTTAATATTTTCCTTTTTTAATATTAAATTGAATTAATTCTAAATGATTTCTGTTTAAGAACTAACCAAGAACTATGGAACTAATTTTTGAAACAAGAAAAGATTTTTAAGAATTTATTTTTTAAAATGGTAAGAGTCTCACGGTAAAATCCTATACTCCTATACTATAAAGTCGTGTACATCATATATTAAGTTATGTGAAAAAAATTCAAGCTATGCCGTACATTTCAACAACGGCTTCTAGTATAGTACGGCGTAAAGTTAAATTATGTTTACTTTGCTAGGTAAATAAACTTGCATGACTTAATTGTATTTTTTTTTTATTATCGTCTAGCGTTTCATATTTCATTTACTTTATTATTGTCGTTAGCAAAAAAATAGCTTCAGATTTATCGCATGGCAAGGACGGAAAGGACCAAAACACTCCGTTCTCCACTTTCCGCCCGAATTCGGGACATTACATGTGCGGAGTTCAACGCTGCGCGATAATATTGGAAAATTATTATAATTATTGAAATATTTTACTATAACGATAGCCTGCTTTTCTATCCTCACATATTTTCACGTTTTCTGTTTTATTGCCACATTTACATAAGTAATAAGTCTAAACAAAGTTATATCGAATCAAACAAACAAGCAAAAACTAATACAAATAATGAATTATTGTACTTCTATATTATATACGGTAACGAGGATTTTTCACATTTTATCTATAAAAGTTAAGTGTGACACAAGTCTACGAGCATATATTCACGCTCTCATCAAAGCCTACTTTGTCAGAAATCGCTTGTCGATTAGGAAAAATCGAGGTCATAGGGGCTGACAGTAACATTATGCAAATCTACGATTTACCGATCCATGTATTATAGATATATGAGCAGTGACAACGTTATATGCGTATAGATAATCATTATTTACAGATTTTAAGTAACTTTTATATGCATTAAATATACATTAATTAACTTGATGTGACCGCGACTTCATTCATGTGGAATTCTAAAATAAGATTAAAGTAACCTAAGTGACATCTTATTTATCAGCTATCTGCCAGGAAATCTCGTCAAACTCGGTGCAACCGTCCCAGAGTTTAGCCAGAACAAACAAACAGACAGATAAATAATTTAAAACATATTATTTATGTATATGTACCGTGTATACACAAATATGCATTTAGTAAAAAGCGGTTGTTTTAATATTACAAACAGACACTCCAATTTTATTTATTTGTATAGATATATTTATAAGATAATTTGACGTCATGGCTACAATGTGGTATGCATGAAAGTATCCAACGTGATGGTAGAAGGTTTGATTACCGATAGAGAAATGTTTGAAACTGAAAAATAATTTAGATTGTGATACTTTAAATCTCTGCATTGGGTCCCGCAGCCCTTTACTTAACCCTTGAGTATTTATAAAAAGTTTTTTAGGCCTGTACTGTTGGGTTTTTCAAGCACGAAGACTTGGAACTCTTTACTTAGTTATCTCTCTCTTTAGTCAGTCACGGATTGAAGTGGCTGTCGGTAGATTTAGTTATTAAAAAACATAATTTTATACTTAAATTATACACGATTTACCCTTCCTTGAGAAAAATATATTTTATATTTTTGTCGTGAAAATCAAAAGATTTATTTAACGACTTCGGCTTTTTAACTTTGTAAATTTTCTTCATTTTTTTTTTTGATTTCAATTTAAATCCAAAATGTCGAGGCTAGTCTGTATTTTTACTTTTTGTAACCAGGAAATCGTTTATTCTTAAAAACCCTGTTTATCAACAATATGTTTTTTGAAAACTTCAACCAATTTTTGGTTTCGAGGGTTGTTTTTCGTAATATGCATTTCCTATCCACAGCATTTTAAAAGCCGTTTTTGAATATTTATTCAAGCAAATCTTCTTTGTTTGCAGATAGCTGTTGACGTCCGTAGTAGCAGCCGACCGGCCACAGTTGTTCTCCTCCCCCCGCTCCTTAAACCCCCTCCAAGATTGCTGCCACCATGGGTCGGAAGAAAATACAAATATCACGGATCACGGATGAACGGAATCGGCAGGTTAGTGTTTTTTTTTCATATTTCTACAAATTTTATTATGTCATATTTATTACATATTCTTCATATAAAACAAAAATCATTATTAAAATATATTCCATAAAACTCGAAGCTTGTACACTAGCAATAAATATAATTTTATACACTAAGATTTTGACTAAACTATTATTTCTTTAGAAAATAATACAATAAATTACACGTAACATTGTATTTTAAACATACAAGGATTCATATGTTATTTTAAAATATACTATTATAATAAAATAGTAATAATATAATTGAGTCAAAAATAAATGTGGAAAAACGAATATAATTTTAAATTTACGAAACCAGTTTTACATTTTGTGTAAACGATATTTTTTAAATTACAAATTGTGTTAGTTAAGACAATTTAAATATAGACAATAGACGTGATACTTTACATTGAACGTAGGTATATATTTTTTTATATTATTTAGTATTTTTCCTTGAACGAAAAGTATCCTTTGTATGATAATTTGTTAATAAGTTTAATAATTAACGTATTCGCTTGCTATTTTGTATACGTAAATAATATAATTAACTCGTCAAGACACAAATTGAATTGAATTGACAATCATTTTATTGGACAGCAAATAAGGATTATTAAGAATTGGCCAAGTTAGCTTTTGAAATTAGTTGAAATGTTTTTTCTTACATTCTTAGTTGAACTATTAAACAAGTATTAATTAATAATGTTTTTCTTAAGTTTCATGCTATCCCGCATAGCATAATAGAGGGAACCTAGGGTCAAGACACTCCGTCAAGACCCAGCACCTTCTCCTACTAGAGAGAAAAATAAAAATAATTTAATTCCCCTGAGTGAGTGGCAATGGAACCCAGAACCATCGTGCTTAAAGTTAAACGCAGTCATACTGCGTCATGCGCCATGGATGGGTGAACACATTTAAAGATGTTTTTGTATTGAAAAATTAAAGACCCTTCACAAGTCAGTTTTTTCTCAAGTTTTAACACTAAATATATAAACAAAAGATAAAATGGTACGATTCTAGAACATAAAATTTTAATATGACAACAAATTATAAATTTTGCAATTACACGATAAGAATACACTTGTAACGTAAACATTTATAGGCTTTTTAGTTACACACGAGTAGCCATGTAAGTAAGATAACAGCGCAATATTTTAAATTATATATTTATATATATATATGTGTGTGTATATATAATTTAACATTGAAATAAAATAATGAAACTCCCAGCTTATTCCCGCATTGCGCAGTAAGGTGTCAATGATAACCTAGTGTCAAGATACTTTGTTCTCCACTTTCATTGCGTGCTGAGTGGCGGTACTCAACGCCGCGTTTTGTCTTGTTCGCTAGAGCGAAAAAATTAAGATTATGATCATACTGCCGAGAGACAATTGTACCTCAATAGAATCGAAATCGTTTACAGTTCGGCGCTCAGTGTCAGTCCGAGCAAAAATAAATAGAAAAATCCACATATATAAACTTCAATAATACCATTATTTTATCACAAACTTTGTAAACCATGTAAATTGAATACAAGGTTGTGAAAGGGTGAAATGACCTTAGCGTTCTGACCCAACAGATGGGTATATCAGCAGAACTCGCCGCGAGCATTATCGTAAGGGACAATGACCGCTCCCGCTTGTAATTTATTAATTATACAACTACACACATTTGTCCAGTATTCTTAGAGCTATTAAGCTTCTTCTATGCCACATAAATCCATTTAATGTTATGGTGGGAGGGGATCACAGCTAACTGGTTATAGCTCAGACGGCTGTAACGCAAGTTGCGAAGGTCAATTTGCTTTTTTTTCATATGCTAACTTAGAATGTAGGTGACAGTGCTTTGTATAAACATTATATTATGTTTTGTATAATAACTGAAAAAAAATGAAATTTAAATGATGTTTAGATATTACATAAAATATATACTAAATGAATTATTTATAATACTTTTAATACATATTTTTTTATTTTACAATCGTAAATGTTTGATAACAATGCTTTTTTTCTCATAAACAGGAAATTAAAATGAGTTCATATTGCGCAGTTTATATATGTCAATAATAATGGGTATTAATTTCTCAGTGGATATATTTTTTATTCAATATAGAACACGGGTACAGAAGTATAGAGTTTAAGTAGTTAAATTCACAAAACAATGTAAAATTTGAAAAATGGGAAATGGGGAAATGTTTATACTCAAATTGTGCAGTGGGACAGCGTCTGACTGTAAACGCGATTAGTTGTGGGTTCTATCCCCACTCGGAGGATTGGTAATATTTAAATTATTTTCTTCGCTCTATTAAGAATGTTGAATGTTGTCTCAAAGTTTTTATGTCGGTTGCAAAATGGAGAGCAGAGTGTCTGGACACTAGGTTCTATATAGAACCTATGTCACATGACTACCCTGAGTGGGTAATATTATGTAAATAAAATAAAATTCCATAAACTTACTGTATAATTAGCTGTATATTGTAAATAAAAACAAAAATATAAATTGCAGGTTATTAGACGTAATAGCAATATATTTTAGTATTTTTTAAACAGTTAATTTATCGAAAATTATTTTATTTAAATTATATTATATGCTTTTTCCCACTCAGCGTAGTCATATATAACAAAGAAATATGTATATACATAACTACATACATACATATGTATATGTATAAACACTGCCCTTGTTACATTTCCTTATTTATTTTTCTTGTATTTATAATTCAATTAACAGTTTTGCCACGGCTTCTCTACTGCAAATATATATTTCTTAATTCTATTTAAAAAATAATTTTTAAATAATAAAAATCTATTTGCAAAACTAAGATAAACTCGTCTAGTGTTTTTAACATTTTGTTATACTATTAATAAATATGTTTATGTAAGTTGATAAATATAGCACATACATTCAGCTTCACGGGCTTCTACGTACAGCAGGGTAGTCAGAGAGAACCAAGTGCCAAGACACTCCATTCTCCACTTTCTGCCCATATCTGAGATATTGTGTACACCAAAACGAATAAATTAAAATAAATTTAATTTAATTTAATCATTCCCCCGCGTGGGCATCGAACCCGCAACCAATCGCATCTGAACTCAGACGCTGTATAACTGCGCCACGATGACTTGAAAGGTAGCATATACATAACAGATATGTTTAAAAAATCCATATTAGGACTTTCCTATATATTCATATTATTATAAAGGACGGATTTTGTGATAATTTTTGCATAAAATTTTCATCATTCCCTATAGTAAGAAAGATATATTCAAGAATATATAGAGGAAATAAACATACGTACAGTTTGTACGTATATGTTATATAAACATATATAACATATACGTACAAACTGTACTTCGTATACTGTAACAATTTGCAGTATTGCAATTCATTATGGTTAAATTTAAAAACTCAATTGCCATTTTAATTTATTAATTGAAGGCTTTAAACTTGTAAATCAAAATATTACTCAAACTATCAATAAAATGATTAAATTTTACAATCCAAAACGTTTAATAACAATACAAGCGAGATAAAGCAATTATATCGTTCATAAACTTTAACAATGTTGTTACTAAAGACACTTTAAAAATTAGTGTACATTTCAAATTAGTGTACATTTTTCAAGACCTACCACTATACAAGAGTGGGAACAAAATATATAAAAAAAAAAATTTAGCTATTTTTTTTTAAATGGAAGCGTCATGCAATGACTCTATTAGTCAATAGTCCATATTACTCCATAGCGAAAGAATCATGTAAGAATAATGGTATACGATGGACAATGTAAAGTCAGGTGTTCATCAATCCGTTCTCCTTTTTATGTTTTTATTTTGAGCTTTACACTTTTTCCTGCGTAGCAAGAGAGTCCTAGAGAACTTAGTGTCAAGGCACTCCGTTCACTTAATGCAGTGTTCTCCAGAGAGGAGAAATTAAAATAATTTAGGTGTAATCTTTCCTTCAAGTTGAGATCGAACCCACAACCAATCTATACGAATAAATAGAATTGCAGTGTCTTTTTACTAAATGTATACACGGTACAAAATTGTTCTCAGTCTGTTTGTTCCGACTAATCTCTCTGGAACGGCTAGACCGATTTTGACTTGATTTTCACTAGCAGATATCTGTTGTAATAAGAAGTAGTTGACGCTACTTTTATTTAAGAATTCCACATGAACGAAGTCACGAGCACAATTAGTCATATATGCAATCATAAACTGTTCCACTGCGCCACGATGACATTTTTTACGTATTGGACGAAAAAATGCTATGGCTATATAGTGTATGAATTAAATTCACATACATTTGAATACTCGACTTGCGTTGCGATATTAATCGTAAATCATAATCAATCCTATAAATATTAAAATTAACATCAAATAATATGTTAAATTATAGGATTTTTTACATATCTTAAATGTTTCCAGGTGACTTTTAACAAACGCAAATTCGGTGTAATGAAGAAGGCATATGAGCTTAGTGTACTCTGCGACTGCGAGATCGCTCTTATCATCTTCAGCTCCAATAACAAATTGTATCAATATGCCAGCACGGATATGGACAAGGTACGGACAAACTGTTTATCTTTCAATTCTATTCCTTTACTAGATACATTTATACACAAAATTTTAAGAAGTACATAGCCAAATTTTAAATAATATTTACATTGGCGGTCTTATCAGAAGATATTTTTGACGTTTCCTTTATATTATTTTATTTTAAAAAACGTAAGGTTAACGCGTCATATTTTGAAAAACAATAATTAATTGTACCCTCGGAAGTACTTAAGGTTACTATTGAAAGTAAATAAAAACAAGATGTAGTTAACGTATTTTTCGGCCTTTTCACTTAACCTTCAGTATTTCGTTTTCAACAATACTAGTAGAAGGCTAAATCCCGCGATTAAACATTTCCAAAAGCTTTAAAATAATAATGTAGACTTTTGATACTTACAGGTGTTACTTAAATACACGGAATACAACGAACCGCACGAGTCCCTGACCAACCGCAATATCATCGAGGTACATTAAGTACGGCGTCATCTGTGTGCCCGTGATCAATGCAATGTCCATGCAATCTTGACTTATCCATTAACAGCGCTTATACTCACAAATATTCCTAATACAACTTTGTGTTACTAAACAAACCCAAAAATATTAATAAAATCTTATAAAATACACTAATCGAGTAGACGTAGACGTTGATTTAATGTGATATATCACCACGGTACCTCAGTACGTAAATAGAACACCGATATACGAGCATGCCGGTTTATTTCCTGTTAGAAAAAATACGAAGTTAAACACCAGACATCCAGTTGTATACTAACAGTTTATGACCAGCCACCCCAAATATTTATGTTATTTTTCCTTGCAGCATGGATTTTATAAATATTTTTGTGTTTATTTGAATCAAGCGCCTACCTGATAGATGTTACAAGGGTAAAGTCAGTGTTGTACCATTGCATTCGACACAACACACAAATGTACGCTAAAAAGTTTTCACGTATAACTTAGTAATACTGCTTAGTAGTTGTTTTTGCACTTTTACCCTCCACTACATACTGGCAAATATTTTAATATTATGACACAAAAATTTTTTTAGAAACTAACGGTGTGTATAGAGGGTGATTCTAATATTTAATTTTGAATTGCATGCGAGTTATACAATATAGGATTTATAATTTGGGCTCGTCAAGCCACCTGAGCTGGTTTCGCTGACACTTACAGGCACTAACGAAGAAAGAGCATAAGAACGGAGTGATGTCCCCTGACAGCCCTGAAGCGGAACCGGAATATAACCTCACCCCACGGACCGAAGCTAAGTACTCAAAGATTGACGAGGAGTTCCAAATGATGATGCAGCGAAATCAATTGAATGGCAGCCGTGTTGGTGTTGGTGTTACTGGAAGTAACTACAACTTGCCCGTGAGCGTCCCTGTCGGAAACTATGACCAGTCACTCTTGCAAGCTAGCCCACAGATGCACACTTCAATCAGTCCACGGCCATCGTCTTCGGAAACCGATTCAGGTAAATATTAAATATAAATATATTGTCAAAATTGTATGTTCTTTGGATTAAAAAAATATATGCGTCTTAGTTTTTACGAGGCTTATATTACAAAATTTATTTTGTTTCTTTTTATAATAGAACGGGCCATTGTTGACGTACAAAAATCTTTTTCAATGTAGTTTAAATTATTACTACTTAGTTAAACTTGGTACACAAAATACCAATAAAATGTTTTTTCCAGTCTACCCAAGCGGCGGAATGCTAGAAATGTCAAACGGATATCCAGGATCAGGGTCACCACTAGGGGCAGGATGCACTCCGTCCCCCTCACCCGGACCAGCCCCGTCTCCTCATCGCCACCCTCACAAGCCACATCACGCTCCTCCACCACACCACTCGCCTCGCCACAACAACTTACGCGTCGTCATACCGAACTCTATGCCACCACCGCAAGATGATATATCGTATACTGGAGAAGTAAGTTTATATTTTTTATTTGCTTCACGATTTATCTCGCATAGTTGAATATAGTCAGAATTCGATATTGAGTGGGGGAACTCGATGCCGTATTTTGACTTACCAGAGCAGGAACTAATTTAAATAAAATCATTCCTCCGATTGAAGATCGCACCCACAAGCATCGCGTTTATAGTCAGACGTTGTCCCACTGTACCAAAATGATCTCAAAATTATACATAATCATACATTAAAAATTATTTAAAATATAACATTATGATTCCCATTTCAATAAAATTGTTGCAGTGCAAGAGTGTTTTATTGATCTGAAAATATTCTAAAGATGGAAAAATTAGAAAAATCAAATATAATCAACCGTTCTGTTGAACTAACACTCGTAATTTTTTAAAAATTACATAGTTAATAATATTTTCAGACACCATTAAGCTATTCAGGACTCGGGAACTTTGGCGGACCACAAGACTTCAGCATGAGCTCGGACATAGGCATAGGACTGTCGTGGGGCGCCCACCAGCTACAGACTCTACAGCACAACAGGTACATGTCTGTACAATTTCATTTTACTTACATATTATATTTTAAGTAAGCTCGCAATTTCATTTGTGTGGATGTTAAAATTCCTTTTTAAACTCTTCTGTCTATATATATATATTTATAATTTTTTTAATAACTATAAAATACCGTAGTTGGCTCTTAACACAAAAAAAGAAGTAAAGAAAAGTCTAATTAAACAAAATCATTTAATACGTGTGCATAACACGTTAACAATAAAATATAATTTTCAAAATTCGAATTAAGTTACTACTAGACAATAATAGTAGAATAGTTGTACTTTTAAAATAATAAGACAAAAATAAAAAATAAAAGAAGCACCGCCGTAACAGCTTTCGCTGCCGTGACCAGGATTCGAACCTTGGTTACTACAACCTACGACTACGGCCACAACATCGGGTCCTAACCACTAGACAATCGCGGCTATCGGAACGATTAATATAATTTATAAATTTTGACTCCCTATTGAAGTGTCACGTCGTTCCCTTCACGCTTGGTTTGTTTTCTATTGAAGCGATAAAATGACGTTTAGTTTTATTTCTTTAGCGTTTAAAATTCTAACGTCTTCCTTAAAAACGTTGTCGTTATTAGCTGAGTTGATAATAATTAAAATAAATGTAAATAAATTAATGTCTATAAATACATAGATGCCGAATTGTACGAAAAAAAATTTATGATTTCTATTTGTTTTTTGTTTTGTATATATACAAAACTTTAACGAGCAAAATATTTATTTATTTAATTAATTAATTTTGTTTAAATATTAAAAATATTTATTATTAATATAAATTAATGTACTTTTAAATATATTTTTCAATTTATGTTCACGCTCGCTATTTTTATCTCAAATTATAAGTTATCAAATTATCTTTAGAAAAGTACATTTTAACCAATAATCAACCAATAATTTTGCAGATGTGCAATATTATATTTTCATTTCTTGTTAAATAACTATCCACACACCTACATCTCTGAAACTCTTCCGTTACTAACGGGGTGACTGATAGACAATTCACTCAAAACTACTAGGCTTAGAAATAAATTTGGCAAATAGGTTCCTTAAAGAGCGAAGGGAACGACAAGGAAACGATATATGTTTTTAAAATTTTTAAAACGTTATCCACAGACGATTACGATACATAAAGGATTTAAAAAAAACGTATAAAAAATTGCACATAGCGGAAACGTATGGCTTAGCGGTAACAGCGCATGGACGGTTTCCAGGAGACGCGGGTTCGAATCCCACTAGTTCAAAATATTTATGTTTTCTTAAAATATATTTCATAACCTACATATATGTCAAAATATATAATAAAGAACTTTGTTATTTTTATTTTGGTATTGCAAGACATTGCTCGTCTTATCTTGTCTACGCTATTATTAGGAATAAATATTATTATTATTATATACACGTATTTGGCTGAATCCACAGATTAAATAATTAAAACTTAAAAGAAATGACCAGATTTTAATTAGCGGGATTCGAATTTAATTCGTATTAGCCAGAAGTAAACGTATAGCGTAACGAATCACGTTTCGCACGAGTAAGTCAATTGACTTCTTGTTAAATTTGTTATTGCAAAAAGTAGGTGGAAATTGGAAGTCAAGGTGTTATTTTATAAACGCTACTTTAATTATTTTACCTAAAATGTACTTAACATAGTAGTTACTTATTTAACTGTGACAATATGGGTTTTACTAATCGAATATTATTTTTCTCAAGCTTAATTTCTTGTATGTTATTTTTTGATAGAAACGTTAGCGGTATAAAAAAGTAGATAAAATGTGAAAAACGTAATAAATCTTAAAATATTGTTAATAAGCAAAAATATGGTGTTAAAATGAGGAAATTGTAATCCAGACATATTATTATTAACAATGAGAACAATTTCCAAACCAAATTTAAGCTAAATACAATTTTTAAATTTTGAAAATTTGTGACGACAATAGTCATCAAAAATCGAAAAGAATTCAATAATAATATGTTCCTACGTATATTAAAAAAATAAACAATAGAAATATATATAAAAAAAACAAATTAAAAAACATATCTATTTTAAAATACTACTCAGATAAGTTAGTATAAATACAGTGACAATAAAATATACTTATTTAAAATGTTCAACTACATAATTAATATGTTATCAAAATTCATTAAGCAATCAAAGAAAAATAAAAAAGCTCCAAAGTAACAGCCACTGCCGTGACAGTGGACTGAACCTGGGGCTCCTACGGCCACAACGTAGGGTCCTAACCACTAGACGATCACGGCTATCGGTGCGGATGACGTTTGAAACGAAATTGGTAGTCAAGCCGAATAGACTTAAACCTTCCACGTCATGACGTTAGCAGTGAAGTCAGCGTTGATTATTATGTAATAATAATAAAGAAATTGTTTCTAAAACTAAGCGTAATTAATTAAATGTTAATTTCTATTAATTGGTGAATACTTATTAAAATAATGGTATACTCCTTATATATATACGATTATAGCATATATGCTATAATGAAAACTGACCTAATTGCGCCCGTCGGGCGCAGTTTAACGTCATCAGCGTTGTGGATTCGATTCCCAGTTGTTGTGTAAATTATTTTTATTTTTCCGCCCAGGTGACAAGACATAACATGCCATGCCGTTTAGCTCTGCCTCATCATCTGTATCATCATGTTATACAAATTTCTGTTGATAGATAGATAATAAATAAATAAATACAAAGATTCACACACTAATAACGCCATTCGTTGAACAGTAGCAGCCTACCAGTGCTAGGCGGCACGTCTCCTCCAGCCGCGTCGCCTAGCAATGTCAAGATCAAAGCGGAACCAGTATCACCACCTCGCGCCCCCGATCACATGCACCGTGCGCCCGCGCCGCAACCCGCGCATCTGTCTGGAGTTATTGACGGTAAATATTTTTTTTTGATATAATTTTAATACACTATCACTTACATGCACAAATTAATTAAATAATATCATAATTTTAAAAAAGCTATGCTAGCTCTATCAAATTAAAGCTATTAAATACTACACTGTGTCACTTCATTATATAAATTATTGTAATAATATTTTTTATACAGTATGTAATAATTACGATCATCTATTTACCATGGAATTTAATTGTTTTCATATTAATATAAATAATATTATTTTTTTATAATTGAATATTAAATTTGTAATTATCATTAAATAACATATCTAAAATGTATGTAATAATTTCGTAACACTATTTATTATACTTCACAATATTGTATTCAATGTGTTTCCATACTTATTTTGACACTAAAAGCACTAAATAAATAGCCACGTACTTTTCAGGATCGGTTACATCGAGCAACATGGGCTCGCCGGCCGGGCAGGACATGAGACACAGCACCGTCCCACTCGACTACGAGCAGCCTCACACAAAGCGGCAGCGGATCGAAGGTTGGGCTACATAGCTAGGCTATGAGGCCTACGGTTCCTACCCGAGGCGCCTCCATCCGCACTGCTAAGGCCTCCAGGCCCCGCACCTCCAGCCCTCGACGGCATCCTCAAAACGAGCTTTCGGTACTGTACCGTCCTGGTCTATACGCTCTATTCAATACAAAATTGATAACGCCCTATTTAGGCGAAACGGTGCTTCACTATGGCACGGTAGCAGATCAAAAGGGCCTAGTGACGTTTCACTTACCTTTCCCTCATCGATGTTGACTAAATGTTTCACAATCCTTCTATGATACGTAATTAATGTAATGCACATGCAACTAAAGATTAAGGGTTAATGTTAAAATAAGTACAATCATTTAGATGCAACCCTGATCAATTTTTCTATATAGATTTATAATTTCATGTAAATAGCGACATTATATGTGGATCCGTGCCATTGTCTATATTAGCTTAGTCAATTAGTTGTAATTTGTAAGTTCGGTGGAAGGAGGCAAAGTGCGCGACAAGGACCACTGTAGTGCGAGTGCGTTGAAGACTAAAGTAAAAGCCGACTGTTGACTTTGTGTTAGTGTTTTAAAGTTTTTTCGTGCCATTTTAAAAATATGATTAGTGTGACATCCCAACTTTGAACCTTGTAAATTAAGTGTAGCATCATCACAGAGGATTGTAAGTTATGTATTGGGAAATGTACTTTATCTATTGACATATTTATATATGGAAATCATAATATTTACATATGTATACACGTCCCGTTAGGAACGAATGTTATGTAATGTAAGTAGGTAATGTTAGCTAGATATGACTATATAAAAGTACCACACAAAGCTTTAAAATTCTTATGATAACACTCGCACTCTAAGCAGACTCGTAAGTAACTACGATTTATATTATACAATTGGATACAAAGTAAATCCTGAAAATCGTCACTTCATATCCTCGATACACTTACACTGCGAGCATTTGAAAACACTAAATTGGAAGCCACGTGCGGGCGTTTCTCATTTTCAGACCAAAAACCAAGTCAATTTTGAATATCATAATTTGTAAAATTTGTACTTTTGAAGTACCCTTTAGTGTTTACAAGATAAGTGGCTGTAATTGGTTACTAGTAAAAATAAAGCTTGTTGTTAGTAAATCACTATTGTTAATGTGATCTGAAGTGTTGCATTATAAATCCTATTTACATAAAAAAAATAGTTTTCACATATTACACATATATTTAGCTTTAATCAGACCCAGATATATATTTTCACAAAGGATCTTACATATTTTGGTAAAGCACTATAAAAAACACATGCCACCCTATTTTTAGATCATATAGCAATTCAATCAAATTAAATAGCATAAGTGTAACTCCCTTCGAATATTGTTATCTAGTTATCTTTGTCTATTTTCGTAATGTAACGGACGATTGTTGAAAATTTAAAATGCATTTTTGTCATTCTACCAGCCTGTTGGCGTTTTTTTTAATTGTATATTCTAAGATATTGAGATTACACGTAGAACTCCTGTGTTCATTCAAAGTAATTGTTACTTAACAGACTCTTAGCAATAGTACGTCTGTGTAATTGTATTTGTACCTACATATTTTCAAATGTAAACTGGTTCTATCTACTTTGACCTAATACTTATTATTCATAAAGAAAAATAAAAACTAAAAGCTGAACTCATGTATATATGTACACACCCTAAAACAGTTAAACTGTATGGTTTTAGAAAAACTTTGTTCAGAAATTAAGATCTGTTATCAAGTATTAGGTACTTTACCCCTCATATCTTCTCACTGTAGATGCCTTACTCACAGTGCCTAATGTACCATATTTTACCAAATTTGTATCGTACGAATAGGTTTTGTGCATCGATTTTTTCACATCCTAATATTTTTAAGTATTTACAATATATAAATATATATATAAATGTTAATGTTTTGCAACTGAAAAACTTTTTGCCACGCACAAAAGTATTTCACTTGTCTGTACGTGTTACATTAGTATCGTTGTACAAATTGTACAAATCAGTTAGAATAGTATAATAATCAAAAACGGTATCACTACTGTATCGAAACATCACTATTGACGGTCCATCAGCCGATAGTCTGCCGATTTATCTGAGAAAATCGCCATTTTGATTGTTGCAGTCGAGATTTGAAACTGATTCACGAGCAGTTCAACTGTCGACAGATAAATTCAATCGGTGTTTAAATGTTAGAACCAATGTGTTAATTGTAATTGGAGCGATTCTTCAAATCACAATAACGAACGTTGAATGTATATTTGTTATAAATTGTACAGGGAAGTAACCAGTTTGATGTTCAAAAGTCTGAACGAATAATAAATGTATTTTCGCATTGTAAAATATTTTACACACTAGATGTAACTATATTTTAATACTGGATCATAAACGTGGACCCTTGTAAGGGTATATTCGTACACGTATATATATACATATATATATATGTATGTTTAGAGTAAATTGTTAATGTGATGTGATGTGGGTGATTGTGAATGACTATTATATCGGTGTCCATATCCATCGTTGATTGTCGAATGGGAGAGGGTGATTGTTTGGTATTAATATTGCTAATTGCTTAGCATCGAGATATCTCGAGATATTCAGTTTTCAATGGTATCTCTCATAATTGCCCACCTCTAAGTGATATCAATAGCCACTGTTACAATTCTTCTGTTTCAAATTTTAAGCTTGCATTGTTTGTGTTTGATCGTTTTCGGTCATCCATTCCTTTTTTTCTTGTGCTTTATTTGTTGAAATCTGCTCAACTTACATTTGGCTATAGTTACTACTGTTACAGCTGTTAGGTGCATTCTTTTACTATGTTGAATTAAGTTGATTTTGTAAAAACTTATTAGTTTTTGATTTCTCTAAACAATTGTCTAAATCGCAAAGTATGAGATAGCGTTTGCAGTCTAAGTATGAATTGAGAAATCACAGGAAGCCTCACTATAGAATGTTTATATTATATGAATTAGATCTACACATTGTTACCTATACCTATCACCAGAGTGTGCACTGAAAATGTTAAATGTAAGCTCCATAACCGTAAATATAATTAATATCTTTCATGTCATAGTCATAGGAGACAATATGTCGGTTTATATGATTCACTAATTATATTCGTCTTTATGACATGGACTTTAATATTTTGCACTATGTAATTTATTGACTTTCTTGTAAAAAAATCATCAGTAAGCTGGTATTGGGAGCATTATTTGCAAGGTTGTGAGCTTTGCTGTCGGGAATGATTTCACTTATTAATATAATTAATTATTTAATTGTAATATTCATTTCGCACAACTCGTTGTGTGTTATTGTAAAAAGAGTTTAGTATGTTTGTTTCGTAGGTGTATTACGTGTATGTTTTACCTGTATTTATCTAGCTGTGGCACAATAGCAAAAGGTCACCGTTCACATTATTGCATTTAAATGTTGTAGTCATAAGCATAGTTCGAAATCTTGATAGATTTCAATTTAGTAGTAATATAACAGTTCTCTCGTCCCCTTTCCCCCTTCTTGCTATTGTCTCACAGCACTTGTGACAACCCAGATAGATTATGTATATGAATACATATCCTTATTGAATACTCAAGTCGATTTCACACTTACTTCTCGTAACATCAGTTGTGCAATATATGTAACAAATCGCTTAGGTAGGTATTAGGTATATTTTTGTTTGAATTTACAAAAAATAATGCAAAATCTGTTGTATTTTAACGATATTTTTACTGATAATAATGATGCTCCCTGTGAGTTTTCTAGGGAGCATCATGGGAATTTAAGTCATATTGTATAATTATTTGTAAGATGCGGCCGGGCCAAATATTGCATTAATTTAGGTCTTACATCGCCTGTCACGGCAGCCAGTTCTGCCGACTATGATGTGTGAGTAACAATAACTTCTCAATGGCTGAATGAAATAATAATGTTAATGGACAGTGTTAGAAAATTGTTATAAATTATTTTGATGACTGTTCGAAAGATAATAAAGAGTTGGATGTCAATGTGTTTTTTATTATTTAAATTATAAGTTTATTTTATACAAGGTGACTGATACCCACAACATACAGTGTGGTTTTATGACCAACAGATACAGATATAGAAAACTATTATTTAAGGCTCTAGTTCCAGAGACGAGTGTGTACAAAATTTGTTTTTTCTGTTTCACTATTCCATAGATGAAGTATACAAAATGTGTTTCTTGTAGTTAACAAAAAGAAAGATTTTAATAAAATAATAAAACAAAAATATTTTTAAAATACATATATTTTGCAAAAAGTCATAAAGACACAACAATAATAAATAAGAAATAAGGACGAATTATTTTTAAACCCCAATGACTATACTGGATGCAGCTTCACACTTTCAAAAAGAACCTAGAGTCAAGATATTCTGTTCTCTAATTGAGAAACTGCTGATTCAATGGCGAAATTACTACAATAATATATTTTTTTCTTCTCATAATTGGTTAAGTCTTCTAAAACAGCCCTCTTTGTTTAAAATAACCTAAACCTCTTTATTCAATTCAACGCAAATGGATTGTCTGAAATCGCAATTATGCTCATCAAAACCATTATGCACTGTAATGCTTTCCTGTGTAACGTCTATTATATAACCTTCTAGAGTATCTTGAGACCCATTGCTAGGCGATTTTGATATAAAATGTAAGCTTTGCGTTCTCTTATTGAAATCTATTTCATCCATAGAGTTCTGTGGTGTTATTAATTTTGTGGTGGAAATTTTACTGGATCTAATCTTTCTACCAGTCATGCGGCATCTACTTAAGAAACCACCCATCCACTCAGACAGAAGTGTTATAGCAGCCAGTAGAAAACCGGCACCGAGTAACAAAAACATACCTTGTGTATCTTCAAGCGTGAGACCTTTGTCTTCTATAGAATTTATTTTCAATAAGTTATTGTTACCCACCTAAAATGTCGATATATTCAAATTAAATGCAAAACAAGAAGGCTGACAGCTATAAAATTAGATATAAAAACATTCATTTTTAATCTAATGATACACAGATATGGAAAATAACTAACTAAGAAACTAATACAACTATTAAAGGTTATATTTTCTTGTGCAAGTGCCTATAAATATGCAAAAACGTATGACATACCGATAAAAATTTCCCAGAACTCGATCGCTGCATTTCCCATCGCACCATATCATTTAATTTATCTAAAATTCCCGCCTGTAACATTCTTCTAATATCGTTGCTTAATTTCGCACCATATAAGGAATTATTTGGAAATCCTAAACTAACTCCAAATGGCACAAAGCATTTATTGGATATATGTAGCATTGAACGCTTTGATCTAAAAATTGAGTTATAATACTTAATAGCTAATATAACGTTTGTAATTGATTTAATCTTAAAAATTAAATAACAAGTTATAAAAGAAAATAAATTTGTAGTAAGTAAATATGTTATATAAATCTTTATATTAAGGTTTGAACTAGCAACTACAAAAAAAATATATTTTACTCAGTCTTAGAATAGTTGGATTGAACAATATATTCCAATTCTGCTTGAGATCCTAAGAACGCGTATGGAAAGAAAAATGCTTCGGTTGTATTACGTATACCAGCTCTTACATCTGATACAAATTCAATTTTTTTTAACAATTTATTTGTCAATGGATCAGAAGAGTTGAAAAACCAACGTTCCCAGCCTCCACGGTCTGCAAGAAACATAAATACTATAGTCATGTCTGAATTTCTCAATTTCTATAGAAAATCCATTGAATATTTACGCACCCAAAGTACCAACACGATAAAAACCAGACAACAATTGTTTTATTGTGTCAACCGTTGCAGGAAAAATGGGTAAAGTTACAAATGCTATAATTGAGCCTGTATAACAACTCGTAATAATAATAGTAAATACCCAATACCATCCTACAAACAAATTTTTTATTAGAAACAAATGAAAAGATTATAATCTTTATACAATTAGTAAGAAACAAATGTTACCAATCAACAATCGTGTAGTTATCTTTGTTGTTTTACTCCAAGATTTTTTTCCGACAAACGTAAAACAATTAGTGAACGTTCCAAAGACGTACCAAAACATGTTTTCTATTTCTCCTTTATCACTAATTAAATGGCGCAGAGTATGTTTGTCTGAGAAAGCTAATGGAAAAATGCCTATTAAATAGGTAAATGTTAGTGCTACCCATACGTGCCAGTGGAACGGACCTAGAATTGCGCGGTATCTGGAAAATATTGAAAATATGAAGAAGACTTTTTGACATGTAATTTTCTTAAAACCTTACGTATACACTTTTCCCCGCATGCCAGGGTTGTCAAAGTGAACCTAGTGTCATAACACTCCGTTCTTCACTTTCCGCCCGAAATTGAGACATTGGCGGAAACTCAATCCCGCGCTTTGTCTACCAGACCGCAGAATTGAAAATATTGTAAGTATTATCACTTCGCGAGTGGCAATTAAACTATTAATTTAATGTATATTATGAGAACGCAATACTAAATATTACTCCACAAGAAAGTGGAATTTGGAACTTGTACTACATATATATATATAATTTGGATTATGTCACTATATATTAAATACTAGCGACCGCTCGCTACTTCGGCTTTTGCGTAAACTACACGACTAAGCTATTTCATTTTTTCTCCCGCCCGCTTTCTTTAATTTAAATTGTAAATTTGATTTCAATTCGTTTAATTTTACTTTTTTATTTCTGAACCGATTGAAATTAAATAAACATTAAACGTTAAGAGAAGTTTATAAAAAAAAAACAATAGTCATAATTGCATTTAAATCGGTTAAGCCGTTTCTGAGATTATCGTGCACAATAAACAGATAAACACAAGCAGAAAAGAAAATTAAACAATATTATTTTGGGTTCTATTACATATATAATATTTTTTATCATATATATTCCGTGTACAGACACCGATCAGTTACATCTCTATTATATGTATAGATTACTCTACATATATATATCGGTAGTGAACTAATATATATATAAATTTAGTATTCGCTATATAATATAATAAAAATATTTCACCATATCACCGCGACGTCAACAACCGTCAAGGTAGAATAAAACAGATAACTAACCGAGGTAACGCCGTAGATGTCAATGTAATAAATACTGCACAATCTTGGGAATGAGAAAAACTCATGTCTATCATATGAGTCCTTTCACTTGTTACATACATTCCTGCCACACCTATGTCTGCTCTAGACATGGCTACTTCGTTTGTGACTGCATCGCCTGGCCTAAATATAGTTAGATTTATTTAAAATACTAGACTAAGTAATAATAAAATAAATCTTATATGTAACCAACACTTAATAATCAAATACTACCCTAAGTCCCCGCTGTTGGGAGGCTCAATGATTTCAACGGAAAAATTATTTCTGTCTGCCAATAGATTTAGAATTCTAATTTCAAGTCCATCCCAGATAACTTTAGGATTCCCACCATCGCTATCTGTATGAATTCTAAAAAAATACCAAAATTCTTTCATCACCGGTCACTGGATCGTCAACCGGTCAAATTTTTATTTATTACAAAATTCTATGTAAATTATACCTCCTAAAAATATAAGGTGGCTGATTGGCAGCAGCTACTACAAATCTGTGACCTGCATAACCTTGCGTCATTTTTATTGGGAATAGATTGACAGGCCGTGAAAATTTTCCATGACTCCAAGAACATAGTACTTTTGGTTTGCTAGCGCCTAAGCCGTCGATATATAAAACATGAGTGTAAAGTATATAAACGGCTTCCTAAAAATATTTAAATTAGTCATATTCATAAACTTAAAATTTATATACTTCACATTTTTTAATTGATTTTTCAATAAGCAAGGATATTATTAAAGACATGAGCATATTATTTGTACTGTTTATTTTTATGTTGGCATTACCGAGTTGTCATCATCCTTAAAACTTTGTCCAATTACTACTAAATTTATAAAACATCTGGAGATTGGCCCAGCTAAAAATTCTCGAACAGCCCATTGCGAAGATCTAGCTACTACTATTACTTTACTCTTAGATTGTTTACCCAGAATTTTAGCACTACTTCTGATATCACTTAAAAAGACAATAAAATGAAAGCACTTATATCTTGGCTGAAGAAGTTTGGGTTCCTTTAACATATCTTTATCTCTGATATATCCATGTATAAATGACACTGGAAAGCTTTTAAATAAGTCTTGGAAAAGGTATCCTTCACGTATTTTCACTTGATCGTCATAAAGAATCACTGGAATACAATCATTTAGATAGGTCAATGTTATATTATATATCAACTGAATAAGTGAAGGATTTTGATTGAAACTCTTAGTTTGGTTTAAAAACATTTCGTGCCACTTTTCCTCTCTTGTCTTAGGATGTCCATGAAAAACTGGATCAGCCTTTCTCTTCACTATTACAGATTTGATATTATTATTATTCGTACCAAGTCTTGGTATTTTGATTATTGTTTCTTTGGCATATTCAGGAACATTTTTGGAGATTCTATAAGTCTTAGCAAAAAGTTGATGATAAAGTATTAAGTAATTGATTTTTCATTCCATTTCATTTTACACCAAAAAGTTTCTTATATAATTTTCATTACTACAAACTAGAACATATTTCAAATTTAAAATCCAAATTAACTGTATTACATATTTCATTTTGAACGTCTGCCTGAGCTTATTCCACTAGCATTGTAGAAATTGAGCAAATCCTATCTTTATATAGACCATTGTAGACCTTGACTACCCAAATGTCATCCAGGTGTTATGATTGAAATTTTATTTTTCATGAAGCCTATGCTTCACGGTCACGAATGACGTATGCATGAAACCTTAGAAACTATATAAAGCTTCTTCATTTGCAGGAAATATAAAAATTACTATCATGAAAAGATATACCAATTGAAAAATAAACTAAAACATTTTTAGTGTTAACACATTCTGTGGTTTAGAGATCTCTTACAGGACTTTCGTACTGTGTGGCGATTAAAATAGTGTCCTTAATTAATTAAGTCCTTAATTTTGAAGTTATTTGTGTATGATTAAGTTAAATATACATAACAGTTACTGCTTAAAATTAGATTAAATGGCGTAATAAATAAAATAGAAGATGTATAAGGTCTCTAACGCCATTTTTCATAAATAATATAATTAGCTTTGAGTAAGATATGAACAATTTTTAGTGTAATTGAAATAGTGATTTATTAACTACAAATTAACGACTTGGACTAAATAAATAATTGAATATAATGAACACGTTAACCTTAATCTTATAAGTAAATTTTGGCAAAAGTATGCGTAGTTATGAACTTAATGCAAAATACACTTAAAAAATTAATAATTCAAATGGATTACTATAATTCCAATGAGATAATATTAAAAAATAATTAAATTTATTATTTATGTATTGTTTGTTAAAAAAACTAATTAATGCTAGTAGTTTTTGACCAAAATTAATTAGTAGATATGGAACAGGAGGGACATGTTTATATGAAAGAAAATATATTGGAGTGAATACTGAAATAAAACTCACACAATTTATCATATCATTTTATTACGCCGCACTGGTTGCGTCCATTACATATGCGTTATTTATCTACTAAAATGAATGCAAAAAGTATATTTAAAAGAACAAGGGTCCCACTTCAAAATTCTAGTCACACGAGCGATTAAGCCAAAACTACATATATCTAATATTACAATTCATATAAAAATGGAACTATCAATTTTAAATATTATATCTATATTTACAACAAAACTTATAAATATTGTAATAGTTAAATTTATCTTTTGCAAGCGCTACATTCAAAATAGCATATTAGTTTCCTTGTATATAATGAATATACCAAATAAAAATGCTTTCGTTCTTCAAAAATCACCGCTATTGGTATTAGGATTTAATGCATCGTTATGTAACGGTTTTTCCACTTAATTATTTTTAAAAATATTTAGCAGTCACATAAACATGTGCTTCATCAATAAAGCGATGCAGACAGACGTCTACATGATGCTAACAGTTTTAATTGAAACAATATGAAAAAAAAAATAGCCCAACCAAGTTATTCAGTAGTTTTGAAGCAATGAAAAAAATTTTTATTCACAAGTATAAAAAATATAGGAATTAAATACATTTTCTAAAAGTTTTATTTAAGCGCTTACAACACACACTTACGTTTAACTTATTTTTTATTATATTAACTATATTTACAATTGTATAAAAAGGCAGTATCAACCACAACTCTGGCAAGATAAGGAATATGTTCTAATTTTTTAATATGGCTTGCGTTATTTATGAAAATGATTATCTCTTTGAAAATCGTGACGATTTAATATCCAAATGACTGAAAAATTTAAAATATATTGTTATGAACTCGTATAAAAGTACTTACTACCGATATACCTAAATTGTTTCATCCCAATAAGAAAGAGTATTTCAGACCACTTATTAATAATAAAATCGAACACGTACTTAATAGGAAAATATAAAGCAGATATTCTATACGACGCAACATAAAATAATTAAATAATATTCGTAGATGTTTCGGATGTATTTCTTTCTAAACGATTGAAAACATTCAATATCACAGTTTCCAATACAATAAAAAAAGTTTAAGTATACACACAACAATGTAAATAAAGCAAAAAAAAAATCAAAATACGATTCAATCGTGTCAAATATTTGCTTTGTGACCATCTAATCTAAATGGCACTTACTAGTTGGTGACAAAACAGTAATTGATAATAATTTACTAGTAGAATGATCCTTGCCTCGTTGGCTTAAACATAAACACGTACTAATGGACCATTTTGATATGTGATAGTGTCCGACCAAAGCTTCCGGTGTAAGAGATAATTTAAATTACCCATTTTACCATATACCATTTTACCAAAAATACATATAAATAATTTTTAATTGCTTTCAAGTATGTTTGTTTTTATATGAAAAATGTACTGTAACTTAAAGTTTGGACTGCATTCTGTAATAAACAAATGAAACTTGTGCCTTAAACTGTTACCATTTAATTTTCTAATAGAAAATTAATTTAAATTAACAACTGAATTTGCAATTATTCAAAATTGTAGAAGTTATATCTAATAATAAATTAATTGTTATTTACACAATCAGTTTGTGCATTGTCTTTGATCGGACACTAATTATAATTTGTATACACCTACTTATATTTATGTTTATTCATCGATATCGTTGTCAATACGTGATGATCTGATGCCAGTTTTTCCGGTCCAAGGATATATCTCAGGACAAGGCTGACATGTCCTCATGTATCGCACTCCAGATTTGTGCCAAAGGTTACATACTTTTGGATTGTTACATTTCTTAGGTCGATCCTGAAAGAAGTTTAATAAGTAATGTTAGTGAAAGATTTTGAAAAAATATTTTTTAGTTCCATTACTAACTTCTTACATAGAGTATCTCAAATACACTATGTCGATGTATGTAAGAATGATATAAAGTAAACTACTTAATTTAATATACGTTCGCGTCGTCGTCCCGTAATAATCAGTCTCATCAGACATTTGGTATTGTAGGACAGACCAACTGTTCCAATTCATTGGCCGTGGGATTAAATGCAACTCGAAGATTACTTATGCTTAAAATTAGTATTAAATACCCTATAATGTACTCGAGGCAGTGCTCCTGACGGTGGGGGTGGCCTAAGTCATCAGGCAGATTCAACAACTGGGCCTCGAGGTTGCCCTTAACAAGCCCGAGGCAATCTCTCTGAGCAGGCCGTTGAGGGGGATCAGAGTTCCCGTAAGTAGCGTTCGAGGAGGAGCACCGTAAGGTTTTAGTGGGTATGCGGACGGCCTTTAAGGCGGATTATGTGGGATTCCGAACTGGCTAATGAGCCAGTTCGGAATCCCACATAACCACGTTCGATTTTTCGAGTTACGGATTTCGTTTTCGAGTAACGGATTTCCTCACGATAAAAAGAATCAAACTCAGCGCTCATTATCTATAAATTAGCGTAAATTAGGGAGCGAAGCTCAACACGCAAAATAAGGACACATAATGATAAAAAATATAATAATATTTACCTGATAGTTGCATTGGAATGGTTGGAAGCTGTCCAACCGTGATATAGGAGTAGGGTCTCTCACCCATTGGATAGCTTGCCAGTTAGTGATGATCCAAACATCGTTCATCTTATTGATAAAATCTAAAAACTTGATGAATCCTTCTTTGTGATGAGGTTGAGTAAACCACGCTGCGTGGTAGAAAAGACCGAATGGTGCTCTGTAATTTTTAAAAATATGATTTAATATATTTATATTGTTTTCATTTTTTTTCTCTCTTGTAAAACAAAGATGGCGTTGAGTTTCGGCATTTAATACGAAATCAAATTTGGGTGGAAAGTGAAGAACGGAATGCCACTACTTTTTTGTCTGAGCAGACAAGAAAACTACTTCCTTAGCCTTAATGTAAGCAGGTCGTATGGAAGGTGGTAAGTAAAAGTGTCATAAATTCATAAAATCCACGCAAACGGAGTTGCGGGCGTCTACTAGTAATTAAAAATAGTATATTCATTATTATTCTCATAAGCAAAATAAACAATATTATCCTGCTGCTGGATCATTAATGCCTGTCGAAATTTTTCAAGATCATTTTGTAAACTCCTTCCGCATCAGGTGGGTTCGCACATGCGTCACCCATAGAACAGCGGCCACCGTTAAGATCTTGCCACATCACCATAGGCACTTCCCAAACACCTGAAATTAATAAAATAAGTATTATATTAACATTAAATACATCGTGGCGTATATGTCAATATGCATGCCAATTTAAGCAAAGGTTTAAAAGGTAAATAGTGTTAACATTCAGTCAATATAGCCTTTTATCTTTATAAATGGAGCCTCTCTCTATCCCACAGAATTTAGGTAAGCGGTAAAGATGAAATAATGATATAAATCTATAATTAGAAGAAATCATATTAAATAAACAATTAATTTTACCTGGATATGACTTAGTTGGGCATGGCGGGATCATACAGTCGTGAAAGGAAACAGTTTATAGTCCAAGGTGTACGGCCAACTCGGTGGTTTGTTTTCATAAACGGGAAGCGACGAATCATAAGTGAAATTAGAATCGTACAACATTTTAAAACATCTTGTATTACCGCCAACTGACAAGGGAGCTCTCCGTCCTCTAACATCTTCCCAAGTTTTACTCCACCGTATGCTGCTAAAATCTCTCTTTGCCCACCCACTTCTCTATTCCATTTCTTTTGAGAAAATTGCTCTCCAAAACTATGACTAAAATATAAAATTTATTCGTCAGCAATTATTTATGGTATCAAATCAAAGATACATTTTAATTAAAGTACTGTAATCTTAGATTTGAACCAACCCAAGTTAAAGAAATTAAATTACATCAAGTAAATAAGAATAATATTATAAATATATTACAATAAATATGTATTACAATAAGTATCTTTGTGAGTGATTTTTAACTATATAATGTAAGTAATGCAATATTATTGTAAATTGTTTTATCAGATGCTAATTTGTGCAATTTTTTATTTGTTTTCAGTGCGAATAATCTCCAATAACTTACGACACAGTATGTGATGCCATCTCATGTCCAGCTGAATAAAGATTCTGGACTTGGCTGTAGTCGGTCCACTCGTGAGAAACATAAAATGTGCCCGAAATTGGGCAACCATTTGGGTTCACACGACCTTTTTCGAACAAGTCCGAGTAAAGCCCCTTATTTAAGTCGTTTACTGAATCATCAAATGTCAGCAGAACCATTTGCGGGATTTTATCCACTGGTAGTTCGCCTGTTTGTCGCGGGATATAGGTTGTGCATGTATTTATTTGGGTAGTTTAGATACGTGCCAGGAAAGGATAAGAGTAAAGGTAAAGTAGATGGTTAAAAATAAAGAAAGATAAACAAATTAATAAGATATTATAAACCTGTTATGCAGCTTAGTAAATAGTAATAATTAAACATATGTATATAAGATTCAGTATATATGCATAAATAGATGGCCAAGAAACCGTTAGTTTTTAATATGAGTCGAATAATCAAAGATTGTACTCCATGTTGAATATTCGACCCCAAAAAGTATTATATATTTTAATGTAATATAACGAAACCTCCATAGAAAGAAAATGTCAGTTTGAGCAGTAAGTTTCTCTATCTTAGTCACTTACGATATAGTATGTGAGGCAAATTCGTGGCCATCTGCATATAAATTTTGCACTTGGCTATAGTCTGTCCATTCATGGGATATATAAAAAGTTCCCGTAATAGGACAACCATTTGGATTGACGCGTCCTTTTTCAAAAATTTCTTCGTAGTAAAATTTATTTATATCATTTACTGCATCGTCGAATGTTATAAGTACAATTTGCGGTACTTCGTTGGGGCGTAAATTTCCTAAGATATACACGTTGTTAACTTTAGTTTAATATCAGGCTATAGGAAACAAAAGAAACTCGAGAATTACTTACAATCATGTTTAAAAATTTGAATGTTTGCATATGAAAAACGTACCAGGGGTGTCTTTTCCGCCACAGAAGCAGTCAGGCAACAGGCAAACGTCTTTTCTACATTTAGCTGCAGTCTTATCAGGAGTCGGTTGAGGGTATACAGGCGCTGGTCGATTAGGAGGATTTAAATAGATATCCACTTCAGATACTTTAGATACAATCGCTGTAGATGGCTTTAATGTAGGACGATTGCGACTACAAAAAAAAATTATCTCGTTACAATTGTTATAATATGGTGTATTAAGTAAATATATAATCATATTATATTAGTATATTTCATTTTTAATATAAATAAAAGTTAGAAAAAAGCAATGTGTGGTCTATCTACAAAAGCGAATAAGATAACATAAATCTAACGTTGGAGGTGTTCCTCTGTTAGGAGTCTGTTGCGAAGAGTCCGATGCACCTGAAGTAGAATAATGAGCTGAACCTCGACCTCTTGTACTGGATGGCCTGCAAGGAAACATTTATAGAAAAAAGTTCATTTAAAAATAATCATTAGTATGCGTGTTTTTAGATGAAAGCAGTTCTTTAATTATTAAATATCTTATTATTAAAAAGTTATAGTTTGGTATCATATTAACACCAATTACTGAAATCTTATAAATACTTAATAAGTTAATTGAAGCAAAATAATCATATCATATGATAAAAAAAATGTATGTTGTCATGCATAAGTATATATATACTTAGACAAACGATATGTGCATAATTTAAATATATTTTTCATCTTGTGCATTTGGTGCTACCTTAATAAATGTTCTACACATACTTAAAATATCATAAAATAAATAAATTAGTAAAACTTTCGTTTTATTTATGTAAAGTAAAATATTATCGAAAAAAAATGTGCAGGAAATGAAAATGGTCGCGTCAGGAGTTAACAATTCAGGATTACAACTCAACCGACTGGAAGTCCCCCAATGATAACTTTATATAGAAAAAGAGTATATAAGCGACAGATTTAGATAGCAATGGGTGCCATTATCAATGTTTTTAAGATTTTTATTAACATGCCAGTTATATCGCGATGCGGAAAGTAAGGAGTATGAAGCCTCCACCGTCCATTAATGAGTATGAAACATTAGGGTGCTAAGACTACTGGCCGGCGAGTACCTCTGGTATTTGATTTCGTTGCATTTTGTATTCACTTGCAGACTGTTGTCTGATGAACAATTGGACGACGATTGGTAACTCCTGCGCCCACCTCCAATTTTTGCCGCAGCTAATTTTATGGCGGGGTTGATTCGAGAGGCTCGAGTTGGAAAGGATATACTTTTAGTGGTTGGTTTAGTTTCAATTTCAGTTCTTAAAGTTGTTGTCAATTTAGTCGTACTAGTTGTGGATACTATTTCACTTATATAGTCATTTATTTGTCGCCCGTCATCAGTTTCGGTCGTTGTCGTCACGTCCTCCGATTTGTACAGTGTTGGGTCAATTGTATAATCATGTCTATTAGACTGAATTGTTTCTCTAATATTAGGAATATCTTTAACAATTTTATGATACATTCGAGACATTTCAATATCTGACTTACCTTTTAATAATGAACTAAATTTAGATTTAGTAGTGTCTTTTGATGAAATATCATCATCAAACGTAGATATACTTTTTAACAAATCTTTTTCAGTTTTGGAAACTGAAAAAGGTAATTCTGTAATAGAAGATGAAGAAGGCTTGGTAGATGAAGTAAATATATTATTATTTGCATTTGGTCCCATAAAAGTAATAGTTTCTACTGTCGGGGTAACAAATCGAATAAAATTAGGCTCTGTTATAATTTTTACATGCTTAATATTACTACGTAGAGGTTTCTCTGAAGTATATTGTTGTTTTTTCTTAAGAAAACCTATATTTACTACCTTTTCGTCTAAATCGGGGGATGCAGAAGGAGTATGTTCTGCAAAGTTAGATACGGGAGAAGCTGATAAATCATTGATAAAAGATTTGATAACATTTTTTACTTTATTGCTAAGTACCTCTGTAGTTTGATCAGTTATAGCGTCATCTTCTACATGGTATAGATAATAAGACGGTTTTCTAGTTGCTGATTTTGTAGAGCGTATAGTATTCTGTAATGGTGTGTAGTTGATGGAATACTAGTAGTAGATATAGAGGAAACTGAAGATGTTGCCCCTAAATCTAGTACGTAATCAGGAATAGCATCTTCTCTTCGATATTACCAAGATTATCTTACAGTTTTATAAGATGATATGATAGGCTCCTTTTTATACTTATATCATTATAGTTTAACTCTTTCCAACTATCAGAATTTTTTTTTTATATTTGATAAATCTGATTTAAGGCAAGTGATCCCTTTTGGTAACTTGTTTCAATAAGATCTTCATTTTGAACATTGTTTTTTGTAGAATAGTCACTATCATCATTTACGGCCACTGGGCGTTTTAAAACAGTTTTGAGGTAATACTTTGTACCATCAGTGGAAGTCGGTAAGGTACTTGAACGAGTTCTTGGTTTTGCTGTAGATGTTTCTATTGGCGGTCTTAAATATATAGAAACATCTTCATCTTCTATTATTTCTGATTTGAAATTGTTATTACCTATAAATTCAGTAGTTTCTTTTGTTTTAGGAAAATGTGTGGTACTACTAGCATCATATTGGATTCTTTGTATGTGATGCTTTTTGTTCCCATTGTTAATTCGATTATTTTTTGAAAAATTTTCAACAGGTTTTGAAATAAGAGTTAACGTATAAGGATTTTTTGTATTGTTAACATTTCTACGTATTGAAAA
The DNA here is from genome assembly GCA_038994665.1 of Podotricha telesiphe. Taxonomy (NCBI): domain Eukaryota; kingdom Metazoa; phylum Arthropoda; class Insecta; order Lepidoptera; family Nymphalidae; genus Podotricha; species Podotricha telesiphe. The sequence goes on from JAOYRR010000103.1 coordinate 506,474, forward strand.
ACCAGTTGTTAAAGAAATCATTTTTTTATTGCTTTCTGTAGGGATAATTTGAACTGCATTTAAAGGAATGGTAGCTTTCTTGTTAGTCACACGAGAAGGCAGTACACGAGTCGGTAAGTTTTCTGTCGATGGTAAATTTAATCTATAAGAGTTATCTGTCTTTTCAAAGGGTTTAGCAAGGGACGAAAAGTTTATGACAGGTGATATCGTAGGAGTTAATAAAGTGGGTTTATCAAAAAACTTTTGGTTTTCTGAGGGATCGGGAACGCGAAAATGATTTTCATCGCTTGATGATCTGTCGAATACAAATTAAAAATATGATTCTAAATTCAGCTCTTAAATAAATGTATGCTTAGATAAATTACTAAAACTTAAGCAGCTATATATTCAAATTAGAAGTACTGAAAAATATATTTGATTTAATTAATGGCATTAGATATAAAAGTATAAAAGATACTACAAAAGGTGTAATTATGATAAATATCAATCAATCAATATATTTTGATACATCATAAGGCCGAGAAAATAAGATTTTACAATAATTGGTATACATATGAATTTACTTACAATTATTTTTTTCAAAGATATGTCAAACAACCTTTAAACCGATGAAATTAGTTCCAAACCAAAATTAGTCAATCAGTCTTAAGGTTGATATTTAATGATTGTGAATAATGTACAAACGATATGAAACATATCATAATGAAATGAATATTGAATTGTGATTTAAGCCTTGATGAAATGATAATCAAAATGGCATATGATGGTATAATCATTCTTTTGTAGTACCTTAATGCTTGTCGAGACGGGATCATAGCTTCGGTGTAAGGTGCAGTTGTCGGGCGTCGTGTGGTAGTGGTGGTGGTAGTGGTGGTGGTGGTAGTAGTTGTGCTTGTGCTAGTTGTAGGAGGAGTTGTGCGAAGGGAAGTGGCTTCATATACAGTCGTCCTCACGCTGCTTGGAATATGCTCATAGCCCAATTCGTTACCTTCGCCCCTGGATTATTTTTAGTATATTTTAAACTTATATTTATGTAGCGTTAAATTGCGACTTTGGCTTTAATTTAAATAATAAAAACATTACCTTGATGGCTGACGAATTGGAGTTTGATATTGGTTCTGGTTGCTTATCTGTAACATAATATTAAGAATTCACTTAGAAAGTCGGTAATGATAAATTATAAAAATATTTTTTGTTTAATTGATACTAGCAAAATATATTTTTGTCATAAACAAGGGATTTATCTTTCTAACAATAAAAATCATACCTGTCCTTGAATGAGAGTATCATCGTAGTCATCGAGGGAAGGTCTGGGCGTGTAGCTTTCTACAGGACGGCGGGCTGAAGGAGGAGTACCGCGATACGTCTGCTGGACTGCCGGTCGAAGCGAGGCCGTGTTATATTGCTGCACATAGTCTGCCAACACCGGTACCATACTCCCGTTAGTTGTTAAATGCCGATGTAATTTCGGCATTAGTGAAATTTTGTAAGAACTTTGTACTATTTTTTGGTTAATGAAAGTAGTATATGTACAATGTTAATCATTAAATTGTAAACATTTATTAGCATTTCAAAATATGTGACTGCTGCTGGCAAATGAATAAGATAATGTAAAAAATCTAAAACATACAATATTATTAGGGTAATAATATAATAAATATTATTTTATTAGTGTATTGTTTATGTACATTTTTATAGTATTATGTTTAAAAAGTTTAATTTTGTTGTAATAACAGTAACATATTACCCACAAAACACCATCACTGTTTATGCAATATTGTTTTATAATTCATACTATGTATTGTAATGGTTATATTATGAATTTAAAATACAATTTTTATCAGACTTTAATTGTAATTTTTCGATGAATAATTACAAATTCGTGTATTTTTTTTAATGGAATTAGCACAGGCAGTGGTGGAACAATTTACCCTTAATGGTGTATATTTAAAGACTGACACTAGAGTATATGGTTAGAAAAATTTATTGTATTTTATATTGTTGTTTGTTAACTTATGTACATTATACATCTAACGCCTATACACCAAATGCCTTTATAACGATTTAGTAATTATAATACAATATTTACAATGATACTTTAAGTTACCTAATAAGTTGCTTACTGTTTGTACATACCATTTATAAACAAGTGCCATAACTCATTTCCAATTACAAAAATAAATTAATCTAAATCATTTAGTATCACAAAATATTAAAAAGTTACTTGGCTTTCAAAGTAGACTTAATCATTGACAATACTTTCTAATATATTACATATTATAAAAATAATTCAATTATAATTAATAACAAGAAAAGGACAGAATCAGGTACAAATTTATAAACTTTACTTGGCCTTTTTATTTATATTTTAATTAAACTAAATATATTTTCTAAATAAATGGTTTTACATAAAGGATTACAATTTTACAAGTTTGTCCACAAGTCCGATAATGATTGAGATATTGAATGGCATTCTTCTCACCTGTATCCTTGTACAGCTCGCCATCCTCGTCGTAAACGGCGTAATAAGGATCGTATTGGTCGGGACTATACGTTTGAGAGCCATTGTACAGCATCTTCGGCCGGGGGCTTGCAGAATATGAAGACGGAGTAATGCTCTCAGTCGGTTCCAAACTGAAATATGCATACGAAAAATAAGTTGCATACTTGGATGTTTGAAGTCGTTGCACCGCCAATAAGAGTTTTAGTCGCTCATATATAAATGCATATGTATAACTGAGCTTTATACGAAAATTATACAATTAGGAGTTCATAGTAATATTAGAAGTCAGTCCTATTTACAGTCCTATAAAGTCCACGTCAGAAATATTAGTAAGGTCATGTGCAAATTTAGTCAAAGAAGTAGAACAGTTCATAACAATATGATATCTTATAAGATATTCTGTCCTTATGAAAATAAATAAGTAAATGTATATTTTTTTCAGTTGAAAGCAATAAATATAAGTGCAATTGGGAAATAATTTTCAAGGCAAGGATATTGCAGCTACAGTGCGCAAAATTCTTTACCTGTTAGTCCTATCGTCATGATTAGTCTTTGTAATTCGAGTCTCTTGTTTAAAGTTGTCATGAGGTGTAGTATGTTTTAATTGAGCCACAATGTTATGATGACGAATTGTGCCTCTATTTTGCTTATTCTCTTCATCTTCAAGTAGTATTCCTTTTTCTGTTGGCTTTGCTAGTCTGTGCCGGACGGTGTACGGACGTAAAGTTGTTTCATTGAGGTATTTAGGAGGTCGTAATGTATTAAGACTATTTTCCACGCGAATAGGCTTACGAATATGAATAGTTTTATTTCGAAGATTATTATGAATAACTCGATAGCTAGAAACTTCTGGGTTCATAAATATAGAGTTAGGTCTGCCAAAGTCAACCATAACAGGCACTGGGATTTTTCCAGATATATTTTTATTTTGTTGTTTATATGGAACCTTAGTCACCACAGATACATCATTGTGATTTTTTGTTACGCTTTCCTGTTTATAAGCGAAATAACTATCAGGTTTCTCTGTCGAATGACGGGTTTTTGTATGTGATGAAGGATTTCGATCATTCATATCTTCATACTCTTGATAGTTCTGAGCCATAGGGGGTCTTTGAGGCTTAATTTCAGAACTGGGCATATATTTGGGCTTGACGACAGGTTCATAATAATACTGATCATCATCTTCATCATAGTAATAATCACTCATTTCAGGAGACGGTTTTGGTATAGGTTTACGTTTAGAAGGATTAGGAGATGTAGATGTCAGTTTTGGAACTTCTGTAACTGCACTCTCTCTATACATTGACGAAGTTGAAACTGAGAATTCATTAGAAGGATTATTCCAAAAATTTTGTAGGGCAAAAAGCTGATTATTAGCTATCGTTGATACTGGTTTAGCCGTGGAATGTGCAAAAGATGAAATAAATGCATTAAGTGGATGTACAGTAGAAGATATGTAAGGTTTATTACTATACAATAAGTCTGAATATTGTGTATTGATTTTATTATTTCTCAGGGTTGAATGGAAAATTGGTGGGTTAGTTCCAGTTGTCATTGAATACGGCTTAGATATTTGCGATTGCTGAGAAGGTGGCCTAGAGTCAAAACTATTTAAAGGTTGATTAAACTTGTAACTTATAGGAAGCTGTCTATCATCTTTAAAATTTGGTGGCTTAAGTTTCGGTAATAAAGTTTCTAATGGGATCCTGGCATCTTTTTGTGCTGACACATCGTAAGTGTGTTGACTTGAAGGCATTTGTTGGGATTGATAGTTTTGTAATCGTATCTGTTGAATTTTCTGTATCTCTTGTTGCGACTGATGAGGTTGTTTTTGCAATTCATTTGTGTTTTCTTGAACAGTTCGGGTACTACTAAGCTCTACTGGCATTGTAAACGGCTTTGGAGTACTTATTCCATTGTAGCTTGTCGAATGTATCCCATTGTCATTATAAGACGAGGTTGCAACCTGCACTTGCGCATTACCTGTTATTTTAGAAGGTAATCTATTTTTAAATTTAGGTGCTTGTGTTGTAACAGCAGTCGCTGAATAATGATCCCTTTGTAATTTAGCCAAAAAATCATCAAAATTAAAATTTGGACTAGCAAAAGGGTTTTCTATTTTAGCAAATTTATTGCTCGGATGAGTGTAATCGTATGGAAGATGTGAATCATCTGGTTGGAAATTATAACTTGAATGTTTGTTTTCTTCTTCTGATGAGTTTTCCACCTCTTCAGATGATGTTTCTTCGTCTTCTTCTTCGTCATATTCGGGTGCAATTTGCTTGGTAGGTGATTTGACGATTTGCATAGTATGTTTATGTTTGTGATCAGGATAATTAATAGGTGATGATGATGTCGCCAAAACGGGCTTCTCGGTTACAATTGCACTAGAAATTTGGAAAGAATCTGGGAATGAAATTATATTTGGCTGCTTCGTAGTAGACACAGTTTGTACCTGCAAACCATTATTGTTTCCCTTAACATTATTGTAAAAACCACCAGATAATGCAGAAAATGGATTTTGATTGTTATTTAACAATGATATGGGAGGGCTTTTTGTTATTACTTGAGAAGTACCACTCATTTGTATGATTTTTTTATTTGAAATATCTGGTAAGCTTGCTTTAAAAGGCTTCAAAGGTTGAGAGTTCTCAATTTGAAATGTTGAAAATATATTAGGCGGAGAAAATTGATTGTTGTTTAGAATATAAGGTTTTTGGCCTTGTCCTCTGTTGAAATATTGACCAGTGTAACTTGGTTGTCTTTGGATTTGTATATTCGGATTATAACTATATTGTTGTAAATTTATAACTTTTATAGGTTTTACATTGACCCTATTTTTTTGAGATGGTTTAAAATCGTTTTTCACATAAAATCTAATTTGTCTTTTCCCTCTTTCAGATTCATCCAATATCTCTTCGTCGCTTTGACCAGGATTTGCGATTTCATCATACTCTATATATTCCATAACTTCATCGTAATCGTTTCGTTTAGATATTTCATCTGGAACTTTAGATGTATTTAAAAGAGGTTCTTCAATATTTCTTTTTTTTCTCTTAAGAACATTGTCTTGTATGTCATTAACTTCGTGCATATCAGTCGAAAAGTCTTTAGGTCTGTCAGAAGAGTCAGTAACGTCATGTCTATCACTTCTGAAATCATACAGTCATTAAAGTAATTTAATATTTTGTCACTTAATAGAAAGTAGTAGATCCTAGTTCAGTTCAGTTGCAACTTACCTATAAGTTTGAGGCACTGGAGTTACACTGGCTGTTCTCCTATCGTCAACTTGCGTTCCAAATGAGAAGGAACCAATTTTACTATTCTGATTTATTGAGGAAGGTATAATATTTGAATTAAGAGTTCTTCCCGAACTTATGGACTGGGACCCGTATCCATCTCTGTCTTTCTGCACTTGTCCAATTGTGGAAGGCTGGCCTCTATATACTCGTTGTTGTCGGTCATTCTCTAGTTCTTCTACTGGTGGTAAATCATCTACTTCAGCATACAACTGTTGTTGCTAAAAATGAATAGATTGATATTACTACATTACAAGTCAAATATACGTAACAAATAATTAAACCAATGAAACGAAAGAATCAGAACTATTTATATGTATGTTAATATAAAAATAATAAGACTAACAAGTAAACAAAAGATAGAAGTCTATCGAAACGGTTTACAGAATCATAAAATGACACAATATATAAGTTAACTGTTATGGTGTTTTCTGAAAATTCAATATATAAAATACATACCTTTTCGTATTCTTGCCGATTAAATTTGGGTTGACCTCGAGAAGTGATAACAGGATTAGGCTGCGCCCTCGGCGGCGGGGGAGGGTTACGACGCGGTGGAGGAGGCGGTGGAGGCGCTCTCTCATTTAACCGTTCTAAGTCTTCTATAACCACGGCACCTGTGGCGTCGCAGCCTACGTTACGCGGCCAATCACATGTTTGGAGCTCGTGGCTGTAATATAAGAAAATATCGTTGCAATTCAACTATACAACAGGAAACATATATTTTAAAGTAATTAAATAAACTATTGTTATTATTTTTTAAATAATAATAACTATATACCCCATATATACAGGTATATACACCGTCTGACTGTATACGCCATAGTTGTGGGTTCGATTATCGTTCGGGGGAATGATTAATATTTGAACTATTTTTATTGCTCCATCACTCGACATGCAATATTTCAGATTCAGGTCAAAAGTCGAGAACGGAATATCTTGTCAGTAGTTTCTCTTTGCTATGCGGAATGCTATGTGTCATTTAATGTAGCATGTTTATAATAGACAATATTACATAAATGACAAAAATGTTATATATATCTGAATCGCATTTACCTGTACATAAGGCCACCAGTACAAGATTCGAGTAAAGCGCCGCCGAAAACGCAAACGTAATACAACGTGCAGTCGGTGGGATGAGGGTAGTACCCAAACTCTTCGGGACAGTCAAAATCAACTTCCCTCTTAACATCAGCCGCGACCGGAACGCTTCGTATGGGGCCGGAGCGCTGCCGTGATCCGCGGTCCTGTGCTCCGAGACATTCTGTAAAGACAATATACTTGTATAAATATTTTATTTATATATAATAAATGTATTTTTTTGTTTGAGTGATGTTGAGAGTTTTTGAATTTCACACTTTTTCTAAAAATATTTTTTTTGCGATTAGCTAGTAACAAGAAAAGTGATGAAGACAAATGTACATAAAAAGTAAATTCATATTTGTTTAGTTTAAATACTTAAAAGCCAACAAATGCAATGTGCAGTTTACTTTAAAAAATGAATTCACCTTTATATTCAAGTACATTTTCGCATTCAGTACATTGCTATCGGCCGCGTCACTTAATAATGGGACAATCGATCACAATAGCCTCGGTTGTTCTTTGCTACAAAACCCTTAGTAGTTTAATATTATCCGGTGCATTATTAAAGAAACGCTCAAGGTACTATGTAATCAAGAGCGTGCCGTTAATAGCTGTTCTAAGAGAGCTGTTCAGAACAATTGCACCACCGACCTTGTAGATAACGAAACTGACTATACTTGCGTTCACCTAAACTCACTGAACTGATTTAACCACACCTAACATTATTTACTCATAATATTGAAATCTATTTGCTATATTAGGACACTCATTAGTATCTTTCAAAATTTTATTATGTTTACTTATAAGTAGTTTCATAAAACTACTTATTAGTTATTTAAAATTATGACACCTTAGCAATAGAGTCAATATTCAAGGAACGCTTAAAAGCTGTAATCTTCAACTGACTTTTATTAAATAATTTAGAATTAATTCGTCGTTACACTAATCGTCTAATCCTAGCAAGTAATTAGGTTAAGGTTGAAAACACATCAACAACAATTACAAAAAAAATTGAAAACAATTCAAACACATGTACCAATTTTTAAGAAAATCAGACAGCAAGAAAATTGTGTTGCAACATTTCCTTAAATAGATTGATAGATACAGATTGATGATAGATATATATGTGAAGTTAATAAGAGCGTATCAAAAAGAAAATGTACGTTTAATGTTCAAAATGTATATTTTCTTGACATGATATTAGCTGTATATGCTGTGTATATATATATATATATATATAACAAATTTACGTAATTATGAGAAAAGTTATATATTAATAATTTTGAGTATTTATCACGTCATATGATCACGAGTAGTGTGGGATTTAGGGCAGCGGCTGACTCCCGCGCATGTTCGAGCTATTAATGTGCTATATCTATACTGGAGATTAATAAGATTTTACCTTAATTTAAATTTTACCACTTCACCACCATATTTATTACGATTATAAGAAACTTTAATTATTTTTTAAAATGCGGTTATCACTCAGTGAGTTGTGAGTGAGTGAGTAACGTTTGTATCCAGTGGAATAAAATGATGACCTAAACAAAGTGTGGCGATGAGTTCCGGCAATAAGTCCCTAAATAGGTACTATTTCTTTATACTACATTATTTCGGCCGTCTCTCTTCTCTAATGAATGCTTAAGTTGTAGCACAATAATATATAATATTACATCAAAATCTAAATATAATAGCATATTAATCGTATAACAAAAAAAAATTAAATATTTAAATACATCATTAGCTACAAATCTCATGAACAAGTCTACGCTTGTCATATTCGTATGTTGTAACAGACTACGTATGAAATAGTTAACAAATACATTCATATAAATGTACATATAAACAATAGTTAATAATGTTAACACAAAGAATTATTCTCCCATAGCGAAGTAACGTAAAACACTGTACCATAACAATAAAAATATTTCAATGCAATTTTCATGGACATAATTTTCAGTGATTTTAGCTATTGATGCCTTAATTATAGCTGGATACCGGTGGAAAATTAGCTTTTCAGCGACCGTTTGAAAGGGCATTCTATGGGAATTGCATAGTCCAGCAGTGCTAATATGATGTTTGTAATTCGACTCACGGTACTCGAAGATTTAATGGCGAAGTAGGACATCGGTTGATTGTAAACGATAAGCTTGGTTTCAATCGGCATGCAGGACAATGATTATGTATGATTTTTTTTCAATTTCCCACTTATATAAGCCAAAGTATGAACTTCTGCCACTCAGCATACAATGTCTGGAATTTACAAAGAACAGAGAGCGTCGATACTTCTTCTTCTACGAAGAAGCGTGCGTAATGTATATTTGGCTCCTAAGAACCATAAGTGCAGTGCCAGTGCCTGTGGTTAGTTCGGCTTTATAAAATAATAATATGTCGCTTGTCACAGTGGGCGAGAAGTGGAAAAGAAATTACATTATGAGATTCTTTCAAGATATACTTGAGGGAGGTATATAAAATTATATAAATGTTATTTTTTCACTAATAGAGTAAGCCTGACGGGCAGATATTTTTAGAGTACAGTGTAATCTTAACAAGTGAGTTAGATTTACAATAAACTAACATAAAATCAACAAATTGTAATTTTTTGTATTTAAAGCGCTAAGTTAAGCTATCTAATAAATGAGTTCTAGAGTAAAATGTGTACAGTTGTATGTATGTAATGTTGTAAGTCCTAAAGAAAATTTACTAAACAAGGTCTCAATTAAGTCATATCAACGACTTAAGCTAGTACATTGATCGAACATCGACCTGTAGTTTTACGTATTTCTTTAATTTTATTTCATTTATTTTGCATGAAACCAGTTTGCTATTATGCGCTACGAGACGTAGGCGAGAGCAGTACAATTTACTTAACAACTTGCATTCCTTGTTAGTTTAAATGCAATGCCTACCAAACTTCCTATTTTATTGAAAGTTGATCAAGAAAAAAGGAAACTACGAGTATAAAAGTATCGTATGATTTAATTAGTAAGAACTAACATATAGCGATTAAGCCATTAATCTTAACGAATAAATGGTAAAAAAATATTATAGGTTACTTCCGGTTGTTTAAACTAAGCGTTGAAATTTAAAATAATATGACTTAATCTCCATCGTGTGTTCTCCATTCAACGTGGCAACAGGCAACGTGGCAACGTGTTCTACTGGCACGTTCGAAGCGCCATAATTAAATAACTGAACTGAACTGTCTTAGGTATCATAACGGAGAAACGTATTTTTTATTTATAATCATTCTCGTTCAGTTGGAATCGTACCTACAACCAATAGCGCTTACATTCAAACGCTGTCACTATGCCACTATGTCCTCTTCATATTCCTATTTATATTTAAACTTTATAAAATCAGCTAATTTATTCACGAAATGAATCAACCGAACATTACTTACTAACAACATGTGTGGGATGTGACTTGTCCGGTAGTGGGAGGAAGTAACGATGTCAATAGTTCAAATAATTGATTAATAGAATTACTTTACTTAGTCTACTATGAATAATATGATTTAATGAGAATATATCGTAGTATATCATATATACACATCCACTTTAAAATCAAAAAACCGTAATCTTTTTCATTTAAGACTCGTGAGATTTTTGAGAAAATATAATATATATATAGTTTACTTTTTGTAGACTACCTGTTAATTGACTTTTTTACGTTAATTTACAGTGTTTTTAATAAATAATAATTTTAACCAAACGTCAAATTATATCACCAGAAACATCCGGTGTAGACATGAAACCTGGATTTTTTTTAAATTAAAATACTTATTTCTTATAATTGCAAGGACAGTAAATGAAAATATTGAATCGTAATGTCATTAGTTCTCAACAAACACGTAACAATATGCAATTTGTTTTAGATTTGTCATATGATATGAAACATAGGAATGCAAGTGCGGTTTGCTCTTACATTAGAGGTCTGGTTTTGACATTATGTGGCTTTTTAATGAATTAAATAAATATATTCTTATTAATAAAAATATAACTAAATGAGTTTAGAATGTAAAATCTTAGAAGCTTAGTAGTAAGACATTTGGCCTATTACAAATGTGATGTTATATTCTTGTCACTATCAAGATTCTTAGTAGAAATTTAGCTCCAACAAAATAGTTCTGGATTTTGATTTCAAATCAATTATGGATTTGTATAGAACTTGACCACTGATATGCTGGAAACAGCGTGAAACTGCTAAAAATACCAAAAATGTCATTTTATTAATTTTTTAATTCTACATAACCCTTTGAATGTACATATGTTTTGTACATAATATTTTCCTACTCACAAAGTCATTCTTCTAACCAATGATGAACTTTATGCTTTTCACTGTATAAGCAAAGAAGTCAGGGGATACCTAGTGTCAATACACTCCGGTTCCTAACGCCACCAACCAATCACGTTTACAATCAGACGCTGTAACACTTGGGATCTAGCAATCAATCTATACATATTATAAAAATGTAACTAATCGCTGTTTGAACATGGAAGACGTAAGAAAAAAAATATTATTATTATATATTTATCAATGTAATAAAACCCAAAGCAATGATTTTAAATTTTCTTTTCTCTTTGTCTGTGTGTCTGTTTGATTGTGTACGCTAATCTCAGATTTCAATCGGCTCATAAATTATAGTTACCATTTAAATTGTAAATTTAAGCAATGTTAATGAAGAAGTAAAAAAACAAAATAAGGGGCAATAAAGTTATGTCTCTCCATCAAGCAATAAGCCTTGACAAGTGAAACCTACAATGTGAAATACGAATTTCAAATATATTCTAGTTTAACTATGAAATAATAACTATGATTTCTATTAATTTAGTCTTTGAATTATAACAAAGCACGGCACATTGTGTCGTTTTGCACGTTTTAATTATATTTTTCTTTTTCGTTCCTATTTCTTGGCCTCGTGTAGCTTGACGATATACTAAGAACGTATATACATTGTATATGTACCTATGACTAATATATATATTTGGCTTAAATAATATAAAAAGTCTTTTCCAAGTGCACATAAATTTTATTGAAGAATAGATTGATGTTGAATACTATTTCTTCGTTTTCTTTTTCTTACAATGTAGCTCAAATAAAAAAGATATATCTAAGCCTAACTTATGTACATTAAGATAACTTCAAATTACATATTTTGTTTATTTTATCAGATCTCTACGGGTTCGTGGTCTGGATCTTTTTATTAGCTTTTCCAAGATACATGTAGTTATTATTATTAGGCCATCGATGCGCCATGGGACTGCGGGTTACTGTAAACTCAATTGGATTATATTTAATATATGTTTAGATTCCCTTTGACTACCTAACTATACGGAAAGATGAGTGAAGCTCATTTTTTTCATTATTATTTTCAGTTACTCAAAATAGGCTTAGTAATTAGACATGATTATGTACAGATATGTAATTAGTAAAAGTCCAAAACAATTTAATTATCTTTTATATTCTAAAAATATATATATTATATAAATTACAATTTATATTATGCATGCTTAATTATATATCAAAAGTAGCCTTGGATACCTTACAACATATTTGTTTCCAAAACAACCTAACACTAACAATGGCGTGGGCGTGCACTGGATACAATACAGTCATAAACAAAATTAAAATCAATCAGCTTGTCTGTTCTGGATTTCACAACGTATATTGCCACTCAGTTATTAGAGAAATAAAATCCTTGATTTATAACGCTGACTTATAAAATAGCAGCTTCATAATTTTTTCAGGATCACAAACAGAGATACCCACCCCTATGCTAAGACACTACGTTCCTAACTTAGAGCGGAAACATAGAGAAGCTTTAAATAACTTCCCAGAGTAAAAATCGAACCCACAACCATCACGCTTACAGTCTGACACTTTCATCTGTTCATAATATATAACAGATAGCCACAGTTGCGGTTTCAAATCTAAGACAGAAAGGAAAGGAGCGGAGAATGGAATGGAATCTGCGATGAGATTTAAAATCTCTTTTGTAATATTCATATAAGAATTAATCATCTCATATTAAAATTAGCCAAGGAATACGGAGTAATATCTTAATTAACAAAAAAAGGTTGTAGTTATATATATACTATTGAACGTTTAAATTATGATATAACAATACTTTGAACTACAAATCTATTCCGGTTGCAATAACACAAAGTATATTCTTGTTTTGCAATTTACTTACATGGACAAGTAAAGGGCACTGCGACTTGTTGGAGATATGTCATTTGATATGAAATGGCCGGTCTAAGGTCGTATTCATAAATAATTCGACTGCTTTAAGAAAAAAATGTAGCAATTTAAACAGTCTCTTTTTATATTTGAAGTATTTTTAATACTTTACTTCATACAATCATTTTTAAATTACTCATTAGATATACTGTGCTGGAGGGAAAATCACATCTCTCAATCTTATATCCCTAGATACTTCATATATGTAGATACTGTCAATAACTTTCATTCTATAATAATTATGCCTGTCTACGGTGTTCATTCAAAAACCCAAGCAGTGCCTGTGTTATATACTAATGCGCAGTAAAATATAAATCATAAATATTCAAAATAAAGCATGCACACACAATACTCTCATGTACTTGCAAACAATCATTGTTATAGATAATAATATATAGTTTTCTTTTTGTTTTCCTTTTTAAATTAATTAAGCTTTATTGCATTCAACGAAAAGCGCGTCATTCTCAACACAAGTATCCTAGATTACTTACAGTGAAGTCTCAGCGAGTCAACTTGTTAAAAAAATTATATGAATGGTTTTCTTTTACATTTAAAAAATATATATATTATTGTTTAATATGGTTACATTTTTAGTAATACAGATGCCGGCTATTGCTTAATATCATGTAAAGTATTATTCTTTTCAGGTTTCTAATATAATACCTATATAATACAGTGTACAGCAGTTAAAGTACTAAAACTTTTTTGGAGATTTTGTTCAGTTTCTCACGCCCTAGTTCTTTTTAACCTAAATGGTAAATTTACATTTACATATTTCAAGGAAATTTGCAAAAAACGCCCAACTCTTAGGTACCTCGAACTAGTAACCTCATTTTTCACGGACGAAGTACGACAAAGAATTTTTATAGACCTGGGACGGCCTTGTTTACTATTTTTTCACTAAATGTTTTCTTACAGTAAAGTATATATTTTTTACTTTCAAAAAATGCATAACTGTAACGGTTAACTGACGATTGCGAAATTAAAATGGCAATCATTTACATATAATTTTTACATTTTTTTGTGCCTATCGTGACATAATATCTCAAATATATATTATCACCTCCAAAGATTATAATTTTCAATTTGTTGCAGAGTAGTTTGTCACTTGAGTCATATTTAAAACTAGCCACCCGCTCGCGGCTTCCCCTGCGTAAACTGCACGATTAAACTATGTCGTTTTCACCCGCCCCCGACCTCACTCAAATAACAATATTTGCTTGAATTTATAATTTAAATGGTTGTAACTTTTTTTTTCATGAACTGAAATGAAATATACACTAAGTTTACCAAAACACAATACCTAATCAAAACTGCATTTAAATGGGTTAAGCCGTTTCTGAGACTAGACATAAACAGACGAACAGAAAAGACAAATTAAAAATCATTATTTTGGGCTCTTTTATATTGAGAAAAGCCCCGAATAATATATATTTTTTCATATGTCGTCTATGTACAGACAACGATCTGGATATAAGATAATATTATAGCTTTGTCAATCTTATTAATCATACCAACAATAGTTTCCATCACCCAGCACTCCGTACTCTCCGTACATAGTTGTACGTACTCTAGTTGCCACATACTGTAAATATGTGGCAACTAGGGAAACATTTCGCTCCAACACCACAAATTCTAGGAGATACGTGGAAAATTTAAAAACAAAATAAAAAAAAGTTCTAAAGTGATGTACTCCCTTGCTATAAATTTGCAATACAATACTTATGAAGATATTATATACGTGTTTAACGCCAACATTCCACTGAGTTATTAATATTAAGCGCGCAAGTAATTCTATATAGATCACTTGAAACCTGTAAGCCTTGGCATTTAGTGTAGTACAATCCTTATAATTATGTAGGTATAAATTGACCTGGCATAAAGAAAATTTCTGAGAACTCATTTATTCAATGATTATAATATAAAAAATGCATAATTATATTGAAAACGTCTTGGAAATTTACTTCATTACTTTTTTATGCTTATTTATAAAAGTACATCATAATGCTCCATTCAAGTCTTAATAACTAAACAACAAAGTACAGGTATAATCTATACATATAATAAATATGAAAAAATATATTTTGACGTCATCTATTAATGTTATAGAACCCAAATCAATGATTTTTAATTTTATTTTTCGCTTGTCTATTTGTCTGTGCGTTGAAGCACGTTAATTTCAGAAACAGCTAAACCAAATTACTGCTATTTGGATTATTACATTTTGGTAAACGTCTCATAACATTTAGTGTTTATTTTATTTCAATCGGTTTAAAATAAAAAAGTTACAACAATTTAAATTATACATTTAAGCAAACTGTAATTTAAATAAGAACACGGGCGAAGAGCGAAGCTACGAGCGGGCGCTACTAAAAAATATTTTGCATCTAGCTTATATATAATGTATAATGTAAATGCATGTTACAACGTCGTAAATATACTTTTATCATACAAAAGATCTATATTACAAAATACATAGAAAATACAAGGTCTTTCCCAGCACTTTAAGTTTTATTTACTTCACACCTTAATAGGGTAATCTCAGTAGTTTAGATGCTGCATATTGTTGGTACAACATTTAAAGATGTACGGAGTACAAATTTGTAATTTATATTGATATAATATACGCAAGGAGGCCATCTCAATACACTATATTGAGGTAAAATTGTAAACGCAATGGGTTTCGGATACGATACTTAAAATTATATTTAAGTTAAATAACTTAAAGTTAGATAAATTAAAATTTATTTATCTATTTTAGTAACACAATGCATGGCGTAGAAAGTGCAAAACGGAGTGTCTTGACACTAGGTTCTCTCTGACTACCCTGCTGTGACAAGCGTGAAGTGTACTCGTATATAGGTAATTCATAACAATGGGTAATATACTTGCGAAAATGTCATTCGAAATTTAAGTGGGTAGCAACAATATTGAGATGATTCTCACATTTCCAAAATGAATCCTATAAATAATAAACACGTCACTACCATTTCATTTAACAAAATATTATATATTTTTACGCAATGGCTTTTTGTATGGAAAATGGAGAATTAAGTCTCTTGATAGCAAGCTATGCGTTAAGAAGCTTAAAGCTGATACATGTTTAGTGTTTAAAAAAAGAAATTAAAAAAAGTAACAAATAGAATCTATTTTTTTCCTAATCGAAAATTTAATTTGAAAAGCTTAATTTAGTAACCTAAGCTGCAAAAGGAACTCAAAATCCATACAAAAAATTACTTTAATATATATTCTATATTCAATTATTATTATATTATTTTTCTTACAACATTATCAAATTATTAATATTATAAATGCAAAAGTAAATCAGTCTGTCTTTGATGTCGTCACGGCCAAACCGCTGACCCGATTGTAATGAAATTTTATATTTTGATATAGATACTTGAAAGTATGGGATAAACATAGGCTACCAGTTTTTAGTTTTTTTTTTGTTTTACGGAAAGGCCGCTGACAAATACGAAACAGTTATATTTCGCTCGTAACAATACAAATAATTAAAACAGGACTACTTTTTACATTGCAAAACTCTTCTAACTTAAGATAAAAGCTTGATTAAGCAAAGTTGTAAGTGACCTGTGGTTCACGCTAGGAGTCACGTTTTTGTATCAAATAAACGTATATCCAAACCTACAATACAATAGCAACGTATAAATTACTGTTGATATGAAGGCATTCTAAAAAATCCTTGATACATATGTTAAGAGCCTTTCACCTAATTTGTAAGACTTATAGTATTTAGAGTAGGCTCCCATTTTGTTTTTTTTCTTGTAGCCTTTGTAATATTTCACACATTTTGTGAACTACATAAAGTAGGTATAGTTGATAATTTTGAAATAAAATTGCCTTTAAAGTTAGCCTTATCAGACCGAAGAAGTGTCTAATAAAATAAAATCTATGAATAGAAAACTACTCTTTGATAGCGAAATCTACAAATTAAAGTTATTTTTATACATCCTACTAATATTATAAACGCGAAAGTTTGTAAGGATGTTTGTTACTCTTTCACGTAAAAACTACTGTATGGATTTTAATTAAACTTTACAATAATATAGCTTATACATCAGAATAACACATAGGCTACAAGTTATAAAGACATTGTAAAAAATTTACCAAAATATCAAGTAAGTATCTTATGTTCAAGCCATTAAAGCCAAAATAGTGAGCCATTGTAGTCAATAAATTAATATTATGGTATATATATGCTAAATGCATATGTATACACGCTACATATACCAGAATATATTTTTTTTCTATTTTTGTGTCTGTCAGTCTGTTTGTTCCGGCTAATCTCTAGAACGGCTACACCGATTTTGACGGGGCTTTCACTGGCAAATAGCTGAGATGTAAGACCCTCCCCCGCGGACACAGCTAGTATACTATACTTTGACACAATAAAAATTAAAAAAAAAAAAAAAAAAAAAAAAAAAAAAAAAAAAAAAAAAAAAAAAAAAAAAAAAAAAAAAAAAAAAAAAAAAAAAAAAAAAAAAAAAAAAAAAAAAAATACTTTTTTATAACTTTACTATGACACTGCTTGATCTATAGATCAACATTCAATTTCAATTTTTTTTTATTTTCAAATTTATATTGATATAAATGCTCACTTAGACACAATTATTAAGCGAGTTTTTTTAGTTATTGTCACAAATGAACTATTCTTCTATTGTATTCTTTTTTAATTCTTCGATTATTATGTTTAATAAATTAAGTCATCATATGAGCATAAATATAATTTTTTTCAACTCCTCGCTTAACCCCGGTCATTATATTAATTATAAAGCATTAGAAAGCAAACCCCGACCATTATAAAAAAGACAGTCCTAGAGTCAAGATCGTTCTCCGCTTTCCGTCTGAATTCAAAGCATTGCGTTCATAAAATGATTGTTAAAAAGTAGTTTCGTTTAATTACAGGTTAAGTTTACTACCCATTATGTTGTAATGTATTTAACAATCAAATAGTATGGGAAAATCACGCAAGCGATTACACTATCGGAGTCCTTCAAATGTATATAATGGATTTTCCTACTCAAATTTACATAAGTTGCCCAACAGCTGATGCGCGTGAGTTTTTAACATTGTGTCAAATTGAATCCGGTTTAATCGGTTACTCATTTTTTTTAATGAAATTTCAAGATTTTAGTGGTGAAGTCAATTTGCAAATATGGACGTGAGGAGTAATTTTTGCTTAAGACGATTTGAGTGTTTTAATATTTTTTTTATGATTAATATTTTTTTATATTTATAATGAGGACTGAGGCATCGCATAGTGGGATAGTCTGACTGTGAACGTGATAGGCTGTGGGTTCGATTCCGTCTCGGGGACATATTAAATTTAAAATATTTTCATTGCTACCTTGATACCTTTTGCATTATGTACAAGGTGGTCCTGCCACTCAATAGGCAATATCTGGATTTCGGGCGGAAAGTGGAGAACGGAGTGTTTTGACACTAGATTTTCTCCGACTACTACTATATGTTTTGCTTTTTGTTTGTTGCCAATTTTGTTTTTGTGTGTGTACTTGTCTTAGTTACTTATATTACTAATTTTTAGAATTAAATAGAGCTTTTAAAAAGTTTTGCTGTTTAGAAATCGCACAATAAACATTGTGCGTGCTTGCAAACTTGTATGCAATTTTAACCCAATAAAATATAATATTTTGTAATTTCCCTTAAAACATAAAATATATGTTGTTCATAATATACATATATCATTTATTTCTTTTAAAAAGTTCCTAGGAATTCCTGACTCCCATTGCAACATTGAACACTGTCCGGTTTCGGTTTCGCAATAGTAACAAGTGGGCGCAGCGGACCTGTCGACTGCACAGACAGACGGCAACACCGAGTCGTGTTATTTAGTCGGCATACCTATATTATAGAATAGTTGTATTAAACAAAAAAATCTTAATGATTTATTTAGTAACATCTACTTTTTAAAATATATGATATGGAATGCAATATATCACTTTCTGTGGTTTTTCCTGCAATGCAGATAGAACCTTGTGCTCCGTTATCTGCTTTTCATCCGACTTAGAGACTGCGTGCTGAATGGCGTAACTCAATACTGCGCTTTGTTTTAGATACCAGAGCGGAAAAATTACAATATTTTAAATGTAATCCTTCCCCCGACTGGGAATCAAACTCACAACCATCCTGTTTACAGTCAGACGCTGTCACTTATTATATTTGCACTTATATAATCAAATTGTTTCTTCATGCTATCATTTAAGCGTTTTTAAGGCAGAGAAAACCTAGTGTCAAAACACTCCGTTCTCCACTTTTAAGACTTCTTTGTTCCCAATTTTAATTAATGGTATCAAAATTTCTCCACCTAAATAACAATTAAAAAAGAGCTTAACTTATCTTGAGAGTTTAATTTGAACTCATAACATCCATATTATAACTAAACCACTCCACTGTTAACTAAAAATGTTTAAGTTACTTTTATTAAATATAAACGTATTCTACTATAGTTACACATAATCTCATACTGTTTATTTTTTTACGTCTATCGAAACAAACCCGGAATAAAACTCCAATATTAATAAATACAATATTTTGAAATTATTAAATATCTACATTTTATTTCATTTTTAGTAACTTGACTAATATGACAGAAGTTCTTAAAAATGCACATTTGAAGGTTTAAAACAGACAGCTAATTATAAATTAACGCTAACTTAATAATTACAATACGTATAAATGCAGCTTGTAAACCATAAAATTTTAAATATACGAAATTTTCGACTTATAGGTATTAATTACTTATATCTTATTCATTCATAATAAGCAGTTACTTAACTGAATCACGATTTGTGAGTCTGTTACTTAATGCATACTATTAAATGGGTGCGCAAAAGAATCCAAAGATAAATAGATAATCGGTATTCAATCACCCCAATTAGAATACAGCTGGTGCTTAGCTGTCACGAAGTTGGAACGTGACTAGTTTTGGATTCACGAAGAGAAATGTATCACTTTCAAATTATATAAATCGATTTAAATAAGGATTATCTCATAATGAATGGTTTGGTTTTTAAGTGCAAGTCTTAAGACAATTTTTTATGTCTTCACGTGTTTGAAAGAACATATTGTAGTGCGATTTCATTTATTACTGACGTACCTACCTATTCGCTCGTGGCTTCGTCTGCGTAAACTACACAACTGAAGTTGAGTTGATAGAAAACGTATAATAATTAACATTTGAACCCAGCTGGTTTCTAACCCGCGCCTCGTAGAAACCGTCCAAGCGCTCTGACCGCTAAGCCATACGTTCTGCACCCGTCTGCGTCTAAATTCTTATACGCTTATTACAACTTATTTTTGTTGTTAGCATCTGTTCTATGATTAATGTTAAAAATAATTTCGTCTTTTCGCCCGCCCGCGATACCTTTATCACAAACTACTTAAATTTATAATTTAAATGATTGTAACTTTTATACTTATTAACTGATTCAAATGAAATAGATACTAAATGGTAAAAAGAAACTAAACCACCAAAATATGATAGTAGTAACTGTACACAAGTCGGTGGAGTCATTTCTGAGGTTAGCGTGCACAAACACATAGACAAACAGATAAACCGATTTTTTTTTTTATTATATGTATAGATTTAGAATTGAAATTACAGCGTATTATCATAATAACAAAAATCTTAATAAATAATGTAAATACTCTTTATTAAATACCAAAAAAATATATTAGACAACATCTTAATATTTAAAACAGTACAATAGGCGACCTTATCGCTAAGTAGGCGATCTCTTCCACTTAACCTTTGGGTAGAGGAGGGAATAATTGAAATGGTTGCATAGAGTAAATTGATATCTGAACGTAATATGTATGAATATAATATGACCAAACATACATACAATATATATGCATGATAAAAATAATATAAACGGAAATCTATCTCAAAAGAGAAAATTTTAAATTAACGATCTATTCAATTTTATTTATGACTGTAGTAACGATAATTTTAAATATATAATTACAATCTAATCAAAGATATTTACAAATATAAAAACAACATTAAACAGTCTTTATTATTAATACTTAATTTGTTCGAAGAATGCCATTAAGTTAGAAGTTTCTGTAGTTATAATGAAAATTAATATAAATTTTATATTATTGCAATAAGGACTTAAAAAACACCTAATTCAAACGTATTTTACATTCAAAGGCGAGATAATGTTATGTTGGTATTACGTCACTCAACCTACGACTTATTGACCGTATGCTTGAACACGTTATGCTCATCTCCAATCTATTGTGACCTTTTCCATACAAATAAAATTAGTTAGAGTTATTATCTAATATCAACGTGACTTTATATTTGTAAACTACCTAGTTTAATATAAAAAATATTTCCTTGATCGCGAATAATGATATATTATGAAATTTAACGAACTATTGTATATGAATGTTGTTTTTTTTATAATACATTTATGATGAGGAGGCTTATGTATAGAAAACGTGAATTAAGTTCTAATTGTAATGAACTGAAAATAAAATAAAAATCTGATTTTTATATATAAAGTAAAAGTAATCTGTAAAACTATTGAGTAGGCTACTTATATACATGTATTTAGACGGTTTTTTCCGTAGCCAGTTAAACTACTAAGTATGTTCCTTATACGTATATATTTATAAGGTATTTAACATAGCCTCCTATAACGTCGACAATCTGGTAGGCACAAAAAACATGAGTCAAGATGTCAAGAGTCAACTTGTCAAGATGGTTCCCCCCAATCTTCGCCCAAATTCGGAAATGTTTTGTTGAGTAATGTATACTGACGCTGAAGCTAACTGAGCTTCTGAGAGCGGGAAATAAATACAATTTAAATACATACAGTTAGTCCCCTGAGTAGAGATTGAACTCATAATCATTGCGTTGCCATTCATACATTGTACCACTGCGCCGATGGCTTCTATTCAAATGTTAAATTGTCTAATGACCTTTCTCCTTTGAAAAATTACCAATAGCATTATAACAATATTTCATAAGGATAATTACGTTCTAAATTTACAATATTATGTAGAAAAAAATTACTTACAAGACGGAAGTAATCAGGCTTACAGTCAAAAGTGTGTCATTAAATGCCGCTGCCAATCAAACGAGCTTAAACTTGTTAATAACAATAGATTTGTTTGCATCATATTATATAAAGCAACCAAATAATAATGCTGGAGGTTATAATAAAAGAATTAATATATTTGTGCTAGTTGTTCATAATTTAACTGACGTGGTTATTTTTTCGCACTATATATTATTTTATTACACGACATATAAGTATTTTGTCCAAGCAAAGTAGAAGAAGAACCAAGCGCAAGGAAATATTATTTGATGTTTAAAAAGTATGGCGGTTTAAAAGTATAAACTTTTTTAAACCAAAGTTCATATTAAATATAGGTAATATACAAGCAATATAGTCTTATCGATATAAGGATGCTTTAAGCTTAGAACAAATAAAACGTCAATGATTCTATCCCCCTTTTTTCTGTCAATTGTCAATTGCCATGGCCCTTGAGTATTTTTTAAAACATACTTCAAATAGAATGTGATATTATTAGTATGGATTACGTGTTATAATATAGTGGCCCAAACGCTGCACACACTACATTCCACAGTATGATGAAAGATTAAGACAATAACCTAGTTTAGGTACTTCAAACAGCCTTAATAACATACAAAATTACTTTATAAGTGCTGTCAAAGTATAGTTATGGGCTGTAATAATAAACCTTGAGACCGATCTGACAACGCGAATGTAAATTGTTACCGCAAGTGAATTGTGGTAACAATACACCCTATGCTATTAGTACGTGCATAGGCCACAACAAAGTATAATAAAATGTAATATGTATATAATCAATTTTTATGTCTTAAGTAATTTTTTTTCTATAAATATTCGTTTAGTTACCCAAAGAGTATAATATACTCTGTTTAAATTCAAATTCGACATATCCTTGATTCAAATAGACTTTTGCAAGCACTTTTGAATCGTCGAAGGAACATATCTACCACCAGGCTACCACCGGCCCAGAAGGCGGTTCTGCTAAGAGCCGGCGAGAAACTCAACAGTTCCTCATTTCAAATACAAAAGTTACAATTTTATCATTTAATATAGTGGTAGCTAGCCTGCACCAAATTCGAAATGATATTACTTCCACACATTTTTATCTTTTAAATATTCTCCTACATAGTAATTTACTTTACTTGTTAATATTGTATTTATGCGGGTTTTAAATTTATGGAGTTACAAATCTAACATAGGTTGCTTATTATATATAAGCATTCTCAGACCCATAAAAGTACCTCTACATACTTACTGATATACGTATACCGAAGCGAAAGGCAGCTATGAGAGCCATTTCTTAGATCTCTTCTAGCCAAACAAATATACAAGAGACGAATAATTATTACAATAAGTAATAAGAGTTTTAAAGAAGTATACATAGATTTATAATTTCACGCTTTTTCCGCAAAAAAGTATAGCAAGCGAAAGTATTTGCAAATAAATTTTTATTTTTGCAAATAAATGTGATTTCAAACTTCTCTTAAATCTCCTATAGAACAGCCAAATTACCTGAAACAATAATAAAAATAATTAAAAGTTTAATCATAATATTTAATATTTATAAGTATTAACTTATTAGTATATTAAACCTAAAATCATTAGATGTTTCATAGTAATGTTACGAAGAAATGGCCACTTCACGATCTGTTCATAAATTAACATGCGCGTGCGCAGCCAAGCCCGAGGCGATCATTACCCACAATTTATCACTTGACACGAAATTATGCAAAATGATTGTAGCATTCAGTGTTGTAATTTAACAATCTTGATATATTTTATTAGATTAAACTTCGATGCAAACTTCGAAACTGAAAAGAGTTAAACGTCTTTTAGCTTATAATATGATTGGAATTTATATTAATAGTTAATTAATACGTAAATGCTATTTGAAATGATTTTATGTATAAAATTCTTGCGTTACTGACTGACTGACTGACAGACAATGCACTAATGAGGGTAGATTAAGCTGACATTTTAAGAAATTTACGTATATATATCTTAAAGAGTGCAGAGCATTAACAGAGGACTTTTCAAACATATTAAGGGAACTTAAAAAAACGGCGTTTTACGTTATAGCCGAAATTGCAGGTTACAATTCGTCATTTTATAATTTAAAACCATAGTAGCTAAGATTTGCCTAACTTAATGCGCTGGTGGAAAAACCATCCTATGGCGGGAGTGTTTTAAATTAAAAATACTTCTGTTTTCAATTTGTTCTAGTCTAAACTCAGTTAAAAAAATATCCGCTAAGGAACATCGTGACGTGACGTCTCATTAGTAGTTTCTATTCGCCTACACTGTAAATATTTGTGATGAGAAAAAAATATTAAACATATATATTTTTAGTACCTATACAAACGGGAAGCACGTTCATATTATTTGATCATAGCCAAAAGCTATTATTGCTTATTCTAATTCTCTAGAATTTCACATTTAACAATTCCATTACATAACAATATTTTCTTGTTAAGAAATAAGAGTGTAACTCTCGTATCGGACTTAGCTTAAATCTTGTAACGTGATTAGGTGATAAACTCTGAATCTGTACGTTACTAGCTGGTTTTGGTTTTGGTACAATTATATTATTATTCTTGATAATCTATGTCTCCACATATCTCTGGTATGAAAAATATAATGGTGCTTATAAGTCAGTTCGTTTTCTTCGCACTTTTTCGGATAGTAAAAGCTGCACTTTATCTAACGGACAAAGTGCAGCAGAAACTACTAAACAAATTTCATATCGCAACTAATAAACAATATATTCTATATAACAATATAATTACAATTTTTTAATTTCACATCATAAAACATACTGAAGCTAAAAATAAAAGAACATTGTGTACAATTACTTGTACAATTTATTGTAGAATTAAAAGTTGAAAGCTAGTTTAAATAATAGTTTCATTAATGAAATGACTATGAGGTATAACTATACTATAATAATGCACATTGATTATTGCAATACACGATGGTTACATAGTAGATTAAAGTTGTCAATGGCGCTGCATTTTTACTATATATATTAACCAATAGCTGAACGTACTCCTCGTTTGATTTTATGTTTTATTTAAAAAGGTTAATTTGTATATTTGAAGTTTTCCAATCTTTTGGCAATTCGTTTTCATTGGAAACGGCTTTGATGAAATTATTTTCAACGTATTAATTGAATATCTTGCGCTTTTCGAAAACACTTAAAAAATCCAATGTTTGGAACGTTGTACAGTAAAAATTGAAAGCTTAAGATTTTATTAAAAGGCTTTTTAATACTTTCGATTAACCTTTGCCAATAAACAATAATATGTCATAGCATATGTTACCGTAGCTTTCAATTTCTAATCTATAGCAACAAAAAGCTGGTACTGTAATAAAGCCGTTAGACTAATCTCAAACATAATACTGATATCATTTTGAGGCTAACCCGATAAGTTTACAGGCAATGGTTACGTTCGTTTGGTTTACGTAAAACCTAAGTTATACTGGCGTTAGTTATAATATTAAACTCAATATATTATACATCTATATTATACATATATTTATATATATATAAGTATTTAAATATTCATGAACGGACTGTTTTAACAAAATTACAATTTATTATTTCTATTAAGAACAAATAACATATATTAAGTATTTATAAAAGCACGTCTTATAACAACTCTTGCAGCTATTCTTTATCAGTCATCTTAATATCAACACTTGCGCATGCGCAGACGTTATCTTCACCATGTCATAGTCTAGAACGCCTCCTGCCCTCGACGCTATTGACATGTTACAATACTATTGTAAAGATAAATTATCTTTACGACACGTTACTAACAACATAATCAGATGAAATATAAAACGTATTTTTTTATACTTTTGAGCATTTCTTTTTTGGCTCGGCGCTTTTTCCTACATAGCAGATTCATAGAGAACCTAGTGTCAAGACATTCTGTTCTCCAGTTTCCGCCCGAAATCGAAACATCGCATGTTGAGTGGCGGAGCTCGGCGGCTAATAGAAAAAGTAAAAATATTTTAAATATTCCTCGGAATAGATATCGACTTTACAGTCAGACACTAACCACTGCACCACGATGGGCCTTTAAGTATTTTTATTGCTTGCTAAATATTTTTATTATTATTTTAATTTCAATTACAAAAATGAAAATATTTACAATGATTGAAAATTATCTGTTCAGTTCGTAATACATTCCGAAGAATATAATAAATTGAGATATTAAGACGCAACGAAATTTGGATATTAAAATTTTAATATTTTTATCTATATCTATCTTCAATACATATAATATAAATGGAACTGATCGCTGTTTGTGCATGGAAGATGTATGAAAAAAAATATTAATCAACGTAATAGAACCCAAAACAATGACTTTCAATTTATATTAATAATTTTAGTGTATACTAAAATTGGTACGTCGTGACGTGATGTGTGAAAACATCGAGATGTAGATTAGAAATAGTTATTGAGAAACGCATTTCATATGTACACGCACTTTTGAAATCGTGGCAATGAGATTACATCTTTCTTTTATGTTTTAAATGGACATATTTGGCTTAGACAATGACGTATGACTGTAAAGCTCTTTCAATTTATCCCAGTCATTAATTCTCATATAATATTAAAAGAATATATGACGTTATCGCATTGAAGTTGGCATATTGTGCTTCTGCTATTTGTTACTTTAGACGATGTCTATATTTACTTATTTAGTAATCCCGTGGGCGCATAAAATACGTTGCTTTACTAACTACTTTTTACTAACGTACAAATCACTTTATAGAAAACTGTAGGTCAAGAAGGAAGCAACTAATAGTCTGCCTAATATTTATTTAATTAGTTTATATTATATATAGTAGCCTATTGGAGGTTATCCCAATAGATTCAGACTCTATCCCAATAGAGTCAGACTGCAAACACGTTTTTTTTTGGTTCTCTCTAGGGAAATTATGATATTTAAAATATTTTCATTTCTTTGATCTCTGGTACATAAGACAAAATACGGCGTTGAGTTGTGCCACTCAACACGTAATGTCTCGGTTTGGGGTGGAAAGTGGAGAACATTGTAAGGCGGGCGTGTCTTGACACTTAGTTCTCTTTCTAAGCATCCTGCTAGTGGGGAATATAATTTCGTATATATTTTTAATGAATTACTACAAAATGTTTGGCTTTTCTCACTTCTTGTACGAAGAA
Source organism: Podotricha telesiphe (assembly GCA_038994665.1). Taxonomy (NCBI): domain Eukaryota; kingdom Metazoa; phylum Arthropoda; class Insecta; order Lepidoptera; family Nymphalidae; genus Podotricha; species Podotricha telesiphe. The sequence continues at coordinate 533,888 of JAOYRR010000103.1, forward strand.
GAATTTTATATATGTATACTAAATTTCAAACTCCTCTGTCAACCGGCTAATACTCGTAAATAAACATCAAAAGTTAGTCTTTGACATATTAATTTATAGATAGTATAAATCAATGTAAAGTCAACAACGATTCGATGTTGAATTCTTACAGCCAATACTTAACGTTCCTTAAAAATATGTAGAGAACGAAGAAGCTTGTCACTAGTTTTTTCTGATAACACCATAAAGTGTAAAAACAATTTAGTTTTATGTCATGGCGGAAATCGTTAATAATCCGTAAGGTAACCATATTATGCCATATTGATCAAATATAACCCAAAAGATATTTGCAGGAAAGGTAATGTTATATTTAAAAACAATTACATAATAATAATAATATAGTTAATATCTTACTATATTCTATACTATATTTCAACAATAAAGCAGTTAATAAACGAAACTCTTACGTAAATAAGTGTAACACGTGAAATTGTTTCCTAGATATAAATTACTATGTAATCCAAGTCTCGGGCGATTGCCCGCCAATTTGTACTATGCCTTCTATGCAAATATTCACGGTATTTGCGAAAATTATACATTTTCTCATTAATATTACGCAAATAGTTTTAGTAATACCTGGATTGTGTGATGTAACACTTGCACAAAACTTGCACTGATAACGTTAAGCTAAAGGCCTATTTAAATATCCTATATCTATTTCTACTGTAGTTATTACGTAGGTACTTGTTACTACTTGAAAGTATTGTGTAGATGTGGAGCAATCGTTGATATAGTATTGTAATAAAAGTTCTTTTAAAATTAAACATTTATGTTATATTGATGCCTCTGGGATATTTCACAGGGCATATTATAATTTCATGCGATCAAGGGTTTAAATACCGCCTGGTTTAATGTTTGTATTTAAAACAAAAGGCCTTAGTTGTCTCAAAGACTTAAAGTGTGGAAATGAAGAGCATTTCACTAGATTAAAGTACAAAAAACACGTAAAGTGCCTACTAGTTTGATCCTACAAAGGTCTTCTACAATGAGCGGGACCCAAATTCATATAAGTCACTTCCACTTCCAACAGCTAATAAATCTAAAATATTATCTCGGCAATTCTATTACCAACTACTAAATAGGCTTCACGCAGCCATTATGAAATGTTTTTGGCTTTTATTATACCTTTCACAATAGCAGCGGTTATTTAGAGTCTATTTGAATAACTGTGACAAATGCTGGCTTAAGAAAGGTTAGCACAATCGTGACCTCAACTTATATATGGAGCAGTTGCGAATAAGTACTGTACAAAAAGCATTATAATACGAGAGCAAAATGAAAAGTAAAGAGGTATTATTTACATATAACTGATTTATATTTTTGAATGTGAAACATTTGCAATTTCCCCTGTTGATGTCGTGTTTAGTTAAACGTAAACAGTGGTTCTGCATTCAAATCTTACTTAATAAATGCTAATAATTACCACCACTCTACATAATAATACCGAATAAGGTAATGAGTACTCTAAATATGAAAGTAAAAAAATTAAGGAGTGAAAAATTAAGCTATATATATATTATTTTAAACAATATTTTAACTATTCTCGAAAAGGAAAATATCTTTATGTACACAGTTTTATGCTATTATCGTATAGCAGGCTATTCAGAGAGTATTCATTCAGTGTGGAGAAATAAAAACATATCAACTGCACCACAATGACGTCCATAGTTTTGATAGTTTTTCAAATGTAGGCTATTTTATAAGATTATATAAAGCAACGCAATTAAACGTATGTTATATCACTTAAAACTCGTCTAGATGGGCATATTAATATTCTTTTATATGTGGTGTAATTGCTCTCTTAATTGCTGAAGCACGCCAAAATCAAAGTGTGACACAGTTACGCGGTGTACGAAACTTGGTAGGGTGTTACAATAAAGTTTTAATTATAACAATTTTGTTTCCTTATATGTTAAGACTTTCGAGAAACTTTAAAAAGTTATTATTATTTAATACGTAAAAAATCAAACTTACCTTAAATATAATCATTGCTATACTATATTTATATATTTTTGTATTGTTTAAATTGTTCACACACAAATGATTTATAATATGAAATAACTGATACCTGAGCGCATGGCTCAGAGTGGAGCGGTCAGAGCGCTTGGCCGGTGTCCAAGAGGCGTGGGGGTCTAATACCGTCGCGTTAAATTTTTTATACGTTTTCTTAACATAAACATGTGCATTACAACAAAACTGCTACAATTGGCAAAATGAATGCGCTTAAATAAATACAATAGTTGTCAGTTTTATTAACGGGAGATTTGGGTATTTACAATATTCATACAACATGGGGTATATTATGGGGGAACATTATAAGTAAAAATAAAGGCTCTAAAGTCGCATTCGAACCTATAACCACCCTTTAGTTGACATATCCTAATTTTTACAGCAAACATTGATTACTAAGAGAATTTGATATTACAAAATGGCTTTTGTTTTGATAAAAGTGGAACAATTGTTTGAAGGGCCTTATTACACAACACACGTGGTCTGTTGAACCACTCTATTGCACTCACGTTTAGAGAAAGTAACGGAAGGACACCAATAGCATGTACGTGCTTAGATAGAATAATTTGTCGCCAAATCCTATGATATAATAATTCAATACGCCACTGTAAACTAATCCTTATTAAAAGGCGGCTAGACTTATACAGTTAAGAAGTCTAAGCCTTGTCCATAGTGACCCTATAATCTAAATGATCGTTCATTAGATGCTATGTATGTATCCGTCATATTATATTGCATTATGTAATGTTAATGTATATGTTATATCGTTTCAAAAGTTATAATTAAGTGTTACAATCAAATTTGAACTAGATATAAGACCTACTTTTTATATAAATTATTATACTATTGATGTTGATTTATGTTTGATTTTTGGTTATATTATTTAAATTGTTAATGAGTGAAAGTTTTCAGAAGTCAATTAAGTTTTGTTAGAACTAAAATGGATTAGATTCCTCTGAATAGGAATTTGATAAATGAAGACCTGCGTATATGGTGCACTTATCGTATATAACTAAAATAATACATAAATAGTTTTTTAAACTAAGAAAAGAAGCTTTTAAGTATTTCCTTATTGTACTGACCATACTGGCAAAGACATTAGGTTCATGTTATGAAAATAGTGTATTGCCACCAGACCCGGATACGTGTGTAAGTTTTCCAGCAAACCTGACGCCAAGAAAAAAGCTCAAAGTAGCATAGCAAGATTTCCTTGAATTGGCTGATTGATTGGTCACGTCAAGCTGATAACGTTTTTAAAGTATTTAAAAAATAAAAGTTTGTTTTTCCCATACCTAAGTAATTTAAAACTTAAATATTGTTGTACTATTAACTTCTCTCACTTCTGAGCTGTTTAGTTATGGGATATATACTGTTATACACAACGCTACACACCTTAGACAAGCATAGTCGAATTAGGTAATACCAAGGAAACTATAGCTATTTATTTATTATCAACATATATAAAGGTATCTACAGTCCACGAGCTGTCTATTTGGATGTAACGAAAAGTTCAGTGATAATTCAATTTGTATAACAATACAGCATTTCCGCTCTACTTCATATTGAATTCAATTCGCGACGTCTTTAACGGTGCAATATCGGCACAGACGGGGAATTAAACGAGTGAAAGTCGGCTATTCTACTTTGAATACTGATTTTAGTAGTCTAGGGCTTATTACACAATGCAAACTGTTTTTATTACGTCCGTGTAATGGGGGTCACGATTTTAAAGTCATAACGCTTGACGATTAGAGGTTAAAAGGACTTGAACTTTTAATATGGTATATTAAAATAAGGCTTGCAGTGTCCCAAGGTGATTTTTTGCTTTTTTGTAACATTATGCAAGCGGTGGTTACATGTTCGAAACTAAATCATCGTAAACAGAAACATCGATCGAGGGAGCCCCTTTCCCCTTCTCATTTGAAGACAAAAAAATATTTTTTTTATTTTTATTTAGTAATATTTTAAGATGTTACCAGCAAAATTTCTATATTATAAAAGATATTTTTAAATTTACAAACATTTATTTTCATATTCCAAATAAATCAATAAACGATTGTTTTAAGTACAATTATGTATAATGCTTCACGCTTTTTCTCTCATAGCAGGGTAGTCAGACAGAGCCTAGTGTCAAGACACTCTGTTTTCCACTTTCCGTCTGACATCGAGACATTGCGTGTTAAGTGGCGGAACTAAACGCTTTATCTCGCTTTGTATTACCAAAGCGGAGAAAACAAAATAATTTAAATGTAATCAATCCCTGAAGTGGAGTTCCAACCCACAACTATTACGTTTACTGACCTACACTATCCCACTGCGCCGCAATTGCCTCAATTGCTACAATTAGTATGAATATTTCTAATACAAACAATTAAACAGGTACTTCCTGTTTATATCGCTATATTTATTAATTAACACTAACTACTAATATATATAAAAACAGACATGAAGTTCGTAAAGCAGCTACCTAACTATTACGGCTGTTATTTAATCAAACTAGTTGAATTGCATTCTAGATGGCGGCAATGTGAAATGATCTTCCGATGGCAATGACCGTCAGCGAAAGCGGTGGCAGGTTTTAAATGAAACATGCATTTTAATACTAATAAAAAGCATGTAATTGACGTTACAAGGCAAAAAAAAAAAAAAAAAAAAAAAAAAAAAAAAAAAAAAAAAAAAAAAAAAAAAAAAAAAAAAAAAAAAAAAAAAAAAAAAAAAATAAATCAATAAACGATTGTTAAGTACAATTATGTATAATGCTTCACGCTTTTTCTCTCATAGCAGGGTAGTCAGACAGAGCCTAGTGTCAAGACACTCTGTTTTCCACTTTCCGTCTGACATCGAGACATTGCGTGTTAAGTGGCGGAACTAAACGCTTTATCTCGCTTTGTATTACCAAAGCGGAGAAAACAAAATAATTTAAATGTAATCAATCCCTGAAGTGGAGTTCCAACCCACAACTATCACGTTTACTGACCTACACTATCCCACTGCGCCGCAATTGCCTCAATTGCTACAATTAGTATGAATATTTCTAATACAAACAATTAAACAGGTACTTCCTGTTTATATCGCTATATTTATTAATTAACACTAACTACTAATATAAATAAAAACAGACATGAAGTTCGTAAAGCAGCTACCTAACTATTACGGCTGTTATTTAATCAAACTAGTTGAATTGCATTCTAGATGGCGGCAATGTGAAATGATCTTCCGATGGCAATGACCGTCAGCGAAAGCGGTGGCAGGTTTTAAATGAAACATGCATTTTAATACTAATAAAAAGCATGTAATTGACGTTACAAGGCAACTAATTCGTTTATCATTTTGTATATTTTATATTGTCTAGATATTTCTACAAATATTGACAAAAAGTTGAGTTATATTATTAGATATATAAATTATTTAATTATCTATATAATAAACATAATATTTGTTTTTGTAATATTGTTTTAACTTCAGGCATTCCCTAAATTATATACTACGCGATTATTTGGTTACTGAGTTGCTAAGGAGCGGCGGCACTCAACACTGCACTTTGTCTTACCAGAGCAGAGACATGAAAATAATTTAAATGTCAAAATCATTCCCCCGCCACTGCGCCATGATGGTCTCGTATACGTAAATGAATTAAGTTTACGATCCATGTATGACAATTTCATGAGGTTGTGTGACAGCGCATGACTTTATGCGCGATGATTGTAGGTTCGATTCCCACTTGGGGATTGATTATATTCAAATTATTTTTATTTCTTCACTCTGGTGACAATGCAAATAACTATATCATTCGATTATATCAGTTTGTGCCCATCGCGACGCAGTACGACAGCGTCTGTGTGCGCGATGGTTGTGGTGTCAATTGCCGTTCGGGGGAATGATTATATTTAAACTATTTTCATTGCTCCATCACTGAACTTGCAATGTCTCGGATTCGCGTACGAGGTGAATAGCGGAATGTCTTGTCACTATGTTCTCTCAGCCTACCCTGCGTTCTTGCAGGAAAAAGCGTGAATCTTAAAAAAATATTTAAATGTGTATGGCTAAGTCGCAAGCATTACATTTATCTTGATACATATTACGCCACGACTGGGCTGGAAATGTAAAATATATGCGGGGCGTGGTATATCAATCTACTGCGTGTTTTGAATCATTATCCCACAACTTCAAATTACTATTGTCTTAATTGAAAAAAGTTTCACAAGGCATTGTTTGATTAATATAAATATATATATAGTAAGCATATGTTTTAATATGTTGGGTAATAAGGTAGGTATAACCTTAAATCGCTATATATTATATATTGTACGATTTGTAGCCCACAACTTTGTTTTGCGTGGACTACAGAACGTAAACTCCCCCTTCTTCCCATTCTCGAAAGTATTTCGAGTTCCACTCCATATAAAAATGAAATTTGGCATCGACATGAAAAATTTCGGTTTCTGTATCAATCATTCACTCAGTAATGCAAGAGCTTAATACACATATAGACTATTTATAGTTACTTCAAAAAATAAAAACAATACATATTTGGTTTTTAGAAGGTATTTTCAAACTGATAGAAAAGAGCTAGAGCATAATTTTAAAAGTTTTGATCAGTAAGAAAAATGAGATAAAGATAAAGAGTTACTTCACTTAATTGAGGTTAAAATTTTTGGCAGCCACAAGCGGCGGCAGGCACAATTCTTTTTTTTTTAAGTTTACCGAAACCACTAATAGGCCGTTTAAATCGTCTTTAATCTGCTAACGAATTAAATACTTTTAGTACTTATACTAACTATTAAGCTGATTGACGAAATATCGATTAGAATTGACATTTACCACGCAATTTATGATTTTCAACGATTTTAAAACCTTGCGACAGTTAGAAAAATTACCAAGCATTATGATAAACAAGAACTGTTGTTAAATTTTGCAACTAATAGCTTATAAACGTCACGACTTACTATTTCACTCTTGGGCCCATGCATTTACATTTGCATAACAATGTAATAATACTTAAGTAGTTAATTTCAGATATAATTTAAAAAAAAAAATTAATAAAGGTATTGTATATCTTATATTGGAAGAGTGACCAAGAATCGTCTAATACGGGCATCATTCGTTTAAAAGGAGATACCGAGCACAAAGTTTTTTTTGCAAAATAATGTGTTTGTCTATGAATTAATTTTTCATATTATTTTTAATTTAAGACGCGTTTTTCTAAGTATCCGAACAAAAGCTAAAAAAAATCTCGTTTTATCCTTGTCCAATTGTCATCCTCTTGCATATCTGTATTTTAAATAATCATACAAATAAAGTCTGAAAGTCAGCGTTGAAATTCTTATACGCTTATTACAACTTATATTTAATAACTTTGTTAGCATCTCCGTAGAGCGATTCTTACAAATATCTGCAAACACTTACAGCAAAACCACAACACATTTAAAGCATTTATAATCACGACGCATTAATATGAATTAAATTACGAAAATAATGTATGAAAATGTAAATAATGCGTCTATCAAGCCGCCAAGTGCTTAATTCCGTAACGATTTCGTAATTACATTTGCTCACTATTACACGCAATATATCGAGTGGTGAACGTGAGTGACCTTGAATAAGCGCCATCTAGGTTTAACAAAGTGAACTAGCTCTATTTCCACCTTCACTTAAGCACGGCTGGAAGAAAACCTACATAAACACTGTCCCTTTCACATACCAAGTTTATAATTAAGTAATCAGCTTTTGTTTTCGTTTGTGAGTGAGAAAAACACAAATTAGTAGATTTACATCTTTTTACGACAAACTCTGGTTTTTATGAAGTACTCACATATTTTTTACTTATTACAGACATTGCATACGTGCTGAAAGCCTATTCCGCACTTATTTTGTATGGGACAAAATAAATGATAGATCGATGAGATAGATGAGATAGAGAAATAAATAGATCTATAATAATTACTGAAGGGCAATTACAAACTAAGGCAATTACAAACTAACTAAGGGCAATTACGATCTATAATAATTACTGAAGGGCATTTATATAATAAAAATGAAACTGATCGCTGTCCGTACATTGAAGATATATAAAAAAAAATTCGGGCATTAATCAATGAAATAGAACCCAAAATAATGAAATTTAACTTTCTTTTTTATTTGTCTGCGCGTGTGTGCACGCTAATCTCGGAAACGGGTTAACAGTTTAGTCGTATAGTGTACAGAGGCGAAGCCGCGAGCGGGTCGCTAGTTACAAATATACGCCAATCTATTGTGACAACCAATATCTATATTTCTAAATAATATATCAACTTGCTCTCAATTCTACACCTCAATCGTTTATATGGAGTAAGTAAAAATTTCACAAATGGAAAATAATCTAGTATTACGGTTACCAAACCTTTCCACATGATTGCACTGGACATATCCAGTGTCGCAACCAGAATGCATAATGAGCAGCTATAGCTATCGAGCCCTAAGGCAACTGACGGATATTACACATAGTGTTTGAAATAAATGTAGGAATTTGCAAATATTAGCTGGAGGCGTTTCTTGAAACATTTAAGATGGCGAAGAACATCAAGTAAAAATTATCAAAACATATTTCAAATTAGATATTTTGATAGGACTTTGAATATCATTGGTATTCCATTTAGAATGATAGTTTTATAAAAACAGGTGTTTTAATCGCATTGTTATGTAAAATACGAAACAATATATCACAGCAGATGTTATACATGTTACTGTAAAACACCGAATTACGGTAAATCGTAAAATTTTCCAAGTAAACAAATGATTAACCAACTTTAACGGTAAAAGCACTAACTGTTTCTAATTTTATTAACAATTACCATGTCTATTAAAAGTATTTTACTGTACGGGCGTTATAAGTAACATGTACCTACATATGATGGCTATATGGATATTTATGTATTTAACAGAACTAAATTCAAATTAGATACCATATTTTCATCTTATTTACAAAATTCCTATATGAGTAAGGAATTTGATAACGAATTACTTTGAATTCGTTTCAAATGAACATTCTGAGTTCAGTCTAGGTAACCATTACCAAGTGTAAATACGTGCAAAATATTTTTTTGTCGTAGTAAACCAGATATGGCTAGATTTTTTATTTCTTTAAAATCACTTAACCATTTTAAGTATGATATCTACTTATACTGGTAGATTTGTATTAAATACACAAGTATACCTATCATAAATACTTTTTTTAAACGCAGTCTTAGAAGCACAGGCTCATTTCGGACGTAGCTGCTTGACGTAGGGTTATTTAATGCTTAGGTATATTTCAAATATATTCACTTTTTGATATTCTTTGATAAATCTGTGCTTTTAATTTACACTTTTGGATTGTAAGTAAAAAACACAATGACGCAACTATTTCCAAGATTTCAATGTCTATTATAATATGTTCATTAAATAAACTCAAAAAGTTTTCAAAATAAACAATATTATATAACAGACTTTTCTACAAGTTTCACTTATTATTAAATAAATTACCTTCAAAAATTCTTTGATTTAACTTTACATGTTTGTAAAAATCATAATATATAGAAATTATTCTCCTGTTTTTGTATAAGTAGATAGTTGAATGAGCTTGAATTTGATGCAACGATGACCGCCAGGAGGTCAATAACCTGCGTATTTTGACTGACAGGTGAATAGTGATGGGACAGTCACCCAATCTATGGCTATTCGATTATAGCATTCTATATCGGATTAACTAAATCATTCGATTGCATACACAATTGAAATAATTTTAAAAGGTTGCTAATTTCAATTTGTTAATGAAATTTATATACAACGGATGTATTATTATGTAAGTTTGTTCAAACGAATTTATAGATAGTACTGAAACGAAAATATCAGATAGTACTGATACTATTTACATTGGGATAGATATAACTATACCTGATGGCTATTAACTTGAATCTAATTAGCTATATAATTTTCTAACGTCACGCTTTTTCCTGCATAGCTTTGTAGTCGAAGAGAATGTAATGTATTGAACACTCACACAAGTTCTCCTCTTTCCACCTAAAATCAAGACATTGCGTGTTGAGCTGGAGCTGGTCTGTTTATTAGGTATCAGAGCCTAGAAATGATATTATAAAATTATATATAATCATTTCTCCGAATGTGAATCGAACCCCGAACCAATCGCGTTTACAGTCAGACACTGTCCCGTTGCACCACGATGGCCTCAATTACATATTAAATATCTTCCCAAATTGAGTTTTTATTAAAAGTTCCGCCATTACAAAAAAAATAAGTTTCTACTTGTAATACACAATATATCTAAACATGAAAAACATAATTATTACCAGCTTTGATATAAAGCTTAGATAATTTAAATATTTGTTACATACGAGCACATCAACATAACGATATGGAATGACATAATCGTGGAACAAAAACTTATAAACTGTCAAATTAACGATATAAGAAATAGCATTGACCATTTGCCATTAAAACAACTACAGACGCGTTAAAGATACTCGTATATATGTAGATAATGCACTCATAAGAATAATTTATCTTCATACAATTATCATTGAATAAGTAAACATGTTTAAGAAATTTGCAAATGATTATTGTTCTACTGAATGTGTTTTACTTTGTTAATTTATTCTTATTTTAAGTAAATGGTCTAATATTAAAAACTATTGTATATCCTAGTGGTTACAAAATGTATATTAATAATTAATTAATTATAAGTTAGAACCACGAAAAAAATATAAAAGGAATTGCTATATTAGTAACGAATACTTGAACAAATCTATTACAGCATTATATCATTTTACATTTTAGTTGTTTGTCCATTTATGTTTTTATATTTCGATTGAGTTGAAATCTAATCAAAAGGCGGATTTAGGCAGACAAAAATATAATAAGGATACTATGATAGCGATATATGTTTAATAAAATATAACAACTTTAATTACAGCCCATTTGGTGACATAAGGTACGTGGTTATTACTGAATTAAATTATTATATATTCAGAAAGTCCGAAACATGCTCCGACCTCCCCATTTGCAACGCGATGGATTCGTAACATTTATTTCTATATTAAAACAAAATGCACAAGAAAATACAAAATAAAAGTTAGGTCTTACATAATATCGCTAATCATTAATCACCTAAGAAGCATATTTATATAATTTTAAAGTTAATTTAATGTTATGTCAATATGAGGCCCGTCCTAATTCACCATCGAGGCAATCATGTTAAATATTTGGGGCCGTTGCACTTTGATAAATGTTTTGCGGTCGCTTCATTGCGTGATGCAATCGTCGCATCTCAATATTTATTATGGTGCGGTTTATTTTAGACAATGTGGGTTTAATATACTCACATATAACTTTATATAATTTATAGGGTTTTATTATATCCATGAATTTAACTCTTTCCGTCTGTCTGTGACGGCATCACGCCCAAACCGCTGAACCAATTGTGTTTAATTTTATATAGAGATGCTTGAGGGTCTTGGAAAAAGCATATGGTAAAATTATTAAATATAATTCATTCAACGCACTTGAATGGTTGTAATTTAAAAAATCAAAAACTCTTTCTTATTCTTGAATAATAGCTCATTCAGTGATTGACGATTGACCTCCATCTTGGCAATATTCAACTATTGGTATCGCGCCCAGTTTGCCATTTGCGGCTGTCACAAGGCCGCTCGGTCAAAGAGACATTGTAATAAACATTATAAAATTATAATGGTTAACAATTTCAGAATAAAACTACCTTGTTATACGAATATTGAGTGCTAATCAGAAGATAGAAAATGTATTTTCATAAATTAAATCAAAAGAATTATCGACATATTCATGATAAAGTAATATAAATTCTTTGTGGGATTTTTTATGAATTCAGCTATGTTACCAACGTGTTATTATTATATGAAATCAGCTATCTCGCAGTTCCCTGCTTGCTCAGCAAATCGAACCCAAAACCATCATGAGTACATTCATATCCTGCCTTCCCAAGGTAATATGAAAAAGAAAACGATTTAAATTAAGCATAGACATTTTTGAATTTAACCCTATCCGTCAGCTACTAGTTTCTATAAAACTATGTGGAATTTCCTTACAAAGATGTAACTAAGAAAATATTCATATTAGGCAAATTACAAACAACGACAATGACTCACAATTTTTGTAATACTGATTTTATTACATCACGTAATATCTTAAATTGGACTACACGTGCGTACTGCGTAGGCCATTGATGTTATCTTACGGCTCGTTGGTAAAAATCAGTCCTTTGAATGCATCGTTGCCGACGACGCCGATGCACCGATTTAAGTGAAAGTGAAGATTGTACCAATAGTTATTCAGTATACTGATGTAATCATTTGTTGCACTTTTTGTATTGTATTTCGATTTTTTTATGTGATTTAATAGATTTTTAATTTAAAATACACAATCACCTAAATGGTGCGACGAAATCATGTTCTTCAACTTACCAGTCAGAACTTTCGGACTATTTCATGGTTGGTTTATTTAATTTAATGTAAATTAACCTTTACTAACTTTTCAAGCCAAGTCCATCTAGACTCGATTAAAATTACGATTTGCCTGATTTAATAATTTTATGCCATCCCGATGCAAGCGTTACAATGTTATTAAAAATGAGGTAATTTTTTTGAAATAGAACGCTTCTCAATTAAGAACATTCACAAAAACTGTGAATTAGAGGTAATAAAAAGTTTTTAACTCAAGAAATTTCGAAATTATACTTACAAATAAATTTAATTGGTATTACAAGATAAATTGGTTTTACTTGTTTGTTCAGGTCAGGCTTCAAAAGAAGAACAACGGGATGTGAGTGAGATGTATTGCCAAAATAAAAATAAGCACAAAGTATTTGAGCAACTTTTAACGGTAATTTCAAACCATGTATAAAATGAGAATTTGCACTTTGTATTGTAATGAATTATTCAATATCGACAATGGTTTAATAAATAACCGTTTATTTATACTTAGAATTTTTAGTTCAACATTGAGGTTTATGATTGTTTCTTTTTTCATTTTATGCTTATTTATGTATATAGGTATTAAGATTATACAGGTATATGTCCGGCTAAGTGTCCAGTAAAAATCTTACAGTTTTTTTTTATTCAAGATCAGCAAACATATCAGTTACTGAAAGTCAACAGTTAGCCTGTTAAGTACCTAACTTGGCAGATTGATAAGTAGGATCTGATGTCATTGAGAGCCACGATTGTCGGCTGCTAACAATCGCGGGGACCACATTGTGCTGTCCGCATTAAGTACTAAAGGAAGCTACCACGTCAAACCTTGGAGGCAGTGATTGAAAGACCCATGTCCTTTCCACATTACCAAACAATAGCTAGCAAGAAATTCACTGCCAACAAACACTTAAAAACAAAATAAATAGATGCGAAGCGGAACTGATATAATATCCATTCGTTTTTTAGACAATGGCTCGTTAACGCGTTGTATAATAGCAGGTGGTGGCAATTTTCACGAACACAAAACAAAAAACATGTCTTTCTAATTTAACGCGCCAACAGCATCTCAATATTAGATAACGAATTAAGACGTCTATCTCGACATAATCTTTGTTAGTTTTGTTTTTTGCGCTTATATATTTTTTTCATTTGGCACAAAAAATATTCTAGTTTATATTGGTAACGTGATATTGAGTGTTTAAATTATATTAAGTCATTGCCAAGCGACCTTTACGCAACTTTCAAATCTAGATTGAATTATATTCGCTAATAATTATAAAAAAAAAGTTGAGATACATTTTGAAATAGTATATAATAATTATTTAAAATATAAAAGAGATACTTGATTTATAAGCACTCCGGATTCTAATATATTTTTTATTTAAATTGCCCAATATAACATATTTCGTTAAAACAAAAATATATTTACAAAAAAAAACGGTTCTCCACCAGACAAAGTGCGGTGTTGACTTCCACCACTCAATACGCAATGTTTCTAATTCAACGGGGAAACGTACAAAGGAGTATCTTGACAATATAATAAATTTTCTTTATACTAGTAGTACTACGCGGAAAAAAGCTACAGCTGCAAAATTAAAATATTCAATTACTAAAGTTGCTTATATTTTATATTTCTCCCTACCAATTATAGTATACATACATTAAAATATCATAACATGTACTTACCGGTATTATTCAGTTTTGCAATGATTGATGACATTTTCCAACATCATTTTATCACAATCTATATCTTAGAAGCTTATTGGCACTACAATACACTTGTTGTTTACTGTACGATTTAATTAAGTCTTCTCAATCATATTAAGACTATTTATTTCTTGTGCAAAAACATAATGTATATTAAAGTAACGTGATTCCAGTACTTTTACTGTTAAGAAATCTGAAATTTCTTACGTAAATTTAGTCTAGTTCAATCGTAACTATTGCGTTATAATTTAATAACTGTAAAGTATGCTTAATATTCTCCGATTCACACGAAACCACAAAATAATCAGTTACTATTTAGATTGTAATATAAGTTTTAATTTTTACGTTTTCTCCGACATTTTTGGGAGAATATGACAAACTTGTTCTTTACATCTCATTATGGTTAACTTACGTTTAAAAAGTAAAGGTCCCGAGTGAGGCCATTAGACAAAACAGTGCTATTTTTATTTTTATGACCTTAGGAAGACCTTGTGATAATAATTTTAAAATAGCATATGTCTTCATCAGTTTGTAGTATAAAATTAAATACGAGTTGAACTTAACAGCTCCTATTCATTCCAAGTACAGATTTTCAGCCTTCGGTAAGCACTTCCTTAGAGACGGTTCCCTAGACTTCAATTTGTTAATTTCTGTTGCCAATCTATAATAACAATGGCAACGACAATCCTTACAAGAAGTTGGGCAAATACGTATATAAAATGATGAGTACAGTGGACGAGTCACGATTCGTAAAAGTTAACTCCTAAATAAATATAAAAACATATAAAAACGTTATTTACACTACAAATAATTATTCATTAGTCTGCATAATGTGTACAAGTGATTTGTTATTTTATAATCAGATTACCTACGCATTTACGACAAGGATATGCGCCTACGCAACTAACAAACGCGCCTCTACTATACAAAATGAACCATATTGGGAAACTTAGTTTATTTAATCATAATAGCTTAAAATTTATATGTCATTCAAATCACTATCAACTCTTGATTTGAATCAATGTTATTATTATTGAATCAAAATGTCATTGTATGATTTACATGTGGCAATATCATGATTTGTGTAGTTGAGCCTTATTTTATATTTAATTTCGTATTGAATTTAATTACGCTATTAAATATTAATATGAATATTGTATCTAGAGAGATGATCTAGGCACCATAGTGGGTTCAATTTGCACTGTTCCATAAACTTTATTCATTGCGCCACGTATGTAGAATAAAGCGCGGCGTTGAGTTCCGCTCAACACGCAATACCCGATTACAATCGGTCGTGAAGTGGAAAATGAACATTGGGTCTCTTTGCCTACCCCCTGCTAAGTGGGTAAAAACATGAGCTGATAGGAAAATGTAATATTTTATCTAATTTGGCTCGTCAAAGTACATGAAAGGCATATTAAATTAAGGTTATGATTTTAATTTAAAACTTGTTACAGCATACATGCTATTTGCTACTTAAATTTTCTGTCTCTTTTGATACTTAATTATCTCTTCTCTGATACTCAATATACATCGTTTTATCGTATCTCAATATACATCGTCATACTTAGACTGAGACAGATTCAGCGCCGTGGTTACAACGTTGTTGGAAGGTAAACACTATTTTTAATGCTGTATAATGTATATATTTACAAAAAAAAATATGGTAATATTTAAAAAAAAAAAACAATATAAAAAATAAGAATCCACTACCTCAAGCCTAGTATTTATAGGACAAATTAAAGGATTAAGCAATACAGAACAGATGTGATATAGTTGCGACACTCCAATTAATTCAATTCAAAACCAGTCAGAATTATTCGTGTTTTGAACTACGAACTTTTTATGTTTTTATTATTTATTATTGCCAAAGACCTGAATAACATAAAGCTACGTTTGCACAATAGTCAAGTTCAATGTTATAAGCGAAAGTTCGACCTTCTGAGATGACATAACCCGTGAATTGAAGATGACGCTGGTATATTTTAAAGGGTCAATCACTGATTAGGAAAAGATACAGAAATTGTATCTGTTCTAGAAATTCTGTTCGAGAAAAAGTGTTAATTTTAATAAAAAGTTTTTAATTTATGTTTTAATTAATAAAATAGTAATCGTCATAATTTATACAGATAATAACCTAGTAGTAACAGTAAATCATTTTGATTCTCCACTTTCGTCTATTTTATAAAAAAAGAATTTTAGTTTAATTTTGCAAGGCATTAATTTAGTAAAAACAACCAACGATCTACACTAACTCTCAGGACATGTAGTTTATATACAGAAAAAATATGACAATCTTTAGCATATTTTTACAATAACGAGTAATTTTACATACGTCGACTATTGAAAATGCCATACAATTTAAAATTTCAGAAAATGGTGTAGTAATCACGAGCATATTGTTCGGAAAGAAAAAAAACTTTACTGAATACACATACACAAACCTTGACCCGATAGAATTAACTTAGAATGAACAATTACAATCATTATAATATGGCCTTGTTCCATTCAATACATTTAGAGATATTTACGTCAGTCAAAATTATTTTAAGTATTTCCGTTATATATATAAATAGAATAATTTGTTGTTCCAGTTTATGTATTTATGTACATTTACTTATAATATATGTAGATTTTCTAAACCAATATGAACCAATTAAAATTGTCTTTAGTAATTTAATTTACATGGACTTCATCACTCTTACTTAACTTATTTAAATTACCGTTTTTTTTTCGTTGTAGTACATTTATTCAGAAAATCTTTCACCAAGGTACTTGACAAACATCAGATCTCTACTATCCCCGTCGTTTCAATTGCGCGCTGTCTATCAGTCACTCAGTAAGTAACATGTTTCTTCAGCTTCATGCTTATTCACGCAAGTCAAAGAGAATTTAGTGTCAAGACTTCCTTCTCCACTTTCTGCCCGAATTGGAGATATTGCATGTTGGAGGGAGAACGCCACGCTAACCAATCGCTTATTAAATATACGAGTATATATCTAACCATTTTAGGATTTCCTATCATGCCTTAAAAATTACAGTCAATTCTTAGTAATAAAACGACTACGTTTTATTCATCAAAGTAAAATAATCTTTAATATCTTGTAATAAAGTTAACTACACTTCAATACAATTAGAAGATGAATAGAAAGGATGTTCTTAAATGCAGTTTCACAATTTTGTCGGTATTTTTGTTTTAACTGATTCTGCTATACCTTCATAATTTAAGAACATATTGCGAAAATAGGACATACCTACACAATATTTCTATTTAATAACTAATTATATTTATAATAACTTCTGCACGCGGCTTTATCTGATAAATTCAGCATTGAATCCGGTGAAATATGCACGGTTTTAATCGGAAATAATCGTTAACCCATTTCTGTCATATTACATACTTTTAGCCACTTCATTGTAATCGATTTACAAGGAATCGAGTCTAAAGCGAAATGCTCTACAAAGTACAATATTTAGTTATTATGTTTTTTAGATTTTTGATTTTTTACTAGGCTCTTTCGTTTACAAAGAAATGAGGTAGATATACTGAAATTATAGTATTCTATTTAAAATCCAGCCATCTTATGTCTAGAATTCACTTAAAATGTAAATACATAACATTTGCATGAAAATAAGCGCTTAATAGTTTTCGCCCTGACTTTTTCCAGTTCAATTAATTTTTACTTAGGGTCGGACTACAATCCAGTTCTTGTTGCTTCCTTATTGCATGTGATACTAAAAAGCTATTTGAATTGTTATTTTATTATAACCGGTTGATCACCGCCTGATATGCTTTTTTTACATTACTGTCATTATACTGAGTACTGTTCGCTTTATGAGTAATAAAAGTTGACAATATACTAAAAACTTCTTGAGGGTTCATGTATATACGCGGACCGAATTAAAAATGCGTGATATTTTTATGTGTATACTGTGTGTACTGACTGACACATTTCTATTGAAATAGTCGTTTTTTGCTCAAGTTAGAGACGCTGTTATGGCCATTAAAGTTTTACACGAGATACTGACTATATTTAGATAAACATTTTTTTGTATGAAGATGTCCGTGTGGTTCTGAAATCTTACTTACGCAATATATTTACGGAATGTAGAGAACAATAGATTCTCTGTCTTCCGCGCTAAATGTAGGAGGTGCGTATAGATTAAAAATGCATAATTTGTTTCTATTTTTGTTTGGGGCTTTATATGTTGATTAGTTTATCACGAACAATTTATATTCTTATTTTATATGTTTTTATTCTATTATAGTGTGCTCTATTAATGTATACTTGTAAATTTGAAACTCATGCTCAATATACAAATACACATCGTCAGTTTAGAGTGTTAAGCTATTCTAGAGGCTAACCGGCTAATCAGGAGAAACTCTCTAAAAATTCTAAAAAAAAAATGGAAAATATTATATGAACAGGCTTTTGCCATAGATTTCCATGATCAAGTCATGAATTTGAAATTTTTACTAATTACTCATTTTTTACATATTAAAAAAATTATATTTTTTACACTTTCGAATTGCATCAGTTACAGTACAAGTCCTTCGACTTAGCATTCAATAAAATTGGTTGATAAGCCAAGCAAGAGGATCCTAATACGTATAAAAGAAAACATTTTAGTTAAAATAACTTCTTTAATATTCAAAAATAGTAAAAAATAGTCGACGTAATTGAAATTAGATTGATATATGAACAATCATAGTCTAGTTTTATTACAAAAAATTCTCTTGCACTTTTAAAAGTGTACTTAATATTTTTTAAGGTCAATATTCTATTGTAGCATTCAATTTAATATTGATCAGTTTTCACAAGCTAGCACTATAAATGCAAGTGGACAAGTGAATGGCTGGCCTTCGGACACACCTTGTAAGGGTTGTCACCCGGAAATACTTTGCGAAACTGGTTCAGATACCACGCACTATCGTTACACTGTATGGCAAAAAGTGATCTATTTTTTGTAAATTTTTCAGACAATAATTAATCGAATATATTATATATTAGTATTGTAATAAAAAACTTGAATTCTTTGTTTGATAAATTATATTACATTTATTATAATTTAAAACATTGTATCGTTCAATTTGTAGGTAATTTTTTTTAATTTTTTTGTTGTATTTCGTTTTCGTTCGTGTTTTATTGAATGATTTACAATGATTTATTTAAGTGTTGAAGAAGAAGAAGAAGTACTTAGTCTTGTATATAGAATATATTTGTAAATGTTGGTACGTATTCAACAGCTTACAAAATGTACTTACCTACTAGAAGACACTTAAAAGTACACTTTGACTTAAGCAGATTGAAAAAATCCTAAATTTAAGCTAAATTATACTTTTTACCATACAAGTTGTTTTTATAGCCTAATAAGCTTATTTACCCACTTATTTATATACTAACTATTTTTAGTACATTTCGCGTTGAGTGGCGAAATTTAACGCTGGGCTTTAACTATACACGTATTGCGTTTTCTTTTCATTCTAATAACGAATCGAATTTTCGTAAAACAGATTTTAGGTTAAATTATTCAATTCATTACAAACGTCTTTATAAAAAACAACTAGGTACTAAATAATAATAAAATATAGACAATATTTTATGCTTTACCGTTAACCTATCACGGAAACCTATAGCTGCTAGCCAAATATATTTTGTACGTTTCTGACATATTAAATAGAATTTCTAACAAAATATATAATTTAGATATATATTAAAGAATGGAGTGTTATGAAACTATTTCCTTTATATATATTATTTCACTAAAATTTAAAGCTGGTATAGCTTGTATTATGTATTTATCTACAACTTTTAAGATCCCTAGCTACTTGAAATTTTTTTTATTAGTGTACTATTGTTAAATATTGATATACAATGTAAACAGGACTTGGCCTTACAAAGGCGCTACGCTTCAATGCTACGAACATGAAACAATATTAGTTAAAGTCTATTCACTTAATCAAATGCCAAAATAAATATTTAAATGACATTAAATAACAATTTAATATTAAAGTATTATTACGATTGTCAAAATATCAAGTAACTTAAAAAATCTGTCATACAACAGATTAAATGATATGAAAATAACACCTGAAATTCAATTGCAAAACAAAAGCAAGATTTGGTGAAAGGTCTCAAAACGTGTTTTGACCTCAAATGAAGGTTATAGGCTACATATACAGGTACATACATACCTAACTAAATATGTATTTCCGCGTAGACACCAGTAATGTATCAATGAACTTTACAAATAAGAAATAGTGAAATATATTTAGTTCTATAGAAAGGAGAACGATAAATTTTAAGGTTATATTTATTATTAAAGCGTCGTTTAAAATATATATATATATAAAATATTAAAATGTTATTTTCTTTGCACAAATTATTTAACATATAAATTGTATAAATAATACAAATATATATAACTGAATTTAAAATTTTCTAAAAGCATCGTAAATCAAAAAAAATTATTATTTATTTTTATAAATGAATTCTTCATGTTAATGTGTCATTTGATTGAATTTCTTAATGATGAAGTACTTATTGATGGGTTAACTATTGGATATAATCACTAATAGTGAGTTAATTTAAATATAATGAAACAACACTAGTAATACGTAATATCGTATATAAACATTTTTTTTTTAAATGTTCCGGACTAAGATCCGAGCCCTATATAAATTCTGACACATCCCATCAGCTTAAAAACCGCGTGAATAAAAGAAATATATATATATAAATGATTATAATATCATAATGTTACTCACTGTTAAAGGTTTCTTATCGAATCAAATTACTTATTTCAGACAGCAGTCAATTTATCAGTACAGATAAATACCCTTTTAGCAATCGTACCTGAAACAAAAAAGCGCCATTAACATCGTAACTTATATGACATTTGACGAAGTAGGCCGTATTCACTTATTCCGCAAGCATGGGCTTGCATCAGACAGCCTTCCTACGAGACGTTAGTACTGCTACTTAAGTCAGTTATTAAGGATACACATACTACAAGTCACGCACTGTTTGATACAAAACATTGATAACAAACATTCAAGCTAACCACAAATAAATATAATCTATTTAAATAGTTGAGTGTAAAAACTAGTACGATTATTAAGTTTTATTTCGTCTAAATGACATGATATATATTGATTAAGTTAAATTAAAAACAATTCGGACTATTATTGTAATAATAATAGTCCGAATTGTTTTAAATTGTTAGTAAATGTTAGTAAATCTTAAGTTATACTTCGAAAATATAAAGCCTTTCCGTAGTACAGGCTTTTTTACAGTAACATAGTATATACACATATAAATTAACATAAAACTATTATAAAGTATATTATATCACGTTCTACATGATCTTATAAAAAAGCACTATAGTAGTGTAGTTGAAATATTATTGAAAACGACCGATTGTTGTGAGTTCAATTCTTTTTAACCACGTGACATCTATATGTACTATTACTATCCAGTAAAAATAGAAATGTCTTTAAATTTCCTTAGTGTCTGAATGTTAAAAATATTAAATAAATTTTTCTCTTACCAAACGATTGTGCGTAGAATAATCTTTAGGTACCAGAAACTCGTAAATATCTCTCTACAGAGATGTTAACGACAGAAATAAATTGTATTAAACGTATAAGAGTTTTGAAGTAGCCGCATATCGAACGCGTGGCTTAGTAGTCGGAATCTTAGCTCTTCGACGACGACTCCAAGAGGCGCGAGTTCGAATCCTGCTGCGTTCAAATATTTATACGTTTTCTAAAAATGTTTTACAATATCAAAAATGTGTAAATAACACATTGAATTATTTTAAACAGTTTTTTTTACTTTAGCTTGTTTACTCGAAATAAGTGTTTATACTCAACGTCTATCAAATTGTCATAACACCTTGGATACGCAAGTGACACTACATATTAGACCCGTGACACGACCTTTGCTGACCGAAACCTTCTCAATGAGACATTTAGTACACGCTCGTGATCGTGCGAGAATAATAATTTTATTTTTTATAGTATTATATAAAGTTTACAGCAATCGATATAGTGTTGTAATTATTTCGAATATATGGTTTTTTTTTAGGTTAGTTAATAAAATAAAAAATATAGGCAGTTACTGAAAATTTGTATCATGTAGATAACAGAACCACTTCATTAACTCTAGGACTTATTTAACAGTAAATGAAAAGTCATTGCACATCACTAGTTGGTAGCATTTAATGAAAATAAAAAAAAAACAGTCAAGCTCTGACGCTTTTTTCCATTTAAAAATCGCAGCTTTTCATTATACAGATAAATAAGCTATGGCAAGGGGCTTTAAGTCCACATAGTTGCGGGCGACAACTCATAATAATATAAAGCTGAAGTTTGTTGTTTGTTGAAAATTTTAAGTTCTATCATTATGTACTCTTTGACTGCCCTGCTATGCCAGCTTAGCGTGCGTCAAAAAGCGTGGATCTGCATTATTAAAGGCTAACTACAATTGTAAGCACAAAGTAACTCATAGAATAAAATGTTGAATATAAATCAATATTCTATTTTACTCAGTGGAATGTACAGCATTCCACTTTGAAGCCGGTCTTTTGGCGGCCTTGCATCTTTAACGAGAGTCATCCGCATAACACAGATGATAGTGTCTACAGTATATAAACAAATGTCATGACAAGGTTACAACTTCCGCTCCATTTCCGGCGAAATGTAGTCTATTCGGGCCTTTCTCGCAACGTAAAAGCTCTTAATGTTATCGCCTACTATGGTTGAAGTTCAAAAATAAGAAACATATCTTTTGCATTTAGAAAGGAGTGAAGAATTTTTTACTAATTTCCAACAATATTTAAACTAGACAAGTAATAAGAGTCTGTAATAAATAATTTATATGAAACGTGATTTTATTTTCAAAAAACTATTGTCTAATCAATTTTATACAAACATTTTTGCAATAATAAATTAATCGTATAGGCAAAACCGCGGTTTCAGACTGTCACTTATAATTTTGACAGGTGACCTTGTATCGGAGTTTAGTGCCATTCTCTACGGAAACGTTACATGATCAATACAGTCAAACTCTAGTTACCTACAAGCATTATGCGTTCACCGCGAGTGTTATTTCATAAAATACCGGAATTGATACTATACGACTCGCAACATATTTTCCTGTAATTTCAATCAATATTTATGGATTGATCTGTATTTTTATTACTGATACATGTGCTTAAACTGTTTAAAATACAATCTACTGT
This sequence comes from Podotricha telesiphe, assembly GCA_038994665.1. Classification (NCBI taxonomy): domain Eukaryota; kingdom Metazoa; phylum Arthropoda; class Insecta; order Lepidoptera; family Nymphalidae; genus Podotricha; species Podotricha telesiphe. Next base: position 557,371 of record JAOYRR010000103.1, read on the forward strand.
GGGATCCATGCCATATTAAAAGTAATCACTTTATTTATGGGCATATGTTATTAAGCTTCCGTGTAAAAACTTTTAAACAATATCATAATATGAACAATTGATTGCAAATTCTTTTGTATTATCAGTATAACATTGTGAAAACAATAATAGAATTCTAAAGAATTCTTATGAGAATATATCATTATATTCGTAAACGTATCTTAGTCAAATAAAGAAGAAATATTAACCAAGCAATAAGTAATAATCAATTTATTAAATACACTCTATTCTCTTATTAAATACTATTATCACGGTCACGTTTTTTCCCGCATAGTAGGATGGACTTAGAAAACCTAGTGTCACGATGCTTCTCTCGACACTTTCTACCCTAATTCGACACATTGCGAGTTAAGTGACTGCACTCAACGCTCAACGCGCTTTGCGTTACCAGAACGGAGAAATGTTAATGTTTTATATATAATTTAGTCCCTCAGTAAGTATTGAAATAATTATACGTATAACGCGTTTTTTATCGATATAATTTGACAAAGTGCGATGTTACACATAGAGTTGTTTTTATATTAAATGTGGACGACAAGTGAAAGGCGGAGCGATGGATGACTTTTTTTTTTTAATTACTCTACAAACTGTTGTAAAATTAGATGTTATAAGATATTAACTAAAACAGTTTAACAGTTTACTTAAAACATTTGAAAAACACTAAAAGTGAATTGAAATGTCAATAATGAACGTTATCCTTCACAAATATAGGTTTATTACAGATCATTTAATTCTTAAAAGGCAGAGGGTTTTTATACAGCAGTGCAAAACTACATTTTTATCACAACTTCTTATATGCTTGATACTTTTAAAGTACAGAATTATTTATGAGTTTAACATTATTTTTTTCGTTCCCACGCAAATATATACCTATTTATATATCTATATTTAATTATACAGTAGATTATAATATTTTTTTAAGTGTTATTCACACACTTAGGATTGAAATTCCCGCTGCGTTCAAATTTTTACACATTTTCTAAATAAAGATTATAACCTCCATTAAGACTAATTTCGTTAAGTACCTTATTTTACTTTATTGAACCCACCGTTATCGTGCTTATAGTCAGACGCTGTCCCACTGCGTAACGACGATCTATATGTATAAAATGTATCTATCTATATAGTATATAAAAATACACTGAGCTATTGTGCAGTATATTATTATTCAATACTTATGTGAACATCCAACTAATATTATAAATACGAAACTTACTATGTCTGTTTGTCTGTCTGTTTGTGACGTCATCACTTCCAAGCCACTGAACAGGTTTCATCAAATTTTAAATAGAGATACTTCAGGGTCTTGGGATGCTAATTTAGTTTCTTTTTTTATTTTTACCAGGAATTCAATTGTTCTACGAAAATGCCGCCGAAAATACGAAACAGCTGTAGTTTATGGGGGCAAAGCTGCTAGTAAGTATACTAATATGCATAGTGACTATATATATATATATATATATATTAAATATATCTCACAAGCTTATAAGCAACGTGCATAAATGTATAATTTCCCATAAATGGACCGTCGTATCGGTAAAGTAAAACGGCACACAATATGACAATATAGCACTCAATACGCATTCAAATGCCGTCGCCTTAACTTGGAAACCTAACAGGAAGTTCAATAGCGTATTTATTGTAAATTTTACTTATCATGGTACAATATCGCTGGTGTCATAGAAAAGTAAGGATAAGAGTGTTAAAAATGACTGTAAGTCTACTTTATTTTGGATGCAGAGTGTATCTAACCAACTTCGTTATCCATTTTCCATGAACCCACTTCTATTAAACCATTCGATAATATCACATTTAATATGTTTAAATAAATACAAATGATAAGTCTAAGTTTTTACATATACTTTTTATGAAAGTGTAATATTTAAAAATATTTATGAATATTTTAAGGTGCAGTCGGATTTGAACCAGCGCCTATTATAATACATCCAAGCGCTCTAGTCATTTAATCTATACGTTCTCAAGTTCTCAAGATCTCGAGTTGCATCGAAATTATAATATGCTTGTTACAACTTATAATTATTCTTAGCATTCATCCTTAGAAATATAATATTTGGATAGCAGAATTTTGTAAAAAATCTTCCTACAGAGATCATTTAGCTTCATCCTTTTGCCCGTGTATCATGACAGTAGTCAAGACACTCAGTTCTCTACTTTAAGCCCGAAATCAAGACATTGCGCGTTGAGTGACGGAACGCATTACCTCGCTTCGTCTTACCAGAGCCGTGAAATAAAAATAACTGTTATCCATCATTCATTCATCATTTCCCAGTGTTTTCATTAATAGATGTTACAAAACTAATAAGCTCCAACAAGCGTGCAAGAAACATATATTAAAATGGAAAATATATTAATAACAAAAACACTTAGCGCTTTAAAGTAGGCCGTGGTCAAAGTGAAAATGCTTGTCCGTGGTAGAATCCACCTGTGGCCACTGTACTGTAAGGTGATCGAAACGACCGGTTTTTTTTAATTTATTTTCAAATACCAAAATATACGCTATTAATCATTATTAAATTATTAATAAAGTTTTATTTAAATATATTTTACATACAGGTACAGACTTCCTTAGTATAATATGTTTTAAATATTATATTAATTTATATTGTATATATATTGTAATGTTAAACGTTATTAATAAGGCAACTGAAATATTTGAACTCTTTGAGGATTTACCTATCTATATATAGTTATGTCTTAGTGTTTATCCTAGTTGAGTAACAGGAAATAATAGTAATAATAAATTAAATTATGTTAACAAAAGGTACCGACCGTGTCCGTTAGTATTTAAATAAAATTAAATAATAAGGAAAAATCTATAACAAACAATGTTTAGCTAACATTTAAATGTAACGGATATGTTTTCGCTACAGCAAGCGACCACGGAAGAGCGGTGTTGAGATACAAGAGTGAAAATGCATTCTGGATATATGCGGAAAGCGGATCGATTCGCTTGAGCTAATCGTGGATTTTACATACGTACTGCATCTGGAAGTGGTAATTTAATAATTTTGTAGATAAAAAATATTTTTATTGTTAAATATTAATTATTTATTTAGGTTTAGTTTATATGTCTCACTTTAGATATATTTGTGTATTACATACAAAGATGCCTAATGCCATACAATAAACGTCGTGGAAAGAATAAAATAGCTATTGACAATTTGATGATTTGTAAAATTGAAAAAAAAATAATAATAATAAATAAAAAATATTTAATATGGAATATTAAATAACATACCTATTTACGAAATTAAATGAAAACCAAATCATAACACCCGCCATATAAAAACATTGTTGTACTTATCTTTTATATCTATGTTTTAAGATTATAGCTATTATTAAATACAAGATGCGAGTATCAACGTTGCGGAAGAACGGTCGGAATGAAATAGAAAATGAGGGAAATCTTTACGTCATGCGTATGTGCAACGCTAAAAAAGTAAATTCAATTAACATTTTACGATAGTTATGTTACGATTTGGATAAATTTATTCATACATACATATATTAAAAAATGAATCAGGGTTAACTAAATAAATAAAGTCTAGTGGCGCAGTGGGACATTATCTGACTGTAATCGTGATTGGTTGTGGGTTCAATTCCTACATGGTGGAATTCTTCGCTCTGGTGAACAAGACAAAGCGCGATGTCGAGTTCCGCCACTCAACACGCTGTATATTAAATTTAGGTGGAAAGTGAAGAACGGAGTGTCTTGATACTAAGTTCTATCTGACTACCCTGTTATGCATCATCATCACATTGCATATCACATTATTTTTTTATACTGACTAAAATTTAACTATAAATTTGAATGCTGCTTTGCTGACAATAAGTAGAAACATTTCATCAAATATCAAAGAGGAAAATTGAACTTATTCAAGAGCGTCAAATAAGCTTTTCTTATATATTTTTTATTATAACTTCACATGTAATCTTATAATTATTTATTTAAGCTGATGAAACAGCAAATGTTGTGTCCTAAATTTCGCTTAACAAAACAATAATAATACAGATACAAAACCTTTATTGATTATCTGACAAATTCAATCTTGACCAGATAATTGTCTATCGAAATAAGTTAAGTCCGTTACAAATCACTGACTACAAAGTCAAAATGTCACTAATAATAACTTAATATATGCAGGTTTTTTATTGTTTTAAACAAAGTAATATAATTTTCTATTGACAGATTAAACAAAAAAAAATAGCAACATAATATATTGATCTTAGTATATACGACCACATTAATCCTTTGCTAATCATAGAAATAGATTTATAATCTATAGACAATATTTACTGCTTTTAAATTGTTATGTACGTTGAAAAATATTACGGAATTATTTTCGTTATTTATTAAAAATGTCTATAATATATCAAAAAAAAATTGATGAGAGAAGATTGATAAAATGTATTTAATTATTTATTATATTGGTAGTTTTTACTTACTGTATAAATTATGTAAAAAATTGCGTATAACGTGTATATAATATTTGATTTTAAGTAATTGAACAGTCGCCATGATGGTCCAGTTGAAACAGTTTTAATTAAAAGTGATTTAGTAATTATCCGAAGAGATTATGTTTAAAATATACTAATGAGTATTTGGCTATTTTTACATCACGAGAAGAGAAGAAAATGTAGTACCCATTTTAATAAGTGCAGTGAAGTAGAAGTGAAGTCTGTCGAAGCGGCCAGTAGTTTCCTACTGTCCAAAACCCATCTGTCTGTTGAAATAGTAATAGTAATAATATCCATAAATGTGTATTATAAATTTTATTTTACCATAAATTTTATAACAATATACTAATGAAGTAATTTCTGTTCTGAAATCAATACATAGTGGAAATTTTTTAATTACAACAAACCTAAGTAGGTTGACGGTCTCAAATATCCACCTACATCGTATGCACCTTGCTCAAGTAGCAACGACAAGTGTAGTTGCAATCGCTCCAGTTTTGAGTTACATAAGAAGGCTTATCCGATATCATTGCCTAAGGCCTAGGACTGCGCCGAAACTGAGGCAATACTTAAAGGATCATTATCTTTGTATGTTACAAAATGTAGAGTTATTAATTTAAAATTACAAAATAAAATTGTTATTTTAATTATATGTTTATAATTGTCTATTTGCTATGCGAGGAACTGCGTGAAGCTGCTGCAAATTTATATCGTTCCTAAATTAAACATGTACATCAGTGCAATGTAAACAATCCTAACGAAGACTCTACAAAAATATAATTTCTACTAAACCCACTAGCATATCATCTAATTAATTTTTAAAACTCATTATAACCTGTCATATATCATTTATCAAGTCTTATATTTTATATATTTATTAATATATAACTAGCTTATCTGTGACAAAAAAACTGACGACCTGTATATCTTATTCACATCGCACGTGACATTTTTTGTAAGATAATTCTATCGATAATGTCATTAGTATTTTGAAATATAGACAGACCAAAAAAAAGGAAACATTAATTTATTATTCCATTCTCTTATTGTAGACTAATTTGAAAATACGTATAATAAAACAAAAGATCCAGCAAATTATTTGAAGAATTGTTTAAGGTTTAATTGTTAATTGTTTTATTGTTTATCTACAATATAAATCATAATTTTATAATCTTCTCCATACTTTTTTACCCATATTGTATGTACTTTTTTTAATTTCGTATAGTACGATGATCATATAAAGAAATGCACTGCGTTTTTATATAACACATTCAAGTGGTCTAGGCGAATGAAATTCAAATGTAACGTATCATTTTTAAGAAATAAGACGACGTCAAAACCATTACAAAAAATAATCATGTGGGTAAAAGAAGAAATATAATACATTATTATGTCATATTTAAAAGTATTTATTGCTCTTAATGTATTTTTTTTTTAAATATTAACCCTTTTAAAAATTTTCCTTTGTGTTTTTACTTTTAATTTTTTATTTTTCACTCAATTATTATGATGTATGTCAGCCTGAGAAGAAACTTAAATGTATTTTTTGTATTAGCTGTATGTATTGTATATGCTGTATGCTTTGATAATTTTCATTAAAAAAAAATTCTAAATTTATATAACTTTATTTACTTGTTTAAACAAAAATAGAATTGTAAAATTGCTCTTTGTCTTAATTAACAAATTAAACGGTAACATTACTAAGAATATGTCACAAAATCTTCTTTTGATATTTCGACTTAGAGCAAGACCGTGTAAAACTTGTTTCAAAAGCAATTGCATTAGAAACACCAATAACAAGTTCACTTAATTAATTTACAAATAAATCATGACAGGTACAATAATAATAAATTAAGCACTAATAAAATGTAGGTTAAGCTCAGTTCGTGGTCTAATTGTGCAGATTTTATATATTAAAAAAATGTGAGAACCACGTAATTTGGTATGACAAGATTTATTATACGACCGCCATTAGTAATACTTATGTGTCTTAATTTTTAATAGTTCCTTGAAAATATTTTGAATTTTGTCCCTTTCTTATAGAATTTTGAATGTTTATTTTTGTTAAACTTATATTTTGTTTTTCGTTTGATGCATTTTTAAGGGTACTGTGCATGACATATATTTAAAATGTTACTGAACTTAACACAAAATGTCTATGCGTAGGCGTATTAAGAATAACTGCATGTAATGTAGGAGAGCTACTTTTTTCGAAAAAAAAACAGAACCTTGGACTTAACCTTATCCTTAGGATATATCGTTTAATTTTAATAATAATATATAAAACACACGTCCTTAGTATGAAAAATGAAATTGAATGTTAAAACCTTTGCGTATCGTCGGCAAGTACGCTTAAAATATTGTTTAAAATATCAATGTAAAATTGAATGTTAAAATATGTACGTACCAGAGCTACGAAATACGATCAGAGTTAATAAAAAGGTCAAACTACTTACCTTACCTGCTTACTTCGGTAATAAAAAAATCTTCATTTACTTATATATTAGTATCAATTAGTTATTTATAGAATTTCGTTATGAAACTTATTTATCGATGTCATATTATCCTCAATTACGTATTTTAAAATATTAAAGTGCCACACTAATGACATGTGATTTGGCGCAAAATCATTAAGCATATTTATAAAACAATAAATTTATTAGATCGATGTTGCAATGGGTAATGTATTGAAACATGTTTAGAAGCTCTATTACAAGTACATCCGTTGCTGTGTAAAATAAGCTTTCCCTTAGCAACGTGTATGTCCCTTAATACAGACGTGTTTGTCAAACACATGGTAGCGTATGCAAATATATTACATAAAATTTATTAAATAAAATATATTTCAGGACTTTTATTTCTTTTTTATACAAGCTTTAACTATGCCAAATTTCGTACTTTTGGCCACATTGTTTTCGTAAAAAATAGTCCAATATTTTTCCTTCTGGATTAACATAATCATTTATTATCTTCACGCATTTTTTGCTACTGCCTACTAAACTTAGAAAGAACGCAGTGTCAAGACACTGAGGCTCAAAATTTACGCGCATTTTGAGACAGGTTGGTTTCGAAAATTATTACGTTAGCATTACGTCCGGAAAAACGATTTTTATTTATATTAATTTATTAGCTTTATATACACACTTTCAATTATGTGAATGAGACTAGTATAAATTTGTATAAAAACATCTTTATTATTTTTTAAAATAACTCAACTAATAAAGTAATCAACACTCCTATCTTCTAAGTAAAAACATAAATTAATTATTTTCCGATATTAAATTAAGACGCGTATTAATTAGTGCTTAACTATTTATATTGCTTTTCACATATGTATATGGCGCCTACTTATATGGCGCTACTTTTTTTGATAATAATTATTGTCTTGGCCATAGTCAAGTATTCAATAAAGAATTCTATATATTTTATATGTATGGAATTTATTCTTCTATATATGGAGAAAATATTTTTTTTACAATTTCAAGCTTTTTCCCGTGCAACAGGGTAGTAGGAGAGAGTAAGAACGGAGTATTTTGGAATCCGTTCTAAGCTTTTCGCCTAAATTCGAGACATTTCGTGACCAGTGGTGGACTCAACATGGCTGTTTGGACCAGGGCGGAGAAATGTAAATAATTTGAATATTCATACGAATGAGAATCGAACCCACTGCCAATGCGACATAATAAATTAAAAAATAATTTAGTTTAATAAAATTCGATGCTTAAATACTTTTAATTATCTTACTGCTGGAATACAATTCTTCCATTATATATAACAACGAAACGTTACCTGTAACAAAAAAAAAACATTTATTAAAAAAATATATCAATACCATATCTAGTAAAAGTGTTGCAGTAAGGTTTTATCTGGAACATTGCGAGCAAGTTTCACTTTTTGTTGAGGTCAAGAGCGGTGATTATAAATTGAAACTACAATAAATATCGAGTTTACTTGGCTTTATTAAAATATATTTTTAATAAGTGTAGGCACTTACACCTTCACGCTTTTTCCCGCATAGCGTGGTAGGGCAGAGAGAACTAAATGTCAAGATACTCCGTTCTCCACTTTCCACCCGAATCTGTGAATTTGCGTGTTGAGTTGCGCAACTCAACGCCACGGTTTGACTTGTCACCAGAGCGGAGTAATGAAAATAATTTCCCGGAGGGAAATCGAACCAACAACCATCGCGTATACGGTCAGTAACTGAGGCACTGCGCCACTATGACTACATTTATAATATATAGTTATTCGTTTTTACTTGTTTATGAGGCATAATGATTTTGTATCCAATAAGTTTGGCTGTAATCGTATATCGATAGATACATTTAATATTTATTGACATTCAATTTCTTGCGCACCACAAATATCTTTATAGTGTATTATTTAAATAGTAAGACTGTTTACTCTTTTTTAATTCGGTTTGTTTTTTTAATATCTCTTATTACACAATTCTATTTTATTGTATTGGTTTTTATTTCATTCTTATAATAAATAGTATTTGTTTTTCCTTTCAATAGTTCCATTACTATAAAAATCTAACGTTTTTTTTGATAGCGGATTGTTTCAATAGTTAAAAAAGTATTAAACCGATCTCCGCCAATTCGATCACGTTACCGATTTAGATGTAACAACTGTAAGTGACCCATAGTTACATAACGAATGGACTACTTTTAATTCGACAAGTACAATTTGACATCGATTTCGTTAAAAGATTATTATTAATTATTTATATTATTTTGGCCTGGTTTACGTTGGTTTTAACTTTTGCAGCCCATCAGTTTTATTTTTATGGAATATATATGTATATTTATAAGATATGATATATTATGCAGTATCTTCAATGTAATGGCATAAAGCTACAAGGGATAAAGCTCTCCGTTTTCCGTCTATAACATAAACACAAAATAAGGCCGCACTGGGCTTATCTAGATTGTGACATCGCTTATAAACTACATATAAACATTCATGACCATTAGAGCTCATCGTGGCGCAGTAGGACAGCTCCCCACCTTACTGATTATATTTTAATTATTTTCTTTACTCTGCTCTGGTGATAAAACAAAGGGCGGCGTTGATTTCCGCCACTTAACGCGCAATATTTCGAATTCTGGTGGAAAGTAAAAAACGGAGGGCCTCGACACTAGGTCCCTCTCAGACTACCCTGTTATGTGGGACCAAGCATGAAGCTGCAAAAAAAATCATTTTACTGAACCCATACCTAAAACGATTTCAATAGTAATTATAAGTACTTATCTACTAAAAATCTTATCAATTACAATAAAAAGACGGTTGTTTTATCTATATAATTGCAATTTTCTAAGTCAATAATGACACTCTTGTTCATATTACTTTAGTTAAAATTGCGTAATGTGAAAGCGATTTAGTACAGTTACAGTTCTATTGTAATATTAGAAAATAATTACTCTGTCGTAATTCAATGGTCAATGGAAGTCAAACAAGGAAGTGCAAGTTAAACGTCTATAGAAATCTATAAGAATAGTGAATAAATGGTTTTGGAGAAAATCTCTTGATAGAAGCTTTTAATATTATTTAATACGTGTTTAATGTGATAAATGTACATATATTAAATAGTAATAATTACAACTTTGTATCGATCGTAAATTAAGCGATCAGTAGCTTCAATATACGATGTTATGAAAATAATTATATTGTATTTTAAAATGAATGCATTATATAAAATTTATTGAAAAGATATAAACGTATTAATGACTTATTTCGTAAAAACAAATTTCGTTGGCAATGACATTTAGACGAATGAATTCTTGCTTTACATATGTGCAAATGGTTAGATTTTTTACCGTTTTATTTAGATTTATTCATATATGTATAACAAAGATAAGGGTCACGGGTAAATGTGACTTATAGAAGCATGAATCTTTTAGTTTTCAGTAACTATAAAAGAACCAACATTACTTTTATGAACACAATATATATTTAAGTATATGTTTTCGCAACGCTCGTGCAGCCTCTGCGTAACTTATTGGCTAACTTTAATTCATAATACAGTAGCGGCCCTAAAAAACAGTTCGTATCAGTAATTATAATTCCAATTTTAATTATACCTACCGCTAATTCCGTTATTATTTAATTTTAATTTCAAATATTGTTTACTTAATACTTAATTGAAGGCTTATTTCTCGTTGTAATGTTTACATAATAATTAAAATCTTCCTATCAAAAAATATATATTGTATTTTTTTAGTTTTAATAGTCATTAGTGTTTATTACCTATACACAAGAAGGAAGTCCAGTTTAAAAATAACGAAATGGTCTTAGGCTGCCAAAATGATTGTCTTATATAATCTGTTTTCACTAACATGACACATCTGTCATTTCAAGATGGCTGAACAAAAGCATCTGGCGGGAAGAACGAGAAATTAATACCTTAATTAATCAAGTTCTCATTTGATTACATGAGCGGATGTGAAGGTTTTGGACTTATAACAATGGATTATTATTATGTGAGTAGCGTATATACTGTCTAATTACATACATATACACTAATATACATTCCTTAAAATAACATATGGTAATGTTTATTAAATTAAATGTCTATCTATATATGTATGTATATATAGATAGACATTTAATTAAAAAACGAAAGTAATTGGGAGGAAGTTAGTTTATAGTTAGTAGACATCCGCTAAGAACAAATTTTGGACAGGGCCGGAATAAGAAGAGCCAGGAGAGAAGGGCTCTTGCAGGTTTGTATATTGTATACAGGTTGTCTTTCATTTTTAACTTCAAACTTCAAATTAGCAGAGAGATCTCCATTACATTAAAAATAAAACGATTTCAAAACTGAACTAAACAATTAACGCATACCGTACACACACGCTATAGCCTTTTTCTACTTTTTAATTATATTAATTTTATTCGCAAGTTCAAATAAATCACGTACATAAGGCAGCGTTGTAGCGTAACAACAGTAATAGGTAGTTCCACTAAACAAATCAATGCCGTCAAAGTGTGCTATAACTACTGATGATTATTACTGCATATTATTCAACTGTAGGCTGGAAGGAAACTCAATTATGCACATAGAAACTGCTAGATTGATTTGCTTGCCTTGCCGGCATCCTGATTTCCATGATTATAATTGATTACTTATCATATTTTATTAATTTTACACATTAATATTCTGTAGATTTAGTTATTACGTTCAGCTTTAACTTCTTTCCCACATAACAGGGTAGTTAAATCTAGTGTCAAGACACTCCCGTTCTCTCGTGGTAGGTGGGGTACGATTCCCATACGGTGGAATGATCATATTTTAATTTCTTTGCTCTGGTGAATACGACAAAGCACAGTATTGAGTTCCGCCATAGAGTGGATACTTAAGTTTTAACAAAAATGTGTAAATAAGTAAATACAACAAAATTATAGTTTGACGGTAGCTGGATTTCAACCTGGAACTTCGAATTTCTCTAAGTCGATTAGCCAATATGTTCTTGTCAAGCCACGTCGTAACATAAGAAATTTTATCACATACCTGTTTAAATGCGACCAAAATACGTAATAATATATTTTATGGTGTTTCGAAAAACCCTTTTATGAGGGCATTAATGCACTAAACCTAAAAATATCACATTATATTCAAGGTCCCATCGAAATGGAAAGCAATGGAACGAAACCACTTTCGATGACTCTCATTTATTCCGAATAAATACACATAGCGGCTTAAAAGCGATCTCGTCAAACTGGATATCAACATTTAAAAAAAATATATTTGTTTACGAAATTCTGCAAAATTTTGTGTAAATGGTTGCGAATACAAGATTGATTGACGTTATATGTTTTACAAAAACCTCAAATGATAAGGCCGTACGACAATTATTGTAATATTTTATTTCTTAATTTTAATTGATTATTATATAATAATAACTCAAGGCCTATTAATAAGGCCCTCACTCCTTGTGCTTCTACCCCCTTTATTATTGAAGAATAGAATTAAGATTTCTGCAATTTAAGTTCATAGATTTCTTCAATATAAGTTCATAGTAATTTATAGAAAGCATATAATTAAGATTAGCTGTTCTTCATTAACTTTATATAATTAAATATTCGTTGCTTGAGGTTACTAATGACGTCACTAATAAAAATGAAAAAAAACAGATGATAATGTCTTGTTAATAAATATGTCTTCTTGGCAGTTGAGAAAGTTCCGGTTAGACGTGACAGTTTAGGATTTAAATCATGGACGTTATAGTTGAGGATTTAAATCATAAATCGAGGGTTTAAATCACTACATCAATGATTTCAATCAATGATTATACTTAAATAACTTTAAAATTTCTGTTATGTTTAAGCAAAATATGCGATGCGTTATTGCTTAATGAAAAACGAAGAACACATCTTACTAAAAAAAAAATTCTGGATCAAGTGTGAAGATAAAAAACAGAATAAACAACCCTAAATATATTATGCCTTAATATACTTCTAACACGAACTTTATTTTCAATTCTCGACGCAAGTCAATGAAATCAATTTAAATCTTTTTGTAGTTCCATTTCAATAAAACCTTTTTAAAGGATCGCTATATCAAATAATACTGAAGGTTTTATGGATTCCATTAATATTAACGCTAAATTTACAGTTGATTAAACTTTGACACTGGCTAAACTGTCATTTTGTATTTAATACACAACAGTAGGTCTGAGATCAGTTGTTAAAAATCTAGAGAACTAGTTAATAATATTTTATGTTAGCATGACGAGCAAACGTGTATTTCATTATTACCAAGAAACTGTCGTGATTGATGGATTAAAATTCCAATACTCTATCAAAGTAAATACTTACCATATTGCAATCTCAAACAATAAAATAATATTTTTTCTGTATGGTTTCTTTCACTAAAGACGAATCTATTGTTACTGTTATTCAAACGTCTGTGAATTATATTTTTGTCAAAACGCTAACATACTCGAAGATAAAAAATAATACATATGTAGATTATACAGATATAAAACAAAAATCTAATATTTAAAATATTTTTTTTTTATACACGAATTTACCTACTTCAGCTGCAAAGCGTATACTTTTTGTGTAAAAACTGATTGAAACTAACAATAATTCAATCATCTAATAATCGAATATCTAAGTTAATGTATATACGAGTACGTGCGTGCCTCCGCTATAATTGTTCATTCAATGAGAATGCAGAATGCTTCCGAACATTTTAATGATGGATATCTGATATTATTACTATTGTTAGTACAAAAAATGAAACTAAAAATACGAATATGTTAAAAAGAGAACAAAGTAACTTTCTTTGAAACGAATGTAAAAAAACTTCTGCGTAAAACAATGTAATCTCGTGTCATCATTTAAAAATCTAAGATAGAAGCCAAATTTGTTTTTTACATAACTGACAAGATTTTATTTTTTAGATTAGTAATTTATAGTCAATATTGTTATTATTACTTTTTCTTCAGCTTCGCTTCTTTCTTTTTTTCCACATAGCAGGCTAGGCAGAGAGCACATTCAGTGCTCCACTTTTTGCCCCAATCTGAGACGTTGCGTATTGAGCGGCGGAACTCAACGCCGCGCTTTTTCTGGCCACCAGAGCGAAGACGTGAAAATAATTGAATTACAAACATTTTCACGAGTGGGAGGGAATAGAACAACCGTCACATACGAAATAGTCAAAATAGTTGTTACCGAAAGGCCAATCATTTAAAAAGATCAAATCACTTATTTTTCTAATTATATAAAGTATCTTCTGTAATTCTTTAGCTAATTTATAGTGCAGGTGTGCGATATTTACGGAAGCTATACATGTGCATATGCGTGCACATCGCATGCTTCTCAAACACGCAATTCTAAGTGAATGTACCGAGTTTAACTATTAGCGATACACATATATTGATAAAAAAGTCTTTGTCAAATTAATAGTGTAATAAAAATTCTATTAAAATTGTCGCCGTCTGTTGACCGTCGTAGCGCAGCGCGACGACAATTAACTGTAAACGCGATTGGTCGTGGGCTCCGTCCTCACTCGGGGTAATGTTTATATTTAAATTATTTAAATTTCTCCGCTATGGTAAGATAGCGCGGCGTTTAGTTCCATTGAATAAATAAGACAACATGTACATATGCATACATATTGATAAAAACAAACTAAAGTGATTTTTTATCATTAAAAAATTCTTTGGCCATGTATAAACGTCAATTACGTTTTTAAACACAACTCGTTCTGATTACTAATCTACTGAATTTAAACACATTACTAATTTATGTGTTTGTATTCAAATTCTAAATAAGTCCGAGTACTCAAATTTATTTAGGTTTTTCATTTAGCACTGACATAAGTTAAAAGGGATGGGGTAAATAACCTTAGGATGGGTTTTTACCTGCGTCCTAATTTAACCCTTAGCTCAGTTCGTTTGTGACATTGTACGAGTATGTATGTATGTGATATCATACTTTTAAATGAAATGTAACGTGTGATATTAAGAGTTAATACTAAATATTCAGATGCCAAGTAAAATTATCCTTATATATATAGCTACTACTTAGTAAAAATTATCTATAGAAACATATTTTTGTTAGTATTCAATAATCTTCAGAAGATAAACGATAAACACTTAGTGGGAAGTATGCCCGCGTGATTTGGCAATTTATAATATCCTTAAAATATACATTTGCGTGACATTTTATTTAAATACACTTAAGTAATAATAATATTTGCTTATATTCATCTTCAACTTTGTTTACCTTTTATTCGCACAGAGTATTTTCGCAATTTACATATAAATATATATACGAATACTCAATCTAAAATATAAGATTTCATTGTGATGGTCTACATTTAAATGCACCCTTATTTCTTACAAAAACAAAGGTCCAATTAAGTTTGAAGTATGACTTAGCTCTCATGCATTGTAGCTTATTTCCCGCGCTAAGGAAGAGGCAATAATTATAGCATAATCTGTTTTACCGATGACTGCCGGAAGGAAAACAATGCAATATTTTCTCGCCTTCTATGAAATTTCCGTATTTTAATAAATAGCTAAATTTTTTTACGTTTTTTTACATAATATTAAGGAAAGTTTTAAGTAATATTAAACATCGTTACTTTAATTGTAAAGAATATTATATACATATTTAGCCAATACTTGTTTGCTGAATCAAGTTTTTTCAATGTAATAACATGAATCCTAATTATATAACTTAGTATGTAACTTTTGTTTGTTTTACATAATCGTAATGTTAATTGATGATCATTAACGATTTCTAAAAGAATATAACATTTTTAATGGCTACTTGATTTTGCAAAACTTTTGAGTTAAAGCAATAATACAGTTTGTATATTTGTCGCGTGTCTTTTTTGAAATATACCTACTTATCTTCAAAATATCCATATTAATAAAGTTTGTCAAAAAAATTATTTGTATGACTGTTTTATAGTACTACCGAACCACGATCCGATCTCGGCTTCACCCGCGTAAACTATAGCTGTTCTATTCGTATTTTTAGTAGCCTATTCGTAAAACAATTATTTTCCTGAAAAAACTAAATTAACTATGTTCATCCCAAGGCCCTCATGTATCTTTATATAATTTTTTATCACAATCAATTTCGTGGTTTGGCCGTTGGAAGCTGGAAATTTTGGTGGAATTTCCCGAAATTCCTTCGGTGGCGGAAAAATACGGAATATTTCGTTTCACAGTCAAAGCGGCATCACTGAATGTGTGTACTTGGAAAAAGAATACGAGTGGTAAATGGAAATAGCATTGCATTAAATTCACACGAAGAAAGTTGCGGGCGACAATTAGTAATACATAAAACATTAATCGCCACTTTTAGTCTGTTTTCATTTCCAATGTATTTTATATGACAAACTACAATTACTTAGAGGAACTTAACGCTGTATTTTGCTTGCGCAAAGATTATTATTAATAACTACTCTTTTATTATTGAAATGTATACATTTAGTTTTAGTTGCTCATATAATAATAAGGTACATAAAAAAATGGAACATTTAAATTATTATCTGCAATATTTACAATTAAATGTTTTGAAATAATAAACAATCTTAATTAGCATACTATTTAACGGTGTTGAGTTCATGACATTTTAATGTACCAACGAATCTGCCGCGAATACTTTAACCGTATAATTAACGGCTGTTGCCGAAATTACAAAACATCTATCAAGTCACTGAAGTGTTGTGTACCATAATAAATAATAGACGATAAAAAATATGGAAACACTTTGCTATCTATTAGGAGAACGGCGTATCTAAACTCTAGATTTTGTTTGTCAACCCTAACGAATGAAAAAAATGTGTGAAGCTAAAAAATATATATATATTAATATCGAAATCCAAAAGGAGATATTTTATGATTAATCAGATTATGGTATAATTGGACGCGACGAGATAGGAATGTTTACTTAAAGAGACTGGAGCTCTTGGACAAATACCAAGAAACACAAGTTCAAAATATTTAACGTTCACTTTTTTATACTAAATTTTAATTTCCATACATTAACCTTAATTCCAGAACAAAACTTATAATTATAATAAAAAATATATTTTACATCATATATGTTTTATAATATCTGATAATTGTGCTTTATTTACTTATCTGCATAACACAGTAGCAGGATACATTAAATTCTACTTCCTTTTACTTAAATTTATATTGATAATTTTATTACCAATATTGCAGGTATTTATGGTGATTACGATTTATAGTTACGGTTAATAAATTCGATAACGTTCCAATAATCGACAATTACTTAAAAATCACATATTTGTTCTATCAAAGGCAAAAGTCACCGGTTATAGCTTAAAACATACCTTTTATAAATCCTTAGAAACTCGTGATAAATAAACAACATTTAAGGTTAGGTTACACGTTCTATAGACGTCTTGCAAGTACTGCGAAGGCCTCACTCATTAGCTCCTCGTTTGACATGAGCCATAGGGCCATCTTCGTACTATGTGCTTAATTAAATTAATTATATATAGATCTGAGTTGAATATAATGTATCTATATGGGGTCTACAAAAAAAGTTTAAATATAATATTACCTATTTTAGGCAAACACTTGTTCACCATAATTGTATTTAAATAAGCTACAGTAAATACAATTCAAGACCAGGATGTGCTTATTTGGCTTGTTATTTATCTTAAAACCTATTAATTATACGTACTGATGACATAACGACAGAGAGCAAACATTTTTAGTTTAAAGTGCCTACGAATTAGTATTGAAGAATTTTTCAAGCTGTTAAGGAAAAATAAAAAAATATATATAACTATTCCATGGTCGTATGTACAAAATCACACTCGTAGAAATGTGTATTTAAAATTTAGACGAAACAGCCACTTAATAGGTGTTCTGTTTAGGTGATAAATTAACAGTACAAAAAGAAGAGTGGAGTCACTACTAAGTTCTGGGATGCAAAAAGAATATAAAACATGCATCTAACAAATCCTTCGGTTTACACTTAAACGTATTTTTTTAGGAAACGTGTAAAAAATTTACATTCGCAGGTTCGAATCCCGCTGCGTTCAAATTTTTATACGTTTT
This sequence comes from Podotricha telesiphe, assembly GCA_038994665.1. Classification (NCBI taxonomy): domain Eukaryota; kingdom Metazoa; phylum Arthropoda; class Insecta; order Lepidoptera; family Nymphalidae; genus Podotricha; species Podotricha telesiphe. Next base: position 575,451 of record JAOYRR010000103.1, read on the forward strand.
CTAAAAAATGTTTTTCAATTTCCAAGTGCGTGAATAACTGTTTTAAAATATGTTTTTAATGTCTTTTCATATTATACAAAACTGATCGCTGTCTGTACATCTAAGATACTCATATATAAGAAAAATATTATTGTGGGCATTTATCACTGTATAGATAGAACCCACAGTAATCTCAAGTTTGTGATTTAAGTAGGAGCGAGTGCGGGAGAAAAAACAAAACAGTTAGTTATAGACGCGTAGTTTACGCAAGCGAAGCTGCAAGCGAGTGCCTAATTTCCTAATATAAAGGGATTAATATTGAATACACACATACAATCGTACCTACTATACAAAGGTTGGTAATACCTACATATAATAAATAGTAATAAAAATAATAATAAATAGTAATATAATATAAAGGTACGTATACCTACATATTTCTAAGATAAAATCTTTTATTTCTCATTAAGTTCTTTAAGATCCACTTCTTCTCATTAAGATCCACTAAATTGAGGGATTATATTTAAAATATTTTAATTTCTCCTCTCTGATCAAACGACGTTCTGCCCTTCATCCCGGCGATGAGTTCCGCCACTCAACACGCAATGTCTTGATTTCGGGCGGAAAGTGCAAAACGGAGTGTCTTGTCACTAAGTTTTCTCTAACTACCCTGATATGCGGGAAAAGTATGCAGCTGCTTTTTTTAATGGCTATCAGTTTCTTTAAAAATCTATTATGTTTCTATAATAACAGTATAAACATAGAAGCCCTTTCTATTATAGTGAATTTATCTTTATATATGTATACACGTTCGAAGCACCATAATTAAAGAACTGAACTAAATATGTAAATATAAAAATAAATGCCTATTTCTCATGGTAACGCCATAACTTGAGACCTAGGCGACCTATTTCATCTCTAATACTTAGTAAATATTTCTTATACTTAGTAAAAGGTTTATATGGAAAAAAAGCTTAATAAATATAATGCTTCGCTAAATATAATGACGTTTCTTAATGTCGCATTGATTTTGTCCATAGCTAGGATAGAACGTTGTCTGTCGGGACAGCTAGCATATTATATTTGTTGCTTTTAGAAAATATTTCATTATTTATAACACCTCTTTATCGAATAAATACCTGAAGCTGAACTTGTCTCGTAAATTTCCCAACTGCTAAGTGCCATAAAACATTTTTTTATAACTTACAAGGTATTATCACGTTATATAAGTTAGATCTAAATGATATAATAAAAAATGTTTTTATTATGTTTATGGCCCTTTAAAGTAGAACATTATGAGATTCAAACCTGTGCTACTCTTGTAATACTTTCGGACTTACGAGAAACTAAAATACATATGTTTTTTATTTAATTATTATACACATAGTAATTAGGTATTTCTAACATCATGTAAAGTTTACATGAAATTAATAGATTAATAGCTATTTGTATGATGATGTATAGTTTTCTGTATTATTTAACTAAAAACGATAACTAAAGGAATAATAATAAATATTAAAGGAAAAATATGAAATGACTTGAGTATTCAAGTAATCATATATTCTCAGAATTATTGTTTCATGTGTCATAGCCACTAAAACATCAAAACGAATATAACTACGATTTGTGAATTATAAAATAAAACAAGTATGTAAGGTCAGAAAAATATTATGAAAAAACAGTTTTTAGTCCTCTTTTTATTAGAACATTAATATGTTACTTAATAACTTTAATAAATTTTTACTTATGTTTTAGTAACTATTGCTTTACGTACATATAACTTTTACAATTAAGTAATTTTCTACTTTAGTTTTTACGTTTTAGGGCCAAATTTTAAATATTTACAATGTAGATATTTCATATGTTTCATTATACAAAATACAATGTCTGTTATAGTAACTTGCATATAGTTATCCTTTAAAATAAAAATAATTATGTCGTTATTAAAAAAAAAAAAGGAAAAAATAACTATATATTTATCTGTGAACAGTACCAAACGACAACAAACAGAGTTCGTTGATGATATCACAGAAGTAGTTAGCACTTACACAACCTTGGCCCCTGGATAATCAATAGCCCTGACTCTATGCCTACTGGCAGAAATACTCGCATGAATCGATTATATAATTATAATATAATTATAATATAATATATTTGTTTTTCTTTTAATACATTTTTATTAAATTAAATAGATTATTGAAAATATGTTCAAAAATAAATATGATTTTACTTATAAATTGGAATATCTACACACTAAATAAATGTAACAAATTTAAGTACAACTAAAAATCGCAGTAAATTTTCATGTTACTGATCTATTTTAATTTAAATTAAATGTTATATACTTATGCAAATTTTCGAAAACATAGAGTAATAACCATTTCGTAAACGTATAATAAATAAATGAAGAAATAAAATACCGCGAGGATACAAATCGTCAAAGGACACTGACTCTATATTACCGTTACACACAACACATTAATATCGTTTTTGTAGCCGTTAAGTTAGGTTAGGCTTTGCTTTATATTGGCAATGTGAAATTTATTTTGTAAATTTTAAATGAGAATATTTTATTTTCTGTTTTGCATATCAACCAGGAAAATAATCAACTATTTAAACACTTTTAAAATGTATAATAATTTTAACGTAGCGAGACTCGAACCCACGCCTTTTGGAAACCATCCATACACTCTGACGGCTAAGTTACGTTCTATCCAGCTACTTTGAATTTCTTATACACTTGTTACACGGATAAATTAGAACGTAAGGCTTAGCAGTCGTAGCGCTTGAACAGTTTTCAAATTTTCCGGTTCGAGCCCGCTACGTTCAAGTTTTTAAACATTTTCTAAAAACAATTTTAAAATCTTCTAATTATTTATTATAATATTACGCTTCAACAGAAACATGTTCTATATTTAAACTGATATAATGATATAATATAATGATACATATAAAGAGCTATATTAAATATACAAGAGCTTCAAGTAATTTTATAATCATTGCGAACACTTTGCGTACACACGAAAAATTGACACATTTCCCATCATATAGACGATAATGTGTTTACGTAACAACTTAATAACGTCGCGTCGCAAAGTAATCGCAAAATGAATTTCACTATTAACCTTTGCTTGGGAAAATGGCTTAGCACATTGAAGAAGTTTCAAAACAAATTCATACTACAATGACTGTATAAACCTTTATACGTGAGAACTTTGAACATCCGACGCATAGTGCCTTCCTGGACGCATTGTGTATTACCTAAAATGAAAAAAAAAACAATAATTAGACAATGAATCGTAAAAAATTTTTATAATAAAACCTATTTTATGGTCGGTATGATCTTATTTCTACTGTTATGGAACGAACATATTATGGAAGAAGGAACAAAGCTTCGTTTTATGTAATATTTTATACTTTTAACCTCAATTTATGTATTTTAATTAGACTTATGTAATGTTATATTGTCACATAAAATAACATAACTTACATATATTTTATATATATTACATATAAAATAAGTATTTTTTCTTATGTAATATATATAAAAATGAAATGATTTGCTATTTTTGATCAGGTCCATAATAATAAAGAAATTGCAAGGTATATGGTAAATAAACTATTTTATTTTCCCATACGAGCTGTTCAGACTGCGTTCGGAAATTTAATATTAAGCAAGGAAAATAGCTTAGACTATGCAATGTTAAAAGACCTGGCATAAGTAAAATTCGGATTTTTCGATATGATTCGGAAAGTACCATAAATATATACATATTTATGGATTAAATAATTTGGCCGGAATTACGTATGAACGTAAAGTTTGAATGTAAATTTCTCAACGCGCTATAAATATTTGACAACAAATATGTCATTTATTTTCAAAAATCTGTAACATTAAGGGAAATGACACCGGTTCCCGGGATAGTTATCAGTTAATAAAATGTTGTGCTTATGCATTTCTTTGTACCTTGCGTATTTTTTTTTAATGTTCTAATTAATGTTTATTGAATTTTGATAGATTATTTAATTATGAGGCGGTACGATGTTCGCCGACTCAGCTAGTAATTAATAAAAAAAAACATTTCTGTAACAAATGAAAATAAATAGCACAAATTCATTTGATGACGCTGACACTTTTATAATATTATACATATTCAAAATTACACTTTACTTCACTTTAAACCAATCATCTCAAAACCGCAATCGCCAACCACAGTTTCGTGGGAATGCCACTAAACAAATATTGTGGGTAAATTATGTGTATGACAAACGATTTGATTTAATTTTCAACAGCTTTATACGTGTGTGCAAGATTTCAATTTTGAATCCTATAGCATTACGTCTCCACTTTTGGTGTGTTGAGTGGCGGAACAGGCACATTTTGAAATGAAACTATTTTTAACCGGATTAATCGTGTATATTATTGGTATTCGAAAATACATTTTAGACACCCGACGTTTCGAACACTTTACAATAGTCCGTGGTCACAGCTAGACAGAGGTGACATTTATCTGTCATTGGATACAATTATTATATCAAACTACCGCCAACGATTTCTTAGTTGGCTCGCGCACTACCCAGGATTCTTACAGAATGAGCTGACTGTATCTTGCTCTCTGGTGTAATAGGAGAGAAGTTTTCAATATTGGGTCCCAGGTAGTAGAAAAGGTGTAAGCGCAAAAATCAAACATCTTATTATGAAAGCCACACTTAGTGTTACCAGAGCGAAGTAGGAATCGAACTCACAATCAATCGCGTTTACAGTCAGCAGCTGTCCCACTGCGCCACGACAGCGTCTTACATATTTAACATGTATTAAATAAATATATACAATACAACTGTTTAATTCAAAGTATAATACACTAAAAAGGACTTTATTTATAGAAAACCAACCAAATTAGTTGCAAATTGTTCAAATCAATAGACTAACTGTACTGAATTTACCAGCCAATTCGCAAATCTACGTTGAGAGTTGAGAAGATCGCAACATCGTGAGATCGCAAAACAAAAGAGTCCGTATGGCAACGTCTAATTGATTACTCACTTTCTGTGGAGCACTTTTTATGCAATGCTATGTGTATACATATGTTCAATTTCAGAAAAATGTACCGCACTGCATTTTATGAGGCTTATATAAATCTAGATGCTTAATAGTTGCGGGACGACGTAACTATTTAATTTATTACACATTACATTACATACAATAATAATAGTGTATTATTTTCCTTAATATCCATGGTATTATTACGTGAATGTGTAATACTGCTTGAAACTAGGCTGATAGTAATATACAGTGGGCTATTATAGGCTAGGCTGATAGTAATGTATAAATTATCATTAGCTAGCCATTTAGTCTAATAATAAACATAGTATACTTCAGTACATAAAAATAAATATTCCTTAATGCCTTGTTTTAGAGAAAACACATTAACGAAATATTTTGAATACCATAAATTTACTTTTCAAATTAAATTTCCATTTATTTTTAATAAGTAATTCAAAGAAAATATAACAATAATACAGTCAAGGGCATGAAAAACTATCCAGCTACCGTTATTTTACTTTGTTATTCATATTTTTAACAAAATCGGATCTTTATTATAATAACAATTCCGAAAATATATAAATAAACAATATTTAAATTAGCCTATAAACTCTGTTTAGTAAGATAACGTGTTTTATAAGAATTCGTTGAGAGCCTTTACGTTTTTTATTTAGAGGTGATCCTCTATAGTTGCCTAATCCAACTTTTGACGTATAAGGCCGGAAGGTTCTTGCAAGGTTGACATAAATGTACCGGAAATTTAATTCCGTTCGCCCCAATTATGTTGAAAACAAGGCTCGTAAATATATTATGTTAATACAAATAATTCGTGCAATCAATTTTAAATTAATATTTTACCTATTTGTCAGCTTAATCACATAAGTATTTAATTATCTGGTACTTAGCGCTGATAACAACATTTTTTTTGACACAATTTATATATATCACATATTACATATTTTAATAGGTTCGCACCTAAGTGGTCGATATGTAAACAGTCACTACCAAACATTTAACAAGTTTGTTGATAATATGCAAAGTCAGCGAGAAATCGCGTTTCGCCGACATTTCGTATACCGCGGAGAAATGTACTTTCGCACTAAGATTATGCAATCGCTGTCATCTGATTATTACAAGATATTGATTTGTTTACTATATTCGAAGTATTAGTACTAGAAATAGAACGAATATTTACATGTAAATATATTTCTATTTTATTAAAAAAGTAAATATCTATACAAAAAATAACATTGGAGTGTCTGTTTGTAATTTTAAAATAACTGTTTTTTACTAAATACACATGAATTATACACGGTACATATACATTTTTTTACAATTTTTGTATTTCAGCTGTCTCCTTGTTCCGGCTAAACAGCTGGACCGATTTTGACGGGACTTTCACTGGTAGATAACTTATGTAACAAGGAGTAACTATTACTACTATTATACTATATACTATTGTATTCTAAAATTCCACGCGGACGAAGTCGTGGGCTCAGCTAGTATTATATATGTTTTAAAAAATCGTCTGAATAATCTTCTAGAGTTAAATTTAAACTCATAACCATCGCGTTTAACCAAAGACCTCCCAAATGCACTACCATAACGATTAATACATAAGTTTAATAATAATAAAAAGTGCATATACTAACAGTTTATATCATCTTAATCTGACTGCAAACGCGATTGCTTGTGAGTTCGTGACCACTCGAAGGATTGATTATATTTAAATTATTTCCATTTCGCCGCTCTGGTACGACATATCGCCGCGTTAAGTTGCGCCATTCATCACGCAATGTCTCGATCAGGGCAGAAAGTGGAGAACAGAGTGTCTTGACACTAGATTCTAGAGAAAAGGTATGAAGCTAAAAAAAGGTACGCATAATTTATTTTCTCTCATACAATTTGGCGGAATTATAATTTAACTTCCAAACTTTTCAATACAGTGTCGATTCATGCTTTCGCGGTTATTTGCACTAGTATGTTATTACCTAATTAGAATACAGAAAAGAAAGCGGAGATTCGATAGAAATTCGAGTAACCGTAACCATAACGTTCAATGTCTGTTATATAACAAATAATGATATTATAAGATATATATTAAGTTAAATATTATAAGAAAGTGACAATAATGTATTTATTTTGTTAACATTTTTTTAAAGTGTTATTCTCACACTAAGGAAATTGAAAACCGTTCTTGAACGGTTTTCAAGAGGCGTGGGTTTAAATCCCGCTGCGTTCCAATTTTTATTCGTTTTCTAAATATGTCTTTTTTAATAATATATTTGTTTTGAACTATTTATACACTATTAACGTAATTTACATTGATATTACATGAGTTATATTTTATTTTTCAATAAGAAGCAGTGTTACACATTTATCTTTAATATTTACATATCAAATACTAGTCGGGATAGAGTAACATTGGCACATTACTCGTATGTACATTTTTAGCACCAGATATAGCTATACACTTTTTCTCCCATAAGTAAGGTAGTTAAATAGAACCTAGTGTCAAGAGATTCACCATTTTCCCCCGAAATCGAGACATTGCGCGTTGAAGTGGGAATCGAACCCACAACCAGAAACTGTGAACCGCGTTCATAGTCAGACACGACGGTGTCTGCGCTACGATGGCCTAATTTTTTTACGCAGCAAAATCAATTAATGAACTTCAAATTCATTCACATTAACTTCGTGTTAAGAAAACGAAACGAACTTTCAAATTTGCTCTCTAAAACTAAAATTGTTTTTTCTGTATTTTTCAAATTCTTTTGATTTTGATGACTAAAACGGAGGTTACTACTTCTTGAAGCAGAGTAGAATTATCAATTGTAATGTTCTTGTACATATTTAAGGAACATAAAAATGTATAATACTTAAATATATTTTGGCTTGCTAGAAAAAAAATTACTTATACTAACTATTAATTTATTTATTGTTAAAATTTTATTGGAAAAATAAATAAAGAATAGTACATTTACTTTGCTATAATCTATGCCTATATCATATAGAACACAGTATTGAGTAGTTTGTATAACACGAGAAATATAAGTATCAAATAAACGATCATATTCATAAAAAATGAAATTGTATCGTACACTTATCAACCTGAGTCGCGATGCACAAACGAGAGTTGAAGCACGCCTACAATAATTCCACATTAGTGGTAGTACTATACGCATGTGTGCACCGTTTTCACTTGCCAACAAACTGGAAGTGTTAGAGATATTTCACGTCGGAGTTAGCTATAAAAAACGATTTCTTCAGGGAAATACTTATATTTTTCTAAACTTCTCATTTCAAACTAATACGCTTTCCTTTTTATTTATTGTACCGTTTACATTGTAATGCTGTTTAGTTTGGACTGATGAAGAGGGTATGAAGTTATGAACGTTTTCTGAATTCGAAATTATCGAATTCAGAAATTATCTTAACACAAAACATTCCTATGAACGGGTTTAGAACCCACAACCATTACATGTATAGACACACTAACCAACGGCGCTACAACGACGCCTGTAGTGATTTTTTTTGTAAACACAATATACCAAATGTACAATAGAAAGGTACATTTTAAAACAATAACTTCGAAATTCGCACGTGAAGTAAAAGCCAGCAACTACAGCCATGACCAGATTAATTGCGTCGTGACATAACTCCAATGCTTAATGAGCAAACCTTGCTAACAATGTCTAAAGAAAGTGAAGGCAACTTTAAAACATTGAAATGCGACACTTTAGAATTTCATGGTTCAAGAGCTTATCGTGTTGCCCATACAACGAGCTTGAAAAACCTGGGACTTCGATCTAAGTCGCCTTTTGCACCGTCCAAGCTCCTCTCTCTCTACCTATAATACACCAATATAACGTAACAATATACTAATATCGATATAACAATTAGTGCGTCACTATTTAAATTGGATACGTTCTGATTGCTGTTAAGTAAACAAAATTTCAAACATAGTCTATGTTATTGGATTTTACAAATAATTTCAACAGCTAATGAGAAATTGACTTTCGTATATAATCTTCACGTGTTGATTTATAATCGTGATATCGCATATTGTAATTCTATAGTAATTATAAAATTTAAATTTACTTGAATCACGGTTATATAATAAATAAGGTAAAAGCAATGAACCTTTTCATGTATATTAGTTTAAGAAATAAGAAAAGGCCTCTGAACGACCTCAATGAGGATAAACTTAAACCTAATTTAAATAAATGATGTATTTTAAAATCGATTGCTCATAATTCACGGTATTAAGAAATCCTTTCTCAACAATGTCGAAAAGAGTCCCAAAGCTACACGATCATAAATTTTGATAAATACCCGAAATACCCGACTCGCCCACATTACTAGTAACCTTGTGAAGGAAATTAGCTAATATGCAGATTTGTAAACAATTGTGTAAACTTTGACCTATTATATAAGATAAAAATTAGATAAATCGCACATATTATAAATATGCAATATGACTACAACGCCTAGTTTATTAAATGCTATACGAAATAAGAATGATGTCACTCCAAGTAATTTACCGTTAGCTAATATTTTTACTAAAACTTAAAACAAACATATCATGTTGATAAATTGTTTAATATTTATGTATTCGTATGTTATTTATTTCTACTTGTAATATGAATAAATAAAACTGTATTTGTTTTACTTACTTTTATTCATATTTTATGGGTAATCTATAGAGTTGAAATAAATACTTATAAACCATTATTTTGAAAAAGACATTCATATTCCTTAGTGTGGAAATAACACTTCAAAAAATGTTAAAAAAATATAAATCATTATTTTGTTAGTCGAAAAAACTATGCACCTTTTGAATTATATTAAAGAAATATAAAAAGCCAATTTTTTTATGATAATGCAATTGAAATACATTAAATTAATAAAATAAACATTATACATACTACCATATGTTTGACGTATATTTTTTAATAAAATAGCCTACGTATCTTACGCATCCACGGGTCAACTGGTAATTATTAAGTAAATAATATTTTCTGGTTTTAGTCTCATTTCTTTAATAATACTAGTCTACATAGCATAGATATTTCGCTATTCTCAACTTCCTAGCCTTTTTAAGATATTAAAGGTTTTGGTTTAAGTTTTAATATACTAATAACAATATTGGGGCCTACGCGCCGCAAGACAGCGTCTGGCTGTAAACGCAATTGGTTGTGGGTTCTATTAATACTCGGGGGAATGACTATATTTATATAATTTTTATGTCACCCATTTTGTACAACAAACGTCGGCGCTGAGTTTCGCCACTACACACGCTATGACCCCAATTCTGGCGGAAATTGGGGAACGGAGTGTCTAGCCACTAGGTTCTTTCTATATGATTTGCAAGAAAAAGAGAATTTCATTATATTAACTTGAGGTCTTTGTAATATCACCTTTATGTGTTTATCTATCAAACTAGCACGCAATATAAGATGATCTTGCAATATCTAACCACTTGCTATCCGAAACGCCTTAAAAATTTACACGTGTCCAGATCCAACGACAATACAATATTTTCACAGTATGAATATGATGTCCTCGCCAAAATGGTGAGGATGCGAGAAAATAATGTTTTCCTTTTAGTCAAATATGAATCTTTTTTATAAATTCTGGTGCAGTTAGTAGTAAAAATTAATTTTAAAATTCAAAATATTGTAATGCGCGATCTTATTTGCATTGACAATCAATCTAATAAATATTAACGTCCTAAGTAGTTTGTTTTCACATTTATCATAATATTTTATTGTTATTAACTTCGATTTTATTATATAAATTACCACTTCATGCCTTTTAATTTTTTTTTAATAATGATTGTGTATTTTTTGTCATAAATTGCTCCTTAAATCTAACATTACTTAAAAAACATTAATCTTTAAATTCCATTAAGAATCCTACTAAATTACTGACTGTTCCATGCGTATATGGTATGCGTACATACATTAAGAAAAACAACTAAATGGAAATATTTACTCCTAAAATAAAGTTTTTACAAAATGATTCTCATATTACAAGTAGTTTTAGTTAATGAGGCAAACATTACTAAATTTGTATCACATAGTAAGCACATCATTTTTACCCTGTCTAAAAAACTCGTAATTTTAATTTTAATTTGAGTAAAATAGTAATTTTTTACTAGAACGTACTGCTGTAAGAAACAATATAAAAGAGTTCAAGTCGCAACAATTATTCAAGAATTACTCAAATCAAAGATTCACTCACAAATATCACTTAAAATGTAATTTATAATAATCCAATTGTGATACGGCAACCGATGTTTCTTAACAATTAATAATGATGACTACTTAAATAGGCTTCCAGCAATGCGTTAAATTAAATATATAAAAAATGTCGTGCTACAAATTGAACGAATCAGAATAATCGCAAGTAGTTCTTTTGGCGGAAATTTCATAACTATAGTCTATAAAATACAGATCGTTCGAAGTTTTTTTTTAAATTTGGTACATTCCACGATTAGTTTCGTCACAAAAACCCAGATGTTTTGTTCCTAGTCTAGACCGAACAAAACTATTGGATGCGATCGGAATCGCTAATGCGTTTGTGAAACGAAGGAGCCTTGGCCGACATTATCTATTGTGGTTCTGTACAACCGTTTAAAATGACACGCATTTGTATGTTTTTATCTTTAAATGAGTTAATAATAAAAGGCATAATATACGTGAAATATTTACTGTATGGCCGCTTGACCTTTGCCATTAGCCTAGAATTTATTAAAAAAATGTAATATGTATAATATTGTAATATAAATGTATACCATATTGTAAAATTAATATTAATTAAATATATTTCAATAGTGTAACGCACTTATTTATTGTATAGAATAAAATGTACACAAAACTTTAATATAGATATTAACAAACCTTTTTACTAACAAATCATAGAACATTCAATTCAAATGAAGTAATTAAAAATTAATTTGTTTCTAGAACTGAATAAAATTGATGAATGGAATTAAGAAATGTTTATACATACATGGATACACATATTTAAATAGCAATTAGTAAGTAGTACTTACATGTTCGTATCAATTAAATTACCAGTTAATTAACATATATTTTATTCAGCTTTATAGACAGAGAGACTTCTCCATTTTCTGCCCAAAATCGCATTGCATTAAAGGTCGCACTTTATCTTTTGTTCCGACAGCGGGATAATTTAAACATAATTTCATTCCTTACATTTTTTAAAGTGTTATTCATACTTAGGAAATTGAAAATCATTTTTTAAAAACGTTATTACATGTTCTAATCTGGATTAGCTATTGCTAATCCATGCGTTCTGACCGCTTGGACGGCTTCCAAAAGGCGCGGGTTCGAATCCGGCTGAGTTAAAGTTTTTGTACGTTTTCTAAAAATGATAATCTCATTCCGTCGAGTAGAAATCAGACACACAACCAATCGCGATTACAGAGACACTGTACCACTGCTCCACGACGACCCAATTAATTTACATATGAGAGACTTTACTTTAGTATACTTAACATATATTCTATGTAGAAAACGTTACCCTTTCACCTCTGAAATAGTAATCAAATTAAACTAAAGAAAGTGATAGCTATCGACACCGACTAAACCTGCACTAACCACTACCACGAACTCTATTCTCACTTTATATTCGAACTGAATTCGAAAATTGTTTGCATAACACTACCGAAGCGTGAATAATTCAGGTATGGAGCAAGCGAGGCTTTGTGGTTTCCGAAAAATACGCGTATCAATTGTACTCGGATGTACAAGCATGAAGTGTTGCAGAATGTTATATAGAAAAGAATACAAAAGTAGGCAAATAACCGTTTGACAGCAAATATTTTATTCTGAGGTAATCTGACGCCGTTGGGGTATACTTGTTATGTGCTTGATTGTTGACTGATGGCGATGGTAGGTTTGAATTCAAATAAAAATAATCTAAATACTTTTCTTAATTTGATTTGACATAAAGTGACATTAAATTTCGCAACATAACATATCAACGCAACTCAACTTTGTATTTTTTTAATCCCCAACGTGGGATACATTTAAAAATAATATAATGTTCTAAGTCAGTAGAACATTTTAGAAAACTTCGAAACAAATTCGAACCCGCGCCTCTTGGAAATCGTCCAAGCACTCTGAACGCTAAACCATGCGTTTTACATCTGGCTACGTCGAAATTCTTCTACACTTATTACAATTTATTTTTGTTGTTAGCATTTTTGTAGAGAGATTTTGTCAAATTTCTGCTACCCAAATAATTATTCTACGCATAATCGCTTAGCGACCTATTTATTAAATATTTTTTACTTTTTCTTAACGTTTTCTTAAAATGATTTCAATTTTCGATTTTTCCTAAGTGTGTTAATAACACTTTAAAAATAAGTTAGAAATATAAAATTACGACTAAATATTACTAAAACCTTATAAACTTTTATATATTCCTAAAGTCTTGAGTATACTATATATGCATACATGTTTGTTAACTTTAGCCCGAAGATGAAACCAATGACCTCTACACTTGAATTTATTCAACGTGATTCACGCTTTACGAATTTTAAACATCAATAAAAATAATTAACGATATCGAAAAAAAATTGATGCATTTAAATTTTTTTTTCTAAAGACGTCCCTCTAAGAAGCTTTCATTCCACGTACCATTACGCGTTCCATGAGATTATTTAAAGATACTGCGTTTTAGATAAAAAATGCCAATTTTGCAATTTGTCTTTTAAATTTTCTTTTTAAATGTAAAAACTCCTCCGAGTGAAACTCGAACCTATACCTATCACTGTGGTCAGTCAGACGCGTTCTTCTGGTGTTGATAATTTGCACTTAATTTTTTTTAATATTCATAAGACCACAATAATCTATAGTAAAGAGTTAATTGAACTTATAGTAGAAACTAAAATTGCCTAAATAATAAATGTCATGAACACTCAACTGTTATCAAAAAAACATTAAAGAAATAAACCTATCAATAAAAAAGTGATATAGCTACATACATTTGGCGCTACGCACAATTTATAATCGCGGTAGTGGCGCACGCGCATATTACGCAACACTGATTACAATTAATGACCAATTGTAATAGTACTATTTCTTAACATTTTTGTTAATCATCTAGCTATTTGAGAAAAGTAACAAATATATTTGAAAAAAATGTAATATTTGAGTGTTTGTTATTTTAAAGTTAAAAATAACATTACCTGTTATAATATGCATCTGTATACAGGTGTTCAATAAAATAATAATATACATAATATTATTGGTTACACAGTAGATTTCATGCATTTTATGTTATAACATTTTCCATGTTATAGTAAAAGCATATAATAGTATAATAGTTGCGAATACATCGAAAATGAAAGTAAGCTCGATTGGAATTGTATGTGCTCTGAATAAATTCAATGCTATAAAACTCTATGTTGTAATTTACAAAATGGATTACGTAATCGTTTTAATGTAAAATAGCATTAATATATCACATAATTAAATGTAAATTAGTTTATTTTTAATTATATGATAAGTTAAAGTTTGTAAAACACTTGTATAGATATGAATATATATACATATAGTATGTTCAAATATTTGAAATACATACAATATTTAGATTCTAGGAACACAAAATTCCAACAAGTTTATCTGCTAATGGATATTAATAATCCCTAGTAGTAATTCGCGGTAAAATGACCAAAAAGAAACTGTTTAAGCATCTCGGATAAATTCAAGGATTATTTTTTTTTACATTTTGTAAAATGTTATTTGCACACTTAGTCTTTTTCAAGGATTAATGTTGCTTAATTCTGAAACGATACACACATACGTATATCCTATTTTTATATATCGTATTTATAAGTCTAGGTCATATATTTAAAAAATTATATAACTTGAATAAAAAGCTAGATAAGCGGTAATGTATTTTTGTATTTATTATTCATTAACTTAAATATTCAAAAGCAAGAATATTTAAACTGCAAGTGCGAGTGATGTAAGAGTCGAAAGAAAGTTCCGTTTTATTATATTATATTAATGTGACTTTGAACTTTTCAACTTGCTTTTTTGTTTAGTTCTTTCTATGATATCTAACTTTTCGTATGATTATAATTTAATTTTGCTCATTGATATAAGAATATATATTTATTTATGTAAATTATCTTTAACATTCTTGCATGGAAGGTTTACGACTTCACATGTTTTGAATAGAAGGTAAGCTAGGGTATGCAGAGAGAACCTAGTCAAGACAACTCGTTCTTCTCTTAGGTCCAAATCGTCTCGATGAATGGTGGAATTTAATGCTGCGCTTCGTACAAATTATATAAGAGGCGAGAATATAAAATTATATGAACCGAAAATTGTAAATAATACTATGTAAATCAATAAATTACTTTTAATAATTTAATTTAAATAAATATAATATTCAGTAAAAAATATTTTAACATTATTTGAAATTTCCCTCTTTTTTATTAGTTAAAGTAAATTGATTATACCAATTAATAAAGCAAATTGTTATTCCACGATTAACTTCGATAACGTAAACTAAACTTCCTTACACTACTTTTTATGAAGCGAAGGCAAACGCGCCGCGAAAATTCCACCTGTAGTAATATCATTGAATATAATGCAGGAAACTTAAGATATGTGTGTATGACAATATTTATACTTGCTTATATAGAAAATTATAATGTGTATAATTCTTATTTATTAAAATAAAAAAAAATAAAAAATTATAAATAAAAATTTATGAATAATATTTTACCTGCAATAACAGCTAGTGCGAAAAGCGCAGTAGCGCTGAGGGACTTCATCTTAATTCACTGTACACGACACTGCACTACACTTCACCACCGACGCATAGCGCGACTTGACGCGCGGAGAAACAGCGCGTTAGTGATTGCGATAGCAGTCGACGCACCAGCACGTAGTGGGGGCTAGGGCTGCAAATGTCAGGGATGCAGGGAGATTACAACTCTAACTCGACAGTACTTCTACTCTATACTTACATTTAAAGCGAGCGTCATAAAGCCAATGACGTTCGTGAACGTATTTACAGATAAGTATAACAAAATCATAGTTCGAGGTTTCACATGTTGCGAAATGCCTACGTTTATTTATAATAGTTTTCCTTTAAGTGTTCTATATCATATATCACTTTTTTGTTTATAATATAAAAATTTAGAATTATATATTAGAAATTCAGTAAATTTAATATTATATTGAAATTCAAGTATCCTAATTTATTAGAAGGTTAAGCTGAATATTTAAATTTTACTTTAACTTATGGTCATTGATCTTTATCTTATCTTCTGAAAATAATGATAGCTTAAATTGTAAACTTTGCGTTTCATAATGCAATTTCGTTGAAATAATAGAGCTCTATCTCTATAATATATAGCTATATAGCAACAAATGTAGTAAAATCGTATACTTTAATGACCACTATAATTACTTTAATTACTTACTAATAGCATACTTTCATACCTTAATTGAGATCTAAAATATTTTTGGATACAAAGCATACTTTTATATTAGTAGAAATAAATTCTATACTTATATATGATTTAAATTAATAAGTAATCATAAGATTAATAATAATATTATAGACGAATAATCCATTTAAATGTGAGTATAATCAAATTAAGCTCGTGTCTCGCGTTGAAGTCTTTTGCTCTACAATATTGTTATTCTGCCCAATGCGGCGTTATTGCGCCGTTGCAATTATAACAATATGACAATGTAGTGAAAAAATATATACAAATCAACTAGATTAGATAAATGTATTTGATCAACACTGAATCAAAGTATACTGAGCACTTACTTATTGTACAAATATATGTAGAAACAAAATTTTATGAAATTACAATTCACAGGACAAAACAGGAAAACGAATAAGGTGTTTCGGGCGAATGTAGAATGTTAGAATTGAGTTAGGACGAGTACTTTGTAGACAAACCTTCTGAACTGTTGGTCCTGTAGGATGGGCATTTCTAGATAAAAAATATTTTGAGTAGATTTTAACCCCATTATAAACACAATATGTATATTATCATGAAACAACATTACTCACCGATTATAAAGATTGCACTGTTAAAGAAAATTAATATTTTAAACATCCTTAAGCTATTTATTACTCCGTCTATAAACAAAATAACTTGTTGAATACAAAACTCTTCATAAAATAAACCTTGGATTACATGGAAATCGTAAATTCTTTTGTGATACGACCTTGTAACCAAACTCCAGAAAAAATGTGCATATAAGGGCATACGATTATTATCATTCCATAACAATAATTTAAAGATATCGTGATGACATTTTCATAAATTTTATTATACTTTTTATACATCAATGAGGTAGTAATAAAATAAAAAAATATCTAAAGAAGAAAAAAAACAGATTCACGCTTTTGCCAACATTGCAGTATGATCAGAGAGAACTAAGAGTAAAGTCCCTCGTTCGATGTATTACGCCTGAATTTGCGACATTGGATGACTTCTGCTTGCCATAGCGGAGAAGTGAAAGAAATTTAAATGTAATTATTTCCCCAAGTGAAGATCATATCCACTATCGCGCTAACGATACAATGATGTCCCATTACGCCACGTACACACCTTAATTGTCTAACATTTTTAGGATGTTTACATATATAATATATTACATTAGTAAATATTTTCATTTCAATTTTCATAATATACGAAGAGGTCCCTTGAAGTATTAAATAATTATGCTTATTTTACTTTAAAAAAGTAAGAATAAAGGCAATATTTTATATTATAATTTATATATAAACATCACTTAGTAATAAATTAACTTATAATAATAAAATAATGGAAAAACATATTATCACTAACCGAAAAGGGATAATAGTAATGCATCGATGCAATATTACATAAGACTCAAACTGCTCTGTAACACTTTCATTTTGCGAAGGTAGCGACCGACTAGCCGCGTTACTGACACATTATTCGATAATCAACCCACTTGTGATAATGATCGCAATTCTGTTTGTTTATTGTTATATAATATTATTATAACAATATGTTAACATCAAACATTCTTTTTATAGTCATAGAATGACGTAAAGCTTTAAATTAGCTATATATAACTATTTAAATAGTTTATAGGTGCGATTATATTCTTTTTAAATTTCATTCATATAATTTTTACATTGTCAAAACACTACGGCCACGTGGTCCGTACCTTTTCTAAACAAAATCTGAAATATTATGTAATATTTTTCCCTGTTACTCAACTAAGCTAGGAACTAAGACGTAACTATTTATAGATAAGTAGTTCCTAAGAGTCCGAAATATTTTAGGTCCCTTACTACAATATAACATCTTTATTATACTACACATACATTTATTATTATTACATATTATATTATCAAACATTGTTTTTATACGGATATGGTATACGGATATATTTACATGGGGTTGGTATTTGAGTAAAACTTAAGCGTCCGTCGGAGGATAATGTATGTTGGGATGTGGAAGGTATAAACGATATAATAAAAGACAACTCGTCTCTATCTTTTACTATAGCTATCTTTAAATTAGACTCAACAATGCATTTCATCGTTGCCCCCCTTCATTGAAGATTGAAGTTTTGGTTGAAGAATTGGTTGTCCTCGCGACCGCTTTAGTAAGTATACTGTGTGTGTCACGCGTTATTGCGACGACTGCGAGCGAGACGCTGTGTTTGTATGGTATCGAGTTAACCACTGCGCTCGTCGGGCGCTATGCCCTTGAACCTATATCCACCCCATATCCCTGGTTGATCATGGAATATTTTTCCTTTTCGGATAGTGAGGCAGAGGGTGCTTTTAGATCTTTTAGTATCGGTATTGCCATAAGATTTATAATTCAGAGGAAGTGCAGTGTAGAAAAAATAAATTAATAGTTTCAATTAATTCTTATTCCTCAAAGTCTCTATAAGGGATCTTACAATATATTGCTGAATTATTATACATCTGTTTCATATAAAATGATTTGATTGACCATATCTTCTACATTAACTTCTTAACAACTACTGACTTCTCGCATCATCATGTGTGGTAGGCAGAAGTCACTTCACTATTTCTATATTAAAAATATTACGTAATGAGTGGTAGAATCTATGGCAACAACTCATTGCACCACTGCCTAACCAGACCAAGACACATACATATTATTAATTGAAATCGGCAAATCGAACGCACAATCATTGTCACTAAATTCAGACGTCTTCCGATCTGTGACAAATCGTCTTGTTTTAAAGTATATCTTTAAATACACATAGTAATTATAAATTAATCCTACTGTTATTTTTTATTATTTACCACACCAATATTGATATAATTTACAGTTATTATTATTATTATTATTATTATATAATGATTATTATTTACAACACCATTATTGATAGGTTGACAATGCAAATTTCGAAATTAACGCCATCAGACCATCACATATTGCCAACCAAACGTATGAAGTAATAATTCACTTTTATTGATTACAAATTAGAGCGAAGTTACGAAATAACAAGTTGATAAGATGAAAAAACATTCTACGACACATATTACTTATGTACATTACCTAAATTATTTTACTGTACAGCTACTTTATTAAATTTCAGATCAATACACATTATATTTCTGATTTGGTATCTCAATATAAAAATATTTCTGTGGGACAGCGTTTCGCTGTAAACACAATTGGAACCTACGTTCAATGCAGGGGTGTGATTATATACATTATTTGAATTATTTTCATTTCTTCATTGAATTCTGCCATGCACCATGCAATGTTTCGTGTTCAAGTGGAAAGTGGAGAACATTGTCTTGACACTAGGTTCTATCTGACTCCTACTACAGAAAAACAGAAAGCTGAAAAACAAAGAATGAAATAACCGTTTACATTTCTAATCCTAGGTAAATGCGTTATTAATTATTGGGTATTTTCAGAATAATTTCATTTTAATTTTAGTAATTTGTTTACTGAAGAATAAACCTTGAAGCTATATTATTAAAAAGTAATGTTCTAAGATAGTAGCGACTTAAAGTCCGACATTTTATGAGATTAGTGTAAAATACACCTCAATCTTGATCACAACATATCTTACTTTATCTGCACTTTGTTTTATACCATGTAGTGATTATCATTGTAATTAAAATTCCTTGCTACATACAACTAGCCTTCTGGACTTGCTAAATACAACAATCGCAAAAGAACACAGGGTCGAATTACAAGTCTGTAACACATTAGCGAGAGCTATTGTTGAAATTATAATTAAGCAATTTATTATCGGCCGGCCCCATCTCTTGTCGTTTTACCATTATCTAAGAACCTTTCGAACGAAGATTAAGTATTGGTTTAAGAGATCAAGCAACGGTGGTATTGTGTTTTAATTTATACACTCATCGCCGTAGTTACATGCATTAAGGAGCGTTTTAATATAGAAATATATAAGTTATACCATTGATATAAGAATGAAAATCTCTTGAAGTATTTTTGTATTCAAAATTATTTGAGATATCAAAAACAAAAGAATGTTATAATAAAGTGCGGCCGTTTATAAATCATTTATAATACTATTCGCGTTACACATACTGGGCTTTTGTAATGTGCTTTGTTTTACGTCTGTAATATGATGAAAATGTATTAAATACTAAAAGTCAGTAGAGTGGCTGTTGCACGATATCGTAACTTATTAATGTATATTATATTATTGTAGAAATATTTCAGTGTATTTATGTAACAACTACAAGTACAAAATATTTTTCAAATTTTTGTAATTATTGCATTCTTCTCACATGGATGAATTTATGATATTTCTATGAAAATGTGGATTTATTTTAATATAGAGTGGCTTTAAAACTATGCATAATATAATAATTAAAAAGTAATTACATTTTTAGCATTGAAATAACTAACTTACCGCATTTATGAGCGTTGCATACTAAGTCCCGATACCAAACGTCACTTTTTACCAAATAAATTGCAAAATTATCTGTATTGAAATATTTATAGAGTTTTAAAATCATAATTGTCGTATTTAAGCAGAGCGCTAATGCACTAAGAAAGCATCCAGTAGAAGCGTTATATAACTTTAAAATTAATTCGTATTCTGCATATTTATGTATAACTAAGTGTGTGAAAAACACTATAAAAATGTTAAAAAAAAATAATAGATACCGTTCTCCCCTTGGCAAACGATAGCTTGTAGCAGTAAATAGTCTTAAGAAATTTTTAAAAAATCTCTCTACAGAGATGTTATAAATTGTAATAAGCGTGTAATAAGAGTTTTGACGTAGCCAGATGTAGAACGTATGGCTTAGCATTCAGAACGCTTGGACAGTTTCCAAGATGCGCGGGATAGAGGCCCGCTGCGTTAAAATTTATACATGTGGGTTCGATTGACACACGGGGGAATGATTGTATTTAAATTATTTTCGCCTCCCGGGTGAACGAGATTATGTCAGCACTACGTTTTCTCTGACTACTCTTCTATGCAGTAAAAAGCATGAAGCTGAAAAAAAGTACATCAGAATAAATCACTAAGGCAAATCTACAAGCATTTACGCCCACTTTGATCACATACTCTGGAATGCACGACACTCGTATTTTCCTTTACAAGGCGTTGTATCGAGATCTACGATAGTAATAAATTCAATTGATTATTTCGAATAAAGTGCATATATATATCTTACATCAACATACTAACAAAGAAAACCAATTACGTTGAACCATTACTTTTCTAAGCAAAAATTAATAACTCTTATTTTATAATAACAGTTTTATTGAATGCAATAAATATAAAATATATTTATGTTAAATGGATAAATGTATTTAATACACTTAATCTAGATTTAATGTTGGTAATATAAATTAATTTTAACGAACTTTATCATATTGATGTCATAGTGCGGTTGGGACAATTAGGTTTATATCTTCAAATTTCGCTCGATGAAACCTTTGTATCTATGTAATTGCGTTACTTCATCTATCCTACCATATTTGAAAATATGGTACTTGATGTTTTTTTTTTATTTATTATATTTCTTAAACGTTCTGTTTAAAGTATATCTTAAGTGTCAATATAAATCGTTAAAAGTCATATCAGTTTTAGTAACAAGGAAGAAAAAAGGATATAACGTAAAGGGTAAAATGAAATGCAAGGTAAAATATGAAAAACTTATAAAAAATAATTTGTTTGCAAAGACATTTCATAGACACTTCACAATTACAAATACTATTCTCAACAATAGATAAGTTACAAACGCTGTCAATCAAAATTAAATGTTTCGTGTAAAGAATGAAGCAATACTTAAGTAATTTCAAGAGCAAGTAGTGAATTAAAATATGAATATTTTTCAACATTAGCTTATAAATATTAATAAAACAAGACACAAATAAATTAGTATTAAAATAAAACCTAAAATTATTAATAACAGCGTTTTACCTACCATTAAAATGCTTACTAAGCGATAACCTTATTTTTAGCCTGTAATGTGAAAATATTTATATAGCAAAGTGCCTAGGACGTCCATAGACACCTAATATCGAAAGCCGTATCCAAGTATTAACAAGTTCAAGAAAACATCAACGTAATATAATTATATATCCTCTGGCAAGACCGGTTTAATCACTCAACATGCAACGTCTCAATTTCGGGTGGAAACGGAGAACGGAGTGACTCGACACTCCCTGCAACGACCCCGCCATGCGAGAAAAATCGTAAAGCTATACCAATATTCTTCGACGTTTTATATATAATTTAAGTGAATAGATTCCATTGATTCCATTTTATCTGAATTAAAATGAAAAACAGTTGATATTATAAGTAAAGCTAGTATAGTGCAAACTATACACAGAAATGAATAAATCCCACCAAATTGTGTGATCCAGTTGTATTATTTAAATGAATATTTTCTATAATATACTAGAGTATTAATTTATAAGTCAGACTAATAGTTATTAGACTGTGATATTATATAGACTATTTCTATATATTTTTAGGAATTAATCTTCTCAACTTTCTAATGAAAACTGTAGTTTAGAATCAGTTAACGTACTATACTTCCCCCACATTATAGAAGTATTCCTTGCCACTTCAGCGATGGAAGGTCAGTTAAGACATCCTGACCAAATTGACAATTAAATAAGGTAACTTTGGATACAGCGCTTGAAATTAGATTTTAAAATACTATTGTACCATATGGTGAATATAATAAATTAAACGGGCTACTGAAGTACCTCATTGAAAACGATATAGGTAATACCACCTCCACATGGAATTGTATCAAGTTTTATTTTAGACGGCTTATATCGCTGTACTGAGTTAAATAAATCGTTTTGTATGTGTCTCACATAACCACGTTCGAGTCCCCAATCGGGCTGGTATCCGTAAAGACTTTCCTCACGTAAAAAAAAATCGTTCTATATTAAAGGATTACAATGAATTTGTGCTGATATGAAAACATGTTTTTTCGGTATCAATTGCCGAAAAATATCATTAATCATATCTGGGCGTTAATATCATTATGATTAATAACGAGATTTAATAACGTTATTAAAAATCCGGTTAGGTATTATTGACTCGAAATAGTACCGAATTTCTAGTCTTCAGCAGCCTAAAAGAATCGCAACTTAACTTCATTTTATAAGACCGTAAATTTGGTTCTACCGCCTTTTTCTAAGAAATTTATATTTGTTTGGCTGTCGCTTTGTATCCACACTGACAATTTCACTGGCAATTTCTTTGCGATTGGATTGAACTCTTTAACTCTTCTTAAGACCAGATCGGACCGACCTGCATATAAATTGGCTAAGCCGTTTCTGATATTAGCGTGCACAAACAAACAGACAAACAAAAAAGCAAATAAAAAATAATTTTGGTGTATTCTTTTATATTGATATATGCCCCTAACTATATATTTTTTTCCTATATCTTCCCTGTACAGACTACGATAAGTTACATTTTTATTATATCTACGTAAAGATTACTACCAAATTGTATTGTGTTGTTATTCTTAAAACTAAAAGATTTTGGGACTTATTTATACGTATCACCGCATAGTAAAATATGTGAAATGAGAACTTAGTAAAATACCATTCCAGTCTCCATTTTCAAAGAGGTTGAGCATACTAACTCCTGGCATTAAATAACGAACTCAATTTACCTTATGTAATCGTATCTTTATTACAACTGTCAGTTACAAATAATGCATTGTCATCAATAGAGCCTACAGTATTAATTAGTATTACTGTGGGAAACGACAGAAGGTCAGTTGAGATAAGCTTAAGATTATAACAGTGCATGTAAACAAAGGCTTGAGTCTAATTTTATTTCAATGTCATGAATTTTATATAAAATTTAATTACAATAAAGAACATTCTTTATATCTTTTAAACAGTTTTGGAAAGTGGGGATTAATTCTACCTACCCTGATAGCGAACCTGCTTTTTTTATATAATTCAAATTTAAACCTATTAACTCATCGACAACGATTCACATACCTAACATTTTACACACTATAAAGTATGCAGCTCGTATTGAGATTTGAGATACACTCCACTTGTATCACCAACGCCGCGCATGACTACAATGCATGGGCTTGTTCGGGAACAAATACATTTTATCTAATCTCATCCGCTACTGCATTGGTTTGCGCAAGCAATGATTTATTTTCTTTGGTTTGCTATGTATATAATACATAGTACTATAAATAATAACATTTTTGTATAATAATTCTGTTGTTTATTAGGGATTCTTTTTAAAACATGTGTTAGCTTGTGCAAGTTCTTTGTAAAATAATGTCTAGAAAAAATGTTTAAACTGCTCTTAAGCTACGTGCTTTATGTAGATAGCTATTACAACATATTACTATGGCGGCGATTGTTAAGGTTCCGTGAATTGAGTACCTGCACTAACTTAATAAAATATAAACGCCTATTTCGCGAGTGCTTTCAAAAACAATTCCGCCTGGTTTGGTTTTAATTAGTAGTTCATATATAAATGTCAACAAAACTGGAGGGGAAATACGTGGTAAGTTAAAGAAAATATACAATAAATTATACAATTTACAAAGCAATTTCAACTTAAAAAATATTTTGCATTAGTGGTTTCAAAATTTTCAACAATATTAAAAATTTAAAATTAATTATTTTAAAATATTTCGTTACCGTCACGCATGGTATAAACATTGCAAGTTGTGTCGAAACAACTTGGGACAACGATACTTGCTCCCCACGGTTCGGAACGCGGAAACGCGAGTACTTAACAGAATTTACGACATAACACGAATAGCTCGCTCGTGACGTGAGATTTTATCTGGAATAGACTACACTGGATCACACTTCCAAGCTATATCTTTAGATCTAACAACCCTTGATGGTTTTAAAGCGTGTTTTAACTTCGAGTCGTGTCTTTGCTATCTAAAGCAAAGCAAAGCAATTGCTATTAACTAAGCTCTCTTTCAGAATTCAATAAAAATATATTAGGTATTATTTGAAGGACCTAGTAAGATAGGTTCTTAATAAAATTAAAGCTTACTTAATAACAAAACGATAAATATGTTTTACTAATAATAGCAAGATTTAAATAATAATAGAAATTTTTACTAAAAATAATTCTATAATTCCTTCTATAACTTTTAAGGTCAATTCAATTCTGCAAAAACATCGCTAACAAATATTTACTGTCAATATTCCGTTAAAATATATGTAAAGCCGGTAATGTTGACTAGTATTATAATTTATAAAGTCACACTCTCTACCCACGTGACGAACACGACACGACCTTGCGAGCGGCCTTTGCGTCATCGTAGAACCCTTTCAACTATCACCTGATATAAAGCAATACATATGTACTTACTAATATTAATTACAATAAGCTCAATCACACTGCACGATAGAGTTTAATTTTCCTTAACTAATTTATTTGTTCACAGATTGAAATTATTTCCGTCACGCATTCATATCCGTATTGAAATTCTTACATATCGTATAAAATTAAGCATTTTTTTTTTTACATTATATGTTTAATTCGTACTCGGTACAGTTCCTTAAAACTATTTATAACTATTTAAATTTACGAGAAACAAAATAAATAAAAATTAGCAATCAAATATGTCAAATATGTATGTTACACACACTACCCTATAGTGTGTGTAACATTTGTATCTGTATATCTAAAGTTGGTTTTCTATACTTCGCCATGTAAACTTCAACTGTGTCAAATTTTAAATTCCTCTTATCCGTTTAACGAATATCAATTAGACACATGTCAAAACCATGCCATGAAAGATCATTAAGTAACTGACAGACAATGCACAGCTAAAACTGGGTGTAGTAAGCTGAGATTTGACACAAGTTTCTTGTAGGGGAGCACTAAAGAGGAGTTCCTAAAATACCTAAGGAACTGGAGCTACGAAAGAAAGAAAATGAAATAGTATGCCAAGGGGCCATGAAGTCCACGAAAATTAAATCTAAAATGAAAGTGAGTTAGGTTAGCCACTATTGAGTGGTATAGGCCACGTTTGTTGTCGCAATATCTCTAAATGGTAGGAAAGAACGGAATGTGAACTATATTAATTTTTTCTAATATTCGGCAGTTAAGCCTTCAGAACGCAATGAAAATAAAAGGAAATTTTGCACTTTCTAATAAGAATAATACGTACAATGTAATGATAGACAACGATAAACAGTTAATAAATAGACGACGAGTCTTACCCTTCGTCCGGTAGAAAGCTCAGTCTTTCCGGATAATTTATAAATAATTGTAGCTATCGTAGCACATTGGGAAGTGTAATGCGAAATTATTATATTTAAAAAAAACACAGCACTATTAACATCTCAAATAAATAGTAAATTTTATTACAAGCATTTCTATTTGATTTGTCATACTACAACATGGTATAATTAACATATATGTAACCAAATACCCTCCAAATATAATATATCCAAGGCATATTCTACGAACATACACCACTCATAGGACAGAACCCTATACTAGGTATACTCTTAAAAAAAGATTTTTTCTTATTTACGATATATATATTTATTTAAAGCATAATGGCCTCAAATTTTAACGTAGATGAATACTCTTTCATTGTTACTGGCATACATGCAATCAAGTAGTATTACTAGTGCTCATTTCCTTTGAGCTGTGCAGTTTCTTAAGCTATATGTACCTGTTTCATTTATTATCTCAAGCAAGGCAAATCGACCACGTTGTGACTAAACACAAACAAATATATATTAAATGTCATACATATATTACTTTGAACTATATATATTTAATTACTTTCATTTATTCTCTCCAATAACTCCTTTAACAATATAGAACAGTAGTGTTTATATTGTTGACATGGCTACAAAAATCATATAATAATTACCTTATTAGCAGTAGTTAGACAACTAATCCTTAATTTATCAATATTGCATACATTTCATGATAATCAGGAAAATTAACTTTATAGTTCATACAAACATAATTCTAAATTTTTATTGCCTTTAATATCATAATCTTAAATTTTTTTTTTATATTACTTATTAAATACATTAAATATATTACAACTAGAGCAATAATATTTCCTTATTAAATATACACTTTCATAAATTAATGTATTGTTACTAAATTAAAAATATATATATTACTGAGCGTCCTTTTTGAGATCCCACTCCCGCCAATTGCCGTTCCTTCTTTGTTCAAATTTCATAAATTATAATACTATAACCTGCCAGGATCATTTATTAATTACACAATTACTTATTATAATACATTTTATAAATACACAAATAATTTCAAAATTGAATTTTATACTATTATTTTATAAAAATATGTACCTACGTCAATTAGATACATCCCGAATCCTGAAAACTTTGATACCAACTAACAGAGAAATGCCACCTTTACCTGTGACCACGGCCTACTGTAAAGTAGGTAGGTCGGGTTCCTAAAATGTATTTTCAAAATATAACTATTTATTTTTATATTACTAACAAATTGAAAAGTAACATAGTTAAAGTCAAAAACATTTCTACATTGCTCGTTTTGTCTTATAATTATTTTTCTCTAAAATGGCATGCAAAACACAAAGCAATTTGCCTTCCATTCTCGCTCGCAATTATGCCAATTTAGGTGTAAATTACCGTCTAACAAAGCAAATGAGACCGAGACGGCTAAGTCGAGTTCCCAAACCACAACGCCTTGTAAGGGAACCTTGGAGTTAGAAAAACTGTATTCCATTATATCCATACTCCATCATAATGTAATTTATCTAATTTCTAAATAAGGTTTTATTCTTACAAATTTACAATTTGACTTAAATTACATTAATATATGAGAACTGAGGCCAACGTAGCACAGTCGGACACAATATGATTGTAAACTCGATTCCAACTCAGGAGAATGATTATATTAAAATTATTTTCATTTCTCTACTCTGGTAAGAGAAAGTACGGTGCTGAGGTCTCCAATTTTAAAATGAGTAGAACTAAGTGTTTTGACACTAGGTTCTCTTGCAAAGTCTATTTGTGAAAAGCCGTAAAAATATATGAAAATTACTCTTGTATCGTACTTGCTTGATACACTGGACTTCTGATTCCTGTACCTTTAAATCTCATTTGCAATTCTATTTTACACTGTTGTGAGATTTTGATATTTATTCCAAGGCAAAATGTCTTATTTTCTTATTTAATATTAGAATGGCATAGCTGTCATTTAATAGTCGCTACATCAAATAGAGCTTATATGAAGGAACCGTAGCTAATTTCTTGATTTCCAGCCACAGTGTAACGTATGTTTTGTTGGTTAAGGTGAATCATGGTAATCGACTTGAATTTGCTATTACAATATACTAAAAGAGATAAAGCCATTTATAAAAATATTATTAGCTTCATTTTATTGAAGTAAAAAAATATGAAAATCAAAAAATAATAAAGAATATTTCTTCTTAATATATGATAAAAAAAATTATTTCTTAATAGTTGAGGAAAAAGATTGGCTTGTCATCCAGAGCATTCGTTTGAATAACAATGACAGATTGAAAAGTATAGATAATTAAAGAGATAGGCCATTTCTACATATAACGTAAATTTATTCAAGTTCGCAATAGAACAAGCTAAAATGAATTAACAAGTACTTATTTAAATATACAGTAACAACATAGGGGATAATTGCTCAAGCCTTTCTATTCTAAACAGTTCTTTGTAAGCTTTCATTGTATTGCAGTAGAGTAAATTGATTTCAATAGCACTCGTTACAAATATTTTGCTTATTACGAAAACAGTGAAAGTTAAAGCCGAAATGGATATCATGATTGTTAAATATTTTTTAGCCTTGAGTAATTAGTATGCAATCAACTGCTTATTTAGAATTTTTTTTATAATAACAAGCCTACCTGGTTTGCCAGCAAAGCAAGTTATGTTGAAAAGTAGTATATTTTTAACAAGCTTTTTTTATTAGCTTGACCTATATCAATGTATTAATTTAAGAAAAACTTGCGACGTTATTTTGGCTAATTCTTGCCGTTCAATTTGCTTGTGCGAATTGCACAGGAATCCGGTACCATATTTTTATAGTATGCACTTAATGTCCTTTCCAGGAGGATCTGAACACCGAGTAAATAAGCTGAAGCGTGTCTTTTTTTAATTTGCTGATTTTTATATATTTTTTGCAGTTTCTCGCTTTTTTACGCATAGCAGTATAGTCAAAGAGAATCTAGTGTTTCTCCACTCCACTCCGTCCTGCACTTTTAGCTCGAAGTCGAGTCATTGCGTGTTGAGCGGAGAATAGATTTATTTATAGAATTGATTTATCTAGTAACCAATTGTATCTTATATAATTTATAACAATAAACTTACTGAATTTAAGTCCTTTGTGAAAAAGTTATTATGACTTTACTACCTTTATATGATTAGTACTACCTAATTGTAACTAAAATGTATAAACTAAAACTAAATGTATACTAACAGTAGCCGGATTTAGCTACTTATTAGGTTAAGATATTTCACATTTATATTATATTATTTATTACTCTATTAACTTAGCGCTAATAATCGAAATATAGATGATTCATTCGTTATTAAAAGCTGTTTGAATGTTACGTAATATTTTACCTGTTTTTTGTTCTGAATTTTTTTTGTAAATTAAGCAAATTTGTTTTCTATTTAATAAGTTTTTTACTTGAAAATTTCGTTCAAAGTAATAACTAAATTTTATGTTTCAAATCATAATTCTAGAAAATATCATAAATCATAATTATAATGAATATACACATTAACACAATCTTAGTTCTAAGCCTGCAATTTAAAATGTAATCATTACGAAAAAGTTGAGCAATAATACGCAAATAGTTAAATATAAATTAATGTACATATTATATGTATTTAATATTCGAAGTCTTTTGTGGGTTTTTTTTCACACGACTCCTACAAGTCATCAGAGAGCGGGAACCTAGTGTCAAGGCTCTCCGTTCTTTATTACTTGGAGTCATTACGTTTTGGAACGCTTCACAATGTCTTACAAGACCAGGAAATTGTAAAGAAAATTTAAATATCAACATGCTCGCAATAAGAAAAAACTCGCTACCATCGTGCAAAACCAGAAGCGACCCTTTGCAACTGCTCCATGATGACTTTTCACCATCAAACTTCTTACTTAATTTCCTTTGAATTAAATATAGCTCTATATTACAAAGGTTGCTACCTCACCTAGTTTTCCATGTCATAATATTGTATAAGTAAGAACAGGACACATTTACTACGTATCTGACCCGCGACCTTCAATACAAAATGCACATATATCACTAATTATCTTTCATTTCCTATTAAGCTAAATAATTTATACCTTATGTTTTTTTCTGAATCGGATAAATAAAGCGGTCTAAACTTATTTAATTTTAGCAATTACTTAGTTATTGCTAAAAAATAGATATACTAAATATATTTCAACTTTATATACCTAATGTCGTGGTGAAGACTTCGCGATTGGTTATGGGTTAGATTCCCACTCGGGGATTGACGGAAGTGTCGACATGAAAACGGAGTATTTTGACATTAAGTTCTCTCAGAATTCTATTTTCCTGTATACCTAGGTTATTAGATAAAATATGTAACATTTAGTAACAACTCTCTTAAATACAAAGATCAGAACACTTCTATTAAAATTACAAAAGCAGTAGCTAATAAGGTTTCATTTACAATATACAAATACTACTTCACATATAGAATTTCTCGATTTGCGGAAAGTGGAGTATTGACTCTAGGTTCTGAGCAAAAACGTGAAGCTTTAACGAAACAGTTCTGTTGAGTTTCTTGATTTGAGTGATATACTGAGTTTGAGTAATGCGCTGCGTTATCTGATATAAAAATATTACTTTTAAGTTTCTTGAGATAAGTTTCTTACGGTCTAATGCAAGAAGTGTATTACTTTTTCTAAATAATAAGCAAAAAATTACTATCTCATTTGCCACTTTTAGCCATTTGTAGCCTCAGTAAAAAAATATATTGAATTTCAAATCTAATTTGCAGAAATAATCTATGCAGAGAGAGCCTCTGACATAATATTATTCTCTTTCGAAATAATCATTGGTTAATAGACACTGGCACAAAGCCAGGTCTTCAATTTGGTTAAGACAAACAAAAATAGCTAATATTTAACTTACTATATGTGATTTGAAATTAAAGAACTTGCAAGATATAGAGTTATTTCAGTAATATTTGATATCACAACTGCGTATCGTATTTGTTTACGAATTTATAAAATTTACATTAATGCAATCATCTGTAACTCACTTTTTTATTTATTATACCTAACATTATAAGCTTCATTTCGACGATTACGAATGCTTTAGTAATATAATTACAACCAGCCTAATAAGGAAGTGGTAATGATGTTATTATTAAAATAACGTCTAATATTTAAAAGGGCAATAGAAGTTGTGTAATTAAATGATTATTTCACATATAAAAACACTCTGATCTACATTATATCTTACATTAATCTGTCATTAACTCAAATAAATGGGTGTTCAAAACGGAGTAACCTTCCCAAAGTACTTAGTCATAGGCTACTTAGGACTTGTAGCATTTTTTATATTTACGGTAATTATTTTGTATAATTATGTGATTAGCACATTTCCTTGACATTTACGTCTAATTTTATTTATTGGTTTAAAATTATGTCATTTGATTGGTATGACATAAATTTTGGGTTTGATTACGGGTTAAAATAATATTTAAGAAATAAACATCGTTATTACATCGTTACATATATATTTTTCATCTTTCCCCTCTTGCCTAAGCTGATTTACATAGTATAATTTTGTATTGAAATGTATTGAAAATTTATGAATTCAAAAATAGTTTTATATTTTTTGCCATTATACTCTAAATACTTTTAGTATTAACATATGTTTAATAATTTGAAATATAATAATAAAGCAATAATATTCAAAAACAAATCAAGCTTACTATTAACATCGCAACCAAGTATCACTAACATTATCGTCTCAAATGGATCGTGCAATAAAAAATACATTTGCCACAGGAAACCAAATACCAATCAATACAACAAGTTTGTTGATACAATTGTCTATTGGCAATTGCGGGAAACGATCAAAGAAACGTACATACATACATAGATTTATGTATCATTGACGTACGACATTGAACTGGACATTATAATAAAGTTTATTGGATAAGCAATTAAATAATTATTTAGCTTAATGATTATTTTACACGTTTACTAATAGTACACAGTAAAAATATTTTTGTATAAAATATTATTACAAATATCTATTTGTAATAAATTATTTAAAAAAATATGGTATACTTATTTTGTTAACATTTTTTAAAGTGTTATTCCCACACTTAGGAAATTGAAAAAGACATATTTAGAAAACGTATAAAAATTTGAACGTAGCTGGAGGTGGGACGCATGGCTTAGCGGTCAGAGCGCTTGAACGGTTTTCAAGAGGCGCGGGTTCAAATCCCGCTGCGTTCAAATTTTTATACGTTTTCTAAATATGGTATACTTTTCATCTGACAAGATAAACTTCACGCTGAAGTGATATAAAGATTTGTCAAGAGGATGTAATAATACCAAGTGGCTGTAACTAGGCAAAATAATATGCCTATTGACGCGTAAAATACGTGTTGCCTTAGCAACGTATATGTCACAGAAATGTGTAGTGACATACAACTTGTTAATCAAATATATGATGCTATTTATTGTTTTAATTTAAAGTATTGGCTTTCTGTCTGTATGAAAATAAAATATTTTTCTGTAAAGCTTTTCCTTCACGTAATGATATATAGATAGCTGATATAATTATTGTCTCTACTGTAAGCTGTTAAATTTTATACAATTTAGAACATAGGCTGCTCACCTGCGGTTATTTTATATCCAACCAAACCAAAGTCTTTCTTTATAAAAAATACTTTAGTTTTTAACTAAAATATACACATATTATTATGCTTTAGAAATATATGTACCAAATTGTTATGCTTGCAATAAATGTTCTGTAGCAGGTAAACATAATAAATTCAGGTTTAAATTGGCTTTACAAGTAATTCTGTACCGGATATTATTGCTATTTTTTTATTAATATAACTTCAGCAAGAAATGTATTAGGTATAAATCATGTCTTTATCGTTATTCAGACTCTGTCCTATGTCGAGATATTTGAAGAAACATCACGATGCGCTCGAGCCGCGCCGCACTCTATACAACTGGTTTTGCCATTCGGATAATGACTTCTGACACAACATTGACCTCTAATACAAAACAAAATATAAGGCTGATTTCACACCTTCTCTTATAAATAGTATTTTATAGTTATCATTAGTTAATTAATTTCTCTTTATCAGTTTTACTCTTTTTCCCGCATAGCAGGTAGTCAGGGAGAACCTAGTTTCCAGACACTCTGTTCTCCGCTTTCTGCCTAAAATCGAGACATTGTGTGTTGATTGAACGGCACGCTTTGTCTTAGGTACCAGATCGAAGAAATTAAAATATTTGATATATTCATTCAATCAAACGTGTTTACAGTTAGACGCCATTCCACTGCGCCACGATGGCCTTATTTATTAAATTTTTTCTTTGATATAGATATATGTGTATAAATGAAAAAACATGAAATTTGAGCTTTTCTAATATATAAAATAGTTGGGAGACTAGTTATAAATTACATTTTGTCTTTAATTTTTTCCATAAAAAGATAGAATGACCCTTGAATGGTATTGCAACTTAACAACGCTATGCGTCACAATCTATCAAATAAAACATAAATTACGTTAAATATCACAAGAGAAAATAAATTAAGTAATTCTTAAATAAATTTGTTTGGAAAAAATATTCAAACTTTTGAATATTTTTTCCATAATTGCTAATAGTAATTTAAAAGAAAACGATGGTTGCAGAAATGTTAACGGTCTACTTGTTAAAAACTTTAGATAGGCGGTCTCAGATATTTCAGAACTTACTTACATTGATGAAATGAAAGTGACTGTAAAGGCATTGCTTTTTTGTTAAGTTTCAACCGCATGCAGATTTGTGATAGACATTTATTGTTAAATAGTAAAGAAAACAATATATGTAATTATCAAATATACAATTGTGGCTCTCTGCTTACTTTTTATAAATCATATAGCCAATTTAACTTGGTTTTTACGGTTTCTTCTAATATATTTCTTTTTATATTCTAAATAGTTTTTGACGGAAATTTACAATATAGGTATAAACATATACCTACACACACACAGGCTGGGCGCGAGTTTAATTGCTTGTTAGTTTTTGCTTTAACACGACAATGCTCTGAGGTTCCCCTACACAACACGCCATATCAATCTATGTCTATCGAAATTGAGAGAAAAATCAACTAGATAGGCTATCTCAGTACTATCTTGCTATACGAGGCAAAACACCTAGTTTTTTTTTCTTTTTGCTGTTAATTTAGTCATTATAATTATACAATGTACTCGTATGGAACAATTTAAATTATATTCGTGTATATCTAGCGTTGTGGTAGTATACTAAATCTATTCATATCGATTGATCATCAGCTGCGGTAAATAATTATTTAAATCGATTATGCAAATGCGTTTTTGTGCAACTTTTCAATAGTAAAGTGGAATAATGTTAAGTGTTTTATTAATATTTATTTTTTATCTTCACGCATCCATCAGTCGTTTTAATCTCTATTCAAATTCAAATAAAAACATATAAAATATAGACACTAACTACAAAATGGAATCAAACTCACTACTATTAAAATAAAGTGGTATAGTAAATGAGAAAATAAATCTAAAGAGAAAACAAAATGTGTACTTTAACTTCCAAGTCATATAATTTACAGAATTATTTTCATATACATTTATTCGATGACGATGATAATGTCAGCTGATGACACATTTATTCGAAACCCATTAAATTAACTTTCCATATTAAATCATTAAATGTATAAAGTATTAAATGTATAGTGATGTTCCCGCATAAATTCTATTCATTCATTTCTCTGCTCAGGTGAACAATACAAAGCGCAGCGCTGAGTGCCACCACTCAACACTCAATGTCTCGAATTAGGGCGAAAAATGGAGGTAGGAGTGCCTTGACACTAGGTTTTCTCTGACTATTCTGTTACTATATTGTAAAAAGCAGGAAACTAGTGAAAAAAATCATTGGATCCAGACAACTTTACAAATTTTTAAAAGCAAATCGTAGGGTGCGATCAAAAATAGCGTTACAAGATTGACTTACATTGATAAATACTTAGGTAGGTAAACTCAGGTGAAGCTAATAGTGTTCAAAAGACAATTATGAAACTGAAGTTCATTAAATGTGTACCTGGATTAAGTGTCGGATTTACGCTATACCGTAATAATCTGTAGCAAAACCTTATACTAAGTCGATCAATCTAATGTGACATTTGATTGTAGATAGAGTAGAATCTCAAGTGCAGCATTATTTGAATAATGGACTTGAGTCCAGCCCAATTTTTATAAAATATGCGTAGTATGTATGTATGTTACTATATGTTACAGACAAAGCTATTAAGTGTTTATTATGAAAATAATAATAAATATTTAATTATTATATGTAATAATGGATATAGTTTAATAAATTGACCGAAGTTATTAGACAAAAGTATTTTATTGCTAACTATCTGTCTAATTGAAAACGTCTAGCCTAACATAACAAATACACATTTTATTTTCTCTGTAATTTTGATGTATTCCATTAAAGAATTCCATGTATTGCGCCTAAAGTATTTATGTAGTAGTAATTATCTATTAATTTAAAATAATTACTACAGAGGTCACAGGTCGGTCGGCACAAAGTATTTCTAATTCATTGTAATCTTACGTCATCTGAATATCAAATAAATATTTGTAAGAAAAAAATATGTTATATATCAACTTCCGCTCTTTTCTATATTTCCATATTCCTTGTTAGATAACGAAACTGAACATCTCTCTGTGATTCGCTAGGCCAAAGGAAACTATAAAAATAAGTATCACCTAAGTAAAATTTGAATCCAATATTGCATACAAGGACACTTCTTACTTCACCTCAGTGGCGTCAAGAATTTGAATATCATATACTATAATATACAAATTCTTTTGTATATTATATACGATACTTCGTTTTAGTCACCAGTAACTTTATATTTAAAATGTACCTATCTACGAGTACAAATCTATATAAAAATCTTGCAACCACATGTTGTCCCCCTGTACAATCCAGTGTTTAGATCCAGTGACAATTTTTCTTTTTCCAAGTCGTCCCAACAAGGACTTGAAATCCTTATTGGGACGACTAGGATTAGAAAATATTATAATTTCTTAATTACAAGCTTAACATTAAAGAGATTCAAAATTTGTTACAAAAATCTTATTCTTTGCACAAATGCTGTTTAAGCTACAAATACTGTTTGACGTTGGCTGTTTTTTCAGCAACAATGAAATTTTTAGAATTGATTTTATTGAAAATTGTAAAAAATCTTAAAATTGTCAATCTTTTTACTAATCTAATTACCAAAAAGACTTTGTTGCTACTTCAGTATATACCCATTGACTTAAATTATAATTATATAATGATTGAGCAACACTAACACGTAATCAGGTTAAAATTACGTTAATAGACATTTATTTCATTAATTCTCAATTTACATTCTTCCGATGTTACAAAATGTTAGTTAAGTTAAGCGTTAAGTTTATGCGTTGTGTGTTTTCTTCTTTTACTTCAATGTTATTTAAATGAAACTACCAAGAACTTAAGTGATTAGGCACTATTTAAGTTTTTAGTAATAACAGACTAAGATCTTTGGTTTTCGCAATCTTTACACCTTTTGATATTTAAACTATTTTTAACTGGATATATCACGTATATTATATGTATTCGAAATTACATTTAAGAAACCCGACGTTGTGCAGGTGTATGCAAACCATGTTGTGACTGTGGGTTATCTTATATTGGTCAAACAAAAAGAAGCATCGGTATAAGGGTGAAGGAACACTTCTCAGACGTCAAAGAATGGGCGTGTATTGAAGTCAGCTGTGTGTGAGCATCCAACGGAAATACCAACCATTACATAAGGTTTCATAAGCCTCATATTTTCGCTAGGGAAGACAGATATATCCCAAGGATGGTCCGCAAGCCTATTGAAATACAAAAACACACTAATTTCAATCAGAGCGCCTGGGATTCAATACTGAAAACTTTCAAGTGCAAAACCTACCACACCAGAGAACAAGATATCATTAGCTCATTGTGCAAGAATCCAGGGTAGTACGCGAGGCAACTAAGAAATCATTGGCGGTAGTTTGATATAATAATTGTATCAACTAACAAATGAATGTAACCTCAGCCTACCAATGATTACTGTAAAATACTGGAAACGTCTGACTTTTAAAATGTATTTTCGAATACTAATAATATACGCTATTAATAGGATTAAAATAGTTTCATTTCTAATAGTAATAGCCTTCTTGTTAAGTTTTTTATTATTTTCCCGCGTCTTTTTTAAATGTGAGACGGACAGAGAGGACCTTATTATATTCTTGTTATAGCCATAGTAATTAATATAACCAGAGAGTATATCAAGTTCATACTATGAAAATATTATACTGTCATCTGATATAACGTCACTTGTGCAAATTTTGAAGGACGGCAAAAGGTTCCAAAATAGTCTTGCAAGATTTTGTTACATTATGTGATAATTGCCTATTAAAATGTCCTTATTAATATTACTCTTCTCTACAGTACGAATCAATATTCTGACTTACTTACTGTATGTAATATTGTATTAATTTTTCACTCGGGCTATACTTATGCACTATTTGATTTCCACAGCAATATCTTGAAATAAGCGGAAGTAAGATAAATAAGCAAATATTCGTACATTTAGGCACAGACAATCGTGTGCACTTAATCGTTAATTTAATATTTAAATAATATAAGATTAGTGAATTCTGTACAAAATTAAAGGATAACAAATATTTTGTTTATAATTAATATTTTAAAGTGTATTGTATGTAAAGCACACAGCTGTTCTTTATCGTACTATATCAAAGATCTATTTTAATATCAATTAGTTATAATCAGAAAACATTACAAGTCAAACCGACCTTAAAGGCTTTATACTGAGTGACCTTTATAAACGAACTAATTTTAATATGACTGTGGGAACTAGGCGGGTTCCAAGTAATGTTGTTTATGACCATTGGCTATTATATTATACCTAGTATATTAATGAATCCATTTACGTAAGACATTTCAGGCATTGTCCGATATTACATAAATACATTCCTTTGAAATAAGTTTATAATACTAAGAATGTAATGGTATATTTTTTTTATATTCAAGATCTATATTTTGAAACAATTACAAAGAAAGAATCAGGTACAGGCCAGTAGATAAGTTGTCTAGTTTTTACTCAATCTTCATAACAATTGGCTTTTCTACTTTAAGTTCTTTTTTTATTAAATGTAAATGATAAATATGTTACATGTGACTATTCAAAAGTATATTTTTTATCTACATGCTTTTTCACGCATAGTTGGGTAGTCAGAGAGAACCTAATGTCAAGACAGAGTGTTGTTGATTTTTCGTCCGAAATCGAGACATTGCGTGTTCAGTGGGGGAACTCAACGCCATACTTTATCTTAGGTACAAGAACGGAAAATTATAATATTTGAAATATAATCATTTCCCCGATTGGGAATCGAACCCACAACCAGTCACGTCTACAGTCTGTTGCTGCCACACTGCGCCACAATGACGTGAATTATGCTCTTATTTAAATAAAATTAAGTTTTAGCATTAAATTATACTTTAGGAACTTTAATAACGCAAAAGGTTTAATAAACAGTAATCGTATTTAAAAAAAAATATTTAGAACTCACATTCATAAATCGAACTGCTAATTGTCTATTAAAATGCCAGCTTTGATTTTAGTAATCAATATATTTAGTGTGAAAAAATAAGGAAGTACTAAAACTATTAAAATAATTGTTACTCTGTGTACTCCACCCACTTTAGCCAAAGGTCGCCTTATAGTGGACATAAGATAAGTCCAATTTTGCCTTTAAGCTCCGGAATGCCAGGTGCCTTGGCATTTAGGCATTGGTACATATTGTTGACGCAAGCTGTATCAGGATTTGGTGATTGATAAATTATCTGAATTATCGTCCTTGCTTCATTTTTATTATTATGTAATATACTAACTGACCCGATAGAAAATGTCCTGTCTTAGTTGTGAATAATCAATTCGAATTCATAATATTTTCTGAAATTTATCAAGTTCGTCCCTATCTTTCTGCTAAATATTAGAAAACTTAAAAAAATAGATGAAAGGATTATAAAAAGTCGTTTTCCAGTTATGGTGGTATCAAGGGAAATAGAGATACATTTTTAATTTTGATAGATCTCTCTAATTTTTAATATAACAGAACGGAACTTATGGAAAGTAGCTGTATTTTATTACTACATCTTATTTTACTTGTATAATAAATAGAATGTTCTCGACTGTTCCACTTGCAATATAGGATGTTAGCTAACTGTACGAATTACTTTACCTTTGTGTAATAATTAAATCTTTTGTGTTAATTACGTAATACTTAATTAAATAATAGCTAACGTTTCATATACTATTATACGCTAGATCGGAGGTAGTACTCAATTTGTTTGTTCTTCTACATAATAGGAGCGATAATATTTTATTAATTATTAATATAGTTCAAATATTTATATTCGACGCCATCATTGCAATGTGCAATTGCGTCTGAATGTACGGACTTATATTTTGCGTGCTTTTCAATTTCTTTTATTCAGGAGTTTCACTTTGTAACAACTATTCATCAAAGTTCATGTGACAAATAAAGACCTTAATAGTAGACAGTAGTCTGACCAAGCGTGACTTTGAGTTCCGCTACTCAATACACACTATCTCAGATTCGGACGTAAAGTGGAGAAAAGCGTAGAGCTAAAGTAGAAGTAGATTTGAAAAGTTATAGATATTTATAACTTGCTTATTTCTGGCCTTATCACAACAACTCGAAACAAGTATTATGTAAGGACATTAGTTTTGTAATAATTATTTCTGCAGTATATTAAATGTAAGTTATAAGGATCTTGAATACCTTGAATATAAACTGGACTGACATGTACTTTAAAGCATTGTTACGTATTTGTAACTAGATCATATTTTTTACATACAGTAAATATAACAGTAAATATAAGTGTAAATTATATTACACAGATTATTTCTTATCTTTTAACATTTAGACCTTGCTGGACGAGCTGTTTCATTAAAAAGTCACAGTGGTTTTTTATTTCTTTCATATTCGTTGTAATATTACGCAAAGATTACTTTACTTTCCGCTCAGATGTGGCAGAACTCAGTGCCACCGGCCGGGACAATATGAAGACTACAAGAAAATATGATTTAAATAAAAAATGCGTTCAATCTTTTTATATTACGATTTAAATTCAAAATATATTTTATTCAACCAGACTTTTGCACGCACTTTTGAATAGTCGAAAGAACATAAACCTACAACTAGCTCGGAAGGCAATACTGCTGAGAAGAGCCGGCGACAAACTCAACAGTTGCTCTTTTCAAATATAAAAGTTACAATTTTATTATATAGTATAGTGACAGCTAACATGCACTCAAGTCAAATCATGTTACTTCCACACATTTTTATCTTTTAAATATTCTTCTACAGAGTAATAAGCTTTACTAATGTTTTTTTATAATTTTTTACAAAATTTATACGTTTTCTAAATATGTCTATTTCAATTTTCTTAGTGTGGGAATAACACTTTTAAAAATGTTAACAAAATATATATTTAATAAATAGCATTCTCTCTTGCCAAACGATTGTTCGTAAAATAACCTTTGAGTTGCAGAAATTTGTAAAAATCTCTCTACAGAGATGCTAACAACAAATATAAGTCGTAATAAGCGTATCAGAATTTCGACGCAGATGGATGTAGAACGCATGGCTTAGCGGAAAGAGCGGTGGAACAGTTTTCAAGAGGCGCGGTTTTAAATCCAGCTGAGTTCAAATTTTTATACGTTTTATAAATATGTCTATCTCGCAAAGAAATAAATAAATTATAATATAGGTATTGTGTACTAATAATCTAAAAGAGAAATAAGTACGTTGAAATATACAAGTTTATATCAAATATACAATAAGCTTGAGGCCACCGCGGCGCAGTGCGACAGCGTCTCAACACGCAATGGCTCGTGTTCTGGCGTGGAGAACGGAGTATCTTGAAGTATCAAGATACTCCGTATATATCATAGCATCCGCATATCAGGGTAGCCAGAGAGAACCTAGTAACGTTCTTTCTGGCTACCCTGATCTAAGCAAAAAGC
The DNA here is from genome assembly GCA_038994665.1 of Podotricha telesiphe. Classification (NCBI taxonomy): domain Eukaryota; kingdom Metazoa; phylum Arthropoda; class Insecta; order Lepidoptera; family Nymphalidae; genus Podotricha; species Podotricha telesiphe. The sequence continues at coordinate 617,362 of JAOYRR010000103.1, forward strand.
GTGAAGCTAATATATAAATCTCCAAAAATTGTATTCACTCAAACATACATAACGAATAATACAATTTATAACAGTATTGCAACATAATTATGAACGAAGTCAGTTTTGTATTTGTCTGAAATACTATGTATTTGATATTAGACCAAGGTCCACCAGTCACTGGTACAGACAAGTTTAAAGTGTACATATTATAAAACGAACAAATGAAATATTAAGGAAGTCATATAACACACCAATAGCCCAAAGCGTAATTGCTTAATTTTTTTACATTCCTTTACGCGAGTGAATTCCTAGCTTTTATAAATGTATCTAGGATATTGTTTCAAGATATTTGCTTTTAAATTTATATATATTATGTTTAAATCGAATCTGCGTTTTAATTTTTTTTTAGGAAATAACTAGATTTACGAACAAAATAAATACGAACTATTACGAAAGAAGATTAATTTATAAGTTGCATATGAAATTCGTGAATGGTGAAAAGGCAGCTGGCGGCTGACGCTCAGACGATCCTCCTTTTTACTAACAAAAATTAGTCGTCGGAGAGAATGTTTTTAAAAACGATATTATCAAATGTAACAAATACTTATCAACTTGATTGCAACCTACGCCCTCGCCCTTTAAAATTGTAAGAGCTTTCATACTCTAATAAAATGAATTTCAATAATTATTACAAGTTCAAGAAGAGTTCTTACGCGGAAACGAAAAGTGTTGCTACTGAAAAACTTTATCAGAATGGTGTTTCTGAACACGGAAACGGATGTGGTTAAATGTATTGCTTGGGAATGAATGCACGAATTTTGTATTGAATTATTATTATATTATTCAAGATTAGTTGATGATCACAACTCCGTTTACGTGTGCTTTGTGACATAATACTTCCATCTACCACATGTTGACATTGAAACTTTGAACCAAAATTAGGGTTTAAAAAGCTATACAAAATAAGTTTTATTCTAATCCGTCAGGTTACTACGAAGGTGTGCGCGTACAATCATTTAATAAACAGACAAAAATATAAAAAATCACAGAAAATTTTAATTCCATAAATTATTTTCTCGTAAATATATTTATTGTACAGACACCATTTACAGGTAGATAATTTAAAAACATAATACAGAACAAGCCTATTGTTTCGCAGTGGAACAGTGTCTGCCTGCAAGCGCGATTGATCATGGGTTCGATTCTCACTAGGGAGAATGATTATAATCCAATTATTTTGATTATAATGGGTATGTCGCGATTTCGAGCAGAAAGTAGAGAACGGAGTGTTTTAATACTAAGTATTTTTTAACGTTTACCCTGCTAAGCGGGAAATAACGTAAACCTATAAAAAAATTTATAAATGTAAAAATGAGAGCGAGAGAGTTTAATATTTAGAACTGTAGTACGAGTAGTTAATGCTAAAATACATTTCTTATGTAAATAAATATATTGTAGCTCGAGATTTGACTTAGCTAGCTCTCACATGCCTGTTATCTTATAATAATATTTAAAACTAAATTATTTTGAAATGAAAGTATTTTTAACGGTATTAATCGCGTATATTAAACCCGACGTTCCGTACACTTTACAGTAGTCCGTGGTCACAGGTAGACTGAGATGACATTCGTCTATCAGTTGACATAATTATTATATCAAACTACCTAATTACACCGAGTGTATGGCAACTGCAAAGCAAAAAAAAATCTTGGCTTTTCTATGACTAGAATTACAATAAAATAAAATAAATATAAGGTACAGCTAAAAGAGTTTCATAATAATAAACAGGATCTTAGGGCTATAGGTATTTGCTCTTCGTCTCTTCTTTCATCATTTCTCTTTTCACGTTGTTTCCACGTCTATAAACATAAACTTGTTTAAAACGGACAGAAGTTAAGTATAATCTAAAATATCACACAATAAATAATAAAACAAACAATTACAATATAATATACGATAAACGATTCCAACCGGGGCCGCACCTCATAGCCAGGACGGATGAAGCGTTTGGCGCAAAACAGACTATAATTTCCACATGACTAAAACCTTTACTAAATGAGGTTAAATTTTAAATATAATTTGAAATAAATTGCATTATAAACCAAAGCTTCCTGTCATAATGAAGGACGGTTCTTTTGTAATATAGAACGACGAATATTTATTTTTAGAAATATAATTATTTTTTTGTTATACTTACATTATGAATTAACTTGATAGTTAAATTGAAACTATTATTGAGCGCTCTAAATGTTAAGTAGATATATCTCTACTATAACCTAAGATCTTTAAGATATTTATAATTGCCCTATACATATATTTGTATGATTTTAAATTTCACCCATTCATTTAAGATCGTACCCAATGATCGCTATAAAACCTACAATATTTGAACGTTTCATATATTAATACTTTATTAGTAGGATTCAGACTCTCAATACACAAATATTTTATTAATTTCATAATGTTCAGGAAAAATTAAATTTCATAATTTTAATTATTACAAAAAAATACATACTTCTACTTTTACATAAATAATGTAATAAGACCGTACCAACAAACACTTCATACTTTACAAATGACCTTACCGAACACGAATACAACTAAAAACGACTACTATGCTACTACTAACTAAAACTCTACGTATGTGTAATATACTTAGGTACTTACTTATTAGTAGTATACTTTCAATTTAATATCAATAAATTTGCATAATGTTTTTCTCTCTAGTCATGCTCCTGGAAAACTCTAATTCTGCTTGTTTCTTTTTTCTGCCAGTAAATCATTCAGAAAGCAATTCACCTTACAAAAATATTAATTGTTTTTTATTTGCTTAAAAATAATAAATAAAATAGTATGAAACAGTATTATTAAATTATTTAATAAAATATAATACATGCTTACATTTATTTATGTATAATATACGGTTACGGTTTTGCTCGTAGCTTGAAACATTAATTTCAAGGTAAAAATAGCGACATTGTGCACATGACCTGAGAAAAAATGTTAGGTCAATTATCGACCCAATGAAAAGTATATTACAAGAAATACATAACAATAGGTAATACACGCTAACTAAATTATTTAACCATATTTCACAACCCTCATTGAACAGAAGGTCGATTGCAACATTCACACCCCTTAATTTCGATCATCTTGTCACCTTATATCTAATTCTCGTACTACAAATTATTCATGACATTCGACCTTTGAGCTGGTAAATATTTCACAATAGCGACGACACGACAAGTTCAATGTAATCTGAAAAACAATACAAAGGTCGTATAGTATTTTATATGTACGCGCAATGACTAAATATCTTTATTTATTGATAAATCATAAAGGTCTTGTTAAATTAAGTACTCTAGTTACATATCATATATATTATAAATTAAAAAATAATTAACTGCTTTCGATCAAGCTTTCAAATACGAACTCATATAACAAAATCAATATATAACTATTTTTGAGTTAGCAAAAACAGAAAATATACAATTGAATAATATATGCCTACATATGCAAAATACAACAAAGTACTTTCTCATTCGACGATTAAGAATTGTGAATTAGTATTAGTATTAGTATCATATTAAATCACGAGCCATACATTATACATATACCAATTAGTGAACAGAATTGACTTGGCACCTTGAACTCCGGACACAAAGTTAGGCTTAACGCTAGCTTTAATAATATAAAATCTTAATACAATATAACTTGCAAAAAATAAAATAAAATGGATTTGTTTATTTAGGCATGAACAACTTACGCGTAACCTTCAAACACGGCTATAAAAGCTTTGAATGAAAGGATTATGATAAAATGTACTTCTGAAAATCACCCAAATCCGGAGTACGTAAAGACAAAGCAGCCAATGTCATTTCTATCACGAGCACATTCGTTATGTTCGGTGAACAATATCGATTTAACACGCCGTGTCAACGCTCGTTGTATCGATGACGATGGCATCTAGTGATTACACTAGATACCATAGACAAGGCTAAGATGTAATTGTGAAATTGAAAAAATCATTAGCGTTGATTAATTGAATGAAACAAAAGAAATGGTTTTGTAGAACGAAACTGATTTCGAACATGTCATTAATAAAAATTTGGTAATATTAATTTACTTCGTAGGTACATTGTATTATTTATCAATGTTGAATAGTCCGGCTGAATGTGCACTGGTGTTGAGATCATTGTCTTCTACACTTAAAGCTATAACCCACATATTTAATTTTGCTATTAGGAAATATTAACAAAAAAATATATTTTTTAAAGGTTATACTATTTTCTTTTTACCATTTGTAATAGGAAAGTAAGAGTGAAAAATAGTAAACATTAATAAGTAAAGTGGTCAAAAATATATGTACAGGAAGTTAGGCAACAAAATTATTAAAAATTCACGTTTTATAAACTAAAACATATAAACTATTTGCTTTCGCTTAAAAATAAAACAAGAAAAAACTAAAAAAAAGGCACATTCATTTGTAGTGACAATACAAAAACCATTTCAATGACCATGCTCTCGCCTATACGAAGCAAGGTTAGCGAAATAGGTTCAAATCCCCTGGCCTTGCATTTAAGGTTATTCTTCTAATTAAATTAAGAAGTAATTTATCGCCCATATATTGTGTTACAATGATCTACAGTTCATTATTATTATGAACTGTAATAACTCAGTATCAGATTTATACAAATTACACTTTTTTAATTGCTTCATGTTGTTAATTTTTAATTTTTATACCATATTACTATATGATGACAGGATCTAAAGGCATTCTTAAGTATGGAGACTAAGTATACTCCGGTATATATATATATGTCCAACGCTGTATGCTGTCGTTAATATGCCTTTCAAATATAAATAACCATTGGTCATTGTCGATGTCAGTTGATGTCAGTATGTACGTTATATATGAGTATAGTGCTGTGGCACAAACATTGTTTGTTTATATATTCGCTGAAAAATTAGAGTACTTATATTATAGATACATACTGCTTTTGCTAACTTTAAACTTTATTTTTATAACTTTAAACTTTATTATTTTTTATAAACAACACGCCTCTAATTTAGCTATCATATCTATATAACTGTTTTCTGATGTCAAGTACAAACTATGACCGATTTGCAAATGCAATTACGCAATAAATTCCTTATTTATAGAAGGTTTGCTGAATTTTGCTGAACTCGATACAAGACTCGAGACGTTTTTTGCTATCGCTCCAGCGACACCTATAAATATGACAAAAAATACGATAATAAAATATATATATTTTAAGAACATACAAAAAATGGTGTAATTTACATCAAATTAACTATTTCTACCAGAGTAATTTTACAATCACTTCATGTATTATATAACATTCAGAAATAACTATTTTAAAATTATACCTCAATTATACATCAAATTTATACCGGAAAAGTTATAAAAGAGTAGGGGTCTATTTTATAACTTTGGGCCAAAAATTGTAGTATTAGATCAATAAAATCGATATAAAAATTCTAGGTAAAAATGTATAATTCAATAGCGAAATACGTGTAACTTAACTGAAACATCCCAATTAAAGATTATATATTTTCTTTTTTACTCATATATAATTTTCAAATTCGACGTAGCCAGGTACTAATAGATTTTGCTTTAGGAAGGAGTACATCACTTTATACAAATGTTTATCTCAAAGACATGGTGGTGAGTACATATATTCAATATTTATTTTATCGATTTAATGTATTTCTAAATTATTATTATAAAAAATATAGAGAATATACCAAATTCATATACCAAATTCAATAGTCCTCTGTCCGTACAGTTTCCGTAAAAAGGTGTCCGAAATTGTATGTAACATAATGATTATATCAGTTACTGCTTGTAAGTCTTTCTATATAATGTAAATAACAATGCCAAACAGTGTACAGAGTTTTAATTGTAGGTTTCTACTTGACCCTGTTTATGGTACGCGTGCTGATACGTGCAGCGCATTTCTATTAATTACCAAGAGATATACTTAACAAGGAGGAAAATACTTCAAAGGCAAGTCAGACATAAGTGAACATTCTCATCTATATACTAAATTCATTAAGAACTTGAAACGGAATGAAAAAAACATAAAAATGAAGATTTTGAAACATGTGTTGTTTTTTTACATTTTTTAAAGTGTTAATCGCACACTTAGGAAATTGAAAAAGACATATTTAGAAAACGTACAAAAATTTGAACGCAGCGAGATTTGAACCCGCGCCTTTTGAAAACCGTTAAGCGCTCTGACCGCTAAGCCATACGTACTACATCCAGCTACGTCGAAATTCTTATACTCTTTATTAAAACTTATATTTGTTGTTAGCATGTCTTTTTATTGCCGATACTTAAAAATCATATTTATTCAAAAGATTTTTATTAAGTTTATTTGTGAATCGATCGATTGTGTAGAAAAAAATATGTGACTTGCCCCATATGTTGGTATGTATGGCTTGCCAAACTAACTACAATCTTAATGGTGGTTAGGTATGTATGGTAGATTTAATTATTTAACGGCTATATTAGTCTACAAAACCTTTTAATGTATAGCATTTTACGGCCAATAATAGAAGTAAATGTAGCAATAATAATACTTACAAGCTTCGCGTTTCCTTCATATAAAATATAGGAAATTGAAATACACATGTCTGTATTCTCGATTAATTGCATATGCAATATTAGCTAAGTTATTCCACGTAAAGCTAACCAATACGGATAAAAGCTGAAATCAAATAATAAATTGTGTAAACTTTTCTCAGACTATATTAGTAATCGAATTATCTATTGTAATAAAATGCAAACCACTTTCAGAAGAGTACGTAAGGTTATGTCATTAGTAACGAAATATTATCTCTCTGTAGTCGGTCTTTCGTGTCTGAAGTCATAGTGAGATGCGAGTCTGGAACGGACGAACTTACCCCAAAGGCTTCTGTTAATTGCAATATCACTGACATTGTATAAGTTTTATGGTGGATCGAAGTATTATAATTACCATATAATATCTGCATGTTATTAAGAGCATAAGAACGGACTTCCTCACAAGCCTTCTCATAAAAAAGTCACATATGATAAGATATAGTTAATCATCTTAGTTAATGATGGACGTCAATAGGCGCACGTGCACTTTCTCGCGAGCAACTTATCAACTCACGTCACGCTACGCTTCTGTCTCAAGAATCTTCCTGATTACATAATTTATATTTTATTTCTTACAGTTTGCAACTTATTTTGCATTGCATGGTGGCAATATAGAATCTAATGTCAAGTCCGTCTGTTCACCACCGTCTGCCTTAATTCAAGAACGGAGGAACTCAACAATCATTTATTTTCCCCCGAAGTGGAGATCAAACCCACGACCATCGCGTTTACAGAGACATTGTCCCACTCCGCCATGCTGACTTCACAATAACTTATAGACATCGTATATGTTTTCCATTTTTATTTCTCCCAATAGCAATTTCTATGAAAAGTTTTTAGTTGGTCAGTGTTTAAGTTCGAATTATGCATTAATGTGGTCTACATTTATAATGTTCTTTTAATTCGACTACTGCATATAATGGTCAAATTAAAAACGTGCCTTAATTTCGAGGTCAAGTCAACTTATGTGCGGTCTTATAATTTACAAGACATAAAATTTGCTACAGGCACTAACTATTGCGTACCAGATACATACCAGGGATATCATGGAGCTCCGCTACCGGAACCGAAACAATCGGATATGCGGATTAAATAAACTATCCGTAAACGTAATGAAATTGATAAAATAGTAGCTGAAAATTGCTTACAATCAAAATATAATAAAATTAAATATAATATCCGAAATCGAAATTATCCGAAACTACCGGATAATTCGAAGTATTTTTGTATCCGTAACGAAACCGATTTAGTATTATTCCTATATCTTTATCCGTATCCTAGTCCGAAATGTTACATCCGTGATATCTCTACATATAATGCGAAAATAAAAAAAATTAAGTGCCTGTTTCACTAACATATTGCCAAAGGACACATTTTTAGAATAAGTACCTATCCGTTGAAGTTTAGGTTAACTTAAAAATACTTAAAAATACATAGTAGTCTTAGTAACTAGATTGTAATTTTAAGGTTATTATAAAAGAAGTGTTGTAATGTAATATTTAAATAGCCGCTTTTTACTAAATACATAATGTGTACGTATGTACCAAACGTGCACGGTGCATGTCCATAAGTATTTTATTTTTGTCTGTCTGTCTGTTTGTCCCGACTGAGACCTGGAACGGCTGGACCGATTTCGCTGTCGGATAGTAGCTGATGTAATAAGAAGTAAGTTAGGCTACTTTCATTTTAATATTCCACTTGGACAAAGCGCGGGCACAGCTATGCACATGAATAAATATTGTAACATGACGAAACTTCTATCGATACAGCCTATCGAGATATTACTAGTAATACTTCTAAATTATTTATATATTTATACATAAAGATCCTCTATAATGTTATTTCAATATACATCACTATTCTAAGCACATGAAATGTCATCAATAAATATATAATAGATTTTTAAACACATCGTTTTTCGTACATTGAAGTACTATTTTGCACTTTTTGTACTAAGCAATATTATATTATAAGCAATAAAATGTTGATTTTACTAAGCAATATCCATATGTTATCCACGAATACTTCAATTTAAACAAGTGAAGTCGCACATGTTAGGCTTAGAAGAGGAACAATGGCTTGATTACATATTGTTCTGAGCTAAAGTTGTAGTGTAATTACCGCTATTTAAATTACACGTTATGCAAGACAAACTTACTTTTAATGCCTTTCTCGAGCGAATAATTGACGTTCTAAGTATAAACTAAAGCAAAAGGCCACATAATAAATAGACCGAAAATATATAGAAAAACTCAATATATAATGGCACAGAGGGATAGTATACTCGTATATAACCTAATGGTTGCAAGTTCGTTTCTCAATTGAATATTTTTATTCTTCTGGTCTAGTAAGAAGAGCGGTTATTTTAATATTACAAACAAACACTCCAATTTTATATATTTGTATAGATACTTTACTTGACCAATTGAAATGAAAAGGTCGTTAACTAATTAGTGTTAGGGGAAGTTTTCATAGGTCTTATAAACAGTTTAACTATGGAAAATCTGTGAAATTTCAACAAATAAAATAATAAAATTAAATAAACCTTTACTGTATTTTTATAATAATCACTAGCTTTCTCGCATGAGCATCAACATTTTAGTACTATACATTGAACTAAAATATAATTCTTTAATTGAATAATACACTTCATTTAATAAATGACATAGCTGTAAAATTTTGAACCTTATTTGTTGCAAAAGTCCTTAAAAATTATACTTCACAGGATTACGTTATATTACAGAGGCATATTATGTATGTACGGATTTAATGTTTGTTGAAAACTATAAGAAATTTCTGAGCGCAGCTGTAATATTAAAAATAAAACTTAGAATGTACTTGTAAGAAGCAATGACATTGTTTTATTGAAATATAGTGTTACCTTTTACTTAAGTAGATTCATATTACTTTATATCCTACTAAGACTAGGAATGGCCCGTTACGATACGATATACCGTAATATCGATATGGTTAACAGTACTTTATCATATATCGATATTTAAAACGACCATATGATAATATATCATACTCTTAAAATACCGTACTAATAAATCGTATTAAACTATCATAGGGATTCATATTTTTTAATTATAATTTCTATTACATTATATCAATGTTGTTCAATATCTTGCTATAAATAATGACAAAATTGCTTACGGAAAAGAGCATTAAATTTTTGTTCATTTTAAATACACCTCTGCTCTTACTGTTCTGTAATACGTGTAAATGTCCTATCTAAGAGGACAGCTCAACCAACTGGTGTAGTGTACTCGACAGTTTTTCTGTTTGGGATATATTTTCTATAATATTATACTGCAACACCTTCTTTGTAATAAAACATATATGTATTTACATTTGATATATCGATACAATACACTTTTTAGGCATCTCAAATAATCACGACCTCTTCAGTGTAATTATCGTTTATAATTATGGCAACTTTATCCCATTTCTTACTATAACTGTTATTTTTTATTATCTTATATATTTTTTTATACTAACACTATATTGTCATACCTCAAAAACACGACATTTTATTGCGGAAACTGTTAAGTGAAGTGAAGTTCAGCACCAGACATTTTAAAATAAAAAAATATATCTTAATTGTGATTTACACAAAAGCAAAATAAACACCTTCATATCATTAATTAAAAAAATATATTTTGCTAGCGTAATCAATAAAAAGAATTCTACTTTACTTCTTGATAAAATATTACAAGGTCGCAAATTAATTTTGCAAATATCCATTTTTGCGCTGGTAACTGTAGTCGTAAGCGAATTTATTAGGAAAATATTTTACACTTTGTGCATAAATCATATTAGTTAGAGTGAATGTAATGTCAAGCCAAAGGTTACGCCACCACTCAGTACAGGACCAACTGGCTCGATGCATTGCAATAGATCTGAAAATTCCCAATCAAATATGGCATAAGCTAATTTTAATCACAGTTACAATTAACATTCTATGTATATATCATATATATGTATGATTCTAATACTTTGCTTTTTCAGGCTTTAACATATAGAGAGAACTTAATGGCACTCTGATCTCCGCTTCCCACCCAAACTCTAGACATTGCATGTTGAGTGGAATTCTTTAAAGAAGTGTTAAATTTTACATTATGGACATAATAACAAAACTGAGAATCTAAATAGTTTTAATAAATTATGGAAGAAATTTACGTAAAGCAGGCTGCCTAATGTTTAAATATTGTTAACACGTGTATACATATTAAATTCAAGCATTTTAAAACATTATTTTCTTCTACCAATGTCGAAGATATTTTCCCAAGACTATATTTATATAAAATAGAAATCTAACAGGCGCTCCATAAAGATTAGAACACCTGTTATGTTTTCCTTTAAGGTCGTTTCCTCATAGTTCATACATTCTTTGACTAAAACGCCTGAAAAGGCAAAGTATAACTTTGGATTCTGCCATTACTTTTTATTTTGCAGCTTCACGCTTATTCTCAGAGGACCTTATGTCAAGACACTCCGTTCTCCACTTTCCGCATGAAACCGAGACATTGTGTTTTGAGTTGCGGAACTGAACGCCGCGCTTCGTCCACCGTTACCAGCTTTAATCAATAATATTTAATAAATTTGTGGAATAATAGCGTAGAGAAAATGTCAATATAAATACATATACAATAATAAACCTGAAGCAAAAAATATTCAAGTGTTTGACAAATCAAATAAGTGGATAGGTAGCGTTCAAACATATATCCTTGAATGGTAGTCACAATAGCTTTACGGTCTGTTAGAACAATTCATTCGGAATAGTATTGTTTTGTTGTTTAAGCGTTTTTCACATGAAAAGGATCCGTGAATATTATTATACACGTACAATAAAAAGGTCAAATTCTTTAAAACATTCTGCTGAAAAAAAATGGCACTGCTTTTTGTTCCCTCATGATTTTATCTATTGTATGGTCTAATTTGACAAGTGTTTTATTGAGATTAACATAATATTCGAGATCCTTTGTATTTAAATATATAATTTTAATAAAGTTCAATATTATAAGAAAAAATAAGCATAGTTTTAATACTGATTTACGTAAATTGAATTCATACCAGTAAGCACTATATAATGTGGAATAGCGTACTGGAAGATAGGTACTAGGTAGAGTTGTACCTACTCTCTCTTATATATAACTATTTTATACAAAAAAAATATAACTTGACAACCTTACACTTACCATTAATTCTATAATGACCCACTTCATAAAATCCTACATCCGTGATCAGTAATGCCTTACAGTCGAAATCAACATCCAACTACCTCCGTCATTAATAGCTGCAATTAATTATGTGTATATAAACTAACAATAGTATCCATAACTAAGTATATATATATATATATATATATATATATATATTATTTTCCTACAGAATCGAAACTAGACCTTGTTTTTTGAATAAATCGGTTTACTTTTGTACAGAAGTGATAATCTTGTAATTAGGTCCACTTATTGCTAGGTGGGGTAAATCGAAAGGACTATGGAAGGACCTTGGGATTTGAAAGTACACAATAACCGGAACATACTTGTAACACACGAGTAGGTAGTACGTTATGCGTCGTGATCTATGGAATAATCTCGAACAAAAGAAAGAACAAATGCCAGTTGCGAAACCGTCTCAATTAATTAAAAAAATTATGGACAATTCAAATTCGGCCATGAGAAATAATAATTTTAAAGGACCAGCGTTTCGTAATAACAGTCCTTAAATCTTTTAATGACAAAAATGTTATAAAAGGCGTTACGATTATTATGAATATGTAAAAAAATTGCTGCAAAGGAACAAAAATATAAACCTTCGTTAAATGGATAGGTCGGTAGTCGGTACTAAGTACCTATATAAATTCTAAAATAGTGTTTTTTTTTAATTTATACATTTCACGTAGTACTAAAGATATGCTTAAAACACATGTACGTACTTTATACAAGAATAGTTAGTTACTATCTAAAGTTAAATTCAATACGTTTTAACTTTACTCACTAAATACTGAAAATGTCAATAGTGTCAAATATCGTTATAAACGAATAAGTTTATTTGATTTTAAGCGCCAGACTGTCTCAAGTCTCATCTCAAGCGACCTCTACCGTTATAAACACCTATGCCTCATCTGTGTGAAGTGCCAAAGTAAAACTTACTTAAAAGCACATTATATTTATTAAAATGAAAATTATCACAAAGAAAAGATATTGTATTTAAAAATATATCAGGCGCATATAAAATTCCATATAGTATTACTTACTAGTTGTCCACAATTTCGTTTTTACTATACTGACTTTTTCCATTCCTAAGAAACTTCGGTAAATGCTCCATTATGCTTCATGACACGCTCCAAGGAACCTAAATTCCACATTCAAGCTTTTCCCGCCCAATACTTTTGTCTGTGCTCTGTTTATAAGTCACTCAGTAACGTAAGAGATTTTAATATATTAATATTTTATATACTACATGTACAATAAAATTACATCAACATTTTAATATATTTATATATAATATAATATTTTATGTATAATATTATTACCTGTCTTTATATGAATTCATTAAAATTATAATTGTGAAAAATGTTACTAAAATATTTAAAATGATGTAGGTACTATTGCTTGACTGCTATTCATAGTGCTGCCTACTTACATCGTACTGGAGTTTAATATCAGAATAATAATTTAAAAGTAAAATACCTCATAATTTCGCATTATCATCAGTGCCAATTGCAATACATAGCTGCAATTTGGAATATAAATATATCAATATTCTTTATATATATCAAAAAGTGATTAAAAAAATATACAGTATTAATAAAATAAAAATTTATTTTAAGTATTTATTATGGAACAAATTAATTTATAAAGTTATTTAATATTTAAATTAATACTTTACTAACTTTAGTAAAAACAAAACGTTTGACAGCTGCTTCGGTTTACATCTTTTGTATGAAAATTAAAATTTTTACCCAACGACGAATTAAACGATATAAAATATTTAAAAATATATTACTTAGGTTATTCTAGGAGTTATATCACTATAAAGAAATGGAAACTACAAAACTGCAAAACTTCAATCGGTATGTAAAATACAATTAAACTTTCATATACGCGTTTCAATATTTTGAACTTGCGCGCTGCAAGTTATTGATTTTCTTTTAAAAATAACTCTGTTAGATGTAAATAAATCATAAAGCTGCTATTTAACCTTCTCTTAATGTGCATTTTACTATTGTAAAGAAAATTCTAGTGATAAGCTGTTACTGTGTTTCTTACAGTGCCGCTACTACAGAAACATCGGATTTTACACCTATAAAACCTAGATTGGGTAAATTTTTAGATATCTATTCTCCAGAACATCTCAATTTGACGCCAAAACCTGTACGTATCGAATATTATTTAATTGAATAAGCTACCTTATCAATCTTTTTTTGTACTTATACATAATTATGTTTCCAGCATCCAAAACTTGCTTTTGCCAGATTGACAAATGATAACCAAAAGAACTTACTTACTCCTGAAACACATATTGACATCCATAACAAGTGCAGGTATAGATTACAACCAATAATTTGTAGAAAATTATGATGTAAGGATACTGAAAGCTTTTATTTACACAAATAATTATAAATATAGAACTTCTAGTCTCTTTTAAACATAGCATAGCACTATAAATATGGAAGCAAGTGGGACAATATTTAATTAAAACATAAAAATTACATTGGGTTATTTTATTTTGAAAATTTTTAACATGCTTTTACTAACAGTTATTGATTGGATTATTAGGACCGTCAAGGTACAGCAAAAATTTAACAATGTTTGGAGCAACTGTTCTTTTGAGGGTAACCAAAGTTTCCCACGTTTGAATCGGAAACTGAGGCCTATTAAAATGGACCTTGAAACACCTACCAAGGTGAAGCCTTCTGTGGATTTAGTGAGAGGTGAGAAACTGTATTTGATAATATAAAAAAAGTTGCAAGTCTCATACCATTTTTGTAAAATATTTCACAAAGATTGTCATATATTTATGTAGATATCTTTATTAGTAAACTAGCCAATGCCATCATAGGAAACTTCACAGGCACTAAAATCAAACATAGAAGACATATAGAAATGTGTGGTTTTCAAATGCAGTTATTAGTTGAAGTTCTGTTTGCAAACTACACTGAGAGACTGTTGTAAGCCAAATATATAAAAAAAAAAATTCCATGAATAATGGAGTTAGCTGGTATGCAAATTAAAATATTGAAATATAATGTGCTAAGTTTTTTTAATACATTTTTAGTTGATGGGCCCAATGGATTACGATTCAACACCTCTCTGGCTGCGGGTGATGTGGCAGGTTCCCCAGCTCAGTCACAGACAGACCGACTTCAGCAGTCTATTAATCCAAGCAAAGCAGTGTTCACAATTGAACCTAATACTTCTAAGGTGATTATTTTAATTAGTTTATCTTATTTAGTACAAACATTTTGTATAGCCATGGAAGACTAAATATTTGTAGTTTATAATTGAACAAATATTTAAGACACTAGTGTCTGCCATCACTTAATGAGGTTTCCCAACAAAATACCCATCATGTGGAACAAATTCTTATATCTTATAGTATAGCTGATCTATTATAGTCATACATTAGGTGTATTACTCTTCAAAATCAATCATAACATAAGTCTTGCATAAAGTTAAAACAAAAAAGATTTCATTCCAATCCATCCAGAAGTTCCCAAGATGTGTGCATGCATTCATTCTGTTTTATTCTTTGTAGTATATTACTGATATACACAAAATATAGTGCAGAGGTCAGCGAACCTCTTGTTTATATATTTTACCTATCATAATATAGTACTAGATATAATTATTTACCAAAGAATAATCAAGAAACCTTTTAAATTTTCATTGATTGGGCACATGTTGAGCTTAAAACCTTACACATTTTCTGTTTCCAGATTCTTATAGTTAATAACAAAGCATGTTCACTCCTTGGATATTCATCCACTGAACTATGTGACATGCGCATCTCTGATCTCTTAAAGAAGAGAAGCAGTAAAACTTTTAGTCTACATGAAGCTGAGGATGCTGATATTTCTGAAGATGGCACTATTATTTTATTAAGTGGAAAGGTTTGTTTATAATTTTTTTCTTTTACATTGACTTTTATAGTTCTATTAACCTGGAGGTAGCCTTAGCCTATTATAGCTCACATTGAATGTAGTTGAATCAATTTGATAGTTATGGTTTTTATTTTGTTCACTACATACTTATGGTCCATACCTTTTGCTACTCAGTACTTTCTTTATTTAACATTTTCTCTGAAATTAGAACTCAACATAAATTACTACATAAATAGTTTCTATTAGTTCCTTATTAGTTGTGAGTTTAATTCCCACTTGTAAATAAATTATAATATGAATATTTTTGTGGGTTGGTTGGCAGTGTTGTGTACCTTTGAAGTATAACATTTTCTATTAGAAATGCCATGTGATTTGAAAAAAAAGGAAAGAAATTGCTTTTTACTTTAAAATAAATATAAAAACGAAATTCAATAAAATATTTCTAGAAAAAGTTTGAATTTCTACCTTTTTTTTATTACTGTAGGTAGTTGAACTCTTAACAAAAGATGGAGGAACAGTGCAGGTGTCTCTATGGATTAGACAATTGGACAATGATGGTCCATGCCTGGTTGTTGCTGAACCAATTATATGTAAAAATGTTGTGGTAAGATATTGTTTATTTATTTAAAATTAACAATCAATATTAAAAAACATGATCATTTATAAGAGGCCACTGTGGTGCAGGGGGTCAGAGTCTGACTGCAAATGCTATTGGTTACGGGTTCGATTCTCACTTAGAGGAAGGATTATATGAAAGTGGAGAATAGAGTCATCTTGACACTAGGTTCTTCCTGACTACCCACCCATACTATGCGGGAGAAATATATTACATTGATTGGTGGCATTTTTTCTTTTTTCTCTTTTATTTTTTAAATCTTGCATAATATGTAGAATTACTGAACCTATGATTCTATAAAAGTCTGGATGAATCTTCGTAAGAGAAAAGAAACTCCTTAGCATTCTATTGATTCACCGTGACGGCACATTGCCAATTTTCTCTATTGAATTTGAGAATAAAATAAACTGCTTAATTACAATTTCTTTTAACTTTTCAATTTGATTGTTTTTTTTTTATTTCTAAATTTATAAGCCACATTTCAGTTAGCCATAGAAGCGGAATCTGGTACGATATTATCCTGCAACGGCGATGACGCCGCTATGTTGTTTCAAGCCGAGAATTTGGAGAAATTAATAGGCCTTCCTGTAGCTTCACTCATTCCTTCGATACAAATACCGTCATACGACTCGCCGATACCTAAGAACGTCTCTAAACAGAAAGCTACTGGTAAGTAGAGGAAGCAGTAAAAAAAACTAAAATTTAAAAAACAAAATGCGAAATTGAAATTTAAGAAAACAAAAAAAAAATTTTTAGCAAACATAAATTTTTTTACATATAAATAAATATATTTAACGCTCAAACTTTAGTTAACTCTTTTAGTATCTTTATCACAGTCTTTGTTCTTGCATTTAGTAGTATATTATCAAACTTCTTAACAGTTTACGAAAATATGTTGGTATTGCATGTATTTGGACTGAAAAAATAGTAGTCACTATTGTAGTAAACATCGTGTAATTTGTTTTATTTCATAAGTTTAACTTATTTTTAGGAAGAACTTTAGATGGCGGGACATTTCCATTATGCCTTTGGATATCAAAACCCTGTAGTGTAGAGTCAACTACATGGTCGTCAGTAAAGACGACTAAGGAGAAGCCTGTTTTTATAGTTAACGTCAGGGTTAGTTAGTTTTTTTACAACTTTTATAAAAATCTGTTTCTTGTAGTTAATTCACTATTTTGTCAATTTTAGGTGAGAATTTGTAAGGTAAATAAATGGTAAAGTCAAAATTTATATAAATTAATATATTAAAAACATAACATTTTAAAAATACGTAAATTTTTTACAATTCTGAGGCCATTTTAATGCAGTGGCACAGTGTTGTAACTGCAATCGCGATTGGTTGTGAGTTCAATTCCTACTTGGTAGAATGATGATTAAAAAGCGCGGCGTTGAATTTCACCACTCAATACGCAATGTCTGGAACGGGGGCGGAAAGTGGAGTAGTGTCTTGACACTAAGTTATGTTCTCTCTGCCTGCCCTGGTCTAAAGTTTTATATATTTTTTACAGTTACTAAAAAAGGTGTGATTTGAAATCACAAATATCCATTTTCTATATAGAAAACTTTTTATTCCAGGTTACATATAACGTAAGCGGTCTCTTAGTTGTTGACGAAGGTGGAATAATAACAGCTTGTAACCAACACTTTGCAATGCTGACTTTTGGCAAGCCCCACTCCGAGGTCATAGGACACCACATAGAGGATGTCATACAGAACTTCTGTAGAGAATCCGATATGGTCAAAATGGAGAATCGTAACAGGGATATGACAATTTCTGTTAATAATGAAGATGAGGATTCTGGTAACTATTTGGAATAATATATTGTATTTTATTTTTGTATAAAATTGTTTTATTGTTACATATTGAATATGTATTTAAAGCTTTTTAACATTTTATAGTATTATTTACACATTTAGAAAATTGAAAAACATTTTTTTTTGAATGTATACAAATTTGAACGCCGCTGATTTCGAAAAATAATAATTTCGACGTAACCAGATGTAACCGGTAGAACGCACGGCCTAGCGATGGACGCATTCCAAGAGTTCGAGTCCCGTTGAGGGAAATTTTAATACGTTTTCTAAAGAAAATTATTTAAATTTGAAACTATATATTTGATTAAGCGGTAAGAGAGGTAGTGGAGACTTTGGTTAACCTTCAAGAACACAGTATCGATCATATTGGAGGAAAGTCACGTTAAAAGCATGACGACCCCCGTAGGGCGTGTCCGATGTGAAATGCAGTATACAGGGGCCGTAGCGATTGCAGTTCCGTTTTCTGTGGCTACACCGCTAGGGATAAAGCGTAAAGCTAAAAAATAGTAATTAAAAAACTGCCATAATTCAAGAGGCCGGGATGCCATCAGGGGGCATAATAAAAGCAACAAACAAATTGTTATTATTGGAAAAATTTATATTTCTTTGAAAAACATCTATTTTTTTGCGTTAATTTGACGTGTATTTATTTATCCATAAATCTTGCAAAGATCACATCGTATTGAGATCACACACGCAAGATGCGTTAAGCGTGGCTGTTGGAACTGTACTGGCAGACCATAGACTCACTATTAAAACGAAATCTACAAATATGTCAATCATCAAATTTAAAAAAGCTGTAACAAAGCATGTATGCAAAATCATTTATGATATTAAAACCCAAAAATCAGCCGGTTTTGATAACACACCTCTTGACATTAAATATATTAGTAAAAAAATTACACAAGTCATATGTAGGCTACTATAAACAAGTGTGTTTTCCGGGTCATACCCTGATGACCTTATAATCGTAATAGTTAGAAAAATCTTCAAAAAATCTTTCACTATCTTCTCGGTTATAGATAAAATAATTGAAAAATATATAAACCATTAAATACATGAGTTATATAAAAATATATATATATATACTGGATTGTTAACAGTATAGTTTTCAATCCAATATAAGTATGGTAATGGTGTTCATTGACTATAGTAAAGCCTTTGATGCATTACAACATTTATTGAAAAATTAAAAACATCAGGAAACCGAGGACCTTTGCTCAAATGGTGCGTGCCATGATACCTGCTTGGTAGCAACTTGGTAGAAATCGACGTTAAAACAGCTATGAGCATTCTACAATATGGCGTTAACTTTCTGTGTAAATGGTCTCATGGCGTAGATCTTGTTTATAAACTCACAGAAAAAAAAATTATTGCATATATCAAGTCACAACAAGACAACGAAATTATATCACATGATCACCATTGTATGCATCTCAATAGAAGGACGTGTCACTGTAAGGCTTTTTAAAAATTAGAACAGCCAAAAGTTAGATTTATACCTCGGGGTTAATATTGACAAAAGATTTAATCGGGACAAACATATAGAAAATATATGCAATAAACTAAGTTTAATTACAGCAAAACTATATTTGGCGAGAACTAAGTTACAGTACAAAACTAAATAACAGTTATATAATTGTTTAATAGATTGCATTATTGTTTCTGAGTTAGTAGTAGTTACGGTTGAACTTTCAAAATTCATCTTAACAAAATATACAATAGCTAATTGAAAACTAAAAATATTGTACAAGCGACAGTAAAACGTAAATTCTACTATGACGAGGATTTTTTAGGACATTTTTAAGTATTGCAATGTATTACCAATACACGATCCAGAAAATAACTTCCACTACAATAGAAACTTTAAGCAACACCAAACATTCACTAGATCAATTTCAAACAATATACTAAACAATTTTTACGATAAAAGAACAAGCAATTACATGCTTACTAAAAACATTTAAAGATAATATTAACTACAAAACTATTAAAATAATATATAGAAATATAAATTATTGCGAAAATAAATTTGTTTTTATTTAAATTCAACACGCTGTAAGCGCATTGTATATTTTCATTGCACAGAAATCAATTGATTGTTGATACCTATCGTCACTTAGCTGTTCGTGCAATTTAATCCTAACAGCTTTACTATAAAATAAAAAAAAAGGATTTGGAGGATTGACATATAATAAGAACTGAACACATTATATAATTAAATTTAAATATACATATAATATGAATGTAATTCTGTATTATAAGTACTTTAAACTAAGGCATTTTGCTTATAATGCATAATGGATTATGTAATTGTTAGAAGTAAGTTCTTAAGATAATTTTTTGTATCATTTGTGTAGGAATGTGCAATAGTCAGACAATGCCTAATTGAGCTTTAAACCATTAAGGAAACAAAATATGAATTTGTTTTTTAAATGTTAATAACTTTTGCCTTTTCACACCAGCAAATAAATTATACCACAATTTGATTACTGAAATATTTATTTTTTCCAGCTTCTGACACAGATGACGACTCGTGTGGAGCATTCAATGGCAGCCAAAAATCAGCTTGCATGTCTCTAAATGTGCAGCAATCTTTATTATCCACTACCAGAGAAAAATCTTCTAGTGCCCTATGTTTAGACAAGTCCTACAGCATGGTCACCCACACTCCTACACCAACCCAAGATATGGTCTCGAGCATTAGCACAACAGAACATCGGAATGATATATCAGCCCTACCTGACGTCACTTCCGCTATATCCGGCATCTCTATAGACGACGAAATCTGTCAAAGCAGCATTTCCAAATCTCGTTCAGAAAATATATTACGCTCAGAACAAAGTAATATGAAATTGACGCCATCGAAATTGACAGAAAAATCGGATTCTATATATTATACGTCGCAACATTCACAAGAAGTGACGCCTACTGGCAGTTCTTCGAGAATTCGAATGAACGATCCTTCTCTACGGCTGTCGTTTGATTCAAGCAAATATAAGTCAATGAAAGTTAATGTTCAGAATAAGGAGGATAGAAGCAGTATATCGTTAGATTTTTGTGATTCAAATGAAACCAGTGCGGACTTCCTAACGCCGATTAATGAAATGCCGCCGCCCGGATGTGAAATCGAAGACTTGCCTAAACACAACGGTAATGACGGGAGTATAGATAGTTTGAGTAATGATATCGATCTGGAAACGCAAACGGAATCGGCTCCACGGAAAAAAATTGATGGTAACTTAAATTTTTATTCAAAAATATAACAATGATTTTTAACAATGTAAAAAAATAGCAATTACTTTGTAACACATTTTACGTGTTACATGTGATATTTAAATTAATATTATTATTTTATATATTATACGGGTAGTAACCTAATTTGTTTTTTAATTTTAAATTACATATTTTAGTAACATTGTATCGTTCTTTGTTATATGTATTCCCAAATTAGTGCATTTGGAACGTGCCCGAATAGACGCGATGGTTATTAGTTCAAGATTCTCCTAGAAATTAATATTTACATTTTATAATTTTTAGCCCTAGTTAGACAAAGTATACAGGCACACAGAATACCTATGCTATCATACTATGTTTTTTTGGTTAAAAATAAATAATTAAAATACAACATTTCAGACGACCCAGAAACCCCCTGTATAACGAAGCGCATCATGCGTACTCATATCACGACGTCCACGCCGCAGCGCCGCGACGACGACGCCGGGCTCAAAGACGGGACGTACCGCGGCGTCGTTTTACACAAGGACGGCACTGAGCTTAGTGAGTCGTTATGTACATGATTCTTATAAATGACTGTAGGTTCGATTTCCAGTCAAAGGAGAGATAGTTGTTAGCGGATGTCTGGTAACCGTAACCCGTGTCCGACAGACGTCGTGTACACGGTGTCGAGCATGCGCCTGGCGCGCGGGCGCTCCGTGCGCTGCGTGTGGCTCAGCGTGCGCGGGGAGCCCGCCGTCGCCAAGCACACCACGCTCGCCTCCAGCCTCGCCTCTACCGCTGACAACTCTCTTGTTTTGGTAACGTATTCATAAATGTACCTTAAAGTTGCATCTAGTGCAAATTATTAAGTGATGTATGTATGTGTTAGTGGTTCCTCCTTGATATCCAACAAGATACAGAAAATATGTGATAAATATATAAGATAAAAATAATCATTTTACTTTTAACACTTTATAATTAAGTATTTATAATAATACAAAATAGTTTCGTCCCTTGTTCACTCGCCGCTTGCCGCACGCCACAATCGTCAAACCACAATCTTTTTCGACCAATAATTCCGTGAAACGCCGCGCCCAACGGCTACACTACAATACATTCAAATTATATATAATAGAAAGATATTGGACTATTATAATATGTTTTGGATTTTAGTAATATTATTAAATACAAATATTTATATCACCCGAGGAACACACACACACACAGTATTGGATTTATAGGGACCGTAGAAAAAATTACACATAATGTACGAGTATACACAGTAATTATATTAAACTTTTGTTATCATAGGGCAATAAATCAGCAAGTAGTAGACCACAATCGATGTCCCTGATGAGTCAGTGTGGAGAAGAGCAGGTGGCTGGAGAGTATAACAAGACTTACGTTACACTGAAGCAAATAGGTATTATATTATATAAAATTTTTAGGATTTAAAATAATACGAAGGATTTAAGGCAATTGTTCTAAAATATGTGATTGATTGTAATAGGGTTTTAAAAACAATGTGAAGATAAAAAATGTTTATGGTATTTGTTTAGCTATTCTGTAAAACTATACATATTAACATACACACTTTTAACTATATCCAAGGAAAAACTTAGTAATAATAGAGGAACTTGATAAATAAAAAGTACACGAAATAAATCAATCCCAATGGATAAAAAATCCTCAAACTGTATAACACGATTAGCTTACATTCTAAATTTTCAATATGAGTTCCGGAAATATTTTACGACACCATTACACGCAAGAACACAAATGCAGCAAAAAATTCTGTATGGCGTACGCACGATAGTCGTGGGTTCGATGTTCACTCGAAGGAATAATCAATCGTATCGTATTTAAATTATTTCTATTTCCCCACTATCGTACTTCAATAATACTTCGAAATTGGACGGAAAAAAGTGAACATAGGGAAGGTCAGAATAATAATTTATTTCTTGTCCTGCTTTATGGGGAGATATGTGAAGCTATTAATTCTTACTAATAACTTATTGTATGATGTAAAATATTAAAATGTGTGATAGTAGTGAAATATGAAAAATTAATTGCAAACAAATTTCTTTTACAATGCAGTCAGTTAGACTGTTTTGGGGCAATATAGGTATATACTTAGTATCAGTATTACTAGTGTTGAAATAACAATAACCAGGTAAAGGCGCCTACGGCTGCGTCAAAATGGCGTACCGTCGTTCCGACAGACTGCTGTGCGTCGCCAAGTTCATAGTAAAGGAGAAGGTGGGCGCGCTGTTCTGGAGCGACGCGCCCGACGGACGCCGCGTGCCGCTCGAGCTCAGCCTGCTTATGACCTTGGACCATCCTAATATTGTGAGTGTATTGTGAGGGGTAACTACCCGCAGTTTGGGTTATTGGCTAATAAGTATTTTTTATCAGCATGGCACACAAACAGAAATATTTTATTTCAAGTGTCTATTATAAATTTCATTTGTATGAAATATTAAATTGTGTTGAATGGTTAAACCACTATAATTTTTTTTTATTAAAATTATATTTAAAAAAATTTTTTACACTTATGACACAGGTTATATTCGAATGTGTCATTGATTTTTAAAATGGATTATTTTTTATAAATATGAGTAATACGTTTTAGTGAGTCTGATTTTTTCATTTTATATCCCCTGGGCCCGGATATTTTGGAAACCTGCAATAATTATATAAATAAATGAAACATCCCAATTACAGACTTAGTATTTATAATTAAGCACTCGTAAATCATGATTATTTTATTAAATGCAATTTTAATATAACACTTTAAAAAAAGGTATAATAAACCAAAATAATTGTCAAAAATATTTAAAGGATTACTATTTCAAGTAGCGATTTTTATCTACTAAGTAGTAAAATTTAACTGATTCACTGGATTTTAATTTCAAGTTTATTATACTGAATTTATATTGAATATAGTATAAAGACGATATAACCAAACGTCTGTGCCGAAATCCTTAAACGTTGACAATTCACCGATATTGTCAAATTCTGCTGTTGGACTGCGACCATTTCATGATATTGTTAATTCTACAATGTAACCACGAAATATATGTGTGTAATATATAGATATATATAAAATTGTTTATTAATTAAGTATTTATAAATAAAATATTTAGGTGAGCGTAATCGACGTGTTCGAAAATGAGAAATATTTCCAAATGGTGATGGAAAAGCACGGCGCTGGTATGGACCTGTTCGAGTTCATCGAACGCCGTCCGCGTCTCGACGAGCCCCTGCTTAGCTATATATTTAGACAGGTATATCTTTATCTTTGTAAATATATTTGTTTTATCTGTAAGTTGTTGTTAAATATACAAATGAATTTATATATGTATAAACTAGTTGGAGGACATGATATGTGTTTTGTGCTTATAATATGACTAATGAAAGATGCTTATGTTTAATTGAAATATGTATTTCACTTTTTTCAAAGATTCTCTCTTTATGCCGCATAGCAGGTAGCAAGAAAGAACCTAGTGTCAAGACACTGGTTTTCTTTCTCCACTTTTGGTCTGTATTCGACACTTTGGGGAGCTTAGTGGCGGAACTCCGTCGAGTTCCGCCACTAAGCTGTGTCCTACCAGAGCGAGGAAATGAAAATAATTTTAATTTAAATCGTTACCTCACTCGGGAGACCCATCGAACAGTCATATAAAATTTGGCGAATTTTTATTAATAAATTTTTAAGTTATTTATCTATTGAATTCTTCTTCTAGGTTCTAGGTTATTTCAGATATGCTCTATCAAATTAAAACTATACATGAACTACTTCT
This sequence comes from Podotricha telesiphe, assembly GCA_038994665.1. Taxonomy (NCBI): domain Eukaryota; kingdom Metazoa; phylum Arthropoda; class Insecta; order Lepidoptera; family Nymphalidae; genus Podotricha; species Podotricha telesiphe. The sequence goes on from JAOYRR010000103.1 coordinate 642,564, forward strand.
TAAAAAAAAATGTTTTTTTACAGATAGGTCAAGCAGTAGAGTACTTGCACTCCCTCAATATCTTACACCGGGACATAAAAGATGAGAATATTATAATAGACAACAAATTCCATGTGAAGCTAATAGACTTTGGCTCAGCCACTTTTATGAGCAAAGATACTCTATTCTCTACGTTTTATGGTACCACTGAATATTGTAGTCCAGAAGTTTTAGCTGGGAATAAGTAAGTTTTATTTATATACGAATATTATATTTTAGATCAATTTAGGCTAACTAATGTATAATTGCAAATATAAGACTTAATATTAAAATTTACTCTTACAAGTTTACTCTTATTTAAAAATACATCTTAGCAAAAAGTCTGTGATAGATCAGAAATGAAGTTATTCAAAAACTGTTTTAGTGTAGGATTTTTAGTTTATTAGAATGTTTTTAAGTTTATTTTTGTAGGCGTCAGTAAGCCTTCACTTCTCCGAGCTCCTCTCCCTGCAACCCCACCACCACCATGAAATGCTAAGTAGTTGCTCACACACTGAACATGAATTCATAGCCATTAGCCATAGCCAATATTTAAATGTAATATTTTTATTTCGGCGTATTAAGTATCTATGACAAAGCTCGGTGTTGAGTTTCACCACTCAACACTATCCTGCTATGTGGGAAAAAGTGTAAAACTGCTAAAATAAATAGATTAAATTTTATTAATATTCATATCCGTAAAAGTATCGTGGACAGTTCAATGGGTTCAAATTTATTCAAAATATGAGAAAAAGAACAGCAATGGCAAAAATTTATAAGTGTATATTTCTTCGGAATAAAAAATGTGTTATATGGTAATCTTAAAAAGTGTGTGTGTGTGTGTATGTGTAAATAAAAAACTTTTTGTCGAACTAAGTTTCAAAATGGTATGTATGAAGATCATTCTTTAAGGCCATTGTGGCGCATTGTGACAGCTTCTTACTGTAAACGCGGGGGTTAAGGATTTGATTCCCGCTCGGGGGCATGAATGTATTTAAATTATTTTCATTTCTTCGCTCTGGTGACAAGACATATTGCGGCATTGAGTTGCACCACTCCACACCCAATACCTCGGATTCGGGCGGAAGTATTTTTCCTATACGTTTTCCTTATGAATAAAATTTATAATAATTTCAAAAATATATGACACTTCTAGATACGCGGGACCAGAACTAGAGATGTGGTCGATGGGCATTACGTTGTACGTGCTCACGTTCTTTGTGAACCCATTCTCCGATATTGAAGATACTATACAAGGACCACTTGCGTTCCCACAAATTGTTTCTGATGGTTAGTATGATTATTTATCTTTTTTATTTTTATTATTTTTGAGAATATTTAAACTGTGTTTGTAGTTTTAAGATGTTACATTCGCTAAACTATTTAAAACATTTATAAAATAAAATTAAGATTATGTAATTAAAATCCATTTTCATGAACTTAAGACATTCAGTGCTATAATAAATTATTAGTAAATAAAATATTTATTTTGCTATTTTAGTCGATAGTCAGAGTGAATCTAGTATCAAGATACTTGTCATTTTCCGCCCAAATTCGGGAGATTGCGTGTTGAATGGCGGAACTCAAAGCCGATTTATAAAAAACTTTATAGTTAAATGTTGTTTAGTAATATAAATGTATTGAGCAGATTTAGAGCAGCTGCTGCGGTGGATGCTGTGCAAGGAGCCCACACAGCGCTGCACGGTGACGCAGCTGATGTCGCACGCCTGGACGCGGCAGCCCGTCACCCTCGCCGGCTATGTGTTCCAGGACATTGTCGATTGCGGTACATTCTTATTATTACCTTTACATATAATTATTCAAATGGAAACGAGAATTAATGAAGCTATGGTTTTTAAGTCAATTTCTAAAAAAAAATATTCAAACAACTTTAAGTTTGCGATGGGGCTAACTGTGATTTTAAATTCTAAAATATTATAAATATGTTATTCTAAATTGTTATGTAGAATGTTATATTTAAACACATTATTATTTGTTAAAAATAGATTTTAATAACAACAATATGAGTGACAACAAGCTATATACGAATCTATACAGTAAAATTATATTAATTAAAGTAAGGTTACTTTAACATAACTTTTATTATAAAAGTTATGTAAACCGGTGCCGCAACCGGTTTATGGGCGCTAGGTTTAAGTAGAGGGTGGGAAGAATGTTTGCGCAGGTGTACACTCGCAAATAACAGTGTTTATACCTTTGTTTGTAGATTTTTCTCAATATAAAAGACCTAACTACTTTAACGTGTTTCTTCGTCAATTTTGCGATTGGACTGTATTACTATCAAACCACGATTCGTCAGATGGTTTTTCCGAGTCTAGGATGTAGACTTGAATATGTATATATAAAATTATAATAATAAAAATAGAGTGAGGGCATATAAAAAATAAATATTCATATAGATTTTTTATGCGGTTGTGTACTTTTTTGGCATTTTTACCAACAGTGCACGACTAGTATATATAAACCGCAAAAACGAACACAAAGCAAATGGATAAGAAATGAAATACAAATCATAAAGTATTTGTGTGCGACTGTACATGGACGCAAGACTTGTAAACGGGGTGCGGGTAGAGCAAACGGCCGATCAAGCCAATATAGGAATACTTTGGCGCGCCTCCCGCCCCCGCCTGCGCTTCACTCCCTCATTCATATAGCGCACTTTAGATCAGCGCTCATAAACTCTTGCGGTGCGTTTCACAGATATAACGGAATGTAAAAGTAGAAAAAAAATCATTTTTTTAATAGTAATTTTATTATACTAATAATGTTATGCTATAGATCGACATGAAGCAAATCCAGAAATGTACTTTAGCGGTAGCTTGGGCTCTCCTAGGAGCGGCTCCCCCGTGTCCCTCGCAGAGGCCCATGCCAAAGGTAATTAAACTAAACTAATTTCATTGTACAATTTTCGTTTTTCAACGTGTCCATATTATTTTGTGAATTATTAGTATATTAAATGTTTTAAACTTATTGACAAATCTATATTTATATGAGTAATGTAAATTATGTATTTTTAAGTGCAGGTACTTTTGTATTTAAATATAATGTGCCACTACAGACAGTTACTTAGGTTAAAGTACAAACCAAATTATTCTTTAATTTTATAATATAAGTATATAAGTAGTAGTAGTAGTAATAATATAAGTAGTTACAGAGAAATAAGGCTAGTCCATGTTTAAGCGAATATTTCAAATGTTAACTGTTCAATACCATATATATTTTTTTGTTATTCTCATTTATACATACATTTATACCAACAATGTTCCAGAACGTTCCAACCCGTCAGAAGTGATACAGCGCTCGGACAAGAACGCGCGCGACGACGTGAAGCGCGGCGCGGCGCTGCACGCGGCGTGCGGCGACAAGGACAAGGAGCGCGACGCGCACTCCGACAACTACAGCCTGCGCTCGTCGGCGGATGTGAGTGTCTACATGCGCCTAGGCATATCCTAAAAATTCAAATCGTTCAAAATATATAATGCTTTTTCGAAGTGGTCTCCATTGGGTACGATACAGTCCTTTAAACGTTGAGGGCTGTTATCAATAGCAGCAAGTACACTCAATGGGAAAATTCGTTACTGCCAATCGTATGGATTGTTTTATCATCTCGAGTTCAGTGCAAGCCGTCCTCTCTAAAACTAACCGTAAATCATAATCCAGTACATTAAGAGTAGATGACAGCCATTCTTCAGCTCCGATAAAGTCTGGAACGTTAATTTCTAACCAAGATTGGGTAGATCGAGCACTATGACCGGCGCCGAGTCTTGCTGAAAGGACTATTCTTGGAAATTGAACATTGTGTTGTTAAGGGGCTTAATTACCATCTCAAAAATGGTATCTATATACGCTTTTGCCGATGTTTTGATACCTTTTTCACAAAAAAAATTCTCAGTCACTCCTACATAGCCAACACCCCACTAACCCATCACTGAAGTCAGATAATGCCCGAGTTGTACTCTGTTGACTAATTGGAAAGCTTCTTTAGAGCGTTTAGCATAAATACGGTCATTTTATCTGTTAAAAATATTGCTCAATAGTAAAATATATATATATATAATATAATTTTCATCTGTAAGCTAGTTTTTTCTGTGATCTCTTTTTGTGTAGCGCCTAAATAGTTGTTTTGACTTTACCACCCTATTCTTTTTAAATTAATATTTTAAATATTACCAGTGCATCTATTGTAGGCTGCAAGTCCTAAGTCATCTTTTATAAATACGCGACATACTATCTTCATCTCCCGAGATGAAATCTCTAGCTTTCGGACAGGATTTCTTCGAATTCTTCCCTTACTGCTTTAATCGCCTTTTTCTTACAAACACTACGTGGACGGCCAGATTTTTTTCTGTCATAAACAAAGGAGGTTTCATTGCATCTATCAATAGCCCGTTACATAAACATTTGACTAATACCAAGCGTATGGAGAATTATAGAAATTGTATTTGGCACCATACCTTCTTTATGTAATGCAATCACAGCGATTCGGTTCTCTGTATGACCCCACTCCATTTAAAAACATCACAAAATATTTTACAATATATTAACGCGAAAATAAGAAAACGCAATTAGTCTTTGTTGTCTATGCTGTTGAAGCATCTTCGTATCAGTACCGGTTTTATCTTAGACGATCGCACCTTATATGTGAGGAACATGATCGTGATATGAAAAAGCCTCCACCGAGATTTGTCCAAAAGTAGCAACACGGTCAGTTGACGAGACAATCATGAGGTCTGACAAGGATGGTGTACAACCAGGGAATAGGTGGGTTGCATCGATAGAAACAATGTCTAGGTTTGAGCTATTAAGTATAGCTTTTAACCTATTTGCGCACGAGTTCTTTTTAATTAGGCATGTGTTAAAATCACCCATAATAACGGTGTAATCAACTCTTGGAACATATCTTTCTAATAGATTCTCAAAAGGATCAAAGTCGTTTACATGTACAGTACGACTATAAAAGACACCGAGTAGTAATAGTGCCAAACAGGACTTCTTTTAAAAAATGCTGCGATGAGTTTGACTGGGCTGAAGGTGATTTGTCTAGTATAGTGAAAGGAATGTGATCTTTAATATAAATGGCTACTCCACCTCCTCCCTTCTCTGTTCTATCATTTCGTATTAAATAGAAACCCGGCAGGGTTTATATGCAAGTGATGGCAAACTTGGTTTTAGAAATGTTTCGGAAACAAGTAAAGCATTAACATTTTGGAAATTAAATGAGTCGAGCAGGTCTGGGTAAGGGGCTGGTATATTCTGTTCGTTAATGTGGGTGACATTAAAATTCTTGGAAAAATTGTTGAGCTTGTTGTCTAGGCGGGAATTGAGAGGATCAGAAATACTATGGTAACTGTCATTGGATGCTGACAAATCGCACTGGTAAAATGAATCATTACGAACACTGTCATTATTGTACATACTTAATAATTTATAAATACAAATAACCAAATAAAATATTAAAATGAGTAAAAATAATAATAATAAATATATAAATAATACTAAATAATATAACATATAAATGAGTGTTAATTTCAATATATAACTATAATAAATAAAATATAATATAAAACTTTGTCCACCTGTCAGCAGTATTTGTTTTAGATATAAGAAAAACAAATAGATAATATTAAAAATGTTAAAAGCAGTTAGCGATTCTTTACCTTTACAATAAATAGCAAAACTTTAATTGGTAAAATTAATAATTTTACACAAGTTGATAACAAATAAAAAATAGTGTTGAATACATTACGATACGAATACAACATAAATTTGGAAACATAAACAAATATGTGACTTTTTAACAATTCTCATTCATGCGGATAACTTGTAGTTGTAGCAGCTGACTTAATCGTGGTCCAAGCAGAAATACCTTAGGCTTTCTGTTCAGAGTTGGTGGCTATATTGTCAAGCTCAGCACATAGGACAACGCTATGTCGTCTTCCGTCCGGGCCAATATCAACAATCAAACCATCTTTAGTCCAACATTTCGAAATTCCAAATTTCTGTCTTGCATCCAAAAAAGTTTCATACCTGGGTTTAGTTAAGAGAGAGTGATCCCTGTGTTCTTAAGGGTGGATTTTAAGAACCAAATTTGATTCCCTGGTGCCAGATTTTTAAATTTAAGTAACATAGGTCTAGCCTTGCCAGGTGATATTTTACCTTGGCGCTGGCATCTGCTGATATCATCTGTGCAAAGATCTGGGATTTAAAGACGTTCACCCAGGACTTGAATTACTTGCGAAGCAATATCTGCTGTCTTACCCTCAACAACACCATGCACTAGGAAGATTTTCCTTCTACTACGCATTTCTATGCTATCACACTGCTTTGTAAGAAGCTGAACCTGAAGTTGGAGCACTTCAAGAGCGATCAACACATAGGATCTAAAAGTATTGAACTGCGCTGCAATATTTGCTGTTGGACTTGCAACATTTGTGTTGTTGGCAGAGTTTAGGTTTTATTGGAAATCTGCCATTTGTGAATGAACGTGCTGTGTCAACTCTGCTATTGAGTGCTTGATAGATTCCATTATAGTAGTTGAAAAATAATATGTATTTCATATTTAGAAAACGTATAAAAATTGAACGCAGCGGGATTTAAACCCGCGCCTCTTGAAAACCGTTCAAGCGCACTGACCGCTAAGCCATGTGTTCTAAATCCAGCTACGTTAAAAAAAATGTCCCTTGAAGTTTAATTAATCATTAGTTATTAGTACTTATTATATTAAAAATGAATTCTACAGATATTAGACATTTCGTCTAAGCCCGTATCAGACGCACTAACGGACATCAGCTCGGACGCGACCGGGCACGCCGCCTGCGACATAGACTACGACTGCGACCAGTACGAGTGTGACAGCTGGGACGAGTGCGAGCAGGACAGCTTCTCCTAAATTGTGGCTCGTCTCGCTCTCACACACTGATTGAACTAATTATTTTGAATTCTGTAATGTTGGTACTTTGCTTTTTTAATTTTATCTTGTGTATAGTCAAAGATGTTAAAGGTATGTTTATTGAATTGTGACCAGGTAGAAATATGTCCGAGCAAAACAGTTTTTTTCCTAGATTACATATTTTTTCTCCCACACATTGATTGTACTGTATACAGCAATGTTGGCACTATGTTTTATTTTTAATTTTAATTAAAAAAGCACAGTGCCATCAAAATTTAGTATGTTTTTTTAAAATAGTTTTTTTGTTTTTCGCAATTTACACATAATAGGCGTAATATAAAAAAGTTATGAAGATGAATGTGTAGTGTGGTGTTATTTTTAAGTATGAAGCCATGACTTATATTTGAATATTTGCTTTAAAGCTTGTATTTGAAAATATTTATTACAATAAGAGAGATATATGTTTTAAATTTTGACAATTCTTTAACAATGAATTTAACATTGACAGAATAATTTTGTTTATTATTTAAATACCATTTTAATTGCCTTTTATTTTATTTTTAGAATATTAAGTACTATTTTTGGTAATATTAATTATGTTTATTTGGGTTAATTCTATAAAAAACAGTAATAAGGAAGTTAAATTCGTCAAGATTTTGACTAGATTATAGGTGCCAAACACCATATTAACTTACTGGTATGAAAACATGGACAGGCGGATTCACTTTTAATAAATATAATGCTATTAAAAAATTTGCACGAATGCGTGTGTGTGCATGTATGTATGAGTGCGGTTTACACGGTCTCTGTTGAGTAATTTTTGCTATGCTTTTTAAAAAGGGCCGATGTCATATGTAAATATTTTGTCTATTTGTGTAGTACTATATTCATGATAATAAAGCAGAATTTGCTGTTTTAAAATAATTTTGTCGCAATTTGTGACGTCACTAATCACAAGTCCTTAAAGTCTTATGAAAATTCTGTTCCTATAATTCCGCCCTATATTGCACTTTTTGGACAAATGTCAAGTAATATTCTTTTATTTCGCCTAATTTTAGTATATCAAAATCATTTCACAATCACGCATATTTCATGTTAATCTTTTTAAAAACCTATTTTATTGATTAAATTTGAATTAATTTATTAATAATCATCAGTATGTATTAATATTCACACAACATGCCACAGATTTTATTTTTCTATATTACTGATCTCGACTTGTATTTATTTGGAATTGATTGAAACTACCTGTGAAGAAAAATAATTTTGCAATATACTGTAATGTTAAATTTTTTATATTCACATGAATTCTCACATTCCAAATTTTTTGCATGCTTCGAATATAATTTCTTTAATTGCTAAAAATTCTACTTTACAGAAAAACTTTTCACCTACAATTCTCTATAAAGACTATTACATACAAAAAATTTGGAATGTGTGTGTCACTCAGAATATAAACCAATTAATTATTAACCAAATTCATTTGTATTAAATTACATATACAAATTTGTGTTATGTGCATTTTATATAGTATTATTTTGGCAATACCAGGCTTGTCAATTTGTTAACAGCCAGAATTTTCTACTCATTAAGTGATTTAATAAATAAAGTTATAGAATATGCACATATCCGTAAAACATTAACTTTTTACAATAAACCATACAATTGGATAGATTAATGTAGGTTCCACGATTTCATAATATATAGTATTCAATAGCTTTACTAATTAATAAATAATAGTATTGGGTTTTTTTATATTCGAATTTTGTAATAATAGCGAAGATAAAAGTGTTAGATATTTTTTCCTAACTTATTACTGAAATTTGATAAGAATATCTGTATTTTTTTCAATATCACTATGGCACTCTTATTATATAGTCAAAATAGAAAACAATGATAATTTTTACCTTCTATCAATCCCCTGGTATTTCTTAATATTAAACAATATATTCTTATTGTAAACTAGAACATTTTGTATTAGGACAATACATGTAGTTTTTTGATACTTAATAATAGTAGTATGCCTAAAAGAACCAAAACCCTATTAATTTGTAGAATAGCTGTATGTTGTAAATATCATAATGTAATATGTTACATATCTGTATTGAATTCAAATTTATATAGATTTTTGTTAGAACAGAGTTTGTGTCCACGAATTTTGGTTTCCTTTTTTATATAACTCAATAGTAAATTAATAATAGTTCAAAAATTATACAAGATTTATAAGTTTACAATTTCGTGTTAATTTAGATGCTTAAATGTGAAATTAAATTGAAAATTATTGCACCACTATTGAACATACCTTTCTTTTAATCATTATACTTGATAAGTGGACATTTTGATTATAACTTAGATATAGAGGAATGTTATATTAATTTTCTTAGAAGTACATATAAAAATGTAGAATGTATGGAAGTTAGTGACAGCCAAATCTTGCTTTACTTGTGAAATTAATTTCAGTATTAGTGTGATTTATCAAGAATGGAAGACAAATTTTATTGTTTTCTAAGTAGAAGTAACATATTCATAATAAATTAACTTTATTGGCTGGGTTGACTAGCATCCATCCTCTGCTTAAGGCTGCTTCTATCTTCTATCTGCATAGGATATGGATATGTTAATAACATCACTATTTTTTTACTTCTTTAAATACAACAACATTTGTCTTTCTTTTTTGAAAGTAAATAAAGCATAGAGCTATATTTTTGTAGGGGTGATTTTTATTTAATAGTTAATTAGTACTTATTTATTTACTGTCCGACGCGTCCGTTTTCGACTAGTGCCTTACAGCGGACGGCGGGTTACGTTGCAGGGGTAGACATTATGACCATTCATCGTAATAAAACAAAATATAAAATTTTCGTTGGTTTTTATTTCCTGACAAACCTATCTGTTGCAATATTTTATTATTTTAAAACAACAACTTTGGAACAACCAACATTTTGAAACGAAATCTTATGGTGTAACATATTTTTTGGATTTTTTTGCCGGCACACCCAACTAAGTAATTGTATATACACACACACACACAATCAAATTTAATGTAAATAAATTTTACAACAAATATTTATTTTTATACATAGATTAATCTATAGTAAATACTCCAGCTACCCTTGATTGTTGCTTATCAATTATCATATCACATGGAGTGGTCGATTGATAATAGTATATATATTTTGAGAAATATATCATATACTTACCTTTGCTTCATATGCTTGTGAGTATAGTTTTTTTAGCTATTTTCTGCCATGAAATTATCTTAATTTTTTATTCTTTTTCGTTTTTTGACAGCTACTTTTTTTGAGCTAGCAACAACTTCAGAAATGTCAAATTGCATGGCGGTGCGTCGCTTTTTAGCTTATCATCGCATATTTTCCGCGAATTTTGCAATATTTAAAGTAAACGACGGAAAATTATACACAAGTTTAAATAAGACTCTAATATTTCTATCCACGAGAAAAAGATTGGTAAGATTTTATCAAAATTTCCATTCTTATTAGAATTTATTTGGTTGTATATTGTTTAATTGTAACTATGTATTTAATATTTGTAGTTAATGCCGCTTATCAGTTCGAGTTCATGACTTCGTTCCGGTTTATTATTTATTAAAACATTTATAGTGGTGGTTTTGCTTTATAATATTTAAACTTTAACATTCCTTTTGGTTATAATTTACCTACCCCCAAATTATTTTCAATTAAAAAAAATACTAAAAGTAATTTAAATAATTTATAAGAAAACCCTTGTCTTACTAAAAAAATATTGAATTGCACTATATAGTTAAATAGGAAAATATTGTTTTTATTGTGCTTAATGTATATGAGTATAATAGGTTGTATTGTTTCTATATATTGTTATTTGTTCTGTCAAAGTAGTTGAATTATAAGTAAATAATTGCATTTCCAAAACTGATAATTTACCAAGTCTTACTTTACTTTAACACACTTTTATTACTCAAAAGAAATATGTCTTACAGTTTGCCTGAGACTGCCAAACACTAAAGACAATATAATTAGTGTAATATTTATTTATTTTAGTTGTATTATTGTTGATATAGTAATTGATGTTAAATGATGTGCCAACAATAATAAACAAGCTTATTTTTATAATGAAAATAGAATTTATTACTATATAGTTAGATTTAATTTATTGTATTCTTATTTATGTTCTTACATGTTTTTTAGTTATTCATAACTTAATTATTAGATGAACTCTTTGAGTGGCAATAAGATCTGTCAGTTTTAAAAAAATATTAATTTAACTAAGTAAATGCAAAGAATAACATTATTAAAAGATGTATATTATATATTAAACTTTTTGATAATATATATAACTTTTTTGTAGGTAGGTGTTTAGTTGCACCAATCATTTAGGAAATGAATAACTTCAAAAACAACTTTCTTTATTTTGTGTTTTTTTTTTTTTCGCAAATATTTATTTATTCATTGTGTGTTCATAAAAATATCTAATTATTTAAACATATGTCTAATAACTTGTCTGAAAAATTGTACTTTATAATATTGTGTAGAATTTTTTTGTTTCACAATTTCACCATGCCAGGATGTGTATACCCCAATTAGTCAGATTGATTGAGTGATATAAGAAGCGTTTATTTGGATACTTTAAAATAAAAGTCAATGAATTCTTTGAAATACATCAGTCTTGTAAAATGTAACAACACGTACGAAGATACGAAAGTACGTGATGCCAACAAAATTGCTTGTAAATGCATATATTATTACTTTGCTTATCGATTTTTCCGGCATAGCATTTTGTGTGTCCTACACACACACCGCAACTCTCCGTTTCTCCCCTTTCCGGCGGAACTGAACGGCGCGCATTGTTTTTTCACAGGAGCGAAGAAATTTAAATAATTTAAATATTAATTTCCCCGAAACTACAAAGTTTGGATTCCCACTCGTCATACGCGATGGTTGTCCATCGCGTATATAGTTAGACGCCGTTACACTGCGCCACTATTTTCTTATATATAGCTAAAGCTATATATAAGAAAATAAATTATATTTGTCATGCCAAAGTTAAGCTTTGCCATATTCCTTCATAAACATTGAACCACTTAGCCAATAAATGTTCCAATAGTCAGAAATGTCAAATAATGAACCTACCCTTGTGAATTCAATCGATAGATGAAAAATGTTAGATTTTGTTATAGGTCTTAAAAATATTTTCATGGCTATTGCTATATATATATACTAGCGACCCGCTCGCAGCTTCGCCTGCGTAAACTATATGACTAAACTTTAGTTTTTTTTAGCCCGCACGCGTTCTCACACAAACTTTACTTAAATTACAATTTAAATAGTTTTAACTTGTTTGTTGGTGAAGCAATTGAAATAAGCTCTAAATGTAAAGGGAATCTTACCATAATACAATAGTCAAAATGGCATTTAAATCGGTTAAGCCGTTTCTTAGGTTAGCGTCCAAAAACAAACAAACAGAAAAGAAAATTAAAAATATATTTTTTGGTTCTATTATATTGATAAATGCCCCGAATAATATTTTTTTGATATATCTTCCATGTACAGACGGAGATCAGTTACAATTTTATTATAATGTATAGATTACCAGAAGCGATTAAAGTATCTAACTACCATATTAATTTATTGACTACAATGGTTCACTATTTTGGCTTTAATGGCTTGAACATAAGATACTTGCTTGATATTTTGATATTTGGTAAATTCACACAATGTCTTTATAACTTGTAGCCTATGTGTTATTCTGATGTATAAGCTATATTATTGTAAAGTTTCATTAAAATCCATTCAGTAGTTTTTACGTGAAAGAGTAACAAACATTCTCACAAACTTTCACGTTTATAATATTAGTAGGTATTAGTAGGTATGTAGTATTAATATATATATATATATATATATATATATATATATATGTATATATTTATATATTATCAATCATAAAATTCAATATGTAAAAGATACAAAATTATTAGACATTTAAGAACATGAACATGAGTTTGTGTATTATATACTCGACTTAAGTAGGGATAGTAAATAAATCTACTTAAACCCGACAACAAAAAATAAACAGACTGGCACAATAGTTTCTAAGCAAAAACCTGTCACTTTGATTTAGACATCTGTTTCAAATCGTTTTAATTATTATTTCAAATTATACAACGGGTTTAGAAAGAGCTTTTTTTTTCTAACGCCTAATATAAGGCGGTTGTAGACATCGAAGCGTTTAGTCGGCACCCAGTAGCAGTGGGTGCAGGTTTCACAATGCGCGCTTACTATGTGTTGTCAATTTTTGCGTTGTTTCAGTACTCAAGCGCCTCAGCGTTCTCTTCCCCTTGGAATATGACCTTCGAGTATCCAGAAGCTAGGAGAGACGAGACTGTGGTCGACGATTACCATGGAACTAAGGTATTTGTTTGTACATTATATATTTTAAATAATGAAGAAATAAAACGGCTTCACACTTTGTCCCGCATAGCAGGGTAAACAGAGCGAACCTAGTGTCACACTCCGTTCTCCATTATAAGATTTAAAATATTTATGTTTGTTTATTTTTACATTTTTCACGTATTTTATGGATTTTTTCAATATACAATGGAAAATGTGTTGAGTTTTGTGTGATTGTTTGCGGGACGGTGGATCCTGATGCCGCACTTATCTAAATAACACAGGAATTATAGTACAAATGATGCATGCATACCACATTTTATTCAAATTTTCACTGTGATATATACGAGTAAAGTTATTTTCAGTTAGTTTGTAATAATATATTAAAGTACATTATAATTATTTAAATCCCTTACTATTTTGACAATATGTAAGTGTTGACACACCTTTTGAAACTTTGACGCAGAACTTTAATCTCAAGTTAATGCTGGTTGGCAGAGGGATCCTAGTGTCAAGACTTTCCGTTCTCCATATTCACCTCCATTTTCGAAACGTTACGTATTGAATGGCGAAACTCAACGCCGCGATTTGTGTTACCAGAGCGGAAAAATTAAAATGCATAATTTAATATATTTTGCGACTCCCTTCTTCCATGTATAACATGTATATCAAATATAACAACTACCTCGTTTAGCCATGCACTAAGCCAAGTTGGATGTACATTTAATTAAATATTTCACTAAACACAAACTTTTGTACATGTGTGTTAATATTTACGTTAGGAATGTGTTTACGTGTGCGCAACTTCATTTGTGTTTTAATTTATAAATTAAAATTATTTACATAAATGCGGACAAGGTTGAAGGAAATGGCTAGCGTATCGTCTGTTATCGATAGGAGCACTACGCGCCAACAAATGATTATAACAGTTTAAAGCGTTCTAATTTGCATGTATGCCGAAGTGTATTTACCACCTGGAATATTGCAGGCGACTTAATATTACCACCACAGGCCATGGTGGCGCAGTGGGACAGCGTCTTACTGTAAACGCGATTTGTTATCGGTTAGATTCCCTCTCGGGGTAATGATTATATTAAATTACATTCGTTTCTCAGCTCTGGTAAGACAAAGCGCCACGATGAGTTCCGCCACTCAACCCTCTAGAGATAGATAGATATAATTACGCGATGTTTCGAATTAGGGCGGAATGTGTTGACACTAAGTTGTCAATGGCTACCAGTTGAAAGTAAAAAAAATATGCATGCAGGTTAAAAAAAGTAAAAAGTCAAGAAAATTAATATTCCTTTTATCATTTAACCGTCTTATACAATGCGAAGCATCTTATATACGTATTATATGAATTTAGTACTAGAGGATTTCTAGTCATTAATAACCGTCTATCTTCTAATTAAGCGCGCCTGGTCACGTTCACATATCACGTATAGGTTGCAACCTACGTATAGATTGCATTCTCTGAATGTATTTCTGGTAAATATGTTAAACAACCTTATGAGGAGCATACTGTATATGCCTAATACTTGTACAAAATTAGAGAAGCTAATTAAAAGCCTAGGTGTAATTTATTTCTAGACAGACGTAAAAATTTTATGTCGAAATTCGAACCCTCTGTTCTAGATAACCGTCCAAGTGCTCTAGTCGCTTAAACTTCGTTCTTATCGAGATCCATCGAATAGTTTTTGTTAATGGTTTTTTTATTTAATACATCGTTATTTTCTTATTTTACATTATATTTGAAATTAAAACTCGAATTATATAACTACATAAATGTTTACCATAATTTCCTTACCGAATCCAGTATTTTATAACACGATTAAGCTATGTTATAACAGTATATATAACATAGCTAGAGCGCTTAAATGGTTTCGAATCCTTTTATGTTAAATTTTTTTTTTTCTAAAAGTAATTTTCTTTTTATACGTGTTTTGTTATATTGTATACGTTAAAATTATTAAAATATTTTGATTGTTACCGATTCTTTTTTTTTCATCGCTGCGCGGTTAGTAAAAATCTAGCGAGAAGAAACTCCATTCTTTGTCGTTCTACCTCTGTTTCTTTAGACAATTCTTAACGGAATATTAGATTAGGTTAGTTACTACTAATTGCTGAACTTAGCTTATCCAATACGGCAAAAGGAACATATTTAATATAAAAATGTTCCTATAAGAATTTAAAACTACATTAGTCGCGTTCAGTTAGCCACGTCCCAGCTATACACGTAATTTCTACATGTTCAAGATGTTAAAGTTTCTTTTTCTAAACAACTTATATTTGCAAATAATATGCTGATGATTCCTTATACATATTTTTTTTACTGTACGCTTTTTTCCGCATAGCAAGGTAACCAGAAAGTACTTATGTAGTGTCAAGAACTCCCTTCTCCACTTTCCGCCCGAAAATCGAGTCACTACGTGTTGGGTGGCAGAAATCAACTCCGCGCTTTGTCTTACCATAGCGAAGAAATGAAAACAATTTAAATATAATTATTCGCCCGAGTGGAAATCGACAACCAATTGTGTTCATAGTCAGACGCTGTCCCACTACGTCACGTTTGCCTCTTTATATGTAAAATACTATAATTGAGAAAACTTGTTACATACTTACAAAATCAGTTCAATGAATTAATTCTACTTTAAGATTTTTCTTGAGATACACAGTCTATTTAACAACGAACGGCGACTATTATATTCTCGGTACGAAAACGCCCAGAAACGCACGATTGCTAATAAACCAATTTGAATAACAATGTAACAACTAATTCTATAAATGAAAACAATAGTAGTCAATTCTAATAATCATTAATATTCTACAGCGGTTCTGGTATTTCTTTGTATTCGTATGGCGTATAACTGCAGGTTCTCTCCTAGCCTTGTGCCGGTGATAAGAAAAAAAAAACTACAAATTAATAATAATTCTTACGAAACGAGTATCTGTGCACTGACCCCTAACGCGTTCTCTCGCAAAAAATTGTTTTCACGAGATCGTTCTTTGGTTATTATTATATATTTTTATATTTATGATTGTTTTTAATGAGGTTTGATGGGCTGTTCCAGCATATTATAGCTATTATTATATTCATCGAAAGGTAGAACTATTAATTTTTGTATGTATTTTATTAAAACCGTAGCCATAGCCATTTTGGATAAGGTATATTATAATATACTCGTATTTTAATTAAACTTGTGTAACTCGAGGCTATGGCTTTTAGTGTTAAGTCATACGAAGGCTTGGCTTATTAAATTATTTTCCTCTTAATTTTTGTACTTTACATAGTAGTATGGTGTTTTCATTTATACGAATTTCGTAATTTATGAGAATGGTGATCTTCGGCAGAGAGCGGGAAAAGCACTAGAACAGCTAATAATAAGTTGTTCAGTAAGGTGGGCAGTTTTCTTTGACGACTAAAATCAAACATTGTGGCATTCGTGGAGTAGTGGGACAGCCTTTGACTGCAAGCGCGATGATTGTGGGTTTTATTGCCACTCTACTGAATGTTTATATTTACCTAAACTATTTTCATATTTTCTCTCCGATATGCTTTGAGTTCCAGCATTCAATACGCAATAACTCGAATTCGGGAGTTAAGCGGTGAAAGGCCACTAGCTCTTTTTTGTTTGCCCAGATAGAAATTTAGTAAAGCTATATTCATATATGTATATAGCCAATGTTATATTCATATATGTACCTTTTTATTTATTGAGGTTGTATCAGTGTTGTGTGTTTCCTATAGCATGTATGTATTATACGGAAAGGTCATAGACAAATATCTCGAGCTTATGATTTCTGAGACCATTACACAGCATTGAGACTGCATCAGGCTGTAAACTCAATTAGTTGTGGATTCGATGTCTACTTGGCTTAAGACAAAGTTCCGCCACTTGCGACATTCAAAGAGGAAATGGAGTGTGCCTAGGTTACACCACAGTATCTAGGATACTAGGTTCTCTCTAAATACCATATTATGTGGGAAAAAGCATGGTATTACATTTTTTTCAATTTAGCTAAATACGCATTGCGTGCAATTCTTTTGCAACCGTTATGATTTTTTCAGTAAGATGCGTAAAAGAAGTAAGTTTAAAAAATATAATTGTTACTAATATTCATTCATTTTCTCTAACAGATAGCAGATCCTTACCGATGGCTGGAAGATCCTGATTCAGAAGAGACTAAATCCTTTATAGAGGCCGAAAACAAAATTACGCGTCCATTTCTGGACTCCTGCGCAGTGAAGACTGATATAAATAATCGCCTTACAGAATTATGGAATTATCCAAAATACTCGAGTCCCTTCAGAAGAGGCGAACGATACTTCTTTTTTAAAAATACAGGACTCCAAAATCAAAAGTACGTTTATATTCATTCTCATTTAAATTCTATTAAAAATTATTAGCAACCGTAACTTAGCTAAGCTACGTTTTTGAAATATGTTTAAAAATATATTTTTGTAGTAAAGTCAAATGCGGTTGATATAATTGATTATTATATTTTTCTACTTTAACACAAATTTTACGAAGTAGATAGATTTATTACTTATTTAAAATCTAATAAAACCTTTTCTTAGTGTCCTCTATATGCAAGAGAGTCTAGACAAAGAGCCTATAGTGTTCCTCGACCCCAACACCCTCTCGGAGGACGGCACAGTGGCCCTCTCCGGCTACAGGTTCACGGACGACGGGTTGACCTTCGCCTATGGACTGTCCGCTAGTGGCTCCGACTGGATTACTATACATTTGAAAGATGTTCTTACTGGTAAGTTTTTAAATCTTCAATTATCCTCCGTTTTAGCCGGAGAAGGCAGAGTAAAACTGTCGTATATCTTACTGAAGTAAGTTGAGGTATAAAAATTACATATAAACAATGTAACAATGTAAAATTGCATAGCGCCGAATGAGAATTGAACTCATAATCATCGCATATACTGAACAGATTTAAGTGACTGTGCCACAGTGACTTCTTTAATGGTGATATTTTTTTGAAATAAGACTGATGATAACTATTTTACGTAATATTAAAGTTTTTTCTTTTAAACATTTTATTAGAATACGTGGTTCTTTATAAATGCATGTTTTTTCTAAACGATTTCATGTAATCGTAAAGGTCAAATTGTCGACAAATAACACCAGCATTCATAATTTTTTTGTTCCTAATTGCCCCTGATCTTGGCAATTTTCGATTTCAAACAGGTGATTTCAAACAAAAACGTGATTTTGCTAAAGTAAAAATTAATTGAAGCTATTATGGGAGTTTATTATCTATATTCTATCAAAACATAACAAAATCAATTACAGAGTACTTCTCTCGTTAACTTATGATTATTTAAAATTTCAGAGTTATTGTATGAATAGTTAAAATGGAGGTAGTCAAGTTTGGGAGTAAATATAAAATTTTAAATATTAACTAATTTATTATTTAGAAAACTTAGCCTAATTATGTATACATATATTTTGTTAACATTTTTTAAAGTGTTATTCCCACACTAAGGAAATTGAAAAACACATATTTAGAAAATTTAACTGCAAGCGGAGAACCTGCTCGTTCAGCGCCAGAAGAGGTCCATCAGTATGTTGGGCTATACGCTTATTACAACTTATATTTGTTGTTAGCATCTCTGTGGTAGAGTAGATTTTACACGTTTATACGTTTTCTAAATATGTGTTTTTCAATTTCCTTAGTGTGGAATAACACTTTAAAAATGTTAACAAAATATATATATTGCTTTAATAAATAGCATTCTTTCTCTGCTGACGATTGTTCGTAGAATAATCTTTGGGTAGCAGAAATTTGTAAAAAATCTCTCTACAGAGATGCTAACAACAAATATATAAGTTGTAATAAGCGTATAAGAATTTCAACGTATGTGGAGGTGGGACGCCATGGCTTAGCGGTCAAGCGCTTGAACGGTTTTCAAGAGGCGCGGGTTCAAACCCACTGCGTTCAAATTTTTATACGTTTTCTAAATATGTGTTTTTTATGTATACATGTTAAATCCCTTGAAATTCCCCGCTACTTAGTAAGATGCTGATTCCGCTGGGAAACGCTTCGGTGGGTAAATTTTAAAGGTTGCGTCCCTGTGGCTTGCATAAACATTGTCGAAAATAAAAATATTAATCGAATAAAATAACACGAAAGTAAGTTTTTTTGAAACTGACATATTTTCCGACCTTTGTAGTTTCCTGTGTTATAAGACGAAGACGACATCACTTACGAAGTTCTTTTTGACTAACTTGTTAGGCGTAAAAATATATATTTTTTTCACCAGTACATATTTTTTTTTTGGTATATTATCTACCGTATGCATATCATAATAACTTTGATTTGGTTTAATTGGCTACATTGGCTAGTAAGTTATTAAACGAAGCAAGTGTCACAAGATGCCGACGAAGCGAAACAATTATAGACTCCTTACGTACGACATTAACGACGGCGACATAAGAACGTTTAACATATTGTGTTTTATAATGTGCAATATAAATGTAAAGATTGGTTTGTTCCGTTATAATAATGATTGTTCTTAGAAATAATCTTTAGTAGCGGAAATTTATAAAAAATGCTAAAATAACTAAAATAAGTTATAACTTAAACGTATAAAAATTTCACGTAGCTTGATAATTCTTATTAATATAATATTATATCTCTGCAGCTAATCCTAAAGTCCACGGCAACGCAATAAAAAAAAACCAAGTACCATTAAGGTTATGAAACCATGGCCTTAAAAACGTACTTTCGGTCCATATTTTTTCATGGTGTGTGCGTATAAAAATTGAAAATTATTTCAGGCAAAGATTATCCGGAGGTGCTAGAGAAGGTCAAGTTCGCTTCAATGGCATGGTCGAAGGATAACAAAGGGCTGTTTTATTCAGTAAGTATCGAACAGAAGAGCATCATGACGCACTTGGACACATTCGTACGTTCATTACAATAGTCCTACGTCGAGACGTGTTTGACTAAGGCAATAGTTTTGGGTTGAAATCTCACACGAGGAAAATGTTTTATCCATAGTATTTTATTTACCTCAGACCTTGAATAAAAATCTAAAACAACCATAAACGTATTGGTACCTCCATACAAACTGCTCCAATTTTATCTTTGCATAAAGTTGCAACAAAATAAAATGTAAATTCACCATTTCCAGCGATACCCCGACCAAGCGGGCAAGACCGACGGCTCTGAGACGGAAGTGAACCGCGACCAGAAGCTCTGCTTCCACCGCCTCAACACGCCGCAGTCCGAGGACGTCGTCGTCGTGGAGTTCCCTGAAGAGCCGCTTTGGAGGATGTGAGTTATAGGGATCCCTGCTCGCGTTGATGATCATATAGTAATGGGCAAAGCTTATTAATTCACTTTTTGTTACACTGCTTTTGTTTTTTATTGTTTTGTACGAGGCTATATTTAAAATATTATATGTAGGGATAAATCTGAATTAAATCCTAATATACCTAGTATTGAGTTTGAGAACATTTTTTTGTACTGTTATCTACAGAGAAACCATTACACGAATGCTGGGACAAGAGGGACGAGCGTATGTTGAATTACGCATTTTTTATAAACATTATTAAAAATATATGTATATAGTGTTTATTTACTTTAGAACTAGATTTTATCTTACTTTTTAGCCTTTACATTTTATTAGCAAATTTATTTATCTTCTATTTTTAATTGTAGTGTTCAAATTACAATATTTATTCGAAAGTCATTTGAGGTCTCTATGTGGCAGCGTCAGACTAAATTTTTGATTATGTAGCATCATAAGTATGTGTAGCAATTGATTGTGAATTCAATCCCGCTCGAGGGAATGAATATATTTAATTTATTTTAATTTCGCTGCTCCAGTAAAAAAACATAGCGCGGCGTTGTGTTCCTCTACTCAATACGCAATCGTATGGTAAGCGGAGAACGGAGAGTGACGATACTACGTTCGCTCTACTTATCCTGCTATATGGGAAAAAGTGTTAAGGTTATTTTATAAAAAAAATACAATCTCAATTCTTACCATAGAGTGCCTACAGATTTAAATTAGTTTATTTATGTTGTATTTTATTTTATATATACTGCGTAAAACACAATATTTATTAAACAATCAATTAATTTCATCAGACGATGCAGTCACGTAGTTTCATGATATTACTAATATACAGGTTTTGTTGCATCATTGGTACCTAAATCTAAACCAATAAGGATAGTTTTACAATATGAGAATATACATATTCTCGTCGTTAGTCGTAAACTACAATTAATACTAAATTTTTATAGCCTGTCGTATATTTGTTTATTTATTCAGGATTTAGAATAAATTATTTATATAATCTACCTGACAGTTTCCTTTAATTTATAGTTAATAGATTGTTTTGTGTAAATTATTAATATCAAGAACGTATTTAGAGAAATAGTTTTATATGTTCTGTGATAATTTATTCATCTCTTAGATTATGATAGTTTTATGTTTTACATAAACAAATTATGCTTAAAACGTCAAGTATATGTGATTGATTACATACAATTTTTTACGTTTATCGGAAATTGAGATAATTGTTTTATCGTACATAAAATATGTAAAGAAATAGCAAGTACAGTAAATGTACTTAAAGTTAAAAAATAACTGGTACGCTATTAGGAACGGTCAGCGGCAACTAGAGCGTATCACTACAGCAATGTCAGTCTCATTTCACTCAAAAATGTTTCGCTTGATGAGTCGACTTTACTAGTCATCACATCGCTCCTCACATGTAAATAGTACATTCATTTGAATAAAATAAAGGCGTAATGGCATTCAAAGCAATGGATGGGCTGAAATCTAGAAAAAAGACAATTCTATATGATTTTCTAGTATTTTTGGTGATTATTTCATAAAAGTTGATCTTAAAAT
This sequence comes from Podotricha telesiphe, assembly GCA_038994665.1. NCBI lineage: Eukaryota > Metazoa > Arthropoda > Insecta > Lepidoptera > Nymphalidae > Podotricha > Podotricha telesiphe. Next base: position 664,756 of record JAOYRR010000103.1, read on the forward strand.
TTAAAATTATTTATTCAGTTTAAACACAGTAATGGCTGTATTTAATGTATAGTAATATATATAAGTTAAGGCAAAATTCAACAGGACGTAATATTTATTTTTATACCTTTCTGTCTAGTGTAACTAAGTGTATATATTTATCTATATATATAAAAATCAAACGACGTTTGTTGGTCTCGCTGAAACTCGCGAACGGCTGGGCCGATTTGAATAATTTTGATTTCAAAATATTTGTAGAAGTCCAAGGAAGGTTTATAAGGTTAGAATACATAAAGAAATTGCACGAAAAATACTAAAAACACAATTTTATTTTTCCATATAAGCTGTGCGTACCTATTCAGATGCGTTTGGACATTAAATATTATGCAAGGAAAATAGTTGACTATAGAATATTAAAAGACCTAGCATAAGTAAAATTCAGTCGCATGATTTAACGATATATGATTCATGCATTGAATAGTTTGGTGGGTCATTTGATATTAATATTTAAATTAATATTTATTGTCTTTCTAAGGAATTTTTAAACACACTCTAAATATTTGACAACAAATGTCATTCATTTTCAATACATCTGCAATGATAAGGGAAGTGTTAAGTTACGTAATTATGAGGTAGTACTGTATGTATGAAACCTATCTCAGGAACAGATCTCGATAAGACAAAAGTGTCATATAGAAAATTAACATTGACATAAATCGACGTATAATGAGTGGGGCCATCGTGGCGCGGCGAGACAGTGTGAAAGACGCGACGGTTGCTAGTTCGATCCCCACTCGAGGGAATATATATGGGAAATTTCCATCTTCTCAAACTGGCTGGAATAAAGCACGGTATTGAATTTCACTATGTTAGCAACGTGTCGAATCCGCGCCAAAAGCGGAGACTGGCATACCTCGACACTGGGTTCTCTTATTTTTGATAACTGTATCGCTGTACAGTGCGGGCGAGGTGTCGGACTGCGGGCGCTACCTCGTAGTGACGCCGGTGAAGGACTGCCGCGACAATCTGCTGTTCTTCGCCGACCTCAGCAAGACCCCCGAGATATCCGGGAAGCTGCATCTCACACAGATCGTACACGAGTTTGAAGCCGATTATGAGGTAGTTGAGGGAACTTGGTTTCTTTTTCATTTATTATTTGTTTAAATGTGTCATGTTTGTACTAACAGAGTACAGTACAATTTAAAGAAAAGTTGCCTTTTGTGTAATTATCTAATATATATATCTTTATTGTTTTTAAAAATCTAATAACCTAGTGTTATGGCACTTTTCTCAAACGCGCTTCGGCTCTGTGTAAATCAGTAAAATGACAATTTATATATGATTCATTTCACTTGTAGAAATACGTACTCAAACCACATAATATATAAGCTTAAATGTGTTTTAGAAAAAAAATATTTTTTTATTAAATCACTTCATTTTTCGCTTTCCCCACATAATAGGGAAGTCTCAGGAAACACTCCATTCTCTACGTCCCGCCCGAATTCGGGACATTGCGTGTTCAGTGGCGCAGCTGAACGCTGCACTTTGTGTTGGATAAATGAAAATAGTTAAATTGTGATCATTTCACCAATTGGGAATTGAACCCACAGCCAATCGCGATTACGGTCATACACTGTCACACTTTGCCACGATGGCCTAAAATCGCTATTAATATATATTTATTTCAGTATGTAACAAACAATGGGTCAGTGTGTATATTCAGAACCAACAAAAACGCGCCCAACTACAAACTTATCAAGATAAACCTCAATAACCCAGCAGAAGAAAACTGGGAAACTCTTATTCCGGTAAGCGAGTTATTTTAGGAGAAATGTTTTAACAGTTTAGTTTATATATAATTATTATATGTATATATATGAATTGATGACATATAGTAATGAACGTTTTGAAATTGAGTTTAATATTGCATTGCATGAAAATTGTGAAGGATAAAGTATTATTAAAAATTAACATTGAAATTTTCACAATCAATAAAGTTTTTGATTGTATAATAACAAAATAAAACTACACTACTATATAAATGTTGTTATAATAGTGGCTTTATTAGATTATAACAATGTAGTTTTCATATTTTATTAAAGTCACAAACTTTTTTCAATATAAGAATTTGGATGCCATTTTTTTTTTAAAGAAAATGGCATCCAAATTCTTTGATAAATTTTTATAGAAAAAAATCTAAACTTATAATAATTTATATGCAAATAAGATATTTTTTATGCATTAAACTCAGTGCGTCGGAATATGCAACATAATATAATTTTCATCATACATATGTTCAATTAAACTTTTTCCTAACTAATTAAACAAGTGATTATACGACACGTGAACGATTAAGTGAGTCACTGTTTTTGAGTCGAGTTTGATTGAAGAACATGTCAACAAACAAACAGTGAATTTAAAAAGTATTTTTTAATTTCACTCGTACATTTTTTTTAATTACTTACTTATTACAATCACTTCATTATTTATTACACACTATCTATCATATTTGCCATTTGTTATTTAAATAAATTATTTAACTTAAACTCGTTTTCTAAATATATTTATTATTGTGATACAGATTGTTAAAATTAGGGCACTTTTCAAGACATACACTTTTTTTTTAGGAACATTCCCGTGATGTTTTGGACTGGGCGGCTCCTGTGGACAATGACAAACTGGTCGTCCACTATGTCAGAGATGTCAAGGTAATCACAAATATGCGATAATTATGAAACAGAAAATAAAAAAATATAAATTATATAATTGTTTTCTTATGCAACAATTAAAATAATATCATTAACGGATCTATTGAAAGAAGTATTAATTGATCAGTGTTCTTTTTCATACATGGGAAATTTTATTTTTTACTGAAAATACGTACATTTCATTTTTTGTAGAAATATATATAAATCATGAATTGATAATATCTTCTGAAAAAAAGAATACACAATTTAACAGAAAACTAAATATTTTATTTACAAGCACGCATAATTTCATGTAAATTAAGAGGGTATTTTATTCCAGTCCAGTTCTAGTATCAACAGAACCTTTTAATGCATTTGCAATAAATAATGCTTTTACAAAAGAAAACTTAAGATATATTCACAATTTAATATATATATATATATATATATATATATAAATAAACTTGCCTTTCAGAGTGTTCTCCAAGTGCACTCAGATGCTGGTGAGCTCATACAAGAGTTTGATCTGGCTGTGGGCTCCATAGTAGGGTTCTCTGGCAAGAAGGAGCAGACTGAAATATTCTATCACTTCATGTCCTTCCTTACCCCTGGCATTATATACCGGGTTGATTTCACTACCAGCAAGCCTTACACGCCTACTGTAAGTTAGTTTTTATTATATTAACTTAATTTGTACGCTTTAAATTTAAGTAAATAATTAAATTGCTTATTAACTTGCATACATATTGGAGGCAAAGGGATCTGGGAAGTGCTGTTTATAAATTGGCATTTAAAAAAATGTAAATATGAATATTCCATTATTATATTTAAATTATTTTTATTTCTTGACTTTTGATAAATCAAAAAAATGCATATTTTTTTAGAGCTTGGCTTTTTAGGACTTCAAGTTTAATTTTCTTTGGTAAATTATGTTTTAAGTTATATTTATATTCATAACTTTTTCTTGAAATTTTATTATTTGCTTGATTTTTTTGATTAATAATTTCTTAAACCTGTGAATAAAACAAATGTGTCGTTGAATGATTTCCTGAACGTTAAACGATTTCCTGAAATGAAAAAGTCGAACTTCATAAAATGATCAACTGTATATGACAATACCTTTGAATTGTCAAAGTTAACGATTTCGTTATCGACGTTCGGTCATATCGTTAAATAAGGTGTCTTGACAATATATCTAATATAAATTCGTTATAAAACGAGTTCCTTTTATATTATTATTATATAAGTAATGAAGATATTTTTAACTTAAAACACTTTCAAAGTTACGAGAATCACTTATCTACAAAATTACCACGACATATGCAATATGACTTATCAACCTATTCACGCCTGGTATGAGTATAATAATACGGGAGCAAAGTATTAGAACAGTATATATGTATGATATTGCCTCCAATCCAATGAGTCCAAGTTAAAAATTCTATTAGATTATGAATATTGTGGTTAGTTTTAACTTTTTTTTTCATTATACAGGTGTTCAGAGAAGTAGAAGTAAAAGGTTTCGACGCATCACAGTACGAGGCTAAGCAAATATTCTACTCCAGCAAAGATGGCACTAAAGTTCCTATGTTTATTGTGTCTAAAAAGGTAACCAATCAATTATTATTTGTATTTAGAAACAAAAAAGTGTGCATTCATGTATATCGCAAAATTAATTTAAAAAAAGAACAGCTTAATATCTAATACATTTTTTCAGAACTTTATGATTTTTATATGCGTATTGAAGGCATAGTGGCGCAGTAGGACAACGTGTTATTTTAATCACGATTGATTATGGGTTCGATTCCCACTGCGAGAAATGTTTATAATTTTTCCACTCTGGTAAAGAACGCAAAACGTTGCATGTTGAGTGAGTTCCGCCACTCAACATGTGATGTCTCGAATTCTGGTGCATAGGGGAGTGTACAGTTCTCTCTGACTACCCTGATATGCAGGAACTGGCGTGAAAAGCTTAAAAAAGTATCCAATTTTATTTCCAGAATTTGCCACGTGACGGATCCAACCCGGCTTTAATCTATGGCTATGGCGGTTTCAATATCAACGTGCAACCAAGCTTTAGCGTGACTAGATTAGTGTTCATGCAACACTTCAACGGTGTCGTCGCGATACCCAACATACGCGGCGGCGGAGAGTACGGAGAACGGTGGCACAATGCGGGGAGACTGTTGAACAAGCAGAATGTGTTTGACGACTTCCACGCCGCTGCTGAGTACCTGGTAGCTGAGGTGAGTTGAATTAGTTAGTCTTATAAGAGAACAGAAAGAGAACGTAGTGTGTGTTCGCACACTTAGGAAATTGAAAAAGACAGATTTAGAAAACGTATAAAAATTCGAACGCACGGGATTTGAACCCGCGACTCTTGAAAACCATTGAACGGTTACGGAACACGATATGTCTTATATAATCATCCTCCCAAGTGGGAATGGAACTTACACTACTAACACTACGCCATGATGGCTTTTATATATATATAATCATAATAAGAAGGAATATGTTTGTCTGCGTGCAGGGCTACACGCGCGCGGGGCTGCTAACGGCGCAGGGCGGCTCCAACGGTGGGCTGCTAGTAGCTGCCTGCATCAACCAGCGGCCCGCGCTATACGGCGCCGCCATCGTGCAGGTCGGGTCAGTAGATTTTTTTTAAATTTTAGTTTTTGGTAGAAATTAACTATTTGTTTAGTACATTTTATACAAATATGTAGCTGAATTTAGTTAACCTATTTGAAAAATGTACATATGTATATATATATAATAGTATATATTGATTCTACAATTATGTCTAATAACATAAATATTACCTTTCCTATCTTTCCACTTTATATAATACATTGTTTTATTTTAGTAATGTAAACATTTCTACCATTCTGTTTTTGATGATTGTGGTATTTTGTACAACATTAATATTATATTCATATTTAATAGTTTTATAGATAAATTATTCCTGATGTTTCAGAGTGCTGGACATGCTGCGATTCCAGAAGTTCACGATCGGTCACGCGTGGGTGTCGGACTACGGCAGCTCTGACAACAAGACGCAATTCCAGTACTTGCTCAAGTACTCGCCTCTGCACAACATACAGCCACCTGATAATGGTATTAGTCGTGTCATGTGCTTAAAAAATATATTAAAATATAGTAACGCTGTTGGCATTGTATAACATTCAAATAGACATAGTTTTATATGATCATAAAGAAATTATTTCTTTGTTACATTAAAAAGACATCTATGCCATCGCGGCGTAGCGGAAGAGCGTCTCACTGTAAACGCGATTGACTGTGGAATTCCCACTATGGGGAAATTGGATTATATTTTATATATTTTCATTTCTCCATTTCTCCACTCTGGTACCTAAGACGAAAGCGTTGAGCTCCGCCACTCAACACGATAATTACAAACTTAATGTAGAATAATATTTAAAACTAGCTGTGCCCGCGTGCAATTCTAAAATGAAACTAGCCTAAGTTACTCCTTATTACATGAGCTATCTTCCAGTGAAAGTTCCGCCAAAATCGATCTAGCCAGACAAAAATTATAAAAATTGTTATTTTAGTATATACCGTGTATATACATACATATTATACATTTAGTAAAAAGCTGTTTTTTTAATATTACAAACAGACACTCCAATTTTATTTATTTATTTATGTAGAAGAGCAACTGGCGAGTTCTGGTTGGTTTATCGCAGCAGACTGCCTTCTGTCTGTTTATTCTGTAGGACTAACAATACTGACATTTTTATGATTAATTGACTAACTGTGATTCGAGAATGCTTGTAATAAGCTTATTTCAATGAAGAATATGTAGATGTATGCGATCGTATATGTATATGTGTGTTTGTGTGCAGTGAGCCGTGCGGAGTACCCGGCCACGCTGGTGCTGACGGCGGACCACGACGACCGCGTGGTTCCGCTGCACTCGCTCAAGTTCATAGCGGCGCTGCAGCACGCCGTGCGCGTGGCCCCGCAGCGGCGTCCGCTCCTGGCGCGAGTCGACGCCAAGGCCGGCCACGGTGGCGGGAAGCCCACCGCCAAGATCGTGAGACCCCCTCCACTGACTATACGCCCTTTATATTTATTAACAGAGAGTTCCTAACGTTAAGATTAGGCGGAGAAAATTATTTCAATAGTAAAACATTCTATTTCAAGCCCCACTGTTTAGCCCCACTAGATTAATATTATTAATACATTGCTCTTAATATATTTAGAATCGATGGCTAGTTTTTTATAGTAGATATTTGTATTTGTAAATGAACCACACAAAGTTATTAGATCTTGTATGCAATCAAATAAAATGCATTTTAGTAATAAAACGAATGTATAATTTGTATTTATTTATATTAAGTAATTTTACAAATATAATTTATTTATTTCCAGATTGATGAACACACAGACATACTGTGCTTTATGACACAAGCACTCAGCCTCAAGTTTGAGAAATGATAAAGTGCCATACTACAGATAAATAGTATTAATTGCATCAAATGAAGATTGTACTAGTATTATGTAAATATACAAAAGAGAGAAAGAAACAAAATACCCCACAGAGTCAGTTGATTACCTCAGGTCTTTCTTTACGTGAGACTGGTGATATTGTTATGCATTGCTACTATTTTTTATTGAATAAACTTTGTTTTTATTTTTAAATATATGTTCTTTTTTTCTTTACTTATTCGAAATAACATTTAATATATGTTATTTCGAATAAGTGTGTGTTGTGATGCTGTGTTTTTTAAATTTTATTATATGGGACATTCTACTTGAAGCGAATAAACGAGTCTAGATGAAAAAATGTTTTTAATAGTTTAGCGTTTAGTTTACAAGTTACAGGATTTAGAATATTTGAATAGGACCAGGTTTATTGTTAAGACTTAAAAATGTTAATGTTAGAGAGTTTTCGAACCAAATAAATCTTACCTTTTATTTTTTCTTCAATATCCGGAATCGCAACTGGAATCAAGAACCAGTCTTGCCCATTTGCCAGCTTTCCACCTCTCCGTTACTAGCGCCCTCTATACTTTTTTTTTGGCGCCAAGCGCCAGCGCACATGGTGGTAGCGCAAATTATCCTCATTATTAAACTCATGATGCACCACGTAGGAATTAAATTGAAGAAAAAATAATAGGTAAGTTTTATTTGGTGGTAAAACTATTTCTTGTTTCGTAACAATATCCGGAATCCATCTTGAGTGATGTGATTGTTACCTGGTGCGCTATGTTGAATGACGAGACGCTTATAATGTGCATTAAACTTTCGAGTTGATAATAAAACTAAATAATATCTTAATAAATATGTATTAGAAACTATAAAATAACAATACCAAAATAAAAAATACAACTCTAAATGAAACTGCTATAAAAATAGAAATAATAATGTGCTAGATATGCTTTTGAATGTTTATTTAATGAACAGGATCAAAATAATTACATATTGATTCTTTATCAATTCTTTTTGATGATAATTTCTAAACGTGTGGAGCATTTTTCTTTTACCAGCTGCAAGAATTTAACAGGATTTTTTCTACAAAATTAAAAGAAGCTACTGCGGTTCTTACTGAACCCTGTGTTGCTTTAATAGGGACTTAACCCAACCACCAGTCATGGATGGAACAGGCAGACTTTACATTCTCTCTAGCTGTATTAAACAAATGTTTAATTCAAAATCCTTTCTGCGATTTTATGTTACACGTAATAATTGTTTCAACCAAAAGACAAGATTTAATTTCTTATCTGGATATCCTTTAAGTTTCCATCTAGACTGGCTATTATTATGGGTGTGTCTTTGAGCCACAAGCCGGCCACAGCACAATACAGTTACCTTCATCAGTTAAACTATGGCTATCAATTCGTAACAATGTAAGATCGTGCACTCTGCGGCCTGATGCTAGTAATAAAAGAGTGGCAACATGTCTAGATACTAAAAATATACTATTTAGATCAAAATCATATGTACAAATATATTGTAATAACACTAGGATTAGGTTAGGTTTGGTGTGTTTCTCTCTTGCAATGGAAATGGCTTCCAACACTTGTTTTATAAAGAAATTAGACGACACATCTATATAAGACGTTAAGTGTGTGAACGTTAAAATAACAGATTTATGTACTAGGATAGTTCTATAATCAAAACCTACGTCACCATTGTAAATGAGCTAAGTATCGCGCAATTTCATTAGCACCAGGATATGTAAAATCTATCGAATGAGATTCACACCAACGTATCCATCTCCGCCACGCCGGCCTGTATATATTAATTGTAGATCTCCTACATTTTGACATGAGAAGTTTGTTCCCGGTTTGACCAACCAATAGAAATATCTGGCCACCCAAAATCAGCCATGCCTGCAAATGTAGGTTCTGCAGGTGCAGTGGAGGCTTCGCTGTTCTTGTATCTATAAGACAGCAAGTTAGATCACGGATAAGGAAGGGATGGACATGCGCTTGCCAAAATACTTTTTTCCCTTTGGAGCTATCAATATGAATCACCCGATGTCTCGATTGAGGTGTTCGAGGACTGCGGGTATTAAATTTGGTGGTGGAAACAACCAAACTAGATAGTAATGCCACTGATGGCAAAACGCATTATGAAAGCGCGATTTTTGAACGCGCACATCCAGAGATGCATAGTCGGTACCACGTCGGTCGGTTTTCGATGCAAACAAGTCTATCTATGGTGTGCCCCACATCTGAAAGATCCGTTGTGATGCTATTCTAGACAAAACTTCTTTCGGGATAGAGCGTCCACTTCTGTTGCATCTTCTATCTTCATGGGAAATACTGTGCTACGAGATGAATATTTCAATTGTCTCAGATCGCAAGAAGTTGTAGAATCTGTTGAAGGAGTATTTATGACTTTGTACTTCCTTTTTTTTTTATATACCAGACTACTGTCCGATTGTCAGTCTGTAAAAAACCCGAGCATTCTGGAGCTGACTTTATTTCTGCTGTATGACTGTATAAACAGCGATTATATATATCTTTCCTGTTGGCATACCAGCCTTTTTGTGCGCTTTTACAGTAATAACTTCGCCAAGTTGGGCACCCCAACCTACGTCGGATGCATCTGTAGTCAATAGATGAGTCACTGAATCCAAGTGAATCTGCATAGATGTGCCCACCACCACTCCATCGAAGACGACCTTTCGGAGTCACAAATGTGTCGAAGTTGATTCTCCCCATTAGAGTTTGATATTATTTTAGAGACCATTCGCTGTTTTGTATACCACATTAGGCCGAGAAACTCGAGGCATTAAGTCGGAGCTAGAACAGACTTCCCCCTATTGATTGTCCAGCCCAGAAAATTTAGAATCTTTAAGGTAAACGCAATGTGTTCCTGCAACTGTTGCTTCGACTGGTTTGCTAAGAGAAAGTCGTCCAAATATACTACACACCGAATTTTGTGACACCTCAGAAACTCATAGCTTCTATTTGTAGTCATGTTTTCCGACGTTTTGGTCCTGTAACATTTCATGGTCGAGATACTTGGAAAAAGTTGCAGCGGTTTCAGAACGAAAGGTGCGTGCGTGCTCCATTCAATAGGTGGCATATTTTGTCCGGTGCACCCAAATCGCTCCAAGCAAGTATACATTGTTTGAGACAGCCACCTTATGTAATCATGCCAGAGGTTTATTTTTAAAGGAACCTCGTGATTGCCTATTATTTGGTTTAACTTTTTGATTATTTGATCTGCTTTTGTTTTGACGTGGCCCTCCGGGTGCATGTTTTTTTTAACTTGAGAAATATTCTAGTTGAAAAAACCTTTTTTGATCTATTAGTGGATGGTTTCTTATTTCTGTACAGGTATCCTTTGAATTCTCTTGGGTAATTCTTGACGATGTAGTCAGTTTATCCAAACCGCCGCTTTTACGAAGGTAGCTTTCAATTGCATCATCTTTAAAAAGCGATACCGCACTAGGAGGAATTTTGCGTAATACATCACTATGATATCTATTCACAATGTGACGCAACAAGAACTCTCGGTGAGTATTAATACAATCAGCCCTTCTACCGCACACTATTTGCTACAAGTCATCTGTCACCTTACTATACGCAGATTCTTTTGAAAACAATCCTACCTTGTCAAATAAAGAACCTGGGTTTTAAAGTATTCCTTGAATCGTTTGACCAATCCACTAACGATTGCAAATATTGACATAATTTGTTTATCCGAAAAATCAAACCATTAATTAAACCTGCAAAATTTCTTTCCAGTAAATATGATTGCGAATCCTGTCTAAGCATTGCATTGCATCCTCAAAACACTTTAAATCGATGCAATAAATAATAGTTGATGTATATATGGTTGGATGTGATAGCGATAGTATAATACAAATCAAATAATAAATAATCTTAGTATGAACAAAATAATAAAAAATAGTAAAAAAATGTACATGTAAAACAAAATAAATAGTACTGCTGCAAAGTTAATGAGTTCATTCTCGAGTATTTATAAGTTTCGTAAACGGTATAGGGAATGGCTTGCTAAGTGAATCGAAAATATGTGTTAACTAGTGACAGCAACCACATGGCCTGAGCACTAACCGATGTAGTTCACGCTCTGCGTTATATGACTTTGCTGATAGATGTCATAGTATTTGATAACGATATTTAATGTCATAAAAGAATATAAAAAAAATAATTATAATTATAATTACGTAATTGATTCTTTTATATATTATAATTTATAAAAGAATCAATTACGGTACAAATGTACTTTATTAAAATACAATAAAAAGCTGTAAGTATGGGATTACACTACTTTTACTTTATTTATTTTTAAATATGGATAATTGGAACACAAAAGGGTGCTAGAAGTTCAAAATAAAAATATTCTGTGATTTTAACCTCACGCTTTTCCCCGCATTGCAGGATAGTCAGAGAACTTAGTGTCTAAACACTCCATTCTCCACTTTCCTGAACTATTTTGGCTAATGGCTTTCCGTGGAATACCATATATTAAAGTGTCATTAGAGCTTTCAAGCGTATTATGAAGAAACTGATATTCGATCAAATATGAACGTTCCCACAATGCCATATTTTTACCATTTTTATATTTCATATCAACAGTAAATAACTTAGGAATAAAATAAAAACAAGAATTTAATACTTTTAACTTTTTATTCTTACACAATGCTAACAGCACGACCTTCCGTAGGGATTTGCTCCACCCATATAATAATATAAAATATTAGTTACTTAGAACAAAATAAATAAAACACTTCTTAATGCCACTGTGGCGTATCTATCGAATAGTAAAAATTAATTTCTTTATGCGCTGTTGCTTGTGCAACATTCAACATGAAGAAATTCAACGGTTGGCCTCGATTTAAAATCGTTTTCTTTAGAACAAAAAGTCGAACTATTTTATCTAATTCTTTTAAACTTCAGTACTTCAGTTCAACTTGGGTTCGACTCCCCCAAAAATAGCAAGCAGTCTGTCGCCGTAACGATTAAATATGTAAGTTCGATACAATTCGTACGTTAGACCCATTACAATGAAATGTACTTCCGCTGGGCGCATTCGTATGACAACATAAAAACACTTGAATATAAAAACTCCGGTCAGTTGTAGCCCACGCGTTCTTACTTCACGTTCTAGTTAAGCTATAGTTTAATAATGTCTATATAACGATACAAGTGACTAAAATTAACAAGCAATCTTACATAGTCGGTTAGGAGCACTACACTCGTCGTAGTTTCGAGACGGGCTTACTCTAAGGTCCCACATTTCATAGGCTAGGGTCGGGGTCGGGAACGTACGTACCAACGTGAATTTAAAAATCGAGGCCACAATTCGTCCTAATCGCGGCATTCCCGGTACTTAATTAGGTGCTAGTGAGGGCGTGATGGCGAGGGGTGAGGGGCGAAGGAGAATGCGGCGATTACTACTATAACTGTAGAGCTAAACCTAGAGTCACCATGGCCGCATGATGCAACTCGCTTGTCGGGGGCGTCGCTTCCCAACAAACGCATTTGGTTTGGCTTCACAGCCTCGTACGCGTTCATTTCTATCACATAATGACACCAGACAGTGTCAATATACGATCGCCATATAAAACGAGATAGCTGCATTTTATAACGATATTATCCTAATTTAAAACTACGTTGACTTATTTGTGTTGATTCAAATTCGACTCGTCGAGTTCCTATATACTTTGCGTTACACGTTACATAATATAATATCTCAATAAATACGTCGCCTATACAATAGATTTCATGGTTTCTTGTGTTCAGTTCGATAGTCACAGAAAAAAAAATATACATATTTGTATTTCTAATATAATAGGATAAAGTTTAGAAGGATAAAGAGACTACGATTTGTTGCAAGACCCGAGATCAGAGGAGCGCGACTGTGAATACGTCACAGCTGGTGGGCCACGAAATAAACCACGCTATCTGATGTGAGGACGTCCCGAACTGTTTACTTCGCGCCGTGAGGAGCCCCGCGCTCACTCCACGCCGTTCGCAATCATGCTCGACTTGGCGCCGGCGGGCAGGCTGCTCTGCATCCTACAACAGCACATATGCTCGTTAAATTCAAAATCTAAATATTTTTTATACACAATAACTCAACTGACTCGTTAATATCGAATGCGCCTACCCGGTGGTGGGCGCGTCGAGCCCCATGAGCGCGAGCGCGCGCAAGGCGGCGCGCGCGCACTGCTCGTGCGAGTGCGCGGTGGAGGCGCCCCCGCCGTGGCACATGACGGGCGGCTCCGTGGACAGCGACACCAGAGACAGGTACTCGCCGTGGTTGCGCTGCGCATATTAGAAGCACAAATATTATTCTATATTATTTAAAACATAAGTTTTTTTTACGTTTTTTTAAATATATATTTTTTAATTAAAGTGTCCAAAAATAATTATAAAAAGTCATGTTACATAAGTATTCTATGATATGTGGGTATAACAATTTATATTTTATAATTGAAATGCCAAACCTTATAATAATTTTCTACACATATTGCATTTTTACTGAAAAAATTATGTGTATATAATATATTTTTATCATTATCATTTATTTTAATTTTTTCTTTTAATACAGTACAAAATAACAATTTTTATTAAACTTCTACAAATAAAACTTCCTCCAAGTCTTCTTTCATTCAAATGAACAAGAAATAATAACAAAATGACAAACCTTAGGGAAGTCTGAGAACTGCACAGTAAAGCCGAGCAGCTGTGACAGGTACATGAGCTGGTCCTTGGCGCCGGGCGAGCTGGCGCCGCCCGCCCCCGCGCCGCCAGTCGCGCTCGCCTCGCTCACTCCTACATCGACACCGAAATATTTAAATAAGTTAGTATTTTTCTTTTAAATAAATATTATTTAAACTAGCTGACCTGGCCAAGTTCGTACCGTCTCCGAATTAAATATATATATTGAATAATAACTAAAAATGAACAGAAAACCAAACACATAGAAGTATGTAAGCAAATTCTCTAGGTAAAAATACATATATACACGTTTTTCTATGGTGATCAGGTGGTAAAAGACATGGAAGGTTGATATCGAAAACTTCCAACAATTGACCTAGCGATTTGTTTATCGTCAATGCACAATAAATTGAATACAAAATGCAAGAAACGGTACTATCATAGACTCACAAAAATGACATTAATGACATTTGTTTATTGTCAAACATTTATGGTGCGTTTAAAAATTGCCTTAGTAACTAAAGTATAAATAAAAAAAGACTTGTACAAATATTTCAACATCAAAATTAGCCCAATATATATATTTATTACCGAATATTTAACATATCTTAATATATTTGAATAAATATATTAAGACATGTTAAATATTCGGTACAATAAACAAGGTTTTATTTTTTTTATATTAAAGGTGTTTATAGTTTACCATTAGGTTGTGTGGGCTGTCCAGATCGCTGGTGATAGTCCATCATGAGCACGCCAGGAACTGGCTGACGGACATCACTGTTGGCGCCGCCCCCGCTTGCATCATTATCCTAAACAAAATTATATAGATTTCATTATTAAGAAACAGTTTCTTTCAAATTCGTTTCATTTTATCTATGTGACAATGACAAAAACAAGTATCCTCTATTTTTTGTAAAGTTTTTGTATTGTCTTGCTAAATTCTAGTATTAAGCGATGTATTATTAGTTTAATGGCCTGATTTAGCGATGACAATTACACATCGAAATCACAACCATTGCCTATACTTGTAAATTTCTTTAAGATGGTTTTAAATTGTAAGAATTAAATAAACGATATATTTTGAATCTTTTAAATTGATATTCAAGAACTTTAGAAGTAATGAGAAACATTTTTATTATGTACGGCTTAACGGTTAGAGCGCTTGGACAATTTCTGAGAGGCGCGAGTTTAAATCCCGGCTATGTTCAAAAGTTTAATATGTTTTCTAAAAATGTTTTTCATAAAAAGCACTATGTTTCCTAACCTTTCGTTTGACGTCGCCGTTGTTAGCTTTGCTAGCATCAGCGGCAGGGGCGTCTGCGCCTGTAGTGGGCTGCTCGCCCGCGTTCGCGCTCATCTCCATCGCTAATAACACATCTGGAATTAAATATTGCCACGGTTTATTATACTGTGGTATATTTGACGACGAACGTATACAAATGTGATAATGTCGAATTTAATTCATATAACTTTGTTACAAATTTTGCTATTACGTTTAAGTTTTTTATTTATCGAATAAAAGTTGATTCCAATTTTATTGACGAATTTATATATTTCGTAATGAAAGAATAAAAATGTTATATAATCGTTGTGTAATAATCCTTGACAAAGTTTTAATGTAAAACTATAACTAAATTTAAATTTTACAGCATTACCACCTTCATCGATATATGTGTTTATTATTGTAGAGTAACTTAAGTGTCCAGAATTTATATAAATTAATTTTCAACAAATAGTTGTGAAGTCTATTTATGTATTTGTATATCTATATTATATTATGTTGATATTTTATCATACGAGTTTAATTTTCAATTTTACTATTTCTTATATGAATAAATAACAAACAAATAAAGCTGACCACTAAAACAGCTCAATAACTCACTGTGGGCCGCGCGCCGCTTGGCGGTCTTCTTGTTGGGGCCGAGGCCGGTGGCGCAGTGCGGCGGCGCGTCGCACTGCACCAGGAACTCGCGCCGCCGCGCCGCGCCGCGCTCCTCCAGCACGCGGTACTGCGGCGAGCGCGCGCGCGCTGCGTGGCGCGCCACCGCCAGCCGCGAGATGGGGTTGTCGGCGCCGTTGCTGGCGGCGGGCGCAGCGGCTGCCGGCGCGGCGCCCGCGCCGTCTGGTGCACCGCCTTCCTGTTGGTGAAGGTTATGATCATTTTCTTTGCTTTTTATAGATAAGTTTTTTAATAAATTACTCTTCAAATTCTTTTCACGTTCTTCTTACTTTATGTATAATAATACTACAATTACAAATACTATGTCCAACACAATATAACAACATAACTGATTAACATCAATCCTTCATTTGACATCATTATCACACAGTGGGCAAGCAATCTGTTGCACCATACTGTGACACCGTGATTATAGGTTCCAACTCAGAGTAAGACAAAGTACAAAGGACTTAAAAGAGAAGAGCAGAAGACTAAAACATCTCGATGTCTGTATGTCCCTGCACGTGATAGTGACGTACCTTAATGAGGTTTCTGGGCTTCTTCTTGGCGGGCGCATGTCGGCGGCGGTCGGCGGGAGGACGCGCGCGCAATAGCGCGGGCGGCCAGCGCCGCCGCATCTCGTCCAGCATGCGCTCGGCAGCGCGCCGCTTCGACACCTTCTTGCCGTTGCCTTCCCCTTCCGTTTCCATTTCGCCCACTGTGCACGCTGTTATGAATACCTGTCACATTTTAATTATTATTACATTTATTCAATAATTATTTTGAATTATTATAATTATATTTTATAAGAAAAACTTGAACTTGTCGTTGGCTTAAGAGTGTAACCCTGCTAACAGCATACTCAGTTAATTATTAGGAAAAACTAGAAACATTATATTACACACACCAAATTTTATTTGAATTCATATGAATAATACACCACTTAATAAACAAAATAAATAAATTGTTTGTATCTAAACATAATATTTACCCTCATATGTGGGGGACCACGTTCAGACTTTACAGTGAATACAACAGACAAATTCCTTTTCAATGCCAACTCATGCACCAATGAAACTGGGGACTTAACTTCGGAATTGAGTATATCTGAACCGTCACCTGAAATTCAATAATACAATTATGAATAGATGTAAATATCATTTTATACTGCTGAATGAATTTACTAAAGTAGCAATTTATTTTTATTGCTCAACAGCTTTTTCCCGCATAACAAGATAAGCAGTGTGAAACTAGAGTAGTGTACAACATTACACACTTCGCTTTTCTAATTCGAGACATTATGTCTTGAGTGACGAAATTCAATCTAGAGCTTTGTTATACTAGAACGCGGAATAAAATTAAAAATGAAATCGTTCGTCTGCAATGAAAGGGGATCGAAGCCACAACCATCGTGTTTTTACTTTAGTTGAGTCAAACACTTTCCAAATACGCCAGGATGGCCCACCCCTATTATATTATTTTCTATAGCCTAATATATTAAAATATACAATAAATAAATAAATCTAAATTTGATATACTAACACAGATGTCATCCATGTAATTTTATGTATAAATTTTTCTATACAAATCTTAGGGTACTTATAAATACAATAAATATTATCATGTAAAACCATTATTTTAATATAATTCGTTTAAAACGTTTTGTAGTCCCGTTTAGTACGTAATCTATGCCGTAACAGCAGCACCCAATGACTAGCTGGCCTGCAAATACTGAGTGTATATGTCGGATAGCTACGAAATCGTGTTAAAGCGGTTTTACTGTATATATAGCATGAAACAAATGAAATTTAACTAATCAGCCAATTGCATTCCGTTGTATGAAATTTCACAATTTCAAAACGAGAAATAATGCAATAAATTATGAACCATATAGTGCTTGATATTGCTTACAATTTATCGATAGACTACAACGGTAACGGTATATATACACAACAGACCACTGTCAGAGTCCCCGTGCGAGAGCGGGCGCAGGTCGTGCAGCGCTCGCGCCGCCGCGTCGTGCCGCGCCCCCTGCGGCGTGGCGCCCTCGCCCACCCAAGAGCGCCCGCCCACACACACTCGCACTCTGGTGGGAAAATAAACTATCTACATATAAAAGTTCAAAATGTATGCTAGATATTGAGATTGCATCATATTTGTTATGATTAGGTCTTTGGCATTCGCGAAATTTATTACCCTTTTGAATGAAACTTTGATCGTATATATTTTTTAGTTTTTGAAAATACACTTTGGACAGCCCAGAACAGGTTCTTAAAAAAATATTTTTAAATATCAAAACATACTAAATCTATTTAGAATAGTTTCTTTTGTGATCTATTTATGTTTGACACACTGTTATAAGGTTGTAATAAAATATGAGTTTTAAATTCCAGCACACATTTAGTAAGAAATATCACTTTGACTAGTCATTAAAAGAAAAGATTGTAAGTATTCTATAATATCGTCACATGACAATTTTGAACAAGTTTTTTTCATATAACTTATCTATGAAAACGATAATTAAAAAAATCTTTTGTATTTATTTTACCTATACAACAAAGAAGCCGGTTCAACAAGACGCGGCGTATGCGCATTATGAGGTGTATGGGGTGTGTGCGGCGTGTGAGGGGGTACGTGTGGATAGGGGGGTACAAAAGGTGCTGGTAAGCGGTAGGGGAGGCGCGGGCGCGGGCGAGGTACAGCAGGCACCGACGTGTACACAGCTGGCTGGCATAACTTCATGGCGAGAGCGTTCAACTCCACTGTTGGCATCACTGCACCTGTTCAAATTCAATGTTTTGCTAAATTTACTAATATAATATGAAAAATATAGTATATTCTAGACATATCTCTGTTTTGCAAGCAACAATTTGTATTAAACATTTAAGTCGAGGTTTGTTTGAATAACATTGATATTGTATAATTCATAGATCCTATTGCTCTTACACAGGCACTGATGACACATAAACACAATAACATACTAAGTAAATTCCTGAATTTAGAGAATAATATAGATAAAGACCACAAGATTGGCCATAACTCACTTATGTCACAAAATGCCCAAAAATATAAAAATATTGTGTTTAGGTGAATGTAGGGGGCTCAAGAAACGACACGTTGATATATATCATAAAATGTACATTTTAACATATTTTCTACATTTTATAGATTGCATGTCGAAAAAAAAACAATTAGGTACTTTTTACGTTTTTAAAATAAAAATAATGTTTGAAAAAGATTTTATATATTTATAATATTTTTTTTATATATAAGTAGTAGTAGAAGTATTATAATATAAGTGGCTACGCCACTGTTTTTGTCAGTACCAGCATGTCTGTGATGATGCGCGTGGTGCGCGTGCGCGGGCGGCGCGCGCGGTGGCGGCTGGGGGAAGCGCGTGCCCGCCAGCGCGGCGCGTGCCGCCGCGTGCTGCGCTCGCTTTATAGATGACCCCTGAAAGAAACATAATATTTACACATATTTTATTGTGTTATTTATTTTACAAAAAATGTCGAACAAAATATTGATATTAGTAGTGATTATATTGTCAATAATCAATTATATTAAAATATCACAATTTTACGAAACGCTTCAAGTCAATGAATATTTTTGTTAATGTAGAATAGTTTACCTAAAATGGCTAGAACAGTACCTACTAATAAGAATAAGACAACATGTTTGATTATTTTGCAGATTTTATAATACAGTTAAATTGGCAAAAAAGACAGTCACCTCTGCAGTATATTCCTCAGTATCACCCAGTCGGAGTGTTACTGTGAATACTTTTTTGTGAGCAGGTCCTGTTTCTGAAGTGAGGCGATATTGATGCTTAATCTGAAATGTTATAAATAATATTATAGAGATACACCAATGTCTCGCTTTGCGTCGTTTCGTTTTGCGTTTTTTTTCGAAGTTGCGATGTTTTGGATTAGTCTTTAATTTTTTTTTGGGATTTTTTTAAAAAACTATCCTGACAGCGGAAGGACTTTGAAAGTGTCCCAGGAGGGCTGGGCTAGCTACGAATATCAATTGCTACAAGGAAATTTATCTTACGTTGAAAAAAAACAACAAACATTAGACCAATTTTTTGTGAAAGAAAGTCGACCTACGACAACAGCCGCCACTATGACATCAGACAGTGATTAATTTTGATTAAACTTTCATAAATTAAATGAATATGTAGTTCATTTTGTTTAATTGAATACGTTTTTTGTATATTATTTTTGTTTGAAAATTTGTACTTTGTTCAATTTTATTTTTAATAGGTAGTATTTTCGTAAGCCTGGAACCTATCTTCGATCATTAAATGGTTTGCTATAGAAAATGTATTTTCACTTTGCGTCGTTTCAATTTGCGTTGTGTTTTTTTGGAACGTAACCCCGAGGCGAGGTATGGGTGTACAGTATATGCAAGATTATTGGTCTTCTTAATGTTTACTTTAATTAGCTATCTATATGATAATTGAAAAAAAATTGTGATAAAAAAGGGCATATACGAACCTAAATGAAATGGATATATGATGATAAAACGGGGCATTTTGCCTTTGCAAAACGCCACTTGTCTTTCGATATTTCAATTTAGATACAATACACATTTACTTGTACACACCTTATTGTACCTGGCCAGTTCATTGACCAGGCACATAGGGGTCTTCTCTTTACTGTTGGCCGGCGCGGCGGCGCGGGCCGCCTCGCCCTCGCCCGCCGCGTGACTGTCGCCCTCCTCCCCCGCCCCCGTGCTCCCTCCCGCCGTCGTCGTGCCGCTGCTGATTGTAGTGACGGCCACGCTCGCTTTGGCCTCCTCTTTGGGTTCAGCTGGAGCTGGCTTTATTGTTGGGATTACTGGAACTACTGAAATTGAAATGTTGTTTTATTTTATTATTTTTCTTGTATAAACGTTTAATTAGCAACATCCTTATGTGATATATTAAAATATATTGTTGGAAAGAAATATGTAAATATATTTTGAATCTCAAATTGTAAACTCACTACAACAACGCCTTGAGGACGACGACGTTTGCAAATAAATTGGATAATTGTCTGTGTTGCTGTGACTAGAAAATCATTTAAATGTACCTTATGGAAAGTGAGTTTTTATTCATTTATGCAGAATAACCGTTTATTATAGAAACCATTGCTTATTCTTATTTCAGCTTTACGCTTTATCATAGCAGCGAGGTAGGCAGAGAGATCCTAATGTCGAGATACTCCCCAGAGCAGGCATTTTTTTTTTATTATAACATTACTATTGTTGGTTATAACCACATTCATTAGCTGATCTTAGTTAAAGTAACGTGTATACATTACCATTATGACTTTGCTGCGTAGTAGGGGGCGGTAGAGGCGGCGGCTGCGCGTACGGCGGCGGCATGACGCCGTGTGCGCCGCCGTGACCGTAGCCGCCGCCTATCGCGTACGGCCTGCGCAGCCTCTGTTGCAGGCGGGAGAATAATTTACTTATGTACTAACTATAAATATTGCTAAATCTTTGAATGCAGAAACACAAACATAACAAACCACAAATTGAGGTTTGTTAATTTGATCATGTTCAATAAATAAAATTACGAGGTCGATAAGCACAATAATAAATTATCATAATATTATAGATGTACGTATATTTCCCTAAATTTAATTAGCAAGAAATAAATTTGAGACGTTTCGATATTTTTAAAGTGTTATTCACACACTTAGGATACGAAAACCATTTTTATAAAACGTATAATATTTTTTAACGCAGCGGGATTCAAACACGCGCGGTTCGGTTTTCTGAAAAAATTTACATTTCTTATACTATATAAGACTATGGCTAGAACCTTGTTATTAATAATAATCACAGCTTGTTACCGATTTTAGTCACCGGTTTAGATTTGGCCGATTTTTGTCTACATTTCAAATATAGAAAATTTTCGGCTGGCTAAGTTTTTGGATGACCAATGATGTTCCAAATAAACAAATAACTCACCTGTGGTACAGAGTGGTGCTGTGAGGGGTGGTGCATAGCTCTAATAGGGTGCGGTGGTCGCTGCGCGGGTGGATGGTGTACAGGCATGGTGCCCATAGTGCCCATCTGCCCGTGCCCTCCCATACCGCCACCCGCCTGTGTCGGACCCAGCGGCACTCTGGGACCAAATAATTCTTACTGCACTGCTTATCTTTGAGAAAATCACTAATCTATATTCTCAAATTTGCTGTATTCACATAAAATTCTTTACAAAAAACAATATTAAGATTATATTTCATCTTATAATGCCTTTTTAACGTCATTTAGTTTAGCCCAGGGAGATGATAACGATATTACCTCTTAATTATCTCTAAGTTTAAAATAATTAGATAGATATATGTATACGAAAAATCACTAAGCCATCACTAAACTAACATTTAAGTAATTTATTATTATTATATTATCTACAGCACTGCACTTCCTACAAGGCCACGTGAGAGATGAGAAAGACTTTCTAGGGGTCGCTCAGTCAACCGCCTGTTGCGATACTGTTATTCCAACTGCCCGGCCGCTCAAAGGACATGATATATCGGCCTGGGTTAAGAAAGTTCTTATATTCATTACAAGTTAGACTCGATCAAAAGTGTTGTCATATGTTCCATTCATGACCAGTTTAAGCAACAAAGAGAGCCGCAAAGAACCCTCGACGTATCAACAAATTACACATGATTTGCATTTCAATGTAGACATTTCTTTATAGCCGAACGAGTAAAACACAGACTTCTCTTAAATAGTGTCAATGTTTGAGTGACGATCGGCTGAAATCAGGTATTATTATTTCGCTTCGAAAAAGATGAGGCGATTATCAATAAAATCTACCCTAAATGTACGAAAATGAATGAGCCGAGTACCATCAACGATTTTATATACACCAGACGAACAGACGGGCCTATTCAACACATTTTAACTCTCATCATTAAAATTAACTTAATGTTAAAAATAAGTATGTCTATAATTTATGGTGTTAAAAATGTTACATTAATTATATACGAGTTAATAAATGTCCGTAATCTAAATAGACGCAGTTGTAATAATTATAACGCAGATTATGTACAATATAAAATAGAGTAGTTGTAGTCTACCTCTACAAAATAAAATACTTAAAATATATAGATTATAAAAATAGATATTTTTACTCTTGTATTTCTGAAATGCGATACAGCAGTAAATAATATCCGACGAGGCAATTTGTTTTTCTAAAAGGTTGTATATAAATATACTGTGATACTTACTTGCCTTCAAATTAAAAAATTAATAATTTAAAAAAATACAGCTTCACACTTTTTTCTTAATAGCAGGTTAGAGACAATCTAGTGTCAAGAAATTTTGTTCTCCACTTACGGCTCGATTCAGAGACAGTGCAAGTTGAGTGGTGCAACTCAATGCCAAGCTTTGCCTTAAATAATTCACTTTGTATATAAATGACCACCATCATCATTGGAGTATAACATTAGAATAAGCAATATGAGTCATTTAAGTGTGTAGATAGATATTTTTAAATAGAAGATCCTTTAACTGATTTATTGTATACATAATGTTGTGTTGAATTTGGACACTATTAAATATTTATTTTACAAAATTTTGCATGACTCCCATTGATTCGACTCTCCTTTTCACATTCTCATAAGTTACGTTTGAACCAAGACTATGTAATTAATTATGTACAAAGTACACCCTGATGGTGTAATTTTTTATTACCATCACATAATATTTTATATAAGCACATCTTTGCATTTAATTATAAAAAAAGCTAGTAGTAAAGCTACCTCTGATAAAGTAAACATTAGAGAAAAAATAATAATTGAAAATAGCTATAATGTGGTATTTTTGCATATATATAAAGTATATTATTCAACAAAATACTTATTACAGATATAAGCTTGGCACTATTTTATTGCTAATCTTTTGATAGATGATTCAATTTGTTAAGTCATAATAAAAAATAAGATTACTACTACATAAAACAAAGCTATCAAAAATATAATTAATATTTTAAGGTACTATTGCACTACATGCTATTATTGTTATTTATGTTTAGATTAATACTTAAGGGAATTTATGAAACACATACTTATAATAAATATGATGACATATACTTTTCGTTTTTACTTATTAATTTACAAAAATCTTAAAGAAATATTTCATTAGATAATGCTTGTAAAAAAAGAATCAGTAAGCAAATAGGAAAATTAAGGAATATTAATTAAACAATTGCTTTTCATTTATAAACTTGTATTAAAAAATTTTATTTGTTGTGCCTTCTGGATTTACAAGTCTGCATGGCATTTTTGATTACTTTCCTTAAAGAGGTTTTATATCTATAATCAGGTAAATTAAAATGTTACTCAAAGAGGCTTTGTAGGTAACATATTAATTTAACATTTTAGTGTATAACTAAATATTAAAAGATTTTTCAAATTGGCATGTTTTTATTAATACTATTCATATTTTTATTTTATTTTTTTCACCACATTGCTACTGTAAGTTATTGGTTACATTTGTTCCTAAATTTTCTATTTAGCTTTCAATATGTAAAATATTAATTAAAACCCAAAATTAATTATGCCTAATAAACAATAACACTTACTTATTATTTATGTTATATAATAATAAAAAAAATTATTACATGATAGAAATTACAATTGAAGAGGATCCCATATGTGTAATCTTTGTTGTCAGTACTATGTATGTGTCAACTTTCAGACATAGTATAACTATTTATATAAATGGTGTTTGGGTAATTAATATATCATAATCGTTTTTATTTACATTATAATATTCAAGTGTACGCTATACATTTAAATATTGTCATATAAAGCATTGTGTATGTATATAATTAGCTTGCTCTAGTTTCTATATTATGAATGACAGTTATGTTATTGCAAATCACCTATACGAATTTAACTATCTAAGTTCTGCGTAAAAGTACCTACACTGTTTTATGAAAATATTTTAATGAATACCTACAAATAAAACGACTAAGAATTTGACAGTATCGCAAATAAATAATGAAAAGCCGAACTTTACCTAGTTAATGTTACGTGCCTGTTCTCCCTGTGCATCTGATGCGGCGGCATTTGGTGGTGGGCGGGCATACCCTGGTGGCCCGGCATGTGTTGAGGTGGGTGTCCGGACATCGGCTGATGATGCATGTTCGGGTGATGCATCATCGTCGCGATCGCAGCCTACATCACAAACAAAATATTCACCGACCGCCGTCAAACAAACATCTATTTCTATCGTCCCAAATTCTTGTATCACCTTACTATTCTTACCGTAAATTTGTTTCACAAATTATTCAGAGCTCCGGCTTCACGATCGACATAAATCCGCTCAGAATCAACGTAAACGTTGTTTTATTTGGCAAACAGTAAAGAAAATCGTTTCGTTCAACATGCGGCCATGTTAAAATGTTGCCATATCTACAGTTTATGCTGCAGATAATAATTATTTTGTAACTAAAAAAATATTTGACAAAATTTAATATTTTTTCTAATATTAAAAATGCTTAATATATATTTTTTTATTTTATAGTGTATTTAAAGATTTTTATTATTTTATAACTATTTTAATAAATATTTAGATGTTTTTACCCAAATACTTATAAACAGGCAAGATTGTAATCAGGGGTAACGGTGACTTTGAAGCGATACCTGTATTTTTTGATAACGGTATCGACTTCACCAGTATCTACGGAGGAGGATATTTTTACCGGTACAAGACAAGTAAAATAAGGTTACTTTACATGTATTTTATTTAGCAAATACAGGTGTAATTAATCATAATTTTATTAATTAAAAATGTAAAAAATATAATTAAGAAAAAAGAAAATCAAGCTCAGACGCGGCTTCAGAGGCCGACGCGCTACCACCTGCTGCATGTGGTATTATGACACAAAGGATATATTTTATAAATACCTGATCTTAAAAACTATTAGATGCTTTTTCACGGGAAGTTCTGAACAGCGCGCCTTAGTATTTTAACATTGTAATATATTAAGTATGCACTACTAATACGAAAAAATAAGCAACACGCCGACCCCAAGTCCGTGTTATCTCCTCGTGAGAGATATTTGTTCAGAAAATTCAAGGTCAAATAATACAATTTTTGATATAACATGAAAATAAAAATGAGTAATAATTATTATTAGAAACTAAACAAGTCTAATAAATAACACAGGAATTGTATTCACTGTATATTCATATTTAAATATATTTAAAAACAAAGAACAGCACTATACATAAGTCGACCATACGTGTAGGAAGTAGAGGTGAGGAAAAGGACTGTGAACGTTTTAATATAATTCGTTAATTACTATAATGTATAGATTATTATATTACTATTCATTAAAATAATTAAGAAAATTACTCTTTAGAATTAATAATATTATATAAGAATACGTCAACACAAAGCGGAGCGGCAACGTAGCAGTATCTTTACCTAAAAATACATGTATCGATACATTTATTTTTAGGTAAAATACCGGTATTTACTATTTTAGCTGTATCGAAGTATCTTTATGTTTTTGGTATTGATCCTTAGTATCGGTATTTATATTATTCGTAAATACCTTATCCATTGTTTAATTCTTCACATTCGTAATAAATAAAATATATAAAAGCCAGCTTCTCTTTGATATGAATAAAAAATATATATTAAATGCAAAAAGAACTTTAATTAATTCTTATAACAAACAAGTTACAATTCAGATTGACAAATATAAAGAAATACAATAGACATAAAGTGGAAGTAATCTTCATCATTGTTTATTTGGACATCTGTTAAATTCGAGTACACAGGTTCAATTTCTTGCAAAGAACTGTCCATTTCATCACTGTCCCTTGTGGTTTCCGCCCAGGAGACCCGTTTCGAGCTTCTTGAACTATCTTTTTTCTTATCAGAAGTTGGAGTTGAATGGGAAACGGGAGAAGGAGGTTCTTTTGTAGGTGTCTGTGCGCATTTGTCTAAATAGTGTTTACGTAAAATATATTCCCGCATGGAGTCGTGTGTCGAGCGTTTCGGAGGAGGCGGTGGAGGCAGATCCCTCCCTAGATTATCATCTACGATACAAGGATTTATTTCTTGTCTTGCTTCTTCGATTCTTTTAGTTTCTTCTTCGTTAGCAGCAAGAGGCCACGCTCCTAGTTTGTTGCGTATGAGGTGTGGACGCATATGGGCGGAGCAAAGTATACGTTTGCGTACGAAGTCGTGGAATACTGTCAGTTCAGAAGCGAGTTCACGCCGTACTAGCTGCTTGTGGCGGCCGGGTACGTTAGGGTCGCGGACTGCGAGGAGCGCCTGCGACAGATATTATTTATCTAAGTATACTTTGTTATTGTATATATTGTGTTTTATATAAAGCTCTATAGTTCGAATTTAACATTTATTAAATATCAAAAACAAATAAAACAATTTACCTGCGAAGCAAGCAAAGTAACAGTGGCCTCCAGCGCACCGGCCACTAGCCGTTCGTTAGGGGCGGGTAGCGCGCTCGCCGCCGACGAGATACTACCGGCGGACTCGCTGCGCGCAGCCCGCGCCCCCCGCGCCTCCGCCCCCGCTACAGCTCCTCCGACGCCCGCGCCCGCCGCGCCCGCCGCGCCTCCGCCCGGGCTGCTGGCGCTGCACGAGCAGGCGCGTCGGCGGCCGCGCGGGGAGCGCGCTCCGCTGCATTCTTCTGTGTGGTATGCCTGAAATTGTTAATATAGCTGTAAGTATAATAGATACTATATAGGACGCTTAGAGATCAGGGTTGAAGAAGACCTTTTGTATTACCTTTTGCCAGTTAGTAGCCATTTTTGTTCATTTATATATATTTTATGGATAATTTAAAATACGATATTTTGCTTAAATATTATATTTAAACAATAAAAATGATAACAAAGTAAAATGTTATAATCAAAAGATAATTAGAGTCCATTGTGGCGCAATGGAACAGCGTCAGGTTACAAACGTGATGGTTAGGGTTTGATCCCCATTCCGGATATTTTTTAATTATTTCCAATTTCTTACTTTGATAAAACAAAGCGCGGCGTTAAGTTCTTAGAAAGCAGAGAATAGAGCGGAGATATCTTTACACTACTACTCCCTCTGCCTACACTATTATGGGGGTTTTAATGTAAATCTCTATAAGATAATGTAATTTAATACTTACATGATTCAAGGATTTGGTCAGCAAACAGATTGCAGAGAGTATAGTACCAAATGTGAGCTGAGGGAACTGTTCATACGTAATTTTAGGTGCACCAAAGTGCAACTCCACTATAGGCTGCCAGCGCTCGACGTCTAGCACTGGATCCGCCAGTAGAGACAGGAGATCCGGACTGAATGACAATAGGCAGAGTGTTGCCATGTGCAGTATCTCGAGTATTCTGAAACAACATGTATGTTTTAATTACATATTAATATCTATATAAATAAATAAAATTGTCTGTTTCCTCCCGATAATCCATGGAACGGCTGGACCGAAATTGACGGGACTTTCACTGGCAGATAAAGCTATTTTTATTTTAGAACTCCACGCGGTTGAAGTCGAGGGCACATCTAGTATATCATAAAAATATAAACATTGAGTTATGTGAGGCTTTATGGAAACAGGTATTTTTGAAGTATATTATATTATTTTTGTTTTAATATAAATATGTGTGGTTTATTTAGTAGCTACCTATGCAGCAGGGTGGGCGCGGCGGCGGGCTGGTCGTCGGGCTGCGGCGTGAGGTCGGGCGAGCGTCGCGCGCGCAGCGTCTGCAGCACGCACTGGTACACGCACGCGCTCGTGCTGCGCTGTTGGGGATGGATGGGCATTCGTTAACGACCTCACATTCAATAACAAGTCGTAACAGCAGCAGTAAAATTTCACCGTCGCCGTAATAGTTCTGAACATTTAACACAGTTGGCTACCGAGAAAAGTTGTCATAGATTAAAAAACATACTGTATATCATTTACTTATATAAGTTTACATCAAAAATTATTGTTGTACTTTCTAAAATCATATTGCTTATATTAATTCAAAACCTAACAATACTTACCATAATACCAATTAACGAGTTGATATTCTGCATTCGCCATCTGTCTTCAAATTTGACCAACTGTACTATAAGATTTAGACTAGAGGCACACAAATTTAACGAATCTATATTGTACACTTGTCGAGGCAACAGGACAGCTTCAATTAAATGTTCCAAATGTACCCCCACAAACGTAATGGCGTCTCCAGCAAAGAACTGCCCATGCTTCATTAGCATCATGGATATAAAATCTAAACTATAGGCGTAAACTCGCCACCATTCCTGTGGTTTCCAAAGTAATATGCCATTATGATTCCCATTAGAATTTTCAAACTTAGGCGGCAATAATTGCATCCAAAGAAACTGGTCCACGTCACTCATTAGCAAATCCTTTGAAAAAGGACCTCTGGAATACGCAGTTAAGCACCTTAGAGCGGCTAGCGACGTCTGGTAATGTCGTCGATTTTGCAAGCAAATTTGAAGGCAACAAAGTAATTTATTTATAAACTTAGTCGATTGAAACCATTGGGAGAGTCCAGAGAACATATCATCGTACAGATCCAGGCATTGCTCTAACATTGCCAGTGACAATACTATTGGATGTATTTCCTCGCTGCGGTCGCTTTGTATTACACCATTTCTCTTGTCATCTCGAACATCATCGAATAGCTTTTGCAATTCTAAGCTGTTTATATTAGTCACTGATCGTATAATACATTGTGCGGTGACGCTGTTCGCTTTTATTTCATAGTCCAAGCTGCTAATAGCGACGGTGCCTATAGAGAGTATTGCGCGTATCGCTCTCGGATGCAAACATTCATACACAATAGCCGTATTAGTTAGTAAGCTGTCGACTTGCTTTGCACTTGTTTTACGATTTTCAAAGCAATCGTCCTTCCAATTGGCCAACATAATAACGTAAAGTTCAGCTAAAATAACAATTAACCTCTCGTCTTTTAATTCGTCTAATTCGTTGAGCAAAGCGCTCATACAGGGCGCCACCATTTTGGCTTTGTGTGCGATATTCAAACTTATTGGAAGGCATTTGCAGAAAATTGTTGTAAAATCTTTCCAAGTTGTGAGCAAACCCAGCCATATAGGAACTTTGTCAACCAATTCTTCATCCTCGTTCCTGCCTTTGAACGAAAATATGTAATCTATCCACTTATCTAAATGCTTTTTGTTGGTATCAAAAAATTGGTCTAGCATTTCCTTTAAGTTAGGCTCAAGTTTTCCTCTCGACACAAACAGCTCAATTCCAAGGACATTGAATATTTGTCCATAAGTTCTTAGTCCTGGCTGAATTTCGCTAAATAGTGGACTAGTCATGTGCTCCCAAAATTTTGGATGTTCTCGAAGTTTCTTGACCAAGATCTGCATGTTATTCTTCCATAAAGCATGAAACAGCGCCATGACGCAACCTAACAAAGGACTGTGCAAGAGTTTTACGTCCTGAAAAATTACACTCTTAGTTAATATTTTAATAATAATTATTTATGTAGTTTAAATATGCACTTCGTAATTAAAATACAAGAAATAAAAATAAAAAAATTTTATAAACTGCAATTAAAAATAAACAAACTTTAAATTTACCTCTTTAACAGTTCCAAGATAATCAGCCATATAACCCAAAATACCATCGAAACTGTCATCGAGCTTGGTCTTATCATTTTCTTTCTCTGTTTCCTTTTCCTTTGGCCTCTCGTGGTTTATCATGAAGAAAGCCTCAGTGAGTCCCGGCTGTTTCCCAATACAGGTGGTAACAAACTCTAATATGGATAGCTTTAGTTCCATAGTTTCATACTCATCGCGTAACCGATCGAGAAACATTACGCGCACTTGATACCCAGTCATGTCTAAAGATGCGTATAGTGACATTTGAAAACCCTGGAAAATTCAATTCTTGAGAAAATGTTTCAATTTATTATATTTGTGTAATTTAAAATATAAGTAGTAAGAAAAAGAATAAAAGTGTATTTTTTGTGTTTAAGTGTGTAACGTGGTGCAGTGTGACTGTAAAGGCGATTGTTGTGGGTTCGATTTTCACTCTTGAGGAATGATTATAATCAAACTATTTTGAATCAGCTCAGCTTCGGTGACAAGACAAAGTGCGGCGTTGAGTTTTGCCACTCAACACGCAAGTCTCGGATTTGAGCGGTAAGTGGAGAACGGAGGGTTTTGATACAAAATTCACTCTGCCTAACTGCCTGCCTAATCTGGGCGTAAACATAAAGCTGCGTTAATTTATAATAGTGTTTCCCCTGTCTGTTAATTTTTTGACACATTGTGTGTTGACTTGCCGGGAATCAAAATAATATTCAATATCATTCCTCCACGAGCTGATCAAACTCATATTTATCGTGAGTATAGTTAGGCATTGTTCTAAGACAGCCTAAAAAAATTAAGACTACTAAAATTACTTACGTCAGCAAATCTCTTCAACAGTCTACAGCTTAACACCGACAAACTTTTGTTGAACGCGTGATTTATATAACTTGTAACTTTGGGCACTACTTTTAATTCGTCTTTCTGTTTGTTTTGTGCAAATATTAAATGTTCTAGGGGCGTGACGTCATTCGTGTCACAAATAAGCTCTTTCTGCCGTAATGTAAACATGACTATGGCTAGGCATCGTTGTAAGGTGAATGTATACTTGTATGTAGGTCCTGATATCCAGTTGGAGTCCTCTTGGATTAGACGTTCTAAGCGATTGTTGCCTGGATTAGAAAATTGATGCAATAGAATTATATTTAAAACTTGCGGTGCTCAGGAATTCAAAAAAAAGTTACTCTTTATTACATCAGCTATCTGCCAGTGAAAGTTTCGCCAAAATCGGCCCAGCCATTCCAGAGCTTATCCGGAATATACTGATAGGCAAAAATAAAAAAAAAAAAAATTGGTATATGTACCGTGTATATATACCAAATACATACAACATAGATATTTAGTATTTAAAGGTATTTAGTAGAAAGCTGTTTTTTTAATATTACAAACAGACACTCCAATTTTGTTAATATGTAAATATTTAATAATAAGCCATTATCTAACGCTTAAGTTACAGCAAAGGTCTATTCCAGCAGCAGCAGCAGCAGTAAGCTGCTGCCCCTCTGTACCTAGTTTTTAGTTTCACCTAATTTTGTATGAACTTATGTTTTATATGTATTTTTATCGTTTTTCATAACAATATGGTACACATATGGTATGGTAGAGACCATCGCGGCGCAGTGGGAAAGCCTCTGACTGTAAACGCGATTGGTTGCGGGCTCGATCCTCACTTGGAATAATGATTATATTCCTCTTTCTGGAAAGACAAACCTGTTTTTCGGGTAGAAAGCTATGTTATTTTTGTTTACTTTTTTGTCTTCAAGAATCACTAGATTATTATCACTAACTTACCAATAGAAATAATTTTCAACAACTCCAAAGCATTTTCAGTATATGTCAAGCTATAAAGACACGTTTTCTTTAAATTTTCAGCTGATGGTTTATTACTGGTTTGTTGTAATATCAGTGTAAGGAACTTTGCACATCTTTCCAACAATTGCCTTCTTTCAGTTGCATTTTTGTACCTCCAGCCGCATATGTTAGGGAATACTTCACGTACTACTAGCACGAGGCCGGGATGAATCACTTCTGTCACAATACGTTCGTCATCTGATGCCTTTAGAAAATGAACAAATAGATTTGTTATTTACAGTTTATATTACTGGAAGTTGACACATTAAGTTTCTGCTATACTCAAATTTGAAAAGGTGTTCAAAAATACTTATAGTCTTAAGCATCTGAATAACATTGAAATATGTATATTGATATGACATAGTTTCCTAGAATTTGGGCCTTTTTCACCTCTTTTTGGTCAAATTCAATAAACTAACATATTTTCATATTTTATTGAATAAATTTTGATTATACAAAAAGACAATGATA
Source organism: Podotricha telesiphe (assembly GCA_038994665.1). Classification (NCBI taxonomy): domain Eukaryota; kingdom Metazoa; phylum Arthropoda; class Insecta; order Lepidoptera; family Nymphalidae; genus Podotricha; species Podotricha telesiphe. The sequence goes on from JAOYRR010000103.1 coordinate 697,470, forward strand.
TTTAGTTTTTTCTTATATTATTTTTATACTCTATATTGTTTTCGTTTACCTATAACATTTTAGAATTTAATTTTAATATAAGAGGATAATACAATCTGGCATGGTTAAAGTTTATATGGAGAAGAAATGGAAGAATACAATATTTTTATAGTAATGCTGAAATAATATATTAAAAAAGTAAAGATAAATTTAGCGATAAGGTCGCTTGTACATTGTTTATGTACAAAAGGCAAGCAACCTTATGTATAAGAACTACACGCGAGTGGGACAGGATGTGAACAAAATAACCATATAAGTAAAAAAAGTAATATATAGTATAAAACATTCGTGATCGATTGTTTTATACCGATTGATTGATGTTTAGCAAAAATATCGATCAGCTCTTCTACAAATGACTCGAACGGCAAGTAAAAAAATATTTTTTTAGTCAAGGAAAAGCGAGCGTAGAGTGCGTCTTTAAAGCACAGAGAGCTATAAAATACGTTAATTTAATAAAATAAATGTTACCCATTTAAAATACTCTTTTTGATTATGGGCCTACGTAAAAACGGATCCACCAAATTAGAAAGTAATATGAATTTCTCTATTTCAAAACACCTGTATAACTCAAAAAATAAATAGGAACTTCACATCACCTCACAAAAAGCACAAAGCATATCCATATAGGCTCCCAAAAAGCCATAGGTGCCGTGCGACTGTTCTATGGTGACGAGGTAGGAGCCCACCGCCGCGGAGTCCAGCGCGGCGCCGTTCGCGTACTCCACGTGCGACAGCTGGTAGTTCACGATGCGAGGCAATAGGCCGGTGTTTATTAACCTGCAATATAATTGTGTATTGAAACCGTTGCGGCGCAGTGGGACAGTGTGATTGTAAATGAGATGATTGCGGGTTCGATTCGCACCCACTTAGCTCTCCACCCTGGGAACATGCGTCGAGTTTGGCCAATCAACATGCAATGTCTGGAATTCGAATACGAGAACTGAGTGTCTTGGCAGTAGGTTCGCTTTGCCCACCCTGAAGCTGAAAAGAAAACCAATTGGTTTTTTTTTTATTAATGTATATTGAATGTCTAACCTGATGGTTGTTGGTTCGATCTACACTAAAAACAATAATTATATTTAAAATTATTTACATTTCCACACTCGGGTTAGGTAAAATGCTACATTCGGTTCCATTACTAACAAAGTTTCGAAATTGAAAGGAAAGTCAGTTGTAAACCAAGTCTCTTACCACTAAGCCCTTTGCTCACCATGCCTTAGGCGGGAGATGGGTGAATCTATTTTACAAACAATATATCATAGCGGACAGAATTAATTGTATTACAAATGTATATAGCCTCATCTTTTTATTCTTCAATGGATATTGTATTTATTATTTGACCATTTGTGAACAAAACCTTTATCAAGGAATGTAAATACTATTATATATAAAAATATTAGTTCCTTAAGTTAGATTCATATCCACAACTACAATAGGTCAGGTACTCCCCTACTAACCCGCGATGGTTTATCTTTTTATACAATCAATCAATTAATAATGATTTAAATAAAATTAATATATTTTTCATAATAACAAATTTTGGTTATAAAAATAGTATATTAATAAAATACTAACTAATACTCACCTTAAATGAACTTCCTTAGGGAATATAGGTATTAAAACCGTACACACGTTAAGACACTCCACAAGTAACTGCAATGGCGGCGATTCAGATCTCATGAAGCGGACCAAAACATCAAAAACGCCTTCACTTGGCGCTACCAAAGTCTTAGGTATCTCCTTACTTAAGGCTAGCGATTTCAAAACACCTTTCAATACTTTAGTACCTTCATATACTCTTTCTAATGTTATATTTATATTTGAATGGCTTTGCTTTCGATCTAGAACCTTCTCGACTTCATTGTTAAATACAGTCCAATAAGAGTATGGTGTACGGAAATGAATCATGGGGCCCTCTTTCCTCTCAAGCACTGTTGCTTTTGAGCCCATTTCTATACGGTAGGAGGTGTCCCCTAGAGGGAAGTACTCCCTCCCTATAATTGCATCGTCAGCTTGCAATGACATTATTGGTACTGAATTTGGATTATATATTTCTGAGTAAACTGGTAAATTTTTAAGTTCCGCTAAGAGCTAAAAATAATGAAATTTTTAATCTCTTAGAATACTTCAACATCTTAAAATTCATAAAATAATGCAGTGTCATCCAGGTCATCATGGAGTGAGTATTGGGACAGCATCTAACTGTAAGCATGATGGTTGTGGGTTCGATTTCCACTCTTTGGGACAATAAAATTTTAATTATTATCATTTTTCCACGTTGAGTTACGCCACTCAACACGCAATATATGTAGTATCAGATTTTACTACTATAATATTTTTTTAAAATACTATAGAATTATTAACATTATTACATATTATAAATTTTGTAACATTTACTTACATTCCTTACACTATCTGCACCTGCTTCTGCTAACGAAGCTGACAATATAGACAGCGCATTAAAATTATATGGAAAGAATTCTAAAGCACTGTTCCATAAAGAAACTACTCCACAGTCTGTCTCACGTTGATTTAAAATCCAAAATTGCTCAGCAATTTCTGGTGTCTTAATTAAATCGGCACAAAGTTGTATCATGCCTGGCTGATGGCTTAGAGTATCATCACCATTGAATTTGTCACATAAATCGTTTAATAAACGAAATATTCTTTTACGAATTATAAAGGAACATTTTGAATCATCCTGGAAATATATAGTAATATTTTAATATTATTAAAGTGTTATTCACAATTTAAATTATTATATTTAACTTACACAAAAAATAGGGCTGTTTAGCATTTGTTGTATAAACAAAAATAGTCTCATTCTTAAAGCTGTTGCTCCATAGTGTTGATATTGGCTTTCAAATAACTTTGCATGAGATGGACTCTGAAAGATATAAAAATATCTCTTATATGTAGATATATATATATATAAATACTTGAATTATTACCCTTTAAAGTGAAGTATAATGACACAAACCAGCCTTACTATTGGGCAAAATGTTATCCAATAATATTGTGGTAATTCCAAGGCAATTTAATACTAAGGTAAATCTTAAGAACAGTTAATTTTTTAAATGGTTTTTTTTAAATCATTTTATTTAAATAAATCTCTTTTATAAAAAGTACTTTTGTTTTAATATGTTACCTGTAATGTCAACATCATCCAGGTTACAAGCATTAAACTTTGTTCAACATCAGGTTCTAATTTGGTTAATTCACCTTCGACTATCTCTTTTGTTTTGTCAATCCAACTAGTTATATCTTTGCTATAAAAAAATAAAGGTAGAAAGTAATACATAACATGTATTTTGTTTAGGCAAACCTAGTGCTTCTGTGCCTTAAAATGGCACCAGTGGCGGAATGCCACACCACCCTTTATCTTAGTCTCTAAAAGAATATAAATAATCTCCTGAATGGGAATTGAACTCACAACCATTGTGTACACACTGGGCCACATAGGCCTTATATATAAAATAATGAATAACATCATTTTAATACAATTCTATGGAAACTATCAAATAAAGATAGAAAGATAATATAATTAAGAAAAAATATTATTTTGTTTTAAGGTTTAAATGATTTATATAAAAGAAATAAAAGCTAAGCTATTTGTCTACATTAATATTTGAATTACTGTAAGTGCATTAATATTTGAATTGCTGTAAAATGCATTAATATATGAATTACTATTAAAATACAAATTTGATAAAGATGGTCTTATATTCTAAAAATCTTTATAATACATTAAAAAAAATTGTAGTCATGTTATTTGAATGTGTATCAATCAGTTTAATTGTTTAAATCAGATTTCTATTATATTATTATTTATTATCTATATAACTAAACAAACTTACATTTTTTTCCCATCTACCACAACTGTAAAAAAACCTAATTCCATATACATAATCTTAACACATATCTCTCTATGCCTTTCTTCCAAAAAATCATTGTACCCTTGATTTTTGCTAAAGTTATGTCTTTTAAATAATTTAAACAAATTAATAAATTCTGTGTCTGTCAAAGTATCCTCAGATGCTATTAATGTCAGGATCTGAAGAATTGTTAGCTGTTCTCTAAGGTTTCCTTCAGCCCATTCTTGTCTAACTGAATCACTTCCAAATTCACTTTGAATCCTCCTTGGAGGGGGTGAAGCCAATAACAATTTCTCTAATTGTGATATGAGAGAAGTTTTAAGTTTATCCATTCCAATAGTACTGATGATTTGAACAAATTTTTCATGATATTTATGATTTTTGTCACTTTTATGTTGAACTATGTATTGTAAAAGCTTAAGAAGATATAATCTTTCCGCAAAATAAAAATTCCAAGTGTTAGGTAGGAGGAATGCTGGTCTTGTATCAACAAATGCAATATTTTTCAGAGCATTTGCTGGTGTGCCATATGATATGTCACACAAATAATGTTTCAGTACATCCCATATTTGAAAACAATTAATATCCTAAAAAAAAAAGCACTAAGAGTAAATAAACTTAAACGAAGTGAAAAATAAAAATGGTCATTTAATTTTACATAATTAAAAAAAAGTTGAAAGTATGAATTTGTACATTACAATATAAAACTTACTATATAGTTTTGTAAGGTTTTAACTATGTTTAATAGTTTAGTTTGATCTGTATGTTTGGACTGTAATTGTGTAAACAATTCGGGTTTTGAAGGTTTGTAACTAGAAAGGCCTTCACTTATCGAATTTACGACATTATTATCTAAAACATTGTCTAATTCTTCTTTTGTAAGGCTTTGTGAAGATACCCATCGCCATAGTCGCTTCCAATAACTAAAAATAATGATTATTTATTTAGCCGCCTTCAATCGAAACAAAAAGGTATTATAGCATATATACAATACATACGGAGTAACAGTGCTCATAATTAATATGCAGACAATCAGTCAATAAATAGTGGAATAAATAAAACCAGTTAATACATGTAACTATTTACACAAAATAAGCATATTTGTAATATAGGTTATAAACTCAAACGATAACGAAGCAAAGCAAGCCGAAAGTTAACTTTTGAAAAGTAATTAGCAAAATGTCAAAACATATCAGTTTAATTTGACAGGAGAAAAAATAGGCCAGAAATCAAATTATTGTATAATATTTAACTTAATATTTAAAATTTTGTAAAATTTTAAATTTAAAGGCTCAACAAGTTATAATAAAATCATAACCTATTATTATTAAAATTAGATATTTAATAAATTTGTTTATTGCTATTGTGCGTCAATATTATGACATTATGGATCGACGTCATCGGTTTCTGACATTTGTGATTTCAGTTACCAATCAAGTGCCAGTGCATTCCACATGTTAGTATAGCTCTTCTTGCCGCTTTAATCAGTTTTTATTTAGTAAGTGGTATACTTTATTACAGATAATTTTTTGACAGTTACGGCCTTGTGGGACCCTTTTCAATTGCGATTGAAATTATGTGACCAAAGTACATATTTTGCACTTAAACTAGTTTTTAAAACCCTTAGAAAAATGGCCCCAGCAGCTCCTGAAATTAAGCCTGTACCCTCTGATGACCCGACCGGTATAAGAGCGGTGTTATTGGGACCACCAGGATCTGGAAAGGGAACTCAAGTGAGTCTTTCTTATTTAATTTCTTAAATATTTATTACAATTAGCACCTGTTACTTATTTCCTTTTTTTATATTTACTTTACTACTTATTATGTAACTATTATTATCAATTGGGTAATTTTTTGTATATTTTTATTTAGGCACCACGCCTCAAACTGAAGTATTGTGTATGTCACTTATCGACTGGAGATATGCTCCGAGCCGAAGTGGCGTCGGGTTCGGAGTTAGGTCGACGTCTCAAGAAGGTGATGGATGAAGGCAAACTTGTTTCAGATGAAATGGTAGTGGCTATGATTGATAAGAATTTAGATCATCCAGAGTGTAAGAATGGCTTTTTATTAGATGGATTTCCTAGGACTGTGCCTCAGGCAGAAAAGGTATATATTTATTTTAAAAATAATTTACTTTTAAGCTATAAATTGATTAAAAAATCATAATCTAGTAATTATATTATAAAAACAATTGCCTAATTTCTTCTTTAATATGTATTGTAATATCTACTCAACTTCATTATTTTCATTTTAAATATTGTTATCAAATACTTATAAACTGATGGTAACCTGTAATGCAGCATAATCTTTTTTATGTAACTCCATTTTCTGTTTTTTAGTTGGATGGTTTGTTAGAGAAGAGAAAAACAGCTCTTGACGCTGTTATTGAGTTCAACATTGCAGACAGCTTGTTGGTCCGTAGAATTACTGGACGTCTTATCCACCCTTCTAGTGGCCGCAGTTATCATGATGAGTTTAACCCTCCTAAAACAAATATGATTGATGACATTACTGGAGAGCCCTTAATTAGGAGGTCAGATGACAATGTCGAGGCACTAAAGAAGAGACTTATAACATATCACCAACAAACGGTACCACTAATTGATTATTACATGAGGAAAGGCCTACATCAGAAAGTCAATGCTGCCAAAAGTGCTGAAGTAGTATTCAGTAAAATTGATGATATATTTAAAAATAGATTGTTTGCTAGAGGTAGATCTTCGTTGTAGTTTTTACTTTAGTGTTTATTTTCAAATTAATGTTATATGTGATGTGGTTACTGTTATACTTTATATTTTTGGGAAACTTGTAGCTGTGAGTTTGTTGAAGTCTATTTTCGAGGCCATTTTCTTGTATAAATATATGAAACACAATCATGGACTTTGGTTTTTATTTATATATATATCATATAAACTTATTACATATAGCACATGGCTATATAATAATATTTATATTAGCCTTTAAGGTAAATACTTAATTGAATTCTGTTCATTAATAAAAAAAATATTATGATAAACATTAATATTATATTTTATGGTATTTCTTATATATATAACTTAGGGTATTTCTCTATTAGTTTTAAGATTGATTGAATAAGAGATAATAAATAAGGCAGACTGAATTGGAATACATTATTTTATTTTGACTATAAGAAGTACATAGATTGAATATATATTTCAGCTACATATTACAGGTACACATTTGTTAGAAATAAGCTCAGAAAAGGCAAAATACATTCAATTTCATTCTTCAGTAAATTTTAAATGTTATGTCTTTGGAAAAGAAAATATAAATACCCAACACACAAACTTTTTGTATTCTGTATAAAACTTATAAGAATTTTACTTTATCTACAAAACATTCACTAAAAACCTCAGAAATACATTTAAAAATCTATTGGAATTAATATAATACACCATCTCAATTAATATCTGAAAATTAGAAAAGTACATAATTTATTTTCACTAATACAGCTATAACATATAACAGTAGGTATTTTCTTGTTTTTATATTCAAAAAACTAAGGTGACTCAAAGGACCAACATTATTATTTTTACTTTCAGCTCCATTATACATCTAAATGTAGACATGTAGGTATATCTATCAATATTTAAGAAAAGTCTACGTTTTTGTTTCTAAAATATCATAAATTCCATAGTACATGTATATCTAGATTACAAAGATCAGAATATATTGTAGAGGTACACTGTGGTTACACTGTATTAAAAAGGAATAATTCAATATTTGTACAATTGGGAATACTAAAAAACTCTTATTATCTGAAAAGTGATTACAACGTATTGTAATATTGATGAAAATTTTTAGATTAACAGTATATTTTTATATCATCACTACTTAACTCACAGCCGCTTATAATAATATTTGCACTTTAATTATAACAACTTACGTTATTTATGTAAGTATAAATTCCATTTTTTAAAGTATATTATTGATTCAGATGGATAAATGTGAAAATATGGCTTAACTAAATAACATGAACATTAAAAATGTCTATACAATTGTTTTAAGGCGATGATGGCACTATGAAAGGATTAACTCTTGTGTGTCTATTTTGACAATAAAAATGAATAACAAGTTTAAAATAGAAATAATGTTCTAGTATATTTTATTATTTTTGAGACAACTTAATAATAACGGTATTTGTAGAGAATACTAATAATTAAGCCGAGAAATAATCATGTAGCATTAAAAAATATATAGCTAAGATGTGTTTTTTAGAGTATATAACAATCATCACTTTCATTTAAAGTTTAATCAAATCACAGGTCAGGAACGTGAAATGAGCTAACAATTTTTAGCGATAGCTGATAATGTTATATCTTTTATATGCGTCATTTTGCTTTTTTACTTTTGAATTAATATTCTTATATATCATAGTTAACTTATTATAATAAATAAACTGTGATATTGAAATAAAATTAAAAATATTTAAAATTATTGTTATTTATACTCATATGAACAATGTTATTTGATATAATAAATAAGCTAAATTTAACAAAGTTATAATATTTTGTTAAGTTCGTTGAGTTAAAATTATAATGATATGTGTATGGGTTGCGGTACGCTTGAGGTGAATAATAAATAAAACAACAAAAAATGGACAAATGTGTGTAATTCGTGGTCAGCTCCAATGACTTGTGTAACTTGTATACAAGTCAAACTTATTGGGTGTAAAAATATTATTGATGGGAGGTTTCAAACAGGTACATGAAGTCGAAATTATTCATACACATATAAGATTTGTAACAAATTCAATGAAGATATGCAATGAGATGATATTTAGTTATTATATAACGTTAAAGTACGATGACAGTAACATACGAAGGTTTTAAAATATCGCGACTAGTATGTATTTAATACTAAATATATGAAAGCGCAAGCATGCACCAGCGTTCACTATGCACGTTACGATAATACGATAAACATTTGTTAATATAAATAATCGATTACGCCCTTAGATATCGATTAATATAGACACCGCGATATGAGAAATTAACAATGAATCGAATAGTGGTGAGCACCTTAGCTACCATTAGACCAACTCAAGTACTTTGTCTTGAGTTATTATAAATCTTTTGTACCACAGTAAGGATATTACAATGGTATTTTGAAAAATGAGTGTATGAACACGGGTAACAATAAAATAAAATAACATCAATTTTAAAAATAGTTTAAAAAATGATGATTATGCGCATCTCTTCGTGGCTTGCGAAATGAGAAACACAATTATATTGTCATGGATTTCAAAGAAAATATTCATACGAAAAGCACAAATCTACCGTCTGAATAAATAAGTATAATTAAAAATTACAAAAGAGCAATATTTACAAAAGAGATACAGAGACGGCTGCGCAACAACGTCCTACTTTATATAGCTTTGGATTATCGTAATAACGATCTATAACTAACACTAATTTACAATAAAGCTTTTTAGAACAACGCGGGGGTGACGACGCTTACTTCTATATTATTAATTCAATACATGTCACGACAATAGCTAATTAGAAACAGTTAAGGAAAACATTGCCAAGAAGCTTTTGGTAATAATATTGTGATTTATAATGCTTTTGTAAAATGATTATAAAACCTTATTCTCATCTAATTTTAAAATTGTTTTACAAAGGTTTTTTTTTTGTAATGGTTTGATTAATTATAGATAAAACAGTTAGTCGAATTAATTTTACTTAACTGTCTCCAATTAAAATTAAACAAATATATATTTTTTAATTTTTGATAAATCGCAATTAATAACAAAACTATTAACACAACAAATTGAACAGTACTTAACAGCACAAGAAGTCAAAAACAATTGGACATAAAAGCATCTATATCAATAGCACATCAGAAACCAACACTAACACGCGGGAACCAACTAAAACGAACTAGAACATTTAAACAACGCCGCAAATCTTAACTAATCTTAAGAACGTCTTCTAGAGTCTAAACACATTCAAGATTATTGCAGTGTAAGGTTACAACAAGTATATGAGATTACATCGCATCCTTAGAATGTAAGTGATCCACTCAAAAAATTGCAATTTGTGAGAAATGACAATAGAATCTTAGAATAGGTTTTCTGTTGCCAGTTATCAGTAAAAGCTGAAGTTTCATAAAATTTTGACTTAGTTCACTTTCATTCTAAGGATGTGTTATATAAATTGTTACAATTTTGGAGTGTGAGCTCAGTGGTCGTGAAGTCGGTCGTGCGAACGACTTGACGAACGCGAAGTCTTCCGTTGGTCTAAATATGCCGCCGGCGCCCAACCCTCTCCCTGCCCACCTGTAATATATAATTTCAATTAATAATGTCTGCAACAAATGATTAACATTCAATAGAAGGCTTACATTTTTTTTTATTCTGGCTCTAATACGCTAATTCCTTTGCTTAGTTATTTTTTCCTACCTCAAAGTTAAAAATTGAAAGATTGTGTGAACATGATTTACAATTTACATGTCAATGTGACATCACTGTGACGTACTTGGACATAGAATTCTATGATACAAGACTATAGCGTATTTATTACACACCTGCAAGGCGCACGTACCACCAGCCAGCACAGCCGACCTTAAGCAAGTCGGCGTGCTGCCCCTCGCGCAACGACACCTCGCTCGCGCCCACCGCCGTGTAGTCCGACAGCGCCACCAGCGCGCACCCCACCGCCTGGCAATTTTTAGATAACATTTAAAGAATAGCTTTCAATTTGCTACTATAATTTCACACGGGAAATTCAGTGTTGGCAAATTTTGTAACCATCTTGAATACACGATCTCAATACGTTGATACCTACACTTGTTGTCTTTATTGTTAAGTAGCTTTTTACTTACATTTACATAAATAGATAAATATTAATACTACATGATTACTAAACACTATATTACGTGACTCACCATAAATTTAACTAGAAGTCGCATCATTTAATACATATTTAGAAATAATATTTTTTATATTTCGTATATATCATAGTTTCAAATCTCTATCGAAATAATAGTGCACTGTAGACATTCTAAGAAACTTACTGTAAACCAAAGTAAAAGTAGAAGACCTATTAAATTTCTGTAACATTAAAACATGCATACATCCAGACCCTAACAGAAAGCTATAAATATATTCACACTGATTAATTTAAACATCAATAACCGAGCACATGCGTGTTATTGCACATTAAACCTTTGCCTCGATTCATATTGTAATGACCCGTTAGCATGCAACATCAGTTAGTAGAGCAACCATTCAGATTAGATGCTTTCACATCTTACCATTTTGACCGTAACATTTTTTTTATTTAACAATTATTATTTTTTTCAATTGGAACATGTTATTAGATAAAAAGTAGCAAGAAATATTGGGAATATTTTAACATGTCATGCTCACACTTTTCCGTGAACGTACGGCAAGCAGTCAAATCTCGCTTCCTTTAATTATGTATACGTTTTATAAACATGTTATGGGGAATGTTACGATCAAAATGATATTGTATTAGGTACAATTTGTTAGTAGTTAATTAATAAAAGCCATGCATTTTGCATGGAAACATAATAAACATATAATAATTACAGTATTTAGATATTTTCATAAAAAATATACATTATAATTTAAATATCGATAACCTTCAATCGAGCCTTCTTGAAATAGTATAGTTGTTTTGTGTTCTTTATCATTTTAAATGAACTATAAAAATATGTTAACCATAGTGTACAATAGGTATGTGACGCTTAAAAGTATTACAAATTGGGTTTGTACATTTAATAGTATAAATAACATGTGAAGTTGAAATTTTACATTATATGTGAATACAAAATAAAAATACAAGTTTTACATATATTTAAAATTAATAAATTATATCATATTTTATTTAATATAATATATAGAATATATATCATATAACTTAATATAGTACGACAAATTCCAACAGGGATGGATTTAGCTGTAAATTCGAGAATATACATAAGCTCTGCACAAACACTGTGGTAAGCTTCCGTTAACTTATCAAAAGTTTGATATCTGTGATGTGTCTGCATACATAGGATTTTTAAACAGCTTCACGCTTTTTCCCGCATAGCAGGGTAGTCAGAGAAAACCTAGTGTCATATCACTTCTTTCCACCCGAAATCGAGATTGCGTGTTGAAAGGCGACACTCAACGCGGCGCTTTGTCTTAGATACCAGAGCTGAGAAGTGAAAATATTTTAATTACAATCACTCCCCCGAGTGTTTTAACACGCTATAAAACTGCGCCACGATGGCATACATACATAAAACAGAAAAAGGCACCTGCCTTATAAGTTATCAGGATTTTATTACATAGTGACTGAAAGTTTAGTGTTTTATACGTACACGGAAGTGGAAGAGTTGTAACTTGTAAGGTATAGTATAGCAGACAGCACGTCGAAAGCTAAGTGAAATATTGAAGGAAGCTGGGAGACGTGCTAATATAATATTTTCTCAACATTTTCTTAGCTAGTTCAAAGTTCATTACGCAAGACATTTTATAAGAAGGGTACCTATACATAACAACGTGTGTCCAGGAAAAAAGTGTGCCGTATATATATATCAGTACTAATATAATCTATGAATAAAATTGAACAGAAATAAGACAAATATTCTCAATAGACGTACATATAATATAACACGTAAACAAAGCGAAGCGTATAATAGAAACGAAATCGAAAAGCACACGACAATGAGTAACATAACAAACAAACATGACTTACACAATAGTTAATGTTCAGCGAAAAACTGATATATCCACGTTAGGTCGTTGTCTTTGGTTAATAAACTTTGGATATTAAATCAGTCTCTTTCATTTATTTACAAAGCTTCTAGCGGCTTAGCCGTAGAGGCATCTATCAGGACTGTGATACGTAAAACGTGGAGGTGGCTTGCGTGGAGCCCGATACTGAAAAGAACTGTACCATTCTGTGTATGGTACCGTTGAGACCCACGGCCTCCGTCACCTGTTGAACAACACAACTTTAGCGGCCATTTTGACAACACGCGTCACAAAATGGCGTCGGTAGCTTCCCAAGCGGTTACGAAGGAGACCCTCGTGACTTTCTTAAAACGCAAGTGAAGTGCTTAAAGCCTACATCATGACGATAGTAGTGCTAGGTCAACATGAGTTTATATTAATTTACACTTTCCTCTCAAGCGATGATGGGTGACTTGCAAAATTATTATGCGGTGACGGCGTGAACATGTGTGTACTCTTTTTTTCTTTCATATATTATGACTATACATCTAGAGCTAATCCATAATATATACTACGAATTCTCTAATAATAATCTATTTAATTATTATTTATTATATAGAAAATATTTTATTTTCTTTAAAATATAATGTAAGGCGAATATTACTCCGGGGAAGCGTTAGGTGCGTTCGGGTTGCTAGCCTTATCATGCGCTACCCGGTGACTATTTGACCGCATTCCTTTACAAATTTACTTACATTAAGAGTGGTTTTCACTTTACTCACAACTGTAAACCCAAAATTAATTTGTATTAACATACTATAATACCCATATTAAATCAAGCCCACTAAGCACCACTAAAGGCTTTACTGTTAGTGTTAACTTTAAATGCGACAACATTAAAAAAAATACATATACACAAAGCCGCATTTTTATTTGTACATTAACCTATTGAATTAACGCCTTTTTAAATTAAGACGACTTTAATGACTTTCTAGAACTGTTAAGGAATAAAGGCCAGAATACGCTCAAATGTAGCGAAAATTATATACAATGTCATTAAAATTGCTTAACTTAAAACTTACAAAAAAAAATACACAATGTACATACAACCCATGAACCCCTTCTTTCAAATAGTGTGACATTTTTTTACAATTTACACCGTTTGAAAAATTTACAAAATTACAATTACTTTGTATAAATGTTTCATGAACAAACAAACGACAAAAACGAAGACTGTAATATCTATTACAGAAAAGAAAAATATTTGCTGATAACTTGAAAGAACCTGTATTGAACGGTATTTATATGCCATATTATTTTGAACGTACTGTGTATGAATTACACCATAAGCAATAATTTAAAAGTTATAAAATGTGATTTATAATATTTGGACACAAATACCATCTAGTTTATAAAATAATATGGTACAGAACATAATAAATTGCAGCCAATAGTACCAAAAGGAAAAATCCCCTTATAGACGTAAAATTTTAAAAAACTAACTTGATTCAACAAGTATTTTCGTTTTATAAATCACTACGTATAGAGGTAGTGATAAAAACTAACCGGTGCATGCTCAGTGTCGTCCTCCTCCTCGTCCGACGGGTCGGTGGACCAGCAGGGCTCGTCGTGGGGGTCGCGCGGCGCGCGTGCCACCGCGCCCGGCCCCAGCTCCCACGAGCTCGTTTGTATTAGAGTCCTGATATATTTGTATTTTGAATATCGTTCTATACGTATTAGGTGTTCAAAAATGTATAGTTATACAGTATGTTCACTGCAATAAGTATATTTTTAAAATTACTTGCGCAATGGATAAACAATAATTAACAAATTATTTTAAAAAAAAACGAGACTAAAACAACCTATTATTATAATTTTTATTATCCAATCAATGTTTTATCCTTTCTTAAGTGTTATTCACACACTGACGTAAGTTTTTTTTAAATCGTTTTGACGTAGCTTAATAGAACATATACGTAGGCTTAGAGGTCTGAGCGCTTTTCAGTCAGTCCAAATCAGGGCGGTTTCCGAGAGGCGAAGACGTTTGAAATCAAAACCTGCTACGTTTTCTAGAAATATAAATAATTCGTTTCCATTTAATCTACTCACTTGTGATGTTGAGCTCCGTACTGCCTCACACGTTCTCCTTTGAGCTCATTCAGCTGGTCTAACAGCACTCGCTTGATGCGCTCCACCCACGTGCGCTTCACGTCCACGCTGGGCGCCGAGATGGTGTGCACCTCGGAGCGCCCTTGACGCCACACCTCGAACTTACGCGCGTCGCCCTTCACGGACTCGGTGAGACCGATTTGTGACATCTAGGGAAAGTGAAAATATGAAAAAAATATATATTGAAATTGAGTGCATTAACGGCGGCGTATTTACATTACATATGTATAGTTAAATCAAACTAAAGATATATATTTAGCTATTTAAATATAGTAAATTAAATATCAAGTAATATTCAAGAAAGGAATTATATTTACCAATTAATGATACTTAATTAAAGTATTTAAATAATTTTTTTTTTTCGATACTGATTACATATAATAATCTTTTAAGAAAACAAATCCAATAACAATTTTCTACTTGCTTATTAATTAAAGAGTAGTAATAAGAGAGTAGTAGTCTCCTGTAGTACTGTAACAGGAGACTGTTAATTTAAATGTACTTATTGTAAATATTACAAAATATGTAGCTTACTTGGAGATCATGTTTGAAGTGGTACGTAGCTTTGTTGTGGCTGTTCTTCGCAGCTGGTTTGCAGAAGAGCATCGCCTTCTCGTATAGGAATATGTGTCGACGCCTCGGTCTTATCCTCAACCGGATATCGCGCTTGTTTTCCGATACCACGAGGAATGAGCTTTGTAGTAATAACTCGCCTTGTTGACTTAAGTCCACCTGTGGCACCGGAAATAGGGAAATATACTTATTTTGTATATAAAGTTGAGAGACTGAGATCATTACATTATAAATTTTAGATGTCGATTAGATTAGTAATTGCATAGTAATATAGTAAAAACGACTTTGGCATCATAATGGCTTTAATTTCATAGGATGCAATTTTAGAATGATATTTTAAAGGGGGGTTATTCAAATTAAATATATTCATTGAGTATTTAAGTTAAGTATTAAGACATATAATGTTGCAATAACAGGACTATTGTTGCAACATTATTTGTCTTATATGTCCTAACTTAAATATTTAAGCAGTAAAAACTGAAGTAAATTTAAAGTAGATTCTATTGGGGCAAATTCTAAATGAAAATCATTTACCAAACACATTGCGCTAAACGGTCGCATTGCATTCCAGCGATTAGAGTAATTCAGCGTATAACTAGATATCCGTTACGGCATACGGAAAAACATCTGACAAATTGCGACGCGGCCTCATATTTAGTATAACACATCATTTGTTAATTAAAAAACTTGCTTCAACTACTGACTTTCTTTGTAGTTTAGTAATATAAATGTATTTTTTTAGAATAAGTTGAGAAAATAATTTAAATAATTGCACACCTTAAGTCCAAAGTCCTATATTTAAATTTGGGTTATGTATTATCTGTGTGTCTTTTATTTGACACATATTTTCTTACTTTTGTCATTTCAAATTCTAGTAAATGTTTTTAATTTATTTAAATAAACATATGCCAAGTTACAATTATATAAATATTTAGTAACCTTTAATATGTAAAAATCTCTGTTCTCTATTAATTATTTTAAAAAGTATAATTTCTAGTCATATAAACTATTATGTTATATATGTGAACAATGTATAATTCATTTTAAAGCTATCATAATTTATATTTCACACACATCGTAATTTCCTCACTCATGGTTAGAATGTATAAAACATAAAATATCAAATTTTAATAAACATTATACAAAGATAAACAAATTTCTAAAATATATATTTAAAATACTTTAATTACTAACAATAATAAATTTATTGAGACTGCAACTATTTAAAAAACAATAAATTCGTAACTGTTGTACATTAGCAATATGTGAGTAAATTATTTCTGTACATTTATGATATATATTAAATTATATATTATCTTTTTTTAGGCTTCACGATTTTTCCTATTACTACACTTAGTGAATTGACAGTACAGTCTTCTTCTGGTCCGAAATTTTGAAGTTTATCGAGATACAATAAAAGCTAAAGCTGTTATTTGCTATAATGAATTACGTGTATGAAATATAACTTACAGGAACTCCGGTGATAGCGATCTGGTGCATAGAATCGTTGACACATTTAAGCACTACCAGCATGCAATCCAGCGCCCGCTGTAAGCCCGTGCTCATGGAGCCACACTCGCTATAACGTAGCAGATCCTGTAGAATTAATTAATGACAAAGTAATAACTTAGGTTTAAGTTTTAAACTAACAAATTAAATCGACAAGTAGTAACAATATTTTTATAACAAAAAAGGAAGGTTTCGTATTCAGACACCAGACACTTTAAACGGCATTACCTTGAGGAGTAGTTGGTATTTAGTGATTCTTTGCACTGGTTTGAGAAGGTAGGCGGCGAGCGGTAGCTTGTGTCCCAGGCGTTGTTGACAAGCCTGTAGGAAAAGATGTGTGTCGACAAGCGTCTCCCGAAGCCTTTCTGATCGTGGAATATTCTGGCAATAGTAGCTGTATAGGCGGAAGAACGTTTCTCTCTGCGAATTTCAAATTTTATGAAACGCTATAACATTTCTAAAACGTTCATTAACCTTAAAAAATAGACAAATTGTAATCACCACTTTTATCATGATATATACATATAAGAAAATGATTTTGCGTAAATATTATGCTTTATAGTATTAGTATACCTTTTCAACGAAGCAAAGTGCAACCAGTTCTGTCGCTGAAATTGATTTCTCCAGGTCTTTCAGGAACACTTCTTGATGGAATGTGAATAGCTCGTGTAAGTTGCCGAAGAGCACATCTGCTTGTCCAACCAGAGCTGATGGCAATACGTGCTGATTCTCGGGCTTTTCGATCTCTTCTTTATAACCCTGTAAAGATATCTTATTTAATAAACATTTTAGAGAGAATTAAAGTCACTTAGTGTTATGATTTCACTGAAGTTATTGTTGAAATACCGAATTGACCACAGATGAATAATGACTGATAGTGTCACACCACCGTTGCAAACGTCGTTCATAGTCTTCGTAAATAGCTTCTAAACATTCATTCTCAGTGGGAGTAAATATATCTTTACGAAATATCCTTTTCAAGCTTTGTATAGAAGTGGCAAAGTTGCTTGGCATATATCTCTTTGCAAAGCTTTGTATTTTCGATTGATCTGAGTTTTGATATCTTGTGTAGTTTTGAGTTGTATACGGATATTTATATGTATTGTAGTTGCAGTATTTTGTAAACTTTGACCGCTTTCTACACGACAAAGTAGAATGTAAACTCTTTACATAATTTTCCACATTACTTTTCCTACAAAATGATGAGCTTTTTTGGGAGTAAGTGTTTGTAGAATAATGCTCTTTAATGGTACAATTCCATTCCTTCATTATTTTCTTGTAATCTTTTAATAAAGCTGCTAAATTGTCATCATTAGAGCTGGACATCGTTTTTCTAATTTCAGTGCAACTATTGGAAAGCAACTGAGAATCTTTAGTTATCGTGGTGTCCGTGGAATATTCTGGTGTCAAAATTTGAACATCTGTATCGCGACAACCATATAGAGGATTTTTAACAATTTCTGGCAAGTCAACAATAGTCGGCACCGACTCAGTTGTGTAAGCTTCTGAAACTGTAGTTACGTCTGAATCAGGCAAATAAACAATTTTCTCTTCCGATTTTTGTATGTCTTCATAACCCGGCAATGTTTTGCCGTAAAAGAAATTTCCAGTAAATGGTTCCATATGAACAGGTTTGTAATGTCGCGAGCGGCACTTCACACGACTGTTTTTACCGACATCACTTACAGATTTCTTGCATTTTTTCCTTTGTGACAGGTTTTCTATTTCAAAAAGACTTATTTGGTTGTTATAATCGCTGAAAAGGCTGGAGTCGGATGCAGATCGTGTCAAGCGTTTGCTTGTAGTTGTTGAATTGTTCTTTCTATAATACCACGAATACGATGTACCGACACTGATATTTGCCGATGACTTATAGAGGTCATATTTCCCATGCTTCATATTGCAGAGCGCCGTGAGCAGAATCCGCACTGGCGAACACTTGGCGAATGTGTAAAGTGCATTATGTTCCGCTCGCTGACTTCGCGCACTAGTTTGCGTGCTGTGTATCGTATGCATCACATGAACTTATATGCCTTGTGAGATGTCAGATGGTCCGTGACTGCCCACTGAATGTTGTTACATATGTAAACCACGCGCTTCTACTGATGTATTGGCATATTTAATTTTCAGAGCGCGTAACTTATGGGAGATATCGTTCGACAAGCTATTAAATGGAGTGGAACGCAAGCACTATTAAACAAAGTATAAATAATCAAACAAAAATACAATAGAGCTATAAATAAAGACTATTCAACCTTACAATTAAATTATTTTCAAATTCAAAGACCGGCTTTTGGATCGGTCGTTATATTGATATGAAGGATCAATTTAATTTAAACTTCCTATTTGTGTTATGGCTCTGTTAGGAAATTATATTTTGTAAGTAGGTACTACTCACAGTCAATATAGAGCCAAGTTCTTGAACATAAACCCTTTCAGTCTGCAAAAGTTCGGCCAACACGTGGCCGCGTCGGGACCGTCGCGCCTCTGCGTCTTCTCCACCCGAGCTTTCTGACCCTCCTGACGTTTCCATCTATAAGTAAAGGTTTTAATAAAGTAAGTAAATAATCAAAAGAAAGACCTAAAACCTAAAAATAAGATTGTATGCATATTTAAAAAATATATATATTTATTTAAAAAAAAAATGCATTTTCCCAGTACGGTTTTTATTAAGATTGTCTATATTCAATAAATAGTAATACATAAAAGTAACTTTAATTTGTACCTGAAATTCGTTAAAAATTAACGATAAAATTGTTGTAAACAGTGTAATTTTTCATTTCATTTTGACGTTGTTGACAGACAGATAGCTTATCCGGAGGATATTCTATTGATTGACGGATTTAGTGGTGAGTGCTTCTTTAAATTATAATAAGTAGGAATTACTAAAAGTAGGAAATAACTTCTAAATTAAAATTTTATGCACTGCATACATTATTAAAATATATATTGAGTATGCCTGCTTTTAGTTAATTATTTAAAACTTTTATGTTTTCAATAAACATATTATGTGAGTATTAAATTTATTCACACCATATAATACATTAACTTCATCTTCATAACATCATAATTAAGGCACTTACTTTAATAAGCGGTTTAATATTAAAATCGGAGCTTCAATAAATATATGAGTATAATTTGCGTTATTTTACCGTTGGGGTTTCTGTGTTTTTGTATAACTTTCACGCACGATGTACAATTTCGTGTAAATAAACTGTATACGGATTGTGAAGCTATTAACGTATTTAAGTATTACAGTGGAGGTATAAAGTTATAGGTGTATGACATTTTTTTTGTACGAGTCAAACCTAACTTATATTTCTATTTTGTAAATATTGTATTTTAGTAACATATTAATTATAGACAAGAAAATAGGTCTACTTACAATTTTATTTGGCTCTGAAAAATCCTTTACAATCTTGTAACCCGTTTTCAAAACAACATTTATCGTCTCCATAACGTAAATTATATTCTCAAAATGCACGAATATCATATGGAATATACACTGTTACACTAAACATAACTTTTTATTTAGAATTTAGTGTAATAACGGAAAGACGCGGACGAATTCAGAGCACATGCCGTGTACCTTTGATAGTAAGAATAAGGAACTGATGGCCTGGGATGTGAAGGGGCGCGGGAATACGTTGGGACTGTAAAAAAACTTGCTGCCTCCGCTTTACAGATGTGCAACCGACGTGGCGGATACTCTACGATTTTTTAATTTATTTAATATATGTTATGAATGTTTTGAAAATGTCTTATGAATGTTTAGTTTTATTCTATAAGTTGTTAAAAATATTATGAATTAAACTTAAAATTAGAATTTTAAGTCATAAAATCTTCGTGGTGTGCATTTTTTATGAAGATGATATAAATAATTACGATTGTGTTGAATATGCGAAATACGTAAAAAAATGTATATTCTAATTATAGTATAATTACAATTTTCAATATATATTTTCAATATATATTATAATTTTAATACATTATTAATTAGGTTGTTTTTTTAATAAATTGCTTAAATACAAAAAAACAAACAAATTATAATTACAAGAAAAAATTATGTTATATTTCATTTCTATATAAGAAATAATTATTGTAATCTAAACAAAAATGTTATCATGAGCTCAGTTAGGGTGGCTTAACTGTTTTATAAAGTAGAGTACTGTTCCAGCCGCGTTTACTGTTTTTATTACAAAGGGCGAACGTGCTGTATACAGCGTTATAGACCAAGCACGTTATATTTATCGATACCTGTGTGCGTGACTGTACACGTGTAGTGGAGCACACCTGCCGAGAGTTCCGAAGTTGCTGGGGACAGGACAGAAACTCTTCATATTGTGTTAACTTCTACATTCAACTCAACGGCAGTTTAAATCAAAGAGAATTGTTATTTTTTTGCCTCAGAAACATCTGGCGCGGCTCTTGTTTGGCACGGATGTTTGTAAGAAAAAAGCACGTGCTACGTGCTATTGTAGGTTGAATGAAAGACTGGAAAATATGTACGCAATAAAACGTGGGAACAGAAACCAAGCCTGTGTTTACTAATAGACAAAAAGGAATATTTTAAAATTTAATGATTTTAATAATAACTACATTATAAACGTGACGCTGTAAGCCCTGACCCCATCGGACTTGCGCACTTGAACTGATTGACCATATTGTACCCTCAATTGGCGCACGTTGGCTGCGCTCGCGCAATCGTAAGTTCGTAAATTATGAAGCAATATATTGTAATATATTTCGTTATTAAATATTCTCAAGAAACACACACATACATTATAAAAGAACCGGTCCATATTTATGGACTGAGTGGAAGCTACGGTCACAGGTTCCTGCCTCCCTGGGTGAGTTGACCCAGTTCGTCTGTTCTTCGCGAATTCAGAAACGTTGTGTGTCATATGAATTGGAATTTCCAATCATTACTCCATATGTCCGAAAAGCACGTCATAATTATGACGGCGGCAATATGTTGTTAATTGTAATTACATTATTATTGATTTTTAGTTGAAAACAATTGGGTATTTTCATACACAATAGCGCACAACGCCAAATTAGATCATACGATAGTAGTACAATTGGCAGTTGAAACAAAACCTAACTAGAAGATGCGTGGAGATGTGTATATAACTCACATTTACTTTTGTCTAGTTGGTTAGACTTAAACAGGTAAGTATCCCTCTCGAACAAGCACCGAGCGATTGACCATGGCTTATGGCATTAATAAACAGATACACCATCTAGTGATTGCTACATAGCTTTACAAAAAATAGCTAGACACTCTTAGTAAATGTCAGCATCGTATCAACTAATAGGAATAAAATTGCTCCGAATCGAACTATGAACCTCATAGATATGTCGTAACTTTGTTACAAAAACAGGAGGACAGTTGTGTAACTAACTGATTCAGCTGCAACTGGCACAGGCTCCCGTTAAGGACCGCTACACTAAGTAATCGATGCTATATCTATGGTACTCTCATACGAACTACTAAGCTTATTGAATGTGAAAAGTATTTTGATTATCAAAATTGTATTCAAGTCCTATAGTGTTCCATAATGTACTAATGTTTTAACTCACGCAACAACGTATATAAAAAGACAGATTAAGTTTATTAATGACTAAAGTAAGCAACTGCTTAATTCTCACATTTGATATTTTTTGTTGAGTTTCATATAAAAAGATTTAGCTATAAATTTTGTTTTTATGACCTAATATTATATTCATAATGAAATGTAAATTTTAACCCGCATCAATAAATAATAAATTATTAAGCTAGTTTCTACTTAGTTGACAACAATTGATGAGACGAACGCATGGCTTAGCGGTCAGAGCGCTTCCAAGAGGTGCGGGTTCGAATCACGGTGCGTTCAAAATTTTTATGCGGTCTAAATATTTCTAAAAATGTTTTTTAATTTCCTTAGTGTATGAATAATACTTATTATAAGATGTTAAATATTTTTTATATAATATATATTATAAAATGTTTTTAGTAAACGTGTATGAACGTATCAAAAGTAGGAAATTAAAAAACAATGTAATGTATGAATGACACTTTAATTTTATTTTAAAAGATACTTGATTGCTTTTCCGGCCATATTATATAAATTAAAATAATAAAACGCAATTCGGTAAAATTAATCTAAATAAGCCGTTTCTGTATCATAAACAATATAAACTCCAATTTAAGTAACAAGCTTCTATATATTTTATGTATTTGTATATAAATAATTCCATACTATTTTAAGATTTATCATATTTAATTTTGTTTACGATTTAAGTAATCACCTACTTGTCTAAAAATTTTGAAATTTCTTGGAACAAATCGAATCAATCGAATGTAGATTCTGCGAATATAAAAAGTATTCGCAGAATCTACATTCCTCGCACCGTATTTAATGTGAAGATTTGTAAGCACTTCAAGGCGGGAATTTTATTGATACCATTACGGGCGGCACAGTTCCAATCTGCTAAGATCTGTTATTCGAACTTATTTATTGAGTAGTGGAAGTATATGAAAATGATCTACCACCAAAGCAGTCATAGCACTTACTATTAAAACTGGTGACTTATTTTTTTACGAGATACCATTATTTGATGATGATAATATTTTAAACGGATAATTTATAATGTAGTATTACAAATTTATTTTTAAATCCTACATAATCATTAAAATTAATAATCGATAAGGTCAAAATAAAATAAACGATTAAAGCGGTAAAAGTAGTTACCAAAATATTTTTCTTTTAAATACACATGTCCAATACACATGTGAAAGTTATTCTTAAAACTATAAAAGGAAGTTACATGCTTCAAAATCTAAACAAGTCTACTGCTTCTGACTTACTGCTTGTTACTTCTTGAGAAAACAAACACTGTAAGATTAATGCCCCATTAGTTGTAACGTAAATTATCTCATATCAAACTTCACGCAATCTTAAAAAAACTTAATTCTAGTGATTTAAATAAAACATGACATAATAGATGCTCTTTTTTTTATAATAAATTTATTTCTTTTCGTAATTAGTATAGTAAACAGTAGCAAGTTTAGTTTAAAAATAAGTCATATAGTTTAAAAGTATGCATATAAAATATGTTATTAGATATACTGTATGATTACGTAACTGATTACGCTTGTATGTAAATATTATTTTGGGAGCATGCATTATTCTTAGTATATATAACAATAAAATTACACTTATATGTAATTATATAACTTATATTATTGAGACCAACAGCCTCTCAAATGTTATTTGAGTTTTGAACTCATAAACACCGTCAATACTCAAACACAATGCAATTGCGCCACGAGAGCGACTACATTGATAATATCAACGTAGATATATATCAATTTTATACTTCGGTAATTAAGTGTTTACCATGAGATAAAAACTATTTATAAACAACATACCTATATCCGTTTGTATTGCGGTTGGGATACGATGGCATTAAATTGTTTTCTTTTTAATTTGTTATGAACTCAAGAAGTGTATTACAGCGAGAAAATATCAAACGTCTGTCGCAATTAATTAAAATGACCATCAATATGATCTGGGTTAAATCACGTCCGGAACCTCTTTTAAAATATATATTTTAAATCTTAATATATTATGTACAATTATATGTAAAATGGTAGTTAATGTCATCAATATATATAACAAAAAACTTTCGCTTCAAAGAAAATTAAGGTTAAATAGTATTAACAAGCTATGGTGGTGATGATGATGATGACGTTGGAGGTGATGAGCTCTAATTTAACCTTTAACAGTCATATAAATTTCTGTAACTAATAGTAATCATGAAGAAGAAGTGAAGTGAAGAAGTGGTCACGAAATGTAGACTCAAGAAATCTAAGCTACTCAAATATATAATTTAATTAAGTTTTAGTCTATCTATATTAAAATTTAAAATATTGATAAGAAGAAGAAGATAGATACTACTAAGTTGTAATCCAGCATTTGTGGAGTAGGCAAAGAAAAACGTGGTGATAAGTGTTTCAGTAACACTTTCCAACTATTTAGAGGCATTGCGTGTTGAATGGCGGAACCAAACGCCACACTTTGTGTAACCAGGACGAGATAATTACATTTGACATTGTAAATATAAGTGTTACCCCTAATGATACACGAGCAAACGTTTTAAGCCCTTAATAGGATGATTTCTGGACAGTGCCTTTTTTACTTACGTTATAAATTGGATATATACTATTATTTTTTTATGATATACTGATATAGATATCACGATATAAACTAGAATTTTGAAACAAATTAAAGCACCCGGATGTCTATTCACAACAGTAGTTCATAGTAGATAATTTATAAATAGGTTAGTCACATGTTGTGTTATCACAAACACACAAGGTGTGTATACAGCCAGCCTACTTACAGATTTTAAGCGCCATGATAATTCTTCCATAACTTGCACCCATTTTATATTGAAATTCATTATTCTCGCCTGTCGTTTATACATATAGCGTGTCCTCGACAAGCTTGTCTTACTCAATTTGTGCACAATATGTGGTCTCAAGATCACATGATCTTCTGAATCTTCAGCAGTTTCAAGAGACGCCATCCTTTCATTCATTTATGAGCACTTTCCTATATTAAATACACTTTCAAGTTCACCTTTTTATATTTAAGTTCAGTGTCATGTGCTATACGAATATTACAGCAATTAATATAAGTTATATGTTTTTTTAATTGATTATTGCGAATATATATACAAAAAGTACAATAATATCGAAATAATGAAGTAAATTAGGTAAATGATATAAAATATTTATAAATTATAAATAAACTCATTGAAACGATGTGAAATTGATTTAAAACTGAGTCTTTTTCTGTAAAATTATAATATATTTTAATTTTAATTTATTCGAAATAGAAGATATATTGTCTAAAAATAATTTCGCAATTTTTTTAAATATGTTATACATAGATGAGTTAACTTTTATTGCATAAACGTAGTTTATAAGTTTTTGTACTAATAAAATTACAAATTGGCCAATTCTTTTTATTTTTACCAGCTACAATCAAGAGGCATATACGTAATAGTAAATCTAAGATTAGTAGTATTTAATTTCTCGAGAATTAATTGCGTTGACCTGGATGATCGCTGAGACCGTACCGTTTTGCGACGAAACTTGCAACGCAACGAGAAACCCCTATCTGAATAACCGGTCGGTCGCGAATGACAGGAAGTAGGACAGTAGAAACTTAGAACGACCTTCAAAATAAATTTGTTTGCCTATTTTGGATTCCGCTATTGGAACTGGCTATACCTAAATTAGTCGTGATAGTTCACTTAAAATGTAAAAGCATAACGATAAAATATTTAAAAATAACAATATGTCGTGATTTTGATATATTTTTGTCTAAAATATTCAATAAGCGAATATAAATGACATAATCTCTAAATGTGAAACTCGCTTAAGTATTCATAACAATTAGTTCGAGGACGCAATCAATGGGTAACAGGTTAGGTACACAGAGATAAGGTAACGTTTGAGTTAACTACGCGTCACTGACAGCCACATACGAGTAGAGCTCTTAAGTTCTAAGTACTATAATAGTAAAGACGTTACGTTTAATAATTACCATACCATCTTGTAGATACATCATTGCGTCATATTCTTTTGTGATGCAACTGTATAAGTATATATATGAGGTATTCAAAACTAAGTTATTTATAAAGGCCAAAATGTATCCTATTATACATTTAGTAAAATAGAATACAATGTTAGTAAAATCTAAAATATGGAAAAGATTTATATGCACTTATTTAAGTGTGTGACAATTTTATCTTTTGAAATAACAATAGAGCTGATTGTAAGAAAGATATTCGAAATTGTTATGCATTCCGTAGATGATTACTCTAATAAGTAAGTCATGTAAATAAAAAGCCGATATCAAGTAAAGTAGAGCTAAACTACGACCTGTCATTCGTGATATCTTAGAAACACTTTCTCTAACCGGTATAATTTCTTACCATATGTAAGCGTGGTTGTAGCGATGATTTACGTAAGAATATAAACTTTTTCTCGTTTCGGAAACCTAGGAGTTTTTAAGAAAACGCTTATAAATTAATAAAAAAAATATTTTATAATTAGAGATTGAATGAAACAAAATATTACTAAAAGTGAACTTTTAGTATACCTGTATCCTGTTAACAGAGATATGTGAGTAAGAAGACCATACAGCAAATAATACAAAGAATGACATTCTCGGAATGACGGCTACAATGAGATCCAATTTCTATGTGGAGTGATAACATCGACTTCTTGCCTCCCACGGTCTTATTATTTCGTTTTGCGAAATATCACGTAATAATACCTATTTTACCCACATACAAATACAAGTCCTTAGATATTAACACTACTTAATAATGGATGGGTTAACATAATTCATTGTTTTTTTGTATGTTTATCTTTGTATGTATGTGTATGGATATGGTTATAAATTAATGAAAATACCGTACAAAACTCGGAACAATATGGAGAATTTCTGAAACGGCATGTTGTTATTTAATATTTGTATTTAGTGATTTTGAATTGTAGGCAGAGTATATGACTGTTAGAACAAACTTGCCGATGTAATACTGATTTTCAATAGAAAAACAAAATATGTACAACTAATATTTTATTTTTTTGATTTTTTTTTCAAAAGAGCGTATTTTAATGCGATAGTATTAAAAATATTTTTTTTTATTTTATATTTCTATTTTTAAAATGAATAGCTCTAAAAGTTTCATGACACGAGAAGTATTTTAAATACTCTTAACCATCTTGCATTAGAAGCTAAGGTGTCCATTGGAGCATGTCTTTCACACAGATTGACAAGGCGTAAACAATGGGACTAAAAGCTTGTGGTAATGCGGTTCACCACGTAGGCGACACCGTTACCTATTGTATCAGGTACGGAAAACGTTTTCCTTGGGAAGGCGTCGAATTTACTACCACTTATATCATTCTTATTAGAAATCGAGAAAGAACACATTTACAAGCTTTCAACGGTTCATTGAAGCAATTATGATTTTTATATTTCTATAGCTGTTATATTGACTTTGAAGGTATATAATATTTTATTCGTTTGTTGGTCCGTATGAAATAGTAAAACAAAAGGTTTGTTTTCTAAAAATTTTGAATCGGACTTTAAATTTTGTACAGTTAAGTAAACAGCTACAGTTTACTAAACTTCTAATGTTTGTGGAAAGAAGAATTAATTAACTAATACTAATAATATTCTGGAATAAATTCTACGGGCAAATAATGCATGAGAATCATCTGTCATGAGTCACCTTACACAAAGTTTATTATGATTCATCAGGTTCCCGACAGTTACAATATTGACCTTGCGTAGTGAATAAATAAGTACAGGAAGAGGGTTTAAATACGACCGTGATCGATGGAAGTGAATATACAGACCCTTGTTTGTCTAGAAGAAGTTCTTTGTGAAACTGAATTGCCGCCTGCATAATGCATACTAAAAATAAAAATATAATATCGAAAGTTTACAAGTGAATACAAAAATAAAATCTGGTAATTTTTACATGGTAAGTAGGTAACTTGCTAATACATTTAAGTTAAATATTGTAACAAAAAGCATCATTTTCCGTAAAAAATATGGAATAAAATGTGTGTTACTCGATGCTTGATTAATCTCCTAATTTTAACAAAAAATTTGGTAATGTTCACATTTTATCTATTACTATTCCTTTTGTATTTTAATTACAATTATTTACAAAATATAAATATTTAAATTATTAGTTATTCATATCACACACGGAATTAAATTTTAACGGAACTTTCACTTGCCTTCATAAAGGTTGCTACGTAGAAACAAATTAAGTGTTTAACCTTTTTGGTTACCTTAATTGATGGGTTGTTGAAAAACGTGATAAAATGTACGTGGGTAAAGCGAAAGCTTTCTTATAAGCTAAACCTTTCCATAGATGTTTATGAACTATAATATATAGGTATCGTGGCGCAATGGGACAGCACCTGACTGCATTGGTTGTGGGTGCAATTCTCACTGGATGGAATTATTATAATTTGAATATATAAATTTATTTGCTCTGGTGAATAAGACAAAGCGAGACTTTGAACACGCACTGTCTCGAATTCGGGAGAAAAGTTCTCTCTGATTACCCTGCTACCGCATATGCTAAATTGTCAAAGAATAAAGGTATCTACTACAGATAATTTGAACAAGTGGGTGTACATTCAAAAAATTAACGCAATTATAAATGAGGATCAATGCTAACTGAAAAACTTTTTATCAAAATAAGATATGAATTAAACTTATATTTAAAACGTATAATGATAGCCGCAAGCAGAATCCTTAGGGCAGCTACTTGAAACGAGTTGGGCCGCAGCGGGAGCTAGAAGCAATCTTGTTAAGTGCCTTGTGGGACAATGACCTGATAATAATAAACTAAAAAGTGGGGACATGAGGTGAGTGGAAAATTAATCAAAGCTGATCACGACGCGGCAGGGTGAAAGGATGGTTTTCCTTATTTAAAAAATAGGTCCGGCACGTCACGTCGTTCCATTGATACAATATTCATTATATAGAAACAATATTTTTTTATAAAATTATAATTATGTAGTATATATTTTCATATGAAATGAAGAAATACTAAATTTCAAAAATACACAGTATTCAATAACAAAGAGATTATTGTTTGAAATTTGTAATACTAGTAATTATGAGAGTTTAGTAGTTTTCATTGCGCTATACCGCAATGAACCCTGCTAAACAATACTAAACGAACGTTTAGCACCTATCATAGTGCTTTGTTTACAGAGTCGTGCTCCAACTGCTATTTAGATTATGACGCAGTTTTTAATGGAAAATAATACGGTATCTATCAAATATTCTTATAATTTTTATGTGCGTACGTAGATATTTAAACTTTGGTTTAGTTCTAGCTATATTTTTTTAAGCTTTACGCTTTTCTCCGCATAGCAGGGTAGTTGAAAAGATCCTGGTGTTAAGATACTCTGTTATCTACTACCCGAAATCAAAACATTGTGTGATGATATGCGGAACTCAACGCCGCGCTTTGTCCTACCAGAAAGAAATCCATGTGGTGAAAATAATTCACAACCAAACACATCAACAATCAGACACTGTCCTGCTGCGCTACGTTGACTTCGATATACATATAGAGCATGTATGAATTAATAATAACCTTGTATACTGTAATAAAACTTTGTCTGTTTATCTGTTTGTATGCATCCATGGTAGTCTATTATTCGTAGTTACGGGTTTAAATGAAACTTTTGTTAACTGTTGTTTAACCCTGGGCAAGGTTAGATTATTATTGATTTCGAACTTAAACTATGAGAAATCAGATTAAAATATTTGAAGATCTAGAAAATCCATAGTTGACTAGCTGAACTAAAGTAAATAACTAAATGTCACATTAGTAAAAAGTGAGTGTGTGAGCGAGTGATGTGCAGTTTTCGTTAGCTATTAAAAACCATTGAATATTGACGCAATGGGGTCAGACTGTAAACACGATTGTTGTGGGATCAATTCTCACTCGAAAGATAAAACGGGGTGTTAAGGTGTATTTACTAGGTAGGTCCTTTTTCTGTCGAGACAGAAAAACTGTTATAAAATTATAGTCATCTGAAACAGTCTTAAATAAAGACAAGAAAATTATTACCTTAACGAAAGTTATTATAAATTTTGATCCAAGTTTTAATGTCAAAATGAGGTAAATGGAAGTAAATTGTCATAAAATCAAGTCCACAAAAACAGAATTGCGGGCAATAATTACGTAGTAAAACAGTAAAATAAAAAGTTTAATTAAAGTTATAATTTATGTTACTAAATGTATCTTAACAAAAGTCATTCTAAGTACAGTAGCTCGAAAACGCAACCCAAAGTCTACCGCACATACTACAGAGTACGGAATAAATAATACGAAATGAAGCGAAGGTCAATACAATTGTGATCGAGGCAGTAACACTCTGATTTGATTTAATAATACCGCCATTACGTCACGTACCTTGCACCTTTGTTATATTTAACAAATAATGTACATTATGTGTTAACGGAACCGACAAACAAAAAATAAGCTGAAAATAATGTAAAATGTTTTGGCATGATCTAAATTAATTTAGATATAAACTAACAAGAGATGCACCGGAAATGTGTGATTTGATAAGTTTGACACATATTTTTATCGTTTATAAACAAAATGAATGCAAAAATATATGGAGCTACTCATATTAATTGTCAACGTACGCTACACAGTTTTAGTATTAACATTTCTAAGCACTGTAACTAAAAAATCACAATTTAAAATGCAAAGCCACAAAAACTTTTTACAATTAAGTAACAACGTAAACGAGTCCGTCCGATGCACGTTCAAGGAAAACTAATGAATTAAGTATGCGTTAAAATAATATTATTATAAAATTACCAATTTACAACAATAAACAAATTTCCTTGTTTCAGTTTAAGGTTAAATATGAACTATTTTAAACGTATAATGTATACAAATAAATAAAATTGGAGTGTCTGTTTGTAATATTAAAATTGCTTTTGTAATATTAATATTAAAATTGCTTCCTCCGGTTAATTTTTAGAACGGCTGAACCGATTTTGACCGGATTTTTACTGGCTGGCTATAATAAGGAGTAACTTGGCTACTTTAATTATAGAACGAAGTCGCGGGACAGCTAGTTTAGTATAGTCTTCAATTCACTTTGCGATATGAATAATTAAAACACTTTAAAAATACATTTACTGATCTGTTGGCTTAGTGTTCTTGACAAAAGTGAATCTGGTTCCTAAGCGAAGGTCGTGAGAACGATTCTTATAGCAACTATAATATATTCATGTAATAATATATTGTATATCTGTATGTATTTGTGTATATGTTATTATATATGTATTACAGAGGTCTCTGCCTAGTTTGGAAATGGACAATTGCATTTGATTTTTCACGAACTTTATAAAAATATTTAATCCAAAAGTTAGTTCAGTCCATTATCACATCGGATATGATCAAAATAACATTCAAAGTACTACGACTTATAAACTGGTGCTATACCAATTCGCGTCAGTTATCCAATGGTATGAGTGTGAAAGGCCGGCCGACATATGGTAATATGGCTGTTAGAAATCGGAAAACGTTACGATTTGACCATTCGTGTCATATAAACGGAATGTCGACAATTGTTTTTATATTAACTAAATTCAAATTAAAAGTTTAAAATTTAAGGGAGCAAACTTATTTTGATTGTTTGTTAAAATGTAATTATAAAAGTGGAATAAATAATAATATATTGTTGTCGTTTTTTTTTGTTTTGTTTTATGTTTGTTTTCATTTTTAAATTGGTAAACTAAACCCAACAGAAGTATCCTAGATTACTTACTGGGAAGACTCAGCGACTCAATGTCTTAAATACTTTATGTGAATAAAATTATTTTTATTATTTACTTATTTAAAGTAGGTAGGATAGTATTGATAAATATTGCTATTAAAATTATATTTATTGTTAATTTATAAATTATTCCTTTCAATAGTCGACACTATTTTCATAGTAAAAAAGAATTTATTTTACTTGTAACATTTTAAAGTGTTAATTACACACTTAGGGAACACTTGGACGGTTTCCAAGAGGCGCAGGTTCGAATTCAACTGCGTTTAAATTTTTATACGTTTCCTAAAGATGTTTTTTAATTTATTATACTCTTTATAAATTCCCTTGGGAGTTCCAAGATTTATAAAATTGCGATTTTGAAGTTTACATGCAATCACGAGCCGTATTACCGTAAACGAAAACAGTTGTGTGGTTTCAGAAAAATCTCTTAAATATTAATTTTATAACGGAGCTTGGTCATTACAATTATATGGGTTGGCAATTAAGGCCATTACGATATAAAAGGCCATTTCATATTTTTAGGATCTATATTCACATAAAACAACACTAGGTAGGTTTTTATTCAAAAATGTAAAATAAGGGAATTATATTTAAGCACAAAGTATGGACCATATGTAGTGTGTTAATATATATATATATATATTTATATATATATATATATATATAAAAGATCTCACAGGAAATACTACTACAGGTACTAATAATTATAAAATGAATTGTCGGAAACCGTTGTAAGCAACGAGCTCATTAATCTATATAAACAATATAAGTTAGTGCTTCCCAGTAAAGATGCGGGTAGAAATTCCACTGTTATGTGCTTTTAGACAAAGCGCTAGGTAGAAAAAACCCGTATAAAGTTTCACTTTCATTGTGAAATGAGCACTATTGTGCGACACCGGCGGATGAGGCTAGACGCCATTTTGTGACTGCTTCTATTCAAGACTGAAGATTTTTAAGGGTTCACTCAAGATATCACAAAGATACCTATAATGTGTGTGCCCCAATTTTAGCAATATAATGTGAGAGTTAGAAGAACAGTCATAAAAATCCGGTAATTGATAAATCATTCGGTCGGAAGTCGGAAGAAATTAAATTATGATCAAAATAAGCGGAACAACATCAAGTCACTTACTTTCTCAATAATATATAGCAAGCTCTTTTGAGTTTACTTAGTCGTTTTCAAATGTATGTATAGAATATCCACATTATTTTACGGTTGAGTGTTTTTTTAATCTCACGAATCTTTTGCTTAATGCAGGGTGTACGAACCTAAACCACAGTGGAGATAAAAGAGTCAGTTGGTTTCCTTTTTCTGTTTATTTATAGACGTAGAGTGCCGAGTATTGGAGACCATACGTAAGCTCTATGGTTCTAAATAAATATTTCTCCGCATGAGATTTTCTAGAAAATATCTTGGCAGATCCATTAAAAAGGAAACAAGGAACCCTAGAAGAGTTCGTGTTTAAGAGGTGTCTTACTAAAAGTGCAAAAAGTAAAGTTAACCTACCTATACTAACCAAGGTATCATCTCAAATGCCCTCCGACCTCGTCAGTAGTTTTTAGCCTACGGATAAAATAATTCATTCAAATTTTAAGCTTTTTCAAGTCAGCCTTAATTGTTTGAAATTGAAAATGAAGTAGAATATTTGAATAAATTCTTTATGTAGGAGTTTTAAGTGTCAATAGAGTTTCGTTATTTTAGCGAATTTTGATTTGAATATCAACCAGTTTTAACCAAATACAAAACTAATCATAAAGACTATTTTGGTGAGACAGCATATTTCACAACAGCTTCATATATAAAAGTTCAAACATGTAGTGAGTAACTCTTTTAGAGTTATAAATATTTTATAATATGCATTTCGTTTATACGTTATTTAGAACAGTCAAATTAATTATAAATTAAGCTTTTACTACACACGTACACACAAACGTCCATATTTATTTTTCAATACACAAACAGATATACTAATACCTAAAACAATATCGTCAGATTTACTGGTCCAACAAAGATACGAGTGCAAACACTTAAAATTTCGGAATGCTGAATATTGCATATTCCGAAACTTTAATTATTTCCTTTGAATAAATACAAAATGGCAGCGTTAGGAACCTTCAAATCGCTTTCTTGTAAAGTTGTGTTTTTGCACTTGTACTAATCTGCGTCGGACCAGTCGAGATATTGATGGGTCTGCGTGGGGACCTATCTCACGATCTCTGGCTTAGCAATCACCCTCACTAATCACAACTCCAATAGGCCCGTCTAGAAAGTATCTTTAATATATAGTGATATCTGAACTTATATTGTAGTCATTTTCTTATATATAGGTGTAGGTATATATAAAATGTCTAATACAATTGTGGCCATTGTGATTCGTGGCGCAGTGAGACAGCTGTCTGACTGTAATCACAATTGTCGTCGTGGGTTCGATTTTTCATTGTTTTTTTTTTTTTTGTTATTATGTTATTATTAGAGGCGGATTATTTATTTTTATATCTCCGCTCTGGTGAAATATACGAAGTGAGCCGTTGAGATTCGCCATTCAACACGCAACGTCTAGTATTCGGGCGAAAGGACAACGGAATGTCTGGACTACCCTGCTATGCGGAAAAAAATGTGAAGCTAAGAAATCTAATAGAAACAAATTATATTGAAGTTTGTGTAGTACAAAGTATATTAAAGGTAACGGGGCAGTAGAAACATTTTAATGGGTCCAAGCTTGAAAACTTATTTAAAGCATTTGCCTTCTCTTGATAATTTTTAGAATTGAATTTCACTAAACAAATCGCAATGTTTTAGGCCGAATATGAAGAACGGAGTGACCCCTTTCTAGGAGCATCGTGGTGATAAAAAGTGTACAAAGTGTATGTTGTGGCGTTACGACATTGTGTTATTTATTTTGAAAACAGTAAATGTAAAATCAAATATCAACCTTACTAAATACTTTACATTTAAGTTTAAATTAAATAACATAAAAAATCCTCCAAAAATTTTCAACGAAAACGGTTAATGGACCTTGATTTGGCTGAATAGTTAAATATTTGCTGAAGCTATATCATCAAGTATACAATGCGGACAACCAAGCGATAAGCGCAGTTTAAAAATATTCATAACACATTAATTTATATTATATATATACATATTATATATGTATATATATATATATATATATATATATTAAAATAATTTAAATAGATATGTTTGATAAGTATACCTTATCGCTGCAGACGCAAACGTAATTAGGGTTGCAATAAGCGCAGTCGCATTCCGCGCATTCGCTCCAGAAAATCTCGCCGTTGCAGCCGAGACGGCTGCCGGTTTCCACGTCCACCCACGTCGATCGCTTCATCAGGATCACTCATTAAGTTCCGACACAGTCAATCAAACATCACTAATGCAGAACAAATTTTAAATTTCACTTCACCGATACTACAGAAATTATTTTTGGAAAAAAAAATCTTTAACAAAAATCACACTACTTTACAGCAGTTTCAATATCACAATACAACTCATTGGCCACT
Organism: Podotricha telesiphe; assembly: GCA_038994665.1. Classification (NCBI taxonomy): domain Eukaryota; kingdom Metazoa; phylum Arthropoda; class Insecta; order Lepidoptera; family Nymphalidae; genus Podotricha; species Podotricha telesiphe. The sequence goes on from JAOYRR010000103.1 coordinate 733,273, forward strand.
AAGGAACTAGGAGAAGAAGATGCAAAAATATAAAGGCATGGCGGCAAGACCGCCGCGCTACGGCTCATCGGACAGACTGCACGTTGTGTACACCGTGCCGTTCACCTACGTACTCGAGTAGGAAGCCCTCGACCAAACACTTGAATCAAAACCCTAAATTTGTAAATAAGAAATGCAAACAAAAAATATAATAAAGCTTAACAATAATTCTGTTCCGTTTCGAGCAAAGCGTTTGAATAGAATACGTAAAATAATAACAAAAGTGTGTTTGCTCTCATTAATGATCGTCCGTTGTGGGGCGTAATTACAATTTGCTTTGTTTATAACTTTACAGCAGTCAAATAAGTGGAAAAAGTTATTTACGGATAGGTTAAGCAATTCTAATCTTTAAAAAATTAAATTATGCTTTGCAAATTTATAAAAATGTAAAAATAATTAATTTGGTATTTTTGTTTAGGTAAAAACAAAAATTGAAGAAATAATTGTTCAATATATATTCTAAGTGATTAAGGGTAAAATTGAAAGATTTTCAAAATATTCATGAGCTAATAATTGCATTATAAAGGTGTATAACTATATCTACAAACAAGATAGATAAAAGAATTTTATTTCTTTAGAAAGCAGATCTTAAGTATAAATATGACTTAATTATTCACAAATGTATATTATAAATTTTCTTTATCTGTTTTCACGCAAAAAAAATTTTTCATTTAAATAATATATTTTTTACGTTTAACCACAAATTGTCTTGAAAATGATTGAAGACTTGTTTCTTTACTTTTTCTCATTTCATTGCATTCGAGCCATTTATCTTAGTCGTCTCAAAATAGATTGTAATCAGACCATGCTAAAGAATCACCTGGCAAGTCGTACCGTGTACAGGAATATAGAGCAGTTTTTCTTATGTAATTTGCAATCAAATGGTGCATGATGTTTTTGTTTTCGAGTCTGTAAGTGTTACGACTTACTGGGGAAAGAGAAAGAATTTGAAAATTGAGGATTTTTTTGAATATAAATCAGACAAAGTACTCTATATGATAACATTTTACAATATAAAGTAAAGTTATATTTTAAAACTACTTTTACACCGAACTATGCCCGCTCTTTCCAGTAAATTCTTACAATCCGGTCGCCTAGAAGCAATCGATATTAACTATAAGACCGTCTTTATATGTTTTACGGACGATTTTGCAAATATTATGTATCTTGGTGAGTACTAAACAGATTTTTATGTTATTTTATTATTACATCACGTCAAAATATTATAATACCCAATGACTTTCGCCAATATTATACATAAAAGAGACAAAATTAGTTTACTAATTAGATTAATCAGATCAGTTTTCTTAAATCCAAGAACGAATCACTTATATATATCCAAATTATCAAAGCGAAGTTTAACGTTCGAACGGGCACAACACTTTCATTTCTAAAATAAAAACAGAGAAATCTCGGCGGAGTAGGACAATTCCGTGATTCGAGACTTCAACTATTTAATATAATTTACCACAAAGCTCGTGTTTCAATGTACTTGGAGGCTTTTTGGGTCGACAGTTGGACGTGCTATGATTTCTGGTGGGCCATCTGACAGAGCACCTACATAGTTGGTTTTTAAAATTGCAAAACTCAATTATAAAAAATTACAGTATTTTAAATTTATTATCGTCCTATTTTTTATTTATTAAGCTGGTGAATAATATATATGACATGTTTAATAACTCTTTATAATAATTTAATAGTCTTCAATGATATTAATGACGTACGCGGTAATGGACGTCAACAAGTACAGTAGGTACTTGTTATTATCAAAGAAAAATTTCTAAACACAGTATTCTTACATCACAAATATGTCTATGTAAGTTACCGGTAGCGAGTGCGTGTATGAATTAAAGTAAATACCCAAGTTAAACTCTCAACCACCAATAGTGTATCAGACATATATACGTGTCTTAAAAGAAAGTTTTTATTAAGTAGATTGATTAAAAAATAAATAAGCCGTGTATCGAAAAAATATTTATTCATTATTAAAGTACACAATTTGGAAATTTATTTCTTAAAAATAATATCATCCAAATGTAACCTCTCGCGTTCGCGGCACTCTTTTAATCGAACAGTAAAATTACTTATTCGTACTTATAATAATTACGGCTCGGCAGGTGACAGTGATTTCTGTCATTTCGTGACAGATATTTTCTTTCAAAATGCGCCAGCGAAGTTGGTTTATTGGAGTAAACTTTAGATTTCAGATAACCCCATAGAAAAAAGTCCATAGGGGTTAGATCAGGATTGCGTGAAGGCCAATTTATGTCACCTCTCCTGGAGATCAACGAGCCTGAGAAAAATTCACGAACTCGTCGGCAGAGACGTATTGGACGTGTGTGACGTTGCTCTGTCCTGCAGAAACCATGTTCGTTGTTTATGGCCAGGAAAGTTTTGCAGTTCAGACACCATGAAGGCGTCTAACATCTCTACTCCGCCCTTCACAATGTTACTTTACGAGCTTTGAGTGCGGATGAACGCCGCACTTTGTCTTACCAGGGCCATTAAAATATAACCATTCCCCCGAGTGGAAATCGAACCGCCAACCATCGTATTTACAATTTGGCGCTGTCCCACTGCATCACCATAAGCACAATTTTTATTTATTGAAAATATATCATTAAAAACTATTATAATAAAATAACTGTTTGTGTCATATAAAGGAAAATAATAGAACGTACAATAAAGTAAAATAAGTTGTTATAAGCCGTAGATATGACAACTACAAGTATTAAAAAATCGAAAGTCAAAAGAAAAAATATGTTATTATAAATGATTACTTGTTATCTTAAATTGATTTCGGAGCTTACTGAGATGAGTAGTGGCAATCTCGATAATAGTGAGCAAACATCAATTAAACAGACAAAACAAATTTAGGCCACTGGCACACGCTACTGACGTTTTATATGAACCTCAATACATTATAATGAATAAGCAAATTCGGATATATTTTAATGAATAAACGCACACTCATACTTTAAACTCCATGTTATTGAACTTGAAACAAAAATTGGTCGGAGTTGAATATAATGATAGAACATGACAAGTAAATTATGTGTGTTTGACGTAAATAATATTTATTCACAACAAACAATATTAGAAATCTATTGTAGTCACAGTCGGTGTGTCGAAGATAACAGGTTCATTTCTATTGAAAACAAATATTTGTAGCTATCTTTATCAATTTTGTTAAAGCCTGATTGAGGCAAAAATTTGCTTTTAAATTATGATTTCGTCTCGTCTATTAAACGAATCGGCCACGTATAATCTATTTAGTTTTACTTATTCACATCACATTAAATGAACGGTTTTATCGATTTCGTAAATCGTTAATTTCGTAATACTTGCGGCGACTGGAACATTCTATACATTGTGTAAAACTATGCATAATTTATATAAAGTGGTTATGGTGTTAGCTTATTTCAGGATATAAACCAATTTTGAATTATGCTATATTTACATACATAGCTCTATTAAAAGTTAAAGATTACTCCTTTATTAACTTTTTGCTATTTTTGAGATTTCGGGTATCGTGTGTCAAAACCAAAACTATTGTAAGTCATGTCAGATAAACACTTTCATGGAAAGCAAAGGCCTACGATCAAGTCAGGATATAATTTATTATATAATTTAAAAGAACGCCGTTCCTAAATAGTACTTTAAGCATTTAGTTTTTCAAAAGATTCATAACTGCAACGAATGTCATGTTTATATTGTATTGATAACAAATTACTCGTTAAAGAATATATTATATAATTTCATATAAATAGCAAATATCACAGAAATAAAATACGTATCTTGTTTTTATAAAAGAAAATAGACTTTCAGTTGTTTAATATTATAATCAGAATACAATCAAGGTTTAAAAAGTAAACATTCCGGTACATTGGCCAGGGTCGACGCATTAGGATAGGGCGATGTGGGCGGACAACATTACACGAACGGACACGCGTGCTTAACCTCAGATATATGACAAGTTTGGTCATTATATGTGCCCTAATTGGAAATATGACGACCACTTACTACAACAGAAGTACAAAAGTTTTGAAATTTTATGAAAATATATATGAATATTCTTTCAATTATGCTTAAGCTTAAGGTATTAAGCGGGGTAGGTACAGACTAGATATGTTAAGACACTTTGTTTTACACTTTTTGCTTATTTCAAAGCGCATTTTACATGTAAGTACCATTCCTCCCACCAGCCCGAGAAAATTAAAATAATTTAAATATATTATAAAATTCTTCTGAGGGATAAAATCTACAACTAATGTTGTATGCATCTACATCTACAATCCACAATTACGCAATGAAAACATAAACATTATTTATTTCTATAGAAAAAACAGTGTTTTTTTTTGTTCTATATAGTGTTCAAGTACCGTAATAAGCACGCGACGTCTGCTTGCGAAGGCGTACTCAATTACATATTATAAATCCCGTTAATAAATCTGATGAAAGTATTTAACGAGTTCAAGTTTAAGTGCAATGAAATATAATCTGGTTTCGCGGTGTTTATTGATAACCTAAATGATGATTGTAGTGCAGAGACTGTTTCTCTCTATGAATATCCCGCACTTTTAGAGGCACAAAGAGAACCTGAGAAAAGATTACACAATAAGTCATTGCATCTTCATGGGAATCCAATATTCTCCTTAATACTATACCTTTTTTTTTTAGTAACTATAATAATTGTACTAAAAATCGTGTAAACATACATACTTTTTTGTTTAGTCTATAGGTAGGAGCAATAAATAAATTCGAAACTACAACAGGATGCAAGAATATGTTCTCATATTATCTACTATGGCTGGTCTTATGTAGTTGAAAATTTAGGCGTTTTGAGACTGCTTGTGTATTAATGTGTATTTTTTTATGATTATATCGTCTTCAGCATGTCATAAATTCTGACATGGAGTTTAGTTGATTTTCTATAGCCAATTCTATTCAAGTTCGTCAAGGTCATGTTCTTAAGTTTTTGTAATCGAAATGGTATTAAAGCCTTGACATTCAATCGTATTACTTTTAACATGAACAGTTGGAACTTTTACCATTAAAGTTGTTAAATAAGTATTACTACATAATCTTAGGATTTCCCATAGTTGAAGCTCCTACAGAATATTTATAACATATAAAATATAAGGTTGGTATTTTAATAAAGACTTTATCTTACGTGCGATCTCAACTGCAAATAAACTGTTTGGTTTCAACTGGGTATGATATAATAGGTTTTCGCGGCATACATTACAGAGCAGATTCTAGATAACAGCCTTCTCAAGGTGAGCATACCTTGAAAATGGAATGTTGCAGAGCACTCTTAAAGGTTGAGACTGTTTGAGTAATGACATAAAAGTTATAAGTTTTATAATATAACCTGATGTCAAGATATTTTTTTTATCTCTCGGAAACGGCGAAACTCAACTCCGCGCTTTGTCTTTCACCAGAGCGAAAATATGAGAATGACTTCAATATTATCATTCCTCCGAGCGGGGATCGAACCGACGACCAATCGTTGTGCCTGGGCTACGATGGCCACAAGATAAATTTAGAGTCAGAATTTTTAACTTCATGTACATAAATTTTTTAGCAAAGTAAGATAAACTATCTCATACCACTTAAATTAATGCATTAAAATTAACGGAGAGTCTTGACACTAGGTTTTCTCGGGCCGCTCTACTATGCTGGGTAAAGCGTGAAATTGAATTGTAAAAGAAAAAACAGATAGGCAACACACAATTTTTCAATTAATATAACAAAAATTATAGCACAGTTAACTACAATAACATGCGTGACTATACATGATGGATATAGAAATGTTTTTTATTCTAAGAAGTATTTGTTTCAAAAAATATCGTTATTCACAAAGCACACAGTTAATCTCCGCCAAACTCCTTTGACATGAAATAAAAAACAATTTTAGAAAACGTATAAAAATTTTAACGTGGCATTCGATCCCGCACCTCTTGTAAAGCCAAGTCCAAGCGCTTTCACCGCTAAGCCATATGTTCTACATTCAGCTACGTCAAGTTCTTATACATTTAATATTACTTATTTTTGTTGTTAGTATTCAAGAGTTAGTATTCATCGCGATTTCTAATCCCGTAACGTTCAAATTTTTATACGTTTTTTAAAAACGTATTTCATATCCTAAGTGGATATGAACAACACTTTGAAAATGTTAGAACATATTTTGAAATTCACCGATAGCTAAAGTAACTAACCCATTTAATGCGACTTAACCTTTTATAGGATTTATATTTCTTATTAGTTAAACCAGTAACTAACCCATTTAATGCGACTTAGTTTTGCCTTTTATAGGATTTATATATCTTATTAGTGAAACCAACAGATTGATATGTTATGAAATTATATATATTGATGCTGAATTGCATTATGAATAATCTTAATAAATTATGCATACGCTGATTCACTTGCACTTGCACTTCTGTTTTCTAATGAAGCTTATATCGAAAATAGACTAATTGCTCCGGTGCATTTTGATATCAGCTAGCAGATTGAATAAATAGATACTTTTACACTATCGTTTTTTCAATTAAACACCGTAAATAAACCTTAATATGCATTCAATTAATCTAATGATAAGTATGCAGATTTTCTACTTTCTTATATATAAGATTTATATATATAAAGATTGAAAATACACTAATTATTCGCTATTAAAGTATCAGCTATTATTATTGTACGGAATATCATACACAGTAAGAAAATATTAGAAATATTTTTCATCCCTATAAACTAACTCAAAAACTTATTTTTATATATGTATATTTTAATAAATTTACATATACAGAAAATCAAGAGACTGTAGTGTATATGTTCAAATATAGAAAAACACAAAGTGTGGCATTAGAATTCCTAAAACTTTTATGAATCGTTTTGAAGTAATTTATATTTTTTTACTTTTTTTAAAGTGTTAGTCGCACTCTTAGGAAATTGAAAAGGACAAATTTAGAAAACGTATAAAAATTTGAACGCAGCAGGATTTAAACCCGCGCCTCTTGAAAGCATTATTGCATTCTCTCTTGCCAAACGATTGTTCGTAGAATAATCTTTGGGTAACAGAAACAAATATCAGTTGTAATAAGCGTATAAGAATTTGGACGTAGCTGGATGTAGAACGCATGGCTTAGCGGTTTTCAAGAGACGCGGGTTAAAATACCGCTGCGTTCTAATTTTTATACATTTTCATGTCTTTTGCAATTTATATTTGTAACACGCTTATATTAGATTCTATATTTATATTTTTAATTTAAGAAAATCTTGCAATGCTATGCTGTCCGAAGCTGGTGGCAATACAATATTTTTATGGCATGCACATTATGTTCTTGCCAGGACGTTCGAGGTAACGAGATAGTAAGTAATATTTATTATTATCGACATAGCAAGCATTACTTAATAAATCCGTTCTATTATTTAAATATTTTGCATATTTTATTAAAACTGAATAACTGACTGGGCTAGGTAAGCTTTAAAGCGCAGAGGTTGAAAGTTATTAAGTTCTCGTCAATGACTCGCCTTGGCGTACGCATTCCTTTGAGCAGGAAACAATGCTCTTATTAAATTCTAGCCTTTGCACGCGGCTTCCCCCACGCTATGATATTTTGATTGACGATTTTTACTTATAAAAGTGCAGAAATAAAATTTATTATTTTTCAAAGTTTACACTTTTGACAGAAAAATATTATATAAAATTAGTTAAACACGAATGAATAGAAGGTAAATTTCATACAAATTAATTCGGAAAACATTAAGCAAACTTAATATTGAACGCTTTTCTTATTTTACCTGTTTAATACCAATTTTAATAATTTAATTTCTATAAAATATTTTTACTGCCATATTTTAAGCAATTACCAAACGTCTGAGTTTTATTTTTTGGTTTACAATAGTTTACAAATTTATTAATTGCTACTAGCGTTAGATATTTTTTATTTAATTTTTTCATACAAAATAACTATTTAATGGGGATAATTTTTACGCCATATTTGATAATTTGTTCTAGCTTTTTACTCTTTGTTATATAATACAACGTTCAACTGGCATCAATTTTTTTAACATTTTTTTAAAGTGTTAATCGCACACTTAGGAAATTAAAAAATACATATTTAGAAAACGAATAAATATTTGAACGCAGGGGAATTTGAGCCAATCCATCAAAATCCCGCTGCGTTAAAATTTTTATACGTTTTCTAAATATGTCTTTGGCATTAAATTCTTGACCAACTTTTACATTTAAATAAACTTAGCATTACGATAATGACCTACAATCAAACAATATTAATATATTTCACGTATATTTTATATAATTCGCAATAATTTCGATAATACAGTTAGCAAATATTGAACTGTCGATCCTTGTGAAACGATTGAACCAAAACTTGTCGAAAATTTTAATTAATAATCTAGTTATGACGGAACATCGATTCCACCAGGGGTGAGGGTCGCGACCTCTTGAAATAAGATGGAGCTTGCAGCGTCACTCGGCTGTCATTGATTGCGCTCACAGAGTCACTCAAACGGCATAATGGGTGCAGCTGAAAGGTATTGCATAATGCACGTTATGTCGGTTTAACGATTTTTATCACTTATTGCCAATTTATTTTAACAATTATGCATTTAAGTCGTTGCGGAAGACATTAATTATTAGATAAAAAGCTCTATCTCTATGTAATAGGAACCTAAGTTTTATACTTTATATGCATTTTATATACAATCATATATTGTAGTTACATTAGAATGGATGATTGTAAAAAGTAAGTACGTTAATACCAGTTAAACAGGGTCAATTTGCCGGTTCAACAAGTGAACTCTCCTAAGGATATCAAATGATACGAATTAAACCACTCATGCGCAGCCAAAACCTGCATAGGGCTGGTGTTTATGACGTTTGATCGTATCGCGTCACGGATATTGCGCGAATGCTCTATGATTATTGTTTACACAATATCCACTTTCACTTAGTACACCATAAATATATAATCAATGTCATGCATGTATTGAATATTAAAAATGCATTACAGAAATGTTCTAGGCTATGTTATTTAAAATATGTATTTTGTGCCTAATAAAGTTTTGCCAACGTTTAGTTCAATAACTACCAATTTGAATTTGTGATTAATAATTTAATATAATATAACATTATGATAACTGAAAAATATAATTTATACAAGTCTAAGTAAGTGACTAAATTGTGTTTACAAAAAAAATCACGCATTTACGCAACATTGCCATGTAACAAGGCGATTTACAAGACCCTAGTGAAGGTGGTGTTAGGCCTCTAAACGAGTTTGCCTGGATATTTTTTCTAGTCAACTCTCTTCAGGAAATTCAAGTTGCATATTCGAGGAAGTGGCTCGAAAGAATCCGTATTCGGTCTCAATGATTCAAATTATTTCCTTTCGTTAGCAGGTGCTGCTTTGCTACATAATTAAAATGTTTTTTTTTTATGTAACATTATCATACGATCTTAATGTAACGTGTATAAAGAAAATATACATTCTTATACAAATATTAGCGCCTAGCTTGATTTTAATTGATTGATTTAGTTTGCTTTAACGACTTCAATTGTGTGAGTCGGAAAAATGTACATTATTCAAATAAATAACCTTTATAGGTACATTTGGAAAATTCATTTTAAAATTGAGATACTGTACTGATAAAATTCCAAGTTTTAATAACTGTGATTTCAAAAGATTTGTTATTCAAATTCGGGCGAAAAGTGGAGAACAGAGTATTTTGAAACTAGTTTCTCTAGTTAGACCTCCTGGATGTCGTGAAGCAGGGTATGAGGGTCAATGGCCTGACCACTGACGATGTTGAAGACCGTGCAAAGTGGATGAGCTTAAGTTGGAAGGCAGAACCTGCCCCTGACCTCAGGGTCAGGGTGTCCCTGTGATGATGAACCTGTCGGTTCTGCCTGTATCCTCAGGGATAGGGAACCCTGCTATACGGGAAAAAGCGTGAGCGTGTTTGTTATACGTACGCAATCATTATATATTACGAGTAGTTGTACACTAGAAAACTGTAACAGTTAAAATTCACGTCACAAAGCTAGGGATTGCCCTAAATGATCATTAGAAAGCATCTAGACATTACCCACGGAGTCACGTCAAGAGACCACGTTAATAATACGTTCGGGCATGGAAGCTACAATCCGTGAAAATAATGTTTCAAAGACAAGGAATTGTAATTTAACAAATTACCAGTTTTTTCTTTAAATAACATATTTAAAATAGTATAATGTGTGTTCATATTATGTACAGCTGCAATTTAATATGCTCCTATATATATATATACTTATGTTTAATTAATTAGATGTATATGTTGTATTATAGTAGCGCCCCGCTTGCGGCTTCATCCGAGTGAACTGTATCTGTTTTATATTTCAACGACCTTTTCCTAAAACAATGAAATTCCTGGAAAAACTAACAAGGAATGGGAAAGAAGAGTAGTTCATCCCAAGACCCTCAAGGATCTGTATACAAAATTTCATCACAATCGATTCAGCAGTTTGGCCGTAATGTAACACACAAACAGACAGAGGTACTATCGCATTCATAATATTTGTATGAACAATATGTATTTACACAGTGTGGTTAAAGTGTATGTGGCAGCAGCAGCAAAAGAAAATATTTATTTTTAAAAAAAATAAATAAAATAAAAAAATGTTGAAAACAAATACAGATAATATTTTTAGAAAGTATTTTCTATTCTATTTAATAAATTATATTATATAAAATATTGTATCTTAACATAATGCCTAGTCTTTCCAGCGTCTGATAAATTTTATAATGAATATTTGAAAACAAGTATACAGAATAGTAATTATTATTGATATGCATAATACATATACTTAGCCTTCGCAATAATGATACCTTGCGCGACCTCCACGCATGCTTTCTCGCGCTTTCTACGCAGCTACTTGTTTTCGCATATTTTTGCGTAGTTGTTGCATACAGGAAATAAACGTTCAGTAGTTCTTAGAGGTCATTTCATTCAAGAAAAATGGAAACATTTATCGAGACTCATAAATAATCCTTCAAGGAGCCGCAGGTTGGTCACCCCTGCTATTTGGCTTACTAAAAAAGGTGAAAACATAACCAAAAAACAAGTGAATAAAACTATATAAAAACTAGCTGCGTTCGTTCGCAAGTTTGCGTGGAATTATACAATAAATGTAGCCTAAGTTACCACTTATTACGTAAGCTATATCTGCCAGTAAACGTCCCATCAAAATCGGTCCAGCCGTTCCAGATATTAGCCGAAACAGACAGACAAAATTTGTAAAAAATGTTATTTTAGTGTATGTACCGTGTATAGACCGGTCTACGTTATGCATTTAGTAAAAAGGTTCGGTTATTTTAATCGGTTTTAATCGGTTATTTTAATCGGTTTTAATCGGTTATTTTAATATTACAAACAGACACTCCAATTTTGTTCATTCGTATAAAAATGATTCGTATTTCCGCCATACCAGATGTTAAAGGTTTCACATACCAAAGTACATTGCTTTTGTATTGCCGAACAGTCGTCACCTTATTAGTATGGACGTTGCGTTTCATAGTCAAGACGAACAGAATAACAATTTAGTATCCGCCTAAAGGAAAGCATTCCCTTTTAATATCCTAAAAGTACGGGTTCCCAAACTTTGTTACACTGTTTTTATATATATGTCTATACGAGTATATATATACAATTTAAATGTAATATTTTTTGACATCCATTATTTGATGACATGTCTTAAGAGGCCTGCAATGCAATTTGTAATTTATTTATAACGAAATTAGTCAACTGTTTATAATTAAAGGGCTATTTCTATAAGTAAGTTTATTATTAATAAAATAGTGTTTTTTAACTGATCTTAGTAGACTGGATCTGTAAACATTTTATCTATAAAACGTAATAAGCGCCGATTAATTTTGTTTTTCAATATAGTATTATGTTTCAAATCTCGTTTCAATAAGTGGTTCGACCTTAAATATGTTTATTCTCGCCATTTTTTAAGTCAATATTATAAACAATTGTAATCGTCAAAATTATGATTGTGAGTCCGATTCCCAGACTGGCTAAGTATAAATAGTCAGCTAAATTATTTTTATTATAGAGGGGACCCCCCCGGTGTCGGTGTAAAGATCAATTGATCAACAGCATTAAATCAGTATCGAAAAAAAAAAAAAAATTTAATTATATCCGTTATAATTAAAATTCCACATAATATTTTTATCATTTTTTCAAGTGTTATTTACACACTTACGAAATTGAAAAACATATACGAGTATATATAAAATTGAACGCAGCGAGATTTGAACACGCGCCTCTGGAAAACCGTTCAAGTATTAACCGTAACATGGAATGTATCGTAAAATAGAGCAGAATGTTTTAGCACTAGATATTAGCGCTAAATGTAACATTCGTAAAAATAATAAAAAATATAAGTTTATATAAATAACATCGACAACATCCCTGTAGCTCCATCCTCTGGTGTTAAACAGGGTCGTGGGCGGCGGCGATCACTTGCCAGCAGGTGACCCGTACGCTCGTTTGCCTTGTCTATAGAATAAAAAATAACTTACTTGGTTATTAAGTTGCGGTGCAGCACTATGTGGTGGGACGGACTGAACGGGGCGCGCGGGTTTGGCGGCCGCGCGCACTAACGTCGCTCGCTTCACGGATACCATTAGCCACACGTCTTCTACTCTTTGACACACCTAGACGTTTAAAAAACATATATAAGAGCTTATATTATTATTTTGTTTTTAAGATGCTATCGTGATGCAGTTTAACTATAACGCGGTTGATGGTGATTGGATTTCTTTGGGAAAATGGATACTTAAATCTATTTCTTTTTACTGCTCTGATAAGACAAAACACGGTGTTGAGTTCAAAACGTAACATCTCGAACTTGACGAGTGGAGAAAGGAGTGCCTTGTCTCCAGGTTCGCTTTGCTTGCTTTACTACATAGAACTAAGTGATTTCCGTTTTTTTTATTTTCAAAAATAAATAAATTTGATAGTGATAGTTGTGTATTCAAAATTGAATTTGCATATTTATAATATAGGCGTTTCCGTAACCCTAATAATGACTAATTACTAAACAGACCAATTACGAACGAAAGTGGAAAACGGGTCTGGAACCTAGGTTGTCTCTACCCTGCTATGCGGGAAAAAGCGTGAAGCTGTAAAAACATATCTTATCCTTACCTGTGTGACCAAAGCTCTTGTCTCCTGAGTGGCGGACTGTAGTAGCATATCACGGAATTGCTCGGGAGCAGTGAGATCGAAATTCTTAGCATCTTCCAGTAACTTATCGACAGCTATAAGCCCGCCTTCGCCAGCCAAAATTTCTACACCCGTTGTGCACCATTCATTTGCCTTTGAAAAAATGCACGGTTTTTAATTTGTTCAATACTTTTTAATAATAAAATTTCACCATCGGCAGCCTTTGACTGTAAGCGTGACGGTTGTATGTTCCATCCCCACGCGGGGAAATTATATCTTAATTATTTTCATTTTCTCTTCTGGCAAGACAGGGTAACGTTGATTTCCTCTATTCAAAACGCGGTGTCTCGAATTCATATCATATTTATTATTATGTCATCAAAAACAAATGTCAAATATTTAGATTATTTATTAAATGACAAAAAATATAAACGTACTTTATCTATTCTATCCATTAGTTCTCTTGCTTTGGTTAGCAGTAAGTTTCGTTTTTGTATTTTATCCATCAACAATGTACTTGTTCGTCTGAGCTCTTCGCATTTTGATTCTATATGGTCTACGGAACTCAGCGGGTCTTTCATTAACTTTTCACCTATAAATTTATATAGAATAAAAATTAGAAATACTTTAAAAAACCAAACAAAAACAGTTTTTAAAATCATGTACCTTCTTCTATAACTGATGAGGCACTATCAAGATCACAATTGCAAAGTTTTTCAAAGTCATTAGCTTCTTGAATAAGACTGTCGACTCTATTTGCTGTTTCACCAACTTCGGTCATATCGCACGCAGTCTTTAGATGGCTGTCTAAAGTTGCCTAAAAAAATATAAACAATTACAAACATAATGTTTTGTTTGGCACAAAATATATAATTTTTTTTATTATTTAATACTGGCCATTTATTATTTGACGCAATTTATATGTTACAACTATTAAGAAAATATTATTTGACAGTTGTCATCATTATGTTTACAGTTCAGATTGAGTGAGTGAATGTTAAAAACAAATTTATATCGTGAATTATAGTGAATTAAATAATCCCATGTCTCTAATATTAAATTAAAATATTATAATTTAAAATGACATTGGACATAGTTTGCAATTTTCGGAAGTGTAGGAAGTCTCTATCAAGTCATGCGTGGGTCACGACATGTTCTCATGCTTTTTGCGTTGAACACGGTCAACGAGAATTTAAAAGGAATTTGGAAAATACTTTAACGTGTCCAGCGTGTGGGAATGAGCTGCGAGACAAATTCGATGTGATCCAAGCTGACCTTAGACCTACAGAGACATTTAAGTCAATAGTGCTAGCTGGCTTAAAGCCTGATGCTATTATGGATGTCGCGATGCGAGCTATGTCCTTCTGGTCGTATCAAGTGGAGCAAGAAACCTTATATCAAGAAAGTTTGGCCAAACATTCAAAAGAAAAATTACAATGTCTCGAAGAGGTCAATGCTCTTAATGTCCAAAAGTTAAAAGCTGAATTAGAAACTTGTAAACGCAAAATAAGTTCTTTGCAAATAGAATTTAATAAAAAGAAAAAGCAAGCCGAAGAACTTACGGCGTGCTTAGAAGAGAGGTCGAGGCAAATACAAAAGTTATCTTTTCAGCTTGATGCCTCAAAGAGGAAAGGTTTTCGTTTACCTAACTTTGAGGATAATAATGAAAATGAAGATAAATGTATGAACATAACAGATTTAGTAGGTAAACGAACAGCTTCAGAAGCTTTCGTATTTAGACCTATGAAGGATCTAAATGAATCTCAAAGAATTTGTTCACCAAGTACACCGTTATTTGATTTTCGTCATAAAACCAAGCGTCCAGGTTTTCAATTTAAACCAGTACATTCATGATTTAAAATGAATACTGCGCAAAATATGTAGTTATAAGTGTAATTATTTACCTGCATCTGTTTAAAGTTTAATAAAAATGTTCGAAATTTAAGCCAATGGTTTAATTTCATGGAATGTTTCTGCCAAAAAGTGTCAAATTGTTTCTCAGTCTCTTCTAGTTGCACAAGTAATCTTTCCACGGCAGCTACGTGACTAATAATATTATAAGTAAGGTTTGGTTTGCGAACTTGTGTCAATAACTCCTCTCCTTGAGTCGTCGCCGACGATAGTTCAGTTTTTAAAGCTTTATATCTGAAAAATACATTATTTATATGAATATGCATATTATATGTAATATAATAAACGTATATACGTCGATACAAATGGCTTTGCTTTTTTTTTTGTTATATATATATATACGTATTAAGTAGAATTTTTACCTAGATTCTTGACAGTCTAATAATTCTTTGGTTTGTGTAGGATCGTTTCCCATATCGCAGTCCACTATTTCGTGCATAAATTCATCAAGTTTAACCGATATCTCTTTCATCAATATTGAGAACTTTTCTAGTGCCTGGAATAAAGAATAACTTATAGTCATGAAAGATATAAATTATTTATCAGCCACATATTTGGTTGTGTTCTCAGAATTTCGTACGGCGTTCAGCGCGTCACGAAAGGTTCCATTCTATCCACATTAGTGGTTCAGAGCGCAAGGTTTTAACATCATTGATTACAACAGTGTCATACTTACGATAAGTTACGTAAGAATAAAATTAATAATAATTTGAGTAAGTACTTGAGGTGATTTTTATTACACATGTGATTTGCTGTCAGTTTCAAACCAACAGAATACTTGTAAACTACATAATTAAACTGTAACACTTAGTAATTTAATAAAAAGTAATACAGGTAGACAGGGATATTGACATCAAACTCACGTCAGCGTAATATTTACATATTTTGGTGATTAAATGGTAAACATAATGAAAAAAAAAATATTAGTATTTCACACTTCTCTGTGAGCATAACTTTTGTAAAAAGGTGCCAAAGTTTTTCCTACAAACATACTAAATTAATTGCTTATGTAAAGAGCCACATAGAAAAGAGCTTTGAGCTTTTAATCAATAAATTTTCAAAAAAAAATCTTATTTAATTTTGAAAACACCAGCAATATTACTTACTATTCGCTGTTGTATCCATTCTGAATGTGAATATTGTAGTTCACCCCCAAGATCGGGTGTAAGCTGTGATCTATCGAAGTGTTCGTACAACTCGTCCACACAGGAACAGACTAGCACTCGAAATCGAAATTCCTCTTTGAACAACTTACTGCTCACTTCTGATAAAGCTTTCTGAAGGAAACTTGCTGGTCGTAACACGTATACGGCGTGAATGATACCCGGGAAAAACTCCTGAAACGTTCGATATTTATGTAAGTTATTTTATGCAGTAAAAATTATTTAACTCTAGGAAAGTATATGAATAATTATGTATAATATGAAAAACAACATTTTTAAGTACATTTTTATAAACAAAAACAAAGACTCAGACATTCTTAATATAATCGCTTTTCTTCTTATTACAAATTGTAATTCATTTTTTCGCGCAATGAGCGCAATTTTCTATTTATCTAGAATAGGATAATGTAAAGTTAAATTAGTGTTTATTTAAAATACTTACTGATATACGAAGTAACGCCGCTTTGACTGAATTCCATCTGTCTTTCCTTCGATCTATTATAATATGGAATCCCATTTCAGCTTCTAGTAAACTGTAAAACGAATAATGTTTTAAATAAATGTTAATCGTTTTTAAATCGTCTGATGTTGGACAATAATAATTACTACAGTGAATTAGCGGCGACCGGTTTTTTTTTATCTTAGCGCATCTTGCGCATTTGGTGGAGAAGGTAATGAGATTCTAGTGTAAAATACTGTTTTCTATAGATTTCTTATTAGATGTGGTAACTGTCGTTTATGGTGTAAATGTACTCTGAATGAGAGTGATCGAACCCACAACCATCGCGTTTACAATGAGACAAAAGTGCGCCACTATCCAGTGAAATACTAAGAGTATGTATATAATTCTAAGATTTAAGATTTTTGTTTTCAACAAATTACAATCTATCTATAGATATATTTATCTAAGCCTCATCTATAATAACCATTAGCTGGTTCATGATCTGGTCCGCTAAATCAAGTCGTTTTTTATGAAGTTAAATTTACACTTTAGGAACTGGTTTGAATGAGAATTATAATAATATATATACTATACAACTAGTTTCAAGTATTGTATTAAGATATCTTAACCTTATACACATATGTGCATTATTTTATGTTCTATTTACCTGTATAAAGAGAATAACTAAGTGTAAATTTGATAAAGCATATGGAAATTTAGTAATCAATTACGTGTCGAATAGTTATTACCACTAAATTGTTATGTATAGTATATTATTATATTTTTCAGTCTTATTCAAAATAGCTACTGTAAAATTACTAAGTATGTAAATCATGAATGATATGCATTTATGCGAGCAGAGAGAATGGTGATGGTGAAAAGTAACATTTGAAAGTGTTTTTCATACACTTAAATTTTTTTTTTCACTTTCTTTTAAGTTTTTCATTCACTTTTCAAACATTTTTAGTCCAGAAGTCCAGCCGTCTTGGACGGTTGCCCTGAGGCGAAGGTTCGAACCAATTTTTTATACGTTTTTGAAATATATTTAAAATATGCGACCAAAAACGAATTAATTTTAAAAGTTAACTTACGAGGGCACAGAGGTGAGGTAGAGAAGGAGTCGGCGGTATTCGGCGGCAGTTACTACATGAAAGTTGTTGTTATCGGGGAAGGTGATAAGCGGCCGGTGGTCTTTCGCCAGCCCGCCCGTGGCCAGCGCATACTGCGGCAGGAGCAGCTCGCCCACGCTGCGACCCTCCTCGCTGTCGCTGCCGCATCCATCGCACTCTGCTTCTGGAAGACAAAATTAATAATACATTAATGATTATCAGCATAATTTATTTATAATTAGATTGTAATCCATTCTATTATTAAATATGAATATAAAGAGAGCGTCAGTTGACATAAGTAGTACACCACAAGATGTAGTTGTACTTTAGTCAACGTCAATTGTTATTAAACTTCTACACTTAGTCCTAGACAATCGTATTAATATAATTGGTCTGAATAAATGATTTTTGCCTACCCTAACATATCTGAAATACTCAACTGTATGTGTAAAGTCTACTTGCCTCAATTGTATAGTCTATTAAACATAGTTTAAGACATTAGTTGTAAAACGATGGCCTTGAGGGAATTATAAAGGATCTCTTTTTTACAAAGCCAATATTGGGTGACTAAAAGTAATAAATTATCAATGTGGTGCAAATTTAGCATGACCAATTTATTAACTAAAAGTAAGTAGAAGAGAAGCATATCAAATAATGGTATACAAAAAAGAAAAGAATAGAAAATATATAAACACTGTTTTTTTTGCTCACGATCATTGTTAAGCTAACTAATGAAACAACAGACTATAAATTGTAATTGCATATTGAGTTGAGACTTGGGCTACATTTACTATTAGTAACGTAGCCTCATATAAAAGTTTTGGAATATCATACGTTAATTAATATTATATTTATACTGTAGCTTAAAACGTAAGATGAGTTGGTGAAGCTTAAATTTTCGTGTATTAATATCCTATAAAAAAATGATCACCGTTATGAAACTCAAAACAAGTCCTATTAAATGACACACTATCTGCGTCCAGCTTTTATAGGAAATTTAAATACGCTTATAGCATATGTAACAGTTTAAAATAACGTAAATGTGCGTTTAATTACGCTACTTATAAACAAAACGATAGTCCTACAATTTACAGGTCAAATTTAGTAACAGTTTACGAAACTATTATATTTAATAACTATATTTTACCTAATAAATAGTAAAATAAAAAAAAAATGATTAACACAATTTTGTATAGGTATGTCAAATTAACACATATAACACAATAAATCAATTTGTTTGTAACTTAAGAAATTAGTCAAAATTATTATAGTCATTTCGTAAATTTCGAAATGTAGCTATTCATGATAAAACATTAGTTTTACGACTGTTACTTTCTTCCGGGATGTAAAAATAAGATTAGGTACACGAATGTACGTAAATGAAGCTTATTATCAAATATAAGCTTTTAATGTTTATTGGAGTATATTACACCAGTGTGTAACACTTTATGCAAAATGTACGTCATATGGTAGCGTGTGTAATCGTCATATTATTAAATTAATGTATTTCTAATACATTATTATGTACAAAATAAACTTATTCTTGTTTAGAATGCCACTTCGTAGCCTCTATAAATTTTGCAATTAGGTTTCGTAAGATTTTCTTTTAATTTATAAATTATAAAACCTTTTTTTATGGTTGGACCAAAACCGATCAAATCGAACGAAGTTATAATAGTACTTCCATTTATTTGCAATGTAAATATATTTTCGAAGAATAAATATAACTTATTTTGGTAGACAAAGATGTATCCAATTAGTTTGATAGAAAATTACGTAACTTTTACCCTACTGAAATCTTATCTATATCACGATAATTTATTCTTGGTCTATAAGTATTTAACAATCATTGGATTTGCCAAATCAGTACAAACCTAAGAAATTTATACAAACCTAACATGCGATCTAATTAGGTACATTTCTACCAAAATATATCATAATCGGTCGTCGTGGCGCAGTGGGACAGTGTCGCAAACGCGATTAGTTGTGGGTTCGATTTCCACTGTGTGGAATAATCATGATCTAATTATGTTTCTGTTCTAGTGAACAAGACTAAGCGCGGCGTTGAGCCCCGCCACTCATCACGCAATGTTTTTAATTCTTGATTCTCCCTGACTAGCAGGGTGCTATTCGGTAAAAAACCTGAAGCTATAAAAATGTATGAAAATAGAGAATATTAATATATTCCTTAACTTTCAATTCTAATTGTCTTTTTCGTACAGAACAACCATAATAATTAGTTTACATTCCAGATTTAAACTAATTAATCATTTTATCAACGCAAAAGGTGAATCTGCAATATGTTATTTGAATAATTATCCATTTATTTACTTTCTAGTTTCAGGTCATCGTTCTACAAAAAAATACTTCTTAAATATCCACGCGAGTAAATGTATACAAAAACTAGTTTTACCATAAATCACGTCGCTTAGTTGCGTCCATATATCGTACATATATAGACTAGGCATTGTGTAGAAAACCAATGGCTTGGAATATATCAGCTAGAGTGACGTAACAAAACATTCAATTTCCCGTCAGGTGTATGTGAATAGATACACCATATAGGTTACCATAGTTCCATTACCGACGATAGAAAAAGTAAAGAACTAGCGACGTCACAATCAACCGGATGCATTTCATTCAACTGTTTCAGATTAAAGAGGACAGGTGAGATGTCACTTCCGTGTTCTCGTTTTAAAACAGTGCTTTTATCTTACAACTTGGTATAAAAGTTTAAATAACATACAATATGTACTATGTATGTATAATATATACTACTGTACTGTACTGAATAGAACTGGTAAACGTTCCCCGTTGTTCAGAACGGCGTACACCTCCAATAAGAACTTCTATTCCAACGATTTTGCTGATATGTGAAAAAGTATATATAATATAGAATTTATTACTAGGCTGTTAGTTTTTATACATTCATTATATTAATATTGATCATTAAATCAGACTCGTTCTTTGTCAGAAAAATAGTAAAGGGAACATTTATTAATTACATATATTTTTGTTCGTGCAGTTGTTTTTTATTAGCTTAACATTTTTGATTTATATTTTTAGCACTACTATAGACTATTAAAATGATCTCATCTTAAAATACGCCATTTTACGATATCAAGAAATAGTTAAAGATAAGTATTATAGTAACTACTTTATATCATTCACGTCATCTCTTTTTTCTACTTTCAAAACTAAAAAATATGTATCGTTATTTAAAAGTTGACCTTTATGTTGTAAACCTTGAGACTTTTTATCCAATATTTAATATTAAATTTCTGCTGGTTTGTATATAAATTTAGTGTATGAAAATAAATTTATTTTCTAAAGTTAATTTTTAATATTATATTACAGCTGATTAAAAAATATTAGGTACCATATATTTATACGCATATGTAATATACAATAACTGAAGAACAATATCTTCAGTTATTGTACTTTAAGTTCTAATTAATAAATAATGCGAATAACGATGCACCGTCATAATAAAAGTTACATATGCTATAGATATAATAACACAGAAAAAACAAAAATGTAAAAAAAAACAGTTTATTTACATTATATAACCAAAATCGTATTTACTCCCGAATAAATGACTACATGGATCATGATACATAGATACATGGATCAAGATCCATACAAAAATAGGGTACAGTTATAGCTTGATACGACTAAAATAGATGGACTATCTGTTTCTCTAGCAAAAAGGTTTAACCGTAAAATAAAGCATCGTTGGGAATACAGAAGGAATACCCAGAAGTCGCATACCCAGCAGATGGTCTGATCGACTGACTAAATCCAGCCACACATCATTTCTACACTCCAAGCGCTCTGACCGCTAAGCGTTCCACATACGGCTACGTCGAAATTCTTATACGCTTATTACAACTTATATTTGTTGTTAGCATATCTGTAAAGAGACGTTTATCCGTATTCTAAAAATATGTTTTTCAATTTCCTTAAGTGTATGAAAAACAATATTGCTGACATTGCAACTAACAAGAGCCTTAGCAGACGGTGTGTCCGTTCCAGACTGACATCCCGCCATGACCACGATCTTCAGATATGAAGGACCCATAGAGAGAGAGAGAGAGAGAGAGAGAGATAGCATAATATCCTAACCTTAATGTGGTCAAAGTCAGTTCAGTTAAGTCATTTCACAATATTTCTATATTAAGGGCCAACATAAAAGAATAGATAGATTCTAATAAAAATAAAGAGATATTTTTAATATATTTAAAATACTTTCTTTTACTAAAAGATCACAATTCATAATAATTGTATTTTAATTGTAACTAACTTATGGAGCACGACTCACGAGTAAAAAGGCAATTAAAAATCACAATTACATTTTCGAAAATTCAATATTAATATGTTAAGTCATTTAACTCAGATTAATCAAACATTTCAACAAAGACAGTATTTACAAATTATAAAATCTTTTATATAACTTTTAATTGAAAACCTACGTAAATCTATTGTTTAAAGTCCAGTGAACTTGTTACGTTAAAATTATCACGTTATGCATCCGCGCGTCAAAATAAAAAATATAGTAGATAATATAGCAATCGGAGTCTTTCAAATTTCTTTAAGAAAAATACGAAATATTTGTATAAAAGAAAAATATTGCAGCCAATTGTACTTACTTGTACTATTAAGATCTGTGTACACAGTAATATTAAAAAAGGACTATATTTATAATTTTACATACTTTCCTATAGAATATGCAAAAAAGGCATATATCACTATTTGCTTGTCTGAGGAGATTCAAAAGACCCATAAGGTCCTTTGTACAATTTGGTGTACCTAGTATATTTACAACGCGTATATTTAATTTTTGAATTTGTCTGAAATATTAAAATATATATGTACATAGAAAATTAAAAAAACAACGGAGTGATTTATCACTATGATCGCCAGGTTCCGAGGACAGTATTAAAAGAGCGAAACAATAGAAGGCCAGATGTTACAAGACCACAGCTATTTTATATAATGATCTCAATAAATATCTCCGGCTGAACAATTTCCGCGCTGCTCATTGCCCTGGGTAATTTGCAGTGTCATGTCACTGTTATATTGCATCCAGCAACACCTATCACCAGCGTAAAGTTATAAAAAATGCATTAAGTACATATATCAGTCGCGCATAAGGTAGTTTATTTCTAGATTGACATGCTGCTTGGGGACCCCCCAATATGCTTGTATATTTAAAAAAATATCAACTTAAGAGAATAATGTATTGTTACAAATATATTGTTTTAGCTTTACGCTTATTGACGCGTAGCAGGGTTGCACTTTTCACCCCAAATCGAGACATTGCGTGTTGAGTGGCAGAACTCAACGCCGCGCTTTGTCTTTAGTACCAGCGCGGAGAAATGAAAATAATTTAAATATGATCATTTCTCCGAGTGGGAATAGAACCCAATCGCGTTTGCATTTAGACGCTGTGCCACTGCGCCACGATGGCCTCAAATATATTATTAAAATATTATAAACAGCTACAATTCTATTTATTATTCGAAAGGACATACGAAAAAATTACCATCAAAGAGATAAAAGCAAAAACGTGTTTTTATTATTGGTAAAATATTAATTAAAGCTACCAGTTATTTTTATAAACAATACCAAAGAACTCGTTGTATATTGAATATCTAGTATCACTTAGATAAGAGGCGAGACTCGAGACTGATTAAAAAATGCATAACAACCGTTATAATTTTTAAGGTATTCACTGCCGTTACAAAAAAAAATTTAATGTGAATATTGCACATAAAATTACAATTTGCTATAAAGCTCGAATAACATATAATATGATAATTTGTAGTCAATGTGTAAAAAAAAGCTGACTTTTACCACAGAAAGTTCAGGGCTTCTAGAATTTGTCTGACCAAAACAATAAAATTTAGAAATTAGAATCGAAAAATCGTTACTTTCCTGTTTTTCTTGCGTCAAATCGTGTAAGTGTACTTTTTAATACGCTTAAAACATTGATTAACTTCACTTGTATCAAATCATTACCAAATTTTGACGTATTAATTGGCGTCCGATTTGCTTGAAAATTCAAACACGTCCAGATACGATAACAATATCATCGATATAGATATAACGTCTAAAAAACGTTAATTTAAAGACGATTATAGATATCATCATCATCCAACTAAAACAACATTATAGTCTTTTATTACTTAAAGACAATACCAGATATTTGTTAGGGAAATTCCATATTTGCATATACCGAGGGCTCATGTTAATATATCTCTTAGGAATGTCCTTTTTTTCGATTTCAGCAACTTTCTTGCTAAAGTCGGATTACTTCTATCCAGTGACAATGAAAAATCACCGGGAGCTTACCCGGGTATTGTTCCACCAAAGCCCCATTATTCATTTGTGTGTATAAACTTATAAAGCTGAGGAAAGTTATATTATAACTTTCGTAGGAATGTCAAAATTAATTTAAGTTGTTCAATAAAATATTTTGACTGACTAGCAAAATATTAAGTAATATAGTATACGAGTTAAAGTTTTGTGAAAAACTTTAACTCGTATTATTTTATAACAATTTTTTGCTCTAACGTTAAAAGGGTTAAAAGGAATATATGACCATATTTTTATTTTCTTTTGAACGAAACGATACACTAACTTTTGATGTATCAGTTTTAAAATTATAAATTTCGTAACGTATAAAAGTTAATAATTTTTATACACTGATTACACATACACACAGCTCAACAATAAACTTCTAATACGTTTTGTATTTCAAAATACGGCACAACAATGAGAATACTTGCCTGCTATCTGGCTTTTTAAAAATATATTAAACTTCATATGTGAAATCGAGAGATGGTAGTTTATTCCACACATCGCGTTCACCCGCGGCGCCTGCTTCGAGAGTTCTAGCAAGAATTAAGGATGTTCCTCACACTGACTAGCAAAATAATGTACGAGCGAGAATCTACGAATGATGTGATTTCAATGCAGTAAACTATTCATTATTTGTATTTCCCACAAAAATTACTTATCAGGCAAATTTACTATGCAATACAAAATTAAATCGATTAATCTTCACAGTTCATGAGTTAATAATAGTTTAGGTATTTAAACTAAACAATAAAAAATGGCACTGGTTGCAATTCTAGCTAACTCAATTATCTAGTAGCAGTTGGAATAAATATTTTACTTATGTTTACGATAAAAAGTTAACAATTAAATTTATATTAGTAATATAATTAAAGCACATAATGTATGTTTATTTACATTATTATTATAAGGTTTAAAAATTCCCATATTACCTTTCGTTAAAATAATTCAAACACACTACGCCAGTAAATATATAAGGGAAGATAACACAAGAATTCAAGTGATCTCACATCGTTACGGTAATAACTGATTACCATGGAATCCGAAGCACTGCATTCTTCTGCGCACGCGGCAACAAGCGCCGCCTGCTACACTCAAACTAGTGTTATCGCGCTCCGACATCACTATGACAGACGCCTTGACTTACGACCTCAACCGAGTACACTTAATCGCAAGGAAATAAAGTATTAAATGCGAAAGCAAAGGTATTAAGCACGTTATGCTCATTCCACCGCAACGGATGCTCTAAAATTTGAAGTATTTCTCAGAAACGTTATCAATGGTATGCCAATCGATGAGATAACTACAGATCAATATGAAAACTGATATCGAGCTTGTACTTAAACATTTGTCTGCAATATGTATTAGTAGTATTAAACGGTTCGTTCATTAAATAAACACAAATGTAGTACTTTCGACATATCAGTATTGACATTTCTAATTAATATGTACATACATGTACATAACTATACTTCGAAAATAAGACATTATGATTATCTAAATAATATACTAAACGCAAATGAGAATAAAGGAGAGGCAGAGGTTATTGGTTCGATGCCCACTCGAAAGAAAGATTATATTTAAAGTATCTTGCTTTCCTCTGCGCGACGTTGTTTTTCACCAAATAACATGCAATATCTCGATTTTTTGCGGAAAATGGAAAATGGAGAGACTGTTTTTACACTACACCGGTCTCTCTGCTTATCCTTTTATGTGGAAAAACTTGAAGCTGTATGTAAATAGCAAAACAATTTTAAGATTGTAAGGCGCATTAGAATGATGTCTGTGTCATGGTTGTAATGATACCTTTGATAAATATCATTTTCTGTACTTATCTTATACGACATTACAGTTCGATTATATATGCGATAATAACTATACGTCTTGGTCGTTTTGCTCTGTTACTTAAGTAAGTTCAATATCAATGTTATGTTAAAGAACTTTCATTAACGAGTATGCCAACCCGATCATATGGGCTTGACTATATAATCGACGGTTGTGACTTCAATTCGTACATGGGAAGAGGTTATAATTTGTAATTATATATTTTTTTTATTTTCTTATACTAGTAATATGAGTTCCGACAACCAGTTTTCAAAATGAACGGAAAATGAAGAACCAAATGTTCTAACACTAAGTTCACTCTACACACCTCACTATAATCAGAAGGTGTAAAGATAAAAAATATAAGTATGAGTACATACATGATTTTTAGTAGTAATTGAAAAATATTTTTAAAACGTATACAAATTTAAACGCAGCAGGGGCCATGTGTTCACGCATAAGAACTCATGGCTTAGCGGTCAGAGCGCTTGGACGGTTCCCGAGAGGCGCGGGTTGGAACCACGCTGCATTAAAATTTTTATACGTTTTTTAAAAATGTTTTTAAATTTCCCACGTGTATGAATAACACTTTAAAAATGTTAAAATAAGGTGTTACTTATGTATTTAAAAAAGTTAATGATGGCAAAAAGAAAGTATTTAGTAAGACGCCTACAAAATATTGGTTCCAGCCAAATCATTTGGTTCGGAAGCCGAGGAAAACGGGGCCACTGCGAAATGCCGCTGTAAACAGAATGGAACGACAGTTATTAACTTCTAAACAGCAGATAACACGTCCTAATCTATAGATCTGTACTCCAATTAATTAGTGCTAAGCTATTGAAAAAGTGACGCTTTTGAATGGAAGAGATTAGTTGTAAATATCTTACTTTATCTTTTTACTTACTTCTAAAAATATTTTCTGGTCGTACTATTTGAAGGTTCTGATATCATACAAGCGACGTGTTTGCTTAAGATTAGAGTTTTGTTTGGTTTTGCATTATCAAGGCAAGACTGACTGCTTATTTCCGCCACTGCCACAACCTCATATCTCGGTTAGGCTCAAAATTAAGGATAAAATAATATATCACTAGAGTTTTTTCTTGTCGGCGCAATATTTAAATAGCTTAATGTATATTAAGATATACAAAAATATATCAGTCTTTTTGTTATACATTCGAACCTTCACGAGAGTAGGAAACCTTTCAATGAAATAGATACTTTTAAATTATGATTTGACAGAAAATTTTATCGTAAAATAATTATAGAACAAAAACAATTTAAGTACCACCGAGAAAGTTGCAAAAACTAATATCATAGAGTCCGAGTAAACAAGACCCGAGTAACTCATAAAGGCCTAGGTGACCTAAATTTTGTTTGAGCTCAACAATAATAACGGAATGGAATTTGGTATATAAAATGTGTCATAATGCTCTCGGAATTTCAGAATTTGTATGTTCATGCGACAAAGGATTTTTACTAATTACTGCTTTTCATAACTTTTCCTTTATCTCTCTTTGATATAGCTGAGGAACATTTATTATTATTTATAACAAAATAATTCGTTAAGATGTTGATTTCAACAAATTTAAATGACACATCTATATATTTACAATTTAAACAGTATAAAATAAAAATAATGTTTGTACTACTCCAGTAGTCCACGTTCACGTTTGTTTATTCTTCGGAACTGCTGGACGGATTTGAATGAAACCTTTTTTGGTGTATAGATTTTAAATTTAGTCAGGACTTAGGCTATAATTGATTATTTAATTGGCCAGCTATAATATAAAATGTACCGTGATGGGTATTTTGGTGGGAAGGCTCCTTAAGTCCACGCAAAAGAAGTTGCGGGCCTGCTGTGTGTGTGTGTGTGTGTGTATATATATATATACATAAATAATAACAATAGATACTACTCTATTTACCACTATGGCTTCCCGTATTATTTACTACTAATACTACTCATAGCATTGTCTGTTAGCTTGCATTACATCAGTCACGGACCTAAAAGCAAGTCTAATAATAAATATATGCATTATTTTTGCATAAAATAATTAAAAATCATAAGATTAAAATTAAAAAAACTTTATAAGTGGAGAATTTGGAATTATTATATAATGTGTAAGTGTCACAATATTCTAAATTTATTTACAAGTTCATTACAAAAATAACAAGTAACATTTTAATTTTGAATTAAGTAGTAGTTTAAAATATTTATAATTACATAAATATATGGTACTTGAATATAAAATATACAAAAATTTAATTTTAAAACAAAAAATGTATCTTTATCTTTTTGAGCTTTGAGCAACTACGTGCACTCATTATAATAATAATAATTGTTTGGAGATATCTACCCGCATAGCAGGGTAGATAGAGAGAAGGTAATGTCAAAGCACCCCACTCCACTTTCCACACGAAATTGAACGAAAAAGTGAAAATATTTTAAATGTAATCATTTCGTAGTGGGATTGAACGCACAAACACAGTCCTACTTCACCACCAAGGCACGATGGATAGGTAATAAAATATATTTCTTTTAGAAAATATTTTACTGTTACAATTTTAATATCTGTCTTTGTGAAAATTGTATTATACACGTCTCGTCACGTTTACACATTAAAACCTCAAAGGCCGTCGTGATTTTCCGCAAAACAGTCAATTTGATGTTCATAACGCATCAGTTCATCGGAATATGCGAGAAATACACATTAATGGTGTCACAAAATACATATATAGTGAGTGAGAGAGCATTTAAAAACATACTTAAAATGATAATTAAGACAAAATATTTTAAGTTAGAATTTGGGTATCTTATGTTTTTTTGACTAGTGAACCTAATAAAAACTCTCTATCATTACCCATTTAGTGACAATACGAAGTCTTCCCAGGTCGCTGAAATACTGATTATTTTTATCTTTTAGTTATTTGAAGCAAACCGATCTATCTAGATATTTTACATAGATCTGTTTCTTGATAAAAACTTATAAACCACTGAATTCCTTATGTAGTACACATATAAAGTGACCTTGGCAATTTGTGATGCTGCTTTGTTATTGACGCAGCCAACGACTGTACGGTGAACCATTGTTCTTGCAGCCTTGACACTTGTACAAACTAAATGACACAATGAAAAAAATGTACATTTAATTAACGAGATACTGAAATCTAATTGTTTGATATAATGATAGATACCTGAATATATAGGCTTTTATTAAAACATATTTAGAAAACGTATAAAGATTTGAACCCGCGCCTCTTGAAAACCGTTCAAGCGCTCTGACCGCTAAGCCATGCGTTCTACATCCAGCTGCTGCTGCTGCTGAATGTAGAACGCACTTCAATAACACTTTAAAAAATGTTAAAAAAATATTTAATAAATAGCATTCTCTCTTGCCAAACAATTATTCGTCGAATAATCTATGGGTAGTAGAAATTTGTAAAAATCTCTCTACAGAGAGCTAACAACAAATATAAGTTGTAATAAGCGTATAAGAATTTCAACGTCCAGCTACGTTGTAGAACGCATGGCTTAGCGGTCAGAGCGCTTAAACGGTTTTCAAGAGGCGCGGGTTCAAATCCCACTGCGTTCAAATTTTTATACGTTTTGTAAATGTCTTTTTCAATTTCTTAAGTGTGCGAATGACAGTAAAAACAAAAAATGTTAAAAAAAATGATTTTATTAAATCTGGCTAATGAAGAGGCCACTGTGGCGCAGTGGGACAGAGTCTGTCTGTAAACGCGATGGTTGTTGATTCGATCACGGGGATCGAGCGGGGTAACATTTATATTAAAATTAATTTTATTTCTCTGCTCTGTTAAAAGACACCGCGGCGTTAAGTTCCACCTCTCAAGACGAAATGGCTAGAGTGTCATGACACTAAGTTCTATGCCAGATAAAGCATGATACTAAAGGACAAAATGTTTATACTTGAGAATTCGTTTGTTTTTACAACCACGGATTTTGATAGTGCAAAATATTTACATATATCTATTGTAGTAGTAGGTGTTCTTATTATTAAAAAATATTTTGAAAGAGCTTCTTTTATTTAATTATCTCAGAGAGAAATCACGCCATGAGATACCGAGACCAAATGTACCTTTGTATTTTAATGCCAGAAATGTTGCAATCTTGTAAAAATTGCGAACAAAATGTCTGATCTGTACAAATGAATAAAACTAGAGTTTCTGTTTCTAATATTAAAATGTCGCTTTGTACTAAAAATGCATATGTGTGTAAACACAGGACATATACCAACATTTTTCTTTTATAATTTTTGTCTCTCTATTTGTTCATCCGGCTAATCTCTGGAAAGGCTGGACCGATTTTGAGGTGAGTTTCACTGGCAGAATGCTGATGTAATAAGGAGATAACTAAGGCTACTTTTTGTTTTAGAATTCGACGCGAACCAAATCGCGGGCATAGCTTGTTCTAAGTAATAGTATTTCAAAATCAACTTATCACTAATTCGTTTTTATTGTAGAATAAACATGGAATGATGAGAAATTTCTTAATGTGTTGTATTACGTAGTTCTCATCGTGTACATGTGCCATTGTTAATTTATCTTAAGTTGTAATTTAAAATATTATGACTTAGTAAATTGTTGAAATTAATTTAAGTGTATATCTCCAACGAATTTAAGGTGAAGGATAATTAAAGTTTTGATTTTTTACGCTCGTTGACTTCTGAAAAATTGTGTTTTAAGTAAATATAATAAACATAATCAAAATAAGGTTGCCCTAGTTCATAAAGTGGCATTATACATTAACAATTCAGAGCACACCATACCCTAGTGTCCACTGTCTAGGCAGGGCACAATGGCAGACTAACGCTATGCGGGAAACGAGTCACATCGACAGTATAATAGATAAGTCACGTTCAGCGTTTGTTTTAAAATTAATTAACAATGAAGGTATTTTATATATGATTTTGCTTTTCAGTTTCACTAGTATTAAATAAACAGTAAAGCCACTCTTGTTTTCTACTTTTCGACTTGGAAACATTGCGTGTTGAGTAGCGGAATTCAACAACGCGATTTTTCTTACAAGAGCGGCGAAAGTAAAATAAATATGATTTGATCATTTAAATATAATCACGAGTGCGAATCGAACCCATAAGCAATCCTTATCGCCAATGTTATCTCACTGCCCCACGATGGCCCTTTGGTGGGAAGTAAATTTATTATTTAATTTTTTTCTTCAGATTCTGACAACTATAAGAACAATCGTATATGTACTTAAGAATACATACTCCAAAGGAAATAAAGGATTAAACATGCTTCTATAATACTTTAAAGGAACAAAGTTGTCGCTAGCTTAGATTACATGAAGCCCTGCTAAGGAAGCAGCTTATCAGTCAAAAACATAATATATGCATTGATACAACGCGACTGGTTCTTTGTTTGAAACAATGCACGTTTTACATTTAATTTTTACAAGACGAGAAAATGCAAATCATAAACATTTTTGGATTCTCTCCAACCGTAAAATTTATATTATGTATTTTTTATCTATACTACAATTTTAAATGTGAAAGTAACTGTTTGTCTGTCTCTGACGTCATCCCGGCCAAC
Organism: Podotricha telesiphe; assembly: GCA_038994665.1. Taxonomy (NCBI): domain Eukaryota; kingdom Metazoa; phylum Arthropoda; class Insecta; order Lepidoptera; family Nymphalidae; genus Podotricha; species Podotricha telesiphe. The sequence continues at coordinate 764,934 of JAOYRR010000103.1, forward strand.
AACTAAATCTTCTCGACGAAAAGTAGTAACTTATCAATCAATCGATCAAGCATAGTTTTAACTTTTCTTATTTTTTTTCGTTTTCTCATGAACTTCATTTTTTTACATAACGGCCACCGAAATACAAAACAGCAATAGCTCAAGCGAGCGAAGCCGCGAGCATATCCCTAGTATCATTATATTATATCACTCAATGGCAATACTCGTAGACTGTTGTTTTGCTTTTTTATACGTTTATAATAATATCTTTAAAATTGTGGTAAGTAAAGGTAAGGTTTATTAAATGCCATTTTAATGTAGAAAATAAAACAATTTTTACAAATTTGAAGACTACTTAACATCCTATTTAAAGAGAACATATCGTATTGCATTATATTTTTTATCGAAAACTCGTTTTAAATATAATTTTTAAAATCTTTATGTTTTATAGATAAATATAAAATAAATGTTGGTATTATCAGCAAAATTGTGTCTAATACAAAAATAATTTATTATGATTTGTTTAGAAATTCTATTCAGACAGATTTTAAAGGCCACTATATCATCCATAAACAAATTTGACTGTAAAAGATTTAAACACGTCACTTACAAAGAGTTGATCCTAACAATGTAGAATCCGTTTGGGATACCTTAATTATATATTCATGAATGAGACGAAAAGAGCCTGTCCTATTAGACATTTGTATAGAAACTACTTGAAGCAAAATGTTTAATATCGCTTGAAGATTATAACAGTATATATATATGAACAAAACGTCCCCAAACTTTTGTGGATAAAGCGGTCAAACCAGTTTACCCACATTTTTAATAGCATTCCTGTAACCTATATAAGATCCTTAAAAGCCCCTTATGGTAAGGGCTTTCAGAGAGGTTTCACAGTATAGCATATACCTAAAATATCATGAATATTTTATAACTAATAATACTTTAAAGATATTGTAAAGTTAAATAGAGAAAGTTGACGTTCATCTGATAGATTTCGACATGACGTGTAATTAATATCCAGACGTTCATGCATTCCCAAAAAATATCATAGGAGTTCTATTTTATTATGTAATATGTGTAATTCAGTAGTCATTTTATTCGCATATGATACCGTAAATTTCAATATGCCCAATTGTTCACAAAGTATGTATTCCATAAAACTAGTACACTCGTCTGGCCTTAATGACTTAAATATTAGCAAATTTATAATTTATAACACCTTAGCATACTTCCTGTTCTTTTATATGTAGGTACTGAATATAGTACTCGATTGATGTTATTTTATGTGCGATAAACTTATTTCAATATATCAAATTATTTATAGTATACATACGTATATGAAATATTCGTATGTTTTAACTTAACTTAATTGTACTGTTTGTTGTGAAAGAGAGAGAATTTTAGTTGGCCTAGTTGGGAAATTGCTTTTTACAATCCACATACACAAAAAGTATGTCATGCTCTTTATATTAAATTTTCCTCCAAAGGCAAAAAGCAAAAGACAAACCTCCCACCAAGATGCTAATAATAGGGATAGTTGTATGTTTATGCGACTGCCCAGACTACAGTTTACAAATCAGTTTACTTGCGTGAAATAATGTAACGTTAACTATTTTTTACTACTTAATATTTTTTGTAATATGGCAACCAATTATTTAAATGGAGAATTTGTTTGGTCTTCGAGCAACTTAGAAAAAGTATTAGGTTAAAAAAAAATATTTACACTGAAGTTTGTGTAATTTTTAGACATAACAAAAATATTATAGTCAGACTTATAGAAAAAAGCACTTAAATTGTTATAACCTAAATATAATAAATAAAACAGTTAATTAATAAGAACTTACTATCTTTTCCAAAAAATATTTCCAATTTATTTGGCACTTCGAAACGGATTTTCATATCACTGCCTGGTACTCACGTGTGTAGACTTACTAACGTTATAAACATAGAATAAATAATGAATATTCCGAATTTAAAAATGGAATTTCAATTCGTGATTTAACCGGAGTTAATGGCGCGCATCGAATATAGGTACTTCGATGACAACAGAGCGCGGACTGAGTGGCGGCAGCGTCCTTCCGTACGGGATGCCTCCCGCCGCGCCGGTCTACGAACTACTTCTACAACAGTGATGAATGCGACCCAAGTGATGTAATCTACATGTGAGTCGTGACGAAATGGACAAACAGATAAGATTTATAATAATGTCAACAATCGAGCTCTTCATTAATATTTTCTACTTCCCGTAATAAAAAGTACAAGCTCTAATTTAATGAAATAAAAGTGAAGTATGTTAAGCTTAAGAAATATATAATTAGAATTTAAATTAGGTTAGGTAAATAAGTAAACATTATAAAACGTTTTTAAATGGTAATGTTTTTCACAAGTTCACCTACTTACAAAAAAATATTAATTAACTATTTGTGTACGACTGTAAAGTAGTAGTGTTTGTAACTACGCACCTATTCAACCGAGTAAAACGAAATGTTCCAGGCATTGAAGAAAGAAATTCTAAAGACGGTTGTTTTGGCTTCCTAAACGTGCCAAGTGATGTTACTAACACAAATAAAAAAGATATATATATATATACATATATATATATATATATATATATATATATATAGATATAAGAGAAACAACGCCGGTCCATTATGTTGCAGCTAAAGTCTGGATGGGAAAGGGAAAATGTTATAAATAATCTCATAAATGATATTTAATACCTAGAAAATACTGATATCCGATAAGTGAGTCAAAGAGCTGTTGAAGCATAACTCTGCTGACGCTTTTATTAAATATCTTGTTAAAACGAATTATATTAAATATTAGAACACAAATATGTAGTAATATTTTTTGTTTTTAAAATTATTTCAACAACATAAAGCTGCAGATTTTTTTAATTATTTATTTGTCATTAAAATTTTCAGTTTACATGTCAAAGAGACATAATATTTGATACTTATTGTAGCTGCATGTCTATCTATTTATAGACACCGCGGACCGCAGCCAGACAAATACATAGATAACACCTAGTACACATGTCAGAATTAATTGATTAACTGAGCTACTAAAACTTTCTATTAAGATTTGAAACTTACATTCCCTTGATTTCATTTCTTTAAAAACATTAGAGAAAGCAGTGGAAATTAAATTTAAATAGTGATTAGGTTTATTTTCTACCCACAGCCACTTGAGTCGGGACATAATTATATAATGAAATTAATATTATATTATAATATTTATTAATAATAATGGCATAAGATAAAACTTTAAATAAAGCTCATTGTGGCATGGACTGTTACTATACTGATACACGGGTTTATACAATATCTTTAAATTTAAAATATATAATAGATTTTAAATTATATGAAATCATCTATTAATAATTAATTTACGACGATCCGTATCGATCAATAATAACTTAAGGTATCATCGGTTGACTATTAACTGATATTCAAGCTATTCGGAATAAGTAATTTATATTCAACTACACATACCACCCTATTGTTTTCGTCTTAACAACTTGAACTGTTGTAAATAAATTCGACATCTATTTTTCAAATTCATATTACGTAAATATTATAGAATAGTCGGTAACACTCCTTCGGGAACAGTAAGTTGGTGACGTTACCAAAACAAATAAGGAGACCGCAGGTACGAAAACTTATGTCAATTGGTTTAGTAATTTGGGTCGGCAAAATCTAAATTGGTTAGGGAACTAGTGATTATCTCTATTCTATGATATTTAGTTGGACAATGTGAACGATATTATTTTTATAACTTAACTTTCAAAATTTAGACCGCAATACTAGTGGTATAAATCACACTGAAACAATTTTTACTTATAATTTCCTAGACTGGTCAGAGGCGCGTTTATGAGTTCAATCAATAAGCACATAAAGTTTCTAAATGGGCAATAATAATAACATACCAAAAAAACTCTCTGCTTATTCAAAAAAAGCAAATGATATAAGTTCATTGTACTAGCAAAAAAAATGAATATATATATATATTCTGAAATATCGGTAATTGAATTAGCATTGCAAGCATCCGAAAAAAATGTTATTCAGTAAAAGTAGAAACTTGAGGAAAGACATGACAATGCGGACCGCAAACAAAAGCCGGCGGACAGCGGCTCGCATAGCAATCAGCTGCTTGCCCATTGCTAGTCTGCACCTTGGATTGGATCTCTACACAATAAATGTTTGAATAACCAAGGTTCATATTATATAGTATTGGTATGGAATACCATGATAATTTCTATAAAGTAAATCTCGTTATAAATAAATGCATTTTATGAAAATATAAATAATTTAAAAATATATTTGTAAATTCTTGTTCTAATCAAATAAAATGTTGTCAATTAGAACAAATTTTTATTTAATATTGTCTACACTCGTAAACAAAACTATGTATGATTTCGTTTAGGGCTTAAATCTAAAATCAGAGACGACAGCAAAGTAATTTACGAAAACGAATTGAAAATCGCAATTTCCGTTCAGTCAAATGAGTTGTAATAAATAAAAAATCAGACATTAAATTGTTTGATAAACAAAAGAGCTTTGACAACTGTTTAAAAGTGTCTCGACTTTACAGGCGATAGATAATTGTGGGTTCGATTCCCACTCGAGGGGTTAACATTTAATTTATTGTTAAACATTGTCTGTGATATGAACTAAAGGTAGAGAACCAGTCTTAAAATTATGGTCTCCTAATACCTTTAGTTCACTTTTAATCTGTCGAATAAACGAATAAATTTAAGCGTAAACTTAATGTTAATTACAATAAGAACGTTATTACACATTGTCATTTCAACTTATTGTCGCTGTTAAGTGATGTTCATTTAAGGCTATTACAATTACAATAAAGAAGGCCGGCACTCAGTTATTAAAACTTTTGTTGAAATAGAATAACACGAAAGACAATGCATTTTGCGAACGTGCTTACATCGTCGTAATATTATACTAACTTGTTTATATAGGTACAGAAATAAAACATCAACTTAAATTTGCATTGAATAAATCTGTGGATAGGTAGGTGTATATACATAAAGTAAAAGTGTTATTCATCGAGTTCTATACAAATACGTGAAAAATTATATTGATGCGCCGTGGAAGGACTTTTCAAAGTACACTTTTAAAGACATACATTATAACTGGTGATTTTTTAAAGCAATAAAATGAAATTTAAACTACGCTATCTCTAGAGAATACTGTTTAAGAATCTTCACATTGCAGGACAAAGGCTTGACCCGGTATTAAAATCTGGAACTGTTTTATTCAGCACTATACGAACATTTTAGTCATTTATATGATGCGTATAAAAGAAGTTAGTTATTATGGAGAAATAACATTAATTTTAGTATGTTTTTATAAAATGAAAACTTAATTTACTGCTTCGTTCATACAACAATCTTTATAGGAAAACAATTTTTTGTTTCACATTGCATAAATTATTTATGACTATTAACTAACTTTTTTAACCGGATTAATCGCGTATAATATTGGTATTCGAAAAAACATTTTAGAACCCGACGTTTCGAACACTTTGCAGTAGTCAGAGGTCACATAGTAGACATGTCAAAATGTGTAATAATCGTGAAAATCAAAGAACTTATTAGCCCTACTCATTATTATAAAAATAGGTACCTATATCTACTGAATTGAATTCTATAGCCAATACGAGTATATTCCTGACAAGGTCGATGATTTTTGTCTTAATTGGTATAGATGTATTTGTCGACACGATAAAACCTATGGGTATTATGTTATAAAATGTTAGAACAAAGGGATATTTTATGTAGGCTCAATTGATACATTAAGTTTTATCAATACCTTACGACTTGACTTCGAAAATATGGAAAATTTAATAATTCTTGTTTAATATACGTTTTATTTCACATTTCACATCCATGCATTGGAAATATGTCAAAATTACATCAAAATTATAAGAAATGATTAATATAATTAAATTATTTACATTACAATAACCTTTTTTTTCAGCTGAAAAGCAAAAAGTTAAGTTTTTCCTAAGAATCAAGCTTAATTTTCTCTATTAAATAAAGGTATTTAGAATATCAAAGTTTGAATCTTTCGATTTCTCTCAAGTAGGTTAATTAAACAATAATGTATTAAATTAATCCACTTACGCAAGCATTTTTCTAAACATAATATAAGCATCCCGGCATTATTACTTAAAATGGACAGAATGTTAACTTAAAAAAAAACAAAACTTACTCGCTACAGCACGTCGCGAGCGTTTGGTCTTGCATTTCCAAAACTTCATAGCGACTGTTTTATAGAGGCGAGGATAAAAAGATGACAGCACGCGCGCCCACTAAGGAAACTAGCCATCGTCAAACTGCCCGATCGGGGACGAAACAATGACTTTTGTTTACAAATGGTTGACGCGGAGAATTTAATGAATTGCCGAGCAAAGTGACCCAAGCAATGAGTCGAACGACACGAGTGCGACGAACGTACGCCCGACAAGCCGTCTCCGGTTGGATCTCCCCGCAAAGTATTAGAGGAAAGCGTGGGAGCTATCCAGTGCACACCTTAGCCGAGTTGGGGAGTTAAATCCTTTCTTATTTAATTTCGAACTTATGTTTAAAATAATAAAAAAGGAATTGGTAGCGTAAAAAAGTTTATTTTCTATCACATGTCTTACTACTTTTAAAATTTTGGAACAAATGTCAAACATCATGCTAAGAGCAACCACTACGATTCGAAGCAAATCTCTTCAATCTAGAGCAAAGATCGAACTTAAACAGTGATCCATAACGTATTCCATGTTAAAAAATTATATGAAACAAAAATATACTTTTAAAATATAATTTTCAATTGGAGCGCTGCTCAATAAAAGCGGCACAATCTAAATTAAAATATCGAGTAAAATATTTTTGTATTAATAAAACATTGAGCTTAGTCTAACCAGTAATCACTTCACAAGTAAAAATATATGATTTTCACTTCATTAAACCAATCTAAATTTGCTTCGAACCTCACAATCTGGTGGGATACCAATAAATATTTGCTCTTATGATAACACACGCGGTTATTTCAATTGATGTATAATATTCATTGCTAAATTGATTTTCATATGTATAAAACGTTACTACTAAACATTTAATATAAAAACGTACATTGTGTAAACGTACATATACGTTTGTAAAAAAAGTAATTTCAACGTATGTCAAATATTTATTGGCCCCCAGCTTATTGCACTGTAAAATACACGGTAAGCATACATTCTAGGCACAATTCTGTACTGTCTATATCATATAAACGATTAAGGATACACACTTATATTTCTAAAAAAATATTTACCTTAAATTAAAAAATACAGTGAGATTTATAGTCCCAAAATAATATAATTTTTATTATGAATACGATATACGCACGCACGAAAGCGAATTCGTAGAAAAAAAATGCCTAATTTTTTTTGTAAACTATGTTTAGGCAAAAACCTACCTGTATTTCTATGGGTGGGAAAATAACATATTGTGTAAAATTATGATTAAAGCCTAATTGGTTTTATTACTCTGAATGTAATAGATCTGGAAATCTAGATTCATACACTAAATTAGGCACTAAGTAAAATGCCTGGGCATACTAAATCAAGACTTGCAAGGCTGAACTATAAAAAAATCGAGAATGAAAACTTTGAATGTTATATGTGTATAAAGTTCGAATATTTAGAACAATATTATTGCATTGTGGTCTGTCCCGGTTAAAGCAAATTCTTCAAATAATTTTCGAAGAGTAAGTTAAAATATAGGACATGGTGAACCAATAGACTAGGACATACAATCAATTAATACACTTTAAAATGTAAGATCTTTTACATACATACAATTGACTTTATTTTGTCTTTACATATTAGGATTGTAGTTAAAAATACATATAACATAAGATCTTTATAATAAATCAATTTTTAAAAAAAATATGGATATTAATATTAATGCATAATCAAATCGTTAACATTCCATTATTGTCACAAAAGACCTAACAAATATTTAAATATGAATGAATGTGAATAGTATTTCTGCAAAAAGTACTCTTTTTTCCTATATAGAATTAGTGTAAGAAGCATTATAAATTGTTACATTGTTTATCCATATCTATATAATAAATAGCTTTATTAGATAAGCAATATTGTGCCATTTTTTTATATATTTAAGCACAATATATTTAAATATTGGCCAGGTCTTTAAATATATCCTACATCTTCCTGAAAGTGTAATGATTACCATAATGTAGTTAATCATGTGAATAATTAAAAAAAAAAAAAATTATATATCAATAATGTAACAGTAGAAATTTAACTATTTCATAATAATTTGATGTTTTAGAACTGTATTTTTTACCTTACATGTAAAATTTCGGATTTCACACACTACCTAATCTAATGTCTAAAACAAGTTCAAACTGCATAGGAAACTATTTATCTGCTAATTCCTTCTTTCATATGAATAGCTTCTATAACACATTCATTTGATATGTATCACAATACAAAATAGTCATAATTGTTAGTATGCATTGTGAACTTGCAAGTCTTGTAATAAATACACACTAAATGTAGTTGAAACTATCAAACATCCATTAACGAATTACAAGTCCACATCGAAATACGAAGGCACTGCTTTTATTAAAATAAAATTGATGTAATTTTGTGATGAGCATTTGTTTAAAGCAACTAACACATGCAACATGTGTATCAGACACATTCATAAAAAAGGATAAATACTACATTCTAAGACAATCAAAAAAGCACTTGGTTTTATGTATAACTGAGATGACTATGACATATCTTAGTTGAATCAATCAATCATAATGGTTACTGTAAAATATCAATATGCAATTAAAGTAATAAAATTATACTAATTTTAACTGCCCATTTTTCTAAATTATCATAAAAAATAAACTAGATAGCTAACGCTAATTGTGTAAACAAGATTAACTTATCTATCATATTAAATCAGTTACAAACCAATACTGAAAAGGTGTTATCTAAGTATCTTTGCTAACTTATTGCCATAGTTACATGTGGCTTACAATTAGAGTAGTCAATACATATAAATGTGCATACATAGGTTTTTCACAACAAGGTCTTGTGTTATGAAAACAGGTTAATGCCCATACTTTGTTCTTGATGTTCAGACAAGACCTCTACTGAGGCATCAGAACTTTGTTGTCAATGTCTATACCAGGCACCTTGTACTCTTGTTTGGAAATGTGATACAGGAGTCACAATGTAGGCTTGTTGGGGCTGTTGAACCACGGCCAGTGGTATAACCTGCTGGGTCATTTCTACAGGTTGCCCACTATCCTCTGATACACCAAGTGGCTGCACACAGTGCTGCTGTGAAACTTGTTGGACACCTTGCTGAGTCAGCACCTGTTGGTGTTGGCTCACTTGTGGTACTAACATCTGTTGCTGCATTTGTTGCTGTTGCGGCTGCTGTTGATGTATGACCACATGAGGACCCTGGTTTTGCATCTGTTGGTGTTGCTGGACTTGCACTTGCTGCACTTGTTGCTGCTGCTGCTGCTGTTGGACTTGCTGCTGCTGTTGGACTTGCTGCTGCTGAGCTTGTTGCTGTGCCTGCTGCTCCCTATCATGGTCTTCCTTCTTCTTTGCATCCATAGCAGCCTTCTTTGCATCTGCTTTTTCTTTCTCTTGCTGTATCCTAATCGGATCCTTATTTTTGTCATACGACATACATTTACCACTGCGAAATGGTACCATCTCCTTCGGTATCTCCTGCTTCTTAGTCGCAAACTTAACATGTGGGAACTGATCTTTCATAAAGGCTCTAAATGTAGAATAGCCCATCAATTTCACTCCAGGTTCTAAAATTTCCCCATATTCTTTGTATGCCTCAAATAAATGCTTTCTAGAATCACCCTGGATAATAACTGTTTTACTCGCCTTTTTGCCACTTTCCCCAGATGGTTGCACATCTTTTGGGGAGCTTGCGTGTTGTTTTAGATATTCTTTTAAGAAGTTTGTAGCATGCTTATAAATATCTAGAGTAAATGTATTGTACGGTTTCTTACCCACATTACCATGTATCCGTGGAGCCACACCATGTGTCATTACATGCTGCCGAATTCTCTTAAGTTGATAATGAGTAACATTTTCTAGATACAAAAATGCTTCTAAACAAACCTTTCTACCTTGATACACATAACAGGCCCTCAACCTCCTTCTCACTTTGTGCCGAGATGTTTCAGCTGGATTTGCCAAACTAGCCATAGTTATTCCCATCAAGTACATGTCATGTTCACTTTTAGTCAGTTCAGCTATGTTTAAACGATGGCGGTATACAGCCTCTGGATTGAGTCCCCGATAGCAATTGTCCTTACAATCACAACCTCTTTTTAGCCTCTCTTTAACCTGAAATTAGTTTTAAAAACATTGTATTAAAGATAAGAAAGCTCAATCTGCACATATAGTTTTTTGAACTATTTATAAAATATAGTAGTTCAATTAACAAGACACAAAAGCAATAAAATATTATTCTTTAAAATATATTAAATTTTCAGTATTAAATTTATTTGACAACACTCTGTGGCATTATGTCTTGTTGCTAGTCACAAAACATTTCAGCACCAAGAGTTGGCATTTTTTTTCTTTTTTCTGAAAACTTGTTTTTTTTCTCTAATTTAGCTTTTTTTATATTTCAACATCCATTTGACTGTCTACCTTCAACGTTAGTCTCAAACTCAATACTGTAAGTTCCTGGCATTCCTTGTAAATTACCATCACCATTTTCAACCTGAATAGTATGGCCTTGCCAAAGAACCTGTAAAATTGTGTAATCAATGTAAGTTATACATTTTAATAAAGTAGATTAATCAGTAAAAAGTTGATGATATTGTTATATTAATGTTTACTTAAATATATTTACCTGCTCTTGATGACCATTATAATTATGTTGTTGCATGTTTTGTCCACCACCAAGCTCAAAAACAGAGTGTTGGCCCATCACAGGGGTGTGCCATTGAGCATTCTCGCCATACTCGCCGCCGCCGTTTTGGTCCGATGGTATAGACACAATTATTGTGTCCTTGCTGTCGACACTTCGTCGTTCCACTGATAATAAGGAGTGTAGAACCTCACTCGCCTCCTTTTCAGCAGGATTAACCACTTCCATTTTCTCAAAAGACATTATTCTTCCTCGATGCTACACTACAAGCGAACATTCACGTCAAATCACATGTACCTACTTACATACGTGTATGTACAATGGACATTGAGCGACACGGCAAGCCCGCCCCGTTCATTTCAAGAACCTCCAACCCCACGACTCTCTCAAGAAAACCGCGATAACTTTTCAAATTCATGTAAATAAACATGACAAAAACCGTGCAATTATTAACCTTAATCGCGTTTTTTAAGTTTCATTATCGCATAGCGGATCGAACTCCCGTGGAATATTGGGCCATATAGTCATAGCTGAGAAAGAATAAAACTCACCTTTTTCACGTAATTTGCACAAGTGGGACACTCTCAAGTGCTTTCCTCTATATATTCTTCTAGTGTTGATCGTTTTACTTCACTTCATTTTGATATTATAGTCATAATTGAAGAGAAATGCACAAATATTTCACCGAATTCACGGAAGCAATATGGCGATACACTTTACGTGAATAAAATCTGAGGACGCCGTACAACATGTCGCTAATACAGTGCGCGGCCACTGCGCAGCGCTGTCGGCGCTGTTTCCGTATCGACGCTCTTTGCTACTTCACGCCGCGCCAATTTCAAAATATTCTTTTAATTTTACGTACAATATTAATTTAAAAGAATGTTATGTTTCAAGTTCTATTAAAGAAAGCTAGTTGTGAGTGTATTGTGTATACATTTGGTAAAAATAAACTGGAATATGTAAAATTTAACAAAACATACTTAATTAAAAATATTTCCTACGCAGTTCCTAGTCCTTTTTAAAGATTTATTATATGTAAACAAAGCGTGGTCTTTTGGGTCACTTTATTTTCTATATGTTTATAATTGTTATTTGTTGACAGATGTATAAATTTATGATTATATTTTTTATAATACTAATTACTGCACAAAAGACAAGACTAACTAGAAAACAAAAGATATATTTCCTTGTCATTATATACAACCAAAATTGGTATATTCTGTACTAATTCCCAATGCATTCTTTACAAGTAAAGCGACTTTGCGTGTTAGGGACGATAAAGACTGCGCTCTCTCTTGAACAAATATTTATAATAAACATTCGCGTCAATCGGTAATCAAATTATAAATAATCACTTGCATTCTACCTAGATAAGCTTGTAAGAAACACGTCAAACTAAGACAACTACAATGTTTTAAGTTCTTCCTTACATAAATATATTTATTTTTTACTAAAATAGTACTGAGGCAGTATTATTTTAAATACATAATGGTAACTTTATACGTTGTATAAAATCTTGGTATATTATTAATAAGAAGGGTCCGCAGTGGCGTGGAACAAAATGAAACACTCTGCTCCCATCCGGCACTGATATTTTTCATATACATACATGGCGTTTAATAACCGCAGGGGGATATCCGACACGTTTCCTGATACTGTGGCAGTTATTCCATGAACCGTCTAGAGTCTAGATTATATATTGTATTGTCGTGATAGACTAAAAAAAAATATGACAAGTTTATTTGTGCCAATCATACATCACTTATATAAACTAATATTTATAAAATATCAAAATAAATAAATAATTAATGCCTTGTTAATATTTTAACTTTTGTGACGTCCGCTTTAAATCATTTTAATAGCTTAATCATAACAACTTATTGCTGTAACTGGATGTATGGTTAAATACGAAATCTTGTTTTTACCTAGGCTTTCATCTTATGTTCATTTTTAATTTTATTTCATTTAGAATTTATGCTATTAGGTAAATGTTTTATGCTATCAACTCCGCATTTTCGCTTTGGCTTTCATAGCGAATAATTCTCATATTCTTTCTCCCTTGCTTTTGCACCATTACTAAACTATGATGAATACACTTCTTGTTCATTAAAGTGTCGTAGCGCTCTGGATGGATAATTTTTTATAGAAGAAAATAAATAAAATATTTAAAATATGAATATATATATTTTCTATGATAATAGTAATCTATATTTTCTTTTTTATAAGTCCTAGTTTCCCATCAATAGCTCCACAGGTTTTTTATTCCCTAAGAAAGTAAATATGGGAAAACATATTTATATTTCATGTAGACGGGTAATGTAGCGTTCTTTATGATGCTAGAACATTTTGTAAAAAAGTTACTAGGTTACTATTTACCTTTTCAGTTATAAACAAAAAATAGGTAGGCAATTTGAAAATATACATTACTACGCACGCATTCTTTTCGTTTAGGCATATTAGGAATGATACCTGTATTAGGAACAGTGCCCTTGGCGTGTTTTTCTTTATTCTCTAAAAGAAAAAAAAACAGAAAAGGGTGAAAGTATGTCGAACAAGACATACTATACAATATACACGATACTTATGGTAACTTTAATAAATAAGCACCTACCTAACTCTTTACAGAAATATAATAATTCTAAAAGTGTTATGTATTTCGTAAATTAACAATCCAATTCAGTAAATCTTGGGATTTCGGAAGCGTAGGTGCTCAATGACGCATCGTTTTTCATAATGACTTAATAATCCACGTGTGAGCATGTGTATTAACACAATTTAATAACAATCAATACAGGAGTATACGTTTATAATGTAATATTAGAAAATGCACATTAAAGCCCAGATGTTTGTTATTGTTCCATGGCTAAATCTATAAAGAATACTTTGTGTATAAATTAGAATAAGTAGCTTTTATTGGTCCAAATGTAAAGAAATGAACTTAGGTAAATAGATATACTATACGACGATTCACTAGATTATATTGTCCGGTGGTTTGAAAATTTAATCCAGGTATAATTTAAATGCACTATGCGTTAAGAAGAGTACAATACATTTTCAGTTAAAAACAAAGCGCCGTTAGGTGCGATGGTGAATCACGTAATTTACAAATTTAATTGATGTTATAATTATATTATGATTCAATTAATAATATATTAAATAAAAGTACATATGTTATATACCTTCAACCTTTATACCACAATAAAGATTTTTTCAATGTACATACGAGTATATGCAAAATTGTTAGGTGACTGGTATTTTACTTTTTTTAATCTATGCTAATACATGAAATTCAAATGAACTTATATTTTTAATATTCGATAATTATTCAAATATTGGAATAGGAAAAAAAAGTTAACCGACATTATATCTATTATACAAATATTCAATGATAAAATTAGTTTATAAAAGTGGACATATTGTTGAAAATAATGTTAATGTTTTGTGTATCAAAATAATATTGCATTAGAATAAGTATTTACAAAAATAAATGAATCCTTATTAGGTTGCTTTATAAGCTCATTAAAATCACATTGTTTAAATATTATCACGTAAATATTTACTTACATTCACGCACAATTTAATGGTAATTGAAATATTCTCGCAATATAATACAGTAAAATTATTACTTGTTACTAAATTATCTTTAAATATTTATTATAGTATAGATAAGATTAAATATGACTTACCTACGGATGGAGAATCTAGGGTGAAGCAGCTGCTTCGGGATTTCACCATGGAACCAGGAGGTGGGCCATCTGGCCAATCCATCCTTTCTTCCATAGCCTTCGAAGCACTCCTCTTGAATTGTTCCAAGAAGCTGTCTATTTGCGTCTCTATGCTCGTCGGGGAGTTGGCCATCGTTACCACCGAAACACCGAAAACAAACACAACACTGTCTTCTGACTACGACATCTTACAATAGACCTTATATTCGCAGTTCGCTAAAATTACTACGTACTGTACAGGGTTGTAAAAAAATGTAAACGTTTTTAATATTCATTTTCGACGCGCAGAATTCGTGCATCAACCCGAATCAATGTAAAAATTCTCTAACGAATATTCTATAAGCATGAAAGAAACTATTCGACAGAGAAACGATCTTACTACGGATACCGTTATGCTATATACGGCATCGAAAATAAAGAGACATCCACCGACATCTATCGATCGCGACGAACAGCTGTAAAGGAGTTGCCAGATTGCACGGTATTTTATTAAAAATTAGATACATACAAATACTAATATGATAATATGAAAACAATTTAAATTATGTTAATTTTATACTTCTAGCGTTTGCTTTCTATAATTGTATATTTGCAGACAAATTTTAATTTTATACATGTACACTGTACATGTAGTGTAGCGAGGCGTCGTAGTGTGCGTAAGTGTCGCGCGAGGGGGTCGCGGTCGTTCGGTCGCTTACAGCTCACTTGTGTGCATTTGTTAGTGCTGCGCGAAGAGCGCGTGTAGTTCGTGATATTTTAAAGGTGACTTGAACTGTCACGCACGAGACTACACTCGGCTTCAAAATGTCAAGTAAGTCCTATAATAATATTTAAAAATTGTATTTTATATTTTTATATACTAAAATATAATAATTACTAACAACAATTTAAACTAATTTCTAATAACTGTCAATAAATTAAGATAATTTAATTTATTAAACGAAGGGTAGTGTTATATTTTTTCTTATAATATAAATTTTGTATATTTTTTTATCATTTACCTTATATATTTAAATAGAATCAAATAAAAAAAATCTGAATTCTAAATTTGTTATTGATGTTTAATAAATTGAATTAATAACTTTAACAGCAAATATATTTACTTCAATAAAAATAAATAATAGTTTTGGTCAATTAAATCTTCCATTATAAAATAAATTAATACAAGTTTATTTAAATTGATTATGTTTCGTTAACGTAAACACGCCGTTTATTTCGATAAAGTAGTTTAAAAATACTTTTATTATGCAATCACTATCTAGGTATACGTCTACAGTAAAATGTGTTGCTTTATTCCTCTGCTAAATGTCTATTAAAATATAAATAGTGTAAAAAGACAACTGTTTTAGATTCCTCTTATCTTAATTGTTTACTGAAGAATGCGAATGGATCATTAAATGAATTTTTATTAAAATTTCTTGTAACTTTACATTTCAAGTGGGTATTTGTAGTTAGGCATGTATTGTTAAGATTGGTTCAATGCATGAATAATAGGACTCCACCCCCGCATCCTTGAAATTTATTAAGATGGTATACAATTGGTACTAGAATTAGTCTGTCGATATCGTCTATTGACCGTAAAGTTTTATAAATGGATGCACAAATCCAAGCGGTTCATGGTAATGTTATGAATTAAATGATGTGTAAATTGTACATATTTGTATGTATATACGACTTATACATGCACTAGCTTTATACTACATATGTTATCAGATAAAACCCTGATTGTAAACATACGAATGGTTTAATACGGCACGTCTATAAACAGTTTACACTAATGCGTTATCACCGGCTAACTGCATTGATCTTGACCATGAGCGCCTATTAGTTTACTTACTTACTTACTACGGCAAGATATCTCGACTAGCAACAGTGAAAATATTTACTTAACATATTTTTTAAACATGGTCCAAATAATTAATTGAGAAGATCATATTAAATCATTATTATAATAACTTAACTTAAATGAAAGATTGTTATTAAATAAGTCTAGCTAACAAGAAACCTACTAAATAGACTATATGACAGTCATGGGCAGAAATTCTACATAAAATAATTATGTGCTAGTGTTAATTATAGAAAGTGCGGTCGACGAATTTGCTTCTACTAAAATCGCACAGTAAGCTTACATCTCATTTTTGCATATAGTAGGTATGTCCGGTACTATTACAAAATAAAAATAATAAAAATTTTGACTCTAATTTTAGAGACTAGAACTGATTTATGTCTGACTTCTATTCCCACTCGTTGAAAGATTATATTTAAATTATTTTCATATTCTCCGCTCTGGTGCCAAGACAAAGCTGGTTTCGCGGGTTGCGGGTTTCGCCAGTCAACACGCAATGTCTCGGATTCTCCTATATCCTGGAAAAGCGTGAAGCTAAACAACATTTATTTACTAAATAAAAAATATCGAGAATTTTAATTCTATCTTAGCGAAATTGAAAAAAATGGGTTTAGTTATGTTATGTTCATGTTTCTTAAATAAATATACAATCAATGTATTCATATTTACATATAACAAATTAATTTGAAAGAGAAACTAAAGGCACTATATTTTTTCGATATCCTAATCGTCCTAGTTAAAACATTAGATTTATCGACTGAAAATATTGTATTGTCATCGGATACGAACACTGCTATTTTTCAAACAAATTTGCAGCACACTTGGGTTAAAAATTAAAATAGTATTGTACAAATTTCTAACAAGAAGAACATAAGGTTGTCTTACAATTACAATTAATGTCATTATATTAAAATAGAGATTTAATTATCTTAATGTAAACTAATTAACGCGATAAAAAACAAGAATGCAAGATACTTCAAGTAGCAATTGCGCTATTCTCAATCCCACACGAATTCGATTTGCTTATGTTTTTACGTAATTATTACGTAAATGTAACTAGCTCGAAAACACATATTTTGTAAATTCATTCATTCATTCATTGAAATTGGAATGCTCCAATTTGAGTTTAAGAAATGCAGAATTAGGATTTTTAAATTCAATTTGTTTTGATTATAGTCAGTTAATGCATTTTAATAAAATATTAAAAAAGCATATCGCGGCGCATTTTTAAAATTAAAAAGTATCGAGTGTTATGTATATATTTTCGATAATAAAATTGTAGCGACATTCGGTAGTCTCTCAATCATCAATGACTGAAGTAAGTAGTCCATTTTAGATAAGTTTTATTTTTTGAAGTTTTATGAAAATCTTGTAGTTAACGACTACTAGATTTTTGTTGTAGGTTAGTTGGGATATGGACAACTGTTTGAATTATATATATTTTATACTATTAAATGCATATCACTTTCCCAGTATAAAGTCAAATACAAATAGCATAACATATGGATAAAACAATAAATTAAGATGTTAAGACCCTATACCCTATGGTATAGTTTTCTATTATACCCGCCTCTATGGTATAGCGTCTTAATTTATTGTTTTATTCATATGTTATGCTATTAGATTCCGCTATCCATCGGAAAAAGAAATAACTTGAAATGTGTCAAATTAAAGTGTTCATCGTCTAAATATAAAAAAATACTATAAAACAATATATTTATGTATTTATTATAATATGATTATTGATCTATTATAATGCATCTAAACTCAATTAATGTAAGGAGATAATAGTTATGTAGGTACTTATTGGAATCCCTATATATCGTGCCTAATCCATAGAGCTTAAAGCCATACAGGGAAATATTTCTAATATCCATTACAATTTAATTAATCATGAAAATACACTTATTGTTGCTATATGTTAGTAATAGCGATCCGCTCACCTGCGTACCCTACACGGCTAGCTAAATTATTTAGTATATTTCGCCTGCCCGCGATCTCACTCATTTCATATATCTTTCATATACAGACAACGGTCACTAATTTATTATATGTTTCTTTATATATAACTGTCTTATTTTCTAGGAAAAACAAACAAACTTTCTTTTGTCGAATTCCACATATCGTGTTGCGTAGGTAAATTGCAACCAAAATTGCAAAAGAAATTGCATTTGCGTGTCTAGTAATATGAAATTAAACTAAGAAAGTCATTTAAGTAAGCTATCCAGAATCACTTTCTACATGAATAAAGTTGCATGTAATTTTTTAGACAATTAGTCTACCCACATTTGTACTTTGCGTTTTACTTCGTGCGCTTGAGTGCTTCTATGGTACCGTCCCGCCAGACCGGCTGCACCTAAATAGAAACCACAGGGACATTGCTCCCGCTGCCGACGGCCGTCTGATCCTGCGCCCGCGCCTCACTCTTATGTGCCTTATTGGGCTACCATTTAATACCATGCACATTCCATTTTATTCTATTTGAATCTGTATTAAATTATTTTGTCCCATTATAATACCGATATTTAAATGATAATTTTATGATGAGAACTTTTTATAAAAACATTCTAGACATCTATAAAGATTAAAGATTAAAATTAATAATATAGAAAACTTACATCATCTTAAAATTTCTCACGAATATCTCAAATGTCTGGCTTGTTTATTATTGGAATGTAAGATACTATTATGTTAATTTTGGAGACTTTATTATAATATTAATACCAAAGCTTAAAATCAGGTTTAAAATATTGTTTTGTTTTGTCATTTTACATTATTTTATTCATATTGATTCGAGATAGTACTTTGTATTTATTACTTAAAATAAATTAAAGAGGATATTTAATTTTTGTTAGTTGTGTACTATTGTTAATATATGTTTCATTTCTAAATAAAAGTATAGTCTTGTGGTGCATTTATATAAGATTGTAAAAAAAATACTTAATAAAGCCTATTTCATTAATCAAATTAATAATTTATAATTTAAATTACATATGGACGTTACCTACATGTACTTATTGCTCTGCCTTAATATATCTCTCAGTTATATAGATATGACGATTTCTTGAAGCGCGTCCCGAAATTTTTATATAGAAAATGTATATAAAAATTTTAATTGTTGGTAAAACTGTGGAACGCATACGCCGGCACCAAATAACTGGCTATCGAGAAGTTTTATTTTCAATTTTATTTGTGTCGCGCTATTTTAGATTAGAACACGAGTAGAATGTGCGGCACTTGTATTTTACAAGAAGCTGCGATGTCAGGGCAAACGCTGGAATGTATTCTAACTGATCTTTCGTATTATACAATTTAATCGTATATATATTAATATTTTGAGCACCTATTATTTTATTATTGTTTTAAAATACAAATACAGTCGCTGGCAATAACGTCTTTTCTAAAATTGTACACATCTAGTCACGAATTTATTTGTAGCGTTTTATAGTTTCATTCGAAAACTGTGGCGTAAATAAAATGACAATAATTATTAAATATCTTTTAATTAACTGAACATAATAAAATAATGAATAATGTAGAATAATATTAAATGGCATAATAATGGCAGCTTCACGTTTTTCCGCATAGCATGGTAGGCAGAGATAAAATAGTGTCAAGACACTCCGCTCTGCACTTTCCACCCGAATTCGGGACATCGCGTTCTAAGTGGCGGAACTCAACGCCGTGCTTTGTCATGTCACTAGAGAAGAGAAATGAAAATAATATAAATATAATTTATTTATTTTCTCTCCAGATCGGGAATTGAACCAACAACGATTACGTATACAGTCAGACGCCATTGCACTGGGTTTGTTCAATAAATAATGTTATTATCATATTGAATATTTTATTACCATTAGCTAGAAATAGAAACCACAAATGACAATTAATAATTCCACGTGTGTTATAATAAAAAATTTAAATACTTAAAAAAAAGAAAATAAATAATTTTTAATTAAGTTTTTTAATTATTAAATATTTCCTGCTTTACTTCATTTACATGCAAATTATCGTACTAGTAAATCTCATGTGAATCAATTGTCGCTCGCCGTACTAGTAGTCACAGTGAGTACGTAAATCCAAAAGGAACGCCAAGATTAATGTAATAGACACGTGCCAATATATTTAGTATCATGTATCTAGCTACCTACGCGGCGTCGTCGGATGAACTGCGCATTTCCTGAAAGCAATGACAAAACCTATACGTCGACAAAGAATATGATTTGCGTTGTACTCAAACTTCAATGTAGATTTCTTGTTCCTATTATAAATAAACATTAATACAAAACTAAGGCGTCGTTAAGTTGATATCTAATGTGAAAACTGTATCAATTATCTTCATAATTCATACCTAATACGTTTTAAGAATAAATAATTTATACTCTGTTAAGTCGTCCATTTTGGAATTAGATATTTAAGTAAAGTATATTATAGGTATATGTGGTTTTACATGTACATGTACTTAAAATATGTTTTGATTTGTTCAATAGTAATATTTTTTATGTAGAAGGAAATGTTGTGTAAAAATAGAACATAGAGCAAGTTCGCTCAGGCTACCTTGTAAGGTGCAAGTGAACTTTAAAGATGAGAAAAAATAAATATACTTACTTAATTTGCATGTCATGATTATACTTAAATTTTGAAAAAACTTAAATTAGATCGTTCTTTTATTTCAATAATATTACAAGAAATGGCATTAGTAGGATATTTTCTAATTTGTTTTGGTAGAGAGAGAAGGTCGAGCGCAGACGAGCGGTATTGTATTTTAAAGGGGCACCTTAAGCCTACACTTGGGTATCAAATCCCTGCTTAGAGCTCCTCATTCTGCATCACAACGGGCCCCGCAAGCCGTAAATGAAGACACTGCTTAGAATTTCTTCTCATTCTTTATATTCCTATCGATATTTAAACTACTATTTTTCTTTATAGATAGAGCATGGGTAACATTGGCCACAAACGACTCGTACGTGGCCCGGCGCGCTGCACGGCGCACTCACTGCGCCGCGCTGGTTCTTGCCCACCCCTGCCGTGGTGCTTATTACCCCTTCCGTTACAGAGGCTATGAGGTAAACCTTAACTAGATAAATAAGTTTTTTCGATTTTCGCGATTATTACACATTTTGAAATGTAATGAAATGTTCTAAAAATGTATTTTCGAATACCAAAATTATACGCGATTAATCCGGTTAAAATAGTTTCATCTTAACTTGATTTCTAGTCACTGTCACAATCAAAAATAATTGTGTTAATTATTTTTGATTGTATATAAGTGAGTAAAAACATATATTTCTAGTATCTCTCTAGAAAAGCTCAAACGCTAGGCATAAAGATGACAATGGAAATTGAAAATAGTACAGTTTTGTTTAATATTCCTTTAATTTTTATATTTACTTAGCGAAATGCGATTAAATGTAGCAATTTCTGTAATTTCGGATTCAACATTCCTATATGAAAAATTCTACTTTGTATTAATTTTGACTTTACATTTAAATGATTTTGTTCACTCCGACGAGCAATATTATCATTTACCACAGTGAATCTGTAACCCGTGTAACGTTCACCGAATGCTAATATTTTATTACGGGAAGTTGATAATATAAAAAATGGTATATCCAATATATCTTGTCTAAAGAAACATATAAACGAAGCAAATTTAGCCTTGGATTTGACTGACATTGTACATAATTTTGTATTCATTGTATTAGACCCACCAGTTGTAACTATCAGTAAAAGCTCAAGATAAATATACATCGCTGTTATTCTGTTGATTCTGAAGCTACAGCGGAAAGTGTATTTCGGTCCCCACACACGCCTCCTGACGCCATCTTATTCCATGACGTCTCTGGACAAGTGTCTGAGCTTAATTTAGTTTAAAAACACGCAATAATTTCTATTAGATTTTACTTCCTACATAAAATTGTCGGTATAACGATTAACGATGTTTATTATCACGTCGTATCTTGAAATATTTTTTTACATTACTCATCTGCTCATTTTGCTCATGTCATAAATAACACTTTTCAATAGTCGCTTATAACATTTTATAAATTAATACTAAATTTATTTTTATTTCTGAAATGAATGAAATAAATATTACTTTACAATATTAGGTTTATGCCATTGTCGAATATTCTTAGCTAGAAATGCTTACAGACTTGAAAAGAGACTATCCAATAATAAATTTAATTCGACATTTTAATTTTCTCGTATCTTCGTAAACGTAAAGTCATTTCTACATTGAATTCAAATGCAAAATTTTGTTCTTGATGTTTGAGGTTTTATTAATATCAATAGGAAAGGAATATGTATAACTTCAATAGGAAACAAAAGGTCCTGACTTCGTTTAAAATATGTTTTTATATTACAATAACTCCACTACCAAAAGTTGAATAAACCTAGAAATTAAATCTAAACTTTCAGAGAGCGCCTTCGCCCAGTATATGCTGAGATAGTGGTAGTAGATGTATTGGACTCCGGCGATGCCGCACACCTGGCTTTGCTACAACGCCCTGAATTAGGCATCACCTTTACAAAAATCCACTGCTGGACTCTCACACAATATGAAAAATGCGTTTTCCTTGACGCTGATACTTTGGTAAGTACGTTGATCGTAGAACGGCATAAAACTGGCGTCTTTTTTTGTTTTATGTAACTTAAATCAAATAACTATATGCCTAAAGACATTACAGTATAGTATTTTTATCCTAAATGAAATATGATTATAAATAATAAAAGAATTATATTCAATATAACATTTGAAGCCAGTATGGCGGGGAGAGTATCTGACTAAACGTTGTGGGTTCAATTCCCATTTGTGGGAATGACTATAATTAAAGTATGTTAGTTTCTTTGCTTCGGTAATACTAAGGCGACGCCACACAACACGTGAATTCGACTAGGATTCGAGCAAATGACTCCGAACAGCGCAGAATAAAGTGTCTTAACACTAGGCTCTCTCTGACTTTATTGTGCGGTAAAAAACGAAAAGCTGCTTATAATCGTACTTTTAAACGGTTTGTAGATGTTAATTATATTCTTACAAAACTCTATGTTTAATATTAAG
This sequence comes from Podotricha telesiphe, assembly GCA_038994665.1. Taxonomy (NCBI): domain Eukaryota; kingdom Metazoa; phylum Arthropoda; class Insecta; order Lepidoptera; family Nymphalidae; genus Podotricha; species Podotricha telesiphe. Next base: position 788,486 of record JAOYRR010000103.1, read on the forward strand.
TAAATTCAAATATTAGCTTTAGTATGTTGACAGTTTATTTATAGAATACTTTATATGCAACAAGTGTTGTAGTCGTTTATTGGATAATTATGTACTTACATTATTCTAGGTCTTGGCAATTTGTTTGTTATAATGATATATCATAGTAAACACAATAATGACCGTTAAGAATATATTTCATAAATATTATGAACGTAATTTATTTATTAGTTAATTTTAAAGCCATTTTTGCATTAAAGTTTTATTTAAAATTGCAAATTATAATTTATTTTCTGCCCATCATGTAGGGTCCAAAAAAACCATATACATTTCCGGATGCTTGTAATAATTTACATATTGAGACTGATAGAACTGCTGTCAAATCTAAGCTCAATATGTAGTATGTGATAGTTTTCGATAAGAAAGTCAATGTTACCGGATGCGGTCGTTAGCGTAGTAACACGAGATCTCGGAACGGCCATGGCCCAAATATTTTTACCCGATGATTTTGGAACCTCTCCAAATATATCGAACACTTTCTTTCTAATCCACATGCTAACAAAAATATCATAAAAATCATCGGCGAATTTATAACACATAACTGTGCATAATATTACTCATTATTAACAATAAATTAATTGCAGAAATACTGTGGGATTTGAGTATAAGCGATTTATGAGAGCAAAGATAAAAACTGCTGCTTTCGATTTTCCTGAAGAACTTTTATTTCAGTCTGGTTTAAAAAAGTGTATTATTTACTTTTACATGCCGGAAAAATTATAGCTCATTGATTAGCCACTAAAGTAATTTTTATATCGGAATCATTCAACAAAACGTGACGCGTTGAATTGTTTAATAGTGTCTCCAAATAAATAACTATTGTTATCTAAAAGTAAAAAAAAATAGATAAGCAAAAAGCGATGACATAATATAGTATTATACGCATCAAACAATCGTAAAGTTTGAGACAAATAAAACTTAAAGTAGATTGAATTGGATAATAATTGTTTATCATGGGTTAATGTCAAACGAAGCATTGATAAAAAACTATTCGATGTACTACTGTTTGATCACGGCTATATCGAAATGCAGATGGAAAGACTCTTAAAGCCATTTAATGTGACATTTCCACTCTGTAATTCTGCTTACTAGATATATATATATATAAGACACATTATATATGATTTCACCTAAGTAATACAAAATGTCATACCGATTTACTTATAAAAAGAATGGACACATGTCCGTCGATATCTATCTTCGATATCCAAATAGTATTCATTCAGATGAAGTATTGTACTTTTAAAAATGTCATTGCTTGAAACGGTTACTACCGCACATCGCCATCCAGCTATTGAAGGCAGAAGTACCAAAGACATTCCAGATAATTTTCTTGGACATTCCAGAACGCGCGACGCAAAGTCAATTTTATTCGTAAGGTTGTTCAAAAACTGCGATGAATTGTTCGAGCGTTGAGGAGCCGTCCATGCGCCCGACGTAGCCGGGCCCGACTGTTTTAACTCCGGCGTATTTTGTATTCAGGCCTTCTTTGAGACATTTCTCAGCAACGTATCAAATTCGCCTCGGAACGCGGCAGCTTGATGGCAAGTTACTGTTTTTGATACTCCATAAATATTTACTTCATTACGGTTCCTTTAATTGACTTTAATCGTTTGATCTTACTCCATATGCTGCATAAATTGTACGTTTTCAAATGTTTGGTATTCTTTATTCTGTTTCAAATATTGTTGAATATTTAAATTATTTTTTAATAACTTTCATTTTGCAAACAGCATTCCTGTTTGCAAATGTTTTAAGTAATCTAAAGATAATTTTATTTGAAGTGTGATCAAGGTCTTCTAAATTGCACTTTCTAGACCAATATGTGGCGACATTAATGAACACCTACCATTCCTGTACAATGTCACACGTCATTGCATTTGCCCGTATTTACCTGCCCTGAAACAGTAAGTGAATTAGTTAAGTAATCGATAATACTTAATTATTTTAGTTTCCTTAAGAATAGAAAAGCAATTAAAAGAAATGTTTATTTCTGTTTTACCAATTTTTCGAAATTATAGTCTGATAATTCGCCTATTTTATGTGTTTTGTATAGTGTTTGTAATGTAGATAAGGTGCGAAGCGTTTTATCGTAAACCTACTAATCTATATCATAGCATTAGGATTTTTTCAGTTAAAAATGATTAGCATATAGTGCGCATAGTAAATTTAATAAAAAGTTAATATATGCATCTTGCAGAATTGAAATGTGTTTGATAATATAAGCTAGAGTAAGGGTTCAAATACGCTTAGGGTAATTTTTATATGAATAATATAGTAACGAGTAGATAAAAATTTAAGGTTAAGTCCTGTGTCCCTACACATCCCTGGCGGTGTTTTTTTGTAAATCATTAGTTACATTATATACCTTCATCTTTGGCAAGGTATTAATTAATAAATCATTAATAAGTAAAAGGAAAACAACGAAAAATGACGCAATATTAAAGTTTAAAGCAAATTTAAAGTAAACAACAAAGGTGCTCAAAAGAAATATGTTTTTTTTTCCTAATTCTTACCTTAATTCTTACTAAACTTTGATATAATGTTCCCATTCTATATATTCCAGTTATGGGCATAACTTGAAAATCATCCATTTCATTGGCGCCGTCAAACCTTGGCTCCAGCAATACAACTGGGAGTCTCGTTCAGTACAAGCGCCGGAACACCTTAGAGAATACCTTCAATTATGGTGGAATCTATTCGTGGGACACGTCCACGCTCAGCTAGATGAAAATATGGTGAGATTTCATACTTTTATAAAAATCTTATCTTGTCTTCATTGCCAAGTAAGCTATTTTATGTTCAACTGGATTTTATGAAGTGTTTTTAAATATTATCTAATAAGATTGTTTCTTATTATAATTTACTTATGAAAGTATGAAGTAATATGTAACTGATACGATATATAACAAAAAACAATTACGTGAATTTAATCTTTACATTTTTCCCATTAATATGTGGTTAAAAAATTTTACAATTAAATAACTTGAGTCGTTATAGAAATCGCTTAACAGATATTATAGTAAGAACAAATAAAGCAATTATTTTAATATGATATTAACATAATTGTCAACACAAAGGCGCCGTTATACGATATCGGTCTAGTTTACGGTCTTACATTTGTGGAATGTCGCATTGGTAAGTTATTAGATCCAATATCAATTACCACAATGAGATCAAATGCAATACGGCTTCTAGGATTTCATGGCTCACGACCGCAAATACTCGTTAATAACCCTTCATAAAGTCCAGTAGAACACTAAGTTTTCATTCTTAACTGCATTCTCATCAATGCAACATGTGTTCTAAGCATACGCCTCAGGACTCCAATATTGAGGAGGAGGTAATTTATTTTAAGACTAATTTCTTTTCAACTCTTGAATTTAGTTTTATTTTTCTTATAAATTTTACTAGAGTTAATTCTTTTTGTAAATATGTTGTAGTAACGTGTACCTCCAAAACTAATTGCTTGCCCCTTTAAGCTTGTGCACATTTATAAATGCAATACGCAAACCTCTTTGAACTTTAACGCTAGTGCAATATTATCTAAACAGTTCTCCAAAATACTAACATTTTCTAACCTTCCAATTTTTTTTCTGGTGCTTCAAAAGGTTCTATGTGCATTGGTTTAGTGGAATAGATGGTGTTGGTATTTTGGTGAAATTGTCACCGCTAAGTAAACATACAATTACAAAATACTTACTTACAATGGTTTTGATTTCTTTCCATTAATTTATTTCTTTCTTTCAATTACATTTTTATAATTTGTATGTTTATTTAGTACTGTTTGTACATCAGTATTTAATAAAACACTGCTCGAACAAAGCGATGCACCGATTTTTAAATTAGTGTGTTATGCTTTTTTCAAGTATTTACCGCATGCATTACTATTGAGCTGTTTTATGACAACCGATAGGATGAAGGATGCATAGAAGAACACGAACCAACGATGTTTCATCCAGAAGTTATAGAATATGATGAACCCGTGGTACAACACTTTGGTCACTATGAACCGTCATTTGATTCAGAATCTGAGTTCCCGTGGCATCATCCTGAAAATCAGGTTTCCGATACGGAAGTAAATGCACCACAAATCGATATGAGTCAATTCTATGATCCGTGGAATATTTATAGAGGAAATATACCACCTAACACAGAAGATCCTGAACAGGCAGAACAAACTGATGATTATGAAAATATTAGGACATACGCATGGCACTATGTACCTTCTCAACACAGCCAACACCAACCAAAAATAGCTCACAATTATGAACACATACCACAACCACAGTCCCATCACCACATAACCACAAGCGAACATATAGCACAATCACATTATAATCGAAGTGAGTACGATAACCATTCTACACATCACTCGCATATTTCAACACATGAACACACATCGCAATGGAATCCTGAATCTAGTCAAAACGTTTACCAACATTCAGAATGCACACCGAGTGTGCCACAATCTAATTACGAATATAATTACAATGAGGATTCGCGCTCTCAATCACATGAATTTAGTTACTATAATCGACAACGTAATGATAATCATCAACCCATTCAACATTCATGTAGTCAAAGTGAACAATATTCGAAATACAGCCACCACGAGACACATTATCTTCAGAAACATCACTACGACGACACCTGTGACTTTCAAGATGAAACACTCGAGTATCCAAATCAAAGTCAATACGAAACACAAACAACCAATCACGTGTCTCATACACACGACACAGAGCAAAATCAAATTACAAAGAATCACAATCACATGGATAGCTTTACATATTTACAACTGAAAAATCATAACAGAGCGGAACAAATCTACACAGTGATGATGGATCACGTGAGAATACGAAAGGAATGTATGCCTTCAAATGGATACGCGTCTGATAGTGATAGTGATATTTATGAGGAAATAAGACCGAGGCATCCATACGATGGCTTTTATTTAAGGCACAGAATGACTATAGACTCGCGTGGGCGCAAAATCTGCAGTCACGAAATACCATATACACCACGCTCGCCTTCGCCTGTCAGCACAGAAGACTTCGAAGATGCCTTAGATTATACGCCTGAGGACGGTTGTATAGTAAACGGTGAAGACCTGCAAGTAAGTTTATTAAAAACATTAGCTGAAATAGGTATGTAAATGCACATTTTCAATGTAGTTAGGTTATTATTACTAATATATACTTATGAGTAGTTTTGCATGTCCTTCCTTCCTAATTAATAAAACTTAATTGCATGAATATATTAATAAAGTTTGTTAATTTTTACATAATATTATTATTTTATTAATTGGATTGTCGCTATAGTTATATTCCTATGCCTTTACAGACTGGCGTAGCGGGTAATTTAGCAAGAGTAGTTCCAGGTGCTCCTTTACAACGTGAAGCCGTAGATGAGCTATCGAGGAGACAAGGCTGGGAGGCTGGAAACATTGATTACATGGGTGCTGATTCCTTTGACAATATTTGGGCAAAAATATCCCAAACACTAAGCCAGCCACCGGCTTCCTCCGCGCAAGCTTCGCCTCCAGAGCCACCCAAGGAAGAAGCAAAAGCAGATCCTAGCGAGCCAGCTTCGGCAGAGCCAATTCAAGAAGCAGAACCTGTTGTCGAAAAAGAATCTCTACCGGAAGTTCCTGCAGAGAAACTAGCAGAACTGCCAGTAGCAGCAAAAGAAGTTCACGGTGAAGTTCCTAATTTAGAATCTAAAAAGCCAGAGTCCGTTGTAGAATCAAAACCAGCACCGGTGCCAGCGCCTGCTGAGACGCCACTACCAGCAGAAGAAATTGAAGTACCAGTACCAGCGAGTGAAGCAGCTGAAGCTCAGCCAGAGGAAACCATCCCGGTACCCGCAGAAGCGGCTGCCGTAGAAGTTCCTGCAGAGTTTGCCCCAGTGGAAGCACAACCCGAGCCCGCTCTAGAAATACCCGTAGCGGCGGTAGAAGCACTAAAAATTGATGAACCCGCGCCCGAGTCTGCACAACCAGAAGCTGCGCCTGCACCAGCCCCAGAACCAGCAGCAACTTCAGAGGCTGCACCGCCGGCTGTTTTAAAGTCAGTCCCCGAAGTAGTTGAATCCAAACCAGAAGAACCATCAAAAGTTGAAGCTGTCTCAGATAGTCCACCTTTAGCGAATACTCCATCTAAGGAAGAAATTCCCGGGGCGCCTGCTGCTAAATGTGAGTAGAACAAAGATAATAGGTGCCGATTTCGGCCCATCGCCTATGCATTCAGTTCCACCGAGTTCATTTTGCAGTTTTCATATTTCTTATACTAATATTTTAAACATTTGTAACGTCTTTTATGGGATTGCAGGGACATTGCAAACGTCTCGGGTCCCGTTAAAGACATAAGTGTTTTTTGTTTCTTTTGTGCCGTTTTGTGTTTTTGGTTTTTATTTTAACTGATTATTTATACCTTTCAAAATTCGTTATTATTTCATCCAGCTACCGAGGAGGCAGCTCAAGAGACGCGGCTTTGATAGAACAGGTAATAACAATATTCCACTTGGACGCAAAACGACTCTTTTGTCACTAGGAGCTATTTATTCACTGTTATTTTCACGCTAAAAGATCTTTCTCGAATGGAGAATTCATTAAACTAATTTATTCAATAAAACATTTTATTGGTAGATGTTGGATTGCGTCCAAGTGTTGTACACGTAGGGACGTTTGGTCAACGTCAGTCTCATGACGCTATTTCTGGTATTCAATATGTTCGGTCTGCAACGACTCATTGGACATGTTGATGCATCATGGCACAGCCATTACACATTCGTGCATATGAATATTCCACTATAATAACGCACACATGTGATAAAACATCGCTAAGGTAGTCGTCATGATTGCAATACTACTTATTCTCCCGAGAATGCAACTTCTCTTTGGTTTATTTGCTTATCATTAAATCGTTCATTTATCACAAGGAACATTATTAGATTCTCACACTCACACTTCGCAATACTCATGTTCAGTATATATCAGCCACTTCACTTAAAATTAAAACTTGGATTATTTAACGAAGCGTGTAATAAATTACTATCGAAGGAGATATAATTACTCTCATATATTATGAAAGTATTCAAATAATATTCCTTGTAATGTATAGCTACTTCGCTAAACTGACACCGTCCTAACTTTCTGCTTGCATCGTTTTGACTTAACCGTGTAGCTCTTTTTCGCTAACTTTGTTCCAGGCCCTAACCGAGCTTGCTCTCTAATGTGACCGCTCTACTAACGCCACACGTAACTAAAGAGAGTATAAAGGCGGGTGTAAATTGGTTGTGTAGCGGAGGAGCGGCGCAAGCCGGTGGGCAAGCTGCAGCTGCGGCCGCCGGTCGTCGACCCGCTGCCCACGCCCGACAGCGAGCTCGAGGACGCGGCCGCGCTCGCGCACGCCATCATCGCCAGCGAGCTGCGCACCCCCACCCCCACACCTTCTACCCCCGTCTCACTCTCCCAGATCGGCGTCAAGCCAAAGCCCTCCACCGCCGCCCAGATAGAATCCTCCGTCCCGAAAGAGCCCAAGCCCAAAGTCGAAGGCGAGGCGCCCAAGAAGAAGGTCGTAAAGAAAGTGGTAAAGAAAGAGGCATCGGGTGAGGCGTCCGCGCCCGTGCCGCCGCCGCGAAAGAAGGAAAAGAAGCCCAAAGAGAAGTGAGCGCCCGCTCCCGATAGTTCCTCTGTGCCATAACCTTTATTACATTTTGGAGTTCGCTTTACGTGTAACCGTTTTTTTAATATTTTACATTTATTAATTGTTAATACTCACCTCACACTCGTCCATTTTTAATCGAATTGATATATTATGTAATTTTTATTACTTATATAAATGTTATGTGAAAAGATGTATTTGGTTTTAAATATTGATGTATAAACATAACCAAAGCATGACACGTATTTATTGAAATAAAAATGTTAATCATTATGTAATATTTGTATTAAAATATATTTTCAAATTTCATGTCTTTTTATTTGATTTCATTTGTGAAAAAATTAAGTTATTTTATACGTATAGTAAATATATGTTTTTTGTTTAAAAATTAATTTAATTGTAAAATAGCAAATGTAAATTGCTTACAGAATCATATAAAAAGGGCCGTGTTTTATCATAATTATAACAATAAAAAAAAGAATAATCAAAGATTAAGGCTAGGTTTTAAATCTTAATTTTATACTTAAGCCCCTCCTGCATTATTGCTGATGCCAGCAAGTAGGATAGACCATTTTGTTGACCACATTAGGAACTGTATGCTGCGTGCAGTGTGATAGAACCATTTGCCGTCTTGTATTAAGCTAGACTAAAAGCGAGGATATTAAGTAATTAATTTAATATTACCAGCACGGGCGGAAAGGAGAGAACGTAATGTGTAGGTTCTCTCAAACTACCATGCCAAGCGGGAAGGTAAAAAATATATACCCCAAGCTTTTGATATTTAATTATGCACGCCACTCGTCCGAATTAAAGCTTTCAATCCGCACCAATCTTGGTATGTGCGTGTAAACTAATTTTCAATGCCGCGGGATCCCGGTATATCACTTCTTTTTCTTCTCTGAACACAAAATTTTCAACTATAAATCCAATCCAATCTTCAGTCCAATATTAAAATATTAGATGTTTTATTACAAAAAATGTGATGTGCAATGATAATATCACAGTTACATATAAATACATCTAGTAAACTGTAACAGAACAATTAAAACGCCATCTCTGTAACACACCAAAGATATATAGATAGTTTGATAAATTTACAGTAGATGCCGCTATAACATTTAGACATTATTTATTAACGCTACTTATCAACAATTAACGAGCATAGTCGAAATAAACAAACAGTACTGCATAAAATATATTAAAATATTACATTTTTTATTAAAAAATAGTGTTAAATCATGAATACCAGGAGCTGCCATCTATTTCAGAATAAGTGAACATTTCACAAGCGCATAGCTATACCCTTGGTACAGGCGAGTGACTAAATACAGACAGCTGGCAAGTGGCAAGCCGGTCCCGCAACCAGTTTTAAAGAAATAATGTGACGCGGAGGTTGTGTCACCGTGCGTTCTTCCATAACAATCGCATTATTATTGTTTATTATCGGAATTAGTGAGCTTATCAACTTTACACTATATCTACGTGAATTAATATCGAAATTATTTGGTCAATTCGTAGCTTTAATGTGCAATTGTAGAAGATCTCTCGTGAATTTGTACATTTTATCCGAGTGTATAATCTTGTATCGGCGACTTAACGTTGGACGGTGGTTGAAAATGTGAGTTAAATTATATCAAGCTGGTGAATATATTGATTTGAAGAATAAATCGCCGAGAGGACCTTGTGTAACGATGAAATTATTTTCGTTCCTTCTGTTGTTACCGGCATGTTTAGCGCACCTCAATGTTTACTTAAGTAGTGCTGAAGTATGGAGATTATTGGGTGAGTACACGCTATTTTTGTCGTTTTAATCCTAAAACATTGTATCAGAATGTCTAAGACTAACTGTCTAACAAAACTGTAGAATATAACTTAAGCCAAGATAATAATCACAAATCTTAAAATATAGCAGGTTGTTATTCTTGCAATCAATTATGGTTTTAGTATAGCACATATTACGGCTTCTTTTAGTTTGTTACAATTGAGTTATAAACTTTAACTGCTATAATAACAATTATGGAATACTTACTGACATAGTTAAATGAATTTTATATAATCCTTAATGCACGTACTTGTTTCACGATAATTGTCAATTGTATTCAAATTATTTAATTGTAGTAAATTTAATTACTGTCCAATAGATAACAACGATAATTGTGATAAAAACAAATTATTATCATTCGATGTCTATGACATAAATGCCGTTCTTTCTATCAAGTTTATGTAATAATAAACAATTATTTTTTTATTGCATACATTATTATTATAAAAGACTGAAAATGAAATAAATAGATGTAAAAAAATGTTTTAATCAAAAATATCTTAGAATACATTTTTTTCGCTCGTCAATTTGACAGCGGTTGTGCCGCTATTTTTTCTTCTTTATAATCTGCATTATTCGTAAATGGCCTAAACGTAAACATAAGGCCCGTATACACCTGTAAAATTCAAAGTACTTAATCCTATTTAACGGCAATTTTACACATAGAGGGCACAAGCACAGGGCCAGGGCACAAGCATATACCAATTCGTTATCTTCGATCTGACTTAGGTGTATTGTGTGGAGGTGACAAAACCGGCCTTCCCGAAATGCTTCCCGTGGCGCGGACACGCAGACAAAGACATTATTCAACTTTAATTTGTATTTTCAACTTAAAAGAAATTTATATCAATAGCGGACGATAAATATCAGAAGGGTTTTAAGATTTTTGAAAATAAAATCTTAGAATTTTTTTAATTTGTAGAGTATTTATACAACGCCATTTAAATATAGTAAAACTTTTAATTAAGCGTTGAGATACTTATAGTCGAAGCGAATTTTAATAACGAAATTTAAAGTTAGTGATGAAATTGGTACTTGAATATCCATTTTATAACATCGATACATTGTTTTACTCCTTTTGTAAGTTTCTTTGTTAAACACGGTCAATTAAAAGAGAGAAACTTTTGAGATTTTATTGTCTTGTTACAATTTAAGTATTGTCTGTCCCAGATATAAAGGGTCTTCCGTCTAGGTAGGTAATGCGCCGTTCTACAGTACCCCCGTTTTTGTCACCATCCAGTGGGCATTGTACCAACCTGCGGACACTGTCCACAATCTGTCTTTGTCAACGACGAAAACCATCTGTCTTTTGTTCTTGTTTAAAAATTAGAATTTTAACATTTTACAAAGTAATGAAGGCACGGGACTTTTGACGGTGATGTATGGATGTCAGAAACTAAGTTCTCAACAACTCTCAAAAAGCCTTAAAAAGCTCACGTATTCTCGCATAAGGCCAATGAGACCTAGTGTGAAGAAACTCCGTCCTCCACTTTCCGCCCGAATTTGAGACGACAGTGACAGCATTCAACGCTGCGCTTTTATAGGTAGAACGGAAAAATAAAACAATGTAAATACAATAATTCCCCCGAGTCACAACCAATCGAGTCTGATTTTCCAGTTTTTAAGTATTATAGTTCAAGTTAATATTTTAAATCGATCGAATCTTCTAAATTAAATTGACGTATGCATGTATGAGTATAACACATAAAACAGCGGGTCATATATTTGTTATATGTATTTTATAATTAACATATCTTTTATTGTTTAATATTATACTCAGTATGGTAAGTCTCGCAACCTGAGATGTCTGGCTCCGATCAACACAGCCAAGAGCAATTTATTTCAAACAACTTTATTGACATTCTATGGACCAGACCAATAAACTCGACGCCTAAAGTGTAGTGCTTAACACTTTTAAACATAATATTTTTTATTAAAGCTACGAATTATGAAATAATATTTATACTTTTAGTTATGTATATTATAATTTTAGATGAAAATTTTATGTGAATTATCGTCTGCTGCTGAGTCATATGCAAAATGCATACATATTCAATTGATTATTGAATATTTTAGACGAGCTATTCCTTGACTTTTAATACAATATCACCAACCTTTTTTTAAGATGTATGTAAATCAACTATATTCACATTTTCGTAAAATTTATTAATGAAACATTTCTTCTACGAAATATTATTTTTTTATATACTTTTTATATTTTGAATGAGAGTCTCTTAAATTGTGCACGGAAAAATAAAAGAGAACAGTTCCGTTCGTTATTATTACAAGGCATAAAACATTCACTGATAAGGTGGCAAAATAGTCGCTAAGTAACGTAGGCGTATCGGACGACAGGAAAGTTTATGGTTATACGTTATCGCACATCTGAATTCTTAGTTGCTTGGAACTTGGAAGTGCAGCCACAGGTCGAGACTCCAGACAGACTCGAGAATTATATTGTAAATATAAAAGCATATAAAATAATTTGTAAATAAAGTATATATAAAAAATATTACATCGGAAAAATAAAAATATAAAGTCAGTTTCAAGTGACTTAAGTTTAAGTATTGAATTAATTTTCTTGTAATAAATATCGTTCGTTACTATCTATACACTGCTTCTATTGTACGACATTGTTTCTATATGTTTTAAAATCTACTGTTCCTCATCGTCGTATATCATAATTTTTAATAAAATTACAAATATAATAATATTACCTTATATTACTTCTAACTGAATCTAGACTTACAGGTTTATAGTCTTATAAATAAAGTTATAGCCTCATTTGATACTAATCTTACTTTTGTGTAATTTTAAAATAGTTCACTGTTCTTTTATTAGAATTGAAGTCATGTAAAGTTGCGATAACAGAACAATAGCGGTTTTATGCCCCTTGTTGGCGGTAGTAACAAGTACCTACTTATTAATTGTAACTACCGGTCAACTGGGATAAAAAAAAACAAATATCAGGAACCCTCAGTGCATATTATTAATTTACTTTAGATTGAAGTATATGTCTAGAAGATGATACATGGCAAGACCCAACAAGGATACCGGACAAAGATTTTTTGAAATACATAGGTATAAATATTGCCTCGAGTAGGGATTGTGTCTATAATCATCACGTTGAAACAACTGCGCAGCGATACCGGCGATTTTCCATTTTTTTTTAAATCTTAAAGCAACTATAATATATTTAATTTCTCCGCTCTGGTACCTACCACAATGCGCGGCATTAAGTTCCGCCACTCAATACACAATGTCTCGGATTCAGGCAAAAAGTGGTCAACGGAGTGTCTTGACACTAGGTTATCTTTGTCTCCCTGCTATGTGGGAAAAGGTATGAATATATTTATTTAAAACAATAGCTGTAGGTACAGAGTAATGTGCGTCGAAAGCTAAAATGTAAACAAACGCACGTGTAGAATTTAAATTAGATTATAAATTTAAATTATATTTCAGTAACTTCCAAAGCTACTGTACATTACAGGTTACTTAGCAGCTCATATAATACTATTACTACTAATAGTACTGTCACTATTATTAATCATGAATCGATCAATCAACAAATTGGTTCGATAAAGTGTAAAGAATATAAATTAAATATCAATTATATTTAACTTCTTTTTACAATTTAAAGCGTTTTACCGCATAGCAGGGTAGTCAGAGGCAACCCAGTGTCAAGACACTCCGTTCTCTATTTTTCATCTTAAAAATCATTAACATTAGATTCTTAACAGAAGGTTTGTTTAAGGTACCAGTGCCGAGAAATAAAAATCATTTTAATGTAATCATTTCACCGAGTGAGAATCGAACTCTAAACCAATTGTATTAAAGGCACTGCGCCAAGATAAAATTTTATATAGATGATGAATAATGTATACACGTATGTACTTAATGTAAAGTATTGCAAGAAAATTATTATATAAAAGTACTAATAAAGTAGGTACTATTTTCCAGATGTCGTGTAAAAAGATATTTTACCTACAGTTTAAGCTTCTCATTTTTATCGTTGATAAAACAAAAAATAGGGACAGGTAATATGATACACGAATATTGGATGAAGTTTCGTCTAGATACGGTTACCTCTTCACACGGTAACTGATTTCTTTTATTTATTTGGTTGCACGTAGTGAAATAAAATATATATAACTTAACTTTTTTACTATTTTTGTTGAGTCAATCCCTGCTCAGATTAATAAGGAATTATTATATTGAAATAATTTCATTTTCGCTATGGTAAGACAAAATGGAAAGTGGAGATCGGAGTGACTTCACACTAGGTTTACTCTTAGTACTTGTTATGAGGGAAAATGTGCGAAACAAGATTTATTTGTAAGTTTTTTCATAGCGTACATTAAACGGGTATATATTTAACCTAAGTATTGTTTTGTCATGTATTGGTATTTATTAACAATCTACATATCAAAACCAAGTCACGTTGTTAGAGATTTTAAATTTTATCATAAGAACAATCTTGCTTTTTTACCAACGTAGTCAACATTTATCATCTCGCGTCACCCACCTACGTGTAAACTGTCCAGACCCGGGGCTTATCTTTCTCCCCGGCCTTTTCTTATTATTATTGATTCATTTTCATACTTCCAGGTACAGAACTAAAGGCAAATAATAATAAAACCCCGAAATAGATATTGTTATTTTAATAAATACTATTAAGCTGGGATTCAGAGAGCGCCATTCGTATCTCGTCCCCTCCTAAGCGAAGCTGTCGCTCAGAGAATTAACAATGAAATATTTCAATAAACATCTAGCGTCGGCGCTATATAAATATGAGCTCACGTCCTTCTCGAAAATATTCTTTATGTAAATACTGTTGACACGTAGAATGATGCAGAGGGCCCTAAATAAATTTAATTTCACGGCTACTTCCAGAGTTTTTAATCCAACGCAGTGTAATATGTCATCCGCGGCAGGTGCGTCGTAGGCAAAACGATCCCTTACGCGATGAGAATAAAAGTGGTTAATTAAAATTTAATTCCGCGGTCAATTTATCTGCCACGTTCTGGTTTATTTTAATACTGGAACAAATCCTATTTGTTATCCGTTATGTTGCATAATGTTAAAACAGACTGCCGTTAAGCTGAAGGCACTTAAGGGCTCACAGATGCAACCGGCAGAAATAGAATTAGGCGCTTTCGGGCAGCATCGTGGGCGATAAAGGATTATTATGCTCGTCATATGAATATGCAATTCGTTATTTTCAATTATATGAAGTGCTGGCTTAATTATGCAGTTATGTTTTCAAACAATTGCCGTACCGTGTTGTGAAAGTTTCGTTGAGGCTATCTACGAACTCGTTTACAACTCACTGTCAGAGTTAATTGCATTTTATTAAACATACTATTTTGTATAACGTCTGTTAACGTCTAATAGCGGATTGTGTAAGATAACAAGTTTCAAATTAAACGCTTATTATATTTATCTATACTGGTATTGTTTTGAATCTGTTGCATTATTTATATTTGCTATCGAACTTAAAGTATGTGAGTAGGTATATGTTATTTCATATATATATATACAATAGTATAAGTAGTCTTTTAATCAATCCTGGCTACTTACTTTACTTGATTGCTAGAAAAAAACTTGCCAACAAGATTTTCTAGTTCTTCATTTCTTTGGACTTCATAGAATAGCTACATACACTTATGGAAGTCAATGGTTCTATCTCATAAAACTTTTTCATTTTCAATTCTCGTATAAATTATTCGCAGGTACTCATATGACTACTAACATACTTTATATTGTATTTTCTTTAAATTATCAATTTATATCCATAAATGAGATAATTTCTTATTTTATTCTTAGATTTCGGTGATGGTAATATAGTAATTGGAAGTATAAAATTGAACCCTGTACAATACAGTGTGGGTTTAAAATTAATATAATTAACTACCTGTACTTTATATTATTGCCAAGTAAATTTTTTACGCATCAAATCTAACTGTTTGAGTTGCTAATTAAATCTGCTGAAAAATGCATGTGCACTTACATTTTTTTATTTATCCTATTTAGTAATTGTCTCAAAAAGATGAATTTGTAGTACGAAAGATTGAATTTGTATTCAAATCCTATATAATACATTGAACATATTTAACTGATCAAAATGTGGTTTCGGGTAGGATCGCCACACCCATGCATATCTGTGAAGAGAAAAGAGAATGCGGAAAAAGTTTTTACAGCTATTCCATAAGATTTACGAGATAAATAGAAAAGAAATATATTCAGTGATTAAAGATAGCAATCTAACAAAACAGTTGCTATGACATTCCCGCATCCAGGTCAAGCCGTCCAGCTGAATAAATAGATGTTTATAAATAACGCGAAAGCCACCGTCCAGAGACGGCTAATTTGTTTACTAACGCGCCGGACTCATTCTTCGGTAAATGATTTTCGAAGAGTCCCATTGACTTTGGAATTTGTTATTATCCTTGTTTATCAATTATGTATTTAAGTCAACTAAATATCTCGATGACATGTAAAGAACCAAAAAAGCGTCGCCTCTTCAGCGTGTATGTCACTTTATATAAACGCGTATGTCAACACACGATAGTGTGGGTAATTTTTATTTTATTTATTTAATGTATTTCTGATGGAATACTATAAATAATAATTGCACTTCATTTCCATACAAACTTTAGATATGGCAAATTTTATACTTCTATGTCTGCACAATTTTCGTGAAAGGGGTCCACAGTTTTCCTTGATCTATAAATATAATGATTTTATAGATTTAAGTATGTATATAGAGTCAATTGATATTCTTAACTGCCTTTTAGGTAGTAAATAAATCATAATGTACTTATTTTTATTGTCTAATAAAATTATTATATAATTAGATGTATCAGTTACATATAAATGATACATCAAACCTATGATCCACGTACGAAAAATGTCCTTTTAAAATTACTTTACTGTGATCGATGGTCTGGCTTATTTAAAGTAATGGTTAGAGCATCTTCACTCAATCACTACAAGGGTTTTGTGTTAGTCGGACTTGTGCGGCAATTTGCTCGAGAATAAATGGAGACGTCAGCACGACAAAAAGCTTCGATCGATCAGCGACGTTGCGCGCACGCATGCGGCATATGTCACGTTTTTGTTTTGTAAGCTTTCACTCTGTAGGTGTGGATACGACCGCCTTCAGAAAATCATGTAGATAGTGTTGATATTAAATTAATTCATACATTAGCTTTGTGATATTAGTTATATGTAAAATTTTTAAGTCTCTGTGAGAGACATATAAGACCGTTTTGCTCTTCCTCGGCAGACCTGACAGCCCGTCACGCTGCGTCCATCAACTGCCATAGGTGATGAGTCAGTTAGAATCCAGTTTAAGCTTAGTTTAAATTTTGACAGCCCTTCAAGCATGATCGATGAAGCGCGTAAAATAGCCTTTAGCCTTGCCAAGTCGTTAACGTTGGATTTTTTTTTGTACAATATTAAACTTTGTTAAATATGGAAGCACTATATATCATATTTTTTTGAAATATGAATTTTAATAGGCGTTAGTATTCATATACGAAATCCCACGGCTATAACCGTTTTAATCATCCATGTCGCAGCGTGACACCACACAACCATGACAATGTTTGAACTCCTGTTGTGATGCCACACGACTGGTATTTTATTTACTTGCCAATGTTTATTCAAAGCTTCAAATGAGTCCCATTAGGGAGGATGCTGTGACAAAATTGCTTAGTGCCTGATATAATTGAATAGGCGTTCGAAAGAGACACGCGACCCTAAAAATAAAACTGCGGCCAACTATTATGCACGCTGTCATGTGATTTATTAAATATATCAAAGTACTTATTCAGTATGACACAACAGAAAATAAAAAAATATTGTCATAACCGTATAGTATCTTCTCATTCTTGGGCTTTATCTAAATTGTTAAATGCACTTAGTAATGTCGTGCAGCCGTTTCTGTTTTAACGATATTTCTAAATACGTACATTTATATTATTTTATATGAGTTTATTTATATTTACGATTTTGGCTTTATATATATATACTAGTCACCTTACTTATATATATAAAGCCAAAGTATATATACTTCTCCTTCGTAAACTACATGACTAAACTATTTCGTTTTTGTCGTCCGCCCGCTTTCTTTCTTAAATCATAAACTTTGCTTAAATTCAAAATTTAAATTGTTGTAACTTCTTTATTTGTAAATTGATTGAAACGAAACAAACAGAGAAATAGACAAGGAGAAAAACAGAAAACAAAAAAAAGAACATTACTTTGTTTTCTATTACATTGATAAATGCTCCTAATAATATTTTTTTACAGACAGCGATCAGTTAGATATTTATTATATGTATAGATTTATAATATTTCAAGTGTTTATGCGGAGACCACACACATGCTTAAATAAACTCTACGCAAATATAAATAGGCGTCAGCGTTAACCACACGCTTTTGGGTGCCTACTACCTATATTTATGTACTCGCTCACTTAACACTTACGGGGCTTAATCAGTATGATACACGCTCTATGAGTACATGCGTGAATCTTTCTTCTTTCCTTTGTTATTTAGTCGATTACCCTAAATACCAAAATGAGTGTTTTGTTTAACATCAAAGCATTTTCTTCGCTAATTTACATATAAATAATAAAAAACAATTATTTGCAATTGGTTTTGTCAAAATTTCTTATTTTTTGTAAAATAATATTTAATATATTAATAAATAAGTAATCATTTTTTATTATTAATATAGTCAAATACATATATAGAACTTATTTAAACTATATGATGATTATAACTTTTTACCATAATTTAATACATAAAATATAGTTTTTTTTAACAATAGGGCACTTTATTATTTAGGGACAGGGACCAAAAGTAAACAAACACGACACAATTGGAAAAACATAAAGCGACTGCACAATGAATGGTCGACCCAGCCGTCATATTAAGGCAATAGCTTTTGTGACATTAGCTGTAAATCATGAAGTTCTTCGAACTAAATGGCGTATCATAAATAATTTCTTTAAACTCAATCTTGTTTTGTCTATTGAGTTGTTTTTGGTGTTCGTGTAGGTAATTGTCTCATATACAAATCAATTCAAAATCTTGAAACAGAACCAAAATGACAAGTTTCTTTTTCTGTTTTCGTAACCAAAAATCTTTTAAAATTAAACAAATATATTAAATTAATATTCGAAATCTTTATTTAAATTTCATTTCTTAAAACAATAATAACAGAAAACTACCATTTAATAATATTACAGTTTAAAAGCCTTTTCATTTAAATGACATTTGAGTTGCGGTTAAATATTGAACCGTAGCCGATTGGTTTAATGGCTTCGTAAGAAGGTAATTAAATGTAGCATTATGATTGTATTTAACGCAGTCGACGTTGTTGCGTCTGGACTTAACTGGTTCGGTGCACCCCAGAATAAACAAGCCTATTCGAAGTTTAATTTGCTTCACCGGATATGGCTGCCACTTGAACGAATCCATCATGTGCATCATCAGACTTGGGCGATCAAATAGGCTACTTAAGTCACATACTTCGCGAACAAAGAAGTCGTTTTCGCTGGCTAGGATGTGCTTGACTTACGTATTTTATAGCCAGTAAACCCTTACGTTATGAGCTTCTAAATAATAACATTTTATTGGTCACCGTCACTTTGATGAATGCCTACCAACCTAAGGTTTATAGTCAGACCTATCTTTTGATTTATGTGCTTCTTTTAAATTTATTGATGATGTAAAATACCGGCAGCCTATTCAAAAATAGCGTTAAATATCTTTTATTGTTTAACATAAAAATTGAGGTTATTTTCGACTTCGAATTCATATATAGGTATTACATAAAAAATTATGCCCTACAAACACTCATATTTTTTAATGTGCTATAGAAAAGTAAAGACCACCATGTAAGTAAGTAATGCAACACATCAGGCATTCCCCATATGCACGTGAACTCCGTACGCAAGTGTAAATATATTTCTTTTCGCTTTTTGTTTGTTTTCTTTTATTTATATATACTGCTTCCAACTGACATAACGTCGATTGACATTGTTTGATTGAAGGTCGTTCGTAAACATTTTTCAAAGTATATTTGCGTGTTTCTCAGCGTGAAGTGAGAATGGGTCAAAAAAGGATAAGTCTTTCCTATGCCTCCTACGGTGTGTTGGACCGCCCTGAACGTTCACATGTCTCTCAATTTACATTTTTGATAAAAAAAAGTTATATAAAAAGTGTTTATTTTATTTTTATAGTAATATTTTAGAGTGTAGTATATATTTTTGCTCTGGTATCGATTAGAAAATATTTAAGGCAGATATTATATTCGTTTTAGGTACAATATGTAAAATAAGAGTTACATAGAGCTCTTTATAAACAACAAAATTTCAGCCATCACCACGAGTGTCGAACAGTAGAAGTTGTTGAATGAGAAAATATACTTTTGGGAAGCAGTCGTACAATACAAATATTAGTCGAATCTATTCTGAGGTGCGCGTGGACTAATATTTAGATACACTACAGAGGTCGTTATGACTGTGGTCTCCCGTTTTTGTTGTTGCGTCCTGAATTTTATTTATTTCGAGATTAAAATAACGATTTCCGTTAAACTTCAAGCTAAAATGTCGCTACGTTTCGTTTTCCCGCGATTGGGCCAAGCTTTATTTCTGGCTCAGTTAACATACCTACGGTCCGCGTACCAATAGCTTTAATGGGTTGCACCGTTTATTTAACCGCTCGTAACTCGATTTGTAACGACCGCGTGTGGATTTTTTAGCTATTACAACTAACCATACTTATAATATTTATTATTTTGTAATTCTAATTGTCAGTCAGAGAAAACCTAGTGTCAAGACACTCCGTTCTTCACTTTCCGCCCGAAGAATGGCGCGTGTTGAATGGCGAAGCTTTGTCTTGTTGACCAAAGCGGAGAAATGAAAATAATTCTCATTCCACCAAGTGGGATCGAACCCAGCACCAATCGCGTTTGGAGTCAGGCGGTGTCCCACTGCGCCACGATGACATACAAAAATATGTCCTTAAAAGTCCTCTCCAAAAATATGACGGCTCACGCTTCCATGAACCTAAATCACGTTATTACCTGTGTAAAAAAATACATTTACAGATATACTGTCATATAGGACATATCAAGGCATAAATTCCAATAAGTTATAATTCAAATAAATTGAAATTATGAATGCAAATGTTGATAATTTGAGATAGATATGTAGATAGATAGATTCGACAATCCTTTTTTGAAAATAATTTGTATTTTTAAATATTATCAAGCACATTAATCTCCCTGTAAAAGATATAATTTAGATTTATGTTAAATGAATAACAAGTAGCACTTATCTTATCTACTCTAAATGTTCAATTTTAATTACAGTACTACATATGTCAGCTACGTGTGGTTTTCGTCAGGACTAGCTTTTTTTGCCTCCCATATTAACGAACCGTGTATTTCTTGTAGGCCTCTATTTTCCACTTCATTTAAATCTAAAGCTTTATTGTACGTTTTATTGGATACGGTCGCTTCTTATTGGACTTTTATTATCGTCTGTAACACGCTTTCTTGTTTATTTTTCGAAAGCTACCGTGAAACTGGTCGTAATCATTGAATATAGTTTGCATCGCGTGGTGGCAGCGCGATTTTTATTTACTTTCGAGCCAGCCATGTCTTGTTCGTGACTTAGGACGAGAATGAAAAATAAAAAATGTCTGTTTGTCGTGAGGGTCGACATTATCTTAATACTACCGACAGCGACTAAGTTTTACTTATTACAAACATTTTACCGTCGAGTAAAGTATTAAAAGGTTTCACATACTAAACCCTTGAATTCTTAACAAGAAAGTTGTGTTTTATAAATTGCAAATTTATTTCTGTTAGAATCAACTTTACTTGCCATCAAAAGAAAAATTCGAAGCCAGTGTTGTTAATTCTAATTTATAGCTACCACATCCTATTATTATAAAGTAGTCGTTATGTCTATCATAGCAGTCAGTTCCCCTTAAATTTTAGGTATGTACCCCATAATTTCAATTAACTTGTTCTTTAAGGAAATAAAGCTTTGTTGAGTTATTAAGATAAGGAACTTCGCAGAAATCTTGGATTCTTAACGAGCTATTGTACATGTATCTGTCATCTCATATGGCAACTAAAGAAAAATGCTCGTTTGTGATGTCTTACATGAGATGTGAAACATACTTTTGTTGTTTAAATAAATTACAATCCATACTTGGTTATTTTTTCTGTATAATAAAGAAATTTGATTTGTAGAGTCAAAGGCGACTTGGACTGATTGGAAGCATTTAAATTTAAGCGCTTACTCAAAGATGCTTGTTGGGATAATAAGAGCAATCTATCTCGCAGTAGTCGGCGCTCCATGATGGATCAGTGATGGGCTCACGATTCTCCGTTGTTTTGCTTTTATTCATCATACCTGTACAACGGTTCGCTCGTTCGTTTTAGTGCCTTGTTATGTCGAAAGGTTTTTATATTATTCATTTCTATACAAAGTAGGACCAATGTTTTCTATACTGTGGATTTTTAAAATACATATTTGCTATCGATATATATATTTTTTTAAACTATATTGCTCTCTTAAGGCACATTTTTAATTAAAATCTATTAAAATTAGCAGACGTTTGAATAATTATTGGAATTGGAACAGTATCCTAAGTCCTAAAATTTTATGAGAAGGTAGGTGTACGATTCAATCAGGTAGTAATCTAGACTTTACCTTGTAATACTTGAATAACCCGTAGCGATAAATAAAGCAAAATATATAGTGCGTAAATAATAAACAGAAAGATATTATAAATAATAAAATAGAACACTGTTATAGTAATTGTTAGATTGTTTATATTGAAGCTAAACGATATTCAAGACTTGTTCTCTTTATACTATAAGCGTGTAGGCTTTGAATGTTTGAGATTATATCTAATATGTCGTAGTATTATGGGGTGTCTCTAGCTTTCATCTACGCGTCAGCGAGTGTCCAATGGGCACTGTTGTGACAGCCTCCCACGATAAAGTATATGTTTATGCGCGCGCGCCGCCCGCCATGTTTGTTTTATCTCCATCCATCGTTGGACCGTGTTAATAAATGTCTTGTATTGGAAAAAATCTTATCATTCTTTTTTATGTGCGCCGTATGTTTATTTAGACGTTGGTTATTAATAATAATGGACTCAGTCAATAATGGACTCAGTCGTTAGATCAAAATTTAAGATGTTCTATGTTCGTGTATTCAGTTTCTGTTTGTTTTTTGTGGACAGTGTACTCTGTTAGTGGGACGTTTATTCGTGTTATAGGGGACGCGTCGGTGTTTTATATTCAAAACAGATGCTAACCTACGACGGTGACTGGAAATTAATTCAATTTATTTGTATTTGTTATTCATTTTAAATTATTCTCATGTTTTACATTCCCACGTTATGGTGTAGCTATTAGTTATGTGCTGTTTATTCTGTCAAAGTATTATTTATAAATAATACTGTACTAGCAACTAAATACCACAGGTATTTAATTTTTTGTTAGCTACCTGTTAACGAAACATTCAGTTCAGGTCTGCTGGTCGCGTATTACGCCTTGTTAACGGCGCGACGAATTGTCTGGCCCGGGTACAGCTACGGATATGCATTGTAACTCTGTACAATCACGGAAATTTTCTGAAAAGCGTGTAATTATCCAATCATCTGTAAATAGGATAAAAGCATTACTCTATAGTGAAGTTAACTGAAAACGTGCGTAAGTGATACAGTCTATTAAGTTGAAAATTTGTGTATTTCACATTAAATTATATTTCAAGTTTTAAATGTGGATCCGATTGAGTTTTCTCGTTCATATATTTCATTGGAGATACGAAAGCGGTAACATAACGCGGGCGCGGCGGGCGGTGCCGTCGGGCACGAACGTTTCGACTTGCTCTTTTTTCCCATTGTTTACTTTACGGGCGATGTTAAATTTTTATGATTTCCATCGCAACTGACGGCGGCGTAAATTATTTTCTGAACGCCTGCCAACTCGATAATTCTCGGTTATGCATGCGATCTCTTGCGATTGCTTCTTTATTTATGGTGCGGATCGTTAGGCCCCTCGATTACATGATTAATTTTAAGTTGCGACTTCATGCTGAGTCACATTTAAGCGCACAGTTGATTCTACTACTCAGGTAGTAACCTAATTTAACATTTTATTTAATATAGTGTATATGTATAAATTAACTTTTAACATAAAGGTGAATGAAAAATTCTATTACGTATATCTACGTATATAAATATATAGTCCAAAAAACATGTTCATATTTTTGCAAAAAAAACTACTAATAGTTTTATAAATGAGAAGGTAATAATCGTTGGATCCTAGGCTTAGGCTACAGACTTTAGGGTAGGTGTTAACCAGATATAAACAGCAGGTAAGCTCGCGCCGCCGTCGAGAGCACTCGAGACCTCTTCCCGAACTGCTCACTTGAAATGAGCGATTTAAAATTCCTCAACGTTTTTTTCATTTTTTATTTTACTTTAAAATTGCACCACGAGGTCTGGCATTATTTTAGTATGACGGAAAATAAAATGTGCTTTTTCAAATTTTAAAGATTTCTAGACGCTAAGTTTATTTAAAAAAGCTATGTAGGTACATTTGAAATATCCAACTTTTATTAGTTTCCAAATCGACTTTCTCTTGCTTGATATAAATATATTTTTCAGGTTTTATAAAAACGATACACTTCAAGTACGAAAGCAAATATCATTATGCCTCTGTTAGTCGCCTCGTTGATACACGTCGTGTAATATAGTGCGGGCCGCGGGGATAATAAACTCGTATTTGACCAGACTTATTTGTCAAGCGTGCTAGTATATTTTCTTATTGGACACCTTTCGACGCACGTTTTCTATTTGAATTGCTTCAACATCCACCGTTTGCTTTTAGGGAACGTTTTAGCCTAGCTACATATGTAGTTCTTATTTACATTATTTCTCTTTATCATTTATTGAATGTTTGTTGGTACTAAGAATTTTTAGAATTAATAACTTTAAAATAAACTATTTAAATTTAAAATATGTAAGCATAAGTGTCAAATAAATTCCAGTAGCAGATAAAAATCCAAATACATGTGTTATCAACTGATAAATAGGTTCGAAAATAAATCTCGTATCGTAATAACATGTTCCTTTGATAACGAATCGATTTAACGTAAAGGGCTACTGTGCGATAACCTCTGTTAGGATCTCCTTAATCCCAACTGCTGATAAGCTGGCGTCGCCTACTTAGGCATGCACGTGGACTGACTAAGTAATTGGTCTTAAATACCATAAGATACAAATTCGTGTAGAGGGTTGCTAGTTTAATCTTCTGCCATTTGGAAACAAGTCACGAATACTTTTTCACATCTCACAAGTTGAGTTGATGAGTGTAATTTTTTATAAGGCTCGAATTTCAAGTAACGCTCCCTATGGTCGAAGGTACCGGGTTTTATATATATACTGGTATGGGAAGCATGCAAAGGGCTAAATTTGTGGTTAGAAAGAGACATGTTGAAAGATTGTTATTGGGTTTGACAATATATATTGCCAACATAAATCGACGCCGGTCTTCCGGCTTTTATCAATATGTTCCTTAAATAAGTTGTAAAAATTGATATTTATTACTTATAATAGTGAATTTAAATATTTATTCCATGTAGGTATCGCAAAATCAATTATCATTGTGTCTCATTACATTATTGGTTTCATTAAAAATGTAACTATACTTAATTAAAACGAAAAGAATTGAATTAATTACAAACTTGAATTAATTAGTTAATTGAAAGTGAAATTAATACAGTGTAATCCGACACTGCATTGCGCCAAAATAATTAATTTCGACTCATTTCATCGAGTTGATAAACATTAACGACACTGTTGACACCTCCAGCCCCGACGAGACAGGAACATAATATCGACTGACTTAATTTTCTCCAACGCTCCATGTCGTATATTTCAATAAACATTTAATACTGTACTGGATTTAGCAAGCGCCATAACTTGAGCCTTAAACAGTTTACGATTTTAAGAAGAAAATACACCTTCATTAGAGGTAATAGAGCTTAACTTTCTTTATATATGTAAAACACGAAGTGCATATTTAATGTTATTCATAAACGTAACATTTAATACGATGCGAGTTTGTTTTGATAGGCTCTCTATAAAATTAACATCGCGTAATATTTATCCATTCGCGATACATTTAGCGACAGGTGGATTGTGTTTATAAGGAGCACTTGCACCATCATCTCAAGCTATAAATCCATCGTCGTCGCACTCGAAGTGCGCAGGATCGTAAATAGCGTATGTTTATTTTATTACCAAGTATTTTGTTTCGTTAGTGCAGATAACGCCTGGATATATATATCCTATTTGTAGTCTTGGTCGTTTGTTGACGCGGCTGCGTCAATATTTGAATATCATTGTCCATATACGGCCATATCAACTTCTGGAATGTAATACATATGGGACTACTAATAAGATATTTATTTAGTTAGTTTCCGCTAAGTTAATAATTAAGTAACAAGAATCCACTACGCTTCGGTACACATAATTACTAACATGGAATTCAGTAAACATCTGTGAGTAGCAAAAAAATTAGGAAGAGATTTCGAATGTCAAACTAATTTGAAGGGATTTGGCGGGCGTCAGGAACGCGGGCAAAAAGGCTCATCCATCAATATACCGCTTAGTGATATTTTTAAACCACACAAGCCTAGTGTACCGTTTGTCGCATTCGACTGTTTCGACATTTTAGCATATGTTTTACGTATTATTAATCATTATTATTTACATACATATACTAAAAATGTTTTTTATTTTTAATTAAAATATTGTGTATAATAACATCTTGCTTATAAATATATTGTTCAATAGATTGAAAGAATGTAAACGTAATTTCGTCGTTGTAATTAATCGCAAGGCGTAATGGCTTGCGCAGAAAGGTGACGGTGAAAGATGTTGATCATTACACGGTGCTCCAAGTTTTTCCTCTTTTCCACCCTTAATATATGACCCCATTAAATAAAGTGTTCCTTCATCACAATATTAAGAGCACAATTATTGTTTATATAATACCCGTTCATTCTGAACAAAGGATTTAACCCTAATGTTATAAGTATTAGTGTCAAAACAGATAAGATGTTGTAAATTATTGTATTTACAAATAAGAGAGAATTGATTTTCTTATCACCCTACTGTCATTCTCTTTATAATTTATACAAGATAAATGTAAAGGACATTAACAACGATAGTCTATTTGTTTACTTTGTTTTTGCAATTACAATTATTAACTACAATATATTTATAATGTTGTATGCATTTTGCACAATTTTTAATATCTAATATTAACTTTTACTTGATTTAAGAAAAGTTGATTAAGGCTTCAGTAACAAAAAAAATAATAATTACATAATTTGTTCCTTATACTTTTATATCAAATATTGTTGATGATATTAGATTTTGTTTGTTGCGTTGAACAGTTAAATTTATTATAGAAACCTGTTTTTTTTCTACTTATCTAGAGGTAGTATAGTCCTAACCCCTAAATACTTTTAATCATAACGAGCACACGGTATTTCTGCAGGCTTTGTTTTGTTGGCTGTAATTTTGGGTGAATCTTGTTAGGGGCAAAAACGGATCTCATTACCCTGTTTCCGGGACACTTATTTTGAATGTTTTACTTATACACCTGACTACTCCCATCTGTCCATTCAGATAAATAACTTTACACAATTTTAACGGTTGACTTGAGCTGTACAAATTAATAGAAAATCGATCTAACGTGGGTAAATTTTTTCAAGGTAGAGTGTACAGAAATCCATTAGTTACGTATTGGATTTTAGGCGATCAAAATAATGAAATTTGTATGTACGTTTGCGGTGGCGGTCTATTACTGTAAAATAGAGATAATTGCAGAATATACATTAATATGTATATCAAATATTTTAATAGCATCGCAAAAATAAATATTATAATAAGATGTAATAGAATTTAACTTGAGTACTAGTGAAGTAATTGAAACGCGTCGGTTTTTTACGAATTCCTTCCCTTTTGTCCGTGCGACTTTTTACATAGGAATGCAGGAAATATATAAAAAGATAGAGATGAAGAAAAAATAGAGAAAGAATACGTCACATTTAATTTTAAAACTTGAAACTTAAATATAATTAACAATAATAACGCATCAATAAAACATCGTATCGACATTTTTCTTTTTAAAATTCTTTTTTAGTTTATTTTATTTTGCTACTTTGAGTACAATATAATCGCATGTAACAGGCAGCGTCTGTATAATGTGGTGTTGAACAACACATCTTTTCTCCAAAATTACACACCAAGCTATTTGGCAAGTGTTAATATCTGCAGTTGGGACTAAATGAAATTGGAACCTTGCCGACAATATAACGGAATTACAAATTCTTGATAATGAAAAAAACTTCATATTTTTATCTTTAAGTAACACTTTGTATATGAAGAAAAAAAAATAAGGTATTTTAAGGTAGTATTTATTTCATAAGTAATACTATAAATTGAGACTGTAAATGCAACATGTGCCAGATGTTGATCCTGCAAAAAATAAACTCGAAAATAAGGCAGCGACATAGCGGACATTGTTGCTCTGGAATTTCTTGGTAACTCCATATAACAATTACATATTAATTACTGAAACATGTCCTTTTTTTCATATCATAAACATGCTAACTAGTTATTTTACTATACTATACTGTTTTCACTAACAATCGGGATAACATACATATGCTATAAATATTAGGTACAATTACCAAAGGAAATCGGCATACCTCAGTACAATTTACATATATCTTTCTACAACATCCTGATGTTGGAAACAAAATAAACAATTTATTAATTTCGTGTTCTGTTTTACGCCTAAGAAATTTAATGCGATGTGTTCCGGTATCGGCCAATAAAACTGTCGCCATTGCGACATGTAGCGCCTAAATGCAATCTTTATGCATTTCCAAACATTTTTATGGGATATCCGATCTATTCTTAGCACGTTATACACATTTTATGACAATCATTATGATGCGTGCTTATGGGATGTGGTAAATGTTGTAAAATGTTAAACAGTTGTTTGTTTAGCAGTTTCCTTCTGTACTCGACCCGTTGGGTTATTGTGCATTCTCAGTCTGTCGTGGTATATCTGGTGAGCATAATGCAGCAGTGCGGAAGAAATAATAAGCGGCAGTATTTTTCGTCCCCTCCGTGAACTCCCGGTGGACTGAAGTGCATAACTTCGCACACCTTTATTTACCGTCACCTCTGCACTTTGTTTTTTTTTTCTTGCACGCCTCGGCCTCATAATTCCAATGTAATACCTTCGCTTTGCCCTAAAATATATCCACCGCCTTCGCAGAGGGGAACCTTAGGAAATATCAGCGGCTATTGTGCGCTCCATTTTGCTCATTCTTTATTATGGATGGTTTTGTATGAATGTAATGAACGCTTTATTCATAGGTGCGATTTATTCAATAGCAAAGATTTTTCGCGGGGAGCAATATCGTGAACACAAAGGAACGGGGCCATGGAATATTTTATTGAGGGCTTTGGATTTTTTTTTTGTTTAAAAATAATCTGCGTTCGTTAAAAAATACACAGAATATACAGTAGCGTCTAAAATTAGTTTGTTTAGAGGAAAAAAGCAGGCGCCATCAGAGGTAGCGAGGGTTATCTCTCGTTATTTGTCATATCAAGTGTTTCGTTTCATTTCGCCGCCACCGCTTCAAAGGCGCCGCGCACAGAAGCGGCTCCTGAATTGTATACTTTTGCTTAGGCTTTGGGAATGCAGAACTATTTAACTCTCCGATGTTTAATCAAAATCGTTGAAGACTGTTAAGGCGCGTATTAGATAGCGTTTTTCTAGGCAACTATTAATATTTCTTAACTGATTTGAGTTCAGGTTTCAAAGAAGCATTTTTAATAGATTTTATCGCTGCGTATATGCGACAGCCGGCTGGTTTTAATATAATAAATAGTTTTCTATATAAAAATCTTAATATTTTATTGCATTTCTCCCCATACACTTCTAATTAATAATTGCTGGAATAATCGCTTTTCATATGCTATAGAACAACTCAGTCCAAGCGCGAAGTAAATTTATCGTCACGGTGTGACGTCCGTATGGGTAACCGTTTTGCATACAAACTACCGCATGTGTAATAATGTATCACCTATCACTAGTAAACGCCTAATCGCCCTTATCGTGTTTTGAATAAACAAATAGGTTTTAACGGCGCTAAAATTATAAATTGGCTATTACATTTGCATGCGTTGCGGCAACGTCGGACCCGACTTCTATAAAACTTGTTTAGAGAGGAGATTCAACTTAAGATTATATTGATAATAATGTCCCAAAATGTGTGTCAAAGCCAAAGGACTGCAGCCTGAATAACAAAAAATGTTAGAATTAGTAATGAATAACGATGTATGTCACAATATTTGCATACATTTTTTATTTCGTGCTATTATGAGGTTAGAATAAATGTAATAAATATTATATATTTGTTATAAAATAAATATCATAGTTCAAAAATAATCCATTCTGATAATAGTAGTCGCAATATACTATACGAAGTGACTGGTAAAATCAACATTGAGATTATGTAAAGATATTATATGAAAATAATAATAAAAAAATATATTATAATTCGGATTATATTTGAAATATTTTTAAACAAAGTTCACCGTTGCGATTTATCACATGCGTTATAGTATTCTCTAGACATTAGGTTCTGTCTTTGCCGGGAAAGTCGTGAAAAAATGTTATCATTCAGTAATGTTCAGATTGGTAAAACACAACTTTATTTAAATTAATATTAATCAGACCCACTACCACGAATGACAAAAAGAGCACTTTTATAAAAATTTAATGACGCAACTCGATATAATCATAACGAGCTTGTGGTGAGCCTACAACGAGTTCACAGAAATTGTACTGTCATAACGTATAAGCATATGTTTGAGATGAAATGTGTAACGGATACTAGTAACATTATTTTGAAATATTACTACAACCACAAAAATGTTACTGCAACAGAACATGGAACATCTAGTAATAGTGGTCGAAAAAGACAAATAAATTTAATTTGAGTTTTTGTTTATACGACTCTCAATTCGGTAACTTTTTGTAGATCTTAAGTATGTACTTTTCTTCAAACAAGAATTAAAACAGTTTTTTTTCGGTTTCTCATGATTTGTAGACAGGTGGCGTGGAAGGCGGCGTCTTGTGCTTTGATGTCGCCGCCATAGTACGCGTGCGATCCAATCTTTTTGTCAGATATTTTTATGTATTGATTTAATGCCGGTCGTACTTGAATAGATTTGGTTTCAATTTACAATCATTTTTTGTAAGCGCTTATATATTTGCACGCCGGAAGTTGAGGTTGTTTATGTTGATTTAAATTATTTTGACTTTTATGGTCCAAATGCATACAAGAATTTTAATTGAATTATTTTGCCTGCAGGTCTCACAGCTGAACTTTTCTACGTGCGCGACGGACAAATAAATTTCTACGCCTTAAATTTCGTTGTGCCTGTGCCGGCAACGATAGGAGAGCTGCACTTTACTTGGCAAAGTCTTACCAGAAGGCCGGTCAGTATTCAAATTAGCAAATCACCCTTGCACGAGTTTCTAAGTATTTGCTACAACTAAAACTAATATTGAAACTACTTGTGAAACTACTAATTGTGAAAGTAAACTAAGACCACCGTGGCGCAGCGGTACAGCGGCGATTGAGTGTGGGTTCGATTCCCACTGGAGGGAATAATTATGTTTAAATTACTTTTATTTCTTCGCTCTGATACAAGACCGAGCGTGGCGTTAGGTTCCACCACTCAACACGCAACGTCTGGAATAAAGGCGGAAAGTGAAGAATTGAGTGTCTTGACACTAGCTTCTTTCTGATTACCCTGTTATGCGGGGAAACGCGTGAAGCGTGAAGGTAAATTGTTTAAGGTGGTTTTTAGCTACTTCAAAATTAAAATTAATTATGACTTACAAGCACCTACCCCACTTACTTCACAAAAGTAGAATCGAGAAAATAGCATGATGAATTACTAGGCTAAAAAAAATATTGCCACCTACTAGTAGATATTAAATACATGTAAGATAAATACGAAATAGAGGCCTTCGTGGTCCAGTGGGATAGCGTCTGACTGTAATCGCGATTGATTATGGATTCGATTTCCACTTTGGGGAATGATTATATTTTAATTATTTTAATTTCTCCGCTCTTGTAAGACAAAGTGCGTCGTTGAGTTCTGTCACTCAATACGCAATGTTTCGATTTCAGGCGGAATGTAGAGATCGGAGTATTTTGACACTATGTATGCGAAAATAATTTTGAATCGTACTACCTACGTGACCGATTTATAAATATTTAATATATAAATTTTAAACACGGACAAATGTCAAACGGTAGCTATTAATCTTAACAATGTATTGTAATGTGAATAATATATAGCTAATCGCTTACTATGAGCTAGCGATAGTAGAATTCCTAAGTGGTCATGTTTAATAATAATTGAAAAGGCGCCATATTAAACAATAGATTGAATGACTGTTTAGTCGACCGCAACGTTCCTTGCGAATTCAGTATGTAAGTAATATCCTCAAAATATAAATAAGTTTGCATAAAATTTAAAACTCTTTTTTTTTTGTAGACATTGCCTTTTTATTAATATCATAGATGAGGGGGTTTCTAATAACTTCTTATATTTTATTAGCGACCCGCTGCGAAAAAACTACACCTTTATAACTAATTAAAGTTTCAACCAATTTAATAAAACAGTTACGTTATAACAATTATGTCGAATAAAATTAAAATTGTTGTAATTTTTTTATTTATTTAATCGGTTCACCGATTGAAATAAAATAAACACTAAATGTTCAGGGCAGTTTACCACAATACAATAATAAAATCAATGCTGCCATTAAAATCGGTTAAGCTGTTTCTGATATTAAAGTGCACTAACATACAAAGAGAGAAAATAAAAAAAATCCATTGTTTTGGGTTCTATTACATTGATGAATTGAATGTCACCAATCATATTTTTTCTTTCATATATATTCCATGTACAGACAGCGATCAGTTACATTTTTAATATATGTAAAGATTAGTTTAATTTTAATACTTGTATATGTAACTTGTATCTAAGGTTTATGATCCATGTAAGTGGTCCATGTAAGGTTTTATGAGAGGCAAGATTTTTAAATCGCTCTTCGCATTTATTCGTTTCCTTCTCGAACGGCTGTTCTTGTATTAATACAGAGCTTTGCTTGAATTTAGATAGCTCATAAATAGGTTCGATAAGGCTATCATGTTTTTTGATATTAAGATGGTAATAGGTTACATCAATGTAATAAATTTAAATTAAGCACTTTTGAAAAATTTAAATGACTGTATTATCTGTAATAGAATTTTGTTTATAAATATATATTGGCGCAGTGGGATAGCATCGATCGTAACGACCGAACATGCAACGATGGTTGGAGGTTCGTTCTCGCTCTGTAGAAAGAATATATTAAAATTATTTTAACTTACCACAAAACATGTAATGTCTTAAATATGGTTTTCTCTGTATACTCGAGTTGCTAATATATATATTTTTTCAACATTATGCGATAAGACTCTCGTCTTAACAGTTTTTTCAAAAAATGTACCGGTTAGTATCAGCTAGTGACGTGTGTACCGTATAATATTCTATAATTTTATTTCCAAAATTTAATACAAAATTAAATTATTCAATTAAATGTTTGCATATACAGTTATAGTGATAGTAAGATGCGATAGTAAGATGTAAAATCATACGCTTGTTATGTAAATTCTTGGTGAACGAATCTTAAAGCAGACGGTCGTTTGTTTGACTTGTATTGATATCCAAATATTATGTGCATTTATTTACGTCTCAGGCACAGTGAAATATAATTCAAGGTTGCAACGCCTAAAAACGCCGGTAAAGGATGTAAGATGATGCCGGTGCCGAGACTGCAGGCGGATCAATCAATGTCCACAAAAGGGGGAAATATACAATTCATTGTTTTAGTCATATTGAAATGTTTAGGTTTATTGATACGTTATTATTATAATTTGTCGTTAACACTAAACTGTAATAAAATATTTTTAATCTGTTGCATTTCACTTTGAGTGCAATCTTGTATAATTTATTAATAATGATTACTGAGAAAAGTTTCTACATAAGACATTGAACAGTTGTCATTTAGCAGATGTTCTGGATTTGTTTTAACGATATGAAAAAAAGTTTATATGTACAAAGTACGCGGTTCTTAGTATTAAATATACATACTAATAAAACATCTGCCAATATAGGACAGGATTGTAAGCTCAAAAAACTTTTACAATGAAATACATTTTTGATTCGACTTGCTGTTAAGTAAAACATGTATTAAGTAAAAAAAAAAGTTCTTTAAATGGCCAAGATCATGTAAATTGATTAAATAAAATGAAACAAATGAATGATGTTTAAAAATAACAGTTTAAATTGGGATAGCAGTGTTCTCTTGTTTCCAACCGTTAGAGCATGTACTGTGTTCGAGTCTTGACTTTTAATGTGTGGTAATGTTTAAATACACCTTGTAAGCACGTTTTAGTTTCAACATGTTTGCCAATTTGAACTTTTCAAGAATTAATTTTTCATAAATATAAATTTGTATAAACGTATGTAAATGTGTATGTATGTATGTATACTTTTCATAATATTATTTTGTAGTTAATCACTAGGTACACAAAAATTTCATATCACGGCAAATAGGAGTCCATAATGATAATGATAATTGTAGTCGGTTAGTTCTTTATGGTATGTCGGCGCCTTTGAATGTTGGGCAAATATTTAGAAAACCGTTACAAACGGTAATGAACGATCGCACTATTGTCTTTGCCGACTCGCGAGGAAATATTTAATTAGTGGCTACGGTGTCTCACCTACGCTTACGAGGCTTCTCATGCTTAATGAAGGTAAGGGGCCCGCGGCTAAACTGTTTGCGTGTTTGTTTTATCATTCAAGTCCCGCGCGATGATTATTTAGATTGTAAAGGAAGTGTTGACTGCTATTTATGTAGCTCGTTATGTAGATAAATTGGTACTAGTCTACTTGTTATATTGAACCTACAATTAAACTTCAATTAAGTTTTATAATTTTAACATGGCTACTTGTTTTTACGGACAGTTATAACTTTTTCATTATTTTACCTGATCCAATGAGATTGAAGATGACTAAACTTAAAGCAGTATCACAATACGATATAATAGTTGTCCTTGACCTCGCTGTGGGTCACAGACATTTGATTCGCTTGACATATCTATGGGTCGCTCCTTCTTAGGTTCGGCCTAAGGCGGCCGTCGTTGGCAATGGTACAGTTAAATCGTTATGTGCTCGTACCGTTAGGTTTGCATAAGTATTAGTTTTTTATGTTTTGTATCTATAGAGTATCAATATGTATATGAATTTAAATATCTATTTAAACAGGTACCTAATTAGTAACTAATTTATATACTTATTTAATATAAATATAAAACTTTTTTGTTTGCTGCAGTTACCATATACTTTACACGTGGAGGTAGAATCGGACCAACAAGCTTTACATACACCAACACTAAATATTTCTACAGAAGGCTTTGTACCTACGGAGCCGCAAACATGGCGCGTTGATTTGCCATGTACGCGCACGGTGGCCGCCGAAGTCGACGTTACTATTTCTCTTAATGTGTCCACCGGTTCATCGTCGACAGCCTTGCATTTCCGCCGTCGCAAAATATGTTTGAAAGAAGCACCGAGACCGGCAGTGAGAGTGGATAGTGTGCCACACGCACCTACATCTGCAGATATCTTTTATGCTGGTGCAGGTTGTGCTGGCGCAGCACTTCTGATTGCTGCAATCGCTGCAGTTGTATGCCGAGCGAGAGCCAGAAAACTGAGAAGAGCCCGAAGCGACGAGCAAGACGCTCATGCTTTCTTACCAGACTCATCATGTAAGTCGGCTGCTAGTTACACCAGCTACAGGCGGCCTACATCTATACCCGCCGCAGCGGCAGAGGAAAGAGCCAGAGATTTACAACAAAGAATTGCGGAATTGACAATACAAAGATGTCGAGTGCGACTGCGCTCAGTTGCCATGGAAGGAACTTTTGGGAGAGTCTATCGAGGAACGTACGCGGATGAAGATGCAAGAGAACAGGAAGTGTTAGTAAAAACGGTTGCTGAACACGCCTCGCAAGTTCAGGTAAATTTAACAATATTTTACCAACCTAATTTAAATAAGTTTTGGAATAATCTTTTACTTATTTTTTTTTATATTTTAGGTATCACTCCTTCTTCAAGAAGGATGTATGCTATACGGTTTGCAACACGAGCGTGTCTTGTCTGTCCTCGGTGTTAGCATAGAAGATCAAACTGCTCCATTCCTTCTTTATCCCTGGAACGGTGGATGGAGGAATCTAAAGCAATTTCTTTTAGCCTGCCGAGGAGTAAATTTGGGAGTTGCGGCAAATGGGCCACCTCCGCCGCCGCTAACAACCCAACACGTTGTAAGAATGGCGTTACATGCCTTAGACGGCTTACAATATTTGCACTCACAGCACGTGCTACATAAGGACATAGCTGCTAGAAATTGCATGTAAGTACTAAATATTGACAGGTTGTTTAAGGCCAAACCGGCTCGTTAAACAAAACAAAATTTTTCATAATAAATTGAATTCTTTCGAAAAAACTTTAATTTTTTTTTTTAATAGAGTGGACGAAAACTTGCGTGTAATGATCGCCGACAATGCATTGTCGCGGGACCTCTTCCCTGGAGACTACCACTGTTTGGGAGACAATGAGAACAGACCAATCAAATGGTTGGCATTAGAAGCATTATCGAAAAAACAATTTAGTCCGTCAGCTGATGTGTGGGCTCTAGGAGTTTTGTTATGGGAGCTCACAACTTTAGCGCACCAACCGTATGCTGAAGTGGACCCCTTTGAAATCGCGGCATACTTGAGGGACGGTTATCGGTTGCAACAACCAGCAAATTGTCCAGATGAATTGTAAGTATTAATATTGTGTAAGCTGAAATAACATATTATTAAATTAAGTTTAATTTCATGGTTCACTTAAGATATAAATATTACTGGCTATATATGTAGATTCACGTCACATGGCCACGGAAATTCTATTACTATTAAGCTCGTAATATTATGAAAAGACGTTTCTAGAACGTTTTTTTTTATATTTTGCTTGAAAAATTTGAAAAACCTTCAATAAGTTATCCAAATTTTAAGTAAATTAAACTAAAAATATTAAAAATGGTATCTTGATGTTTTTAATATTTCAATCTGACATCGCATGTAACTAGTTCATGAATAGGCTGGCAAAGATAATTGACAGAAATGCTCTATTAACGTTAATAATATTACGGTGAAATACGAATATTTTCGTAAGAAATAGGCTGAGGAGACTGAAATCTGACTTTTTACTCAATTTTTATCTATCTAGTTTAGCAAATTTAA
The DNA here is from genome assembly GCA_038994665.1 of Podotricha telesiphe. Taxonomy (NCBI): domain Eukaryota; kingdom Metazoa; phylum Arthropoda; class Insecta; order Lepidoptera; family Nymphalidae; genus Podotricha; species Podotricha telesiphe. The sequence continues at coordinate 825,570 of JAOYRR010000103.1, forward strand.
TAACTTTTGTTTATTTACTAAGACTTAATTCTTCAACAGAAATACATTTGTTTAATGGTACTTATAATATATTTACGGAGACAGTTGGATCTTACAGTAATTCTTATCCCCCAGGTTCGCAGTAATGGCCTATTGTTGGGCGATGTCGCCAGACGACCGGCCCACGCTACCACAATTGCAAATATTCCTTCGAGACTTTCATACACAATTAACGAGATTTGTTTAACATAAAATAACTAAATCGAAAATTATCGAAATTATATAATAAGTCTTAAAATAACTATAAAGTGATCAGTGAATTATCATTTTTATCTGTTTGGTCTAAAGACATTCCTGTGAAAAGACAATCCAAAGACGACAATAAAATATTGAAAATAGTGAAATAGTGTACGTACGAGGCCTTACAGTTACCGTGTCTGGTGACATTATGTTAGAGGCGTATAAGAGACTGATTTTAATAGTCTATTCTATTGATTTGTATATTTTATAATTTAGATATATGCTAGAATACCTTCATATATTTTTCTTTTTATTTTGTATGGAACTTTTTTCTGAACTTTGTATTATAATGTTGGGTAAAGTACTTGAATGCAACATTCATAAATGAAGCATCATGGCGCAGTGGAACAGCGTCTGATTGTAAATGCGATGGTGAGCTCGAGTTCGACTCAGGATAATAATTATATTGAAACTATTTTCATTTCTTTCCTTTGGTAAGGCTAATACCAGCGCTGAGTTTCTTAACACGAAATATCTCGAATTCGGACAGAAAGCGCAGAACAGAGTCTATTAACGCTTAAGAGGGAAAACGCCAAGCTGTATATATTTATTAAAAACAATGCACACTACCAAGTTATGATATTTACTAAATCTTAAAACCAAAATAAAAATGAAAATATATGAAGAGCAATGTATTATAAATATTATTTGAAACCTCAATACTGCCATATTAGCATAAAAGAGTATATGTAAATATTGATAGAATAAACTTTATACGTACATATATTGAACGTGCCTCGGATTTTATGAAAAATATAGATGTTTATTAAAGGTCTGTTGAAAATAATTATATTGATAGGCGTGTGACGTTTTTTTGCGTCTTCATTTCAAGTGTTTTAAATCTCAAATGCATTATTTGAGATTAAAAACACTTGTTTGTTAGAAAAGGTAATATTTTTCTCGAATAAATACTTTTTGATACTGTGTTCGAATTAAAGTTACAAAAACCCACAGGTTCTAATCCTGTCTTAATCGAATGTTACATTTTTCGTTGGTTTAAAGTTGCTTATAGTTTTATATGAAATATATTTTGCTAAACAAAATAAAACAGGGAAGTACTTACAATGATGGCGCCATCTGTTTAGCTTCGACCCATTTTCCGTATAATGAAACGATAATGTTATTATATTGTTTATATCAAGTAAATGTGAAACTTATAATTAAAAGAATTTCGTATTAAATGTTCCTTAGATCGAGAACAATTAATTGAAAATGTATTACAAGTTCAGAAGAATTTTTAGGAATATTGTTAAAGTTAACTAGTGACATACATACATACAGATGTTGTATAGAAGTTTAAACTTTTTTCTCCTCATCTTACAGACTTGCTCCAGTCGGCTGTATTATTTTACATGTCTTTGGCACAAAATAAAATAAATAAGTGCCAAAATTTTTTTTTTATAAAAACTTCAGTGCTGATTATCGAAATAATCTAAAATGTATCAAAATCCTTTGATTTCTTTTTTTTTAAAACTGTTTTTAATAATATTAGAATTTTTAAAAAGGTGATTATTTAAATTATTTTGTACTAAATAAAAACAAGGTGATTTATCTATATTGATTTTTGATATTTTGAATTCAATAAAATATAAAACAAACATGGCTATCTTCATTTTAATTTCATTTTAGTAAAGGAAGTGAAAATTAATTTCATCGATAACATATTATCTTTCAATATTACTAAATGTAACTTCTTTACTTAAGTGACAGATAGCCATTTTTGATTTAATATGACACTTAAATTATTTAATAAAGAAAATATTCCAACAATTTAAACAGTTTTTAGTTTTTACAAAATAGTTCAAAGTTCAAAAATACTTTTACCTTAAACAAATTCCAAGTTCATTTAACTTCGAGTCGTGACTTCTGCCTTATACGGAGCGCGTATTGACAGACCAACCTTTTTGTTTTTACTTAACCTTTATTTTTATATCAACGATAGAGTCAATAAATTATTATTTGACATTTTTCTCTTACAATTTGAAAAGATACAAATTTTTGATTTTGCAATCATAATTTTTTTGGCCTATAAAAAATTTTGGTATAATAATTATTAATTTCCTCCATTTTGTTAAATCTAAATATGTAAATAAATGTTATGTATTAAATTAACATTATTACCTATTGGTATGTATGTATTTCTTAGTAAAACGAAGATATTGTTCAATTGTATTACATTAGTGTGTCACAACATTTAAGTGGAGTTAGCATTGTACTTTATATAGGTATTATGTAAATTATTAGACGCTGCTGTTATATAGAATTGTAAATTTGTAAATAGTACACAAAATATATGTCAATATACGAGTGATAATATTCTAATGGTTTTATTTAACACTTCTTTTTGCATGTAGTTTATTAGGTATGCTGTATACAGTCACAATATAATTACGTCAAAGAAAAGCTGTAGGCGTAAAACTAGTACGGTAACGCCATCCATGCCACGTTAAACGTTCCTGGCCTTTACTTTAATAAAATGAAAGATGCTGTTACAAAACTGTTGACCAAAAATATTAAATGATATAGATCTATAATTAACAGATGTTAGTAACTTAATATAAATTTTAAATTAATTATATTTTATTAAGCCATCATGGCGCAGTGTAACAGCGTATGCATGGTCGATGGTCGATTCGCACTCGGGGGAATATAATGATTATATTTAAAATTTTTTTATTTCATTTCTCCGCTCTGGTGCAACAAGAGTAAGTGGAGAACTCACTTTCTTGACACTAGGGTTTCTCTGACTACCCTGCTTTGCGGGGGAAAGCGTAAAGCTGTAAAAATAAGGGAATAACTGGAGACACTAAGTTATAGGAGTCTTATAAACGTAGTTTTAGATGAGTAAAACTAAAAACTTAAAATTACTATTAAAGTCTGTATTGTGTTCACAATAATATATAAAAAGATATAATATCTAAGAAAAATATTATCTATTATCAAAATTCTAAATTTTTTTTATTCAAATATGCTATTATAAGTACTTTCGAATCGTCAATTAACATAAAATGCCAGTATTATAGCGTAAGCCACGACTAGCTCGGAAGGCAGTTCTGCTGAGAAGAGCCGGCGAAAAATCAACAGTTGCTACTTATAAATATAGCTTTACAATAAGTTCATAATTATCATTAACCTCTTGAGTGAGCATCAACAGTATTTAATTTCACACATTAACATCGGAATAGTATTCTTGGACAAAATAATGTACTTTCCTCAATAATGTTTTTAATTTTGATTTTAAATTGTGCAAGTCTGAAATTATTTTTAATATTTTATTATACATACGTATACCTTGTGAGATGAATGATTTATCCACCTTTTGAAGGCGAAATCTTTGAGTAATCTGCTTATTTCTACTTCTTGTTATTAGAATAATACATTAAATTACAAATATAATGTGTTTTACATACACTTTTGTATGTAATATTATGCGTAAATAAAAAAAAAACAATACTGCCCATTAATTAAAAAAAGAATATAATTTAAATGTTAATGTTTAACGTTTTTAGTATTAAGACAATGTTTGTGCTGTAAGTTTACTTACAAGATAATTTGTCGTTGGGATAGTCAATAGCTTTAGTCACACGTAGAGTCATCAATTAGCTGCTAATGTGAATTTTTATATTTAATAATATAGTCGACTAAAACGAATATTAAAATCTTAACAGTGTTGTTTGCTGAGAGATTCCTCTAAATCACTATACCAATAATAACAATAACAAATAACCTACCTATGTACTTTGAAATAAAAAATAAAGCGCAGAGAAAGATAAATATTTTTTAGAAGTGGGTCAAAATAACATTGCAAGATTAACTTGCATTGTTTAAGAGATAGATAGAAATTACTTATGACGAGGTATTTAAACCTAAATCTCATTATGCCGTCATTGAGGCCAAATTTTCGGATAAACTTCTGAAAAAAAGTACAGAGTAGTATAGTAGTGGTTTTAGGTGAAATTGAGGAATAATTATGTTATTTTATTAAATTGTTAGTTTTTAGCATATCTCTATAACAAAAAAATTGAATTGTTTGCATTAAAAAATAAAAATAATGAAATTACAGGAATAGTAGCAACTAGTGATGCCAATTTTCTTTTCTTAGAGACCCTAATCTGTAATCTGTCCCTTTAACATATTTGGCATTTTGAATGTTAAAACGACGAAAGAAATTTTATTATAATTATTTTAACGTCAGTTTTAATATTACTCACAAATATTTACTTTTTTTTAACTTCAACACATTTATAAAAGTATATATAGGTATTTTTCTTCTTATGTATTATGGTCAGTGTTAATATGAATATAATAAAACTGTTCATAGATTCCCATTCATATACTTTGGTTATGCGTATGTATACTACAATTTGAATAAATGTACGTACCTATAAAAAAAATCTTAAAAAGTTATAAAACTCTCAGTTTAATTAAAAATTATGTTAAAGTATCAAAGGTATAAATGTATATACAATAAATTATCAAAAAAAAAACAAAAAGAAACAAAAACTAACATTGGCACTGGCCAAGGCCCCGGCGAGATTCGAACTCACGATCTCCTGTTTACTAGACAGGCGCTTTAACCAACTAAGCCACGGCGCCTGTTAAAATAGGCATGAAATTGGGGACTACAAAGGAACGTTGGAACAGTAGTAAACAAGATAAAAATATCACATTACTTGTAGTGACAACATCGTCTAAAAACTATTAATAATTTTAGTGTATAGGGCAGAAATTATGAAAATGTTATTGATATTTTTATATTTGTGTGAAATCACACTAATTAAATTGGTATATTATGTATTGGGTAATCAATTAAAGATTGTTTTTACAAATATCTCTCTTGGGCCGATTGATGTATTTAAAAATTATTTTACATAGCGATGGCTCGGTATAGTCGGACCGAAGATACCATCAATTGCCATCAGTGCTTGCATTTCTCAGGGATAGAATATTCAGAATACCCTCTACCCTCAGCCCACCAGTGTCGCTGTCAATACCAATAAGACCAACGGCATTAATCTTAAGTTAAAAAAGTGCAGGTTCTGTTAAATTATATTTTCTTAAAATCAAATTCTTAATCTGTGTAGTTTTTGGACACTTACAACAGCCGCTTTTTTTAATTGTGTAGAAACAGATTTATTTTTATTTTTTTGTATTATTAATTATATTTAGAAAATTATGAATTTAAAAATATCCCATTTAAATTTTATGATACTTTAAATATTTTCGTTTAACCGGTCTTTATGTTAATTGCAGAATTCGGTTCCGCTACCTTATACGCTATGCTTCTACCTACGGCATAGAGTTCTCAGAAAAAAAAACAATTAATTTTGGTAAATTGTCGTTTTAAAATAATTGACATTATACTTATACTACTTTATTGCCATTAAATATGTCAGACCTCTTTTGCCAAATATGATATAAATATTGTTTGCTTGCTAGAAATTCGCTCCTTTTTAGGAAAATCTATATGTAAATTTAGCAAGGCATGAGTCACGACTTTTTTAACTTCATATATCAAGTAAAAGATTATGTGGTATGTTACAGCCAAAATACTAAAACTAGACATAATATATACAATCCAATCGCTTTACGTTCCTGCATAGTAGGGTCGTTAGACATAACCTATTGTCAACACACTCCGTTCTCTACTGCTTGTCGAGCGGCGGTATTCAACGCCACGCTTTCTCTTAGGTACCAGACGGGGAAAATAAACATTTTTAATTCCCTCGAGTAGGAATCGAACCCACAACCAATCGTGTTTCTTTCATACGCTATTCCACTGCGCTACGAAGTGATAATTTCCACAAAATTAAACCCATAGATTTATATATCTTAGTGCTAGTGAAATGATGGACTAAAAGTATATTTTATTTCATATATAAACAAAGAAGTTTAAGCACACAGGATCCATATAAAAAATGTTATATATTTTTATTAAATCTATTATCCATTAGATTAATTTTTAAATATTAGAATGAACCACTTCTATTGGTCAAGATATTTTTAGATATATGTAATTAAATTTATATTCCTTTCATTAAGAGACAGACAAGCGTTCAAATCGTATAATTAACTCATTAATTAGCAGTTTATTTAAAAAAGTTATTTATTGCCCACTATTGATATGACCGTAAAGGCTATTGAAAGAACTTACCTCTAACAAAAATAATATTTATTTTATTTGTTGCAGATATAAAGTAGAAATTCTTCAGACGAATAGTGTACCTTCACATTTTACAGGAAATTCGTTAGTTTTATATACCCGTAATATGAATTAAATTATAAATTACACATAAAAAAAAGTATCTAAGATATATTTTTTTAAATATAACAGATATCGATTAATATTAAAAACAATTTATATCATAATCTATCAGATATATTTACAATTATTCTAATTTTAAATGTGCTTACTAAGGTTATGGACGCGCTGAGTGTAAATATGCTAACATCCTTAGGCTCAGTACAGCAGGAAATACGCCAAAGTTATATTGAACCAGTTTTGTCAAATGACAAATGTGTGCTATTTACAAAAAAAACCTTAATGAAAATAAAATTATCTATACAGATAAAAGTATATATTAAGTATATATATATTTTTTTTCAGCTTTACACTTTTTGCCCATATGATAGGCAGATAGAACAGTAGATACTCCGTTCTCCACTTTCCGAACTTTGGGACCCACAACCAACTAAGTTTACAGGCGCTGTCACACTGCGCCACTATAGCCTTGTTGGCTCTCACAAACAATACAATTTAATTTTAAACAAACATAATTTTTACAAATTAATAAACATTAATAACAAATAGATTATAAAAAAATATATATTAATTGATTATAAAAAAATATATATTGTCAAAATACTTGCTAAATAATTGTGAGTTTTATATTTTAAAATTTCACACTTCTATTAACGAGCAGTCGTGGCCGAGCGGTTAAGGCGTCTGACTAGAAATCAGATTCCCTCTGGGAGCGTAGGTTCGAATCCTACCGACTGCGAACTTTTTTTAAATATTTTTATCGTGTTTAGGGTCCCTTATCACATATATCACAATTATCGAGCGCTTATCTCCTCGAATATATTTTTATGGCGATCGTTACCCTCTCATAGATAAAAGGAAAGTTTTATTGCTCGCATGGCCAATATTAAAGTGCGTTATTTCAATGTCCGATCATTTGATGTCCCTATAAATATTTTATACAGAATACTTATCAGTTATATAAAAAAATATATTATATCGCTGTTATTATTATAATCGTTTTTTAAGTTTCTCAAACGAAAGGGTTTGGACAGTTTCAACTTCAGAAGATAATTCAAGGCTTCTTATTAGTTAAATATGTATAGGAAAAAAAGAAAGAGAAGTGAGAACTTAAAACAAAGATTTTTTTTTTATATAACGTCAAAAAAAATTGTCGTTATCATGGCCCAGGTGGAAGTTCAATTCTAACTTGGATGAATATGAATATTTCTTATATACTTATTTTACGGGACTGATTAGATGATACGTGGATAATACGTGGACTATGGGCAGTCTTATATATTTTTTTGCAAACCTAGGATTTATTTTTCATAAAATATTTTATTGCATAGTGGTATTAACAGTCCGTATCCTTTAATTAATACAAAAAGAAGAAGAAAATTTGTACAAAATTGTGCCAAAAAATAACGACCTTAATTAAAAACCTCTGTAGATATATTACATACACGTATATGTGATAGGCCCAACAGCTTTACCATGTCAGGAAAATATGTAGGGCGAGTTTCTAACTATAATAACAGGAAAGTGTGTAGATCCGTACACCCTGCGTTTATCTGAGTTTTCATACAAAAGTTTTCGTTTTCTTTCATTAATATTTATAATTGACACTTACTTTTATGATTTTTAAGTTTTTATTAGCCCTTTTTATTAAGTTTAAGAATTAGAATTTAATTTATGACATTATATTATTGTTATTTAGTTATAGTTAGTCATATCACTTATTTGTTCACATTGGTTTTTTTTATTAATTACAAAACAAAGAAGATAAAATTAACATATCCATTACTTTTCTTTCAACCTTCGCGATTTTTTTCCGCATAGCAGGGTAGACAGAGAGAAACTAGTATCAAAACACTCCATTCTCCACTTTCCGCCCGAAATCGAGACATTGCGTATTCTCTACCAGAGCGGAGGAATGAAAATAACTTAAATATAATCATTATGCCGAGTAGAAATCGAGCCCACAATATTTTGTATTATTTTTTATAACATATTTAAGGAATCAAAGTGTTAATAATATACTTGCAGAAGTGTCGCACACTATGGTTCTCGTATACGATAAATTTTATCGAAAGTAATTATCCGTAAAGTGCCGCCGGTTATTATACCTGATTATAATCGGTAACAAATAACACTTAATAGGTGATCAATTTCACTGTTTTAGTATCGATGCCTTTTCATTACTCGTTCGACCTAATTAGAAAAATTAATTATTGCTGATCGGTTTGCACGTTAATTAACTAATTAGTAACGTTTCACTGCTATGGACCTGGTTCCTTTTTAGTGTTAAATTTGCAGTATATTGCTAGATATTTTTTCGGCATGGCAGGTGAGTCAGTGCTTAGAAGTGTCTACGTTCGTAGTGTCCGTTCTCAACTTTTCCCTAAAAACCGATACCGAGTGGTGGAATTCATCACCGCCCTTTGTCTTACTAAAGATGATAGATGACACATTATCCAAGATGTGGCATCCATCTAGCTAATAGTGGTAGCATATCTTAGAAATAGGGAACGAAATATTTCTAGACCTCATTTCATCGAGATTAACACAATTTGACTTTCAAATTGCTTATGTTATCTTCTACCATTTTGCATGTTTTGCAATTGTAAATAGCGTTATTATTGAATAGAGCCATTAATTTCGTGACTGCGCACATTCCGTGATCGCGATAAGCGCTCTTGGCACACGAAATTATGTACACTGCGGAGAAACGAGAGAATTCATAGAGTGGTGGTGGCAATGGAGTTTTAGTTATGTCCGTGGGGATGTAATTACTGATCGGATTCCTTGTGGGGAGATACGGCATGCACTGGGGTACAGATGAAAATTACGGCTTTAGATGACTTAGTTATCATGGGATTTGGTAATCCGAAAGCTTGGTCACGATATATAGTTTAAGTGCTTTAACAGATCTTATTTTAGTTTATTGTTTACGTTTATTTTTATTGTCTGTAGACAATAGCATTTTCTCTGTATATATTTAACCAATACTAATGTAGTTTTGGTAAACACAAGACATTGAAAGTTCTTAAATGTTTTCACATAGAGAAGATTCTTGTGTTGAATATGTAATTCATATTTAGATAGATGACAGTAAATCTAAAATAATCTACCGGGATCGTATCACAACTACCTACATAGTATAATATTTTTTTTTTTTGGAGATAAATATTTCCTTTATACTTTATATACTGAGATAAGGCCGTCTCTGCACCGGTCTGTTCCTAGTAAAATTGTCAATGTTCTTTCATTATTATAAATTTAGTATTATAAAGTGACGCCAAATTTTGCATACCAAGATCGAGTGCGCATTTATATTTTTTTTAAAAATAAAATTCACATCTTTTAAAGGTTTGAACATTTAAGCACATTTGAATATCATTAACAACATAGCATTTTTATATTAATACGCGAAAGAATAATTTTGGACCTAATAAAAGCTAGTATTAATTTATAATAATGGATTATTATTATAACTTCACGCTTTGTTCCGTATGATAGGGTGACTACTTTGATTAGACTTAACGCTTTTCCCCTAATGTCAACACACTCCGCTCTCCGCTTTCTCCTCGAAATCGAGACAGTGTGTTGAGTGGCAGAACTCAACGCCGCGCTTTCTTACAGCAGGGTAATGAAAATAATTTAATTATATATGAATATAGACTCGGAGGGTCATCAGGGGATGACCCTCCGAGTTTGCATCAAACCCATAACCAATTATTGTTGCATTCAGAAGCTACACTGGTTTCGATAATAGATGTATTTGACACATATACTTTTATATAAAGTGACATTCTCATTGCTAAGATAATGCGTAACGCGCATCAACAGGTCTACTAGCACTAACAACAAAAATAAGTTGAAATAAGCGTAAAAGAATTTCAACGCCGCCGGGTCTAAAACGCATGACTTTAAACGCAAGAGCGCTTGTACAGTTACCAAAAGACGCGGGTTCAAATCCCTCTGCGTTCAAATTTTTATGCATTTTCTAAAAATGTTTTGCGTGTGAATAACACTTAGAAATGTTTAAAGTAAGTTTTACTTGTGTTAGTAAAATTAAGGGAAAGTCGTAAGAACGAGTGACGGGGACAGCCCCAAGGGATCGACAGTCGCTGCAAAGCACCGTCAAACAAAACAAATGAAATGGAATTAAATTGTCGTTGGTAATCCCATTTAGGGAATTATCTCAAAAGTACGTTTCAGATTGTTTTTTTAATAATTCCTAATTTATTAGATTTTACCATAGTTACACCATATAAGGATAAAATCTTATAAACTTAAGTTATGTGATTAATCACATGTCCAAACTGCTTATAGATATACATAAAAATAGGCTTTAAAATTATATACGTATTTGACATAACAGTACACTCTCCTTTTGTAGAGACACGTGAAAATAAAATAAAATGTATATGTATGTATCGATATTATTGAATACATATCGATATCATTTAAATTATTGAATATATATCGATGTTTGGGGACGTAGTCGGCACAATGTAGAAGGATTTTGCACAAAAACAATAAAACGTAGGCTTAAAAAAACGTTATGATTTTTAAATTAATGACTTTTCCACGCATAGATTATTAGATAAAACATCAAAGAGACGTACATCCGCCAAATTTATAGTTTATTTATACTACTATTATTATAATACCAGCTTGGTCACTAAATTTCAACTCTTTAGGATTTAAATGTATAATTTGTGTAATTATAATATCATTTATATAAAACATTTTCTTTACCAAACTTAATATGAGCTAAACGATAGAAGTTGTTTTTGTAATTTTAATTATAACATAACCTTCTTAAAACGTTTTGTATTAAATTACTTATATTATTTAAGAACAAATAATAAACCTATTTGGGTCTTTTACAAAGAAACGATAGTATATTTCAACTTCCAAGACAACCTTACTTTATTTGTAAGTAGAATAAAGTTACGAGCGGTAATTATTTAACATTTGAATGAGGGAGCACAAAAGAGTGTTTTCCTAGGAATCTACAACGATCTCGTAATTTATTCTTTTAGGATGTTTTAATAAGTGCGCAAAGAAGAAATTTACTGAAGAGCTCATATTTTTCAGTGAGTTTTCAGCGATAAATCACCAAGTTCAACGGACTGTCTGGAAAACTGTGTGGAAGTGGGGAACGGAATTTTGCGAAATTCTTCCATATTTAAAGGATAAGGGAGATGGAGGAGGGGATACGTAATCTGTCCTTACGGATGATTGATGGCGTGCTTGCTCGTTACATGATATGGTAAAACGCGAGATACCCTTACAATATGTTGTGAGATCATACTTCGGGAAATTTAAATCTTTCTTTTATACATTAAATGTATCCGGTGTTCGAAATTAGGCTATTGTGGTAATCGATAAGGTAATGGTTGGTTGGTTTATGTAAAGTTCGATGCTATTTTTCTTTACCATTATCTGTTTATTTCTCAAAATTATAACTCAAAATGTCCTAGAATACATAGTGAAATTATAAAATATGTTCATGAAAAACTCGTGACCAGCTCTGTTATGAATAATATTATGAAACTCACTAAGTTTAATCACTTCATGCTTTTTCAGGTAGGCAGTAAGAACCTGTTGTCTAGTCTAGATACTCCGTTGTCCACTGTCCGATAAATCGAGACGTTACACTTTGAGTGGCGGTGCTCAACGCCGCTTCGTCTGCTATTTTAACTTAACGGAGAAAAAGAAAATATTCGAAATATAATCATACTCTTGAGTGAGAATCGAACCCACAACCATCGCATTTAAAGTCAAACACTGTCCCACTGTGCCACGATGGTCTCGACTATAAAAGATCGTGATAACCGCTAGCCAAGGAAATTGAGACTGTTTAGAGATAATACTCTAGCATTCTACATAACTAGGTCGATAGAATAATATACAATAGACGATAAAGTAATGAATATTTATCTCTCCAAGTAAAACTTTATAATACTTCAAATCTCACCTGTGTTTGAAATTTGGTCGCAAACTTTAAAACTTTAGTATATAAATTAGTCATATTAGCATTTCATTAGTGGTTAAAGAAGCTTCTACAGAAAAATAATACTCACCTCGTTGAACTCATAATAAATTACAGGTAAACGATGTCGTAAAACGTGGTGGCTTAGAATATATCTATTGGATAATATGTATAAAAGACTAATAAAATAAAATTACAAAACGTAAAATGATGTTGTAATAAATCAAAATTTATTGAAATATATTTCTAGTTACTAGGAGGATAAATGTCAATGCTATTAAAATAATTTTAATATTTACTAACTTACAGGAATGATAATAAATTACAAACGAATATTTTTTATTTGTCTATAACAATCATGTATTAAAAAAAGTCGAAAAAATCTACGGAGAACATATTTCGTTTGATATGTTGTATTTTATTATTTTTTAAAGCTTCACATTTTTCCTGCATAACCGGGTAGGCGGAGAGAACCTAGTGTCAAGACACTCCCTTCTCCACTTTCACGGAATCAGAGACATTGCGAATTGAATGGCGAAACTCAACGTCGGGCCTTGTCTTGTCAATAGAGAGCGAAGAAATAAAAATATGTAATTTCAATATAACCTTTCCTCCGAGTGGGAATCGAACTCACAACCATTGTGTATACAGCCAGACGCACTGCAGCATGAGAACTTTGATGGTGTATTTTTTTACCTACTTGAGTTGTCGCATTGAAGGAGGCCGCGGAGCGGGTAAGGGAGGCTAGCACGAATACAGATCCGCCGCCGTAGGACAGAGGGGAGGGGAAGACGGTACGCGAGTCTCCAACTCCCCCTAACGTAGAGGAGCTACTGCAGGAGGGCCATGGTGATTCTACCGCAAGTCATCGAGGCTGCGGGTGTTCTGGATGAAACCCAGGACCACCCTGAAGACAACGGTGGCCAGCAATAGGTGGGCACTGAGGCGTTGTAGTAATATGCGCGAGAATTCCTGAAACGTCTCGCCGGGGTGGAGAGGGTTTCCGCTGGGTTTTAGTGGGTAGAATCAGGTATACTTGCCGGTGAGTCCCACAGTACCGTCCATTCCCGCAAGTGTCTGCACACAAGCGGTCTGCGCAAAGGCATTTCCCGCGGCACAAACAAAAAGCCTGCCTAAAGCTTATAAAGATATAAAATAACTGTTATGCGATTTAGCAAATGTAAATATTTACTATAGAAATTTTAATTTGTTTCGCTACGCAGTCGATATCTCTGATCGTGAGATATGATATGTAAGAAGCCTGTTTAACATGTATTCAAATAAAGCAGTCCGTTACTCTATAAATACGAGCTACTTTGATAACAAATTAAATATGGTTTTTAATAATGTAATGATAGAAGAATGAGGCCATTAGCACGATAGGTGGTTTGGTACTAACTTGGGGTATATGATACCTATCTGCTAATTATTTTAATTTTTTTGTCTGTTGAGTCTCGGATTCTGACGAAGAGCGAAGGATTGCGTCTTAACCCATTTCTTTTGTTTTTATTGTGACCCTGGGTAATACCTTTTACGCAGACCACCCGTAAGCAAGGCAGACCCTTCCGGGGACGGACAGTACCACAGTACTGTCCGTCCCCGGAAGGGTCTGTCTGTCAAGTTTAGTTTCTTAAACTTGATACTACCTACTAAGACCCAGCAGAAACTTTCTCTACCCCTATGACACGTAGCAGGAACGCTCGCGCATACTTCTACAACACCTCCGTGAACGGCCCACCTATTGCGGGCTTATGTTTGGAATTCACAATTTCTTACGTTTGAAATTTGGGGGTTACATTAAGATTTTAGTATACAAATTCTTCATACAAGTGTTGTATTAGGTGTTAAAGGACTTCGAGCTAATACAATAAATAACGAGTAAATTAGGTATGTCGTAAAATCTGGCTTAAAATGTATCTGTTGAATAATTTATAACAGAATACTTATATTTCAGTATAGACTAAATGAAGAACTAACTAAGAGCAGATCAGAAGTGAAAATGATACCTGAAATGAAATTTGATTAATTAAATATGTAGATCCAAAGCTATTTGAACTTGTTAATTATGTTTGAAGGTTAGGTGAGTCTCCAGTCGCGACGCGTGATGGATTGCGCTGTATCAGGTGCGGTGATCCATCATCCTCGGTTTTAATCAATTTATCCAGCCATCTATAAAATTGTATGAGATTTATTATTTCTTGTTCCTCGCGCGGCTAAGCGATCTTCTAAAGTGTTAATTCAGATGATCGATAGTAAGCGACATTCATACATTTAATATTTAATTTCAGCTGTACTATTAGGTTTTATATTTCGACCGGATATAAATACGTTTATTGTATAAGCTGCATCCTTAGAAAGTGGTTAAGGATATCTATTGTAGTCTTATATACATTCTCATGTATCAATTTATTTTTAATCAATAGCTTAAAAAATGAGTAATTTGATTTTATCAAAATTAGTGCAGCCGCTTTAAATGTTAATAGGTTAAGTTGTAATAGCTTATTTTGCAATCTATATATGAACCCATACATTTATCACACTATTATCATATTTTATCTTTTAGTACTAGTTTCGGAACCAGAACTATGAATATATGATTTATAGTTATTTATATGTTACTTTGTACTGTTGGCATGTCTAATAAATAAATTTAGGCCATTGAGTTTCAATCAACTTAAGAAAATAAGATTTTGCTAAAATCTACTTGTTTTCATTAAATTGTGACAAAAAAAAATATAATAATAAAATATATATTTCTAATTTGTAGTGTTACAGTAGAAACGAAGTACCTTTAAGATACATGTTCATTCATTACCACGTTTGCTCAACTGAGGTGATACTTCATTTTCCTTCACAGCCCTTTACTTCCAGCCCTTCAAATTTTCATAATAAATGCTCGCTTCAACCCTCTGAATATTCTCGGGATTAAGAAAAGGGTTATTGGGCTTTACATACAATGTTTTCAAAAGGTGGCAATCTCGTATTCATAGCTGTTTCCAGTTTCAGTATCAAATTTATGTAATATTATTTTGTATCAGTTGTATTATTTTGTGAAATGTCATAATGAGTGAAGTGTAGTGTAGTTAGTTTATAGTAAAATGATTATTTCAAGCTAACACTATAAAGAACGAGTAAGTGATAAGTATTGAATGTTATTGTAAAAGTCCGTACTACAGTAAATTTAAAAATTTTCTAAATAGAACTTACCAACCAGCTTACTAACTACTAACAATATTTTAGCTGCACGCTTTATCCCGTATATCAAGACAGTCAGAGATAACCTGGTATCAAGACTCTCCGTTTTTCACTTTAAGACAATAGTTGAATTGTTTCTAGCCTAACGAAGGTTCGAAGTAAATCGGACTTTTACGATAAAAGTTGGTAAATTTAACGATTTACTGGAGAATCTTAGGATTTACCGTAGTTCGGCCTTATACAGTAACAGATGCAGGTAGTATCTGTACTATAATAAAACAGTATAAAAGTGATGTCTGCATATTTAATATATTTACAAAAAAACAATTTAGAGGGAGGTAAAAACAGTAATAGAATATAAATCCATGATTTGTAAAATGTTTGTGTGTCCGTTTGTCTGTTTGTACGCGCAGATCTTCGTAGTTACTGGACCGATTTGAATATTTATTTTGTTGTATACCTTTTAAGCCTGGTCAGAACTTATGGTATAATTCATTTCGAAGAATGGAACAGATAATGTAGAAATATAATAGACCTTCTAAACTGTAAGAAATAAAGCAATAAAACTTTAACAAGAGTTGTTCATTGTGATAAATTATCTGTGGACATATAAAATTAAAGATCTGGAACATCAGATGAATAACCATATGAGCATAGCTAAACTATAAGCAATAACGTAATGTCGCTTTAGAAAAAAATGGTCAGCGTGATGTGTATTTGACCATGATAGTCTAGCTAAACAATTAGAAAACAGCAAATAAAACTGATGTGGAAGAATTAAAGACAAAAAAAAATAACCACTATAAAGATATTCATTATAATTTTGGGTCAATGCCAACATGTAGTAAGTGGAAGTAATCCAAACTAACATTATAAATGCGAAAGTAACTATCTGTCTGTCTGTCTGTGACGTCGTCACGGCCAAACCAATTGTGTTCAAATTTTTAATAGAAATACTTGATGCTCTAAGGATGAACATACTGCTCTTTTCTCTTATTTTATGGTTTTTCAAGGAAAAGGCCGCCGAAAATACGAGACAGTTATAGTTCAGTCCGGCGAAGCCGCGAGCGGGTCGCTAGTAAATTAATAATTTGATTAATCTTTTAAAGGTTTTATACTCTGAGATTTAGTTTAATGAAGGTTAAACTTCTTCGTAAATATGAAATACATTTGCCAAAGTTAAATACTAACGAATCAACAATAGCTATATGGTGTGTTGTTTCGCCTTTTGCAATTCGTCTGAATAGAGTAGAATGTAGCATTTCTGTGAGTGCGGCCATATTCTTTCCTACAGCCTCATTAACCTAAATACATAGTGGACTCGGGCATTAAATGTTCTTGTAATCACTGCCTACAAAGGTGTTGTTGAAATGAAACTTTTATACCAGATTTTATTTGTTCGGAATATTTGTATAGCTTTGTTTTCTCTGGTATTATTTTTCTATAGTTTTTGTAAAATTCCATAAAAAATATTTTAGAGTGTCATATATTTTATAAAATGTAATTAAAATATTAAAATTGAACAGTACCGAAGGACAAATGTATCGATTTCGATATTAGAATAAATCTGTATGCTAGCGGCATGTAATTTCCTGAATCTTATGAGACAAGATGACTAATAACACCAAAAACGTTAAAATAGTATTTTGAGTTACTGACCTTGGAGTTTTATTCTATATTTAATGATAATTATACACGTATTTTATTTCAACGTCTCTATTATTATTCTCTATTAGATAATTAAAGAAATATGAAGAGGTATGCAGATTTTTGTTAATATTTTTATAGCCAGAGGAGGCGTCTACGTCAAGTTCGTTAAAATCACTTTTTGTCACCGAAATTATAATATATATTTTATGTTTTATTGAAACCGTCCAAGCGCTCTGGCGCGTAAGCCATACGTTCTGGTGAACGTAGTGAGAGTTTAAATAACACTTAAAAACGCAACAGGTTAACCATACTTTATTTTAAATCCTATAAAATAGCTAAATGTTAAATATATACCTATACAAAAAGCATTTGTATTTTTGTTCTTATAAAATATAAAAATAATACTCTAATTAAATTTGCTGCATAATATTAATAATCAACACTCACCGCGTAATTTTCTGACTCGACTCGTTTAAAAGTATAAACATAGCCAATTAATTAATCAACCGCTCCCTAATAATTTGCCAGTGTTGTTTTCATCGCAAGCCGCGTTCATTAGCTTTCTTCTAGAGTAAATAGCCGTTGCCGCACACCGGAAGCTTAGCTAATGTAAGGGACTCTTTACATTTTATCAGATAGAATTCGTTTACGTGGAAATTGAATTAAATTAAATGTTATGTTAAAATAAAAAACAATTTAGATTTTTTATTATTATTAACCTCTAAGCGTAATGAGTTTTATGTTCTCGCTAAAAAAGAAAGAAGTTGCTATTATACTCATACAATAATCCGAGACATTGCGTGGCGAGTGACGGAACTCAGCGTTATTTTGTTAAAAAAATTTAAATTATTTTGTTATTTTATAAAAGCTTTCAAAAGGTAGAAGTCAAAAAGTAAGCTTTGAAACTTCAAAAGCTCCAACTACGTTGATAAGTTGTAATAAGCGTATAAGAATTTCTACGTAGCTGGATGTGGAACGCATGGCTTAGCGGTCAGAGCGCTTGGACGGTTTTCAAGAGGCGAGGGTTCAAATCCCACTGCGTTCAAATTTTTATACGGTTTCTAAATATGTATTTTTCAACTTCCTAAGTTTTATAATAAATAATTTAATGTGCACATAACATTATTTTAAAGTAATTTTTCTATTAAAATGTAACCTTAACGGGTGGGCAGACGCAAACAAACTTTACCTTTTAGTTGAAGTACAGTGTAAGAGTAAAAGCATCCTGTAGCTCAAGTATTTGCTTAGCTTTTAACTTTCATTTAGCCAAGTATATTAGCATTTTAACACATAGAAAATACTTGCCCGCGTAGAATTCTATAATAAAGTAGCCTAAGTTACTCCTTATTACATCATCCTTATCATCTGCTCGTTAAAGTCTCGTCAAAATCGGTCCAGCCGTTCCAGAAATTAGCCAGAACAAACAAACAGACAAAAATTGGAAAAAATATGTTTTGGTATATGTACTGTGTATACATATACATATGCATTTAGTAAAAAGCTGTTATTTTAATTTAACAAGCAGACAATCCAATTTTATTTATTTCTATAGATCATAAGTAAGAATTTTATAGTAATAATATCTTTGTATGGTTCGCACACGGATACTTAACCTTCAAATGGTTCTCTTTTTTGGCCATTTCCTAATCCTAACAAATAATTTTAGGACAAGTTTTTTGAAAGCCATACTTAATATGTATTAACTACTAATCCAGTAATAGTCAGTTTTCTAGGAAAATAAAAAAATGATAAGTAGACTTTGATAATCAATAAATGTTAATTTGTTTGTACTCAATAAGTATTATATAAATTATATGAACTGAACAAAGCGATAAAACATATAAAATCCTTTGAAATGTTGAAGAAAAGGGTTAGAACGTCAATAATAAACAAGGAACGCTTATCGGATGCGATGAGATTCCAAATTAAACATAATTTGCGGTTTCACCAGGCTTGGCTTTCCCTTCCATTACTGTTTGGAATTATAATATAATTTAGCGCGGATATGCAAATATTTTAAGGTTGTTTGTATTTACGCCTTAACTGGAGCATACTGTGGTTGAGCGATAAAATGTGAATATATCTTGTGTCCAAAATTATGCCTAAATAGCTATATTACTTAAACTTCAATTGTTTACAGATTAAACTGTTTTCTTTCAAAAGTTAGAACTTTTATCTTGTGGTAAGGTAACATTTTACTAGAAAGCTATTATTTAACTTTTAGAAAACTAGCAAACAGCAATGCATTTATTTATCAGATTATACATATATTTGTATCATGAAAATAATTAAATTTTTTTTAGCTTCACGCGCTTTCCCGTATAGTAAGGTCCCCTGTTTTCCGGCCGAAATCGAGACATCGCTTGTTGATTGACGGAGCTCAACGTCGCGCTATTTATTAAGTCCACCTTTGTACTTTTTGTTTGTTTATCATTTATATATAAGAATATAACAAGTATTAGAGTGGGAATCGAACCCATAACCAACCACGTTTCCAGTCAAACACTGTCATACTGCGCCACGATGGTAAATTATTCAATATAGTGTAGGTATATAGCTGTGCAATGTGCTATTAGTAAAAACAATATGAATATATTCTTAGTTCATATTTTCGTATGGTCTTGGTCGGATTAATGAAAACTTATATATAATTTACATAAAAAACACTTCTAGAAAAGCTATGAGAAAATAAGTAGCAACTCGATAGAGATATTATATTACTGTAGTATTTATTTATTTTCCGCAATAAACATTTGTGCTGAATTCTAATGTGTAGGTCGCAACTACTTGTTACGTGTAATAATCACTATGGGTGTTGAATGCATAATGGAATAGGAAAAGAAGATAAACATTTGTAATTTCAGCCATTTATCGGCCTTGGTGAAGTGATATTAATAATTTATTAAAAATATCTATATTTTATATAGCAAAATATTAGTTATATATTTTTTTGTATCTGCTTGTACCTTGCATATTTGTGCGTGGGTATACAGCGAGAATACCATGACGCGGTAGTCTTGACATTTTTCCGTTACCTATAAAACAAACCCCTTAGTTAATAATTAATCATTACTAACTTTTAATGTTGTGTATATATTTATTTTGGGTAAATATTTATTTTGTTATAGGTAAAGGTCGCTGTACTATTTGTTACTGGATCTCTTTTAAACATGTAATCGACTACGGTGTAAGTATATCTTTTTTATCGATCAATCTCCTTCATGTTTTCTCCATACAACGTGACATTGGCTAAGTCAATAGTGCAAGAGCAGTAGACTGGCATTGCGTGTCAGATCCAACGCCAAATTTAGTCTAACCACACCGTAATAATAATTTATTTACAAGCAATACTGGAGGAAAGATTTGAACCCACAATCACCAGATTTACGTTCATATAACTCTACAATGGCGTCCATCGTAGTAGGCAACATAAATTAATTTTCTAATTTATACTTACAACAAAAACCTTACAAAATCTCCTTTAACTAAAGCAATTACAAGCATAGTGTTAGCTTTTTTACGACCTCCTAATGAAAAGAGCGCATAATTCATAATAAGCTTTATTGTCACCACTTAACAACTAACCAGGGTACAAATGACGAGTAACGATAATAAATTGGTGTCAAAAACACCACTCATAAGTCACTGACCTTTGTACAGTGCTTGAGAGTTGAGGCTAGGTAATGTGCATACGATTAGTTTAATTACCTATTACTTTTGTATCTTCTACTCCTTTATCTTAGTTTTGAGAACTTATTATGTTTTTTTTAGCTTAAGGTTTATGCTGCATAGTAGGCAGAAAAAACCTAGTGTCATGACACTCCGTTCTCCGCTTGCCCCGAATTTAAAATAATGCGTGTTGAGTGGCGTTGTTTTACTTGGGAGATTAATGAAAAGAATTTGGATATAATCATTCAACCAAGTGGAAATCAACCGCATTATCATTGCGTTTACAGTCAGTCCATTTTTTTTTACGCGAGGACATCCGTTGCCTATACCAGCCCGATTGGGGACTCGGACGGGGTTATGGCGGACACCGAACCAGCAAATGTAGGCCGTCCGTATACCCAGTAAAACTTAAAGGAACTCCTCCTCAACCGACACTAGCCGCAGCCACGACGACCGCAATCTTCTGTGAATCTTCTGGGAGCCAGCAAGGCGCATCGTGGAGTCAAGGGTGGTGGGTAACCCCCGACGGCCTTCTCAGACGCTGTCTCACTGCGCCGAGATATATTCAACGGCTAAAAACTTGTGTAATTTGTATTTTTTTTAATGTGTTCTATACATTGTCGATTAGATTAAGGACAATAAAATTACACGCAACTTAGAACTCATAAGTAAAAGTGTATTCCTTTTTGAAATTTTCAAATATTTCTTGTTACAATATAAAGCTTAAGAGAGCTTTACTATACAAAAGCTTAAAGAGTTTTCTTTATCTACAATTACTAGATACACCTTCATAATATGCATAAATAATAACCTTTCCACCTACAACTATTATTATAAAGTGACAAAGACATTTGTTCGGAGTAAGTCTTTTATTTAAAGATTCATAGACAAGCCGGTAACCGTAGGCTGTTTCTTTGTTTATATATTGTTCTCTTGTTAGGCTGTCAATTTGTTAGGCATTATTGTATAGTTGTTATTTAATTTATAAAAATTATCTAGAATGGTATTAACAAAAAGAGTCATATGTCGCACATCAGTATATTTTCAACAAATCAATTATTTGTTTACGTAGTACTAAGAAAGATATATGAAAACGCATGTAATTTGTATGAAATATATCGATATTATATAGCTTATAAAATAGGTACAAAATATTTTTTTATGAAAGTAAATTTGAAATGACAGTATAAGTTAAAATTTGTTTAAATGTCAATTAATATAAATATAATGTTATCTGTTAACTTTAAAAAACATCGGTCACAAAACCACAATCTTTCAACAAGTCATTACTAGAGAAATTATTATATAACAATGTTAATATCATTTTTGTATACTGGCTGTAGGATTATAAAATAAAAGTAGCGGAAGTTATTTGTTTCTTTTTACATACAGAAGAAGAACCGATTATTTAAATATTACAAACAGACTTCAATTTGATTAATTTCTACAGATTTACAATGTATATTCAATATGACCATCGTGGCGTGTAACATCAGTGTAACAGCGTCTGACTGTATAAACGATCGTTGTGGGTTCGATTCCCACTCAAGAAAATGATTATATTTCAATTATTTTAATTTCTTTGCTCTGGATACAAGACAAAGCGTGGAATGTTCCGGAGTCAGGCGGAAAGTGCAGAATTGAGTATCTTGACACTAAGTTTTCTCTGCCTACCTGGAAAAAGCGTTAAGTTAGTCAATATACATAAACTACGTATATATATATATATAATCTTCCAAAACTATTTCACAAAGTAACAAACATAAAATATTAAATTATAAATTGTGTAATAACCCATAGAAGTTCAGATCCAGCCATCTTCCTAAATCCAAATGCGATTAGGATTCGTCCCGCGTTGTGAGTATCGAGCGACCTAAAACCGAGATAAGACCCCGCCTTGAGTAGGGATGTTACAAACGTAGTATTTGAATTTTCATATATTGAATGCAAATTTATATTTTATTCTGTAATGTAATGATAAGGTGTGTTAATCATACGTGAGGCAGTTAATCTTTGAAACCAATCAACGAACGACTAATACTCGTAGAGCTTGTGAAACGAACGAGCCTTCTTCTCTAACAAACCCACACAAAAGCCTTACTCAATTTTAGATACAGTTCCTGATTGGACTCTCATTATGGATACATATGAGAAACAGTACAAACTCTCTGAGAATGTTGGTATCTCGTCATCCAGACCGGACATTTCTTCCGTGGGAAATTAACATTCCTAAAGACCCTCAATTTAATACTTACTTACTAACAAATTGATAAGGAATCCGCTTGGAGTTAATTTATATGCGGTAGCAGTAGACGTGAGAGGTATAACAGCGAAATCTCCCTAAAACTTTCATCAATTCCTTACCAACAGCATATTTCAAAAGCGGTATTACCAGAATCTTTTAAATTTGGTTATTGCATTCTACAAGTCCCACTTATCAACCTACACTTGAAGTCCCAGGCACTGCTTCTAACTCGTCTCTCTGCAGCGCAATATTGGCGGCCCCGCACGGTGAATCCTTGGAAAGTTCTCTACTGTAAAAAAAACTGATTATAAAATTACTGTTTACAGTATGGATTTCATTTCAGTGGCTAGGATGACGTCAGAGCAATAGAAATCTTATGAATTTATTCAAAAGTAACTTAGAAATTTCCGGTAAGTTTAATTTGCTTTAATTATTTGCTTGTGCCAACCCTATCTAAAGCTAATTATGAGTACTGAATATAAAGGACCTTTATAAACAGCTTATATATTAAAATATTTAGTCATTATCTATGTATTAATAAAAAAAAAAGAACGTTGATTACTTTTTATGAAAAATGCGGACAACAGAGTCTAAAATTTGGTATACTGTAAGTAAATTTAGAAAACGTATAAAAATTTAGACCCCAGAAGGATTCGGATTTTTACAAATTTCTGCTACCCAAAGATTATTTTCGAGCATTATAATCGTTTGGCATTATTTGGTATTTCTAAATATGTTTAAATTTCCTGAGTGTGTGATTAACACTTTAAAATTTAATTTAATTTAAAATTTAAAATCAATATATAATAAAAGTGAGTGAAACACTCATGTGTTTGTTTGACTTTTGTGTTTAGTGACATACTTAAAACAGCACGTAATTTACGAGTCGACGTGGCCACTTGATCAATTCTTTTATTAGAAAAAATTGAACAAGTGTCTTAATTGCATATATAGAATGCATAGTACCTACAATAAAATATTTTTGTTTTTCTCGAAACAACTCACTTTCAAACTAAATGTTTCGTGCATTGAGTGCTATTGTAACCATTGCAATGTAAACAACATTTCCAAAACTTAACACTTTAGCTTTTAAGAGTTTGTTTTATTGAAAACAAAGTGATTTTTTTCAATTGTATTCAATTTAAAGTTGGAATGCTGAGAACAGAGGGAAAAGTAATTCGGCCAAGTGGGTCGCTGGCTGGGATCACGTTCGCGCTACTACGAGTACGTAAAACAAACAAATAAAATTTTTTACTAAAAATCGCAGCATTCACTCTAAAATTTTTACAGAAATATTCATGTTCAAGAGTATTCAAATGAAGCGTAAAATATTATTTTATTGTATTTTATAATCATTATAAGTATTTTCACTTGGAAAAATTGGATAAAATACAGCATTAGGTGACCGGGATAATATGACGTTATTTCAAAAAATTACGTCGCCACAGTTTATCCCGTGTGGTTTAAGTTAGCGACTCAACATTTGATAATTTCTATTTTTATGCGTTAACATAAAAAGTATAGCGTAACCAAAATTTTTAGCCCATTCTTAATTATATTTCGTGAATTATCTTGAAAAGATCATTCATTTGTAATGAAAAAAAGCAACATTCAATTTATTTATGCTTAGTGTACTTAAATAGGTTTTGCCATAAAATAGTAATACAATTTTTTTATTTTTTTTAACGCAGCAGGATTTGAACCCTCACCTCTTGGAAACCGTCCAAGTGCTAGGAAATGTTTTTCAGTTTCCTAAGTGTATAAATGTTAAAAATATTTAAAAATGTTTATTATCATAAATTTTCCACAATTAAAATGCGGTTATAATACGAAAATAAATATTCGTTATTGTTATGATATAAAAATAATTGTGTGCACCGACTCTCTATTTACTCCTGCACTTTTAACGCAATTTGTTTATTAAACCGCATATCGATGTACTAATTAATGTATGCATCAACCTCGTCAGTAGTCTCATCTATATTCAAATAGAAAGGCGATGTCGGTGGATTTGATTAAATTCGTACCATAATATGAAACAACGTTTCGCTAATTTATAGGTAATTTGGTTTGTGGGTGTAAAATTGGAATCAGAGTTCAGCGTTTCGTTGTTTGAAAGGGCTTATTAGCTTATCGAATTATGTATTTAATTATGAATCCGTATGCAAGAAATGAATATAGGGTAGGATCATAATATTTCTTATATTTTTATTTTCATTATACATCTTTATGTAATTAGTAGATAATACTAAATAAAACTTTCTTGCATTATTCTACGTTACTACATTATTATGTAATTTTTAAGTAAATATATTTTTAAACAGTTTTAGTCCCACACTAAGGATTCTTCTTAGAAATAATCTTAGGGTAGCAGAAATTTATTGAGATCATGCTATGGCTTAGCGGTCAGCGCTTGGACGATTTCAAAGAGGTGCTGGTTCGAATCCCGCTAGGTTCTAATTATTGTACGATTGTAAAGAAATGTTTTATTAAAATATATTTCTAGCTATGACCTAAGTAATTCAATTTTATGCTGCAGGTTTTTTAAGATTTTTCTGTAGTTAAGTTTTTTTTATAAATCCTTTTTTTATTTCTCCCTAATTTGAAAAAAGTCATGATTTCTTTACACCTTTAAAAAAAGTAAGTCATGTATCGAAGAAATATTAAGTTATTATTAATACACGATTAGTGAAAATATTTCTTAAAAATAATAACGTCCAAATACAGACAGCACACTCATTAAACCGAACAGTAAAATTACTGTAAAATTTACACATTTTTAGAAAACGTATAAAAATTCGAACGCAGCGGGATTTGAACCCGCGCCTCTTGAAAACCGTTCAAGCGCTCCGACCGCTAAGCTATACGAGTAAGTTCCACATCTAGCTGCTATATATATATCAATATTTTTATACGCTTAATTACAACTTATGTTAGCATCTCTTTAGAGAGATTTTTACAAATTTCTGCTACCCAAAGATTATTCTACGGACAATCGTTTGTCAAGAGAGAATACTATTTATTAAATATGCTTAACATTTCCTTTTATTATTTTTAAAAATATGGATTTAAAATTTTTACGTTTGTGATGACACACTTTAAAAAAATGTTAATAGTATTTAATAAATAGCATTTTCTCTAGCCAAACGAAAAACGAAACTCTGACTACTCTGGTATATGGGTGCAAAAAAATATTTTTTTACTGTTATTTAAATAAATATATGATTTGCAAATGTTAATATAAAGCATATCTCATTAAAAAGATTTTTAATATCAAATTCAACCGACCTTTATGTATAATTAAAACTATGGAGAAAAAATATTGTATGAGTACTCTGAGTATGCCCCAATAATTTGCACGGTCATGCCTTGATATTAACACATCGCGTCAATGCTGCAGGGGTGCACCCGACGTTCTCGTATCGACTGTTTGCACAAAAATCTGTCACTCTGTTTCCATATGACAAAAATATATATATTTTGCTTAGTAGTTTTCATAATTTAGATTTACCTTTGGTGTAAAATCACCAAAATTATCAGAACTTTTATTTTATATGAATGTAGGATTCTACATTTACGACAAGCGGGCTATTTATTATAACAACAGTCTGGCAAAACTAGTCAAAATTCGTAGTACTGAAGGCAAAAGCTGTCGTACACCATTACGTTGGACCGATAAAGTAAAGGAATCATCACCTTCCAAATTATCGACGATTGCAAGAGAAGCGCTGGACAGAAACCGGTGGAGGCAAATCATCCGCTCCAGATGCAACCCTGGTGCTGACCACGATCCTCAGGTATGAAGGACCGACCACAGAGTTAGACATGTCTTTTTTCGCGATCGCGATTTTTATATAGAAATTTACTTTTACTATGAAAAATAATATGATTTTATCATATTACTTAAATGATAAAATCATATTTTATTTCATAGTATATTTATGCACCTTTATTATATATTCATTATAATAAAAATATGTTATTTCTTATTATTAACGCAAGCTGCTATTCCGTCCCTAGTTAGATGTTTATCAATAGGCACGTGATGTAAAAATTATTGTCACAATAGAGTTCGTTACAGTTCACACTAGATTTCCAATTACCAACACAGAACAATACTGTGTTACCGTAGAGGAAAATATTTATTTTATTTGTAGTTCACTTCGAACTTCACGCCCACTGAAAACTTTGAAATACGTCTTGCGAATTGCCTGTGTGGGTGTTAAAAGCTTTCCATATAGAATTTTAAGTTATTTTATTCTGCGACTCTATTTATACAACATAATATTGTAAAGCTCTTACGTTATTATTCCCTCATTTATAATATCACTGATTAGATTCAAGTGCGTACTTATATAAATCCTTTATAATAAATTATCATTACCTAAATATGAGTACAAGTAAAGATCACGTGGTCAAAGTCAAATATTGCGCGGTCTTACGCAGGACAATAATAACCATATCCCCTATATGGATTGGAACCCGCAACCATTTTGTGTATAACAAACACATTTCAATGCGCAAAACTTGTTATTTTTCTAGTCTTTAAATGATGTAAGAATGTATATTATACAACAAAAATATGTCTAAAAGCTAAAAAGCTTTCTAGTACATTGTGTTCATATAATACGTAATTTAATTACCGTTGGAAACGTTCAACATAATCGAGTTTGCTCAGTACGCGGCGTCGGCCTACCTAAATTTATTTAGACGAGAGATTCATAATTTGGTTTTAACTCGATATAACTTCTAACTGAATTCGGCGTAAATAAACTTCTCTTTGTTTGCGCTCATAATGTGTTTCGAGCCCATTCGATTGCAATTTGTAATAATTTCAATGCACAAGTAATGCTCGTGGGGCACGCATTGTAGCGTACGCCCCCAGATGGACTATTGTCCTCGAGTATAACTCTAATTGCTAAGTTATTTATTATTACTCCATGGGAGATAATCTACATGTACATACATTTCACATGTTCAAAGCGAATAATTTACTAATACAATAAATTAAGCCCACATAAAACCGTGAGACGCGAATTTAAAAAATAAGCCACATGTTTTTGTGACATTTATTTATGTCCACATAATAGTCGCTGTAACGACTAGCTTTGAAATAGTCTGGCGAGGCAAGCGCGTATTAAATCATTTAAATACGTCAAGGTACGGCACTCGGAATGAAATGTGTAATTTTTTTGTTATTATTAGTGTAAACTTTTTCGAATCATCTATATTAAAAATGTTAGAAAGAAAGTAAGCCGAATAGTAAAATAAACTTTTTATAATAAGATGTTATAAACTTATTAGGTAATACATTTTCATTTTTTTGCACAGTCCGCACTCTAATTTATTTATTACTTATTTTTCTAATTATAATTATTATAAATATTGAATACTCTCATTGCTCAGTGAGATTACTTATGACGGTAAAACAGATCATTGTAGGTTCGATTCCCACTCGGGGAAATGATCATATTTAAATAAGTGTCTTGTCACTATATTCTCTTTGCCTTAATTATTATGCGGGAAAAAGTATGTAGCTGCAAGTAAATTGCATTCACATTAATGTTTTTCATAAAGAAATTATCATATATTATAATGTATTTATTCAATACAAAATATCTTCTATTACGTATTATATTCTGGCAAGTAAACAAGAATGCTGAAGGTAGTCGAAGAAACAATCTAACCCTTGCAGGCGACTTAAATCTGTTACAAATAGTGAGCTTCAAATGTGTGAAATGTGAACGATTGAATAAGTTCGTTTCCAATTCAATCTTTTCAATGCTCTGTGTTAATCCGCTATTAATGTGAATGCTTTTGTCAGGGTCACCATATGGCGTCTTACAACTTGGTCCGACAAAGAACGTGCTGTCGTCACAGATTTAACGAACAATATAGGATTTTACTATTTGATGACATATTTAATTTCGTGGGGATTATGAATGAATCGATATAAATGGCGTGAAATAACAAAAAGTACGCCAACAGACGTGATTTTACAATATGTGGCGGGTTTCGGTAGTTCTTTGTGAAATTTGAGTCTAACCGTCGATTTGCTTCCGAATGTAAATGTGAAACTTGTTCATAACAATAGATTTGAACGAGAAAATATGATTTATAATGGATATTTGTTAATTGACACCATCGAGGTGCGGATACGAGTCTGACTTTGTGTAATGATTGTAGCTTCATACTTTACTCGAGCAAATATTTATATGTAAAATATAGATTTCAATTTTTTAAGAAAACTTGCTTGCCTAAACTACATGCCTAAACTATTTAGTTCTTTCGCACGCCCGCGTTCTCACTTAAATCACAAACTTTGCTCAAATTTATCATTTAAATGTTTGTAACTTTTTTTGTTTATGAACCGCTTGAATTTAAATAAACACTTAATGTTAAGGGAAGCTTACCACAATACAATAGTAAAAACTGCATTAAAATCGTTAAGCCGTTTCTAAAATTAGCGTGAACAAACGAGCAGCTAAACAGATAAACAGACAAACAGAAAATAAAATAAAAGATCATTGTTTTGGGTTCCATTATATTGATAAATAAAAAAAAATATTAGGAATATTTTTTTTTTCATATATCTTCTATGTATCACACACAGTGATTAGTTACTATTTTATAATATGTATAGATGTGCTTATCGTGTATTTTAACACCTCTTTAGATAGTAGATGTGTTTGTATTGGATGAAGTAATTCTCCCTTTTTTCATTATAAAAAAATATTAATTTAAATAAAAATATAGAGATTTATCTATAAATAATGTCTAATTCTTTTAAAAATAGAACGTTTAAGTATTCTTCAAATATCATAATATTTCGCCCTAACGTAATGACCTAATATACGAGTATAGCAGGGCCGTGACTGACGACGCACTATATCTAACTTATAGCCGGCAATGTGTCAGCAATTTGCGTACCGACCTCATATCTACGAAATTTTCTGCTTTCACCGTAATAATGCAACCCTATGAGATTTTTTGCATAGAAATTTATTTTTATTCATTTTAATACGTGCGTAATATTTTTATAGAAAAAGAATTTTGATTATGGCCTGAAGGAGACGATCTGAGTTTTATTACTAGTCTCTTACTGTTTTAATGTCCCGTAATATTACATATATAAATATATATGCAAAAACAAATTAGATTGAGCTTATTTATAAGGTTATTTATATCAATATTTGATGATATATCCTGGCGCAGTGTTTAAACGTTTGACTATAAACGCGATGGTTACATGTTCGATTTCAAAGAAACACAAAGCCCGAGATAGAGTTTTGCCACTCAACATGCAATGTCAAGTTTGGGTGGAATGTTCAGGATAAAGTGTCTTGACCCTAGCCTGTGTCTCTATATCCCTGCAATTTAAATAAATCATTTAAAAAAAACATATTTAGAAAACGTATAAAAATTTGGAAGCAGCGGGATTTGAACCCGCGCCTCTTGGGATCCGTTCAAGACGCGCGTTCAAGTGTGTGAATAACACTTGAATAACACAAAAATGTTAAAAAAACCATTTTAATGTAATTGTATTTACACGTGAGGTGAAGTCGGTTATATATGCTTGTATATATGTAAATGTCTTAAGTAGACGTTTTCTAGTACTTTTCCCTACACATTCGTGTCAACAGACCCTCGACTGCTTAGCATACGCATTTCATCGTTCAGTGTCTCCAGCATGCTTGTGACGTGACTCTGGTGACGATTGCTGTTTAAATTTATATGGCATACATTGCATACAACGTTTTACTAAAGGGATACGGTTCAACATTTAAATAAAATATTACATGAAAATGTTAATAGGAAAATCTTTACTGCCATTTGGGATACAATTAACATTAACCAATAACCATTTAATGTTTAATGTATCTATAATAATACTTAAATGAACTACATGATATGAACTTGTTTTTTTAATCTTTTATATTGGTAACGATTATAATCACCCATAGCTTAGTTAAGATGTATTTGAATAAACATAAAATTTGTGGGTACGAATCTTTTTATTTTAAATAATTTTTCCCGATTAAAAAAAATCTAGTAGTTAAGACAAAGCACGGTGTTGAGTTGCATTTTGCAGCGTACAATGTCTCTATGGGCAAGTAAAATAACTCTATACTCTAAAATCTCTCTCCTTATTCTATACAAAATGAAAACAATGAAGATACTATTAAAAAAAAGATACAGTACAATGAGTAAAATAAAGTAAAACTCGTACGGAGTTTCTGAAAAATGTTGGTAGGTAACGCTCGTTGAAACTTAGATAAGCTTCAGTGTCCTATTTTACTTCCTGGAAAGTTTGTAAATTTAACTAAAGTATTTGTAATATATAATAATAGAGCTTTAGACTATGATAGTTTGTACTTTAATTATTTTATTGACTTGATTACGTTGAACGAAAACATTCATAATTGTTACGCACAATATTTGTTAGTAAAGCTCTTGCGGACATAATTAACTTACATATGCTTTCGCTCCGTTAATGTATATGTTTATTTTTTTTACAACTTGTGTCAACTAGTGTCAAGACACTACGTTCTCCACTTTCCACCCAAAATTGAGACATTGCGTGTTGAGTGGCAGAACTCAGCACGTTTTTAGTAGGTATCAGAGCGGAGAAATGAAAATAATTTAAATAAAATCTTTCCCTTGGAAATTGAACTCACAACCAATCGCTTGAACAGTCAGAATGTATCCCACTGCGCCACTATAGCCTCCACATGCTTATTATTTTAATATATTAAAGTTTCATTACAATATTTTTTACTAGTAAGCAATAATTAAATAATAGTGACATAAATGTGTAATAATAATTAGTCGTTTGATTAAAGAAGACTTTGAAGTTCGTAGATCCGGTATTATATTATTAATTTTGCAAAAACGAAGTAGTACTTGATGCCTCATAGACATGTGTGAAGAAACCATATATACGTATTTTCTCTCGTATAAACCTTCTGGCGTTTTTCCACCTTGTCTAGTGACAGTAATTGAAATTGCACTGAACCGCAATTGATATAAGATATATCGGTTTTGTAATAAGAGGTTCCGTGCCTACCTTTTTACCTTGATAAATATTGATTATTTTTAACATTTTAAAGTTTTATTGACACACTTTGGAAATTAAATATTTATTTTGGGAAACATATAAAAATTTAAGCGTAGCGGGATTTGAACCCGTGCCTCTTGGAAACCGTAGTCGCTCGACTTAGCTGTCAGAACGCTTGGACGGTTCCCGAGAGGAGTTTTTCTAATATTGATTATTTTTTATTTCTATTGAATTTTCTATAATTTTATAAAATTATATGTAATTTCATAAAATTATATGTAATTTTAAAAAATCATATGTCAAATAATATGCATCAATTAAAAAGTAGAAAAATGAAGTACCAAAGAAAGGACTAATAAGTGAGCCAAAATTAATAAAAAAGGTATATTCTAGAAGGAAATGAACATTTTCTGCTCTTAATTTTATTATTTATTACGCTACAAGAAGATTCAAAAATTACGGCACGGAAGGTACCCCACTAAATCACGAGCGGGGTCGTTAATGGTGAAAAATAATATTTTTACAGAAAGTCTTAGGAAGATTTAAAATATAGCTGAGAAAGGAGATTTTAATAATTATAATGAACCAAGGGGAATAGGGTGTTATTCTTGTTGATTAATTTGATAATAATATACTTACTCAGTGTTACTTAGTTACAAATGGATTTGAATGAAAAATCTACTTTTATTTTTTGATAAATCAGATTACATTTTGAATATATTTACATAGTACATTTAATTAGTATAGTATTAAATATATTTGTAGTTTAATATGTAATTATTATTAGAGAAGTTACACTAAATTATTTTTGTATAGTTTGTTCTTAAATAATTACTACAGACAGTGAAGTTGAGTGACATTGTATATATCACGCTGTCCTATCGAACTAACCATCTACAAATAACAATTTGATTGATGTCCGCAACCCGTGTACCGTAGAATTATCTACATAAATCTAACAGTTTAACTTGTGTGGAAATTTAAATATCCAAAGGAAATTCAACTGTATACTTTGTAAATGAGAGTAAATAATTGAGTTAAAGGCTTAATAGCAATGCGCTGTATGGTGCCAAAGACTCAACGGGTGGTGCTGCGTGTTTGCATATGTTTTGTTTTTAGCGTATATCAAATATGTTCGTAGAACTCCTTTCATAAATTTATGTTTAATTTTATTTCTAACGAAATATGCCATTGTGGTCCAGTGGGACAGAGTTTGATTTTTAACGCAATTGGTTGTTGGTTCGATTCACACTCGAGGGAATACTTAAATTATTTTCATATTTCCACTCCGCTTCCGCTAGTAAGACAAAGCGCGGCTTTGAGTTACACCTTGTCTATTGAGCTCAGGTGGAGATAATAGTGTCTTGACACTAGGTTCTCCTGACTACCCTTCTAAGGAAAGGACGTGAAATTGAAAAAAAAGTAATATCACATAGTACTTGACTAGCGATTCGTGTATAATGTCTTGATATATTTATTATCATGTTTGTAAACAATAGTCCGGTTATTAGCAATGAATTTATTTGTTGATATATATATATATTTATATATTTATATATTTAAATATGATTATTTTAAATATATTTCTTTTAAAATAAATTTATGATGATCAAAAATCTTATTGATAAACATACATTTTGTTGTATGTTATATGTTATTATTCATGTACACCTAGCTTTGCTTGCTTGGCTTGAAAATTGCACCGGACTTGAATACGTGCTTTCTCGAGAGCTTTTCTCTATGTAAACATTATGAAAAGAAAATTATTCCATTGTTCTATGTTTCAAGTAGAATTGCATTTCCCGGTAGTTGAGAATAATGTTTGAGTATAAAATCTTGTGGCTCGTTAACTCTGCGCTGCATCTCTACCATATGTTTATCTAATAGCTGAAGCTTTACTGCTATCATTATTTTAACTACTAACGAATTAATGCAATGAAATTTTATTTATTAACTTCGTGTGTAGTGTTTTCAGAGGTTAGCCAGAGGGTCCTCACTTATCTATTTTAGAGGTGTCTGAAGATATATTATATAATACGATAAATACAAAAAAATTATCTCCAATTTGAACCCACGACCACTATGCTTAACAAAACGCGTTCTCATAGATTGAAATGCTTTCGAATTTTTGATTTCTGTTTACGTGAAAATTTAAAATTACTGTAATTTTGAACAACATAATTTTAGGATTTAAAAACAATAATATATCTTTATTAGAGAAAATGCAAGTCCAACATTGAATTTATTCTGGCTGGATCAGACTGACCGCAAAGGTATTGGTCCGTGAAATTCCCTTCCACTAACATTCTCGCACATTATTACACGCACACAATATTTATGTGTAGGCCGTGAGACTATCCGTAGCTAAGTTTGTGTAGGATAATAGAACAAAATATTTTTAGAAAAGGACCCTTTAAAAGGCGGACTCATATTGAATTAAACAAATAAAAGCGTGAGACGATCTGATTTCTTAGAAAATATTGAGACGTTTTTATAAATGTTCTTATAGTTGAAAACTATTAAGCGTACTGTATTACATGAAAATACTTTTATATAATTTTCTCATATTAAATTTATTTATATATTATATGAGTATTTTTTTGAAACCTTTATTTTTAAATATCGAGTATTTTACTACTTCAACTACCAAATTCAAGTAGAATTAAAAGTCACTACCATTATGTACCGGTAGTTAACGGTCAACAGAGCCACGATATAAATATACATATGACGATATGACATTGCGAAGTAATAATTTAGTTTAGTAACATATAAACGACTATATTACACAGTGAAAAGATTCAAAAAATATAAAAATGATCAACGGTATGCTATATAAAAATGATCATATGCTCGCGAAATATGTTATCGTTGAAAAATAAATATTTAATGTTATATTCGATTTATTATAAATTTACTAGTTAGATAAATCTGGTGCAAAGTGCCGGGGATATAAAATATCTTAGCGATTGATGTTCCGTGGTCGGAGTTGTGACATGTTGACAGACATGATTAGCTTCATGAAGAAGATGAAGCTCATTTCTTTTTTGCTATGTCAACTAGATGGGTAATATTTGATTTATAATAAGAATGTCTACTTCACTGTATACGTATATATGTGGTGGTACATTTATATCTGGTCATCTAGAGATAATAACCCCACCCCAGCTTATCAAGCTCAATATATATTGTTTTTATAATTTATTTTGTAAATTTTTATAGCTTTTTTTTGTCGTTGTTCACTTGTTGCATATTAGGTAAGCTAATAGTTATTGTTATTTTGATTATAACTATTTTCTCAACTTAAATTGATAGTATGGTGTGTAGGTAAATGATTTATTTTTTATATAATGTGAATATAATTTGAATAAAGGTTGGCTATTGTAAAACAAAATGAGGTTAATAGAAACTTTAATGGAAGGATGAGCGGGTAATAAAAAAATATTTTCTACCCGCTTAAATATATTTTTTTCAATTTCACATGTTCCTGCATAGCAGGTAGCAGCTCCATTCTCCACTTTCCACCCGAATCCGAAATTGCGTGTTGATGGCGGAAATGAACGTCGCGTTTTGTCTTGTCACTTAAACGAAGATACGAAAATAATCTAAACATAATAATTCCGAGTGAGAATTGAACCCACAACCATCGCGCATACAGTCAGATGCTGTCACACTGTGCCACGATGGCCCGATGGAAAGGTATATTCACAGAAAACGTCACGTTTTAGTTACACAACGGTACTTTTTAAGACATCATAGTATTGTAGCTGTAGTAGTTTTCTACATATAGCAATTTAGGAGACAATAAAGTGTTAAGAAATTTCGTTTTCCTAATTTAAAATAAACAAGAAGCATTGTTAGTAGTTATTATTAAGAGTTATTATTGTATGTTATGTAAATTCAGATATATTTAATGCATTTGTATATACTGTAATATCGTCAAGTTATCAGTCCTTCGACGATGTAATTTCGATCTGTAAATATGTCGGCACTGATCATACTGCTTCCGATAGCTTGTTCTGTATTTGACTTTACTTCGCTTCCTGTAGTAACACTAAATAATACTTATTTTAATATTTAAATAGATTTTGAAAAAAAAATATAATGTTATAATTAATTAAAAAATATATGATATTTGTAGTTTTAAAAAGAGAGGTCATTAAAATTATTCAAATATAATCATCCTCTTTATTTAATTGATAATTATATTTAAAATTAGCTTACAGAAGTACTTTCAGGGCTCAATGCTGGAATGACACATTGTGCAGTCGATTTTTCTAGTTTAAACTCTGAACGAGTCACATCCAAGTAAAGTCTGTATTATAGTTGTAGAACAATTGCAGACTATGCAGACTATATAGCTGTAGAACAATTGTATACTGTGACCATTATAGAATGTAGTATTAAAAAACACAGTAGTATTAAAAACGCTTTAAATGTATGTAAGGTATTAGGTTAATTTTAATATTTTATATTAATTAGTGTTTTATCAAACAATTTTATTGAAAATGAATGGGGTTCTTGCCTTTTTTGTAAAATTATCTTTTAAAAAAATATAATCATACAAGAAAGATAAAAAACGCACCTATATATTCGTCATTTTATGATAATGACTCTTTGGTTAAACCTTTCCAAATTTTATGAGAATTATATGTATACTCTAATACAATATTTTCAAAAATATATATATGTTATTTATGGACCTACATACAAATTAACTATAAATATTCAGCTTCCATACTTTTTTTTCTTCATATTTTGTATATAAACTCATAGCAAGCAGCGTGTAGGGTAATCTGTCCTTCGTCACAAGATCCTGCCACCTGTAAATGTGTCGACACCTCCATTACAGTTTCCGAAGCTATTTACATTTGTTCTGCTTTCCTCACTTTCGCCACCTACAATCTACATTTTGCTTGCCATCTGTACGGAAACGTCCCATTTCTGTCACGAGTTAACTGCGGTAGGTTATTTTATGTTCTAAACAGATAATTAACTTTAGAGTTGAACTTCCTTCATAGTTCTATAAACTTATTTAAATATTTAACTGGTTACTTCGTTTGGCCACAAACCTTAAAGAGTATGGGACCACACGAAGCGCCCGTTCTGCGGAGAATATCGCCGTTGTTGCCGAGGATGTCGGGCTGTCGCCAGAAACATCGCAAAATTTGCAATGTTTCTGGTCCTTAAGCGAATTTTGGTCAAAGTCCTACGCATGTTCCCGTACAAAGTCCAGTCCGTGCATCAGCTGCTGCTTGTCGACCGCCAAACGCGTGTAACCTACGCCCAAGCTATCACCGGATGATTTCTTTTGGCCCACCTTGTATAAGTGGACGAATATGTATATATATATATATTTGTCCTGATGCACTGACTGACTAATTCTTGAGAAACTTAACCCTTAAAGGGGTGAAATAGAGAATAAAAGTTTGTATATAGACCGTCATTTTTGATTTTAGAAATATGAAAGTTTATTTATTTGCTACTGCTTAAAAATAAGTAATAAGTCGTTTTTAAATTTAACGTAACTTCTGATGTTGAAGTATTTTACATTTTATAGATATCATATATAAAAAGACAGCAAGTTTAAATCTCTAGACACTATAGTCCAATTTGCTAATAAATATAAAAACTAAATTATATTTTGCATATGGCTTTTAGCCAATTATTTACAAAATAGAGATGATTTTAACTTAAACAAGCATAATAATTTGGTTCATAGCTGAAGTCGAAGTTAAGTAATCCAAATTCCATCACAAATCCCTTGGTGAATTAATGGGGAAAGTCGGTGACCCAACGCGAAAATTGACCGAAGAGAAACATTAGTTCCATCATGTAATATATTATGCTGTTTCCTTCCAATGGAATTAGGTTATAAAGCCTCAAAGGGATTGAAATATAACTTTACTTAATACTTAATACGACCAAGAAACCCAACGTTTCGAACACTTTACAATAGTCCGTAGACTCACAGGTAACCCGACCAATTTTACAGTTTCTAAAATGTATTTCAGAATACCAAAAATACACGCGATTAATCCGGTTAAAAATAGTTTAATTTCAAAACTTTACTGTGCAACAAAATAGAGTTTACTTTTAAAAAAAATTCTTTGCAGAATCTTACGTACACTTTGTTTCTTTTTCTTTTACAATGAAGAGGCCACTCAACGAGCACTTTCTCGAAATCGGATAAAAAGTGGAAAATACAAACTACGTTTTGGACACTTCGTTCTCTCCGGAAAAGGCGTGTTTTTTTTTAATTTATTTGTTTTCCGTAAATTTCTCTAAGTACTTTAAATAATAATTATTCCTCGTATACATTAAATTTTATAATTGTACATTGGGGTACGAAAACTAACGTCATGCATTTTATTTTTAAAAGTTAAATAACTACTACTTCTTCTATATATTTTTATCACAAAAATGTTAAAATAATATTGCAATATAAATTACATTACAAGAGGATTTTGACAATATAAATATATATATATGTATGAAAGTGGAATATTTTAAGTTATCTCTGTAGAGTTGGGACATTCGAAATGGTATGATAAAATTGAAATCTCCTGAATCGTGGAAATATGAGGGTCTTCTCCTCGGGTCTACGGACGAATAGCCGGATTATGTTAAACTTAGCGATACATAGGATTTATATTGAGAAAACTTTATATACGACTTTATAAATATAAAACATTTTCAAGCATAATATAAAACTAATATTAACATTTTAATACAATATTTGTATGATATAAGAGCTTAATTCAAAATCTCTTATACACTAAACATACTTTAAAAAATGAGATAGTTATAATAAATATATGAGAATAACAAATGATATAGTTGTATAACTATAAATTTTCGCAATTTGTATACATTTTGAAATTCATATATTTTAACTTGAATAATCGCGTACATTTTCATATTCAAAAATATACATTTATAGATTTATTTACCTGTGTCTTAAAATACATTTAAAGCCACATGGAGGTAAAACAGGTAGGTCGAATCTACCTGAAACCACGAACTACTGTAAAGTGTTCGAAACGTCGGAATTTCAAAGTCACATAATTTTATTTAAAATATTACATGCTTAATTTTTTACGTCAAACAATTTACCACCGGTTCACTAAAGTTAATGCCTCAGACCTGAGAAGAACCGGCATAGGGTTTCTATATATATTTTATCAAAGAAATACTTTAATTAATAATTTATTTTATAATGATCAAAAGTGTATTTCCGAATTCCAACATAAACACGAATAATCCGTTTAAAATGGCTTAGTAGTATAATATCTCAATTATGTAACTGACACTGGCTCTAATAATGAATAAGACAATGAATGCAATTTATGAAAATTTTATCTTTTAAAAATACATTTGCTTATGTATAAAGTTTTCAAACTGTAGCTATCGAGATATATTTGCGGCTTAAGATGTGCTTTGGATTAAAATCTTCACCAATCCAATCTTAGCCTTGTCCAACAAATAAACTTATCACCTTTCAACGATAATTATACAGAGGATAGAATATGAAGTTGAACATAATTAAAGTTCATTTGGAGAAGGAGTAGAGGAAGCGACATTATTAAACTATATTTTACATTATAATGCATTTAGATATTTTCTTTTTTTTAATTTTCTATAGACAATAAGAAGATATACATTAAATTAATAGAATAAATATCACACACATTATCTATAATTTATGACATTTTTGTATAAAGTGATATACACGTTGCTATGGCAATGCGTACTTTACGGGTTAACGGGTCCACCATAATATTTAAACTATAAAGCTTATTAATTAAATACAGTTTTAATTCTCTCTAACCGATCAATTATCTTAACGTGGGGTGTAATATTTGTTTGTTTAGTAATTAATGCATTTGTTATCTATTGTTGAACACCCATCGTTGTTTACATAATACATAAATCACATTACTATCCCCTTCCTAGGGAAGCGCGGAACCATACAGTGCCATATCCGTTTTGACACCGATGTAATTGTCGTGGGAGTTCCTAACATCACGGTATTATGAAAGCTGAATAAATTACACGTATGTTCTCTGTCGCTCTTAAGCGATTTGGGTTGGAGAGAGCAGGACACGTTAATTCCGGGTCAATTGTAAAGTATTATTGATGTGACAGTGGCTCAATGGTCAAAGTATCCTAGGAATAACGTTATGGTAGGAAAAAGCCTGCGCGAGCGGAGTTCCATTCTATTTTTAATGTATGAATGAAATGGATGTTTTTACATCTTAATCTATCTTAGTTTATTGATAATTATTTGATTATCAATAAATTCAGATAGATGATGTATATTTATACACAAAAAAACAATGATCACACACACCTATTCGCTATCGAATTTTATTTTTCTTTGTACATGACATTTGGTATCGAGAGTCTCTTATAAATTAACAAAATATCTCACAAAATAGTTTCTTGTAGAACTAAAAGACCCAATACAATTTTTTAATAGGCTACAATTTTATCTGTATCTTTGTATAAAAATATAAAGTACTTTAAAATAAAAAGATAAGCAAAATTACGCTTTATCCCGCATAGCAGGGTAGTAATTTGTCTTAATTTTAATAAGAAAATTAAATATTTGACAAATAATATCACATCCACAATTTACTTTAAAATTTAGTACTGGTTAATAGAATGATTAAGAATAATTTATGGTGTCAGCATTCATCTCGGTAATCGGCAGAGAATGGACCGTGTATAATTGCGTTATTGATGCGCACGCGCATACAAACACGCGCTAAGATATAAAAAAGAACGATTAGTGCTGTCTCGATAAATCAGT
The DNA here is from genome assembly GCA_038994665.1 of Podotricha telesiphe. Lineage (NCBI taxonomy): Eukaryota > Metazoa > Arthropoda > Insecta > Lepidoptera > Nymphalidae > Podotricha > Podotricha telesiphe. The sequence goes on from JAOYRR010000103.1 coordinate 866,729, forward strand.
ATTTATTTAAGCTTTATTTATGAATAAGATTGATCTGATTATGGTCGAATAAAACATATGAAATATAGTTTTGATTTATAGTTAGTGTTTACTAATCTTTAATGGCGTTATTTTAATTAAAAAAGTGTTTTTTTCTTATTAGATAACAAAATGAGTGCATTGAGAGTTTACAAACAATTTTGCTTTATAAAATTTACCGTCACTTGCATATTTTTGTCAAATAAGTGTCTATAATATATTTAAATAAATAAGTCTATCTATATTTATATATAAAACTCTTCTGTAACTGAATGACTGGTTCGCAAACAACACATAGCCAAAACAAATTAATGGGAACAAGAACCTGAAATTTGGCGTGTACGTTCCTCGAGTAGTATATGCACACTGAGAGACGTTTGTCCGAAATTCCTACGGGAATTTGAAATAAACGAAATTTGCTGGTTTATAGTTCGAACAATCGGAGTTGCTTGTTTATAATATTCTATTCTTCTCGGGATACTTGTTTATAATACTATAGCTAAATATAATATACTTTATTTTAACGATACAATACGAAGAACTGAATATAATTCATTAAAGAAACCGGATAGGTATTCGGACAATGAGGTGAATAGGCATTTAAATGATTATTACAAATAGCTACACGGAAAATTTACGCTGTTAAATGAGTACTATGTGACTTGAACACGAACTAAAGTACGTATCACCAATTAGAGATGTTTTTTCATTTATTTTGTGGAAGTGCGTACTACTAAGTGTGCATCAGCTTGTAAAAAGAATGTAATGAGCATGTAAGTAAGAATTTTAATTAGAGTTACTTACAAATTAGTAATTAATTCCTCTTTTTATTTTCTTGTAAAACATTTTTATGGGCAGTTTTATTTTGTTCTTAGGAAGAGTCGTTTTAACATTTTTGATACGCTTAGGAACATTTTTAGAAAACGTATCCAAATTTGAACCTAGCGGAATTCGAGCCCGCTACCTTAAAAATTGAAGACGAAGAAAATAGAATTTACAAATTGCAGTTTAGTTAAGATATATTAAATACTAGCGACACGCACGCGGTTTCGTCTGCGTAAACTACATGACTAAAATGTTTCGATTTTCGCCCGCCTCCTTTCTCACTTAAATCACAAACTTGCTTAAATCTATAATTTAAAATGTTGTAACTTTTTGTTTATTGGCCGATTGAAATGAAATAACCACTAAATGTTAAGAGAAGTTTACCACAATACAAAATTGCATTCAAATCGGTTAAGCCTTTTCTGAAAATAGCACAAATAAACAGATAAAACAACAAACAAAAAAAATTAAAAATCATGGTTTTGGGTTCTATTATATTTATAAATGCCCCAAATAATATATTTGTTTTCATATATATTCCATATACAGACAGCGATCAGTAACATTTTTACTATATACATATATAGATGGAATGAAATGAGGGCATGAAATATTAATGTCATAATGAAATTTTTGTGACATTTATAAAATCATATGCACTAAAAGATTTATGCACCATAAAATATGCAGGGAACATCAGAAATACTTTTAAAAAGTATATAAATGGTTTTACGGAATTTATGTCGTCGGCTAACTTGTCGGAACTTCCATAACTTCTGCACTTTGGCGAACTATTTCGTTCTCTTTGAAATAAATGCAAAACATGCAACGAACGTGCGTTAGTTAAAAGATTTAAAAGGTTTCCGTGGCTATAAAGACCATTTAAATTTAAAGCTATAGATTAAAGGCGATCTGTCAAGAACATTACGCGTTCGTACTTTAGAATAAAAGGTATCCTGCACTTGAAATATGTTTGGGGTGTCGAATGAGGGCATCCAATATTGTATAGGAAGATTAACGTATTTTCAAGGGGCCACAATAAATGAGATGTGCAAATAGTGTTTTTTAAATGTGTTAGAGATCATGTAAAAAATAGTTACATTGGTTTTTTTCTTTTTAATAATTGCATTTATTCCGACACCTTAGAAAAAAAAAATTAAAATCTCTTTTGTAACGAATGTAGCTTCTTACCTTGATTTTAGAATCTGTGTGACTAGGCTATTTTATTTTAAAAGCAGTTGAATGCTTTTTCTTGCATAATGTTAAGTATCGGTACCCAAAGTTGCGCTTTGTCTAACTAGAGCGAAGGAAAGAAAATAATTTAAATATAATCATTCCCCCGAGTGGTAATCGTACCCATAACCAATTGCGCTTACAGACGCTGTCCCACTGCACTATAAGTATTTTATTCAATATGAATGGACAATTCCCGAAAATATTTGGTTTTATTAGTATTTTTTTAATTACCTACAGTATAAGATATAAAAACTCATTATATATGTAGGTACATTCTTACTATAATATTGACGTTTTAATAAGTTTAACTTATATTTTTATCTTTCTGTTTGCAAATTCAAATGTTCTTATCAACACATACGTACATAAAATATACGTAAACACACTTTTTTCCTATTATTTTTTATATAAACACACTAAAATGATCAATGTCAGAGTCGTATCAGCTCCATAGGAAAATAAGGGTGCCGCGTCGTTAGGAGTCTATCGGCCGGGTTACAAAAATTAGACCCCAGAGAGCTGGCTGCATTCGACCTGCATATGTGCATATAGCGTGAGTGTATTATGCATTTAGTAGCCATTTCTTTGCCATTTTGTAAATATTTTATTTGGTATGTAAAATTAACAATATTTACTGTAATTCAAATATATTAACTATTTTGTACACTTTTCATTCCTATAATTTGTTTAAAAAATTGCCGCATAAGACTATATTATATGTGAAGACAATATTTAATTAATACTTCATAGCTTTCCAGGACGACGAGGATAACGAAAAAATTATTTCAAGCGAGTTTTTTTTAACTCTTTCTTTTCGACATTATTATTTAAATAAGCTTTCTATAGTTTTAAAAAAGAAAGACAACTGCATATAACTAAAAACGCTTTATGTTTTGTTTGCAAGAATTAGCTATATAAAACTGTAGATACACCTTTTATATCTTAATCATTTCATCCACTGTCACCCACACTTAATCAAAAATAAACAGAATGCAAATATTTACTACTCATTTCAGTATCAAACCGTCCCCGATCGTGCCGGGAGCGTTAGCAATGAAGTTATCAAGATATTCAGCGTCACAACGGGGGTCTACAAAAAACTAACACGTCGCAGGATTGTATCACGCAAGGGGGATCAGCAAACAGTGAATAATGTATTTCTGTCTTATTCATATAAAAGTTTAAACTCCCTCTATTGACTGAACAATCGCTGGGTGCGAATGATGAATGCGAGAAACAGTTAAAGTATATTGTCTGTATTGCGTTCTTGAACAGATGAAGTTAAACTGCCCTTTGTTGGTATTAGTATACGGAATTAAGGGGTGCAATTGAAAATATAAGTAATTTAAACGTGAAATATGTGGAATTATACTATTTGCATTTAAGACGTATCTGGTTTACTATGGCAGTAGATTCATAATCCTCTGGGTGTTCCATCATTGAGGTAAATAATAAGTTTTTAGAGACCTGGTTGTACTAGGTTTAAAATTTAGTAAGCATTACAAATGTAAAATGATCTTCCACAAAATAATATATCAAGTTCAAATTTTATGAGATGCTGTACGTTTAGAAATTTAATCTATTTCCTATTCCGGCTATGTGACGCCGTCATGCCTTCTGTGCGTTCGCTTCTGTAAAACTTAACTGGCTTTATAACAGTTGAATTAAAGTTATAGATTTTTAGATGATATATTCACAAAAATACATAAAACTTATTTCTATATATATTTTTTCGTAACTTATTCATTCAAAGCTTAACAGCAAACAGCTAGTATAATACAGGTCTTCCAGATCTTCACGAACTAGCGATTGCACTAACAAGATGTTCATTTGTGTCTTTATACTTTCTTCATTTAATAATGTGCTGTATATTCACTCAGTAGGTATTACTTTTGAATATTTAAGGAACCTCTGATCAGATTGCTGTAAACGCCTAAGTACGTACATGAAAGCTGTATTGTGAACTAAAATGACTTCTGCTCTAGATCTTTCTCATTAGCTGTCGAAACAATACTGTCATACTACCGCTGAGCTCAGCTTCCTTTATTATCTTGTTTCGTACTCAGATTGTCTAACAACTATAATTATGGCACTCAAATCGAAATCTGTTATGAAAATGTGATTTTTCTTACTTTATTAGTTGCAATTATTTTTGTTATTTTCTAATTACTATCTATTATTTGATCTTTCCATTTTATATTCTACAGAAATTGAACAAAAGATTTCATACTTATAAAAAGGAACTAGAGCGTTCTAGTTCTAATTTAGAAATCTTAATAAGTTTTTAATAATATAAATAATAAGTACAAAACATATATACGGCGTAAAAAAAATTAATTTCTTACTTTTTACGTACAAAAAAGGACACTTCTAACCCTATTGTCGTCTAAAGGACTGAAAAAGAGCATTTGGTGGATAAAAAGGTTTTATGGTACATACTTCTTTGAGAATACAAGCGCGGTAAACACTTCAGCAATATTATGCAGAAATATGAAGCTTTTAAGAATACAGCCTTTTATTAAGAAATATGTTTAAATAGAACCATATGTTGGCTGGAGTAGAAGAAAAAGTAAAAAAAACAATACTAAAAGAACAGACAAAAACATATCTATGTGCAGTGTGCATTATATGTATAGATAAGAAAGACATAACATTGAGTTATAAATATTTTAATTCAAAAGTAAATATGGCAAACTTTCAGTAATTTGATAACTGTGCGCAACTCTTCAGAATGTACGTAAATTGAATGCCAGTATGAGTACCGCTGTGTTAATTATTTTGCATTACAAATAAATGGTTTTTTAAATGCAGACAACTCTTCAAATTTGATTACATCGTGCATAGATCAAAGTTCACTACTTCATACTAACTCGTAAGAATTAAAGACTATTAATTTATTATAAAACCTTTACTATTATACTATACTTGTACTAACTAATGTCCATGACTTGGTCTGTAGTCTCTTACAAGTTTTACATCTATCTTTCCATATTAATATTAGAAATTCGAAAGTCTGTCAGTAGTGAATCTTTCACGGCTAAACCACCAGCCCGATTTGAATGAAATTTGGAATTAATATAGTTATATATTATGAAGATCGAGGGTCCAACCATCGCTACGTTTTTTTTTCAAATATCAACCCCTAAAGGCTCGAAGTAAGTAATGAAAGTTTGTATGAAAAATCAAAACTGCTTCATCGATTTCGATGAATTTTTCATGAAGATAGTTGACGACGCAAGGTCCAAATTAGGCAACTTGTCAAAAAGTAGCCGCATTAGTATGCGGGCGGAAGCGGAGACTGAAGCGGGAGCAGAAGAGGGAGCCGAGCGAAAGCAGAAGTCGGAGCGGAGCCGGAACGGGAGCGGACACGGAAGTAGAAGAGGGAGCGGAAGCGATATTGTTTTACGAAAAAGCCGTTGTAAATACGAAACAGCTAGATTACACGCGGGCAGTGAGCGGGTCGCTAGTACTATAATAAAACAGTAAAAAAAGTGCTGTATGTAACAAAACAATTTAGGGAGATGTAAAATCAGTAATAGAATTTTAAATCAGATTTTTAATTTTTTTGTCTGTGTTTGTACGCGCACATCTTCGTAGTTACTGGACCGCGTACGCGTGATGCGTACACTATCTGTGAACATAAAAATCAAAGGAGCTGCAGCTGAAGAAGAAACATAATGAGACCACTATTGTTCTTTTCATTATGGTTCATAGATAGACATAAGTAAGTAAATGCTTTATTAGTAAAAGTAGTTCAGTACGTGGCCAGTTTTCGTTAACAAATTAAAATTATTGAACTTTGTAGCCATCACAGCACAGTAGGATACTTCTGACAGGCAATAGTTGTGGGTTCGATTCCTACTTCAGATACTCTTTATATTTGTATTGTTTTAACTTTTTCTCTTCGGTATGACAAAAATGGACATTGAGCGCAAAAAAGAGAAGTGAACGAGAACGGAGTGTCACTAGGTCCTTTTTGCCGAGAGAGAAAAGCGTTTAATAAATATATAGCAATCATTAATAAAATTTATTGTCTGTTTGTCATATAAAAATACTTTTTACTAAATGCATATGTATGTGTACACGGTATATATACCAAAATTTTTTTCTCTCTCGTCTGTTTGTTCCGGCTAATCTCTGGAACGTTTGGATCGATTTTGACAAGACATTCACTGGGAGATATAATAGGGAGCCAATTAGGCTACTTTTATATTATACAGGTTAAGCTAATAAAAGCGTGTTAATAAGTATCTAAAATTAGTAGTTACGTATTAGTTAATACTAGTGAACACCTTAGCAACTTGTCACTTTATACAAACGTGTATCTCAAGCATATGGTACATTGATTTTATTAATTATATATATTTTTATGCATTATTAAAGATTCTTCAATACTGAATATAAGACTCACGGACTAAATATGCACTTACTACTTCATTTTCATTTATATATGAAAATTATTTTTCTTATTACAAAAAGAAAAGTATTATTTTTTAACTTATAAAGCTTTTATGCAGCTTACAAAAATATTTTTGATTAAACGAGAATATGCAGTATTATATGCTAAAACTTTATAAGGATATTTAGGCCATCCATACTAATACTATAAACGAGAAAGTAACTGTGTCTGTCTGTGACGTCATCATCACGGCCAAACCGCTGAACAGATTATGATTACAGAGGGAATTATAGGCTTCTCTTAAGTTCATATCTTTAAATTACTGCATCGATGATTAAAAAAAGAAAGTATTTTATATACTAATCAACAAGAAAGCCATCCAGGTCCAACTGATTATAATATATTTCCAGAACAAATTCTATAAAAACACACTAACTCGTTATTACCTTTTGCATTTTTTCTGTAATAATTAAAACCTAAACCTAAAGTACGCAAGTTAGCGAAATGTCTATCCAAATAAGCTATTTAAATAAATCCAAGCTATTAGGATAGGATTTTACTAATCCAAGCTATTACGATATATTTAGGATTTTTTTTTAATTTATTGGATAATAAACTGACCGACTGCAGTCCAAACTTAACGATGGATTATGACTTTGCTCATTTCCCGTGCCATGCCACGGTGGATGCAATGAAAAAGTTGCCGCCAACAAAGGATAGGGGATGAAGGCATTTGCACTCAGTTTTAATCAATGAAGTTTTGAACCGATGGGTCTCCACAAAGGATGTAATTGAGTCGTCAGAAGGCTGAGGCTTCGCTGGTGTGTAGATTCAAGTGACAAGAGATAAAATATTCTTAACATTTAAAGTGTTACTTACGTAGGAAATAAAATATTCATTCAATTTCAAATTCAATCATTTATTCAAAATTATTCAGATTTTTATCTTAATATAATAATATTATCTAAAAATATATGTAAAAGACGTCACGAGAGAACGTTGCTATATCGAAAATTTTGAAAATAAGTGATAATCGTGTCGAATAAAAAATAACTGTTATTACTACCATTACACTAGTAACAGTATTGAGCTGTATTCCTTTCAAATAAGAATAATTAGATAATATCGAATTATAGAAAGTATCTTGTACGTACTGTGTTGTATAGATGCACAGTGACATACTGTAAAAGCGACGGTATTGGTTTCTATTTGGTACTTAATGCGTAAAATACGGCGCTACCTTAGCAACGTGTATGTCAATTTATACAAAATGTAGGTACTGCTTTTTTTATTAATTTAATGTATTTCTCATGTATTATTATGAAAAATATTGGTTTTTCACATTATTTTCCTATATAAACTTTAACTATGAAAAGATTGTATATGTATTTGTTCGTTATTTGCCTTGTTTCTAATTTGCGACGCAAAAAAGGGCTGTTACAAGTGTGTGTGAGTGCACATCGGATGCACCGACTTCGTTGCGGTTTCTTCATTTAACAGTCAGTTTCCTGGCGTTGTTTGGTAAAAATCAGTCCAGAAGTTTAAAGAGTCAGTTCTATTCAGTGAATTTTTTGGCACAAATATGATGGTTTCCTTAAACTAACTTACATATAAGTAATCTCTGCGGGTTTTTAAATTTTTTTTATTTTCGTGGCTTGTTGTATAAGTGACTTTCGATATAATTAAGATTTATTACGAAATCGATATTCGTTACTCTCTTCTATCTTAAAATCGAGACGCTGTCGGATTGCGTTTCGTTATTGAATTGTGGTAGTCATGAAACAGTCTGCAATAGATTCTAGTTGAATACTCCGGAATATTGCCTTTTTCCAACAATGCCTCCTTGACCAGCGTGCTACGTTACAATCATAATGATAAACGAGACTGCAATACAAACTGGATGGAAATAGCTTTGTGTTGATAAATTGAAACACCGAGGGTTTTTTTATTTTTATCTTCTCACCGATGGTTTTTGTTTATTATTAAACAAGACGAAATATATTATTAAACTATTTAGACAATGTGTATATTTTTTTAAGCTTCACTCTATTCCTGTATAGCAGGACAGACAGAGAAAATTTAGTGTTATTTACTTTCTGCCCGAAATCGAGACACTGCATGTGGGGTGGCGGAACAGAACGCCGCGCTTTGTGTTATGATTCGCTTTAACAGTAAACAGCTGTCCCACTGCACCCCACTATAGACTCTAGAAAAAAATATAAAAAATTAATGTAACTATATAAATTCTATTCATGCAATAGTTTGAATTATTGTTACTTTATGTATACTAACTTGACTTACTTATTTAATGCAGCTTGGAACTAATAACTAATTGTTATATTAAGATTATTATCAGTTCCAAAAAATATTGTAAGAACTTCATTTATTTCCTATAGGCGAGTCTGTTGGTAGAATATATAAAAAAAACTGTTAAGTACAGTCGATGCACGACAATGCCATCCAATAAATGTATCGTCGGTAACCTTTTTTTTGTTTCTTATGTCGATCGCCTGCGGTTTCACCCGCATCCAGTGCTAGTAAATTCTCAGTAATAAATTTGATACTCAAATCTTTTTACTTAACGGGTATAGGGGGCTATAAGAATATTTTCTTAGAAAGGCCCGCATTTCTTGTATATATATGACAACTGCCGTTGCATTTATTGTCATTTTAGCCAACATCTTTTACAACTGTTATTAATTTTCGTTTTTATATATTGACGCGATAGCCTAAGTTAACAAGAATATTAAAGAAATAAGTAAAAAAAATAATCTCTAATTTTATTTCTTACTTCAATTATATATTCGTAAAAATAAAAACGTAAGTTACACATAATAAGAATAACACACAGAATTTTAATAACTATCCATACCACCATATAAGAATGGACAGTTATTATTTTAATTTAGATTACATTCTACAGTTATTCAGGTCACTTATTTGAAGACAATGGTAATGACATTGGATACAGAACTTAGTATAAAACATAATTGGACTTAAATTCCAATATAGGTAGAGAACGGAGTGTCTTGACACAAGGTTCTACCCTAGATGCGTATCCTAGGTCGTATCCTAGGTAGAGAAAACCATATAAATAACACAAGCATATTAAATAATCACTATTTTGTGGTACGAACTACGAAGTTACGGTAAACGGTAGTTTGTACGGTTTCGTAGCCAAGGTAATAATGCCTTATGAGGAGCCTATTGTTTGTTATAGAGTCGCAAACACCAAAAAACTATAGGTACTAAACTAAAAGACTATAGCTATTTTTTTATATTAATTTAGCTTAAATAACCATTTTTTATTAATAAGAATTATTCTTATTATGATTAATTTAATTAAAAAGTTAAGTTATTTGGTTTGTTTTGTAAATATAAAAACTAACAAAAACAAACTTCTTATAACGAAAAAATAAGCAAAGAAAACGAATTTATTAAATTCATTTGATCACAAAAACCACTTTAAGATGCAGGAAGACAGACGTTTTGAGGAAAGTTGAGAAAAACTTGTTAGGCAGTTAAAAAGTCCATAAAATAAAAAGCACTGCCCTGGGAAATGATGTCGACTTTCTGACAACTTGAATTAGAACGTCCGACAATCATAAACGTGATTGTAATATTGCTCGTAGCCCACTTTATATGTTTTATTTGTTTTTGCTCTCTTGTTGATATGAATTTTGAGTATTTTTAGTGTTCTATCTTGGTATCCATTTAGAGTTGACCTGTTTTGATTTCTAAACATTTGTCCTAAATTTTTAAAGATTAAATTAAATTTTACTTCTAATGGATTTAATATATATTTGCCGAGTATTAGATAAACAATATTTAAATAAGTAAAAGTTAATATATTCTTTATAGTCATTGTAGAAGTTTTCAAGTAATTAAATATTCTTAGTATGTATCGGTATAATTTTCATGTATTGTCGATTAAATACATTTATGTAACAATAGAGATTTTTTAAAGTGTCCAATTTTCATGAATCTGAACTGAAACCTTTGTTATTATAAACATTCTCTCATAATGTTTTCAAAATAAATCTCAAAAATTTAACTTATAAGCGCTCTGGGCGTCTCATTATTTTTACAACGTGACCATGAACGCGTCCGGCCCCCGTGTCCTAGAGTGTCGGAGTCCTTAACGAGGCCCTGTATCATCCCGATAGCGCGGTGGATCACGATAACAATTAAATGAATCTAAAAGTATGTTATATATTATTGTTGTATATGAATATTTCATTTAACTACATACATATTATTTTAAGTGTTAAATTATGAGAAACAAATACAGTACTATTGTGTACCTAAATAAATATTGTAAAGCGAATAAAATGCTATCTGTAATGTGCTAATATTTTTGCAACTACTAAGTATAGTTTTTGTGTGACTGTGTATTTTAATATAAACTAACGAAACTATATCAGAGTCACACAAAATTATCCTTAAACCGAATTCGATGAAAATGTACCTAGTACGAAACCAGACGCTTGATTCAGATTTTTCGAAACGTATATATAACATTACATTATAAGACATTTTTCTCCTAGTATTCCATCAGGCGCAAGGCAGAATTATATAGAAGGTGCTCTAATATGAAATTGTCTCGCTAAAATAAAAAAAAAACAAAGATCAAACACTTCGCCTTAATTGAAGTCGAAAATAAAATATTCTATACATATAATAAAAATGTAATTGATAGCTATCTGTACATGGTAGATATTTGAAAAAAATATATTATTGAGGACCCAAAACGATGATTTTTATTTTCTGTTTCTCTGTGCGTTTGTGCGCGCTAATTTCAGAAACAGGTTAAATGATTTGAATACAGTTATGACTATTGTACTTTGGTACGCTTCCCTTAACATTTAGTGTTTATTTCATTTCAAACAATTCAATTTCAATTATTACTTTAAGCAAAGTTTATGATTTAAGTAAGAACGCAGGCAGGCAAAATACGATATAGTTTAGTCGTGTAGTTTACGCAGGCAAAGCCGCGAGCGGGTCACTAGTATATAATATAAAAATCGATCGGAGAGTAGAAAACAGAGTGTCTTGACAGCTTGGTTCTCTCTGCCTAACATGCTATGCGAGAAAGAGCGTGGTGCTGAATTACATCGTCTCACGTGAAATTTGTATCTACAACTGTTTTGCAAAGTACTTGATACATTCCTACTGTGCCACCAATAATATGTCATAAAATGTGTTTTCTATTTAAAGCTTAGGGGCTAAGGGGTCGCTACAAGTGATTTAAGGCTTGCCATCGCTAGATTGAAAGGCGATAATCAAAGGGGCGGCTTACCCCTGACCCGGTGACTCAAAGCGTCTCAATCGGGGCTCATTACGGGCAGCGCGGTGTTATATCGACAGCCCTCGTGTCCAGTAATAAGTCCAGCGTAAATGGCAGGGAGTCAGTGGTGTTGGATTACGTACTTACTAACTAGGAATAAATTACCCCCTTAGGAATATAAAGCTTCAGTTATTGTGGAATATTTTTTGTATAAAAAATATTTTCTAAATCTGTAAAAGTAAACTAATAGTATTATATTATGACCAATATACACAGATCTTCAAAAATTGTAGCCTATGCGTTACTCTGATGTATAAACTATATAATATTAAAGTGCTATCTAAATCCGTTCAGTAGTTTTTCCGTGAATAAGAAACAAACATACATCCTCAAAATAAATAATAAATGCTTCTTAATAGTAACTAAGAAAGTGCGCCTTTGTATGGTATTGAAATTACAACCTTGTGTTATATTAGACAAAAATTAAATATATTATATTAAGTAGTTGTATATTGGTCTATCAGAAAAGTAAAAAAACCGTTCTCGACAATATGTAATTAATGATTTTGAGCGTCAAAACACTTCGCAAATCATTTTTGTTGAAAAAATTACGATTTACAACAAAAATGATGCAGGGGATACGGTCACCATTACGGATGTCATTATTAACAACGGTGTCCTGCGTCGACTCCGTAGCAGTGACCGGCAATAAGAACAGGGCAGGCTTATATAATACGACCTCTGGGCAATGTAGTGTTCGCAAAAAAAATGTATTTTGTATATGTACAAAGTAATAAGTTCTTTGATTTTTTCGATTATTACACATTTTGACATGAAACTATTTTATATATATGTATTCGAAAATACATTTTAGAACCCGACGTTTCGAACACTTTACAGTAGTCCGTGGTCACAAGTCTACCTGTTTGGAATACCAATATTATACGCGATTAATCCAGTAAAAAATACTTAAAAGTAATTTAATACGTGGTTTATCTCCGTTTTGTGAAATTTAAATTCACAACTATTGCGTTTGATTGGGCTTGTGTGACTTCAATTATTCTCAGAATTAAGTAGATTTGTTTTAATGACAATTGTAACATTTTCTATATATCTATAACTGTAAATGAATAATAAAATATAAGTTTTATTTGTCTACAATTATCGAATTAAAACATACACTACGACCTTTAACTATATTCTTGTAAATGAGCCTTATTCATGGAATAAACGACCTTATAGCCACATTTTGTAAATAAACGATTTCAAAACAATATTATAATACAGACAGTGCCATGTGTTTGCACTAGTGTAGTATATTCATATTGTGTGATAATTTAACAAACGCGTTATATTAGGGCTCCCGTATCGAAGGTTGCAATAATGAGACGCAATATCCTCCCCAATAATATTGGACTCTACATTAGCCGCGCGTGGTGTTGCATGTCTGATTGGTTTCTGAACCTCAATAAATAACAAACGCTTATTACCGTTGTCATGTGGAAATTTACAATATTGTTCTAATAAAGTCAACAATTTGGTGCTGATAATAAGACCGTCAAAGTCAAACAGATTAATGTGATTTCTAATATTTAGTAAATAAATATTTGTGACATTAATTTAGTGCCGCCACTAAACATGCAATGTCCAGAATTCGGAGTAGTGTTTTGCCATTAGGTTTTCTTTGTCTAAGCTACGCGAAAAAAAGTGTGAAGTTTATTGAATAAAAGTATTAAGAAAGCTAAATATATTAAGAAAATATACATGCTTCAATTAATATTTGTGTATTCTCTATATTTGTATGTGAGCGTAGATTGTTCATTTTCCGCTTTCCCATATAAAATATGCATGTTTTTGTTTATAAGTGTTTACATAGTGAAGTTACGGAAGAACAACTGAATTTATTTAGTAAATATTTGAACTAAACTAATTACTTATAATCAATCAATCAATCAATCAATCAATCGCCTTCGTGGGTTCTCCATACGAAGTAACATTGGCGTAATTGAAGTGATTAAAAATCTGAACTATTTAGGCGACATTGAATATATGTATATGTGTATATATATTTGTACATATATATCTAGGTATTTACGAAAATGCGTATAAGCAGTCGGGCTTAAACAATAGTATAGTTTTAAATTTTAAACTATTCATTTCATTGCTTCCGTCGCTCAGGAGATGCAGACGCATAAGTCTTTTTAGCGGGCATATTATTTATCCAACGGAGCAAGTACGGGGAACGAGAGTAAATCAACTATTTGCATACGCCGGGCTCACTCAGCCAAAGTAAGACACAGAAATTCTTCGATAACAAAATGTGCGAAAAATAGCACTAAGTAGGCTGTATATTGTCAGTATCGGCATTTCAGTTACTTCTACATGTTAGAGTTATTGTTAAAAAAAAATGCATCAGAAATACGTTACTTTAATAAAACATATACACACATTCCCATGTGTTTGAAATTCACTTTTCTATCAACTGACATACACGTTGCTAAAGCAACGCGTACTTACACGTCATTGGGTCTATCTATATATGAATAACTATATATGTATAGAATCGACCTAAATTTCTTCGTCATAAATATTATTTTAGGTGACAGTCGCAATGCTATATTATGTCTACTCAGTCAACATTGAAATAGAAGCATTCTTAATAGTGTGAGGAAACTCACATTTATTTTAATACTTTTTCAGTTTTCTGCCTCAAAAACTTTATTTTGAAGGTTCGAAATTATCTTGATATTTTTTATGTTTAAACAAATAATTACCATGTAAATTTCAAGTTAATAATCGATTTAAGCGTGGACACCCCACGCTGGTTTTTGTAGGCGTCGCCCGCATCTTGTTAACGACAGGCGCCGGCCCAAGACAAATGCGGCTTCATTATTAACACGTTTGAAATACAATAAGACGTGTTTGTGGCAATTAAGATTTTACGAAATTAACTTTCAATACAAATTATTTAAAAAAACATTTGTTATTAAGTACAGTTTATTCAAATAACAAATCATCAGTCTTTTTGTACTGATTCGAGGCCATCGTGGACAGCGTCTGGTTGTGTAAGGGACGGTTGTGGGTTCGATTTCCTCTCAGGGGAATGATTATATTTAAATTATTTTCATTTCTCCGCTCTGCTGACAAGACAAAGTTGCAGCTGTGAATCTCTCAAATTCGGGCGGAAAGCGGAGAACGGAGTGTCGTGACACTAGGTTTTCTCTGACTACCTTGCTATGCGGGAAAATGTGTATATCTGTAAATAAATAGCGCAGATATGCCTATTTTATAAAATTTTCAAGTAATACTTATTTGTGTTACAGCATTTCTGTATAAAACTAATTAGTACTAGCTCAGGGCGAGGAAGTTTTCTTTGGGCTTTTTGTTTAGTATTTAGCAAGTCATAAAATGACTTTTTACTAAAAAAATATTTTAACCTAAAATATAATTTGAATCCGTTATTTGCTTTTCAATTTGTCACAGATTAGACTAAGTAAAACATCAGGAAATGTACGGGACAGTAATTAAATGTAATTCACTAAATAGCGAGGACATTTCAGAATAAGTTCGCCAAAGTTCCTAATTGTGGGTATTAGCTACGTCCAAGCAAATGTCGCACATGTATTTCAGTTTGAAACTACTGTTATAATCGAAGAGGTCGGCTTCTAAACTCGGCATGATAAAAAAGGCTTTTTCAAAAGTTAAACATTAAGATTTTTGCAGGAGTTACCGCTATGCAGTACCTGCATAGAGTCAATTTGATAAAATATGATTAAACAAGTAACTTGTCATTAGATTTTCTTTGCCACCAAATGTAAGGAATACGTAAAAATAAAAAATTATGACTATATTAAAAATGTATGTTTATACATATTATGTACTTGAAGTTTGGCTTAATTCTACTGACACAATCTGGTTGGCACAAATGCCAGTAATACAAGATATAGCTCGTATAAGAATTCGTAGTAACATTTTTATGTGAAAATAAGTGCTTATTTCAAATTTAATATAATATAAAAAATTTAAATCCAAATTTAATATAAAAATTCAAATTTAATATAAGAAAAATATTTCAGAAATATGTATAAAAATTAGACTAACATAATTCCAACCTGCGTTTTTAGTCAATTAAGCTACACGTTAAAATAATGTATCTAAGCTTCCAATATAAATGTTTCTTAATTCTTGTATTTTTTCTCCAGCATCATGCGTAATAGATAAGAAGAACCTGTTCAATTAGAGTTTGAACCTAAACGCGTTGTCTAATTAAATAAAAAAAGTAATTGTTATGACTCGTATTTTTGTAATTCTAATCAATTTTTTAGAGAAAAACTTCTTGAAGGAAATGACGAAGCACAATATAAATTCCCGCTCTTGGTCTACAAGCAGCCACATTACGCCCCGCTGAACGTTTTAATTGCGGTACATTTAACTGAAATCGTATTCAAAATGTATACAGTACGTATATCCATTTATCAAAATGAAGCAGGCACGAATAATTGTGTACTATAGACGTCTGTCTTACTATTACTAAACAACTTCATCCAAAAGTGACATCATATTTGCTATAGTATTTGTATATGACTTTCGTATTCGGATATATCTTTGTGTTGAGAGTTTATGTGGCATTCGAAAGAAATGTTAGTAATGCTGTGACGTCACTATATTGGTTGAAGTTGGAGAAGAAAATGAAAGAAGGTTTCCATACTTTCTTCGATTTACGCTATTACTTTATAGAAAGCCTAGATTTGCCTTTGATGTTCCCTAAAAATGTGGAAAATGTGTTTTTTAGAATTGATATGATTGATATGATCATGATACAGCGTATGTACCTAAAATAGTTTCTAAGATTAAATGTAAAAATTGTAAATAATATTTTTGAAATATTGGAATATAATTATTTCAGTAAGGTTTTTCCCTATATGAACACGGGTCAAACTAAAGACATATTTATATTATAATATATATCTGTATGTCGTTTGTCTGTGTTTATACACGCATCAAACCAAAACTTCTGAATTAAATTTAAAAGTTGAAAAAAATCCATTTTAACTTTTAAATTCTTATAAAGCCTTTACCTTAATAAAATCAACTTTTTCAATAGTAATTAGCTAATATATGATAACTAATACACAAAAAAACTCATTCTTCAGTTACGCGTTCGTTTACGAACGAAGCCGGGAGCAGCTAGTTTCTAATAAATCTGTCTTACAGTCGGTATCGTATTTACTTTATCTAATATGACATGTGTTAATATGACTTTATTTAATATGACGTGTTATAGTTATAACATGAGGCCATCGTGGCGAAGTGTGACAGAGACTGTACACGCGATGGTTGTGGGTTCGATTTCTACTCTGAGGGGGTGACTATATTTAAATTATTTTTATTTCATAGCTCAGATGAAAAGACAAAGCGCTACAACACACAATGGTTTTGACATTATGTTCTCTCTGCCTATCCTATTTGATGTGAAAAAGGGTAAAGCTGTACAAGAATATAGTTATAATTCTTCTATAAGTAAACATTTAAATGGCGCAGTGCGATTGTATCTGTCATGTGATAGTTGTGAGGACTTGACAATTTGTTTTTATTCCACCATTCTATTAAGATAATGCTCACTGTTGTTCTCTCACTTCGTTGAGGGACTATATTGTCTCTGCCTTAATATAATAAATTCATTCTACAATATTCATATGATTCATAAATAAGACACTGATAAATACGTTAGCAATAAGTTTTCTATATCCACGACACGGGAGTGAGATGTCGCAGATATTATAGCAATTTATATTGTAACGTTGTTGAACTCAACGCTGCAGATAGCTCACGTGCATCAAATTGACGAGTCGATTTTTCAGGATCAGTTTACAAGCTTCGGGTTAGATCATATTTAACTAAAATAGCGTTCTGAAATTCAATATTTATTTGGCTCTTATTTAATATGAGGTCGTGACGTATTTGGGTAATGTCTGTTGGAGCTATAATGTTGTAGTTTTTAATTCAAATAAGGATAATATTTGAAGGAAAACGTAAGAACGCAAAAGTAAGTCCTTTTTTACTAGGTTTTGCAAGTACAACTGTTTAATTTTCTTGTAAAATTTAAAATAAAATCTGGCTACAAAACTATGTGTGTGCATTTTTGATGATAAAACATTTATACTCATTCGTTATTTTTTACAAAATGTTAGTTGAATAGTGTGTTAGGCTCAGGCTTTTTTACGCATATCAAGGTGGGCAGACAGGACCTAGTGCCAAGACATTGCGGTCTTTACTTTCTGCTCGATTTCTAATGATTTTATATAAAGTTGCGGAAGATAAAATAAGATAAATATAAGTTTGGCTTCGAGAGAAAGCGAACCCGTTTGTGAGTTCACGTTGACGATTACCACTGCGCCACGATATGGTTTCATATTATGCTTATAAATTTATAAAACGCTTACACTTCTATAGGCGTACCTACAAGCTCGACCGTACTTCATATCGTAGCGTCGGAGAACGCGGTTAGATGTACCGATAACGGGAGGGTCATACCCAGCAAACGAGCCCTCCATAAATTTGTATCCACTTATTGGGTATCGAAATAGGAACTCGAGAGAAGATATTTGTTTGATTGATTGCAGCTTTCATTTTTTAAATGAAACGAGTTTTCTATTTCACCTAACATGTGTTTAGTGTTATCTAAGATCTATGGTGATTATCATTTTTGTTTTGTAGACAGTTTTAAGTCATATAAATTGACTAAGTAAAAATATATTTTCTTCTGGCCTGGACAATCAGAACTGTTAAATTGTTAATATTTTTTATTTACTTTTTAATTTTTTTTAAAGTTTCACACACTTGGGAAATTGAAAAACATATTTATAAAACGTATAGAAATTTAAACGCAGCAGGATTCGAACCCGCCTCTTGGAAACCATCCAAGCGCTCTGACCGGTAAGCCATGCGCGGGTTCGAATTCCGCTGCGTTTAAATTTTTAAATGTTTTCTTCATATTTTTTATAATTCACATTTTTATAATAGTATACGAAATACTTTATTTATATGTTAGTTTTGCAGATAATCAGAAAGTGTCAAGTGATATTATAGAAACTGTTTTTACATTCGTTTCATTGAGCGCATTGGCATTTCCCAATTTTTTATCTAATTAGATTTAGATTCCACTTTTGTCTTTTGTCAGTTTATCATTATGTCAATTATACTAAATACAAACAATTTTTATGATACATATATATAATATACATACTCAATTCAACGGTACATTGATAAATCATGATATGCATTTCATAAAATACATTCATATTTGTAATTTTAGTAAGAATTTGAAAACATATTTTTATCATTTTCATCAAATTCTATCAGTGTCGTAACATTTCGATACATAATCTATTGATACCTGATAATTGTAAAGCAATGACAAGCGCTTGTACATAATTTACATTCGATTTCAAATCTTTAACGGATGTCGTATCATTTTGAAGAACGAATTTGAATTTTAAGTGACGACTTAAGCAATTCCCGAATCAATGATATTGGTTGCGTAGGCGCAGGATGAGCATTGTATGCAGAGATCACGGTCATAAAATTACTAAACAAACAGTATTTTTTTCTTTTTCTGATTTCTTTTGGGCATGTTATCTCATTGTTGTTATTCGTTTCATTTCTTATTTTGTTCTAGCGATCAGCTTCGACTTTGCCTGGGTGTGGATACATTTCTTAATAGACTTAATTTATGCCTTAGGCAAGCATATATTTTTTGAACATTTCGAGGAGTTATTTTACTACTTTTATTGCATAATATATACAAATTATAATATTTTATTATAATATACGACCAATAATAGATAGTTATACATATAGACAACTAGATAAAGAAGTATATACTTAGTGGACTTTAAAATTTGAACAAAACATATTTTTCTGTAGTTTCTGGTTAATCAACGAAAAAGCCAAGCACAAATAGAGTTGTTACAACATATGGATAACGTCAAAGTTTTAAGCTTTCTAATCGGACTCAATATATCCCGTGGACAACGGTTGGCCGCTCTAAGTAATCACAGAATATTAAAATCTAATAGCAGAATATGAAAACGCCAGTCAAATCATAAAATTTTATCGAGACCATAATCGCTTTTCTCGGATAAATGTCGTATTAACGCCACCATACATTTCACTAGTCTGTTTTATATATTGTTTTGTTAATTATTTTGGTATAATGCAAAACATATGTTTGACAAAGATTAGTTATTGGCTGCTGAATGAAAACTAATAAGAAAAAGATGATTTACTATGGTTATATATTATACTGTCATTAATATGTATGTAATAGACTAGAATAGAATATAATATTTATAACTAAAACGAAATCAATAAAAAATAAGAATTAAAGTACAGAAAAATAATTAAAGAAGATTTTTAATGGAAATGATAATAAAATATTGATTGTTTTTACTATATTGCTAATAATTATATAACTAGCACTTCAATTAAGTACATTAGGTAATTGGTATTTTTCCCATAACGTCTTGAATTCGGATTGAAAATGGAGAAAGGAGTCACTAAGTTCCCCCTAACTACCCTGATATGCAGAGAAAAGTGTGAATAAAACGATACCATATATAGTGCGACAGAATTACAATAATTTAATCAATTGCCTTATATCTTGTAAGGGTTGGAGACGGATGTGACTCATGCATTATGCATTTGTAATAATCTCGCCAAGGGTTACCATTTGTTATATTTATCTTTAAGTTAGTCCTTAGCGGTAAGCACGTTAAAGCAATTTGTCGCTTCCTGAAAATTTGTAATCGGTTTAACATTTGCAATTTTTGAGATTAAGAGCTATAATTGTAGATATTTACATCGAAAAAAGTATAATATATCACTATAAAATAGAGTTTCAGTTTTTATATATTAATTATTTAAAAACCCTGAGAAAACTCATCGAAATCGGTGAAGAGGTTTAGAGATAACGGGGTATCTAAACACTAGAATCTCCCTAACTGCTGGCTATGCGGGCAAAAGCGTAAAGCTAAAAAAAATTCTGTTTCAAATTTTAAAATTTGACAATAATATAGAAAGTGTCATATATCTAAGATTCAAAAAGTGTCAAAAAGTATAAGTTAAATTATAATATGGTTATTTATACCTTATTTGTCTTTAGATGTCTTTAGAACGAAAAATAAAACATAATAGACATGTATTGAACAAATTAAGATAGAGTAATGCCTTTTATAGACTTAGTATTGTATTATGGTAATTGTAATTACTTTAGTCGTTGTAGTTGTTCGGAACCCTTAAGCCAAAAGTTCGACTCACATTTGTTTGATATAGGTGTATTTGTATGTACGTGGTATGTAAATGTGAAACCACAAATATTCAAATACTTCAATATGAAGATAAAACGCATGTAAAAAATATCTTAAAAACTACAAAACAAGATAAAAGTAATTTAGACGGTGATTTATGTACGTTTGCCTGTGAAAAGAAATGTCTAAGTAAAAATATACATGCGGTATGTGATATGTCGCAAGAAGATTGAATTATTTTTATATCTTTGCAGGCCAAGCAGAGTATCTAGCTTTAAGCTATTCCGTTACTCTATTTACTACTTCCTGTGCGTTTACATTGAGTGTTACTTAACTTAACGCTGCACACTGCCTTTAAGATGTTAAAGCTCAACTTTGTAATATAATGTCTAATTAGAACCTAATTTGGATTTAGGAAAAATGGATTGATAATATTTAAAAAATATAAAGTTCTCCGCTCAGGTATGTAAAACGAAGTCGATATGTAATGTCTTGATTTTCGGAATTTGTCTAGAACGGAGTGCCTTGTGAACACCAAGTTCACTCTGACTACCTTGCCATGCATAAAAGCGTGAAGCTGGGAAAAAAGTTAGATTTTAAATATTAAAATGAGATTGGCGGGATTTGAAATTGTTATCATATTGTACAGTTTTACCTATGTCGTGACTCCTTTTTAACTTTTATAACACAAATAATATATTTTACTTTCTTAATATATGTGCTTACTGTGTAAAATTTATTTTTCATGAAGAAAGAAAACAGACGTTGCTTTTTATTAAAAAAATGATATAGTTTGAGGCCATTGTCTGACAGTATACGCGATGGTTGTGGGTTTCATTCCGCACGCAGTTCACTTAACACGCAATGTCTCGGAGTAGGCGAAAAGTATCTGGTATACGGGGAAAAAGCGTAAAGCTAGATATAATTACAACTTAGCATCTCTGTAGAGAGATTTTTACAAATCTCTGCTACCCAAAGATTATTCTCCGAACAATCGTTTCGCAAGAGAGAATGCTATTTATTAAATATATATTTTGTTTACATTTTTAATAGTGTTATTTTCACACTAAGGAAATCAAAAAAGGCAGGCAGAGATGCTAACAACAAATATAAGTTGTAATAAGCGTATAAGAATTACAACGTAGCTGGGTGTAGAACGCATGGCTTAACGGTCAGAGCGCTTGAACAGTTATCAAGAGGCGCGGGTTCAAATCCCGCTGCGTTAAAATTTTTATACGTTTTCTAAATATGCCTTTTTCAATTTCTTTAGTGTGGGAATAACACTTTTAAAAATATTAAAAAAAGCGGATGAATATACTTGACCCTGCTCTTTAAAAGTAGGGATGATTCCGTCTTTTTTTTGCCTTAAATGACCTCATCTGAAAGCAACTGTTATATTTCCTAATGTCATCCATAAATGTCGTCGATGATCTGTGTGTGAGCGTGAATCAAGCTATAAAGCGGCTCCGAGAAAGTCTCAAGAGCTGGAAGATACACTTTACCACCCGCACAGCACATGCGGGTCATACATTAATCCTGACAAAGCTTTGACATTTCATGGAAGCAATCGTCTTCTTGAACGTTTTCATGGATTACTTTTTTTGTGGTGCGGAACAACTCTTCCATGTATTTCTCAATTTTTTTGTTGACATTTCACCGCTACCGCAAGGCTATGCGCAGCTCGGTAAAAAGACGTCCAGCAGCTACCAGTTTGCACAGCCCACTGTAAGTATGAGTATGCGATATTTTTGTATAATAGTCGGCAGTTATGATAAAATTATTGCCATATCTGTTATGAGATAAGACACAAAACCGATCTCAATTCTCCATTACATGTTCTACTATTTCTTCGCCTTCAAGCACCATACCTTGAAAATATACGATATAGCTCGAAACAGATAAGGTCCATCATCAATAATTTGTACGACAGAATGCGGCATTATAGTTTCTACAACCATAATGAAAATAAGCAACTTAGTTATGTATACAAACTAAATAATTATTCAATATAAATAATGAACATGAATACGTTTATAAAAACTAATGACGTATTAAGACCTAATTATTTATAAGCCTAACTTAAAAGAATAATTACTTATTGAAAAAACCTAAATTATATATCTAAAAATCTATACGAATAAAGCAAATTACGTATTTACTTACTAGAGGACTTTAAAAAATAAAATAAACAACACCAATTTCGTGCTAAAACCTATCGAAAAAACCTACACCTAATGACTTATATACCTGACTTAAATAAAACTACTCAGCGAGGAAATCGAAATTATTATATTTAAATCATACGAGTAAAATAAAAAAATAGACTAAGTGTTTATCTATTAACGATCAAGATATTAAATTACTCAATAATCAATATGTATATTTTGTAAGCTAAGCTAAGCTTGGCCCTTTAAAAAACATACGCATTCGCATTGTAAAGTAACAAAAAATGTAGGAACGACCGTTAACGACGTCTGCCCTCACGTGTCTGTACGTTTGGGTCGCCAACTCCCCCGCGGATAGACAGTGGGAAAACGTGGCGTAACGTTCTATTTTTCTATCATGTTTAGCGGGCGGAGGATTTTACGTAATTATTTATTACCATCGCCAAATATCGAAACAAAATTAACCATCAGTAAGCAAATAAATAAAGTTTTAATATCCTTAACATATAAAAAAGAAACGACTTACATACAAATTTCATATAAACCTCCAACCCCAATTACACCTTTTTAATTAAGGGATAAAATTTACACATACGCTGAAACATGTGTATTTACTCATTTATATTCAGTTACCAATAAATAAAATTTCATATTTCTGGAATCAAAAATAAGGATTTCCATACAAACTTTCAACCCTTATTTCACCTGCTTAGGTTTAGAATTTTTACAATCTACGACATAGAAGTTTACTTATTTTTATTAAATTACCCAGAAATGAAATTTCATGTTTGTAGCTTTAAAACTGACGGACATTTATACAAACTTTCCACCACTATTTAATCCTCTTAGGGGTTAAGTTTCCAAAATTCCTTTCTTAGTGAGCGTCTACGCCATAAAATAAACCTGCTGACGAAAAATCATGCAACTAAGTTCAATAGTTTCCGCTCGGCGATGATGAATAAGTCAGTCAGTGAATCTGGACAAGTTATTATATATATAAGATAGATTATATATAATGTAATCACGTGGTTAAATTTTATTACAACGTATAGCATGATTTATTGCTGCTTGAAGCTAATGTTTTATAGATTTGGTTTGAAAACAATAGAAATCTATTGCGTGCACGATACGTGGTCAATCATACGACATTGCTGTTTATGGTAAACTTATTTGAATTACAATTCATGTTCGGAATAAAATATAAGCTGTCTTGAGTTTGGTTTAAAAATTATATAATTCCATTAGGTTCTTGTAAATAAATATGGGAATTGTATGTGGTGGATAAACGAAAAGTATTTTCTTTTGACATTTTTTTTTAAAGTGTTAATTGCACACTTAGGAAATTCTACATCTCATCATCTATCTTAAACGAAAAGTATTTTTAATTTTTACATATGTTTTTCACGGTACCGGTGTATTGTCAGGTATACGCTAATCCTTCCAGAAAGCGAAATTTAACGTAAATTTGGTTTACGAATATCGTAAATTTCGGAAGGTTTTAGAGTTTCTAAATTACAAATACCAGATGATTATTAGGGCTGAATTAATCAAAGGGCAGATAACCCTTGCTTAAGCAAGGGTTATCTGCCCTTTATTTTGGATTTGGATTTATTTTGGATTAATCCAAGACGCGCTGTTCGGACCCTTAAATTGTATTGTCAAACCAACACACGGTCGTTACAGAGTAAGTTACTCTAATCGCCATGTGTTACTCCAAACCGAAGTACAAATTTACTGCCACAGAATAAATTCATTGCATGAATGTGCTACGAAAATCCACAGTATACTCAATGAGCGTAAGAGAGGTTTGCAGAATAGGGATCCGGTCCCATGTCTGAATTAAACACATGAGGAAGGTTTCGTTCCAAAACGGACCATTTGTATCAGGTAATTAAGTATCCCCAATGTTCAGTCAACTGTAAGGGGACATTCCCTGAAATAGTTAAGAGAACAAACCAGACAAGCTACAGAAGTTAGTCAAAATTAATCTCTAAAAACAAGCTATCAGAGACTTATATCAAATTATTCAAAACAAAAGGATTTTACGTAATACAGCCATACAGGCAATTGGGTTAATGGGAGTACACATAAATTATTATTTTCTTTGGCTCCAAAGTATTTAATGTGGGCAGTTAGCAGCTACTATCATTTACTATCATAAATATTTTAAGCACTTCTTCTGTCATAGGCATGTTATTTGGTATAAGAATTTTTTTAATTATATGCTAATCTGATAAAGCAGGCTTGGGTTATGCCACCGAGTAATCTTAAAGATAATACGTAAAAAGTAACCAAAGACCGATAAGTCCGAACAAAAGACCTGTCATGCAGAAAATGAAGATAAAAAAATACAAATAAGCACATAAATGACAGAATACATGTTGTCTAACTCATATCCGGTCCTGATAGGCACTTGGAAGTATTCAAAAATGAGTTTTAACATTTATTTCATGTTGCCACGTTAGGTTCCGATGCATGTCTCTTTTGTTATTTTTCTTAATTTTAAACAATTTTTAAATTATAATGTAATAATAGATTAATAAGGCCATCGTGGTCATCGTAAACGCGATTGCTTGTGGGTTCAATTCCCAGTCGGGGGAATGACTATATTTAAAACATTTTCATTTCTCTGTTGAGTTTTGCCACTTAAAACGCAATGTCTCGATAGCGGAGAACGGAGTGTCTTGACACTAGGTTTTCTCCGACAACTCTGATATGCGGGAAAAGCGTGAAACTGAAAAAAAAATAAAGATATATAAATTTGTCAACGTCTAAATGAAAATGAATGCATTAAATAACATTAAACTCAACATAAATAAATAGCGCTATCTATTTTACCAACTCGATTAACTTGTCGGCTGTACTAGGAGTTTGGCGCAACTCGATTTCCAGTTTAAATCGCGTCGGGCACTTTATATTTTGTACAATTTTGTTATCATAACATTCGAAAGCTTATCTTCTTTGTAAACTTTTTGTAATTGCTTTGAATTTTAATGTTTTTTTTAAGTCACATGACGTATGAATAGAATGTTGCTATGGCGATTTCTAAATTAGTAATGTATTATTGTGAAGGAATTTCATGTTAAATAAGTAATTTATCTTCCTGGTCTTGAATTAACGTATGATGCTCAAAATGATTGAAGCGATTGGCCGTATGGGATATTTTGTGGATTTAACTTCCAATGGTCAATGGCAAGGATTAATATTTATAGTATATTTATTTTTCCAATCTGAATAAATAAAGCACAGTGCTATCTATGTTTCACCGCCGAACACGTAAAATCTCGGGAACAAGTGCCAACACTAGGTTCTCTCAGCTTATTCTGCAAAAGAACGAATATATTATTTTTCTCCTCTACCTAGTAACAAGAGAGTGTCTTGACACTGGGTTTTCTAGAGAGAAAACCTAGTGTCAAGACACTCTTGTTCATTTTCCGCTTGTATCTAAGACATTG
Organism: Podotricha telesiphe; assembly: GCA_038994665.1. NCBI lineage: Eukaryota > Metazoa > Arthropoda > Insecta > Lepidoptera > Nymphalidae > Podotricha > Podotricha telesiphe. Next base: position 893,422 of record JAOYRR010000103.1, read on the forward strand.
CGTATTGAGTGGTGGAACTGCACGCCGCACTTTATCTTGTCACTAACGTAGAAATAAAAAAAAATTAAATATAATCATTACCCAGAGTAGGAATAGAACACACAACCATAGCTTTTACAGTCTAACGTTCTCCACAATGACCTCAATTTGTATGTAAACAATAAATTATATACATACTAAATATATATTAAATCAGTTTAATTAAGACACTTAATTATTAAGCTTATATATTTAATTATATCTATTATAGTATGACCCATTATTGTTTATTTTAGAAATAACTTCAAATTTTTCGAAAACTGACATTTGTATTTCAAAAATGATAATCGTAATAGTTGTTCTAGAAAATGTTCCGTCTTTAGTTTTATTTGTTAATTTGTTATGAAGTTATACTTGTGGGGTTACGGCACCGTTTTGCTTCTATGCGACGGGGCGCAAAGTTTTCTCGTTAAGCTAAATTCAAATAGCTTGCCCTCGACTTAAACAAGTTTCAATATTATTTGCGTGTTTTTTAAATTAAATAAAAATTCATTCATTTCATAATTTTATTTCTCAATGAAGGGATTGCAAGATTCCATTGATCTATTAAATGATAAGTTCCAGCTAGGACCCGTAAGCCAGGATGGTAAAAATATGATATTAAGATTGTTTTAATATATATATATTGTATATTGATAATTTTGTAATATAATTTATGATTTATTTTTCACTCGAAACCCATGAAATCATGCTTAAATATAAATATACAGTCGCTTGTAAGAAATTAATAACTTGTGGCGCAGTTTTTACATTTATTTTAAACAGGTAAGATATAAAGACATTTCCAAGTGTAAAGAGTAGTGAAGTAAAACAAATAAATCATGTGATTTATGAAATAAACCCAAACGACCAAGCGACAAGATACAGATTGACTAATAAAGAATCTCATTATTGCGCGAAAATCGGTATGCTCCCACGATATTGAATCCGACATGCCGCAACAAAATAAATACTCGAAATAAATTATCCGTTTCCAATAAAACAACTTCCTCGACGCCATCCATGAAAGGCTATTTAAAAAGAACAAAGCAGTTTGAATTCTATCGCCTGTAGGGACGATTGACTATGTAATGCTTCGAGCGAGGGATGCGCCACGTGACGCGAGTTAGCACGAGCGTTCGTACATTTTTCAAAACCTATCCTCCGAGTTTAATCGAGCGCGGGTAAACATCGCATTTTTCGATGCTCGTGAAAAATATCGATAGGACTCCAACTTGCATTGTGTTACATCGAAATATAGACATGGGGTTCCCACGAATATGTTTTTCGACCGAAGTCATTAATCATACATTGAGTGCTACCACAATACTAATGGAGGGTTTTGTCGCGAATGGGATGCTGTCTGATGGGTCCTTATATGCCTAAGCCTACGGTAGCAAGGTGAACAATGCCACGGAGCTTTTGTCTCAGACGTTTCGTAATTTATCATATTTCTTTAGAGTCGGAGGCTAGAAATGTAATTAATGATAAGTATGATTGAAACGGCACTCACCGCCTCCCGCTACTTCAACTACACCTATTAATATAAAACGAAAAATGACTTTCTGTTCTTGTAAACGATACGCGTTATTGATAGCTTCCCCATTACATATTTTATACGTATTTGTCCGATAAGAAAGTATTATTTATTTTGAGCCGCTTACGTAAAGTGAGAACATTATTTCTTACTCAGTAAGGTATATCTTCCGAAGATTGATAAATATGGTAAAACCATAACAGGAAGATTGAAAATGGTATGAGACGATCAATCAACCAACGTAGCGATACGCTGCTCCTTATTTGCATAACGATGGAGATGATTGTAGATAGTTAAAAATACCCCCTTAAAATTCCACGGTGAAATTCACACTAATGATTGGATTCTATTGCATATATAAATATTCTATGGCAATAAATCTGGAAAAAAGCCGTTATAGTCGAGTTAAATTATTCTACGCGTGTGATAATAAAACTAGTTTAATATTTTCTTCGGATAATTTAAAACGTCGCAAAATTTAACATTAAATTTTATAACAAAAAAAGGATTAAATGATTATTTCAATATATTCTTCATATTTTGTTTAGACAATTGTATATAATATCTTTTTTCGTAGTATAAAAAGAAATTGTGAATTAGGTAGAACGTAAAAATGTGGGTTTTAGAATTTATGATTAGAATAACTAAAAGTACTCAGCACAGCACTAAAAATCTTAATTTATGCATAGAACTGCAAAAATCGACAATGTGATACATCCTTACCATAAGTTCATTAATTCATATATCCAATTTATTATGTATACAAAAGTTAGAAATGCTTACGTATGTGTATATTACAATAACCGCAATACCGTATTAGGTTTTGTGAAATTGTATGGCATAAATAAATACTGCTACAATTTTAATTCTTTTTTAGCTTTACTCTTTTGTAGGCAGATAGAACCTAGTGTCAAGACTCTCAGAATTTGAGCCATCGCGTGTAGAGGTGGAACACAACAATTATATATTTTTAATATAATATCATTTTCATAATATAATTGCATGCAAGTCAATTCACTTTGAACCTTGTTCTGTGGTAACTAAGATGTTGTATAAATTTAAGTATAAATAGTGTTCTTAGAAGATTAAGGAAATGCTATTATTGTGTGTTTGAAGATTGTTTTAGGGAACGATGGGGCTGACATTTTTGTATTATTACATAAAAAGACCCTAAAGAGTTATAATAGAAAAGCGTTGAAAAGGTTAGTTAACTTCTTCCAAAATATTTTCTACTTTGTACAGTACACTCACGTGAACTGGTAAATTTCAATTTCAATGATTTATGATGGATGATCCCGATAAGGTAGCAACGATCGAATTATAATAATAATCCTGTATTTGTTTACTCGTTTGTACGCCTATCGCATCGGTGCAGGCGTTTAACGTTCACGCCGCCTAATTGATCGGTTGGTCAAACAAATTATAAATGTAGCTGATAAAATATATGAAATATCATAGAATACACTCTACACTCAATTATGTGCTTTATGTGTAAGCCAATAAACACCTTAAAGGTCGAATGTGACTGTTAAGATAAATTACATTCGCGCCTGCTGTATTGTTGTCAGATGGCCGACACTTATGTCAAGACATAATCTTAGTTTCTAAAAATACAGTCTGAAATAGAAAGGCAACCATTGCATATCAAAAGTCAATGTACTTATTTATATTCAAATGCTAAACAAAAAAGCTATTAAATCAAACGTAAAATAATTACAAAGCTATTAGAATTTACAGCTTAAATTGTAAAAGCGTTGATTGGGTGTAGATAAACTATCTACTGTAACTGCGAGTGTTTCGTCAAGCTTTTTAGAGCTTTTTTAATACTTTTAACACCGTTGGCAAGCAACAATCATTATGTATTAGTATCAACGAAGCAGGTGTTTTACATTTTTCTTTTTTTAAATGGTTTACATATTTTTAATATACTCAAGATATCTAACAGAATAAAATCACTATATTAGTTAGTTACTACACACACATTAAATTATTTGTAAACAGTTTCTAATATGTGTATATATATACAAAATTCAACTTGAAAAATATGCTAAGTGCAGACGTGACATTTACACACACGATTGGTCAATTGAAATTATCGAATGAATTTTTAAAACATATACCTACAATACTACATCGTAAAAAACTCAACATGTAATATATTGTGAATCTTTTGAACAATTTCTTCAAGGTAATCTTATTATATTATACTTATAATTCTTTAACTTGATTTTAAAGTAACAAGGGGACAAAATTATGAACATGGAATTGAAATGGATGACGATTATTTGTAGGGTGACGGGCAAGTCTAAACATGTCCGTCTGTCAGTTTGTGTTTGTTTGTGGAGGATTATTTGTTTATACAGTTGCCTGTGGTCCGACTTAATAATAGACTTTGTCTCCAATATTGATACAGGGTCTATAGTTACGTTGCAAGCTGAAATTTATCAATCAAGCTAATATTTCTTATTTTTTCTTCTGTTCAAGTTATAAAAATATGTTATATAATTAACAATAAGATAAAAGTTTCCAATATGTTCTTAAAATACTTAGTAGTCTCTTTAATATTTTTTTCAATTAACTTGAATTTTAAAGTACTTACAGTTAGTTACCTTTAGCTTATCTAACTATCTTTACAGATACACATTAATATTGCCTATAAGTGAAATTTGAACGCTTATCCAAAAACCATAACTTTTATTCGTATATATGAAAATAAAAATGTAGTATTATACTTTTTCAATTTGCTCTAAAAATGCTTGGATTTACTAAACTAAGTAGACTTTTAAGCTATTATAACAAATCATAAATCTGTCTGTCATTTTCATTATAAGCAACGTAGACCATATTGCACTGTTGTTAAGCGAACGGGATTTTTTATAATATTTATTGTTGAATGAAAAAAATGATGTGTCATATCAATCCGTCATCGTGAAATCACCGCAGATGTTTCATTGTTTGTCAGTCACGAAGACATTTACAACTGTATAGCATTTATAATATATCTTATATAATATACCTATATATTATATATAACGTATTATAATAAAACGTAAAAGAATGTCCGTACAATTAATATATTTACGATAATAATTTAATTTAGAGTGAAAACAAAATTAAGTAAGAAAAAAAATAAATGTTAGTGTTTAATATAATAAAACAATTATTTCAATGCTTTATTTACTGTACAATGAAATAACTACTATTTGATTTGATTAATAAAGCAGCAAAAGGATCGGGTCTGATTGTATTGGTCGGGCTGTCATTGCGCGCGCCCACTCCCGGCCGCTATCCCATTTACTACTGCCATTAACCTAGTTTTTGGCTGCTAGGTTTCCCCAGGACCGGTGCCTCCCCTCCTTACTTTCAGGAGATATGCACCACCCAGTTCGAGTCCATATTGACACCAGGCTTAGTGTGGACGTCCAGTCAACATAGGTCCACAGCGACAGGATCCGACCTCAAACCATCCTCCGAGCCCGACTTTCGAGTAGCCGGATTACAGGAGACGCCACGCTCCCAGTAGAGTGAGAGTCGAAAATATCGTTCCGTATAAAGTCAGAGTACATGCTTCAAATCCTACTACAAGGTAGACTTACTTAAAATGGCATCATGTAGTCTTTTTCTTCTTCATATATATTTTTAATTTGTTTTAATAAATTATTTTATATTACTAAATATCAAGTTATTTTTTCTGTATGACTTAACAGTCAAGACCCTTAATGTACTGAACTACAAAATGTAAGTAACATTTTGTAAGCAATCTTTGTTAAATATTCTAAGTTGCCAAACTAACCTAAAAACTGTCAAAAACAAAACAATTTTGCATGAAAGAATAAATAAAATTGTATAATATACTAATATACATTTAATATCTTCTTCTTATATTTAAAAGATATAATAATAAATAGATTAAAGATACTATTGTAAATATATAAATACTTAATAATATAAAAACAAAACAAACATAATAATAATTTGAAAACTAACACACTTCTGCCGAAGGTTCTGTCTAGTTTTCATAATCTATAATTTTTCTCAGTTTCCATTCTAATAATAACCCTTACGGCTTTTATAATTGATTATGAAGAAATGTTTACTTGGCGTACACAGTGACTATAATGAAGCTCGGCTATAATAAGGCAAATTGCCTTGTAAATATGATACTATGGTAATTACAGGAACGAACGAATCAATGGCAGGCAGTAATTTTTAAAACATACACTGTAACTTGAAATTGATATAATGGCTGATATTAAGTAGAAGTTTGAATACATTTTGTATGTTTTTCATCTATGCTATAATAATTCTATGCACCTATCACAAGCTTTTATAAATATGCAAATATGCATAGTATGCCTTAACCTAATAATATTTGTAAATAAAAAAATAATAAAGAACTAAAAATGGCTTATAAGTATATAAAATCAGAATACTAGAGATTTTATGTACTCACAAAGTTATATTATATAACACATTAATATAAAGTATAATAAGCAGCTTCACGCTTTTTTATTCACTTTCCGACGGTTTTTGAGACATTACGTGTTAAGTGACGGAACTGAACGTCGTGCTTTATCTTGTGCTATGGCGACGAAATTAAAATAGTATATATATTCCTCCGAGCGGATATCGCAACGATACCACAGCGCCTCGATAGCCACTTATAATACTTGTAAGGTAAAATGGCCACTACAACTGATTTGAAGCACATTCTTAATATTTCAGTTATCAAATTCAGTGCATATTGCCCCAGAGATTAGAACACATAGTGTAGTACGATCTAAGTTTCTTAAGCTAAAGCTTTGAATAATTAACCTGTTCAACAAGACGGAACTATTTACCAGAAGTTCCTCTCAGCCACCTGCGCCAAATCTGTTTAATGCATACACCTAAGTTATATAGCCTTTTGCACCCTTTTGCACCTTTATGTTAGTAATATATGGATCAAAATTGTTAAGCTGCAAGTTTAAGTGCAGTGGAGATAATTTCAAGCTTAAGTCCCGTACTGTGCTATAATTCTCTAGGCCTAACTTTTCACTGTTATACAGAGTGTTCAATTACTATATAATGTAAGAAAGGCGACTGATATAATTTTGCCAATATCCTACATTTTGAGAGTTAGAATATAAAAAAGATTTTTTAGACTTATTACATATTTATTGAACTTTCTATCGTCTATGTACTTGACTTCTCTAATAATAAGTTCAAATTAAAAAAATATATTTTATCCAACGATATGTTTTACATATTTAAAACTAAACTACTAAACATACGTTTTACTAGAAAAATAATAGGATTCTTTAACAATATCAAAGGTTACAAAGCTCTGTTACATGCTTACAAAATATTAAAAATCACAACATAAATATAACCTGTAAAACCGTCTTTTGTTACTCACAACGGCATGGGGGAGCTCCATGAGGAAAGCTTTTTGGTCGTAATCGTAACTTTAAATCATAATTTAGGCGAAAGAATGGTATAATAAGAATAAATTAAACGCTAGAACAGTAAGGTTCTTAAATGGGAATAGGGAAGAATCGTTTTTGAGATACATTAAGGTCGTATGTTAATATAAAATTGCATAAAATTAGGAACATATTTAAGGAATATAATTTTACTTTCGAAGGTACCAAACTATATAGTGATGCTTCAGGTACGTAGTTGTAAAAAATGGGTGTCTGACAACTACTTTGAATAAAGACAAATAATAACCAATCATGATCGTTACGGGCATTTAGATATATATCTAGATAACTTATAAAACCTATTTTTTACATTTTAAAATGTTATTCACAGACTTAGGAAATATAAAAATATTATTTTTTGGTAATATGATCTTATATCGTTATACATAGTGTTTAATTAATTACTTTATTTAAAAGAACTGCTAGTTATAATTAAATTGTATATTTGAATTGTAATTAATGTAAAAAATATATATTGTCCCATGAATTGACAAATGTAAATGAAAAATAAATCGTTCATAGTTGTGACAGTTGATTTTATGGACAAACTTGACAAGTCACTAGGTACCATAGAATCTGTAGTAATTTAGTGCTATAGTGACACCGTCCTCCACTTTATATTATATCGGTAATTGTATTAGCATGTAAAAATTAGCGCCATAATTCGTGTAGTATATCTGAAAGAGTCAGTTATTATTCATGCGACGTCATTTTTTAAATTTTGTATTAAGTTTATCGTTTCTTTTTAAGTTTTAAGCTTTTTAACGCCGGTCACACATGACACCGTTTTCCGTTTTTCACTTTTAGGGAAGAAATGAGACATTGCGTGTGGAGCGGAAACAACGCCGCGCTTTGTCTTATGTACCAGAGCGGAGAAATTCCAATATTTTAAATATTCCTTTTATTGGAAATGGAATCCACAATCACGCTGCAACCTCCCACCCTTCCCCCTCCCCTCCCCAGTGTGCCGCGATAACCTCATTATATTATATATAATTTTATTATATTTATTTTGCACGAATATACATATGTTATGTTTACTTGATATTATTTACTCAGTTTCTGAGGTAATTGAAGGTGATCTCGAAAATACAAAGCACCTAAACCCTTAATAACAACATTCGGTTAAATTTTCTACGTCACGTCGCTCTCCCGTCATGTTCAATCACGAAACTTGAAATTCAAGTGGCACGGACCTGAGTGTGTTTACTATGAATTATAAGGTTTTGGGATAGACCTTAGCTCTGTTATGGAATTGGATATAATGGATGGTGTCCAAGAGAAATAAAAATTAAATTTCTACATAATAAAGAGATGCCGTAGAAGAATGCTGATTAATTATGTAAGGATTTTGGACAAGGGTTTCCTTGAACTCATACAATACTGATAATATTAAGCATTTTTATGATTGTAAAGGAATTAAAATTTAAACAACAATTAAAAGTTAATATATTTGATCAATAAGTACAGCGTTGATTTATTTATCATTTATTTTTTTATCATTTTCGTAACCCAGTGTTTTCTATAATAAAGTACTCGTGTATGTATATACGAGTAATATATAATAAAGCAATTCTCAAGAATTTTATAAATAGCAGTTATTTATTTACGATATACCTGATTCATAGGATTTCACCGTGAAACTCTTTATCTCTTTACTTTCTCGCTTCCTAAGACACAATAAATACCTTAGAAATCGTAATCGTAATCACTTCTATAATTTAGCCCTGACTTTTGAGTATAAATACAAACATTGTGTATAACGGCTTTACTTAAAAATTAAAAAAGTGTATTGTAATTAGGATAAAAAAAAATGCCGTGGCAGAGAATTCGAAACCGCTCCTCCCGAACGATCAAAGATCAAATCTTCAAAGATCAAATTCAAACTTTTATCATAAAAAAAAAGTATATCAAATATTTTTAGTCATCTAATAAATATGGTCCCTCTACTTCTTTTCCAATTGACATGAGGTGATTACGGCGCTTGTTTATTTTGTTATTATTATATTTTATCTAAACACAATCGTGATTATCGAACGGACGTAAGACGGACCGACATGTGAGTGATTTGATTTTTTTGCTTCCATTCCTTTTATAAGTTGTTGTATCGGAGCGACTTGTCGAAGAGTCTTGTTAGTGATAAATTTATTTGCCTTACTGTCAGAAAGATTAAAAAAAAACAATCTTATTTTATTTTACTTTTATTCCCCGTCAACTTCATCTCAGACTATTTTTATTACTTATGTATGGATTTTAGATTTACTTTAATTAGAATACTTAGACTTAGTTACTTACTCTTTGGACTAATTTTAAGGACAAAATCAATTCATATCATAGAAACTCTAATTAATTAACAAAATATTTAAAGAAATATCACTCTACGAGTAATCGTCATTTATACATCGTAATGTAGGCAGAACATCCGTAAAAGAGTCGATATTTAGAATTTCGGGAAATGTTTATTTAGTAGCAAAATAGACAGCTGACATTTCGTTTGTGGCATTTCATGTTTGTGAAATGGAGTATAGATGGTAATGCCACGAATCAAATCAAAGTGAAGTTGGGGGAACAGACGTTGAGAACCTAATTCCGTTTGCATTACTATAATAGTTGCTTAGAATCATTCCTCTGATTTGTTCATTTCTATGAAAAAAATAAGCTTTAACTTAATAGCAATTCTGAAAAATATTATGCATTTTTTTGTATTTACTTTATTCTAAAATTTATATTGGATTTTCAATATGCTTCATAGCTATATATAGATGTCTACAAAATCAGGTCAAGCTATTGATCGTTTAATAAAAATTCGAGGTATTGTATATTTAAAATATGTAACATGTTTTGAGTTACTAAAATAGGTTAAATGTATAAGAACAGAATAGAAATAACTACCAATACCAAGTACAAAAATAAAGTTATAAAAATATTTTCACCGCTTTGCTCCAAATTAAACGTTTCTAATAGCAAAACTGGAACTTCTCCAACTAAAACACTCTTTTACTAACTACAATTTTTTTAAAACTATTGATTAATTGCAATGGAAAGAAAACTTTTTTGAACATTAGTTTACTTCCTAGTCAGTTTGTTTTGAGTAAGATTGTAATTTTGATCTAAAAAATCGGCTACAATAAATTTTCTAGAATAATATTCTTTTGCCACAAAATATACTTATATATGACTGGTACAAAGTAGGTATTATGATTGTGAGGAAATCAAAGCTTATACATTAATCAAAATATATCGTTTAAAGTTTAGCCAATTTGACCAGTGACTAGTGGTTATTTCTTAAACTAATTTTAAATATATTGATAAATGAAATTATATTTTTATGCTAGGTCTAGTCTGTTTTAATTAAAAATAAACTAAATATTACTTTTGAATTTGGAACCTGTTATTATGATTGTTCATTGTTTTTTCTTGTTTTCGCGCCAAAATATTGTAAAATATTTAATCATGTTAAAATGAAGTGGTGATAAAGAGAACTGAATCGCTGTGATTGCATTACACAAGGTAGGAATGGTGCAAGGTAGGAATAAAATTTCAAAATCCTTCATACGCTTGGTATTATACATATGTTTGTGTTTCGGTCTTTGATAGATACAATGAAACCTCCTCTATTCGTGACAGAATAATATCTGGCCTTCCACGTGGTGTTCGTACGAAAAAGGTGATCAAAGCAGTAAGGGAAAGGATCCGAAGGAATCCTGTCCGAAAGCAAAAGATTTGATCTCGAGAGATGAAGATAGCATCTAGAACCGTATCGCATATTTTAAAAACTAACTTAGAACGCACTGGTCATTTTTAAACTGATATTTAAAAAAATATGTTTACGGATGAGAACACTTTTTCAATTGAGCAATATTTTGATAAACAAAATGAAGAAGAAGAAACAGAATGAAGCTTCCCAATTAGTCAACATAATACAAAATACAGTAGAAATCAAAACACACACAACACAAATGTATCAAGCTACCATTCTTGAGAAAGTTATTAAGCCCCATAGTTGTTATGGGGCTTAATCATGTTCAAAAACAAAGAATGGTTCTTTCAGCAAGACTTGGTGCCGGGTCATAATGCTCGATTCACCCAATTGGTTAGAAACAAAGGTTCCGGACTTCCTCTAGTCCTGATGTACTGGATTATGACTTATGGTAAGTTTTAGAGAACAAAGCTTGTTCTAAACGCCATGATAGTTTGGATCCCTTAAAACAATCCATACAATTGGCAGTGAAGAATTTTCCGATAGAAAGAGTGCATGTTGCTATTGTTAACTGATTTCAACGTTTAAAGGATTGTATTGCAGCTAATGGACACCGCTTCGAATAAACTTTATTGGTTTGTAATATTTTTAATGGTTTTATATTAATGTATTAAACTCACACACTGTTATAGTAATAAATGTTACGTACAATAAAAAAAAAATGTCAATACTTAGACATTACAAATAATGCTATATAAATATAAAAAAGATAGATGCTAGATCTCGGCCTCAAATCTGGACTTGGGTAGATAAGAACATTAACAAGTGCTATAGTATTTTATTTGCCTACTCAGGATAAGATTTTTTATTATAGAAAAAGTATTAAATTTGAACTGCACTGTTCCGTCCATTCGGATCCGCCCGAATAACAGCAGTTTTGAATCGTGCTACGTTTAGTTATAGTTATACCAGCACCAAAGCTAACTTGCTTTATGAAACATTCTTAAGTTGATTTATAAAATGTAAAACACAAATTAAAAAATAAGATTCTTAATATTTAGGTACCTGCTATCTTTTTTAATATAGCAAAAGGTCTAAAAAAGCTATCGACTTATGGACAGCACAGGAAAAATTAAAATGGACACCCAGAGATTATTTGTTATGAATTGTAAAGAATTGTTATTTCCTTAGGAAATAAACAATACGGTAGCAATATCATGGGATGGCGCTGCTACGGCGCGGCGCTTGCCGGGCGTCCTCTTTCCATCGGCCTCGGCGCACTCTGCTGATTGCGACTCGCGTGCCATTTGCATTTTAGCATCGATGGTACGGTTGCGCTCAAAATATTGCTTATTGTATAGTTTTTTTTATTTTTATGATAATATTCGCTTGAATTGTGATCCGCTTAATTAGTAAACTTTACATTTCGTCTCGTACAACTAAATATTTTTGTATATTTTTTTACATTTTGAAATAAAGCCTTCTTGGTTAGGTTATTTTGTTTTTTTCACTTTTATACCTGTTTTGTTTCTTTAATAAACAAATCGAATCTCACCCTTTACATGTGAAATATACGTTAGGTAATTGGTAACTTATATATTTTAACACATTTGCTCATCTTATTTTTAACTATTTGAAAAACATATGTTTTTTTTTATATGATAAGTTAAGTATTACGTATTTAAAGCCCGTACTTGTGTCTATATAATATAATACGGAACATCTACGTATTTAAGTTATACATGTAAAAATAATATTTTCCAAATAACACCTCGACTGTACAGGTCCGGGAGAGCGATTTGGGAGCCTGCACAACATCTTAGTAATTTGAAAGCGTCGCTCGTGTAACATATACTTAGGTGCAATCATATCAATAGAAATGTTCCACTGTGCTAACAGAATAGCTGCTTCGATAATCATTTTGCCTTTAAGCATGGAATTGAAATAGGATGCTATCTTTTACAACCACTTTGCATGCTTGCACTTTTCTGCTCATAATCGAAATGGGCAAAAAAATTAAGTCTATTGTTTTTTAAGTTAAGTAAAACTGCTGTCTAATGGAATTTGAGATGGGAATTATAACATTTTTAAGTAGCTTGATTTAAAATTAGCGACTCTTCTAACAAATTGCTTTGTTAAAAAAGGCGCTTCACACTTTAGCCGGTAGCACGGTAGTCGGAGAGAATCCGGCGTTTAGTCACAGTTCGTACATTCGTTCGTTCCGTTTTCGTTCGTAATATACGTAGGATAAATTAACTAATGAAACATCAAAATAAAATAATAATATCGATTTATATATACCATCATATTATTATAACCATCGTAGTACAGACGGTAACAAATTTTTGAACGTTATCGCTAATATCTTTGAAATGCCCCGAAAGATGCAAATTCAATTCTCGAGTAGGAGGGCAAAAAAATCAACTTTCGTCAACTTGGTGCGTTTAGATGCAAGTTGGGTCACAAATAAATTAGTAAACTGGTCAGGGACGCCATGATTTGACAAAATATATATATTTTTTAATATAAATAGTATAAGACCACTTATAACACACTTTAAGTAGCTACGCAGTATGTTTCCTTACAGGATGTTGACATTTCCCCGTAGCTTTGAGGCCCGATGCGTCTTTATCTTCGTCTTTGATACGAATGCAGTGCAATATGCACTTGTCAACAAGCCTGAGACTAGACTTAAGCTACAAAGCTAAACTGCCGGCGGCTTTGATGTCATCGCTTTTCAAATAATGCATACCAACGTGGAAAAAGTACTTTTTATAAAATAACTATAGATGTAAGGTCTATTGTTTAAACTGGTGTATAAGGAAATTGAAATATATTTATGATTTCGTACAAATGTAGCTGGATTTGAGCCTAGTTACTCTTGAACCGAAATGTTTCATTGTTTGTTACAAAATTACTTTAACTACTTTATATTTTATGCATACAATAAAAAAAAACAAATAGATGTGTGTACCGAAAACTATATAACTATATAGTATATCTAGTAGAATAATTAAATAAAAAGAAAGATAAATATATTGATAAGTATAGTGTATAAAAAAAATCTGTTGAACATGGGCTAACCTTAGTTTAAAGTACCTATTCTTTTATATTAATACTAGCTGTCCAAAAATTGTAAAAAAATATATTTTAGTACCGTATATACATATCTATTTTAATACTTTAACAGGCACTCACTTAAAAATAAAAATAAAAACAAATAAGAAAAAAAGAATACTGAACAAGTGACTGCATTGTCGTTGTATATATCGTTAAAAAAAAAATATAGTGCTATGACGCACTTTCGTGATATATTTAGAATACGTTTGGACAAAAAAAAAGGTTGATATTTAAAAATAACTAGATAGATAGATTAAAAAGAACTATTATAAACATTTTTTTTTGTTAAACTAATAATAGAGGCCATCATTGTGCAGCAGAGTCTGTAAAAGTAATACTCAACTGAAAAACGATAAAATACCATATTTACTTTAATTTTACCAGTGTGGTTCGACGACAACTTTTCACTTTTCATTTAAATATTCGTATTTAGGTCTTTGAGATTATTTGCCACTTTATCCGGATGATTTGGCTCACATGATCGACTTAAAATACATGATTCATTAAATAATAGACAATATAATAGTTTAACTCATGTACAGAAGTATTCTGTTAATATACCTTGTGTTACAATAGCCTGGCTAGCTCAGTCGGTAGAGCATGAGACTCTTAATCTCAGGGTCGTGGGTTCGAGCCCCACGTTGGGCGAAATACTTTTTTTTTATTTTATTAATTTTCCTTTTGAAGTTTTTTAGTCACGTAATTATTATTATTTATTTGACCACATAATAAATTACTATTATAACTAAGAATTGCTTCTAAATACAAATCTGTAAAAAAATAGTAGTTTATATTTATAAATTAAATATTTAAAAGATTGAGAACAAGAGAAATTGTTTTTTTTATTTTCTCAGCCGTCCCTATGTACTATTTAAGATAGTAAATAAAAGTACTTTAAGGCAGAGACGTAAACTAGTAGCTTTATCATTTAATATTTATAACTGAAAATAATAATTATTATAAATTTAGATCACAGATATTTTTGTATTTGATATACTATAATTATTTTATTTCATACATACGATTATTGCTAAAATGACGGTTCTGATATATCGCCATCTTACATGTATTTTTAGTATTACTTATGTTGGCATTAAGTGACTTGTATAGTTTTGGTACAACAGTACCAATATAAAAACATAGGTGGCGCTGCTATTCTTTTACATTTCATACAGAGCTTGAGATATTAAACTACTTTAAGAAGGTTAGTTTTTAAGTTATATCTAATATAAAATATTTATTACTTCAGTTATTTCATCTTTTTTTAAGCTGAAATAAAACTTAGTAGCTTTCTTTTAGTAAATAAGGATCGATCTATATTTTCTACACTTAATTATATGAATACAAAGAATAGTTTTGTGGTTTAAAAAACCTATCACTTCTTATATTATAATAAATTTTGGTCTTTTTTTTTAACAATAAGTCTAACATTTTTAACCTCTCCATTTGTATTGAGTTTAGAAGTTGGTTATATTTATAATGACAATTTATTGCCACCTAATATGTCTTTTTTATTTACTATGTGTTACATTATGTAGTAATATTAAATGTATGTGCTATAGATGATACATACATAAGTGTATGTGCAAAGCTTTTGGTATTAAATTATACTTCGGTTACCGCCATCTATTATCAGTAGATTATCCTTGGTAAACCTACACTTGGTTACAAACCGCAGGCGCTGCTTCTGAGTTCCTCTACCTGCAACGCAGTGGGCCTGGCACCCCAGTTTTAAGTGTCACTCGCGTATTAGCGAGTGTGTGTGACGTTATCATTCTCACCGAAGCCCTTGTATACTCCCTAGAGTCATTCCTGACGCATATCGATCTATCTACCCTCAATTACAAATACATACCCGCAGAAAAGGTATTATTCCTTTATTATGTTGAATATTGGTATGAATAATAGTCTATTAGTTCTTTTATTATTTTCCCATATCAATAGTGGGATATAAGTTATTTTTTATTTAGCATTCTTTTATATGTAACGATATTTTTGATCAGGTACTGTATATTATCTTGTTTCAAAATAATACCTTACTTACACAAATTATTAACGTCTTGTACATTTTTTTTAATTATGTATTTTTATCCTTATGAATTAACAGATTTGCAAAATTTTAGGTACAAAATGTAATCAGATTAGAGGAACTTCTATATTTTAAATAGGTATACAGGTATTTCTTACAGCAAGTTTTGAACTTATAACCATACCATATACAACGACTGAGTGACTAATAAATCTGCTGTATATAGTCATTATAGTATGAGAGCTATTATTTTTTACTGTGTGCACGTCAATTATTGAAATAAATATTCTCGTTTTTGCTTACGCCGAGTATCCTTATTATTGATGAACTCGTGTCCAATTCCAATAAATATATATCAAGAATGGGACATCTTGATAATATATTTTGTTTTAATAAATATAAACAGTATGGTATAGCCATTAATAATATTATATATTTTTTATTCATTTCAAATATGTCAAACCTTGTAAGAGATAGAGTCTTTGGCTGATAATTTATTAAAGCTCATTTTTAGTTTGAATATTTTGGCTAAGTCCCAGTATGATGTTATACGTGTGTTAATTACAATCAGCAATTAAATTTGTATTAAGGTATTAACATGCCCAACAACACCACAACGACTGTGTCCTGCCATTAATTAGCTTAAGAATATTATATGAAGCATTGTTTTTGTATTATTTTTGCTTCACGCTTTTCCCGCATAGCAGGGTAGTCAGAAAAAACCTTGTGTTCACTCCGTTCTCCGCTTTCTACCCGAAATGGAAACAATGCGTGTTGAGTGGCGGTACTCATTGCCGCGATTTATATTAGGTATTAGAGCGGAGATTAAAATATTTTAAATATTAATAATTTCTTCGAGTGCCAATCGAACCCACAACTAATCGCGCTTACAGTCAGACGCTGTACCTCTGGACAACGATGGATTAATGGGGAACAGTAGTGTCATGGTGGTCAGTATCAAATTTACAATATCTATACATATAATAAAAATGTAACTGATCGTTATCTGAACGTGGAAGATATATGAAAAATATACTGTTAGGGACATTTAATGTAAAAAATGTTTAATGTATAAGAATGAGTTCTACAATGATTTTTAATTTTATTTATTTGTATCATTATGTTTGTCTGTGCGTTTGTGTACGCTACCCTTAGAAACAGTTAAACCGATTGCAATGCAGTTTTGACTATTGCATTTTTCCATTAATATTTAGTGCTTATTTCATTTCAGTCGGTTCATACATAAAAAAGTTACACTAAAATTACAAATTAAGCAAAGTTTGTGGGCTAAGTAAGAAAGCGAGCAGGCGAATATACGAAATAGTTTAGTCGTGTATATTACGAAGGCGACGCCGCGAGCGAGTCTCTAGTGTACAATATAAACAATAAAATAATAATAAGACATCGATGTTCAAAACAAGCAAAGTAGAATGAGACAGTCATCTTTAATGTAATAAGATAAAGTGTTTTCTGTGATCTAAGGTAATTGCAGCACTTCCTTTGCGACATCATTTAGAGTAATTTGTGTAGTTTATATAAAACACGAGACACACGCAAGTCAAGCTTTATAATGTATATAATCTAGGAACAATATGTTGAGGTCGGTGTCCATTTGTTTATTTATTTTGGGTAAGAATTTAAAGAATATATATCTACTATCATCTATTTACAAATATTAGGACATTAATTATAATGTGTTCGTGAAAGTTACTATAAATCTTCATATAAATTCTCACGAGGTCAATAAAGACTTATCATAGAGCTTTCTCTATTTACGATGATTACGAGTTATTTATTTAAATAGTACAATTTTAAACCGATATTTTACTTGCAAATCGATTTGATAATTC
Organism: Podotricha telesiphe; assembly: GCA_038994665.1. Lineage (NCBI taxonomy): Eukaryota > Metazoa > Arthropoda > Insecta > Lepidoptera > Nymphalidae > Podotricha > Podotricha telesiphe. Next base: position 911,141 of record JAOYRR010000103.1, read on the forward strand.
CAAGATGTAAAATGGTGATGTAAATGGTATGGTTTATATATATTAAATTTTGATACCAATCTAAAATGTTATAAATATCTTCAATATAGTTAACTTTAAAACATATTAAATAAAAATGAAATTTTCTTGCTTTAAGGTGTGTCTGGTGTAACCGACGGGATATCAGCTAAAGTTGACTTCGGAGAAGAAGAATCTTCTGTTGTAAAAAATACAAGCAAAGAAGATGAAGATGTTGAAGTAAAACATACTATAGTTGTTTCCACAAAACTTAAGAATAATAATCGCAGGGGACTGCATACAAATGGTAACTACATTAGTCTATTACAATTTAACTTTTAAGCATAAACTATTATCAAATGTAACATATTTTTCCAATAAATCAAAAACTACATTCAAATGAAATTTACCATTATGAATAAAGTATTTTTGAATTTGATTTATGTTCAACGTTCTTTTTAAATTTTAGGCGAGACAGCTGATCTAACATATTCTATTGGAGGTAAACATGGAAAAAAGGAAGAAAGTGACGAGGTACCAGTAATAAAAGGCTACAGAGCTCTCGAAACTACCCAGATTCGAACACCAGATACTCGCTTCAGGACCACTACATTTGTTTATCCAGAATTGATTTTCCAAAACAGAAATGCGCGTGACGAATTTGACTTATACCCCAATTTTGTTGCAAACACTCAATGGAAGCCGTCTTCATTCTTTAACAATATCAATTCATGGAATCAAGCAGATAATTATGCCCGAACTAGACCTGATTATCAAAAATTTCATAGACGGGTAACTGATAATGGCGTTCGAGAATTTTATTGCAGAAAATGTAGGGATTTAAGTGGACCAAGAGGGTGTCATGAACCAAAAACTTATTCCTGGATAATTGAGAGTACAACTCCAAAAATCAAAATAAATGGTAAAATTGCAAAATTAAACTAAATATACACGAACACACATGTCGCATGTTGTATTTATTTAAGTAATAAAAACTTCCGACGACGTTATTACTATAACCTTGAAGAAAACATAAAGGTTGCTTTGTGTGAGTAACATTATAATATTCACGATGTGTATAGTTTTAATAAATAACCATAGAATTTTATTGGAATTCCTTCAGGTATTAACGCAGCGCATTTGCACTTTTATTTATATTTTTATTACTTACATAATTCGCAGTCAAAGTCATAATGAACAAAGTAAATATAAAATTTAAGAATACTATAATTTTAATGTGTTATTCACACACTTAAAAAATTGAAAACCATTTTTAGAAAACGTTTAAAAATTCGAATCACGCTGTGTTCAACAACAATATTATAAAAAAAGAAATGTTAGTAAATAGTATTCTCTCTTGCCAAACGAGTGTTCATAGAATAATCTTTGTGGAGCTTTTAAACAAAACACAACACTTAAAATTATAAATAAAACATTTGTAAGTGACAAAATAAAACAAAGATTTTCCGATATTTACTATAAATATATTTTGAAGGTGTACAATGAGAATTTGTTATGCACGTCAGAATTACGCATAACATGGATTTTTAGTATATATAAAATATGGATGGTGCTGATAGTCATACTATTGGCAAGTAGAAGCGGTGTTAATTGTCTTAGGTAATCCATTCTAATCACAGCCTTTTTGTACCCTTGCCATTATTTTGAATAATTATATATATAAATAAGTCATTATTTATTATTTATAATTTTAGTAATCAAAAAGTGACCTATTTCATCAAAATACTGCATAAAAAGGAGTTCGACTTAAGAAGCTTTTTAATTTTCCACCTTATACTTAGTTATTTTTCCATTATTATTTACAACAGTTTCAGCTCCTCTATAGCCTGTAACCTTTCCATTGTCATTTGCCGATGAAGCAAATGATGAGCTGGAAACGCTGTAAAATTTAGGATTTCCACCGGCACCTTCAACATCGTTGAATCGATTGGTCACATCTACGTTTGGCATATTCTGAAAAAAAAATGTATTCATTTAAGATATTTTAAAAATATGCTTAGAGAGAATAATAACATGTCAAGGACTAATCATAGTGGAGAGCTTCTTATGGTCTGCATACTGTGTATATTTCACAAGTGATAAACACAAAAGAAAAAGTGCTTATAAACAAAAACATATGTATTTATCAATTCTTATAAGTCGTCAAAAAACAAATATCTCGTGTGACAAATTCACAAAAATAAGGGATAGCTTTTGAATGAATAAATTACGGTTTTTTAAGTTTAAATTAAAAGTAATTGTAACTTTTTGATAATTTGTGTGTAACAGCCTTTTTTTTTTATTTGGATTCTAAACAAGTTGGATAAACAACAATGGTCATTGTTAAAATTTTATAATTTGTGTAGATAAAAAAAAGGTGAATGCTCATATAATGCGTCCTAATGATTCCCACCGATAACAAAACTATACGTCGTTAATATTCATTAGTCATACTTAAAATTGACCAACCTCAATAATGACGCAATTTTTCAATAAAGACTGCTTGAACTATAAGTACGATAGCACTGAGCATTTTGGATTCTTTATACTTGTTTTGTATTTTATTACTTACTCCATAGTCCGTGTAGCCTAGCCAAGTTATATATTTAGAATTTTAACTAGATTACAGTCCATAACTTTAATTACATTAATCAAGCACCGTGACAATGTGAATTCGTTGCAGTGTTTGCATGCTTAAACATGCTATATATTTTTATATTTCGAGTATTACTTTATTCCATGATTTTACTGTTTATCCATTCATCATTTCTTCTAACATACATTTTGAAATCACTAAATCCTAGTGAATATATTAAAAAAGATAGCCTTACAATATTCATTGGATCAATAGCAGCCATTTGATGAGAGAATCCTGGTCCCAATGCTGCGCTTGCGAAGGCTGATTGGCGTGATGGGTCCATGTTATTTATTCCTCCTGGGCCGAAGAAAGGGAAGCCACCAATATTGGGGAACCTGAAGAAAGTCGGACTATAACCAAAGCTTTGGTCAATTGGCCAATGGTTATATGTTAAATCGTAAGCTTTACGAGCAGCATATGACGCCAGCCTTTGGCTCTCATAATCAGAACCAAACATCCTGTAACACAATGAATGATTGAAATGATGTTCCCAAGTTAGTTACATATGAGATGAGCGATATGCAAGCGATAGCTCTGCGACGGTTAGTAGAAGATTGACAAATAAAAATTATATATTAAGCCCTATTTTCAATACAATTACCTTCGGGAAGCCCGACGGAAAGGTCTAATAGGGAATCGATTCACCATCCCTCTGTCTCCACTATAAATTACAATTCTATTAATATTATGTAACAATTAATTAATTAACTAATTAAACATTAATCAGTTGCAGTATACTTTGTATACTGAACTTACAAACTTAAGAATTAATCCTACTAATATTATAAATGCCAAAGTTATTCTGTCTGTCTGTGACGTAATCACGGGCAATCCGCTAAACCGATTGTGATGAAATTTTATATAGAGATACTTGAGATGAGCATAGGCTACTTCTTATCTTCAACTTTTTAAATTTTTCTAATTATTTATTTTTTTACGAAATCGGCATAAGGCAAAAATATATTTGTATTCGCACCATACCATTTCATGCGTTTATTTAGCATTGGAGTCTAAATGTTGAGTTAACGAGGGACACAAAAGTATGAGAAAAAACACAATAAATCTTTCACCATCCACCACCGAAAGCGTCCAGCACCTACGTATGTGTAGTCCTTACTGTTGAAGTATATTGTCGTAGTTTGTAAAAAAATGTGGGTAAAAAGAGCTGACGTCGTTGAAGGGCACCGTGAACGGATCACTGTTTTGTACGAGTTTGTCCCCTAGGTCGTATGTGCCTCCGTACCTATTTCCTGCCGAATCTTGATAGGCGAATGATGCTACCCCTTGAGCTGCGGGAATAGCTGAAAATTAAAAAGAAATTGATATGAACTGAAAATAAGATCTTATATTATTATTACTTATAGATATCACGACTAATTCGTTTTCAATAACCATATTGATTTAACGTCGTATTATTCCGCTAAGGCGCTAATGTGTAGGAGACATTGTGCTTGACTTATTTATGTTCTTCATATATAGAATGCGTGAAAATTAAAACAAATGAAAGCCAACTTAATTTTACATAAGAATACATTAAAAAAACCCGAAATTGGGCTTAACTATAAGAATTATGTAATAATGACGCATGATTTAAATCAATCAATTTTCAATTAAGTTAATAAAATATTAATTATTGCTGCTAATAACTAAAATTTAATGATACGTCAATCATTTAATGACAGTGGTGTAAAACTCACGAACACTGATTGATGAAAAAACCCTAAATGCGGTAATTTAAAAATAATATACTTATCCATTCAGAATAGATGAGCTTTAAATGTTAACAAAATGACTCATGACTTGTTAATTGTTTATGTCCACGTTGCCTACTGTTTTTAATCAAATAAAAGGGTTTTTTTTATTTCGGGATATGAATTACTGAGAGAACTTAGTGACTCTTTCCTCCGCACTCTACGTTCTTTACAAAACAGGACCATGTGCTTGAATGACGTAACCTTAAACAGCATTTACTTGAGCCAGACTGGTTATATAACTATATCTATATATATATAATAAAAATGTAATGGAAGATAGATGGAAAAAAATATTGTTGGGGTCATTTCATATCTACAATATAATAGTATCTAAAATTTTAATTATTGTTTTTCTGTTTATCTGTGAGTTTGCGCACGCTAATCTAAGAAACGGCTTCACCATTTTAAATGCAGCGATTTAAATGCAGTTTTGACAATTATATTTTGGTAAACTTTCCTTAACATTTAGTGTTTTTTTATTAATAGTAATTTAGTGTATTTAATTTCAATCGTCTATAATTAAAAAAGTAACAACCATTCAAATTATAAATTAAAGCAAAGTTTGTGATTTAAGTGAGAACGCGGACGGGCGAGAAGGAGATATAGTTTAGTCGCGTATTTTACGCAGGCGAAGTCGCTAGTTTAAAATATAAATGATTTATCAAAATAAAGTTACGACCCAAAACTATAATTAACATGGTCAATATCAATCTTTAAATAAATTTTACAGTCTTTGGTCGCTTATATTGGATACATAATATAGATAGATATGTACATACTTAAAAATATATAAGACCACTGATAGTTTAACTTATCATTTTTAATTATTTTCTGTAACAAATTTACAAAACAATTGTATCTACAAATACTAATGAGAACGATATTAAAAAATAAGGATTTATTAAAAATTTATAATTTAAAATTGTAATGAGAACTTACCCAATACTGTATACTATGCAAAAACGAATGAAGTATTTTTCTAGAATATTATTGCACAATAATAATATAGCAATATATTCTTGTGTATATCAAGACAGCGATCAGTACACTGAAAACGTTGTATTACCTCATTACACTATGACTAATATGCACGATTACTGCGCAGTAACAAATTGAAAGGCTCTACTTAGTGTATTGATATTACATGTTCAGTCATGTAAAAAAGTAATAGCATTATAATATAATACAAAATTTTAATTACTATCATTTTCATATAGGTGTCTTAACAAAATGATTATTTTAGGTTCCCTTAAGTTCCCTCTACATACAATATTCGCTGGAATTTTTGAATATGGAATATTTTCAAATGATCCTAGGAAACGCTCTTATCAATAGTAGTTGAAAATAAAATAAAAAGGAACACTGTTAGCACTCTAGTTATCCTGATAGTCCTAATAAGGACATGAGGTTTATGCCGTAGAAATGTATGTTATTGAAAAACACTTTTATAAGTAAATCGGACGACAAGAATTTCTTACATTAATAGATAGATACAGATCAAGCTAATAAAAGCGTGTTATAATTAAAAATATTATGCCAATGTCATTGATTTTAACTTTGACTTAGGTTACGGTAAGTCTAGTCATTGTGGTTTGTCACAGTCGTCCCAACTAAACTACGATGGCGTTAGTAGAAGTTTTTAGACATACTTATATTTTATATCAGAAGAAATGATAGAATAAAGAACACTGAATTTTGAACCAAAACAAAACTAATGGGCATACTGACGAAAATAGACCAACGGAAATGGAAATGGACTGTAGGACTGTAGGACAAAACTGGAAGAGGGTCATGTGTGATACAAGGCAGTAGAAGATGTTGGAGGAGGCCCTATGTCAAGAGGCACACCCAATGCAGGGACATTTTGTAGTTATAAATGTAGAATATATCATCTCAAAGCTAATTTCAGAATAAAAGGGCTTATTAATTATTATTATACTATATCAGACAGAAAAAAAAAAAAAAAAAAAAAAAAAAAAAAAAAAAAAAAAAAAAAAAAAAAAAAAAAAAAAAAAAAAAAAAAAAAAAAAAAAAAAAAAAAAAAAAAAAAAATGGAATCGAGATTAAGTTATTTAACATTATAGGATAGGATTTTTAAGTCTACTTTTTCGCATTGAAAATAATCTGTAAAAGTAATTTAAAATATAAAAAAAATAATTTAAAATATAAATCGGTAATCTCATTTCAATGATCTATTTTTATAATTAGATAAAATTAAATAGGTCGTAGACAAATTTGTTGATTTATTTAAGTATTGTTTTGAATATAAAGGTCATTCTTCTCATTAAATTGATAGTTTAGTTTAGCTTAAATATGTCATATAATGTATGTATATTTATGTATTAATAATTTTGCCTATGGATTTGTTTAGTTTTTGTACTTTTAATAAAATATATGAAGTATTAGAAATATTTCTAATATTAATTACGACCCCCTCGAAATTAAATAATCACTTAATGTTAAGGGAAGTTGACCAAAATACAATAGCAAAAACTGCATTGAAATTGCTTAAAATGTTTCTGATATTAGCGTGTACAAATGTACAGACAAACGGAAAAACAAGTAACAAGGGTTCTAGTACCTGATAAATGCTCCTAATAATATATATTTTTTTAAATATCGGCCATATACAGACTTCAGCTTTCAGTTACATTTTTATTATATGTATATATGTTAATTTCAAAAATTCAGGAAAGTGTAAAAGAACAAAGGCTACGTTAACTTGAAATGAGTTAAAAATAAGAGAGTACTCAACTTCTTCTTATAAATATATATATATATTTTTAAGCAGAAGTTGAATATATATATATTTATCTTGGTTGTTATCTTGTAACATCGGCAAAGTAATAGTGAATTATAAGAAGTCGTCTCGTATTCATCTGAAATAATATACCTCTATACAAAGTTATAATAAATGAATTAGGAAACTATTTTTGTCCTTTTTTTTATAATATTAATTTTGCTTTATATATGAAATATCATTAAAATGACATATAATTATTTTCATTCCTGATGGCGGATGTTGAATTCTCTGCTCTGCTACGCCATGCGGGAAAAATCGTAAAGCTGAAAATATCTTGTCATTATATTGGCACAGAAAACTATTCTTCTTGTCTACATGATAATGCCAACTAGTTCAAGGTTCAGAAGTATTATTCACAGCATGATTTAAACATAATCGTAAAGGTAATGTAAATACGCATTACTGATCGAAATTAAAATCATCGAAGTAAATTCTTATACTCCACTTTAGGTACTACCATTTTCTTATTATTTTTTAGCCTCACGCTTTTTCCCTAGCGGAGTAGTAATGACGAACGGAGCACCAAACGCTACAGTCCCTGTATATATCTTTCCTCCGTCCACAGTGAACGCCCTCTTCATACACGCCCTCCGGGGGATCCTCTTGTTTTTAATGTGACCGTAATATCATCATGGATACTGTGTTCACGAAGGTCAACCGAGATCTCCCCCTACCTCTCCTACTATTATATTATTTTAATTATTTAAACTCTTCCTTTTAAAGATGTTTCTTTCTAGGAAAAGGTGTTTTATTACTAGTTATAAGGGTCTTAGCCAAATATAGAGGCAATCGAGTGTACAGATGATGATGGACAAAATTTACTAGTTATGTTACAAGTATTAAGTATCATATATTATTATTATTAATTTAGTAAAGTAAATCATTATTTTTCTGCTTATACAATACAATAGCGGAAAAATTAAAAACACTAAACTTAAAACTCGATTCTATGTAGAGTAGAGAATACAATAGAAGAATAGAGAACTCGTAAAATGTGAATAAAAGCTATTATAAAATTCTAATTCATGTTGATGTTTCTGACTACAGGTTTTATCTGCTAAACTTAATTACATCTCTCTCAACTATATTTATACCTAACACCGGATGCCAAATAAGATCTTGATAAATACTTTAATATTACTTTACAAGTCCGTACAAATAAATTATTTAAATGACTAACGGTTTAAAATAATTTTAGCTCCATATAAGATAAGTTTTCATAATGACCGAGTGTTTTTTTTTAGAATAGTTTCAAAATGTATTTATATATATATAAAAATGAAATGTTGTATATCGCCATATATTGGCGATATACAATTGTAAGCTCTACTAACTTCGATCGCAATTTTGTTTCTTAGAGCAATTGCTTCTATTGACTTGCTTTAATTCAATGTATATATTTTTTGCCTCCTTCATGAGTTACATTTAAGTTATTTTAAATAAAAAGATATAAGTTTTGATAATACGTTTTCAAAATTCAACGCCACGTCATCGTAAAGAGGAAATAAAACCTTTCAATGTATACAAATATAAAAATGAATTCCCTTCATAACTGAGACAGGACAATGTTTATAAATTTATTATTATTTAACTTTATGTTATTTAGCATTATTAAATAAAATTATTCTTTCTAAAACTGACCGCTATTTTTTATTTCATATAATAGAGCCATTAACGTAATAAATAAATGTTTTCAACAGTTAGTAAGGTCTTCATTAAATATGATAAAACGAGTAGACAGATGAGATGACTGTGATACAAAAAATATACCGTTTACATACTACTTGTATGTGACACGACGAGAGTATTCGAGTATGTAAACTTGAAACTGGTTATTTTTTCTTTTATGACTAACATACACATATGTACCTGAACTTGAAACACGCTCATCATTAACAAATTAACTTTTTGTTACATTTATTAAAATTCAAAATTTGTCAAAATTAAAAGGACAGTGTACTGTTGTTGCAAAGCTATCTAGAAATACATTAATTTTTATACATTTTTTAAAATGATATCACACACTGAGCAAATTCGAACACTTGGATGGTTTCTAAAAGGCGCGGGTTCGAATTTCGCTGCGTTCATAATTTTTACACGTTTTCTAAAAATGAAATGTATCAATTATTAGGTATTGTAAATATATTATAAATTCAATATTACACTCTTTATTGAAATGTCATTAGATTAATAAAAAAACAATGAACTTTGCTAGACGAGAAGAAAGAAGTTGTTATAATATATTTTAATCGGCCGACGTCTTTATTACAGTCATATATCATTTTAAAACATTATCACATTAGCATTCTCAAATCTATACTCATTCTAATTTTACAAGTCCTTTAATGAAAATTTCAACACAATCGACTTGCTTGTCTTTTATATTTGTTCAGACAAAAGGATATATAGAATTACTAACAAAAAACAATTACAAAACGTGTGTGTTGTGTAAACTATTGAGATTGAAAACAATCTAATCGGAAAATGAAACTGTTTTTCCTTATACGTAAATTACAAATACCATATAACGAAATGACATTACCATAAATAAAAAATTCCTGAACACACAAATACAATAAAATGTAACTTTTACGAATATTTAGTAATAATAATTTAAGAAATAACAATAGCTGAGGTTGATGAAACTATTTACATTCATAAGTCTCCAAGGTATATTCTAAATATTTACATATATTACATTAGCTATTGTCGTAAACTATCATAACGGACGTTAAACTAGTTTGGCTTTCGAATTCTTCTTTTGTTATTTTTATGTGAAAATTTGTAGTTTTGCCAATTAAATATACCTAAGTGTTTGATATATCTTTAATAGTGCCGATTCTATATGGGCGTGTCGTTAAGATAAGTGGTTGTACGTGGGCTTATTAAAATCCCGATTTCTATGCAAATTTTTGCGAGCTTTCTTCAATTTTTTCAACGATTTATTACAAACATCATTTCTAATTTACGTTTTTATAGTTATTCGCGTTAAAGTCATTTAGTTCGTTACAAGTTTAGCCAATTTCTTTTTAATTTCCCTATATGACAAATGTTCTTCAAGTATGATGGGAAAATGTTATAATAAAAAGTTTCCTATTTCTTAAATTAATCGTTATTTCGTCGAAAACGTTTATACTTTTTGCTATTTCCATCTCGCGATTGTATCGTATCACTAACAAGTAACAAGTGAGTGAAAAGCAGTATTTACATATATCACAAAAAGCAAACTTGTTGGAATAGTATCAAATTTCTTTTCTGTATAATAATTGAATAAAATATCTTCTTTTTGTGCTTTATTTCAATAAAATCTTTAAATAGAGGTATAAATAAAATATAATTTAAAAATTTCCAAAACGGATATTAAATTACGAACAGGGATATTCCAATATTCAAATAAATTCCAAATTTTCATTGCTTCTTTATGGTAACTTCTAGATATTATATTTCATTTTCAATTATATTACCCGAAACCAATTAATCGTTACAGTTCTGTGATGTTGTTTTGTTGTCGTACATTTCTACATAATATGGGTCATGATTTATAAAATATTTTGTTTTTTTTTTATTAATATATAAGTATCCCTTTCCACAGGCATTACGATTATTTTTAATTTTAAATGTCAGTTTTTTGTTTTAATTTTCTACATATTTTTTTGTTTTTCTTTTACCAGCCTCAAGTTTTTTCCGCATAGGCAGGGTACGCAGAGAAAACCTAGTGTTATGATACTTTTCTCCACAAAAAATCTCCTAAATTCGAAGCATTGCGTGTTGAATGGCAGAGCTTAACGCCGGCTTTGTCTTATTCGCCAGAGCGGAGTGGAAAAAGAAAATAATTGAATTATGGTCATTTTAAACGAGTGGAAATAGAACCCACAATAGAAACTACAGAACGATGGAATCATATTATTTGCAAGTATTTATAATAAAAATATAGGATAATAAAATGTGATTATTATTTTTTTTAGTCTTGTTTTTTTTTCAGATTAATAGTTCTTTTAATTTTGTAATTTTTTCTTAGATGGTGTAATTCGCTTTTATATCGCATACTTTAAAGCACCCTATAACTATTTATGAACACATATATTTATTAAAATATTCCATTCATAAGTATTATGACAATAAATAGTTTTTAATGATTTTAAAGTAATAATGGCTATGATTAATGTCTTCGTTGTGGTAACACTTATCGAACAATAATTACAATTACATTACACTTTTAAGTTTTAATGATTAGTGAATCTCATTCTACTTTTAAATGAAGTAGCTAAGTAAGTTACATACCGAGTTGTTTTGATATCCTAATACTACTAAAAGTAATTTGAATTATACATTCTGATTAACTGCCTCTGTTTGATATCAGCATTTTTTTAGTTTCTCACTAGGTTAGTTAGTATAGCTTTAAAATAATAGTAAAATGTACAAAAATCTTAAGAATCAATCAGCAAAAAGAACTCTATTTGGAAGACTACCTAAATACATATCGAGAAAATTTGTAACGATAAAGTTGGGTTACAATTAATTCAAATAAATAGCAGTCATAAATTAAAGAAATATTTTATACGAATCGTGACAGACATATTTTACGGGTTAAAAACTAAATAAAGCCTCCTATATATTTAAAACAGCAGCAAACAGCTCGATACAATAACACAAGGGAATTATCACATACTCTAAGGTCTGATTTATTAACTATACACACAAAACTGCTAATATTTTAAGTATATAGGGACAAAGTTAGTATTGGGGATTTCCCATGTTTGTTAGAACTATAATTATTATTCTAGATACATTATACCAGCGTACTGTATCCGAAAAAGGATGAGGTCCTTTGTTTAATTTATATAGATAGCCTAGCATAGGTATACGTCGCCTTTGTTTTATATGCTTGTTAGTTTCTAGTTACAATAAAACAGTTTGTGTTAATTATAATATGTAAGGGTGAATAACCCAGCTCTTCTTTTTCTAGTCTCTACTCTACAATGCTGTATGAACCCGCTTTGAGATACGTCCTCCGTACTTAATATGAATCCATATGCATTAATATTATTTTTGTACAACAATTGAATATAATAAAATTAACTCGAAAAAATATTATTTCTTGATTTTTTATTTCAACTTCACACTTTTACTAGCAGATTAGTTAGAAATCTTATTTTGAATTTGTCAAGACACTCCGGCTTCCACTTTTCGCCCGAATTCGAGACATTTTGTCTTGAGTAGCGGAACTCAACACATTGCTTTGTCTTAGGTATTGCCCCGAGTGGGAATTGAACCCACGAGCAAACTCGTTTACAGTTAGACCTCTATGGAAATAGATGGCCTATATGGATATAGGTATAACGTGTTATAAAATAACTTATTGTTATATACGTTTATATTAAGTAAATAAATCAACTTGATGTTATTATAAATAAATTATAAACTATCAAGTAATACAATTTCTTACAACTTAAAGTACTTTAGTATGGCAAAAACATTTCATAAGTTAATAAGTAAAATTTAATTAAATAATAAAGCTTGTTTTTATAAAACAAAAAACTTTAAGTCACATATGAAACTAGAATGAGATAAAGAACTTACCATAGCTGTAAGAAATTTGCAGGAGTACTGCACTGATTAAAATGATTTTCATTTTCACAATATCCACTGTACGCAAATGTATTGGAATGTTTGTTCAGAACACAAGTCTCTAAGTCGAATGGTCGATCGTTAATGTTCGTTAGCGTATAACCGCACTCTATTAAATGCTCTTCCTCACCGCTTATCACGAGTCTATGGTCATGCTAATTTAAGACTTGTTTTTTACATTTTAAGTATCAATTTCATGTAATAATAGAAAAATGTTTTTTAAAGTAACACCCTAGAGTTTCTCGATGCGCTTTATGTTTGTAAACATCCGGGGCGATGATTTTCTTATAAAAACTGGCCCTTATTTAAATAAAATATATAATATATAAAGGTTATTTATTTAATTTCTATGTTCTATTTTCAGATAAGTAAGTTGACCATATATAACTAGAAAACGACAAGTAAGTATATATTTCAAATGTAAAGTACGTAGCATGGAGCTTCTATCTTTAATTGTGCACTCATAAAGGACGACCACCGATATTATGTTTACGTTATACGCAGATTCTTTCACAATAACCTGCACTTATATCTTCTCGTTTTACATTTTTTAAGTTATCATTTATTCCTTCAATCATAACTTATTTATATGCATAAAATATATTTTTTAACATTTTTTTAAGTGTTATTACCACACTTAGGAAATAAAAAATGACATATATAGAAAACATATAAAAATTTGAACGCAGCGGGATTTGAACCCGCGCCTCTTGTTGAACGGTTTTCAAGAGGCGGCGAAGTTTAAATATGCTTTTACAATCCTTGAATGATTTTAAAGGCACTTTCATTTTCCATAGCAGGATAGTCAGAGAGAGCCTAGTGCCAAGATGTGACGGAACTCAACGCCGCGCTTTGTCTTGTTCACAGAGCAACGTTGTAATCATGTCTCTGAGCGGGAATCGAACCTACAACCACGCGTATATAGGCACACTGCGCGCCGATGCCATCTATGCTAAATTATTATATAAATCAATACTGACCAACGCGTGTGAATTGGACTTGCTCTTTAATTCATATTGTTAATGTACGCCTACAGTTATCAATCATCAGTCGAGTTATTTATATTATATTTTTTGTAGTTAGTTATAATTGATATATATATATATATATATATATTTTTTTTAGTTATAATTTATATATATATATATATATATTGGTCTTTTTCTCGCAGGAAACCTACTACCCTAGGCAAAGAGAACTTAGTGTCCGGCCACTCCGTTCTCAACTTTCCGCGCAGACGAAAAAAACATTTTCCATAGCAGGATAGTCAGAGAGAGCCTAGTGCCAAGATGTGGCGGAACTCAACGCCGCGCTTTGTCTTGTTCACAGAGCAACGTTGTAATCATGTCTCTGAGCGGGAATCAAACCTACAACCACGCGTATATAGGCACACTGCGCGCCGATGCCATCTATGCTAAATTATTATATAAATCAATACTGACCAACGCGTGTGAATTGGACTTGCTCTTTAATTCATATTGTTAAAGTACGCCTACAGTTATCAATCATCAGTCGAGTTATTTATATTATATTTTTTGTAGTTAGTTATAATTGATATATATATATATATATATTGGTCTTTTTCTCGCAGGAAACCTACTACCCTAGGCAAAGAGAACTTAGTGTCCGGCCACTCCGTTCTCAACTTTCCGCGCAGACGCGCCGCGATTCGCTTGTTCACCAAAGCGGGGAAATGAAAATATCTAAATTTTGATTATTCCACCGAGTGGGAATCGAACCCATAACCAACTGCCTTTACAAGCAGACGTTTTCCTACTGCGGTACGATAACTTCAATATTCTGTAAATAATTGATTAACTTAAAATCATTTAAAAGTAATTATAAATATGGTTTAATATATATTTTACTACTGCTTAAAATATATACACGCTTAGCTTTTATTATTATGTGACTGATACTAAAACTTTTTCACTTTTTTTATTGTATAGTGTCCTAAGGACCTAGACCTAGTGCCGAGGCAGTGTTCTCCGCTTCCTGCCCGAGACAAATTGCGTTCTGAATAGCATAACTCAACGCCGCACCTCTAATTTATTGTCTATGATTAATTTTGATAACATACGAGTACATGACATGTAACTAACGAAAATACATAAAAATCATATTTTGCAACGTCAATTAATGTGCACTACACCAATATTAATTTAAAATTATTGTTCGTAGAGTAATACGACCCCTGACATCATATTTAATACAGCAACAGATAAGATCTGCGATACGTATGTAAAGTTTATCTTGCTGTTCGTTTGTACGTCTGACATAGAAACCAAGTTCAAGGCGAAGGTCAATTAACATAAGTGTAACATTGTAATAAAAAATAATAAGTTAAGGAAATTGCTCGAACTTACACTAAAAAGTTAAAAGTACTCGAGTAAATAGTAAATGCGTCAGTAAGAAAACTTTTCTAACTAACTTTTCGCATATATCTTTACATTTTACATAACTAAATCGTAGACCACGAAAGAAGTCAGACAACCGTACCATGGCGGAATAATAGGATTACTTATTTTTATAAGCATACATACTTATTGACATTTTATATATTGCTTAATAATTCAATCATTCAATTAATCATACATGCCACTCTTTTTCAATGCAAACTTATTTAGTCACCGCTGAAAGTCGGGACTTTAAAATATCTTACTCAGTTTGTTATGCCTCTATTATATGTCTTCTTATTTTTATTCCTATTGTTTTTGTTCATTAATTTTTTATGTAAATTATATGTTAATTCATTTAATTGTTTATGTAAATTAAATTAAGTTTCTCGCTTTTTCCCGCATATCAGGGTGACATAGTGAACTTAGTGTCAAGACACTCTGCTGTGAACTTTCCGCCTGAATTCGTAGAAATAAAAATCATTCCCCCAACTGGATATGTAACTGATAATGGATTGTGAAAATTATTTTGCATAATTGATAAAATTTCTTGTCATTTATGTATTATCCCTAAAAATATATGAAATACATTTAATATTTCAGTGTACTTAGATTCATTTAATGGCCGTTGCTGTGTTTCAATAAAAATATGAACGATTAAATCTAAACTTTACAATTCTTCTGATTTCTTCTTTATTTCATAAAGTATTTTCCAATTTTTGAATCATAAGGAAATAAAGGCCATAGTGGCGCAGTGTAACAGCGTCTGAGTGTATACGGGATGGATGTGGGTTCGATTTCCCCTGGAAGGAACTATATCAATCTGCTGTAAAAAAAGGAAAATAAATAAATGCAATGCGTTTGGTTACACCTTTTACTATTCCTTTACTAAGGATACTTTAATTGTGTTTTAATAATTCGGGCCATTTGTAAAATTTTTGCTCTTGAAATTTAAATGTATAAATAACTGAAAACTTTCCCGAATGGTGATTCAGGACAAAATATAATTGCTGCCGGTTCGTTAATTTGTTTAAGTATTAGTTCGTTAATTACATTCGTAATTTGACGTATTCGTGACGCAATTTGATTGTGCCACTTCGAATGCGATGAACGTGGGTTTGAATTCTAATTGACGAAAAAATTGTATTTATAATAAAGTTTTTTTTATATATATAGGTGCCATTGTAACAAACTTTTTGTTTGACTATGTTAATGATGTCGAAGAAAAAACTTAATATACTTATTAGATATAACTTTCCACGCTGGAGTTATGATGCATAGTTCTTATGCAGAATTGAAACAATGATTAGGATTTTTATTACAAAGCCGTGATGAATGGTCATGTTAAGTGCTTTATTTATAAGTGTATGTTGATAGAATGAAACGAATTAGATAAGGCAAATTATAAACTTCCATGACTGACTTTAACTTCATTTTCAATGTTAGAGAATTTTGCTAAGACTTTTCTTAGTCCTTAGAAATAAATATGTAGTTAATGTTTATTTGTTTCACGTCTACGTGAGTATCTATGCTATGATTTTTTCCTCATTGCCAGAGAGATTCTAGTATAAGTCCCTCCGTTCTCCACTTTACGCCTGATTATGTGTATTTGTCTTATTGCCTTATTCGAATATAACCATTACTTCGAGTGGGGATCGAACCAACAAGCAGTCGTGTTTGCAGCCAGACGCTGTCCCAATGTGCTTCGATGGCCTCTACTATGATATATGGGTAAAAAACTGATCTAATGAGGAATATATAAAAATATTATAAAGGCTAAGTAAGTACAGGCTAATATGAATTATTTAGGTATTTAAAACTGTTTTAAAGGTTGGTCTCAACAGAAATCGGCATATATATATATAAGCATATTACAATACTACTAAATTCAATCAATACTTTTACTAAGTTGTTACTAATCTTTGCTAATGGATACATCAAAATATAATAATTTACGTCAATTTAAAACAATAATCTCTAATGATTTTTACAAACATATCTGGTTATTTGTTCAAGAGATCACAGGAGCACTTTTTATAATAGTTTAATTAACGATATATCGTGATGTAATATTTCTCGAATTTCCTAACAGAACACAGGTCTATTTCTTTTTGCGTTTATTAATGGTATAAATAACCTATCAAAGCCACGTTTTGTTATTTCACATAGTAATTACTTTGGGGAAATCCATTGCATCATGGTACCTTAAAACGATAAAATAACTAGAGATATTCTAAGTAATAATTTATGCTATGTATTAAATGTAAAGTTAAATTGGGACTGCATCGACTAAGGAATGCGCAATTGCGTAGTTTGAAATTATGCCATATAAAAAGATGGTATTGCATCTTATACGCCTCATTAATTAATTTGGTACACTTCATGTATATGTTATTAAGCATAACTACTTCGATACGTTGTAATAAATGCTTTTACCGTGGTCAAGGGTACGAGAAACAAATACAAGTGAGTTTTTAATATGGAGTTTTGAATAGTATAAAAGATGTTATAATAATAATATAATAAGTCGAAATGTATTAGGAACTTGGTAATTAACGTCATTTTCATGTCAAGATTTTAAGCTCACTTCTCCACATACCGCGATGAACCTGTTAAGATTTATAGAAGTTCGCCGTAGTATTTTACCATTCAAAAGTTTCCGATATGCATTAATTGGCTGGTGTGATGTATTTTGTTTTGCATAAAATATAATATGTAAAACCTATTTGCTTATTGAACGGATTGTGTGTCTTTTTTTTATTAAAAATAATTATTCTAAATTACATTGAAAATAATACTACCTTTATAGGAATATATTTAGGTAGGTGCATATTAACGTAGGTGCATATTTAGGTAGGTATATATTTTTAGGTACTTTACGCTTTATCCCGCAATTCTATGCGATATGGGTAGGCAGAGAAAAGCTAGTGCCATAACACTCCGTTCCCAGTTATTATTATTTTGATTACTACAATTAAAGTACTAAATTAGGGGTCCACAATATGTCTAAGCATCAGTATTTGCACTTTGGCTACAACAGCTATTTATACGCAATTAATCTCATCATCGTGCTACACGATCCGAAACATAACATCACGGTGACCAAACCGGATTACTGTCCATAATTTAAGACAAAAGATTAGTAAATAGCCTTTTTAGAACACTATGTTATTTATAGGCATTTTTTTATTATTTTAAAATATCGGATTTAAAAATAAATTTATTTGTTTGTAAGAAAAAGGGATTTATAAGTCCATAAAATTTTCGTCGGTTTTTTTTATAGTCTATTTTATTATATTTTAAAGCTGTATAGTCGTATATTTTAAAGTTAAAATGCTCATTTTTTTAGCTTCACGCTGTTTTCCGCGCACCTAGTGTCAAGACATGGCGTTCTCCACTTTGCCGCGCTTTGTCGTATGTACCAGAGCGGAGAAATATCTCTATGTCTCCATGTTGGGACTCAGTTGAGTGTTGAATTGCGGTACTCGACGCCAGGAAAAAAAATAAAAAAGCTTTACGTGCTTTATATTTTATGCTCCAAAAATAAATATGCATATTACTTTTCTTAACATGAAATATGGCATACTTAGTTGCCAATTTAAAATTATACGAATGATATCTGTATTAAAGCTTTCTTCGTTTCTTATATATTATAGGAAATTTATATATTATAGATAATTTGAATATAATTGGCCATTTCTTGTGCATATTTATTATTTTATTTATAATTAATGTGGATACTGGAAATGACTATTAAAACTATTTAATGCCTAAGCTACTCTACCTAATATTAATTTCATTCAATAAAATAACAATTTGGCGGGATGTTAAACTATAATATTTTTTTTTATTTGAAACTAGTAGATGTCCACACATCCGATTGCTTACTTTATGATTTTATGACATACTTCAAATCATACTACTTCATTGAAACTTCAACCCAAAATTCTAGTAACTCCCATTAATGTAATATTTTTGTCTCTAAGACCACCACATCAGATGTTCCAGACTATTTCAGTTACAGACGATTTTTTTCTCAGCTCGACGCTTTTTTTTCGGCATGCAAATAGGACCTAGTGACACTCCGTTCTCCGATTTCCAACCAACCATCATTCCAAATCCGTATTTAGACCAAAATTTTAAAAAATTATAGATTCGTACCGATATACTGTTTTAGCATTTTATAAAATTTATTACTTTGTGAATAGAGATTCACTTGAACACTTTTGCTTTTAAATATGCTAAGGCACTTTAATTATTTCACAATCCATTTAACTTAATCCAGTTTCTTTACTAAAATAAAATAGGTTTAGAACACAAAATCATAAATATTAGAGATTATACAGTAGTAACTAATTGTAAAATTACTACAAAGTTAGTAATTTGTCCTGAAAATTATATGGGTTTGAATAACAGCATTTAATATTTAATATAATGACCAACGCCATCTGTCAGCAATAAACCGTAATATAAATATCGAAATACATAAGTATTATGGCCTGCAAGAATGTAATATTACTATGTGATAACTGACTTGTGTACACAATTTCGTCTATTTGGACATCAGAATTACATATTAAAATTTGACATACCATCAAACAAATTAAATAGAATCTGGGATTGAACAAATTATTTTCGGTTAAAACTCAAAACAAATGGCCTTAAATTTCTTAAACAATGAGTAGATTTCCGTTAGAACAGTTGTTTTACATAAAAGGTCTTTCAATTTCCAAAAGCGTCCTTATATATTATTTCACGTTAATATTATTATAATACGAAAAGCCTCATTTACACTAATAATTTAAAGATTTTAATTTACACGAAGTATTCCATCCCAATATACTAACAACAACATGCTTGCATATATGTCGTTACTGCTTTTGGCTTTTCTCATATATGAAAAAATAATTGTATCAAAATTCTAGATTGTAAGCCACAGACTAAAAAAGTAAAAAAATAAAACTGTTGATTATCTTTAAGAGAAGATCCAACGACAGGAACAAGATAAATTATAAATACCAACTTTGTTAAGGAAAAGACGAATAAAAATAAAACTCGTTATTACCTAGTTATAAGCAATTTAATTGATAATACAGTACTATTTATTAACCATGATTATAATAAATTGTATTTTAATGGGAAACATCACAGACTCTTTTGTTCTGGATATAGTGAAGTAAAGCTTAATACTAGGTTATTTTTCATGATATGCATTTATTACACTACTACTATTACAACTACATATTTACATCTACAGTTTAAATATCTAATAACAAACCAAATTATTACTCTCATTTACAGATCTATTCTACACAATTGACATACACCATTCCATTTAGTACTTTGCACATTGTTTTTTGATTGCCTTGATTAATATGAACCTTCTCTACAAGTTTAAGGGGTGAATGCTTGTTTCGTAATTTTACCATCATTATTGACTACTTGCAAGCCTCCACTGTGTTCTGAAATTTTGCCGTTATTGTTGCTCCACTCTTTGAAGGTAGAAACGGCTTCTCCATATACATGACTGTTGCCGTCTGGCTGTTTCAGGTCCTCTACATTGGTATCGGCGATTAGCGATATTGCTGGCTGGAAATTGAAATTATGTATTAAGAATAATTGGTATAATTTTTTTAACTATTTACTCTTAAAATAATAAATAATATCCCGACTCTCATGATGGATACGCATGACAAACAGTATAAAATCCCTGAAAATGTTGGCATCACTTTAAAAGCCTAAAATGTGTAATACTGATAAAACTTACAGTTCCATGGAAAACAAACAACACTTCAAAGTAAATGAATACTTAGAACTTACTGAGGGACTGACTACAATTAGGTTAATTTGTATGCGGTAGAAGTAGGCGTGAGAGGTATATTGAACTATCATCAGCTTGTTTCTAGCACGTATTTCAGATGCGGTGTTAGTAATATCTTTTCAAATTTGGTTAGGCAGAGAGATGAGATCGTATAGTGGAGGCTAGCGTTAATGCATTTTAAAGGGCGCCTTTGTCAACACTTGAGTCACAAGTTCCAGGCACTGCTTCGAGCTCCCCATTCTGTAACGCGATGGGCCCGGCACCCGCACAGTGAAACCATAAAATGCTAAGGGATATCTTTTTCGTCTAATAAAAGCTGAGGCCATTTCCACTCGGAGGAATGATTATATTTAAATTATTTTCATTTCCCTACTCCGGTACCGTAGACAAGCGCAGCGTTGAGTTCCGCCTCTCGACACGCAATGTCTCGATTTCGGGTGGAAAATAGAGAACGGCGTGTCTTGACACTAGGTTCTTTCTGACCGCCCTGATGTGCGGCAAAAGCGTGAACCTGTAATTCAAGTAGTATATACATACCGCCCAGGCACTTTGGGTGTGTTGCTTCAGCCTGTAAAGAGAGAAAAATAAATTTAAATTTTACATTTTATTTTATAATACACGGATGTATTGAGTCGCTTTAGTTTTCTTTAGATAGTTTTAGTTTTCGTAACTTTTCATATAGTTTTTATTAAGAACTTAGACAACTTACAGGTTTTGGAAAAAGTCCCAATTTCCGCTTTTTGCCGCATCTGCTAGATCTTTTGCTATTGACGGTGAACCTGAAAATATAGTAGAAAAGTATATTGACATTATATTTGTTCTGTCCACATGCGTGAAAAGCGTGAAGCTGCGTTTTTTTTAAATATGAATGTAAGTACTATTATTTTCATTACTATTCTTTGTCTGTATCTCTAACTCCGTAGAAAATTTATATATATATATATATATATATATATATATATATATATATATATATTATGTTCCTTTTCATTGCAGTTGTTAAATCGATAATTAAGCATATTAACTTGAATCTTGTTATGACGATTATTCATATCGTATCGGATCTTTACGGAACATAAAAAAGGAATATATCAAAATCTAGTTGACCATTTCGCTTGAGGTCAAATCACGTTCGCCATGACATATCCACACGCGCACAAATACAAACTAATCAAACAATTATTGATGTTTTGGGGTGTTTTATGATTATTGCTATTCCTAGTCGTTTATCTCGTTTCTTTATAGTAATATTTGATTTTAAATCTAATAAAACAATGAACAGTTAAATAATATTGTAAACATGTATAATATTAATTTTAATTTGTCAACATGTTTTTTATTCAACACACACAATACACAATTGAAATTATTCTTTTTTTAGTTAAACAGAATTATTAGGTTTAAAGGGGACATATAAGTTTGCTACAAAGTAAAAATTATATTCAATAAATCCATAATAAAAAAGTTACGTGAATCTATACATAAAATAAAAATGTAACTGATCGTTGTATGTAAATAAGTGCGTTTTATTTTTTTTCTGTTTGTCTGTGCGTTTGCGCTAGCTAATCTCAGAAATGGCTACACCGATTTAAATGCAATTTTGACTGCTGTATTTTGGTAAGCTTCGGTTAACTTTTAGTGTTTATTTTATTTCAATCGGTTCATAAATATATAAGTTACAACAATTTAAATGATAAATTTAAGTAAAATTTTGTGATTTTAATAGGAATACGCGCGGGTCAATAAACGAAATAATTAGTTATAGCCATGTAGTTTACGCAGTCAAAACCGAGCGCACATCGCAAGTGTAAAATATATTTCAATGTTAACTCTAAAAATTAGCATTAAAGCTCGAAAAAATGATGTCAAATAAGGTCATTCGATTTGTTATAATAATGCGGAGATCAGGATCCATGACGCCTATTTTTTTAGTCAACTTAATATATTCAGCTCATGTTTTGGTCTTTAAGTTAATAATATACATAACTTTATCTATGATGAATAAAATAAAAATATTATTTTTGGGAACTTTATGTTTTGCTGTTTAGTAACTCACGTACATATAATAATAAAAACTCTATTAATTCCTTGTCCAAAAGTCCACTTTAGTGAGTTAATGATCAATACTTTGTTAGTAAATTAATTCTATTTTTTAATAATAGTAATTGTTAGGAAATTTTTAAACACCGCAATAAAGAGTAAGTCCCCAATAATGGGAGAATGAAGAAATTCATAAAATATAATAATAAAATTAAAGAAATTCTCAATACGACAGTTAGAAAACTATGTATTCATAATAAAACTGCAGTGGGGCTCAGAGTTTAGGTTAAAAACTTGAAAAGGCTGGCTGTTTTAATGTGTTACTTAACAGAAAAAAAAAACTGTATAAATAAATTTTGGTCAAGTAAAGCTGTCCAACTCTTTTAAGAGATGAAAAATTACTATAATTTTTTACTCGTAATTTGAACATGTCCCATATTGTTACTTAGTTAAGCATTATATTAAGTAAAAATATATAAAAAATATTTGATTTTCATTACGTGTGATTAGAAATGTTTCACTGTAAGTCAAGCCTTTAAAATAAGACTGGACTAAAACAACTAGACTATACAAACGAGACTAGACTTCAAAATATTTCATATCATAAAAAAATATTAAATAATAGTGATAGAGACATCTTTTGGAAAAAAAAAATATTGCGTAGCGATCTTAATACACGAACAAATACCTACCTTCAATAACAAGCGCTGATACAAGCAACAAAAACACAAATTTGAACATCTTTAACTGATTTCTTTAATAAGCAAATTCAACGTTGTGCTACCGACGGATGAGCGTTTTCGAATGCCTGTACTGCGAAGGATACGCTTTATATTATATGTTATTTAACGCCTTCAAAGACGCCTGTTCTCACAACAATAGACACTTAATATACAATTCTTTTGTACGAAAATGTCGCAAATAGTTATTGATTCCGGGAATTTGACGTGACATATGAGAGCCATTTGTTTTTCTCTTGTTTCTTTTTTGGTTGTTCATTACGTGTGTTATTGGTATCATTTAAATACGAGGTAAGTACGTAGTACGTAATCTTGTTTGGGTTCCTTATTTAATATGTCAAGCAAAAGTGATTTTTAATACTTTTTTGGTATAATAAATATTTTTTTCACGCTTCGCAGCTTCACGCTATTATCAGCATAAAGTACACCCCTGGTGTAAGAAAGATATTAGTGTCAAGACACTCCGTTTTACACTTTCTGCCCAAAATCGAGACATGGTATGTTGATTAGAGAGATAAATATAAGTTATATAAATGAAAAGTATGTAGAATTATGTATTTCTGCGTTGCAGATTATGGATTGAAGTTTTGCTTGAATGATTGTAGTTTTGAAAACTGTATCAAAATTCAAAACGATCTAACTATATGAAAATAAAGACACGAATAGAGTTCCTTCAGCTTCACGCCTTTTTCCCGTATAGCAGGGTAGTTAGAGATAACCTAGTGCAAGATTAGATGTTTACTTGTCGTGTTGAGTTCATAATCATTTCTCTGAGTGGGATTCGAATCTTTTGCTTTCGGCCCGCATTTATTCGTATTCTATTCCCTAGTGCTTTGACCGCCCTTTTCAGTCATTATCATAGGAGGTTTCATTGTATCTATCAATAGCCCGCAACACAAAAAATTTAATGATACCAAGCGTATGAAGAATTTTAAAAATTGTATTTGTCATCATACCTACCTTATGAAATACAATCACAGCGATTCGGTTCTCTTTATCACCCCCCTTCAATTTAATATCACCATTTTTTTTACAATATATAGGCGCGAAAATAAGAAAACATAATTAACAATCATATAAAAATTAAAAAACATATGTTTAGAAAACGTATAAAAATTTGAACGCAACAGGATTTGAACCCGCGCCTCTTGAAAACCGTTACCCCTTACCGCTAAGCCTAAATATAGTACTTTCACCTAAATTTTGATATCAGTTTATATTTTTAATTTTATTTCCAATATGAAAGAGTTGTATGTATATTTACAAAGTACCCAGTGAAGTTGTACATATGTACTATAGAATTTGATGTTTTGTTATCTTACCACTTAACAATGAATTTGTAAAATTAATATTATTTTATAATTTGTATAGAAAATGACATGACGTATGTACGCAAGTAGAATGTATTGTAAAGTATAGCAAGCTAAATATATCCCTGTACGTCATAAGAGTCTATATGGCAGCTATTGTTCCATGATTTCCGCCGGTCACGCTTGTCTATCCCTTGAGATTCTGTAGCCAGATAATTTGTTTATCACTGGACTATTTTCCATACAAATGTTAGAACAGGTTGATAGAAATGTACAGAAGAAGTATGTACACAAGTATGTACATAAACAGTGTCTGTCTGTATTTTCGATTGGTTGTGGGTTCAATTCCCACTCGTGGAAATGATTATACTTAAAAGAATATTTTCATTTCTCCGCTCTTTTACCTAATGCGAATGCGACACAAATGTCACTATTTCGGACAGAAAGTGGAGAACGCAGTGTCTTGACACTAGGTTCTATCTACAGGCTACAGCATCTCAATCACAACTCGTCTGACCCACTGCTATGATTTAATTCAATCGGTTGAATGTATAATTTGATAATATTTAATTAAGAACTATTAACATTTTGTTTTCAGAATACAGATCTAAATTGGTGTCGTGATTGCAGCGCCATACATATTTTCAAAGTTTACTTTGAGTTACAAATATGATATCTAAGAATGTAAGGAATGGAATAAAATCTTTCTAGATATAAGAGTTTAAGAGATTGTTTAATTACCTAGAAAGTCGTAAAGAACAAATTATTTATTTAATAAAAAAACACTTTATGGGCCATCGGGACGCAGTGGGACAGCGTCTGATTGTAATCGCAATTGGATGTAGATTTGAGTACCACTCGGTAGAATTATCATAGTTTAATTATTTTCATTGCTCCTTCCTGATACCTAGGACAAAAGCACGGCGTTGAGTTCCGCCACTAAAACACGTAATGTGTCAAATACGGGTGGAAAATGGAGAATTAAGTGTCTACTAGGTTCTTTCTGACCTGGTAGACGTGCTAGAGCAGGGTTAGTATGCGGAAAATACCGTGAAAATAAAAAAGAAAATGTTTTTAAATAATTTTAAATTATAATTATATTTAAGTAAGCCTATAATTTCCTAATGCAGTGAGTATGTACTTAGATCTGGCCCAGCATAAATAGGACATTGTAGATCGTTTTTCATGACAATAAAATAGGTAATATGAAGTCGTCTCTGTAAGCATTATAAGTTTAAGATTCGTTATAGATATTATACGACTACCCTACATGTATCAATACCCCCACTGGGTTCGAGCTGCCGCTTCTATTTAACATATCTAGATATATTTAATAAAAATAATCTTATTATTTAACAAATTCCGAAACATTGTGCTTTGTTTTGTGTGTGGAGTGTGTTATGTGGAGTGGCGGAACACAGAGGCAGGACTCAACGCCGCGCTTTGTATTGTCACCAGAGTGGAAGACTAAAAATAATTTAAATATAATTATTCCCCCGAGTCGGTTTTACAGTCAGAACCTCGATGATGCAATGGCGGAATTTATAATTTCTTTTAAAACTGGATTCTAATAAACATTTAATAATATGCAGCGAAATATTTATTTTATTTATCAGTAAATGAAAACATTGACAGGTACCCAATATAGAATATATAAAAATATATTAGTAATTGTTTTTTAAGTAAAAAAAACTGCACAGTATTTTATATTTAGGTTGTCCTGACCTCGTTGTTGCTCCGAACATATTGTATTTCCATTGGATCTGGACATATATTAAATTAATTAATTCATTTCATATTAATCAGTCAGATAGAAAAAAGTTGGTCAAAGTACCGTTGTAAAATTTTATATTGATAGATCTTTTAGTTATTCTTAAACTATTAAATTTATAACAATTAAAACACTCAGAATGTTTTAAATTCGTGACTCTTTCTCCTTCTTGATTTACGTTAAATGTTCAATTTCTTTTATAACTTTTTAGAAATACTAAGGAAAGTTTTGAAATAGGAAAATTTAAAGTAAATAAATTTGAACCTAAGTTAATATTTTATTATCTAAATGAACACAATTTTTTTTACAAATAATAAACAACTGGCACTTCATATGTATCCACAGGGTACAAAACTTCATCTTCAACAGGTACTAAATATAAAATGCCCTCGGATTGTTCCTATAAAAAAATTATAAATATTAAACAATAAAATATATACAAATCTTGAAAATGTAAGCATATCTGTTTATTAAATACATATTTTAAATTACTTGTTTAGATTCCTCGGCACAGCCTTTTGTTTTAGACTTTTCTTCGTCTTCACCCTCCTTATTTTCGCTTTCTTCCTTGTCACCTTCTTTTCTATTTTCTCCTTCTTCTTTGTTTTCACTTTCATCTTTGTTTTCACCTTCTTCTTTGTTTTCGCTTTCTTCTCTATTTTCACCTTCTTCTTTATTTTCACCTTCTTTTTTATTTTCGCCTTCTTCTTTATTTTCGCCTTCTTCTTTGTTTTCGCCTTCTTCTTTGTTTTCGCCTTCTTCTCCGTGTTCTTCTTCAAGTTGGTTTTCTTCACCTTCTGATTCACCTTCCTTGTTTTTACCTTCACTTTCTTCCCTATGCCCTTCCTCTCTGTATAGAACAAAAAATGGCACATGAATACTAAATATATTTATTTACACCACCATTTACGGAGATAAAACCTCGCATTGCAATCGCTCGTCTAAGTAGTGTTTAGAAAAACAGTATAACCAACAGAACCAAAATGCTTCTAGTCAGAGATTTTTTGAATAATCACGTATTTTTAATAACATGTGGTGCTGGAGGCGGATACTGACAAGCCAAGCACAGAAATGTGCCAATCCTGTGCTTGGCTTGTCAGTATCCGAATATAAAAAAGCGTCTTTTGACAACATGCTACCAGCTTATTTTAACCTATTTGGGACACGTAATGAGACACGGAGACGGCAACTTTGATAAGTGGGCCATCGTTGTGAATACAGAAGGAGAGGAGATCCAGAAGCTGCATTCCCAGATGGTATGATCAACTGAAAAATCCAGACACACATTTTCTACACTATTGCTGACATTGCAACTGACAGTTCGTCGGGAGCTGTTGGCGACAGTTCGTCCGTTCGAGACTCACACCCCACTATGACCACGATCTTCCAACAAACTACAACCGTTGAAGGACCGACCCCAGAGACATAGCGACAAAGAGAGGGATTTATTCCAGCGTTCTTTTAGTATATTTGAAAGTATAATTTTCCAAGTACCTTTCTAAGGGCTCTGCACCTTCGTCAGCCTCCCTTTTCTCAACTGAAAATTATAATAATCGATTTACATTATGTTAAAATTTAAACATTAAAGTTATTTATTTTATATTATTTTAATAACACCCTTACTTCTTGCACAGTATGCGACTGTCAGAAACAGAATAAATATAAAAAATTTAGACATAGTGAAAATTGTTTAAGCTCTAAACTTAGTGCAAATACTTATAGTGCATGTATGCATTCACTAGAAAATTCTCTGCTAATTTATATAAGAAATAACGACAACAACCTTGAGTTGACCATTGATATGTAAATGTTACATTTTAAGGACTTAAAATATATTAATATTTCTTCTTCTAGACGAAGTGGCTAAATTACTTTTTAATCGTAAATAATTAACTTTGAAATTTTGCTTTAACTTGTCTTCTTGTATTATGTTAAAAACTTAATTGTTTACAAAAGATATACAAGGTTAGTCGGACGATTTATGTAATATTATATTTTAAAACTCGTGGACTTTTAGAAAATTGCAGATTTTGTTTTTGAAAAAACACCTAGTACTATATTCACAAGAATTTAAACAATTCTTTTGCAACGCTGTTTAAAATGTATTACTACTCTTTTTTTTTTAAATAACACTATACGAGTATATATATAACCAAAACGGCTGGGCCGACTTGATTAGTTTTTGTTTCAAAATATTTGTACATACAAATATTTTGAAATACTTTGTACATACACGTCTAAGAAAAGTTTAAAAGGTCAGAAAATATAAAGAAATTAGATATTAAAAATAGTAAATAAAGAAACTTTATTTTCCCATACGAGCTGTGCTGGCCTGTTGTACCTGTCAAACGGGATGCGTTCGGAAATTACATATTAAGCACGGAAAATAGCTAACCATGGAATTTCTAGCATAACTAAAATTCGGCCGCATGGTTTAACTATATATAATTTACGCATTCAATAGTTTGGCCGGTCCATATCAAAGGATCACCTTAGATATATATGATTAATATATATTATATTTTTTTAATTCTTAACGCGCTATAAATGTTTGATAACAAATTTAGATTGATAAGGGAAATCCTATCGGGTCCCGGGATGGTTTTTTTTATTATCAGCTTAAACAATTCCTAGATTTCAAATGACAATTTAAAATAAAACGTATTAGCAGTTATCATCGTGCTGGGTAATATGAATTAACATTGATTGTGCAACGAAACAAGACTCACTGTGAAAGAGCTAATGTGATCGAGGCATCTTCAGGGGAAAATGCAAAGAACAGGATGTTTTGATCTCCATTTGTTTTTCAGCGAGAACATTTGCGATGACGATAACTATATCGCAAGGCATCGTTGGAAGTTTGTGAGATAAAGTTTCCCTGTCCTGTCCCAATCAATCACTACGAAAATTATATGTCAATGTTTTTTTTCGTAGAATGTACTTGAATATTCTTTTTTTTTATTTTCTGTTAATTTTTATAAAATTTTGACACATTATTTAATTCTGAGGCGGTAAAGCACATAATATAGTTTATGTTATTGTATTATTGGCAGTAACATTTACTTTTTATCTTAATATAAAATTTCAAATATCTTATACGATTTAACATGTATGCAGAATATTTTAGTAGACATATTTAACTCAAATTCATGAATGTCTTTATAATATATAACAATATGTAGATATGACCACAAATTTTAAATTTTCCTGCAGTTATGATTATCATTATACAAAAATCTTAAACAATATGTAACTTCTAACGATGTCATTCAACGATTCACATACGATGTCAAAATCAATGCAACAAGAAAATGAGTATATGAGAGACTAGAATTGAACTAGGCATAATATTTATTTCATATTATTAATGTACATTTTATATGTGTTACACGTCACTAATATAATTTAATAAAACTATATGGAATTTTTAAAAAAACTGTTTAAGAAACATTAAACTAACTCTTATGACTTTTGAATGTAAACACGTTGTTTCGATAACTGGAGGGAGTTTCATGCGACAAATTTAATTTATTTTCGTATCATATAAGAGTTGTAGAAGAGGTAGTTATAAGATAAAAGACGGTGATTTTATTAAATTCAAGTGAAATGTGGAATATTTTACATTGGTTCCCTTATACCTATTCAACTATGTGGGGAAAAGCTTGTTTGACAATTCATAATCGGAGCAATTGTTATGGACAAAACATTGCTATTTATTAAATATAGATAAACATAAAAAAAAAGAAAAAAGTATTTTACAGCTTCACGCTTTTCCCCCACATAACAGGGTAGTCAGAGAGAACTTGGAAACTCTTGACTAGTGTCAAGACACTTTGTTCTTCACTTTCCGCCCAAAATCTAGACATTGCGTGTTCAGTGGCATTTGTCTTGGGTCCAGAGCTTAAAAATAAAAGTATACAGCTAATGGCTGTACCACTGCGCTGTAATACCAATATAATATTTTAACATTTATTGATTGAAAATCATCTATATTATTATGTTTTTTTATTACTCACTGAATAACTGACAGACAATACATTGCCGAAAATACTGAACGTAGAAAGCTGAAATTTGGTGTACGTAATAGGGTAGGATGTCATCAAACATTAATGGAATTGAAGGAATCAGGTCTTATTTTACTTATAATTTAAGGATCTTTACAAAAATATAAAAGCAAAAACTCACAAAGATGTAAAAGCAAGAACAAAGATATAAAAACATGATGCTGCTTATCATATCTGGCTTAAAATAAACATAACTAAATCTTGCGTCGTCGAGTTCTATCTTAGAATAGAAAACTTTGTATACTATTACAAAACCTGGGGCTTATAATATACAGTCATTATTACAAGCCCCAGGCTATTTATAGCAGCACAATGTTCTGAGGTAAAAGAAAACCTAAGCTAGCAATAAAATTAATAATCAAAATCCAGAATTGATGACCAGTAAATAAAACTAGAATTTCATAATAACCTAAATTTAATGAAAAAAACAGACAGACAGCGTTGCAATTAATAGTAAATACAAGTTTACTAAAGTATACTAAATAATACACTGTAAATGAAATTGAACATATTAAGAAGATTAAATTTATGAGATTATTAGTTAATAATATTTAGACCGTGTTTGATCCAAAGTTAATAACTTTTGCTTTAACATTGCCGTTGATATTGGAAACTAGATTAGTGCCACCTACAGATGTCTGAACACCGTTAATGTTTGTAGCCTGCGTGAAAGATGATAATGAAGAGCCAACAAACTGTCCATTTTTAATAGGCTTAATAGTTTTGATGTCCTCTGGAGTCATCGGTATTGGCATGGGTAATATTGATTGCCTTATTGTTACCTGAAAAAGGTATCGTTTCAAAAAAATATATAAGCATTTTTACACTTAATACAGTTATCCTCGCATTTCCTGGGTACAAAATCATCTAGTAAAAGCCACCCGCTTATAGTAAATCTAATCTATCTATACATTGGAGAAACTTTATCGAATAAGGCCTAGGAAATTATATTATTAAAAGTAAATGCTCCACCAAAATAACCTATTTTAAGCGATAATAAATAAATTTACCTGTGGTACGACTACGGGTGGATTCTGTAAGAAATGTTTTATATGAATTATTTCAATATTTATAAAAGTGATTTATTATGATTAATTGACGTCATTAGTGCATAGATGAAAAGAGATAGAGTGTTAAATGTAAAAGACAAATAGTTAAAAGTGGTTAGATTAACAATAATACTAAATAATATGGCACGATTATATATTTTTTATGTTTAAAAATATACCCCTTTACCCGAAACTCATTGTGAAAGCTGTGCAAATTATAAAATTGTAATTGCGTTACTCTCCAATAATGTGTAATTAGTAAATTAGTTAATTATAACCATATATATATATATATATATGCATATTGAGTAATCGGAGACATCAAAATGATTGAACGAATTCCTTATAAATGACTGTTGAAGTATTACCCAAAGAAACAAAAATCAAATTCCACAGTGATAGATATTAATTATATTTATTTGTTTTCATTTTGTGCATCGCAATGAAAAGTGCGTGGACTATGTACTGTGCAGTAAAGAAAAGTGTATGTATATAATTACCTATATTATTATAACCGCTTTGCAAGTAGTTTGCATTTATATTATACCTACTTTATATTAAATAAAACGTTAATTTATTTATATAATAAATGTTGTTTTTATATGGCCTCTACGGATTACTTACGGGTCTGTAACAAATAATATTATGATTATTTAAGGCATAAAAAACAAAACATTTGATAACAAAAGGACAACGTCTGATTATTAACGTGATGGTTATAGGTTCGATTCCCATACGGGGAAATAATTATATTTAAATTATTTTGATTCTTCCGCTCTGGTGGTAAGGCAAACCGGGGTGAGGTCCGTTATTCGACACAGAATGACTAGGCTTAGGGCGGAAAGTGGACAACGGAGTGTCTTGACGCTAGGTTCCCTCTAACTAGCAGGGTTACTGTGCGGGGAAAAAGCTTGAAGCTGCTTTAATAATTTAATAATTCCTATAGATAAGTTTTTGAATCTTAGGTATTATCTAACTTAATAATTTACATTTAATATAATTTATAACAAATTACAATACTAACATCACGTTTGCTGGGCTATCTCCGACTGCAAAGTTAATAAAAAAAATATTATTTTTCTGAATAAAATAATCCAGACGCTTGATTTATGTTTAATATAATATAGAAAAAGTCGTGGCGCACTGGGACCACGTGGGACTGCAACCGCAATTGGTTGTGGGTTCAATCCCCACTTCGTTCGATCCGATAGCAATGATTATATTCAAACTATTTTCATTTCTCCGCTCTGATAAGGAAGCGCGGCATTGAATTCCGCCACTCAACACAGAATGTCTTGAATTCTTGCGTAAAATAGATAACGGAGTGTCTCGACACTAAGTTCTCTTTGACTACCAGGCTATGCGGGAATAAGAGTGAAGCTGAAATTATGAATGAAAAAACGATTAAATGAAAAATGTTAAATCAATCAAGTACACTTGAAAACAGATGTTATCTTGAAATAACACTTCGCGTATAAAGGAAATAACAATAATCCATTTTAATCTGACAGCAACTGTACACTGAATACAATATTAAAAGAATCCTCTGTTAGTGTGTATGTAATATCTGAAAGTTATATAATTTACAACTTTATAATTATTATATGTGAATACTTTCATTGCATAGTGGAAAAGATACAGATCTCTCTCTCTCTCTATCTCTATCTAACCGAATTACAATTTGTATGGAATATGATATTTTCAAAAAACTTTGCGTTAAGTTGCATTCAGAAAAATGTCCTGGTTAATATTATAAATAAAAAATTAAATTATTTTTAACATTTTTAAAGATTTTATTCACACACTTAGGATATGATAAATATTTTTAGAAAACGTATAAAAATTTGAAGAGCACGGGACTCAAACCCACATCTCTTGCTTATTATATCGCTTATTATAAGTTGACTTACAACGAAAATAAGTTGTAATAACTTATTAAATATTAAAATATTTGATAAATAGTATTCTCTCTTGCCAAACGATTGTTTTGTAGAAATAATCTTTGGGTAACAGAAATACCTAAAAATCTCTCTACATTAGCACCTCACTAATAACGAAAACAAGTTGAAATAAGCGTATATGAATTTCTACGTAGCCGGATGTAGAACGAATGGCTTAGTTTAGAGCGCTTTGACAGTGTCGAAGAGGCACGGGTTCGAGTCTCGCGATCAATTACTAACGTTTTTTTTAAAATATTAAATGATTTGTTGGCTCTACTTACACACAAACTCTTTAACCACGCCATCTTTATTAGTAACGATAGTGGTACCACCAGTTTGAATAACTTTTCCGTCTTTATCTACAGTGGATGAACTTGAAGAACTGACGGAAATGCCATTGAAATTTGGTCCCTTAATCTTGGAAATGTCTTCAGGGGTTGGAATGATGATAGGTGGTATAGTGGGGAAAGGGGGGAAAGTAGGGAAAGTAGGAAAAGTTAGATGTGGGAACGTTGGAAAAGTTGGAAATGGGGGGAACGTCAGGTGATGGAACTGTAAGTAAATGAAAGAAGTTAACAAAGCAATATATAAACGTTAAAAAAGTGTTTTTTACAAAATAACAGTTTTAAAATATAATTTGCGTGGTTTCTTGTACAGTTAATTAACAAACACAATAAATAAATTAACCAATCAAAAGTTGATTTCTTCTGTTCTTAATTTTACGTCAAAAATTCCTATATTTTTCTGTTTAAATACTTTATTTTTTATTAAAATATTATTTCATTTGAAAACTTATCTTACCTTAAAATCATGTCTTCTGAAAAGTAATAAAAATATACATTAGGTAAAGTTACTTTTCACGATTTTATTTATTACTTAAGTTATAGTTTAAATATTACTTAGCATTATTTGAGTTAAAATTTGTATACATTAATAAAATTGTACTATTATATATAGTTCATTATGTATGTTATATATGTTTTCAACATTATTGTATTTTGCATAGTAGGTATTTGTTAGCTCAAATCACGAAGATGGCTAACAATGCAAGAAAAAACATTAAACCTTAAATAACTATAAATTTGATATCATATGTAACGTGCCAAACGTTACATGATATTTTATTGAACATTGGATAGATCAAGGACCAAGTGAGAGAATTATAAATAAGAATTTTCTATACATACTTTGCAAAGTTATCATCGTTTTGCCATACGAAGGCAGCTGAAAGAAAAAATATGTTATGAACAAAAATACATTCACATTATATAAAAGTCACATTATACAAGTCCCATTAGAAATATTAATCGCATTAAAAGTATATTAAATAGTGTATATTAATTAATTACTATATGTTCACTAGTACAGTACTAAGCATTGGCATATTTTTGATAAGTTTGCACATGAATCTTACAGAGGAAAGAAATCTAATATATGGGCCACTCTTATGTTATTTTAGAAAGTCCAAAATGATTCCATCTGAACATTGAAGTATTTTTTTTTTGATATAATATAGCTTGTAACATTATTAGAATATATGCCATGAAGTTACTCAGCTGAAAAATAGTTTTCAATTAAGTTATTTGCACTCAATGACGCAATATCAAAAAAAATATTAATATGAAAGTAATCTTAAAAACTTACAAGTTTATTCAATTTAAAATTTAAGATGAATGAAAATATATTCTTTACAATTTTATATATTTATTTTATGAAATTTTTTGGAAAGTAAATTATTATATAAAACGTGGCGATCTGAAAGTCACACAGTATTACTAAATAAATCAGGTTATTTCGTAATAATTTGGAATTTCCTATATAATTATATATTCTCTACTAAACTGAATCTATTGAAATAATATATTTATGCTGAAAAATCACTTACCATTGACTGAAACAGCTATAAAAGCTGTAAAAAGTAAAATCGTGTACGCCATTATCTGACACTGATAATTCAACTCCGCTTAAACTCAACAGTTGGAAATATACTGAAAAATCGTGCATTTAATACTCATTTAAATATTATTCATATGTTTTAAAACAACTGTACAAATAGTGAGACGAATGGGCGTTCTGAGAACACTTTAAAAATATCAGAAAATAATTAAGCAACAATGACGTTATGACGAATCTCAATTCGCTGGACAAAGTGTTTTGTAGTGAAAATTGCAATGATGTTTACGGAGAAAATTCATATTTCTAGAATTTTCTACGCAAACAAAGTTTGACAGCGTTAAATACGTCTTTTTTAAATAAAGATTATATATGGCATGCTTTGGATATAGTGTATCATTTTGTATTTCCAAAACTTACTCTTTTATTGTAGATTCAATGTGTGAAACGTATGAGCATTTTCGTTTAAACTAAACTATGTAGAAACATTTGAATAATCGTAAAATAGGCTTTCAAATGGAAAGTTATGTTTCCAGAACTATATATAGAAGCTATCGTGGCGTGAAAACTGTAAATTTACATACGCAGTCACAGTAACAGACTAGTAAATATACTTATCTTAGTAATAATACCGATCACGTGTATTGAATACTTATTATGAATTGTTAATGGTCATGTCAAATGACGGAAACCTAGGTTTTTTATAGCGTAATATAATAGTTATACATTGGCATCAACTTTCTGATTAATGTTAGTAAAATGTATGAATTAATTATTATAATAGTAAGTGAAGTAATTTTCTAGTGTATCATACTATGCATAACAGCTCGACGCTGTTCAGTGTTATAATTGTTTAAAATAAACAGTAAAAAGAAATTTCAAATTGTAGTATCAGTGTTACCACATTGTTACTTACTAAAATAAATAAAAATAATTATTAAAAAATTAATAAAAGCAAGATACCAATATATATATTTTAATTGGGTATTAAATTTACTTTATCTTCGCATATATTTTGGACTAGCGACCCGCTCGCGGCTTCGCCTGCGTAAACTACATGACTAAGCTATTTTGTTTTATCGCCCGCCGGTGTTCTCACTTAAATCAAAAACTTTGCTTAAATTTATAACTTCAATGGTTGTAACTTTTTTGTTTATGAACTGATTAAAATGAACTAAACACGAAATGATACGGGAAGTTTATTAGAATACAATAATAAAATACGATTTAAATCGGTTAAGCCGTCTCTAAGATTATCGTGCACAAATAATCAGACAATCAGGCAGACATACAAAAATTAAATTAAAAACCATTGTTTTGGGTTTTATTATATTTATAAATACCCCTAATAATATAATTTTTCATACATTTTCCATGTACAGACAGCGATCAGCTTCATTTTTATTTTATTTATAGATTACGCACATTCGTGCGAACTTACTGATACATTTCTTCGTTTGCTGCCTAAAGAAAAAGTTGCATGTTGGGTATTGGAAACAACCACTATGTCTCTATTGCTTAATGTGGTCCAATTGTCCCTAAAATAGACAGTTAAATTCAGTCTACCTGTGACCATAGATATGTGTAAAGTGTCGTCGTCGAAATCAAAATAATATACGTCGTCATATACGTCGTATTCAAAAATATATCTGAAATACCTTTTTAATTTCATGTAGACTGACCTGAGACTGCGGACTACTGTAAAGAGTTCTTTTTTGTTCTATTCTCTATCTATTCTATTCTTTTCCTTCTCTATTCTATATTCTATTTTACTCCACTTTGCACAATCTTTGACAATACCAAACATATACGCAATTAATCGTGTTATAATAGTTTAATTTCAAAATATGTTTAATCGCGAAAACTAAATATATTAATACCCATTTATTGCCCATAAATTCTTTTACATTTAAATTTTCTGTGTTAGTGTGGGGGGCCGCGCTTAGGCGTAGTGTAAGGCGATGGACAGAAGATAGCTGTTAACGGATGGATGCGAGCTGCCTAAGACCAGAATGGTTCTTTCATCAACCTCTATGACAAGGGAGGGAAACAAATCAACAAAAAATACTTTAAAACAGTCTTATATAAATTACATTATTTTAAATTGTATTATTTTGTATATACATATATATATATATATACCTACACAATTAATACAATCAATGTTACAATATAATAGCATATTTATATGTTAATTATCATATTTAATCTAAGAATGATATCTACATTATGATTATTCATTGAACGTTTATAATTAAGCCCTTCTATACGTAATATATGTATGTGTCACAAACACTTGTTTTTTCCCCCACCTTGTGGTACACTCCTATCGTAAGACATATGAATGAAATATTTGTTAGTAACATTTTTAACATATTGCTTCATGATTATATTGATATGAAACGTAATACAAAAGATATTTCTTTTTCAAGTTAAAGTTTTATCCCTCATAGCCGTGTAGGCAGAGATAACCGATTGTTGTGCCACTCGATTATCTCCATCCCCCCCGAATTCAAGACATTGCGTGTTGAGTAGCAGAACTCAATGCCACATTTTGTAAATTTTGTACCAGATTACCAGAGCAGAAAAATGAATATAATTTAGTGGGGATCGAACCCACAACCACCGCGCTTACTGTCAGATACTGTCCCACTGACTACTCTAAGTGCTTTTTGTTTGACATTATTTGGCAAATGTATAGTTTAGAAATAATACATTCTTATGTCTTAATAAACTACTAATATTCGATATAAAATTTTCTAAAAACTTTTGTCGTAAAATATGATTAAATGTTCAATCAATTTCTAATAAAAGATTAAAGACAAATCTGAGCATTGATTTAACCAGACCTATGATAATATGTGTAATAAATAT
This sequence comes from Podotricha telesiphe, assembly GCA_038994665.1. Taxonomy (NCBI): domain Eukaryota; kingdom Metazoa; phylum Arthropoda; class Insecta; order Lepidoptera; family Nymphalidae; genus Podotricha; species Podotricha telesiphe. The sequence goes on from JAOYRR010000103.1 coordinate 949,859, forward strand.
ACATTCAATTTGTACGTAAAAATACTATACACTAAAACATTATTTCATTAAATTTCAATCTACGACATGCACCGAACTAGTCAAAAAACGGAAATAAATCAAATTACAAAAGGCAGCAAAACTGCAACGGTAAAGGGAAAACACAGGATTTTACATCTAATAGTCGTTACGTTTAATGTAGGTTCATCAGCGTATACAGCACGAAGCAATAAATGCTTTAAAATTATTAAAATATAAATGAATAGTTTACTACTGTTTAGAGACGTAAGTTACACCTGTTGTCGTATGAGAATTCACACATGTCTAGTTTGTCGACCGTGACATGAGACGTGTGACCCCGGGCTGTGACTTCGACTTAATATAGCAGGGCTGAGCCCGTTCTAAGTAAAGAAATATTTATTATTTTATAATCTAATTTTACAATAATTGGAAATATTTTCAATTATGTTATAATGTATATACACCATCATTTTAATCGACATTCTTGTATTTACGAAGCGACGTTTAAAAAATACTAGTAACCCAGTTGACTAGTAAACACGCATTACCAGCAATTTGTATGTTACTTTATATGGACGTAGTGTGTGCTACATTTATTTTATTAATGTAATATATTTCTAGTGTACTTTTAGTGTATGTTATTTAAAATGTTTGTTTTCTGCTCTTTTTTTTCAAATAAATACACTTACGTACGTCCTTACTTACATAATTGTCCTAAAAAGAGCTACAAAGTTGTTCTACGATTGATAGTGAAGAATTTTCCCATAGAAAGAGTGTTGCTATTGATAAATGGCCTCAAAATTTAAAGGACAGTGCATTGCAGCCAATGGATACCATTTCGAATAAGCTATATATTTTTAATGGTTTTATATGAATGTATTAAGCTAATACTGTAATAGTAATAAATGTTACGTACAATGAAAAAAAATATTTTTCTTAGTAACAATATTTATGGCAAAACCAAGTAATGATAATCTCCACAAGTTCAAACATCATATATTTAAAAAGAACATATACATTTTATAACACCTTTATATTTCCCATTAAATTCATTTACATAAATTATTCATATTATTGTTTACAAGGTTTCAGATTTTTATCGATTTAAATATAATAACTCTTAAGTAGAAACCGTTAATCTCGTATTGAATATAGTGAATCCTATGAAACTTCTAAGAAGCCGGTTTCCACGATAAAGGCTCCGTTTATATATAAGCCGTTATAGATAAGCCGTTAGTTTAAAATCCTGTTACTTTTAAAGTAAAACATACAATGCCTGGTAAAAGACAATATAAGTTTATTACATTTTATATAACTAAGATTATATTTCTTTATTCTTATATCTAAGTATAATATTTTGTATATATATACAAGCCCATACATTGAACGTAAGTTATAAACATATGATTTGGGCAGCGTTTGTACCTAGTACACTCCATTGTATTCAAAAATGTGGTTATTATAATATATTACAACATTTATATAATATTGATTAATATTTATATAATATACTAGAATAGTGTACTTCCTTTAATTTACATCAAAACAAGTTTTCAGGTATATTAAAACAAAATCAGTCTAAAGATTGTATAAAACCTGAAGAATGTATAAAAATCAATGCTTAAGTAATAATCAGCGCTCCTAGTGAAATATTATACATACCTACATATATAAAAGGAGTGACGTTATTAAGAGTTAATTAGTTTTATAAATATTTTAACATTTTTCTTCACACACTTAGTATAAAAATTATAATGCAGGCAGGATTAAAATTATATTTAAACTTTAACATTGTGACAACCCTGTCATTTTTGGGTAATATGACATAGCAAGTTTGTGTCCGCAATTATTCCGCGTCAGCGATTTATATTGGCTATACTTTCATTATGTATATCACATTCTAAATAACAAGATTACCATAATTGTGTATTAGTAGGCTGTTTGGGCAATATCTCGTTAAATGAACATGAATTACTCAATACAAAACTTGTAAATTAAAATATATTTAATACTAGCTCTTCAAGCGACTTCATCCACGTCGAATTCTAAAATAAAAGTAGAAGTTTAAGTTATTCCCTATCACATCAGGAATCTGTCAATGAAAATACCGTCTAAGTCGGTCCATCAGTTTCAGAGATTTACCGGTACAGACAGAGAGAGAAAATTTGTTATAAATGTTATTTTGGTATATGTACCGTGTATATGGAACATACATATACATTGACGAAAAATATTTGTTATAATAAAATTTATTTCTGAATTTATCACATTTAATATTTTTAAAGTAAATTTGGACTTTTAAAGTGAACTAGTTAATATTTCTGGTTTCTACAGCAGGGAGCTATGGTTATATATATTTTATATGGAAGAACTTCTCAACATTTCACCGATTAACCCTGCTGGTATCGGTGTGTAGGGTGTAGGAAGAGTAGTTCGGAGCAATCATTGAGACTTGCAACTCAAGTGTAGGCTTTAAAATTTCAATTTACCTCCACTGTCGGAACTGTTCTTTTTACCTAACCCGAGATGTTTTAGTTATTATAGTGAGATTTTGTTACTAAAATTATATTGAAAAGTCGATGAAACAAATCGAAGTTAAAAAGCTTCCTTCGCATATATTTTTACCACACTCAGAATAATAAATAGCAGAATAAATAGATTTCAAATACCATATCATTGGTCACAGTACAAATTATGCAACACGTCCTCGAACCCACATCCTTAAATCAAGAAATATCATATTCTCCAAAAAAAAATAGCTCAAGTACATGTAGTTCATGAATTTTATTAGCGAAGAATTGACAGTGGACAAATCAAAATCAGAATAATTTTCATTCAAATTGATTACAAGCACTTTCGAGGATATAAAAAATCAGTATTATCAGATATTCAAACTAAAATAGCAATGTAAGTAATTATTATCGATCAAACTCACAAAATAAATGTACAATTATGTTTTACAGCTTTACGGTTTTTGCCGGTATATCCGGGTAGTGAGACAGAACCTAGCGTCAAGACACTCTCCACTTTCCGCCCGAAATCTAGATATTGCGTTTCGAATTGAGAAAACTCAATGTACTAATTATAGTAAATAACGTTTGATATAAATATGTACAGTAAATTAAATTATGTAAATTAGACCAGTTAGTTTACACCACATTATTATGATGAAATTATATAAAAAAAATGCTCGAAACATAACACCGATAAAATTAAATCATATTCGGTATTTCGACCTTCTTTCAAAGTATCAGATTTAAATAAACGTGTCACTGAGTCATGCTACTTACAAAGTAGGTATTACTTAATAAGTTGGTCGGTAGACATCAAATTCGGTACACGGATGCGGGGTCCATTCGGAATGCAGAAACGCAATGACGCATTCCTTGTGTATAAGTGCTGTATCCTGTAAATAGTTCAATGTCCTTTATATTTCATATAAACAAAATAAAATATATATTAAATTTATTATAGTTTTTAATAATTGATGGTTATGATACGACAAAAACTTAAAACCTGCAATATATTACGAGTTTTGACCGTTAGATTTTAAATGGTATTTTTATACAAAAAAGAACCAAATTGTGCCATCATGCAACCATATGCCATTCCATACAAATAAATCCGTATTTTTTTTATCTAGTTGTGTAAATGTTAAACCTTACTACTTCTTAGCATACATCGACTGTACCATAAGGTCAATGTAAAATAAGGTATCCAGTGACAAAATACAAAGCAGCCTTTCGGTTACGTAAATATTTGTTAGATGAGGTGTGATGAATTCACATGTTTGTGTAAGTGATGATTATTTTGCGTCATAAGAATAGAAATTAAATTTACAAGAATCTGTTTTTAACAATGTATTTGGTATTATAATATAAAATTATTGAAATAAAATTATGAAAATAAAAAAAACCTTTATCAAGTAAATAATATTTTTGTGTTCAAATACATTCACTTTTATTTATGCAATCAATGAAAATAAATACAAAAATGTATTGTGTATGTGTTAGATAAAAAATATATATTAAAATTCTAAAACTTGAAAATATCCAGTTATAAGCAATTATTAACATTTATGTCATCCTCGGAACCTGTTCAAAAAGCTTTTAAATATATATTATCAAATGTTAAGTATTAATGGGTGACCTGTTAAAATGTGACAAGTCGAATATTTAAAATAATGTTTCGCGTATATTTTGTCAACTAAAATGGCGTCTTATGTACATTTAATATAAAATTTTCTCATGTGACTCGCTACATCTATATATACGTTGTAAATTTTTGATAAGTCGTGTAGTGGGGAAGTGTTAGCATCTTCGGACAGGTATCTTTAATACGATTGTAAACGTGCTTTGACTGTTTAGGACCCTAAGTAGGACACTTGGATTTCCCAATAACACATTAAACGCTTAAGTTTTTCCGCTCATCTAAACGTGAACAATAAGACCGTTAGCTAAATAAGGATAGTATATGCCGTTGTATACTTCTCGTATCGTCGTAGAGGGGGCATTTGCATTGGACAGGACGTCGGAGCAGGCGTACCGCAGTGGGTTTTCTGAAGGCTGTGGCACGGGCCGCATGCCAACACCGCTGAAATGTATTGGGTACGATCGTACGACCTATTAATACGGCTAACATCGATAATTTGAATTTAGTAAAGAACAGGCGTAAACATGGCAAAGGAAGTTCATCCTGCCTTTGCTTCTGTCTAGTATTTACTGTGGGTTTCGCAAACCCTGCCCCTGCCAATGGATTTGTCTTCCCTGATGAAAGAAGACAATTTAAAAAATTAGAACCTGTAATTACGCCACCGGTTCTTCCTGTTTTGGAACATTTAGAACTGTGAAGTCTAGTAGTACCTTACTTCCGGGAGAAGGTAGAAGGAATGTGAATAGAGTCAATCCTAGACTTGGTTTCGGTGGCGGTTTCAATGTGAGACCAACCGGAAATGGTGGGTTATCCGCGAGTGTCAGCAGTAGTGCCAGTGGTGCTGGGATAGGTCATTCGGCTTCTCAATCATTTTCCTTTGGATTCAATGAAGGATTTAGTGCGTCACATTCGGCGAGTCAAGCATCTTCTTTTAATGGCTTTGGAAGGTAGGTTATGATATACACACATACATAGAATTCCGAATCCTAAGATCATTCTTGTATCTTATAAAACAATATAGTAAAGTATGTGTGAATAACTTAAAATGTTAAAAATCCTTAATAAATATCATTCTCTCTTGCCAAACGATTGTTAATTGCAGCCTGATGTAAGTATGATTGTCGAGAAATTTATAAAAGTATCTCTATAGAGATGCTAACAACAAAAATAAGTTGTAATAAGTGGATAAGAATTTAGACGCAACCGGATGTACAACGTTAGCTGGCTTAGCTTTCAGAGCGCTTGGGCGGTTTCCAAGCGCTGCGTTCAATTTTTATACGTTTTCTAAAGATGTTTTTCAAGATCAGTATTTATTATATGAAACGACATTTAAGTCGAGTTTTTTAAAGATTATCTATTATCGTGAAATTTAATACAATATATAGAAAAATACTAATATATGACAAATTAATGCAAATGGATAAATCATAAAATATTTTTCTTAAAATTCTTATTATTAAACCTAGTTGTGTTAATGTTGATAAAACATTTTTTTTTTGTCAAAACAAATTCATAATTACTTAATGAAGCAGGAGTTTGTACTCTTGCTATTTTTAATTAAATTTTCTGTTATATTTAATTTTTGTATACACATATTACAGTGGCTTCAGCGGTAGCCAAGCCAGTAGCCAAGCAGCGTCCTTCGGTGGATCTGGCTCATCAGTCTCAGGGGCCGCGTCTTCTGCATCCGCACTTGGCGGATTTGGTGGCCAAAGTGGTAGTCAAAGTGCTTCCTCTGCATTTGGCTTTAACTCACTAAATGCTTTTCAGCCTGATGTAAGTATTTTTTTATTTTGTTTTATTTTTACAACCTTATTAAGTAAATGAATATTAAGATGTCTAAAACGAAATATTGAATAATAAAATTTAATAAAACAATTTAAAAAATTATTGTCACAACAAAAAAAAGTTACAACTAATCAATCTGAAATAAATAAACAACGTTTAAACACGTAAAATATCTTTGAATTGTATTCTATCAGATCAGAATGTGAATGCTATTTATTTTTTATATTATTTTTGACTAAATTAGTTAAATTTTTTTATTATTCAATTTTATGTTAAGTACCGAACTTTTTCATATAAATTCTGTTGTTAATAAATTAATGTATGCGAATAACTTTCGAGAACTTCTTTGAAGTATTTTTCATTTAAATGTAGGTATCTGTGCAGTGGCAGTCAGTCAAATTATGAGGTTTACTCCTTTTAATAGATCATGCTTAATAATATTAGCGGCCAGTGTGGGGCAGTCGGGTAGTATGGTTGTAAACGCAATATGATTGATATTGGTTCGATCCCCACAATAATGATTGAACATTATCTTTTTTTTATTTATCTCTGCTCTGATGTCCTGAATGAAAGCTGGGGTTGAATTTCGCTATTCAAATTTTAATTTTGCAATTTTTGGAGTGTCTTTATATTTCACATTTCCGTTACAAGGTTACGTTCTAGGTCTTCTGACTAAACATTGACATGAAGCTGAAAAAATATTTAATACCTCTATATTATGGGATAAGGTCTATTATTAATCTAAAAATAGCTTAAAACATTATTAAAAATGGCATAAATAGAAAACATTTGAAAAGTTTTGAAAAAAAGAACATTTTTGAAAATTTGCACAATTAAGTTCCAAGATTTTATGATAAGATGTACTAAATAGTATTTTTATAATAATAATAATAAGTAAATATTTATTTTTACGTTTTTAAAATTACTTCACTTCAATGTAAATTTTTTTACTATTCTGAGATATTAACTCCTTTACCAAAAAACATGTATTGTTGAAATCATTCATTTATATAGATTTACGATTAATATGTAATGATTTCCTTACTTTACATTAATTTGAAATTTTATATACTACTGGGCCATTGTAGCCTTTTTGCATTATCTTTTTTGAAAGGATTGGGTCCTGTACTTTCACATCCTGTTTGAATCAGGGAATTTTGGAGGCTGTGTGTGACAGGTATTATAATCCATGAGAATACATTGTTTTATGTTATAGTTTTATTATTAATTCATATTGAAGTATATTTATATATGACTTATTTATAAGATTATTATTCTTATAAATATTATTTATGTTATGAGGTGATTATTATAAAATCACTCGCTCTCCGCTTACGTCGCCTATCTTCAAATATAAATATTCCTGGCAAAGTAGGATTTGGCAACCTCATAACGGTTCTTTGATAATACAGTTATCCATACATATTCGAATTAGATACTAAAAATATTCATATTTTGTTTATTAATTATCAATTTTAGTTTATTTTTCCTTATATCAAATAAAATTAAGAATTTAAATACTTTCAGTTCAGAATTCATTTCGGCGAGAAGGGCTTCTTGACGCCCGGCATCGTGGCATACCAAACTTTCCTTTCCCTGAATTTATTGGAAAAGGCAATGGTGTTGGTGCAGCTGCCTTTAAATCAAGAGCTCTGAATAATGGAGACGACTTCCTAGCTTTGTTGGTGACTAATTAATATATCGTGAAAAGAGAAATCAAACGCGATGTCGACTTCGATATTGGAATGAATTTTTCATTGTTTAATTTTGTAATATAGTTTTTATTTAATTCTGCATTTAAACAGAAATAGCTTTATAATATTTTTTACAAATCCAAAGAACACTGGGCGTTATTAAATATAAACAACTAAGTACGTAATGTGATATACTCTTTTTCATATTGATTCTATCTTTTCCATATATATTAAAGAGAAAATTAGAATATCATAATGTCTATGTCAATAATAACAATAATAAAACACATTATTGTCATAAGAAAATAAATACAGTATACAAGAAAAAAAATATAACAATAACAAAGTTATGGCAAAAAGCGTTACATAGCTAACGATACTTGAGGCTGACGTCTGAATCATCGCTGGTTTTCAGCTACATCAGTTCAATGTCAAAGTTTTGTTACAAGTTGAGTTTGTACTTATGACGGTCTAATAGTTAACTGGCATGTTCAAAAACTGCTATTATTACTAACGGAAAACATGTATATTTGTAATAAAATATTGAAAAGAAATGTAAGCAGCTTAGAAGAAGAATAGTTCATACTCAATTAAATGCTCAAGAAAGTTCGGTTTGAAATGACTGAGAATATTTATTAAACTAGAATACAATATAAAATAGTTTTAATATTAAATTAAATCATAATGTATGTTTGTGTTTTAATAAGCTTCACGCTTTATCCCACATAGCAGGGAAGGCAGAGAGAACCTACTGTCAAGACTCCGTTCTCCACTTCCCGCCTGAAGTCGAGACATTGCATATTGAGTAGCGGAACTTACCACCGCCCTTCATCATGTTTTAATTAAATATCAATAAAAGTTTCTCAAAAACTTTGCTCTACGATAAATAAACAATGAACGATCTACTGAGTCTAGAATTTCTGTTAGAGAAAGTAAGAACATATATAAAATATTGTCATTTAGTTTTAATATACTTTGTATCTAACTTACAACAAGTATCCAAAATAATTTACCCAAATGAAAAGCAAATTTTTTAACGTATGATTCCTTTATACTTGAATTTGTTTATTTATTGAAATGTAAAAATAAAAAGTTTTCTACAGAGGTTTTATAGAGAAATGATTTTATCTTATATGTTTGTTTACAAAGAATAAGCTTAAGAAATAATTATACTTTTATGTCGAAAAACTTAAATATGATGTATTAATAAAACGAAACAAGTAAAAAAATATATATTTTTTGATGTAATCCGGCTACTCGGAGGTCGGGCTCGGAGGAGGTTTGAGGCCGGGTTTGAGGCCGGGGATCCTGTCTGTCGCTGTGTGACCCATGTTTACTGGACGTCCACAGTAAGCCTGATGTGCAAGTTGTATAAGGAGGGATGCACCGGGCCAGGGGTCAAAAGACCCCGCATCGGTCAGTAAGGGTCATAAGGGCCGGGAGTGGGCGAGCAAATGACAGCCCGACCAATACCATCAGACCCGATCCTTTTAGTTTTCCGTCCTTCCAAGATAATTGAAAAGTTTATAGCTATTTTGAAGACTATTACTATGGTGATTTTTTTTCTTATTAAAGTAATTAAGATGGCTATTATAACTTTTTTTTCCGATTTCCATTTTTTCCTCCATAGCAGGGTAGAGAGAAGTCAGAGAGAAGCTCCTGCCTATTATATATACATACATTAATTGTAGTTAGTATTCCTGACTTAATCTGCAAATAAAACTCTAGTCAGACCAATTTCGATAAAACATCTATAAAGAAAGGTGTTATAGTTTTGCTTTAATTAACGTTACAAAACACAGTGTGTTTCTATTATTGACATGACCTACAGCTACTGTACTACTACTGACAGCATAGTTGGGTTGCATTTAGTCGTTCAATTTAGACTTTACTTTAAAAATGACCAGCCATATAAAAATGCAAAGAGGATTGGGCAATAAGCATATTTAACAATTTTTGACTGAAAGAATTTTAGAGAAGATTTTCGGCAATGAATGACATTGAATAACTTTTTTGACCGTCATGACGTTAATATTGATTGTTTATATCCTTACCTACATGCATGCAAAAAGTCAGGCCACTAGGATTTTCTTTACAGATTTGGCTAAAGCGATAATAATAACCGGGTTATAACCAATTATAGCCTCGAAGAGTTCAACGAGAGGTCAGCTGGTCTTGAAAACATTATGTATAGTTGAACCTGTTATTTCTACTATTATATAATAGATTTAAAATTTAATCAATGTGAATTTTGTTTTTAAATTTTTAATTATTTGTATGAAGTTTAATCAGAGGCTGAAGAAGCTGGAAGGAAATTTATTATTCATGATGCTGATAGCCTGGTTATTGCACAAATATTTCTTATATTCAAATTATTATGTAAAAAGACCATTTTCTCCATATTAAAGTAAAGTGGTAGCAATTCTCAAATTTGCAAAAAGATAAGGTGTTTTTATAAAATCTACTTAGTACTAACAGCGCGAATTCTTAAGCATTTTAACGAAACAATTGTTTATCAGCATATTATATTTTTTTTAATTTTAAAATGTTTATTTTAGGAGCATGTAATGTCTACCAGCAAGTGAAAAAATAACTTGCAATGTTTATGCTTTTATAAATTTGTGTATTTGTTCTGGTTGTGTAGATTATGTAGACCTTAATAATAAATAAATACAACATATAAATTTCTATTAAATTGTCTAACATCAAATATCCTACTAGTAGTATTATTAGGATCTGCCTTATTAGTCCCTTGTCATTTGTGGAAGCAATTCTACATATTATAGAAAAAGTAAAGATTTGCCTTATGAAAAATTGGAGCAGTAGTTACGAAAGTACAATTCTCTCGTTAATAGGTACAATTGCTGTTCGAGAAAAGGTAATTTTATTCTTACGGTATTTTAAATGTATTATGTAGTTATCACCTCAAAAAACACGCATAAATAAAGACATTCCAGAACCTATGTTAGATTTGCCACTCCAGAAACTTAAAGCCGCTATTAGAACAATATGTAAAGCTTATTACTCTGTAGAAGAATTTTTAAAAGATAAATTGTGGGGAAGTTATATGATTTGAGTTAGGTGCAGGTTAGCTACCCCTGTATTAAATAACAAAATTGTAATTATATTTAACAAGATAAACTGTTGAGTTGAACTCTTCTGAGCAGAACTGCCTTCCGAGCCAGTGGTAGCTTTATGTTCGTGCGACTATTCAAAAGTACTTGAAAAGTCTATGTGAATAAAGTATATTTTGATTTTTTATTTGATTTAATAAAATATTATAACAAAATATCAGATTTTTAATGTTGTGAATATATATTCCAGCGATATACACAATATGAATACATAAAATGATTTCATCTTTTTTTTCATTTACCTTGAAATTTTATTTGTTAAATTAATCTGATATAAATTTATTAATTCACCAGCACTACGGGTTGTTCAATCTTGTTTTCTAGATTGCAAAAATGAACAATGTATATTTACTAATCAATCTGGAAACACATTTACTCATTCGGCTAAAATTTTACAACCACAGCCATAGACATCTCTCTCTAAAAACACAATAACTCTATCGCATTATTCATCGCATGTTCTTTGCATTGTATGGATTTTTTGCTATCTATACAATATCAGGATTTACGTATCAAAGTATTTGAGATATACAACACGCTTTTTCCTATAACCATAATTGCACTTGCATTCGCTACATTAAACCGGTACCGTCATCAACCTCCTGGCTAAAAATACTGTATAAGCACATATTGTCTAGCCCCTTTTTTGTAATCATATAGGCAGTAATATCTGCCTTTAGGTTTATGTTCACATGTGTATTCTGCATTCACAGCCTAAGAATTTTGAAATAAAATCATTCTCGCTTTCACGCTTTTCCCGCATGGCGCAGTTGAGAATTTGCATTTCCCGCATGGCGCTATTGAGAATTTGCAATTCGCAGACGATAAACATTGCACGATATTTTATACATTATTTTTATTAAATTTGTCCCAGCTAATATATAAAAAATAAGTCAATGCCGGATTAGTAAGCGGGAGCCGAAGCGGGAGCGAAAGCGGGAGCAGGGTCGGAGGTTGGAACGGAGGTGGAAGCTTGAGTGGGGTGGAAGAGGGAGCGGGAGCGGGAGCTAAAGCAGGAGCGGGAGGGATAGCGGAAGCGGTGGTATTGCCTCCCAGATATAACTTATGATATTTTTCAGCCATGGATACCGAAAACAAATCTTTTCTTCATCTTTAAGCTATAAAGCATAAGTAAAATCCAACTCTACACAATTTTTCTGCGCACTTTCTCTGTTAACATATCAAAATTAAAGATCCAATGCAATTGACGAATAACAGTAATAATGTACAATGATCTAGCTAAACTATAAGAAATAGATAAATGCTTCATTAGTTAAAGTTGTTTAAAATGGTGGGCAGTTTTCGTTAAGAAATAAAAATTATTAAGCTTTGTAGCCTTCGTGGCATAGTGGGATAAGTCTGACAGTAAATGTGATGGTTGTGGGTTCGATTCCCTCTTCAAAAAAAATATTTTATTTGTATTGTTTTCATTTTCACTCCGCTATGACAAGGATAGGCCCAAAAAAGAGATGTTTCGACATTCAACATGCTCGAATTCGGGTCGGGAATGCTGATCCTTTTTGCCGAGAGAGAAAAGCGTGAAGCTGAAATATAATTACAATCGTCTGATGTAGAAGACTCTGAGACAAAAAAATGACCTCTATATTGTTATTCATTATATTTTTGGGTCAGTTTCAATGCCAACAAGTAAAAAATGAAAGTAATCCATACTAATATTATAAACTCTGTTTGTCTGCTGTGATGTCAACACGGTCGAACAGCAGTAGCTTTTGAAGGAATTTCATTATTTTACGAACAGACCGCTGAAAATACATACACACAGAACAGCTATGTTTCACGCAGGTCGCTAGTATATTATAATAACGTAAATAAATAAAGAATTTATTAACTCTCAAGTTAACATTTATTTCAATTCTTTAAAATATTTAATACTTCTTATTTTGTATATATTAGAATAAAATCAAATATATAAATTTGATTATATTAATTTAATTTAAAGACTTCTATTAACGTTGTGAACCCATTTAACGCGTAATAGCAGTTTAAATTATCACTATAATTACTCAACTCAATTCAAATATGTTTTACATATAAGTATAATTGCTTTTATATTTAACTCTAAACAATGCTTTGCTTTACATCGATGCCCATTCAGAATCCTGGACATACCCATGAGTCACGTAAATCTCCATGTCGCGTCCAGATTACAAATGGATTCTAAGTTAGATCACCGCCGAGGTCACTATCGTCCATCATTTCTGGTTTCCCAGGAGCGAAATTAGAATATTAAGTATATGTATCAGAAAATGGAAATTAAACGATCGTGTTATGTACTAATCAAATATAGTGACAATTTGTACATAGCTTACCTCAAATTACTATGTCTTTCTTATTTTGTTAACATTTTTTAAAGTGTTATTTCCACACTTAGGAAATTGAGAAAGACATATTTAATCTCTCTCTCTACAGAGATGCTAACAACAAATATAAGTTGTAATAAGCGTATAAGAATTTCAACGTAGCTGGAGGTGGGTTGCATGGCTTAGCGGTCAGAGCGCTTGAACGGTTTTCAAGAGGCGCGGGTTCAAATCCCGCTGCGTTCAAATTTTTATACGTTTTCTAAATATGTATTTATGTCTTTCTTACGTAATTTTAAGATAACAATAAATAAATGTAAATTAAAGAAAGTTCTCGAAAACACACTTTCTAAGATTTTTTTGCAACTTCTTAATATTTTCATTATAGTAGGGTAGACAGTGAGAACCTAGTGTCAAGAAACTCCGTTCTCCACTTTCCGCCCGAATAGAGACATTGCGTTACACCGAGTGGGAATCGAACTGACAACTAAACTTGTTTACATTCAGACTTTGGCACTCTGCGCCACGATAATCTGTAAGAAATTTATATATGTTATTTTTTATATTATGTTAGCATTCATTTTAATTACGTATAGGTCTTTGGTTTGCCGTTCTTTGCAATAATACTTTACGCTTTTAAAAACCAGTTTGCAATTCAATGTTTGTGTTTGTATGTATACCCGTATTGATAATAGTCAGTATATCTTCATAAATATTATTTTAAATATTCCTCTATTGCAACAGCAATGGCTAGTATAAAACTGTTTGTAAGCAATTTATTTTATTAAGTATCAATTATATTTTTATATTATACTAAAAATATTAACTGATTTAAAGGCAAAACAATCGATATCAACAACTCCATAAGGCAACAGAAACAAAATTACAATACCCAACTGCATTCTTGTGTCTAAGAAGAGATGGAAATTTATTATAAGAATATGTGAGTCGAGAATTTACGCAGAGTTCAAGCCAGTCAAGTTTAAACAGTCGATGGGTGATTTCGTGCTTATTTAAAAAGACTAATATGACAAGTTCCGGCCCATTCGTTTTGTGTATACTAACATTAGTGTGTTGTGCGTTATGTGTAAGAATATTTCCGAGAGATGGCGAAACAGTTTTGTTAACGAAGGAATTTAGTGTGGAGCCATCAATCCTAATTCCTATACCCATTCCTCTGCCAGTGGCTACTAAAATGCTAGCTGTGCCTTTATCTATATCAAGTAAGGAAATTAAACCTACAAGACCGATAGAAGCCCCTCATACGCAAAAAATGCTTAATAACCAAGTAACTTGTGCGGCGGAGAAATCCTTTGAAAATATTAATGTGCAACTTACTGCGTCGACCACACTTCCAGCGGCCACGAAGATGTCTGACATCCAGTTAGCTATAAGTACAACAGCACCGGCAATTGCAGCTATTGCACCTACTAAAGTACTGTCAGCTTTGACATTCGCAACTAATCCAGTTCAAAGAGGTTAAAATTATTTACAATGACGTTTTAACAAAATGAAAAGGTGGATTTTATCACTATTTTAAATGAACTGATAGTCGCATTTGTATAGTGTAATTGATCATACAGTGAGGTTAATTTACATTTAACAGACTTTAAACCTACCTACCTAATTAATATTAATTAAATGATAATTGATGACTCTAAGTAAAGATCTTTCTGAGATAGCAATATTAGTACCGTATTATAAAAACATTTAAGGTAACATAAAAACTGTACTATATGTAAAAACAACAATCTTAATACAATGATATATTATTATGAACAGAAACAATGTAAAGGTGTAATTTAATATAAATACAATTACCTTTTGCCGACACGATATAGAGAAATCCCCTATGACTGGATTAACCACTTTTAAGGCCGTTTACATCAATATATGTCTTTTTGTGTAGTTATAGGTAGACGGTATTTATTTTACGCTCCAGAGCATAGCATACTTATACTTGAGTAATATTCGTATGACCATAATGGCGCAGTGGAACAGCTGGCCCGATTGCCATGCAATTGGTGTAGCGATATGATTGATTCGATTCCCAATCGAGGGAAGAATTATATTTAAATTATATACATTCCTTCTCTCTGGTAAGACAAAGCGCGGCGTTTAGTTCCGCCACTTAATGGACGTTGTGTTGGATCTTCGGGAAAATGGGAGACTTATAACAGTGATAAAAGCGTGAAGCCGGAAAGCTTAAAAAAACAGAAAAAGTATTCGTAAAACCAGTTCTTGTATGTATGAAAAGGTATGGAAAATGGCCCAAATTTGAGCTCGATTTGAACTTGTGAGTGTTAGCTGAATAGTAATATAACGTAAAACCCCAAATTAAAGACAACCTTGACAGATTCATTTTAATATTAGTAATTAAGTGTTCAACGATACTCATGCACAGTTTAAACAGGTTTTTTTATAATAAATACTCTTACATTACTTTATACTTGTCACAAATTCAACATTAAAAATGAATTAAAAATTATCTTTAAATATATAAAAATATGTAAAATAATGAGGTTTCTGTCTATCAGTAATTTAAGCTTGATATTTTATTGTGTAGATTTTAAGATTACATGTTAAGTTGTCATCTAAAAATAAGATTTTAGCTCTGGTCATATGTCCCTGTGGACAAAAACTTATACCTGAATATATTTTTAAATACATATATACATATAATTTTATTGTGGCATCATTCCAACACTTAAACATTATTATAATATATATTTTTATAAGATACTTAAAAAAAAATTCCACGATATTTGCCGTCTAATTTGTTAGAAAATTTACACTTGTATCTGGAACTGGTGACAAATCAATATTGTCATCAACATTTAAGTATAGCATTTATTATATACATATAATGAGGTCATTGTGGCAAGTTGGTACAGCATCGTCTGTATATCCAATGGTTGCGGATAGGTTATATATACGGATACTCGGGACAATCACTATGTTCTCTCTGCCTAGCTAAGCTTTTTATTAATAATATTAACATTAAAACACCTTGACAACGTATGATAATTTATATGAATAGTATTATAATTTATATTATACACTAAATCAAGTTCTAATATCCTTTTAAGATATTTGTTAATAAGGTCAAGGTGCAACGCTTATTAAAACAGACCATCTTTGTTCACGTTTCAAATAAAGAAAAATGAAATAATAAAAAAAAAACGTTTGTTCGTTATTTAAGTTTAATTTAATATTATGATCTCATATTATAATGCAAAACTCGGAAGATCATGGCAAGTCGTGATAATAATATACTTCAAAAATCTATAAATAAGCCTTCAACTCACTTATAACTTCACTTAACCACGATGTTATTATCAAAGAGATTGTTAGTAAACTATATTTTTTTAATAATTTTATATATTTATATACAAACTGTGAAAGGCCAAAGTAACCTAAGTGATGACAAAGTGGTACTAGTCGCCCCAGTGCTAGCATCTATTAAAAGTCCACGAGCGAGAATCATAGAAACCGCAAAGGATTTTCCTGTACTACGACTTATATCAAACAATGCGGCTGGTGAAAACGAGTTTAAGCACGAGTCATCTCAACTTATTTACGTAGAAGTGAGTATATGATGTGACTTGATATGTAAATATGTAAATATATAGATTTACAATATGAACTATATATTATAAAGTCTAAATAAAAATTAAGGTGATAAAAAGTATTGAAAATAATTCAAGTAATTCCGATTTATCCAGTAGTTTTGTACCGTATTTAACGTATATTTAAAGTAAATTATATCAATAAGGCTTCTAATAAATATATCAGTGTAAAATAAAGTTATATAATAATAATATATTTCCGATTTGATTGCAGAAACTTCAAGATCAAATCAATATAAGAAAAAGAAGATTTTCCAGTTATTAGTAAAATTATTTTAACGCCCCCTGCGTTAAACGTACAAATGATAACGTTACAAAAATATACAAGGTAGTAAAAATCGTGATGCGTAGCAAATTATGATTAAAGAAATACAACTGTATATGTATTAATATCCTCTCAATGCTCAATGTAAAAGGTCATATTTTGAATCATAATATTCACGTTTTTTTAATTTAATTTGTTAATTTCATGCGTAAACTAAATTTTTCGCTTTATCTTTAATTCTTAACGTGCCAATTAGAAAAACAAGTAACAGACATCTATTGTGTTTTATTAACTATTTAGGGGAGAAAATTCTGGAACACAAAAATATGCTAAACCTTCCCAAAACTTACTTTTTTTTTTTCTGGAACACAAAAATATGCTAAACCTTCCCAAAACTTACTTAAACAAGAATGAACGTTTGCTATTCAATTTCGCAGTTGATGAAGGATGAATAGGTTTTTTTCCGCTTAGCAGGTTGGTTTCAGTCCGGAAGAAACCAGTGCCAAAACTCTGTTCTCCATTTTCTGCCTGCATTCGAAACATTTACGATATGTCTATCGTAAATAAAAGTAGGTTTTTTTTTATTTAAAAATAAAAATAGGTCTAATTTTTTTTTCAAATTACGCATTATAAAAATATTAAGCGTATATAGGTCCATAGTAAATACAAAACGCCTTTAAATCCTTGCGGTTAAAAAAATATTAATATTCTTAAAACATTCGTTAGTCAAAACATATAAATAAAATAATCTACGATAGTTTAAGGATCTGCTTAATTCTGCCTTAAAATAATCAAAAAAATATAACAAAACTGCACAATGTAGTTAGTTTTTTTTTTCAAAGTAGATAATTTTACTCGTTGAGTCTACATAATGGTTTCCACAGAATAATTGTGATTATAAGATTGTTAGTTTAGATTTAATTTAAAGTAATAAGTGTCGTATAAATGGAGGTGACATACGTAAAAGTCATAGTGTTATGTAAAAAAGTTTTTTAATATTGTATATTTTAGTACTTTTGTAATGTATTAACTGTAATACATTGCATGTTATCATTGAATGTTCTCGAAGCGGGATACGGTCCGTTTAGGATTTACAAAAACTCCTTTTATTTTTAAATATTGAACTTTGTTTTTAATGAGTGCGTTACTAGTAATTATGTGAAAATCGTTATATTAAATAAAATAACAATTTGTGATACTTTTTGATTTATGATATTCTAGTGTAATCAAAATTATTTAATTGATAACAATCCATCATATCACAGAAAGGGATGTATCGAATCATGGTAATTATTACATTTTTTGTTTCTTAAAATTATAAATATACAATATTTTATAATAAATAGCAATACAAATATTTAATTTAATTTAGAGAAACGTGATGGTTGTGGGTTCGATCTCTCCCGGTAGCGGGGTTCACGGAAGATTGTGGTTCCCGTGGTCTCGGCTAGTGGCTGTCGAGGAGGGGTTGAGGTCGAGGAAATTTTAGTGGGTATAAGGATGGCCTACATCTGCCAGTTCGGAGTCCCACATAATCACGTCCGAGTCCCCAAATCGGGCTGGCCAAAAAATATGGGTTCTAACTAAATGCTACTTTTAGCTTGTGCCATATTTCACCGTGGAAACGATTTTTTTTTTGTTTATTTGCTCTGATAAGACGAGTTGCTGAGTTGTGTTCCGTTACTCAATACACAATAACTCGAACTTTGATAGAAATCAGAGAACGGAGTGTCTTGACACTGGATTCACTATGCAGTAAAAAATGCAAATAAACTCTATATTTATTAGTGTTAAAGAACACTAATTAATATAGAATTCAATTGCATGTAAAATAAAGAACCCTGATGATAGTTTAGCAAAATTTTCAAATATAATAATAAAATTCTGCCATTTAATAACTCAGTTTGAATTAAAACCAAAAATATGCCTATTATGTTTTTGTAAAAATATCTATGATTTTTTGTCCAACTTCAAATTGCGGTACTGGACAATTTCAGGTGTCCATATAACACGATTGTCACTGGATTACAATTTGTAACTTATAATAAATATTATTATTTAATAATAAACTACGACAACGTCTATTTTAATTGATACAAGGCAATTTATATTTTTTATATTTATTTTAACGCCAAACCTATATTTTTAATATTTATTTTAACGCGGTAAGCCGCTCTATAAAAATTACACTCTTCGCCGCTGGTACATACATACGAGCATTATGCCGTACCGTATATACAAACATATATTTGGCTTTCATAGCAAATATGTAGCAAGACAACGTTAACGTAGTGTCAAAAAACTCCATTCTCCACTTTCCACCCGAATCCGAAACATTCCGTGCCGAGTGCACCTTGTTTTATCATCCGAGCGGAGAAATGCTAATGATTTCGATTCACCCTAGTGGGAATCGAACCCACAACCGTCACGTATACAGCCTATCCCACTACGACATGATTACCTACATTTTAATGTATTTTAATTTTGGGACAAAGATTTCCTTATAATACTAACCCTTACACACGATACAATTCCTATACTGTGGACAGTCCGCGTGACTTCTAGGTATTTTTTTAATATGTGAATATTGTTTTTAATCTTACATCTTACTCATATATACTTTGATATGTACAATACACGTTGCCCAGCAACCTTTGTGTAAATTTATTTTTTTCAGCTTCATGCATCTTCCCGCTCCACATTCCACCCGAAATCGAGAGAGTCGAATGTTGGAACTCAACACGCAAAGTCTCGAATTCTTGTGTCATTTGGCATGATAGCATTTTATATGTAAATTAACAATTACATCTTTTTTTTTTAAATACAATTTAAAGAAATGGATATGCAGGTTAAGAAAACATACTACAACAAAACCAAACTATGTTTATAGGAAATCATAAAATCTTACATAAATATATATTAAATATGATATTACGTATTATTTACATGTAAACATAATATTAAATATATATTTTATGCTTAATTATTACATTGTTTGGATTTACCGCTGTTAAATAAGAACTAATTAATGTGTTATTTACGAAGCGCTTAAGTACATGAATATTTAAAACAGAATCTTTGCGATGTATTGTAAATAAAGATAAACTTGTTAAAAATATATTCTGCTTTTTTCTGATGATATCGTTGCGCAGTGGCATGTCTGACAGTACACACAATTACATTTTTAAAAAATCCAAAAAAAAATAACACAGGGCGATTCGAATCTGCGTCTCTTGGAAACGCAGATTCGAATTCGAAAAACGTCCAACATTTTACTTAAATTTCTTTTTATCATTTTGGGGAATTATTATATTTAAATTACATTCCATTCCCCGATATAATGAGGCAAAGCGCGGCGTTAAGTTAAATTATAAGAAATGGATTTCTGACTTGCACTAGATTTTGTATGCCTTTTCTTCTAAATGGGGAAGATATATACGTATAGATAAAAAATACCAAAGCTTTTTTTACGCTTGTCCTCGGACACTAGTTTCAAACAGTCCGTTTTCCACTTTCCGCCTGAACTCAAGACATTCCGTTGAGTGACGGCACACGACGCCTCACTTTTTATTATCATCAGAGCGGAGAAATGAAATTGATTCAAATGTAATACTCATTGTATCTAATTATTATTCTCACATTCCCACTGAGTAGGAAATGAACTCACAACCATTCATATTTGCAGTTAGACGCTGCTCCACTGCGGCACAATGGACTATACCAAATTTCCATTTTTTTGTAATAACTTCCTTAATCTGACTACCGGCTGCCATTTTCTGGTCACCATCTTGCGAGTATCATGTAGCACAACAAAAATCTGATATTACATTTGATCAACCGCAAAATGTGTAACCAAAGAAGCTTCCTCTCTAAAAATAAACTTCCTTTTTGTATTCAACCGTAAATCCGTTTTAATTACATATCTAGATAAATATGTAAACTTTAATATAGGTTCATATATCTCTGTTTCATACGCTTTTCACATATAAACCTAACGCTATCTAAAATATTGGAACTGTTTTTAAATATTACCATTGTCTTATTTACAGGATTTACAGGAAGTCGAATTAACTAAAAAAGAATCAGTCCGTATAATTTGAAACAAAAATAGATTTCGCTCACACCCAACTCTTCATGTATCAAACAAATCATACATCGATCTATACAATTATTGCGAAACAATTATTAATTTTTTAATTTCATCGACATAAAATATAAGATAAATCAAAACAAGTTTGCATAGTATATGTATTACGTAGTGTTATGGGAAAAACATTTTCCCTAGATTTTCTACTTCCTATTAAAAATTATTACATAATAATATTCCGATACTAGATAATCGTAGCTTCGTGTAAGCGTAATTAAACAATCATAGTTTTTTTTTTCAAACATAATTTTATAGCGTACTATATATTACAAGAACTATCCAAATTCATAATTTTTAAAGAGAAATCCGTTTATTCTATACAAAAAGAAATTGAAGGACAAAAAAGTTGCAAAACGGGGAAATTCATAACTAGTTATGTAAGCTACAAGCATCTGGTAGAATCAGCAAATTATTATTCAGGCAGCTTAACGTTTCGTACGTTTTATTGTTTATGATGAACAGATATAACATTGAAGTAGCCTATCATTGAGTATTAGGTATTTTACTAATAACGTCATCGTGGGAAACGTGTGTCCTGCTCAAAGGCGGTCCGTGACGTAGCAGCGCGTCTGCTGGAAAAAACTCGCTTATAAATAGGTCGAGTGGCGATTCCTGCGCCAGTGATCACGATGGGACTCAGCAGTATAGAGTGTCTGTGTGTTCTGGCACTAGCGGCATGCGCCCTCGCGTCAGTCAATGACAATGCTTTAGAGGGTGGTGACCGCGTGGTCCTTGTAGCACCAGTCCTAGCACCCCCGAGGGATTCTAGGGCGCATTCCACGGACAGGGCTAGACAATTCCCGATACTTATTTTGCTGGCTCAGCAGAATGGGCCTAAGATATCGGAGCCTCAAGCTAAATCTTTGCCTATTGATCCGCAGCCTATTTATGTGCAGGTAAATAATTTTTCATGTTTTATAAAATAATTAATTAATCGATTTAGTATATATTTCAGTATTTCGTGACTCCCGTATGGCATCTAAATTTTTAAAGTTTTTGTTTACAAAATATATGTAATTTAATGAAAATTGAAAAGTTATTTATAATAAATATTTTTTATTTATAATCGTAACAATAAGGACAGATAAAAAAATGCATTTTACATTTACGTGTAATTTTACTATGTGTTCATAGAAACTAGAAGACCAAGAAAAAACACATTCGAATAGACAAAAGCGTCATTTGAAGAAACTTTTGGGACTTGGACATAGTGTATCATTTGGAGGCGGCGGAGGTTTCGGTTATGGTGGAGGAGGTGGTGGGTACGGCGGTGGGCACGACGGCGGCTATGGCGGTCACGGGTATCAGGAACCGAAGACCATCTATGTAAAAGTTATTAAAGAACATGGTGAGTTGCTTAATAATTTATTAATTTATATAAAAAGGAAGAACACTGCTTTTTTTCATGGGTCACGAGACATTACTTGCCCAAACCCACAACTTCATATGCTGTCCCATACAATCTGAATAATTAACTATAATTTAATTTATATGGTAATATAAATATTGAGACAAACAATTTAATCTCTTTTATATGAATAGTTTTTTTTATATACTCTTGTATAATACTACAAATAATATTGGCAAATGAAAAAATGCTGTTTTTTTTAATGCATAAATTTCTCGCTAATGCCAAATCTATAAAATATAATATTAAATATCTACATAGTTTTTAGTAAGAAGCAATTGGGGGAAATTCGAAGGTTGCAGAAACATATTAAAGATTTTTTACACTCTTGTGCAAGACTAAATTAACTTATGATGTTCGTATTTTTTGTAATACTTTATGTCGAAACTGGTTGTAAAGTGGTAAAATAAAAATATATATCTTGGATCACTAAAACCTGTACAGTATATGTACCACGATATAGCACGAGTTTTCGGAAACGATGATTAAGTTTCGAAAAAAATGTTTGCTGTATTATTAAATTCGTACGTAATTTGGATCTATGATATATCTCTATACTTTATATCTTTTTATTTGTAATTTTATAACACGTATTTGTAGTAAAAGTTTCAAGTTTTACAAAATAACAAGTACTGATTCTATTTTTACTAAACAACGAATTTGATTTAGGTGACTTCATTTAATCTTAAATAAATTATTATACCTGCTAATTTTACTGTCAAATAGTAGCTGAATTCGGTTTCAAGGGCAATTTACTTTGCATTGTTTTGTAAAATTCTCCCTACAATTTCATATGAAATAAAAGGAATTTCAACTAAAAATTAATGGCAATTCTTTTAGGACATCATGGCAGCGGCAGAAGTTACGGCGGTGGTAACTATGAAGGCTTTATAATCAAGGCCATGGTGGTGGATATAATCCAGGATATGGAAATGGATACGGAGGAGGAGGCGGCGGAGGCGGCGGAGGCGGATATGGTGGAGGTTTCGGAGGAGGATTCGGCGGAGGATACGGTGGTGGAGGCGGAGGCGGTGGGGGAGGCGGAGGCGGAGGTGGAGGCGGATATGGTCCAGGGCATGGCGGTCACGTACAACCTAGTCATGGTGATTGTGGTGGCGGTTGCGGCGGTAACTATGGAAACGGTGCCACTGCTACGGCTTCTGCCACGGCTACTGCGACTGCTCATGCTGGTGGTTACGGGTAAGCTTAATAAATTTCTCATATGAATACTTTGCTCCTATTTTACTAGTATAATTTTTTTTAGTACAAGTGTCCTGTTTGAGACTCAGTTTATTAGTCAATTTTATATTAATACGTACTAAAAAATCGGTGTTTCTAGTCTTAAGATTAATAGTATCTACACTGTTGTGTTTTACTATTCTACAATTAATAATATAAACCAAGAATGAGCCTATCCAAATCTTGATTTTTTTAGTCAAAATCGCACACTTCATTTAAAAAATATTTATTTAAACTCTACTACTATTATATAAAAAAAATATTACAGGCATTTGTTTGTCCGTTTGTATAATCATTTTATTTTCTATTTGTCTGTTTATTTATGAACGCTAATCTCAGAAACAGCTTAACCGATTTAAATTTAATTTTTAATATTGTATTGTTAATACAATACAATAAACCAACGTTTACTAACAAAGTTTACCAACTTCCCTTAAAATTAATTTATTTCTTTTCAATCGATTCATAAATAAAAAAGTTACAACCATTTAAATTATAAATAAAGTCAAAGTTCGTGATTGAAACGCGGGGCGTTGAAAAAACTAAATAGTTGTGTCATGTAGTTTACGCAAGCGAAGCTGCGAGCGGGTCGCTAGTCTGTAATATAAATAAACGCTTGGCGAGCCGTATAAAATTTTGGCCGCGGGTTGCTCAACCTGCTCTAAGCACTATTTGATATATAAGAAAAATTTCCCTTAAAAAAAAATTTTTTTTATTCTAAATAGCAATTATGTATTAACCTATTAATTGATTATTTTCAGGTACAAAAAACGCAAATAACTTGTATAGCTTGTAAAAATTAGCATTTACCGACACAAGACAATGTAAACTAAATTAGTTATTCACGTTAAAAATCATATCATGATTCGGTGTAGTTAAAACTAACTAATGTATGTAAGTAGTAGATTAGCTTACTGCCAATTAACTATGCCTCGATTGTTACGAGACAGTCATCAACTGTAATGACATGCATGCTATAGATACGTTGAATTCATGCATATTCACCCAACGATGAGTAGATTTATCTGTTTTAAGTGAATTATGGTATATACTAGAAAACTACAAATAATATAACTACTTATTTGAAAATTAAACAATTTTTTAAAGATAATTTAAATAAGAATGTTTCTACCCATATTTGAAACTGAAAAATGTTAGTTTTAAGGTATATACTAGGTAAAACCTTAATTGCTTATATGCCCTTACACTCACTCATTCATTAATGTATTCAATTTATATAAATGCTGTGTATTTTTATATTATTTAGTATATAAGTGTTTATTTTTTAAGAAATATATTATCGAATTATGAAAAGAGAAGATTTTGTGTAAAAAGGTATAATATATTCATACATTATATAATATTAAAATAAATAATTATTGCTCAAATATGCGTTTTATTGTGTAACTTGGATTGGCGTGCGGGCGAAGAGAACTTAGTAAGTTACTAAATCCCTATATATTCCAGCTTATTCCACGAGTACATAACCATTCATCAATATTTTTTATATTCGGTAGAAGTAGATGACAGCGACATCTAGAACTATAATTGGATCTATGATCAGCTCGTTTCTAGCCCGTATTTCGGAAGCAGCATTACTAGGGTCTATTAAAAATTTTGTAAGTCTTAAGCTTGGAGTGGAGGCGAGGTTTCATACATTTTAAAGAGCCACCTTAAGCCGACACATAATTAATAAAATAAATCATGTACAGCTTATAATTAGTTAAGATGTTCGGAACTCAATGAAGTAATGAAAAAGGTGTATCAATCTTAATTGAAATATAGTAAATAAAAAATATTAAGTTTTTCCCATAGCATTACTTACAATAATTGTAAGCCATGCGTCTAGCGTCCAGTTTCTGAGTGAGTATATTAAAGCCGACGTGGGATTTAGACTGTTGGTAAATTCAAGGGTTTGCACAAAGCGTTGTAGAAGGAAAAGTGAACCATACGAGTTTTTGCGTATAGTTAAGTATATTTAAACTAAAAAAAAATCTGTTAACTGACGTTTCTTTTACATAAAGTTATCTACAATTATTATTTATTAAATTCAGCAAAAGATTTGAAGATGGTGAGAAATCTCCGTGGACATATAAAACATAAAAATATGGAACAGCTAATGAAACTGAAATTATAAGAAATAAAGAAGTACCGTCTTAGCAAAAGTTATTCAACGTGAGAAGTATCGACGTGGGAGTCATTATGTCTACGCAAACGAAGTTGTGGGCAGCTACTAGCTTAAAGTACTTTTTAGTTCATAATGTTCTTAAAATCATATAAACAAATCAAATAAATTATATGGTATTAATATTGAATCTGTAGTTTTTTTTAATATTTTTATTAACACACTTATGTATTTGTAAATATTATAAACTACCGTGAAGTATATTTTTTGCTTACTACTAGTAAAGTCAAAATATCTGGCCTTGAAACACATCGAAATTCGAATAAACGTTTACAACAAAAACTAGACGATAGCTCTAAAAAAATCAAAAAGAAAAAAAGAGATATCCGCTTTACTTAAGAAGTTAATTAAAAATGAATGATAAATAGTTGTAATTATTGATTTTGTAAATTTTTATGCTCATACATGAAGAAAGTATCCGCCATAGATCATCTCTGTGCATGTGCATCATTCTCTACCGCATTTATCATGGGGAGAATATTCATTGCATTGTTTAAAACGAAGTCGGAAGGCCATAGTATTTTGTTAATGTTTTATGTTAACAGGTTTTACACATAAAATTCATCCGTTCAAGTTTTAAATTTGGACAACTTAAACTTCAAATTTTTTTAATTCAATCTATGGAAGATAGAAAAGAATTGATTATGATGGATATCATCAAATTTGAAACTCAAAAACATTTGTTTATTATACTATGCACGCTTAGTAAATTGATTTATCATTTTCTAAATATGTATTTTTGTGTATTCTTTTTTTTTAAGGCCATCTTGGACAACGTCTGGCTGCAAACGCGATTAGTTGTGGGTTCGATTCCCCGATTGAATGAGTATATTTAAGTTTTTTTCATTTCTCCGCTCTGGTACCTAAGACAAAGCGCGGCGGTGAGTACCACCACTCAATACGCAATGTCTCGTACGGGTAATGCTTGACAGAAGGTTCTCTCATTTACCCTGCTATGCGGGAAAACCCGTGAAGTTCAAAAAGCTCCTAGCTCCTGCTTTGCTAGCGGGCACGTGTAAAGATTATTTTATTTTATTTATTGTGTGCCTCTTTCTCTTGCTAGATAGCTATAATATTACGCATTGTGTGTCGATATCTATACGTGATTGATATAACCATATAGGCACCTGTAAAATAATTGAATAAGAATTGTTTTACGTAAGCTAGAATTTATTGAACGAACAATTAAACGAGTGATCGTTCCATTGTATTAAATTTATCTTACCCATGATCATGTTGACAACTATTTAATATAAAAATATATTTTTAATAGAATTTTCCTAAAATATAAAAAAAAAGGATTTCTTTGAGAAAACAGTTACACATAACAAAAGACCTTGTCATTATTATATGTCATACTAAATTTGGAATGCTATTCAATAATTTGATAATTTATTACTGTTTGGTTATGGCAGACATGTTATTATATATTTCTAAAATATCGTTCCAAAAGGCGTTCAAGGTTCTTAAAATCAAGAATATGTTGAAACGTTGACATATATTGATGTTTCAACGTTGTTTTTTTTAATAAAACCATAAATGCCTATAAGAAATTAAATGCCTATAAATAATTAAATGCTTGTGTATTTCTCATTCAACCGGATGCTATGTTAAGATCAATGGGTGTAAAAACCACTACACACTTGTCAGAATATAAACGCTCTAGCGTGGTATCATCATTATTATTAGGAATTGCAATAACTTGTTATTTTCTGTTCATTTGTAATTCAATAGATACTTGCAAAAACATTTTTTAAATAATTATCTATACTATAATAAAACAGTAAAAAAGTTGGGTTTGTACATTGAATATATTTACGAATTTAATAATTTAAAGACTTTGAAGCCTGGGCGCGACTTAGGGTATAATTGATTTCGAAGAATGGAACACCTGATATATCACCATAATTAATGACTATAAGAAATATTACAATGGTTCCTTAACAAACGTTGCTCAGCGTGATGCTTAATTTCCGTTGACATATGAAAATCAAAGATATGAAACAACTAATTAAAAAACATAAGAAAAGTCTGGTCTTAACTTAAAAGTTAAAAGTCTGGACTTAACAAAAATGATTCAACGTGATGGACAATTTCTATTGTCATATACCAATTAGAGATCTGGAAAATCTGATGAAAATATATGATAAACCAGCGAAACTATAAGAAGTTAATAATGTTAAGTATGAACAGTATCCATTAACAATTATAAATCATTGAATTTTGAGGCCATTGTGGCGTAGTGGGACAGCGTCTTGACTGTAAACGCGATGTGTTGTGTGTCTGATTCCCACTCAAAGATATTGTTATTTTTATCTCTCAATAAATTCAATGGCATCAAGTAGTAAATGGAAATAATGTGTCATAAAGTCCACGCAAACAAAGTCGTGGGTATCAATTAGTAATAAATAAATTTTATTCAAGATCTAATATTCGTAAAAGGCATGGACAAGATGATTAATTGAAAATGAATACTTTCAGCGCAGGCACGTTTAAGCTTAATTTTTATTCGTAAATTTTCTTTTATGTTTCTTAAATACCTATAAAATAGGTAAAATTGTTTAATTTACTGAATTCTTTTATTTAATTATCAACCTTTATAGTTAATAATAGTAATATATATACCCCTAAATGTTGTTTATATCACGTATTTTTGGCTTAAAGTAGTTTTATTTTTGTTTTTTTTTTTATTTTATAAGTAAATATATAAATAAAATAAAAAAACCATTCTTGCGGTTTAACTTAATACCTAATTAAATCGAATGACTAACTCATAATATTTTTTTTGTTGATATCTATATATCTATTAATGCATTATTGTACTGCTAAAATCTAGAAAGTTCATTTGAATAGTAGTAAAATACAATAAATTGTAGTGTCGGAAGTTGCTTTAAAAATCATTTGTGACGATTGAAAATTTTTAAAGTTATGTGTTACATTTTAAATTTCAATTCATTCACCATTCACCTTACTCTACGCTAGCTTTATGCAGCTCCACAAATCGTGATCTTTAACGTCATTACGGATTTCTTTCAAATGAAAAGCTTAATTATATAAATAAGTCTATAATTAAATAAGTCATTCTACTGTCACATTTTATAATACAAATAGATACCAAAATATAAACCATAAAAAAAATATATAATAATAAATAATTATTAAATATTAAATTATGTGTAAAATTCAACATGAACTGTTATAACTGATAAAATATTTATAAACTAAATATATAGTACATTTACTTATTTTTTTCAAACAATACTTTAAATGCAAAGTAAAATATTGACATAATTGCTGGTTTTATTTCATAAGGCGTAAGT
Source organism: Podotricha telesiphe (assembly GCA_038994665.1). Lineage (NCBI taxonomy): Eukaryota > Metazoa > Arthropoda > Insecta > Lepidoptera > Nymphalidae > Podotricha > Podotricha telesiphe. The sequence continues at coordinate 979,138 of JAOYRR010000103.1, forward strand.
TTATTTATATATATTTTTTACAATAATAAATCTTTGTAATTATTTCATTCAAAATTAAGCATTTTTTAATTTTCATTTTGGTATTTCAAAGTTGTTTTAAACATCAATATACTTAAACGAACATACTAGAAGATTAACTAAAAAAATTACAAGCAAAAACGACAGTAAGAAGAAGTTTTATAGAAAACAAAATTGTTCAAGTTATATAAATTATTAATCGTCTAGTGGTATCATCTAGTATATACACAAGCGGTAAAAAAATATATTCTATCTATACTATAATAAGATTGAGTCGGTCCATTGAAAAATATTATTTAGCCTTTACTAAATTTATTAAATGTCATTTGCATATTCCGTTAATAAAAAAACAATTGTCTGGAACATATTATGTGGAAGTCTTATAAACAAGAAAATTACCACTTTATAGGAAATTACTATAATTTTGGGGTCAAGTTTATATGTCAACATGGAATATGGAAGTAGTATGTCATAAAGTCCACGCGAACGGAAATGCGGGCATCAACTAGTTAATATAAATAAAATGTTTAATAATACCAATAAATACTTTATAAACATAAAAATATATATTTTACTGTAATCTCCGTTTACTGTATACGAGTATATGTATAAAAAATTAATAGAAAATCAATATTATAATTGTTTTTAAACTCTTAAGAAACTAGATTGGTATTTTCTAAACCAAATTCATAACTCAAGCTTATTAAAATGAGATAATATCGTATCTAAATAAAGGTATGTCAATTTGCTTTTACATATTTTATGACTACCGTAAAAAAACGGTATATTATTTAGATAAGTAAATATTTGTAATGTGCGCGTTTTAGTCTTTTCAAGAAGTTCACGTGGCAAATTTGAACATATGTTTGCCAACTGCACAAATATTTTTACCTAAATATGAAGGTTACTTAAAAACACTTTAAAAAGAATAAAGTAATACTTATATGAGGTAATTGCGGCACAGTGGGACAGCGTCTGATTGTAAATTAGATTGGTTGTAGGTACGATTCTTATTAGGAGATATGTTTACTAAGTTACTGCTTATTACATCCGCTATCTGCCAGTGAAAGTCCAGTCAAAATCGGTTCAGTAGTTGCAGAGATTAGCCGGAACAAACAGGACAGATAGAAAAAAATTGTGAAAATGTTATTTTGGTATTTGTATCGTTTATACATATGTAAGAGTTTAGTACAAAGCGGTTATTTGAGTATTACGAACAGAAACTCCAATTTAATTTATTTGTATAGATTATTATTTCCTATAATTGTAAATGAAACGATATACTCGTAATGATAAACTTTCGATGATGGAAGCCCAACTTGTAAGGTGTAGATATACTTAGGAATTCAACTTACAATCCGCTGTTACAACATTTATATATTTACACTATACACTAACATTATCCTCATCAAATTGTATAATGAGGTAAAAGAAAAGAGTTTATATATGATTTATCAATGAACAGAAGAAGAGGCACTAGAAGAATTAATTTGCACAAATTAAAAATAATAAAAGCCAATCACACGTCTATCTTGAAAGAATGCACTTTAGTATGCTATTGTTATAACTTTTGTGTGACCAGTTAATAAGCTGTAAGATATAAAATTCTTAAGGATAAGAGTATAAAAATAAAAACATCAGTACCTCGTTAACAACTTGTTTGTTTGTATATTCTTTAATGCAAATAAAATTCTGTTTCGTGATTTTATTTTATCTTTCAAAAGTAACTTAAGCAGACAATCTAGTTATACGTAAATTGCCCGAAAGTAGAGAACACCACTACTTCTATAATACGAGTATAGCAATTCTTCACCGACATAAAATATAAAATTAAATAGGAGGATAATAAAACTATGAGAATATCGTGGCGCTGTGGAAGGACTGTACGCGCAACGCGAATGGTGGTGATTTCAATTCCAACTTGGGGAAATTACTATGAAAAAAAATAATATCTTCATTACTCCGTTCTGATGATAAGTTCTATCCAACAATGCGGAAAAAAGTGTGAAACTAAAACTAGGTGGGTAAAACTATTTCGTACACGCATAAAGTTCAATTTCGTTAGACATCAGCTTACTCATTATTTCGAGTACATCACAGGTCTATTTCATTGCACGGATCATTTAGCACGATAGTCTTTGGTAGGGAGCGGTCATCGTTCGACCAAGGGTCGTCGCACCTGAAGCTGCTATTACAGACAATCTTGTATTATGTAATAAAGATTTAAGAACATATTATAACAGTAGTTTCGCGCGAAAGCTTAACAATGTTGCATCTTACAGTCAAATCAAGCCAGACTTTAGAATTAAAGTATCGGATAAATAGATATATTATTATATTTTACTTAGACGTTGAGTTCCGCCACTTGACAAGCAATGTCTCAAATTTGGACGGAAAACCGAGTATCCTGACACTAGTTGCAACGCCTATCTGAATCCCTGCTATGCGGGAAAAAGTTTAAAAATATTTTGACACAATATTTTAATGGAACGACTAAGATGGCTATTTAACTAATAATGTGTAAAATTAACGTATATAAACTCAAAATAAACTTTTAATTGTATTTGCCTTTTGACTGATTAACTTGAATATTAACCGTTATTGTGATTTAACTATAATAGTTTAATATAAAGTCGTACACTTTATTGCGTCAATTTTTTTTACAGTACAGTTCAAATTAATTTTATAGATAACTTATATATGCTTTAGATTATAATACTTTTTTAGATATGTATAATTCTAAATTTAAATGATCGTCGAGGTCCCAAAAGGTCAGTCTTTTTTAATACATGTATACAAAATATTTTTTATTTTTTGAACTATTTATAAAACTGAAAATATATTTATTTACGCTTATAAATATAGAGACACAAATAAACCAATTCTGCTAATCAATTCAAGCTTAATTGGCTATATCTAATAATATTCTTATCTGCTACAAGGCGTAGATATTAAACATAATAACAACATAAGCACTATAATATTTCTAATAATATTAAAAATGAAAATTTATTAATTCAACAGACTTTGAAATTCTGCATTTGTTTGTTTTTGACCCTAAAATTACCGTTATAATGTTAAAATAACATTAAAATTTGTGAGGATATAAAATTAAGGTACAAAATTAAAGTAGCGTTAATTGATTTTTTATTTTCACTATTTTTATTTCAAATAATATATAGGGCATGTATCAATGTAATAGAACCCAAAATAATGATTTTTGTGTATTTATTTGTCCGTACATGCTAATCTCAGAAACGGCTAAACCGAATTAAATGAATTTTATATATTGTCGTAAGCGTTCCTTAATATTTAGTGTTTACTTAATTTAAATCGGTTTATAAATAAAAAAGAAACAGCCAAGACGCAGACGCATATACCTATGTATAGTTTTAGCAGGAGAAATTTAAGCCCACTATCATCGTGTACGGACTGTCAGAATCGCTTCTACTACGCCTCTACAGCCAATTTTAAGGTGATAAATGCCTATGACTATAGGTATATATTTAATTTGGTAGCTGGGTAGGCAGAGAGAACCTAATATAAATACAATCCGTTCTCCGCTTTCGTGTTTAAGTGCGCAAAAAAAACTAAATAGTTTAGTCATGTAGTTTACGCAGGCGTAGACGCAAGTGGGTCGCTAGTTGCTAATAAAATCTTTTAAAAACATTGTCTGGTTAGTCCTGTGTTTTTTTTCAAAAATTGGTGGATAAATTTTCTTTTATTTACTAATATAATTCAGGCGGAGAGCGGAGAACGTAGTATCAACACACTAGGTTCTCTTTGTGCTTACCCTGCTATAAGGAAAAAAAGTGTGAGGCTGAAAGAATATATATAATTGCTCCTATTTTTTTCAGTTAAAAGAAGTTTAAATAGAAGTTTTGAAATTAACAAATACAAAAGATTTTCTTTTTTAATAATATGACAATAGATTAAATTATAAATTGACAAAAACGACTATTAAGCTAAAGTTTTATAGGCTGACTTCTCTGTTAGAAAAAATATACAATTTTTTTTTTTACAACTTCACCCTTTTCCCAGCATAGCACCCTGCTTTGCGATGCGCAGTTTCTCCGTCAACATATCAAAATTAAAGATCCAGCGCAACTGAAAAATAACAATAATAATAAACAATGGTCTAGCTAAACTAATAAGAAATAAAAAAATCCTTCATTAGTGGTACAAATAAAAATTATTAAACTTTGTAGCCTTCGTGGCACTTTGCGGCTGACAGTAAATGCGATGATTGAGGGTTCGATTCTCACTTCAGAGAATGCTTATATTTGTATTGTTTTCATTTTTTTCTCCAGTATGACAAAGATGGGCGTTGAGCCCAAGAAAGAGATGTTTCGGCATTCAATATGCAACGTCTAGAATTCGGCTGGAATGCTGAGAACGGAGTGTGAGTCCTAGGTCCTGTTTGCCAAGTGAAAAAAATTACAATCGTCTGATTGTCATTTTTACATACAAATTACCACTATGAAGAAATTCATTATATTTTTAGGTCAATTTCAACGCCAACATGTAGTAAATGGAAGTAATCCATACTAATATTATAAATGCGAAAGTACCTCTGTTTGTCTGTCTGTGACGTCAACTCGAACCGCTGAAGATTTTCCAAGAATTTCATTGTTATACGAAAAGGCCGCTGAAAACGAAACCGCGGTATTTACGGGGGCGCTAGTTAATAATATATAAGCTATAAACTTTTAATGTAGCAATAAATATTGCTATCTTCATTAATGTAGACAAGCTTATTAGAACGGTTACAACAACAAAAATGATAATAGGTACTAAGTAATTACTTATTACACATATTTACTTTATATGAATAGAAAGCTTATTATTTACAGTCAAACTTTCTCGCAACTTTCAACTCAACTTTGTAAGATCGAGTGAAACATGTTACGATACGATATATACGGTTTCATGTTCAGATATTCTTCAGATATTCTTAAGAACGCTGAATATTTGTTTACAAAAAAAATATGTGAAGTTGTGTTTGTTTAGAAAATATTGAAGACTAATTTTCTTTTAAAGGCCCGTACGATTTATATATTGCTGTTTTTATTATATCACGTAGTCATTTGGCATTAGAAACGTTATTTCTTCGAGCAAACAAGATAAACCTAATGACAACCAGCTTAACTTACCTACGAGATAGGAGCAAATTCAAAAACCTTAATTATTCAATAATACATTTTATTCTTGATTAAATTAATTAGTTCTTCTTCTTGTTATTAATCCCGGCCTAGCCAGAGTCTGCCTTCCTACTCCAACTCCTATACTTTACGCGATTTTTGACATCCTCAGTGGTTAGTCCATTGGCTCTCATATCCTGCTTCACGACATCCAGCCATCGCTTTATTGGGCGTCCGGGGGGTCTTGCTCCAGGGACAGATATATACAGGCATATTCTTCCGATATCAGGTCGGCGCGCAACGTGGCCATACCATCTGAGGCGATGCTCTTGGAGCTTGTCCGCTACGTCACGAACGGTAATTTAATATTTTGTTTTTAATGCTAATAGTATAGAAAAATATATATATTTTAACTTATATAAATTTAAAGATATCAATGTTTGATCGTATATTGATCAAATATGACGGGAACAATTTAATAGTGTATGTATTGCAAAATTATTTTTAAATTCATCCTGTTCAATTCATTTTCATTCTTTTGAAAGATTTGATAATCAAATAGATTAATCACGTTATACAAAGTACAATATTTCTATAAAATAGACAGAAAGTAGGTAATGTAGTGTCTAATAACTGACTTTTCCTTATCTGCATTATATGAAAAGTATAGCTATTATTTAAAAATGTTACATATTAATAAAATTCTAGAACTTTGTATCTTTAATTATAAATAATTAAATAAAGATACAAAAAAAATTCCTTCAAACTGTAAGTTATTCATGGGAATGACACTAAATAACATGAAACTAATCATTTTGCTTTATTTTAATCAATTTATAAGTATTTGACATTAAATAACATGCCTATAAAGTAAGGTAATGTGTATTTCTATTTCATACATAATACAATATTCTGTATATGTATATTTTTTATTTGATATCAGTTTTATAGCAATGGTAAGAAATATACAAAGCCATATGCTATACAGATACTTTAGCTTTTAGATAGCTTTAATATATCATAAAATATGTTCCAATCCATGAACAATGTCTATATTTTAATTTAATAACGTTCTCATTATTTCAAAAGTTTCAACGAAACACTTTTAGCTTTCATTGCTCGATCCCTTTTCAAATGTAGAACATAGAGAACGTCGAGGGCAAAGCTTGTATATAAGATACAGATAGTGATTATCAAGAGGAAAGTTGCATCCCAGGGGTTCAAGCAAACCGTACGTTTTTGATCCGCTTGCGTGCGCTGGCGCATCACTTGTAAGCTCGCTGCCGCGGTCCGCGCTTGCGCCTAAGTGTTCATAAGAAAAATATTCGCAATGTATAAATTATTGATTTTTGTGGGTGTGTTGTGCGTCGCACTAATTGGTAAGTTTTTTAATCAGGTTATGATGTCGAGATTTAAAATTAATATAATAGTTATTAATACATTTTTTTATCTTTTAACATCAATCAGAAGTTAATGTACATGACCTCATTTTTAAATTTAATATATTTTCTTACAATATTAAATAAACAAATTTAATGGAATGTCAATTATTATTGACAAAAATAATACAAAATTAAAAAGTCATATTTGTATATAATTTTCCTTATTTGTAAATATTCATTGATGGATACGAATACCACTTAAATTTTGTTGTAAAACAACAGTTACATCAAAACCAGTTGTTGAGACCTTTTCGCGAACGCTACACTTACTGATCAAAATCTACTCTTATAAAAAATAAGACGATGAATTTGACGCCGCTAATACTTGTAAAGTAAACTTTTATTAATATTTAAAATTAAAATTTATGTACCAATAATTATAAAAATTAAGAATTCGATATGACATCATTCTAAGGGAGCCCAGCTAATTCGACAAATAATATGTAACATTCTTTTTATTCTGTAAGTTTTACGAATATTTTTCTCAATATTAAATTATTTAAATATACTTAAGTAATATAGTCCCAAACATTATTTCAATTTTCAACCTATATTCAAATTACCGTATTATATCAATTAAACATAATTGCATGCTAAGTAATATCAATCACTGTTAAATATCCGTAAAATTCTGGTTATACACCAGAAAATTCGCTCCAATTAATTTAGAATATGTTCAATATTTAAAATAAAGTTTTTTCGTATATTTTAAGTTTATGTAGCTTTTTAAGTATAAGTTTCTTTATCTTATTGAAATATCCATTAATTGTAATAAAAAGTGACTTCAATTATTACACATAATAAAAAATTTATTTCTATAGAAGTAGGCATCGTCCACAGTCTTCTATGGTTGTAAAGATTTCAGCTGATGATGATGCTGATGATTATTTAAAAAAGTTTACTAACTTATAACAGTCATTTGTGCTATAAGGCGTTTCAAAAAACGCAATGTTCCTTTATTAAAAGTAATAAAATTCGTCTACGCCGATCGAGGGATCGATGCCAAAAAACTATAAATCAATTATTATAGAAAATCATTTTGAGACAAAAAACAATATGACAGGCTTATTAATATGTATTATGTATACTTATTCAAGTTTAAGTCACGATCGAATCTGCGCGGTTAAGTCGTGATAAATCTTTTCCGTGATCGTGCGCTCGCGCCAGCGCAGCTTCATTTTTTCATTTTTTTTTTTTCATTTTATAACACCTAGCACAAACAATTAAAGCCTATTGATATTCATAATGGTAAAATTTTCCTTTCAGAAGTGTTATAAAAAAAAAAGTTAATTGGCGTCTAACTATTTGACGGTTTGTAATGCCGTTTAAGCATAATAAAGAATGTCTATCGTTAATTAAATGTTTGGACCATTCATATATGACCTTAAAGTAATCAGAGGCTGTGAAAAACAGATAACGAACGTATACTATAGATATAGTATACGTTCGTTATCTGTTTGTATTGTATAGATATACAATTATAATAATAGGTAAATTAACTCGCACATCCGATGCCAAACAAGTAACGACGACCACCTTATAAATATCATTTCTAAAAAAATGTATCGGTCGACTTTCAGTTTGGGAGACCTATTTACTAAAAAATCTATAGGCCTATTATTATAAGTAAATATATTTTTTAAACGTATATTATTGATTTCATTTAATATACGAGTCTTACCTTCTATATGTGTACATACTTAAAAATACCTGACAATAAGTTATTTCCGCCTTCCAACATTCAGCGTCTGCAGACGATAAGAGAAAATTGAAATCATTGATTTCAAATACATACATGTAGTAAAGTCAAATTTAATTACATATATAAAAAGAGTACCTAACTAGTAATTACAAAAGAAACTTTTGCATATGTTTGATCTATTAATTACATACATTTAGAAATGCAAATGAACCTGAAAACTAAAAATCTGCGAAACCGAAAATAAACATGATTGACATGACAATTTGGCGTTAAGCTTTTCTCATCCTTACATACCATATTCAAAAAGTTTCTCGGTATTCATACTTATTAATGAAAAAGATAACTTATCATTTAACATCAAAACTATAAACCAATGCGACAAAAGTCACGTTGTAGTCACGTAACGAAGGCATCAAAATCTATGTCTAATATAGGTAACTGTCTAGAGAAAAAAAATACTTGATGAGTTTGAAAGCTGTTTCAGAAGCTCTCTATTAAAATTATACTTATTATTAAAACTATATACTATAACTCATATTAACTAATTTCATCTAAAGATACAACAGGCCATCGCGGCGCAGCAGTGCATCTGACTGGGACCGCGATTGGTTGTGTGTTCGATTCCCACTCGGGGATATGATTATATTAAAATCATATTCATTTTCCCGCTCTGATACCTAAGACAAAGTAAATGGAGTGTCTTGACAGTAGGTTTTCTCTGACAACCCTGCTATGCGAGAAAAGGCGTGAAGGTGTAAAAATCTCAATACCATCTCCAAACACCAATGCATATTTCTACATATATTGGAAACTTTATCAAAAAATCGTAATCATATAGTACGTATAAAATACGCCAATATAGACTTAGTAGCTATTTTAAATTATCATCTACAGTATTTTTCAATAAAGCTTTTGACAGCTTGATTAAAAATTACTTGTAAATGTGTAAAATGCAATAGATACGTAATTAAAATTGACATTAAGGTCTCATAATTTTGTACACACATACCTAACAATCAGTTAAGCTATAATTCCTAAAATGCCAAGGTAAAACGCGATGCATTACATTTATTATTTTTTATCATCTTGAAAATAAAAAAAAGGTTTTAACCATTTTATTAAAGGAGTCAATAAAATGGGAAAAGAAGTCTCGAGAAGAAGTATCTATGTCGGGCGGGAAGTGGAGAACGGAATGTCTTGGCACTAGGATCTCACTGACTACCTGCGGGAAAAGCGGACGGGAATAGTAAATGTGTATTTTTTTCACCATCCAAAATCTATGTAGACATATTCTTGTCCTCCTTTTTTACAAATATTTTTGGGCTTAATTGTGTCTTAAGTCTTAATCATACAGTCCAAACACTAGTAATGAAGCTTTCAAAGGTATAGGCAGGCATTGTTTGGTCAAATCAGGGTTTCTCAAACTCATTATCCCACGTCCCTATTAAACTTTCAATATTTCAAGAACTCTTAAAAAAACTGTGTATTGATCGGCATTTTTTTAAGAAGTAATACTACAGATCAATAAATCCATATGTTTAGATAAAACAAATATCTCATATATTTTATTGATTCGTTGCTCGGGTTATCGCAAACGCAATAGCAGAGCAAGGGATCTCAGAATCCACCAGTCCGCTTCAGAGTCCGTGTCAGGCTTCTGCTTAGCCTCCGCCACTACGTACACCCTATTATTCATTAGTGTAACTCCAGATGTATGACGCATACTCCAGATGACTTTGAGAAACTGCTTCGTCAGTATCATCATATTTAAAAATATTTATATGATACCATAATGCAGTAAGCTTTAAAAGTAGTACAAAAAATATCTGTGAACATTAGACAGGCTATAGTAAGAAAACCAATATAATACCTATTTTAAGCTTACGCATCAGTAACTTTAAAAGAATGTAATGATATCATCGCTATTCTAAGAAAGGCACAAACAGATAAGCTTACAGCCAATGCTTTGAAGTATATCAAAGAGGTAGAAAAAATTAATTGGTTTGGCTTTTAAAAGATGTTTTAAACTTTTGAAAAAGCTGCATTCGAAACTATGTCAGTGTTATATAAAAGTCAAAATGAATACATATATATATATATTTAAATACAATCTGTTATATTACTCTATATGACACAATATTAAAGGCGGAGAAACAATGTTCATTCTATTCCCCACACTCCGGGTATTTTAAAGTTACTAAAAAGAAACCGCATTTAATCCAACTAAACCAAAGAATTAGTTACGTTATAAATCTGCCAAACTAAACGACGACTAAAACCACTATTATAGAAATGTATAGTATATAATACTATGCTACAGAGGTAGGATAGACCTACAGAGATCTCAGAACAAAAATAAGGAAAAATAGCCGTGTAAAGAGTGCAGAGGATGTTATTTCCAGAAGGGAGCGAATTGGAATTTTATAATAATGCAAAAACCAACACGATTAACCTGTTCCACGTCGAGTTACACACCACTGGACAGGACAATGACTTTTATTAGGTACGTGGAGGCTATCTAACGATGGTAAAAGTTGGCGTACTCAAAATTTGCATATTATTGTGGATATATCATAATATGTAAAGCAAATTGGAAAGATCGCCCTTAAAATGTTTTAAAAAGGAAAAAACATCACACCTTTTCTATGTCAAATTTGTGTAGGTCTAGGCAATAGTGCATTGTGTACACATACATTAGCTGTTAACTTTAAAATATATTTAAGGAAAGTTTTATTTTTGTATTGGTAACACCTAAGAGGAGTGAGTTACTTTTCTTCTTTCTGCCTTCTAAAATTTAAAACGACTTATACGTGTTTATTTTACAATTATTTTAATGACATTTCTATCAGTTTGTTTAGTATTAAATAAATTATGACATTGATTTAGAACGTAATGTAATGTATTATTGAGTAAATCAAGATAATATTATATACATAATTAGCTTTATGTTAACCGACATCTTTGATATTAAATGAAACGTAGCCCCGTTTAGATAAGAAATCTAGGGTCTCAACATTTCACCTTACTGCTCCACTTTTCTTAGCGTATATCTTGACATATAGATTTATACTTAGTTAGGAAGCCTGTCTGAAGTTGTCATACGCATATAAGGACATGCTATATATTTATTTATAAACTACATTCTAAGACAACATTCGTTTTAATAGTTTGTGCATATCGAGAATCTCGGTCAACCACAAACTAGCAATTGGGAAAATGTGTACCTAACAAAATTACCTTATCCCGCACAAGCCAATATGTACCTTAGCGTATCGATTTGAGATTTTATTTATGTACAAACCTTCTAGAGTACTGCAAGACGAATAACCGCAGGTACAGTTAACATTTTGATAAGCAAAAACTCAGCCTCATAGCTCTGGACCGTTAGATGAAAGCTCGTCTACTATACGTCGCGTACGTCTACTATACCTTTAACAACAACTTATTAACAATGTTTAAGAAAAAGAAGCAAAGGAAAGTAACCCATAATCCATTGTAAGAGAGCTTCATTTTAAATACACGATTAAGCTTAATTTAAATTGTGTTACTCACTGTTTAGATCCAGTCGGAAATGTGATAGGAAGTTGATATGTGAGAATTGTAAAAACTTTCAAACTAATGTAATGCCGGTCGTTGCACTAAAATTCAATATCGTGATAATATTTTTAGTAAAACTAAAGAAACATTAATAAGTGAAAGTGTATAGATCACAAGACTTAGCTGAGTTTTGCATGTTGCACGTTACCAGCTATTTTTTATTGTAAATTAAGTTTTATTTAACAGCTTCACGCTTTTTCCCGCAAAGCAAGTTAGTCATAGAGAACCTAGATCAAGATACTTCGTTCTGTACTTTCCACCCGAAATTGAGACATTGCGTGTTGAATGGCAGAACTTAACGACGCGCTTTGTCTCAAGTACCAGAGTCGAGAAATGAAAATAATCATTCCCCCGAGTGGAAATCGAAACCGCACAAGCTGTCCCACTGCGCTGTGGTGGCCTCTTTATTAAACGCAATTTCTTTTAAATATAGTTGCAGGAAACCATTAATATGTAGTGACTAATTAAATTAATTAAAATAAGCAATTGGAATGATAAGCAAATAATGTTGAGGCTTAATATTTTTATTTATACATAATACTCTTTTCAATTTTTTCATACGTTGTAATTTATTATGTGCACTTTAGGATTGTCAAACGCTATTATTTCATTTACATATATTTTAAATGGAAGTAAATTAAAACAACTACGATATTGTATAAGAAAATAATATTATTTGATAAATTTAATAAAAGCTTTCGTATTGAATTAGAATACGTTATATTACATCAACTGAAATAAACTATTTTAAAAACGGAAATAATAACTGAGCATAAAAAGATATAAACTTTAAATGCTTCCCTTTGCCTATCTTTCGCCGATATTAAGGCGTAGACAGATTAAAAATATTCTCAAGTTGAATGGCCGAAGTAACAAAAGAATCGGTTTGAACAAGACCACTGAAGTCTATTAGCAAATTTACGACGCATGATATATGCGCATGCGCAGACCTATCTCGTGACCTCCACACATATCTATAATATATTGTTTATTACCTATGAAAATACATATCACGACTTAATAATAACTGGACAATTATACAATAACAATGAAATTATTTAATTATTACAATAGAAAAATTAAAGTTTTAAATTACATGAATTACAAAATTATGTTTGAAACCATGGCAAACATATGAATATATTTTCTAAGTATAACTAAAATGTTATTATATTTTATTATTACCACGCTTATATTAGAGGTAGAGTGACCTCCTCAGGAAAGCAATCATTAAACTCGATTTTTACCCACTTTAAACGGTCAGAATTCAAAACTTTTCACGATTGTAAAGAACAGATGGAAATTAAAAAAAAGAAATATAGAAATTATTTAATAAACAAGAAACATGTTATACAAACTAAAAAATAATAAAATAATTCATCGTATGAAATAATTGACGAAAATTTATGTCACTGTTCTAAAATCGAGGGGTACTGTATTCTTTTTTTTAACTAATTTTGCATTTAGAAATAAAATTAGTTAAAAAACCATTTCAAAATCAATTGATATCAAAGTTTAAATTTAGAACAGTAACATTGATTTCTGCATACATATATTTATTTATTAACGTTTTATTATCATTATCTTTAAAAGCGTAGTTTTTAGTATTATTAACAATAATGTATAATGACATAACATGCGAACATACGACAACAAAACTAATCGTAATATTTACAACTTCCAGAGGCACGACCCAAATGGCAGTCTCTACCAGACGTTCCCGGTTATGTACCCGTTTACATCCGCAATGGTGACACGCCGCTTTATGAAATCAATCCGGATTTAGCTGAAGCTTTTCACGCTTTGCCTATAGGCCGAAGTGTTAATAAAGAAGTCGAAGCTTCATCTGATATAGAACAAGAGCCACCACAAAATGTTCAAGATGTTTTACCTCTTGAGGACCAACGCCCCTACGAGAAAAAACTTTTGGAAAAGAAGAAGAAAGCTAGCTACGATATTCTTAAACCCGTTGAACGTAGATAAATGTCGTACTTACGTATTAAAATATTATTAATTCGATTTTAGGCATTGTTGTTATTTAGGGAGACTACACGAAAACCTAATTATCGTGTAGTCTAAGCCATTTAGTATTTAATAATAAAAAGTGAGATTCTGGGTGAAACACCTATCTGCTTCAGTTCAATGAACTCTACTTGCCACTTAGCATACTAAGTATTTGTAAGTAACAAAATGTAACAATTTACTTATTATATTTAAAACTTTGTACTCATTATGTTATATAAATATAAATTATTATTTATTGTGTTAAGGTGTTTTATTTTATCTCTGGATAGAAAGTACATAAAATTTTACAAATAACTTTTAATCTGAATTTCATTCTGATATTATTTTATATACGCATTCTTTTGCCTTCTGCGAGAGAGGCAGAGAGTTGGGTGATATAACACACAGATTCTTTACGCTCATTTATAAACATCATATGTGATTTCTGTGTACGCAGAACTCAACATTCAGGGTGGAGTTGAAGTTATTGTAAAATTATATTTGAAAAGACCAACTGTTGAGATCCTCACCGGCTCCTCTCAGCAGAACTGCCTTCCAAGCTGGTGGTAGCTGATAATACTGACATCCTATGTTAATTCACGATTCGAAAGTGCTTGTAATGGCCTATTTGGATAAAGAATATTTTGATTTTTTATTTTGAATAAGATCGAAGAAATATTTAAGTATATACTATCGACTGTGTCATGATGGTACAAGGTGAATTGATTTCCTGAAGAAACTGTCGGATGATGTTTTAAATTCACGCAACTCCCACATATCAGAGCAGACAGGCAGCAACTAGCGTCAACACAGTCCGATCTCCTCATTACACTCAATGCCGTGATATTGCATTTTGAATGGCGGAACTCAATGTCGCTCCTTGACATACCAGAGTTAGGAAATGGAAATAACCCCTCGAGTGGATATTAAACCACAACAGATATAGTGCGTGGCGTCCCTCAGACAGTCGTCAAACAAAACCTTTGGGGGTCCAAAGTTTATCTTTTTACAAAAAATAAATTACTTTTACAAAAATTGTGCAGACGGTGGAGTATGCACAGCACTGTTATAGTTTATATAGAGACGAAGTGCAAAATGCATTTTAAAATATTTTTTAAACTAATCTATAAAACTACATAAAAATTATGAAATAAACGTAAGACACTATTATATTATATTTCACATACACGTTGCTACGACAACTGATTGTTTACGCGTCAACGGGAGGCTATTAGTATTTATTACACTTTGAAAATGAATAAAATTGTGCTTTTCCTAAAATCAAGCGAGAGAAATAAAAAAGCCTTAGAAAAAAGTTCTTTGTTGTGTTTATTATTTTTTTAAATCTATACAGACATTTGTACAAAGTACTTTCTTTTATATATAAAATTGATCGAAATCGAATTATATTGAAATTAATAAAGCATATCGATTATCAAATTTTATAACAAAAATAATGGAATAACGGAGAGAACAAATTACACACAGATTACCCACACTGGTGTTTAAAAAAAACATTATCTATTTAAATGTACACTACAATTTTTGACACAGATAGACAATAAAGAAATAATTAATGTCCTTAAATTTATTAATGGGGTATCAAAATTGACACTACACAACAAAAATAATTAACTATAACTTAAATAATGTTTAATAACTATATTATATAAATATTTACACACAAGACAAGTATTTTTTTTTATTTCTATGTGTAGATGACAAAGTATTCCTATATTAAAATTTCTTATACAAATTAAACATGGCAATATTCATATTTATAAGTATAATTTATATTTAAAAAATTACAATGTTTATAGCAAACTGGCTCTTAAACATAATAGGTATGTACTTGTACACATACATAAGAAATTTGTTTTATCGTAAACTTATTTAAGCTTAAAGTCAAATCGTTCTTACGACCGTCGCATCGTCAACATGACGTTGATTTCCCATATTATAGTTCTTAGATTTGTTATGACTTCTTTCAACTGCTTATTTTTGAGGACAACCTTAATTAAAAAAAAATTATAAATATCTAATAAACCATTGTATAGTTAAGTTGTTTCGTTTTGAACTTTACGCTTTTTCCCGTATAATAAGGTATAGAGGCACAGAGGGCCTAGTGCCAAAATAATTCGTTCTCGATTTTCCGCCCGAATCCGAGACATTGCGTGTTGAGAAGCGGTTTCTCAACGCCTTTGTTTTGTCACCAGAGCGAACAAACGTGTTTTACGGGTTTCTCAACGCCTTTGTCTTGTCACCAGAGCGAACAAACGTGTTTTACAGTCACACTATGCCACGATGGCCTCTAGAGGATTATCTGTATATATTAAGTCGCTACTTCGGAAAGTAATACTCACTCACTCACTCTAATTGTAAATGTCGAGAGTGTTCTAACCGATGGTATGAGATGGTAGCCGAAAGTAGAACGTATGCCTTAGCGGTCAGAGCGCTTGGACGGTTTCTAATAGGCGCGGGTTTGAATCCCACAGTGTTAAAATTTTTATACATAGTCTAAAAATAATTTTCACATCCTAAAGTGTGTGAATAACACTTTAAAAAAGTTAAAAGTTATTTTTTTCGCAATATATTTTAAAAACAAATGCTTAAAAGTACCTGCTCAGTCAAATCTTTATTTTCTTCTATAGCTAATCTATATGATTCTGTATTTCTTCTTTCATCAAGCGCTTTGTTGTCAGCTTCATCTTTCAAAGGAATCAGACTTTCCATATGTGTGTATTCCATTCCCTGAAATAAAATAAAAAAAGCTTTAAAAAAAATCTAATAAGATAAAAAAAATAAGATACATTATGGCGCAGTTGTGCTGTGTCTGGCTAAAAGTAAGTACAGATTTGAATCCCTACTCACTAACTTTGGGTAAGCAAGAAGTGTCTTATCTGACTTAATAGATTATCTCAGCCAACTCCACCAGCCTCTCTGCTCTGCTCAGCCAAATAAGAACAAATTCACTCCTTCACACAGCAAATGCAGTTTTTGAAATTTGAAATTGTAAATTTGTTTAGTTAACTTCTAACTACTCATCAATTTTATATCTTGACTTTAATCATAATTTCAAACTCATACTTTTCCTTTCAATGTCACCTTTTTGAAAAAAGATGAAAATAATAAGTATGAAAATAAAAAAAAAAATTTAATATTAAATACATCACATTTTATGGTCAAAAAACTGAATTTCATGCATAAAACAATACAGAGGCCGTCATGGCGCAGTGCGACATTGTCTAGCTGTATACGCGATTGTTTGTGGGTTTAATTTGCACTCGGGGGAATGATTACATTTAAATTATTTTCATTTCTCCGCTCTGGTGGCTTGACAAAATGAGGCGTTGAGTTCAGCCACTTCAGATGCAATGTCTCGCATTCGGGCGGAAATTGGAGGACGGAGTGTCTCGACAACAATTTCTGCCTGCCTACTCTGCTATGCGGAAAATAGCGTGAAGCTGGAAAAAATTAAAAAGAAAATTTTCAAACATATATATTAATATGTATAAAGTGGCTCACTTGGCATGTCTCATTGCACTTTTCATATATAAGTCTTAATCTTTTAAATAACAATCGTATAGTACGCAATTGTTCTTGCATTTTAGCCTTTTTGTCGTTACTGGCGTTTTCACCGTGAGGCGTACCATTTGGCGGCTGAATGGCTTTTAATGTTTGAAATACATCTTGAGTTCTGCTTACAATATCTTGCACTGTTTCTTGTCCAAATCTTATTTTAAAAAAATACAATTAATATTTATTATATAAAATATTAATGGAGATATATAATATTTAAATTATTATAAACTATAATTTTTTATTTTAAGATAGACATTCCACATTTTGAAACTATCTGACTACACTTGCAATGATTTTAAAAGAAATAATATTATTTAAGAAATAGCTAAATAGAACAGCTTCTGACTGTAAGTGATTGCATTTTATCAGTGCTGATTGTCAGTTGAATTTCCAATCAGGGAATAAGTATATTAAAAATATTTTAATTTCCCTGTTCTGGTAAGACAAAATGCGGCATTGAAATCTGCTATTCAACACACAATATATTTATAATAAGCTAAAAGTGGAGAACTAAGCATATTAACTTTATGGACTTTAATCTACCCCAACTTGGGAGTCATCTCTGTGACAAATCTATGAAAAATCATGAAAAAGTGTTTTTTTTTATAAAAGTCTAAATTTTATCTTATTTAGTCTAATTTTTATCTATAATAATATACTTATAATACTAAATAGTAATTGTAATAAAATATTTGAATTAATAGAATAAAATGACACTAAATAACAGGTTTCAAGAACAAACTAACATACTTGCATAAAGAAGCTGTATTAAACTCCTTGCTCTGTTGAGGAGGTGGTGCCGGAGCCGAGGGAGGAGGATTAGCCACGGCTTGTACAGCTCCACCAGCTTGGATACCTAAAATTCATTGAATTTTGTATATAAATAAATGTATACATATGCATATGAAATGCAGTCTTGCCACAAACTGGGACTAATGTATGTCAGTTGAAAATTAACTAACAAAAAATTTTACCAATGGATAAGTGAATCAGCAATCATCCCTCATTTTTCTGCCATAGGGATAGAATTCATGCTCAAATGTTTTTTGAAAACAAACTTCAGTGTTTTCGGAGTATATACTGTATCCATGAATATATATATAATCAAACAATAGAATATTTAAAATATTTACACGCTAAGTAAGTAAGCCAAAAGTTAAGTATAGAGTTATATTTTTAGGGTACACTTTAGGTTCTATGCTTAATAGTAGTATTTACTTTTTGTATTTATAACCTAAGCATGTATTAACATGCAATCATACATGTAACCTAAGCATAAGCATGTCATGTTATTACCACAAAATTTACTATGTAAGTAATTCTTTTAAATTAATTTAAGTATTGTTTACAATAAATAGTGCTAATTAAAGCTCACTTCATATATAAATTAAGTACCATCACAGTATTGTAGCAACTGGGGATAGGTGCTGGGGCTGCAACAACAATAGTATCCACTTCAATGAGTATTGTTTTCCACATTGTTATCTTACATACCTTGTTGTTGAACAGCTTGGGGACCAATACCTCCTGGGCCTGGACCTACTCCTGCCATTGGTGTCCCCATACCCTAAAACATATACACAAAATAAATATTGATAACTGTTATTGATATTGAACAATTGTTTCCAGTTTTCATGCCACTCAAAAACAAGTGCTGAAATTTTATATTATTTAACTTTATTCAAATTGTTAACAGACATTCCATATCTTTTTTGTCCAAAGTATCATATCAACCATACCAAGTGGATAGAAATACAACATTTAATAAAAACTGCAAATATAGTAAATATAATTAATTTACTTTTAGTTTAAATTTAAATAAAAAATTCACACCTGCCCTCCCATACCCATATTTCCCATTTGGCCCGGCATTGCTGCTCCATATGGAGGCACCATTTGATTGCCCATGCCCACCATTCCCGTATTACCCATAGGTCCTCCCATAACACCTGAAAATGTAGTAAAAAAATATTTTTATAGATAGTTATATTAATAGTTATAAGAGGATATCCAACAGTGTTGAAAAATTATGTGGAGTTAATACAATAACTAAAAAACCTGACTGTTTTACAATGTCAGTTAGTCAGATAAACGAAATGCATAGAATGGAGTACTAACAAAGGTTACTCTGATTATAATTAAATTTGAGATAACATAAGATGTTTACTTTAATTACAGTTAGACGTTGAAAGAGATGATATTAGTTGTGTGTTAAGATATTGTCTATACAAAACTAAAACATAAATTTACCGGTTAACTGATTAGGCATTGATTGCATTTGACCGCCCATAGGACCACCAAACCCCGAACGCATGGCGCCAGCATTTCCCTGGAAGTTACCAGGAAATTGATGTCCCTGTCCAGCCATCGCTTGTTATTATAATTATACTTATTTGGTTTCAAAATTCATAAGCAAGTCCAGAAGAAACTTGAATGAATAAATACTACAACTTATACATAAACTACAATTTATAATAATCAAACAAGTAAGACTAGTTATGATCTATACTAGAAGTCTAAAATACTTGAATATGAAATAATAAGTAAAGATTTAGGTGAAGACGTTTTTCGCTTACAACTTAACAAAACAAAAAGAAAACATTTAGATTTGACGTTCGAAGCATTGACAAATGTCATTCGATCTTTCGACAATAGGCATCAAATTTGATGTTGCCAAATACAGTAAACTAAAAAATTACTTCAAACAAAAAGGCAAGACAAACATTATTAATTATAAACTATATATTATTAAAGATAAACATTATTAATATAAATATGTAACTTCAACTTTTTTCCCAGTTATTTTAATGGTTTTACTTAAATAGATACCTTTTATTTAAAAATCTGAACTATTATATTTTTTTCCTGTTAATCAACTAGGCTAAGAACTAAAACAACCATTTATACATACTTAGTTCATAAAAGAGTCAATAAAATGTTATTGCCTTACTGCCATTTATCATTAAACTATATATAAATTATTACTACACAATATTATTTTATTAATCATTGTTTATAAAATTATCAGGTTCACAGGAATTCGGTTCTTTGGAAGGCTTGATACAGGTCCAACAGGGATGGCTTTTACAGCCATCTTTAAATTGTACTCCATAATACCTTTCATTGTGGCCCCGATGCATTGCGGATCATTCTTTCCACCGTGTCGTCTTCGCCGCTGCTGTAGTAGGAGCAGCTGTGTGTGACACCCTGTGTTATGCTTCTGAAATTTGGTCGACATAGTATTTACTACTAAAACCATGGCGCTATGCAGATATTTGGCGGAACTCAACACCGTGCTTTGTTTTGTTCACTAGAGCGGAGAAACTAAAATAATTAAATTAAGATCTTTTCATCGAGTGGAAATCGAACCAACGACCAGTAGTGATTACAGTCAAGTGTTGTCTTATTGCGTCGCGATGGCCTCAATGGTCAATTTATATTAATAAACAATTATAATCATTCATATTTAACAATTTTATTTCCACTCTGGTACCTACGGAAAAGCGCGTCGTTGAGTTCCTACACTTAATACGCAATGTCTCGAGTTCGAGCGGAAAGTAGAGAACGGAGTATCTGGACACTGGGTTCTCTCTTCTTTTAATAATTTGAAAAAAAAAGCGAAGCTGCTTCTTTTAATAATTTGTTTCAAAAATAAATAACAAAACGAAGAAAAGAACAAAGTTAACCAAGAAATTAATAAATTTGTTGAAAACCTATTCAAAGCAAGCTTGTGTGACACACTCAAACAACACAGTGAAATTACTGTAATTCATGACTACTATGCGCGAAAAATTTACATGTTCTGTAGAGAGATTTTTATAAATTTCTGCTAAACAAAGATTATATTACGAACAATCGTTTAGCAAGGAGAATGCTATTTACTATTAAATATTTCTAATATTATTTTTAAATTGTTATTCGCACAGTTAGGAAATTGAAAAAGACATGTTTAGAAAACGTATAAAATTTTTGAACGCACAAAGATACTAACAACAAATATAAATTATTATAAGCGTATAAAAATTTTGACATACAAACGCTTGCAAGGTTTTCAAGAGGCGCGGGTTCAAATCCCGCTCCGTTAAAAAATTTATACGTTTTCTAAATATGTCTTTTGTTGAAATAATGTTTTACATTTATATTATAGTTATAATTTTTTTTATATTTATATTTTAGTGTAGTTAACAGTTTAACAATTAAATCTCATATTACTCAAAAAAATTAATAACAAACTTCCAGTGTCTGTTAAAATATCGGCGGAGACGTGTATATTTTCCCGCTCTACGATGATGATTCAATCGCTCAGCGACAACCTATTTTAAAAGTAATCTGTATCTACTAATATTATATTAATCTTTAAATTATAGGTACTAATTTAAAATAAAAACATATATTTGAATTATTCAAATTTGATTGGGGGGTGTACCCCATGTCTTACCCCAGGATATCGTTTATATAAAGGTATCAATATTGGTACTTAATAATTTAGAGGTAATAAGGTTGGCTTCGCCATAGCTCAGCTATTACAGTTATAAAACAAATTAAAACTGAAAAGTGTAAAACTTAAGCTTTTTTTAAATCGTAATTGTCAAAACAAAAATATCGATTAAACCTAAATGTTGTTTTTAAATTGGAATCTTGATCTACATCTGGAAACTTGACTGAGCTTGACCGAAATTTTGAGCTAAGTATATCTCATCGCCAGACACTATCGACTTTACGTGTGTGAATTAATACATTATACATATATTTTTCCAGTTGCAGTCAGAGAGAATATAGTGTCAAGTCACACCGTTCATCACTTTCCTCCCGAATCCGACATAGCGTGTCAAGTAGCGGAACTCAACGCCGCGCTTCGTCTAGTCACCAGAGAGGAGAAAAATAATTATAATTTAATTATGTTGAATTCTCCGACTGGCGTTGAACCAATCAATCGCGTTTGCGTTCTATTTATTTCATTCCAGAATAAAAGAAAAATCCATATAGAAGATTAGTATCTTTTAAATTTTTATATGGTTAGATTATTTAATTTTGGACAAGTCGGCTCTTGCAACTTCGTCTATGTATTTTGGTTCTTTCCTATCTAAACAACGGATGTTTCATGAGTAAAACGTAAATTTTCTGTATAGCTTGCCCAGTAATTCTATTATGCGTTATCTGTCTGCCACTCAGTAATGGATCAGTTTAATGCATATTCATATTGCATACATGTATAAAAAAGACAATATGTTAAAAAATTATACCTCGTTAGAACATGAATTGATTTATAACTAATTAATGAATTTATAACTAATTAATGTATTTATAACTAATTAATATGTACTGGTATCACAGGCAACTTAAGAATTGCCGCCTGAACCATTGCCATTTTTAAGCAATTTTAATAGATATTTTAAAAACTAATCCAATATCTCTTTTGAAATAGCAAAATTTAGCAGAATTTCTTTAATAGCTCTGATGATCTCATTGATTTTGAGAGACAATTTCACAACGATTTCACTCTGGACGCTCGCCAAGTTGACGACGAGTATTCTTCCGACCTACTTATTTCTTCTCAAACTAAAATTTTAAATAGAGCACGAGACAAATTTAAATAGAATAGAATAGATATGTATAAAAAACCGTAGACGCGAGAAATCAATAATGTCCAGTGGAAAAAGTAAGGGGAATGGAAAAAAAACAACAAGTTACACCTTATAAAATTATCTTCCGTTTTAGATTATCCTAAATTAAGTACATTATAGTATAATTTTAAATTATTCATAACAATAGTTAGGTATTTATTATGAATTCACATTTATATACGTAATACATAATTAAATTGTGCTTATATTAGTGTGAATGAAATGCACTTATGGACTGTTCGGACTCTATACAGCGTACCATACATCTGATTTTATGATATGTGTGTATAAGAATTACTGTTAGAATATAGTTATTTATTTAGTATATGATTTATACAATAGCTTTTCTATATTTTAAGGCAAGATGGCCACGTACATATATGGCTTACATGGGTCATGTTTTTGGTACAATTCTAATATTATACTATACTTAAAATTAAAGTGTGTATAATTCAATATATTGGACCGAACCGTGGTTTTAGCTCAAGACACTGCCGCGATGAGAGATTCGATCCATACGATAAATATTCAACAATTTTTATTACTCTTTCACATAATAAATAGTTATCAACATGTAGATTTACAAATATCAACAAAATAAATTACGAATAACAGCATATTATAATAATTAAAGTTAACTTACTAACTAAGATTCTGTGATAATTCTATATCTAGTGCCCTTAGCTTGTACTATAACGCCGGCCTCAATTTATTTGCAAGTTTTTACAACCGATGTGATTTTTTTTTATTAGTTTATTCCGGGGAAATAGTTGAAAAGCTTTTATGTTATCCCTAAAGGGACCTATCGAGAGGACGGCCAGCGAAAGTCAAAACTTATTACATTAATATTACATGGACTAGTAATTGATTTATTCTAACTAGTAAGTACCCTATACCGTTTTGGAGAACAAAGTAATTTTACGAGGGCCTATAAAAGTGTGATTTACATATGTATATAAGAATAAGTAAATTTCTTACATTAAACAATACATAAGCCCTTTATTGCTCTCCTCTAACCTTAAGCTAAACCAAGTCCATCTTAGGACGTATTGAGCAATATGGACGTAATACAGGCCTAATAAAAGCTTATACATATTACAATTTTGCCTATTTATATATTTAACTAGGTTTCTCCTTAATAAATACGTCAAACGGCACTGTATCGTATCAAAGCCAGATCTGAATAATTTAGATATAATCTGTATATTTTGGATATTTGCATTCATAGGAACGATTTCTAGAGAGACTAAATTGTTTTTTATAAAATAAAAAGTTTACCTTTTGTTTTTAGAAGGCCTTATTATGTACCTTTATTATAATGTCCCCAAAAGTCATTTACATAATACACATTCTTATTTTTGATGAAATATGACTGTATATTTACAATACAAACAAATGATCAGGAAGTGTTTTGGAAGAATTACAAATCGTAAACGAATACAGAAATGTCAAGCATAAAAGTAATAGACAGCCGGTTAATATTGAACAATATCGCTTCCGATTCGAAACCTTTGAAAATTGTATCTGACGACAACAAGATTTCCATTGGACAGCTCTTCACAAGTACTCGTATTAATAAAAATATTGTTTCATACAAATATATAAATGTACTTAACTGTAGATCTAAAAAATATTCTATAAGTAAAAAAATAGGTATGTTATTAGGAAGTTGAAACAATGAGGCAAGATCATTGCCGTTATGTATTAACCATCCTCACGCATATAAAGAAACTTATTGAAAGTGACCACTCGGTTGCTTCAATCCCTCTTTCTCACTCGTGAGCAGCAAGAAGTCGAGCCTTGAGACCTTTAGGAGGAATTCTGATGTCGTGTGAAAAGTGTTCTCCATTTTAATTCGTCTACAATTCTAAAGTGTCAATTTGAAATGGTTCCTTTATTTGCTATTATGGCTTGATTTTCTAACGTACTCGTACGATATGTACGTAAAATTTATATTATTAATTTCCTAACTCCCTCACTCATGCACTGGCCTGTATAAGTACCCTCATCATGTCTTAATACTAGCATAAAAGCTTATAGCTTTGGTCATTTGTTATATTTGGTTGATACAAATCAATATACTTGATAGGTTGCAATGCTATTTGGTTTTGCGGTAACGACATGTTATCGCCGCGCACGAGTTAATACTTAATTATCTATCTCATCACATTTTAAAACCGCATAGTTTTGATAATGGCTTCAATATTTTTATGTTTTTATATATTTTGCATATAATTGCTTAAGTATCAGCCCTCTGTATTACTGCATACGAGCTTCTTGTAGTTGCGGTGGATAGGAAAGCGGTGGCAGAAGTGGCCCCTGTACTCCGCCACCCGGTAATGCGTAGTATGGAGACACGTAGCCAGCGCCACTAGCCGCGGCTGCAGCTGCTGGTAGAACCAGTTGAAATGTTTATAATATTTAAAATTGATTAATTCATATATTACTTTGAGTTTATAATGTTATTTTTATATTAGAATACCAACTATTTTGGTATTGCCATATTATTCAACATTATATCATAAACACGTGTTAACACAAACCTGCGGCTGTGGCATAGGGATCAAATCCAGCCGCAGCGTACTGTTGCTGATAGGCAGCGGCACCTTGAGCCGCAGCTGCCTGATATTCATATAGGTGGTTAGCAGCAGCCACCGCAGCGGCGTGTTGGATCTGAGGTAATTGGACCAAGCCGCCTGCGCCTGCGCCTACGCTTGCCCCCACACCTCCAACATAACTAGGCGCTCCGTACACGTAACCCGGCGACAACCTGCAAGTATCATCCTCTATTATTTAACAGTAAAGTCTACTTATGAAGCTTTAGCCGCTCGAGAATATTTTAAACTTTCGAGCGCCTTAGCGTGAGCCCGTGATGATCTCCCACGCTACTCGATTCAAAATCGATTCGTGAAAGGTCATCAATGTATTAACACGTTCCAAATCAAACTATAAGTACCTAGCCCCATTTGCAACCTGAAAGACACGAGCATCTAGTCTTGTTATGTTAGTAGACATCGATACACGGTTATGTATTATGTAAGTACACGAATCTTAGTTGTCGTGGTCGGTCCGCCGTCGTGCGTCACTGCCCGGAAAGTTAAAAAATCTTTAAAAATATGCCGACGAAAATAACTACGTCTTATAGATGTTGCTTTCTTCCTCAGCCAGAGTAGCTAGTTTTTTTATTTTATTTGGCCTTATGTTCTAGATATTTAAACTTTCATAGCCTATTTGAAACGAACGCGGACATACTTTGAGTGCTATTAATTTGGATGTAATTTTCAGAACTTATAATTTCATATTAAGAATTCAAGATATTACCTACTCTAAAATAAATTTATTTGTTTTTATTTAGAAGTTTCAAGAATTAATCTAAGTAGTCACAAATTTAAATATATAACAAATTGGCTACATAAGTTATTGCAAGATCGTGAATGCCTTTTAAATATTTATTTGAAGTATCTACAAAAAACAGACCTACCAAGTTTCTTAAGTGTAATTTTATTCTTTTTTTTTGCTTCGATTTAAATTCGTTCGATATTCATTTGTATGTCACTAACTGTTTCAACAAAATAATTTAAATACAATAGAATTTGATGTTTTTTCAGATGTGTCAAATTAACTATGTATGACAAAACTATCCTCTAGTTATAGTATATAAAAATATTATTTTCTTTAGAGAATATTAGGCAATATATTGTTAATGCATTGGATAAAATTCACATTAAAAAAGAGAAGAATTGCTAAGTATGCTATTTTACGCCCCACAGAGACGACGGGCGGTCAAGTCTGTTCAGTTCAAGAGCGCTCGTAGCGCGCTGCATCAGCGTTTACAAAGGGTTCTCGGCGGGGCCTACGCTACTTATTTCACCATTTATCGACCGTTTGTCTTTTTCCAACGTTATACACGTCAATAGAGACGGATTGATGGATGTTCGAAAATTGTAGCGGGGTTGATTAGTTTGGTAAGAGCGCTAAGGAGTTACGCGCATGCGTCGAATACGCCCGGTCGGAAGCCCCGCCCGCCCTAGCCGCCCACCTGTGGTGTTCTTATACTTCGTAAATGCAATACCTACGTCTGGACCAACTGCTCTACACGTAAAAGTACTAAAGATATCAATGTTCTTAAAATTTCTAAAACATACAAAACTTATAGATAGGTAAAAACACGCGTAAAGAGCAATATAACACTGGCGAAACGGCACACAAGCTGTCACATCTACTGTTACAAAGACAGAAACTAAATTTTATTCATTTCTAAATTTCCTATCTGTTAGAAACCTACTTCGTCACTCTTAAAGGAAAGTGTTTACTTACATGCATTTTCCTATAACAACTATTAGGTAGATACCGCCGTGAATAATAATATACCTTAGAGGCTGGAATGTATTCATTTTTATTAATAATATAGCGTAGAAATTTGAAGAACCTAATGGAATTGAGCTTTCAAATAATTATTTTACATGAAATTCTAAAATATTGATGAATAACCTTTGATATTATTACTTTGTGGTGGCTTAGGTCACCGTGACGACGTTATCCCTGCATTATCACAATATATATTGTAATGAAATCATGAGAATTTAAAAACTATGTACGACACGACGGCGGCGGAAGACAGAGAGCACGCATTGTTATAATTGGTAATATAATATATTGCGTAGTCTCACGCCTCACGTAATGAGCCACCAAATATGTATGTAACAGAACATCCCTTCTTAAGAACCATTCACATTTCGGCGAACGCAATGTCCTGCACCAGTATCGAGTTTATCGCTGGTAGCTTCAAACCCTCTTACAGAGTCGACAGCATCTGGCAATTTATATGAAGGACATTATGTTCTACGGTCGCTCTCTCTCTCTCTCTCTACAGTCGTTGAAACGTGAATGGACCATATAACGCGTGACTCGCCAATTCCTATATTTTCGACCCAATTATATTACGATTTACCACATTTACGGGTAAATATGTTATCTCATTTTTATCAAAGAGTCAGAAGGGACCAAACTTTAAATTATGAACTGTAATTGATAATATATTTACACTATACTGTCAAGTTAGCACAGTAATTTTTAGTAGATTCAATCAATAATATAAAGCATGGTTACTTAAACTTAGAAAAAAATAAGGCCGCGCCACAGGCTACAAGGGAAATTCAGTTACTCAGTACTTGTAAGTGTATTAAACGAAATCCACCACCAACAAAACTCAATTCAAATCAACAAAATCTTACACGAACACGGCATAAAACATAAAATTAAAAAAAAAACATTGAGTGTCGAGAACGATGCGAATAGTGATGGCGATGGGCGGCGCCCGCGAGGCTTGCGCCGTCACGCCGGCGCCGCCCATGCGACGGTATAGCTTCAAAACGTAAACATTTAAAATCCAATCGACTAATTCACACCCAAAACGAAAAATTCACTCTCACGCTCACGCTTGCCATAGATACCTATGTGAAAATGTTTGATTATTTAGTCTAGGTGTGGTCCGCCGGCCGCCACGCCGCTAGCCGTCCGGAGACGCCGCTCGCCTCATCTACCGAGACAAAAGTCAGCTCAGCTAATGGTACCGACATTTCAATACTACCAGTCATCCTTTACTTACCTAATTTCCATTGACTGCAACTAGAAATGTCTTCACTATCTCATTCTATAGCTATGAATCGGGGATCGATTATTGCATAGAGAATAGCTTTATTTTAATTGTATCCCGCTGTGGTAATCAATTCTTTCCGAGAAATTGAGTTTGTCATAGTTAATTTAACACTAGACTTATGACAAGTGGTTTGATAAGGTCTGATTTTTGTCTCGTGAGATGTATTCGAAGCGGCATGCGGCGCCGCTTGTGCTGGCAAATATCGAAGTGTTGAACCATAGAACATTGATGCAATACAGATGCTTTTAGGCGACAGAGACAATCTACACTTACCCGTAATGGGCTGGCAAAACTGTAGGATAACCGGAACGAACCCCGGCTGCGGCAGCTGCAGCTAGTCCGAATCCTGTAACAAGTATTTTTGTTTTAAATAAATTCTTTTTTTAACGACGTGTCAACGAAATGTAAAAATTTCAGAGGAAGAAGGTAATCTTTCATCGAGTACGCTCTTAAAAACTAAAAGCTATTTCTATTCCTACCTAACGGAAGTTCGTAGAAAGTAAAGAAAACTTAAATTTTGAATGCTATCCAGATTGGACCGGATCCAAATGACACAAGAACTTAGGCGCAGCCAGAAATGTTAATTTCTTTTTATTGCATTGTTAAGCCGCGCGAGGCATCTATTTTGGTCGCTAGCCGTCCGCCTGGGCTCCGGCATCCAGGGACATATCTCTTGACACGACGGCACTCGCTATAAATGGCTTATAAGTAGTTACCATCATGACATCAAAGCGCATACCTCAAGCCGTGACCGCTCAACTCGGAATCAATCAATTGACATATATATGCATGCATGCATATTTTTATATATATATCATCACATTTATACCGTCTGCATATTACATATTACATAGAACATAGGAAGTGAGCAATTTCAATAACAGTACTATGATATTTCATAGCAAATCGGTGATGAATGTGTAATGATCATAGGTGCGTGACGTATGTCCGGTATGGTTGTTATGGTGAAATTTCCCCTGCTATTACAAGCCACGCGTCCGGAGTGGCCCCGGATGGAGTCGCGGTTCGATTGCTCTGATAATGATTGACCTTCAATTAGTAATTGCCAGCAAACAAATATTTTAATCAGAATAAACTTAATATTGGGAAAAATAAAATTTTACATTACATTTAAATATTACATGTAAATGATAGAGAAACAACTTGATGAATGCTTTAAACGTATAAAGCATTTATGTTTCACGAAAAGTTATGACGATGCGGAAGTGATGGAGTTATTTATAGCTTATATAAAGTAAACTATTCCGGAAGCGAAATTGTTATTATAATTCTGTATCGTTTATTTACTTATAAATAAATTTAAAAGGGCTATCAAGTTACCCTTAAAATTAAAAGGGTTGGCGGCGTGTTCCTAGAGCGCGTGATGTGTCGCCGCAGTGCGATCGATGCCATACCATTTGACGGCCGAGGTCGAACCACTGTCCACCATAAGCCTTATCTGATTCATTATTTTTTTCCTCTTTACAATTGTGACACGGCCTAAATGCAACGGTCTTTTGTAGCGTGTGTGACCTAGATAGTTATTTGAACGGTAATCGATTATCGGCACCATAATAGTTTTAATTCGATTGGGTAAAATAATGATAAGTAACGTTTATTTTAAAAAGGGTTGTATGACGAAGATTTCTACGTATATTAGTCACCATCTCCTGAAAAACGGGCCGCACACGTCTCTGTAAAGTAAATACGCTTTGTTTTAATGTTTTTGCTTGGTTTCAGGAGTTCGAGCACGGGTCGATGAACTGCAAAGCCGACACCGAAGCTTAACGACGTTTGTAAGGATTCTACGGAAATACGATTTTAGACTCAGGCGGCATACGTAAGGCAACAATTCATTCCTCCTTTTCATTAATTTTTGTTTTACAATCAAGAAACTGAATTAATAATACATTTAATACTAATAGGTTTTCGTGTAAAGTCTTCACATTAAATGATATGCCATGTGATCTGATTTAATCATGTAGTGAGTAATTCGGTATTTAATGATTCCAAACTTACGCAAACGTGCCAGAGAAACCAAACTTCGCAGTAAAAGCGCAGACTAACGTTCATTACCGTATGTACTAAACAAGCTGGCTTTGTTAATACAATGTAGCATCAATATGTCGTACAAGTTTACCAGCACAGGAATAGACATAAAACAGTCGTGGCCCAGTTGCGTGACCAAATTGATCTGGTCTTGGGTTTGAGAAAAACTTGGTCTTGCTTCTTTTGATCTGTCTCAGTGCTGTCACTAATATTTTTGCCCATCAGTGCGTATAGAGATTTATAGATACATTGAAAAGAAACAGTTAATTACTCCCCCCAGACGGTTGATTCCAGGGACAAAATTATTTTTGGATAACACGTGCACGAGCTTAAGCAAGTTAGTCAACGTTCTTCGGCTCAACTTGGCTAGCATATTGATTTCTATTTTATAATTTTTTATTTATAATATTTGAAAATAAACTTTAAATTTATACTATATACTACTTGTTACATCTTTAAGTTAAAGTATGGGCGTAGAAAATAGATACAATTTCCACTTGGTTGGTTGAAGTTAAAACAAAAGAAAAGTTGTTAAGAAAATATGTGGCTTTGGCGCACCGCCAGCGCTGGTGTCGCAGCAGAGGCGGCGGAGACGTTCCCAAAACTGCGTATATTTAGACAAAATAAAGAGTCAGCCGAAGACAAAACGAGACGCAACTCTTGTTTTATAAATAACCGCGTCGTTCGCCGGACGGATCGGCTCGCTCGCCCAACCTCTGCTCGCCAGCTGTTGTACATAAATAATAATTAAGACACGAAGAAAGCTACGTGTCTTGAAGATGTTTTAAAGCAATAGAGCTTTATTATTATATATCATTTCTTTTATATATACAGGAAAAACTACTAGTTTATTGTAGACTACTAGTTTGTTGTACTATACTTCAATTTAATGTAATTTATAATATTTTTTTCCATACATTTTAAAGGAGAAAAATAAAAAATATTCCAATTAATAAATCAGTTTAGTGGTTAACCTTAAACGGTTTATGAGCAATGTCCCAAAGTAGTAAAGTAATCTGTGATGTCGACGGATTACGGGGCTTCATGCGGATGTCGCCTCTAGGGATCGTGTTTCATGGCAAGGGGCGGAACTCTCGCACTCCTAGCCTATGCTAACAATGCCTGAACAATAGTACCACACGGACTTCCCTATCCGTTAAAAACCTCGTTGATCGGATACCATCGTTTAATGAACTTCTGGTGAAGATGTCACTGAAAGTCAATAACCTAACCTTAATGGTACAAAAATAAAAATATTATTGAAGATTTAGAAAACTCTATTCTTTCTTTTTCATTTTATTATGTAATTAACTATGTTATTGTAGTTATTTAGATTTTTCTCTATGTATGTATTTAAATAACAAGTGAGGCATACAATGTATAATTAGTTTTATTAAACCTGGACAGTGGACACCTAGTCAGTCGTCAATTTTGTCTACTGGGACAAATGCCATATATCCGCATTACGAAGAGCAGATAGGTACTATTATTTACTTGGATCAGATTCAAAAATTTCACATTATTAGACCAGTGATGTCTACACTTCTTTCCTTTTTTTTTTATTTGTAAGAATATACATATACTCTTAGAAATATATTGTATATATTCTATATGTTTAAGTAGAATTGGCAGTCCATAAGCCCCTTCACATCATTGGTCTATTGAGACCATCCTTAGTATCATTTCGTGATAACTGCGTTGCAATCTATGCAATCATGTGCAAAACCTAACTAGTATTAAGACATTCCCATTACCAGCTCCTCGTATATTTTTGAGATTTTTTTTATAGCTTCACGCTTGTTCCGCATAACAAGGTAGGCAAAGAGCGGCCGTGCTTTAGCTTGTCTTAAGAGCGTAGAAATTACAATAATTTAGAAATTATTATTCCCATGAGTGGGAATCGAACCCACAACCATCGCGTGTACAGTTATAGCGTATATATTATATTTTTGAGATATTGTGTAATATAATTTTGGTACATTGTAATATTTTATTCTATTTAGTTATATCATTTGTTAGCTAAATGTAATAAATAGCTATTTCTAAGTAGCTATCTAAGGGTTCAGCACAATAAAATTTTATTTAAAAAAACCAAAATATAACTATCCGAATCTAAAATTGTATTGTAACTAAAAATTATACAGTGTTCATAAAAATGTAATACCAATAATTGCAAGTTTCCGTCGTTTACAATAAAAATAAGTCATGATTACAAAATAAACTCAGATACTATCACGTCGTTGCGTGGTCGCGCAGCTAAGCTAACCATTATGGCTTCGCTTCATACAATTATAACTACGCGCACTGTTATCGATCGGCATTTCCAATTATAGTGCCTACTCTTTTTAATTTTACTTTAAATTCAAATATAGTTTATATCGAATTTATATTGAATTTACTTTTCGTTTTTTTATATATTTCTATACATATAAAACGGCAGGTTTCATGTTTTCTTTCGTTCTGGGTGGATATACCTGTATGACTAAAGTTAAGTACTTAATTATTAAAATCTATATTGTATAACAAACAAAGAATGCGGTGCTAGAATTGGCACTAGAACTACAATAAAATGTAGGTTATTTTATGCAAATAACATATAAATTAAACACAATATTTCTACGTACTTTATGGCAGTTGCATGCGCGTGCGGACTCATCAGTGCATACGACGCTTATATAACAAAGCCGAAATAAAAATAGTGGCATGACAGGGAGCCGGGTAGGCGCAGGGCACATACATAAGTAATGCACCGGCGAAGGGCGATCGGTGCACGCAATCTACAATGCCAAATACATGGGCTAACCCCTCCGCAAACATCTAACAAACTGAACTCTTCATTAATCAATGATGGCTCCTATACTTCACTTTTGCACGTCACATCGCACTTTCACATATTCAAGCCGCCATAGTCGGCAGCGTCGACGTCGTACTTGTTAAATATTTATAATTAAAAACAG
The DNA here is from genome assembly GCA_038994665.1 of Podotricha telesiphe. Lineage (NCBI taxonomy): Eukaryota > Metazoa > Arthropoda > Insecta > Lepidoptera > Nymphalidae > Podotricha > Podotricha telesiphe. Next base: position 1,012,913 of record JAOYRR010000103.1, read on the forward strand.
AAAATCAATATGTAGCCACTTACGTAATCAACTTAATGGAAGAATACTTGTTAATGGTTATGTTTAACTTAATTTCTTAGGTGTAAATCGATTATTTCCTTGCTCATTGCGTTTAATAATTCAACGTGTCGCTGGTCTGTTTGGACAAGTGCCTCGTTCGGCCCTCATCAACACGCCCATATAATAAAAGTTTAACAATGTTTTCATATTAGACGTCAGACCGGCTGAAATCCATGAGCGTATGTAGATACAACGCATTTAGAAACTGGGTTACAAAATTTAGTACCACAAGAACTAAATAGTATAAATAATGTAATGACGTGACGTGTTATCGTTTTTAAAAACTTTCAATATAAAATATGTATTGTAAATACGAAACACCTAGTCAAATAGAGCGGAACAAAAGAATATACGATTAATGTTTTTCGAAAACAATATTTCTTTATTTAAAAATTTTATATATTTTGAATATTTATTGAATTTACAAATGTTTAATATGTTTTATATAAATGTGTTAAGTTTAAATAGGAAATAATAGTAAAATGTAAAGATAATTACGGATTAGTGCTTATTTGTTTTGGCACTAAGGCAGCTGATGCGCAAACGCCGAAGACGGGCTTACGGTTCATCAATGTCCGGGAATACGGTTTTTAATATTGCTGCCAATAATTTATTTATTAAAGGTATCGTAAATTTAAATATAAATATATTCATATCTAGACTCCTGCATGATTATGACCCATTTGCAATTCAATAAAAAATATCTCACTGTGTAAAATGGAAACATTTGTAAACTTTTTGCACATTTACAATATTTTTTATCATTGTTAAAATTCTATTTCGAATGAAAACGTCCAGGTTCAAAAATTGGAGCGCTTTAGTCAAAACCGGATGCTTCATTTTTCAAAACTCACCATGAGTAATACTAATTTAAATACTCACATAGAGTAGGTATTCTAAAAACCGGATTAATAACGGACATCTTTTCATAATATCTAGTTGGGATTTAAAAAGACCACCCTATATTCATTTACCAATTATTTAAAGTACTATGTGAATACTGAACGCACATTATTCGGTCAGTTATATTTGTAAAGATAAACATGCTGCATCGTAAACCTGAAATCTCGCAAGACAAAAGCTACAGCTAAGATTTTTGTAGTTACATTTTAAGTATTATTTCAACAATAGAATGTCTGCACAAGAGAGTGTGAGATTTAATAAACAAATTTTGTCGCGATTAAGATCTGATGATAAAATCTTTATTTAAACTTACATTCTGTTCATCACTGAATAACTTATTAACATAAAAATCACTTTAAAATAAGTTATATATAATATATTATCGGTACGCGAAAATTTTGCCATGTTTTATTTTAAAATATTAATTAAAAGTGATATTTGCAAAATAAATTATTATTGTACTTATATATACCAAAGCACCCTGAACACTTTTTGTCAACTTATAGAAAAAACTACCGCCGAATTCTGTAATCAGTAAAACCTAAAAAAACTGCTTAAAATTCTTGATTTAAATAGCCTTGCGAGTTACAATCCCTACAATTTGCATTTGTATACGCCAAACCGTCGGCTTTGTAAACGAAATTGTCGAATAACGGGCACAAGCTCTGGCAAAGTCCGTTGTCCATACCCTAACGTACATTATACAGGGGTACAGCACGGTGCATTACTGGGGAAGGGCATATGGCGGACCAGTACACTACGGCCAGGTGGCCCGTCATGCGCGCCCGCACCCATTGTGTCTTGATCCCCCCTTCCCGCTTGGCCCGCAAAGCCAAACAATGAGACCTCCGCGAAATACTACTAATGGATGCAAACACATTCTTGTCCTTTTAACACTTCAAATTGCTACTATCAGCTGGTTTGCCATCTTCTAAACGGTTTAGCATTATTAAGTCTTCTCGTTTTAGTTTTACATGATTCTTTAAATAGGACAACACTTAGCTTAGCTTACTTTTTTATGTATCTTTTCACTAACGTACGTAAACTTTTATACAATATAGAAAAAAAACAGCAACAAATATTTGCACATCAAATTGAAGAACCTAGTTATGCAGGTATGCAAATATCCATTTTATATCATAAAATTTATGTGAAACAGATATGTACCAACAAATACATGCTATTCCTTAATATAATGTTGCCATAAATTAAATTAATAATTTAGTAGTCTATTTGAAACAATAAATTCAAATATACAATACCAAATAAATATTACTTTAAAGCTGGATTAAAATTTTGTCATTTAAATGACTTGGCCGTTATTTCTGTTATAAATTAGATAGTACTTTACCTGGTCTTTGAGATAGTCAGATTGATGTTATCAAACGAACACAATTCAATGGCAAACAGGAAGCACGTTATGCATGTCATTCTCGCAAAGGTTACAGTAGCAATTATCGCTAAGTTCCATGTTTAAGCCATAACTAGAAGTAAAACGTTTTTATGTTTTTCAATATGGCGGTAATTATTTATTTACATACTTTGAATTTAGTAAATGAATGAATGGTTATTTTATTTATAAAAAAATAATATTTATAAAGAAAGTCTTTGAACTTCATTGACAAATACTAAATGTAAATGCATTTTAGGTCACTTTTGATTTCGTAAGCTGTAAATCTACATATCAGTATTTTCACACACTGAATCTATTTTATAATATTCTGGCGTAAATATTTATTTATTATCGATATTTGGTATATGGTATTTAAGGGTATTATGGTATTTTTATGTCAAGTATGTTCGAAATGTTATAAACTCGAACAAAACTAAGGTCGACTTGCAAGTTAACATATAAAATTTGCCAATATGTGTATGTACAATATTAGAATAAAAATTATTAAACTCCTATTCCAACATTATCTTGTTATAAATTACATTATCGTGTTTATGATATACAAATAATGCCGTCGTGACGTAGTCAAAACCTGTAGGACTGCATGCAACAGCGAGGTTCACAATTATGTCTTCTTAACAGTTTTACTGGTAATAAGGTACAAATTGTTCTACTATTGCGTCAATAACAACTACACAATTCATGCAAATGAAATATTAATTATTTATGAGATATAAAGTTTAACAATAAAAGGTCAAAATATTTCCAATATTCACGTTTTATACTGAATTTTGATAATCACAACTAAAATTAACATACACACTGCTTTAAAATCAGCACACCCAACAGTTGGTTCATAAATTCAAGTGTTACCAACATTTCACCGCAATTGCAACATTACAAGGGTTGCGTGCAGGGTCCAATCAATTAGCGAGCCTCCTACTAGCTTCCGGTTCCGAGCGTTTAGGGACTTCCGGAGGGGCGGATTGTTCCGCTAATCATGGCGTGAACACATCACCGTAGAACACTGAGTTGTTTAAAACTTTTTTTATATATACATTGGATTTTGAGTTTACATGCTTAAAAAATAAATGCCTAAATGGCTTGTCATCTTATAGTATCTTCATGGTCAGGTGTTCCAAGTTCCGATTGGTTCCTATACATACGTGACAAAGCATAGTATACTGTCAAGAAATGAAATCATAAGCTTGTTACTAATTTAGATAATTGTTTTTATGTTTACGGTAGTTTTGTTTGAATATTGTAAAATAATCACTGTAGGCTTTTAAAACTACACTGAATAATTTTGTAGACCATAAAGGATTCAGTTAGTTTCTAAACTTGTTCCCTCGATTTGTGCACAATTAAAACTTTTCTATTTGTGTTTTGTTTTCTAATAATTTTCTTTTACACATTTCAATTAAGAAACCATGTTGTGTTATTAAAGTACAGTTATATTTAAATTTCCTTTAAATGCAGCTTCTGTATTGTAATTAAATTAATTAATGTATGTCATAAGATATGTATAATAGAACCAAAAAAGTACAACACGCATAATAACATGTCAACCGAAATTATTTATAATTTCGTTAAATAAATATACTCTTCATAAAAGTTTCAGCGAAGTTATTGATAAAATTAAGTAGATTATTTAGCACTCAAAGATAAACCACAAATAAAATACTATCTAATTGTTGATAGCAGAGAAAGAAATCATGACTATTTATCAAATTTAATTATTACAGCCATCAGCTAATATAACCAACGACGTATATAATTTTAAATAAATATAACATAATATTTTTTTTAGATTCACACTTCACGCCACTTTATCAGGAGAGAGATAGCCTAGCCTAATAGCCTAGTGTCCTGACATTCTGTTCTCCGTTTTCCACATTTCGTGATGAGTGGCGAAACTTAATGCCTTGCCTTGGCAGAACAGAGATATTAAAATAATTTTAATAAACTCTTTCCCCCAAGTGGAAATCGAATACAAAACCATCGTTTACGTCGCCCCGATGACCTTTAATTTAATTTTAAAAGAGACTACATAATTACCTCGACTGAATTAAAGTAGCCAATTTTTTATACATACAGATGACTTAATTATTCTCATACTGTCGCAAGTGGCTGCCAATCAATGTTAGGCTCTGTTTGCCAATAGCAAGTTAAATAATATGTTATTGTTTGCAATTATATGTTTAGTCATAAAACTATACCAAACGTCTGGATTGTTGCCAAATTGGCGGTAATTTCATAGGAAGTCTGAGAGGCACTCCAATACTGAATACTGACTTGCCTTGTTGGTCGCCTTATCAGCTGACCTAGCACTTTATTGCCAAAGGACTTTAGCTATCTGCCAATGCAATTTATAAATAGTGTTTTATATTTATACATTGTGTTAGCTAAGTCTCAGCCACTCAACGCGTTATCATTTTAGTACATTAATGCTAGGAGTTTCTCTTCAGCTCGAAAATTTTTCTGATTTTTTTCATCTAAAATGTCAATCATCAATCACAAATCAGTAATGTTCTAATAGAAAGTTATCAGTTTAAACTACGAGGGCTATTTGAAAGATCTATATAGAAAGAAGGAAGATAAATATTTGAGAGCTATAATTGAACGCAATAGTTTGCATTTACATATTTTCCAATTTCAATATAAATATTTTGAACCTTAATAAGAAAATCGAAGTCAATCGAAATCAAATAGTAAGTAAAAGATTATTTTTTCGTCTTTACCAATTATTATAAATATTTAAAAATATATATTTCAATTAAAAAAGCATTATCTACACTGTACATAGGATACGAAAAAATAATAATGGTATTATTATCATTATTTGCGATACATTAATGCCAGTGTTTATTAATAAAGATTTGAAATTTAATTAACACATACTCGTCACATGTAAGTAACCCCCGCAGAGCTTTGTCACACGCAAAGGATCGCTTGTTCGTGAACATTTTTTGTGAAGACAACGCGCTGTTTCACTAAACGAAACAGTATATTAAAAAAAGGGTTTCGTGTGAAAGCAAAAACCATGATACTACAAATGTTTAAGAAACAGCTAAGCCTTGATAAGATCCCGTCAACGGTCCCGCGATTCCTATTATCAAACTTACCCTTCTTACTTGTATAGAAGTTTGTAATGTTACCCTCATTTTCTTTATAACAATATTAAATCATAAGTAGCAAATTGCTCATGTTTCTATGGTGCTCATGATGTCATATATGTTGCCATATTATGATTTACATTTAATATTTTCCTTAATCTATGAATATGCTAAACGCTTAGTTACGCCGATAAAATATAATCACTATCAATCATTTATTTAACGTACACACAATAAAATTAAATTTCACGCCGCCAAATGGATTTAATTTCTTTACATACCTGGCGCTAAGTTTCCTCTGGGCTTAGCTCCTAGAATGGCAAGGTTGACGTTTGCTTTCCTCCCGTCTATTATAGGATTGGGGTCTTTGCAAGCTCGCTCCGCCGCTGCTCTGTCACCCATTATCACCTGTAAACAGAACTCCCTTAAAATATCCTCCTTTTGTCTCTTTATACAGGAATACGAGAAGTTGCGTATAATGTCGTCGTTTTAATGCTATGAAATATTAATATTTAGTCTATAGCTCCTTTAATATTTTCATTGCATCACATAACTATTTATGTATAGATTTTATTTACGAGATACGATCACTAGTTCATAATAAAGGACGATATAAAGTAAGGATTATATAAATATGTAGACCAAATATAAATTTGATACATTTAATAACAAATTCTATACATTTATTGGCACATAATTATTATAAAAAATATATATCTGGTTTAAAAGTAAAGGAATCTTATTTCAGCATAGGTATATGTTTAAGCCAGTAATACACCTATATGCCGACTACAATGACGCGGTTGAATTACCAATTGTAATGCATATATGAGCCACACAGGTCGCCACCTCGCCTCTGTTGCCCGACCACTAATAGTTGACCTTATGAATATCTTATAACGCAAACAAAGAGGAACTTTCTATATTAAAAGCCAAAGCTCTATCTTATTTGGACAGAATACGTAACGTGGAAGTCGTTTGACGATAAAATCGACTATATGAAGGAAACATTAAGTACCTTGGAAATTTCTAAGGTCCTATAAATATTTTAATAAATATCTTTGATTGTAATACAATGCATTCTTAATTAGATCCATTGAATTCCTTCAATTTAAAAAGCTTTTGGTATTTGTTAGTTGGACAAACTTTTTTATATGCTCAAAACCTTTACTCTATAAGAATAACACAACATTTAAATCAAACGTAATAAACCATTCTAGTACAGTTCCATTTTTTCATAATAAGATTAGATAAAAAACTAAAAATAGTTGAATCTTCAACATTTTGTCGCTAGATTTTTGTTCAAGGTAATATTAACGATGGGAAGCCGTCTGGCTCTGCTGTGAAGAAGTGAACTGATCATTCATTAATCGTACAAATCGTCCAACAAGCACATTCTAAAGTTTTGTGAAAATAAAATCTATATTAAATCAATGAAAGCAGCTTCCTTCTACTCATATACTTTTTAATGTTACAAGAGATCTCATCTCATCAACTTGTGTAATTGATGAGAAATAGAAACATTACTAATACCCTTCTAGCAATAATCATTAAAATAATGAGTTCAATTTATTTAAATGTCAAATATTGAGGTTATTTCCATTTTAACAACAATCGCATACTTACTACAAAGAAAATTGAAATGTAATTAAAACAATTGTAACTCGAATCGTATCGGCGAAGGTGACAATGGACTGTTCGCTGTGTAAAAATAGCCTTTACCTTATATTATATAGGAATTATAAATCAAAATTTGCTACGTATATGTGAAATATATAAAATGTTAGTAAAGCGCTCAAATTCTAGTTAGGCAAGGCGTTGATAAGGAATCTTATCGACCAGTAGTGCATAACATGTGTTAGTTTTATTGGTTGATTTAAAAACGACCACCGTCATTTTCTTAGAACGAACGCATTCTTTGATGTATTTTAGTGAAATTTAAAAGTAGTGAGAGATTAATATAATCCAACGTCAGAACGTTAGTTTCAGTTCCATTGTCTCCTTACTTAGGGCCTGCCGTGGTGACAATGCCACTTGGACACAAGTTTTCATTGTAAATGTATTAATTTCTCTGGTTACATTAACCAGATTTATATAAACAAGCAGTTCTGCCATTCAAGATACGATGTCTCTGCTTCATTGAACTCAGCTCTGCTTTAGAGCTACGTAAATTTTTTTTGCTTACAAAAACTATGGTACCTGAATACAATATAAACCCAGATAAATTTAGTATTGAATAACATATCTAATATATACCTATTTTAGGTCAGCTAAAACTTTTTATAATTCGTGCATTTAATTACAGTTCACGATATATTTTCCATGTTTGGTGGCATGCTAGCACACATCATTAATTGTTTATCGCAGTAGTACTCGTTTAATGGCCATATTATAGAAAAAAAGATTACCCAAATTGCTGTTCGATATTAAAACGATCCTCCGAGATCCTCTCACAGACGTATTTAAAGAAGCGTAATTTTATAATCGACCTTGATCCTGAAATAATCTTTTTTTTTTTGTTTTTTAATTTCGAGGTAGTTTTAAAAATATATATATATATATATATATATATATATATATATATATATATATATATATATATATATATATATATTTATATCTGCTCTGCTGGGTATTTTGAGATTTTCTAAAGATATGCACTCAAGTTATTCACACACTAATGACTAAGGGGTAAGCAAAAATGTTATGACGAAGAAAGTATAAGGTATGCGGTAAATATTCTTTAATCAAATTTGGCATTCCCCTTTGTGATAAATTAAAGACCATCTAATCATTTATCATATTAAAGATTATTTACTATTTGCCCCTGTTATTCAATATTTATTTAGGTATATTGAATAACCAATTCAATACCTCCAATTTCTAGTTAGTTATGAAACAATTAAAACAGAATATTCGATAGACTAAGATAGTTATATTGTGGAAAAATAAATAAATAAGAAGGAATTTTCGGCACAGGTGTGGATCCAGTCAGCAGGCATTCAAAGTCAAAATTGAAAGTGAAAGCACGATAACAAACAACCAATACAACAACAAACTGTTAAGGTTTACTGACATACTAGTCTAGTTTCCTGTCTGATAACTAAACAAATGTGCATAAATTAACTGGTGATAGCGCATTATTTTTATCCAAAAGTACTTTGGATACACTATTATTACAAGTGTTTGTAATGTAATTCAATTATATTACAATATATAAGTATATTCAAAAATGGTTAACTTGTGTGTAAGATGGCTACTGGGAATAAAAGTGTACCTCCATTAAAGAAACAAAAGTAGTAATCGCAAATATTTTTCAAGGAAAGTTCTGTCTGACAGAGATGGAATGCAAAGATGAATAATTAGGTTCCTTTTAAGTCACGTGATTAGAGGTTCTATTTGACTCCTACGGACACCTAGGTGTTTGCCTGTTTTTTTTTACAAAAGTTTGTGTATTCACATGCTACTTTTATAACTATATAATATTTTTGTTTAAATATTTATAGTAATGGTTTTCATTTTTTAACTTTAATATTAATGCAATTTGTGTTAGTAATCAATACCTTAATTGTAGGGTCATTAGGTAAAAGCATCTACTCTGCTATTATATATTTTTATTATAATGAACGAGTGAAGTTGTCTACATCATTGCCAGAGGCTCAGGCTTGCTATTGTATGCGCTTTAGACACGTTTGTTATACGCGTCCAAAATGTATTGTTTCCTTTGTAGTGTTACCATTACCTCGTTTAAAATCACATTTAGATAATGAACTCGTATTACTTTTTACGCAAAACGTCCTTCTCACTGAAGTTCCCATTTTTAAATTTCTTACCTAAATACGAATTTTCTAAACTATTTAATTTTGACAAGAAGATGTAAAACTTTAACAATGAATGGCTGTTGCAACAATTACAATAAGTAAATAGGTTAATCAAATTTGTTATTTTAATTTACTTTAGAATATCGAAAGTTAAGTACCTACTACGTCGTAGTATCTGTAGCGAGAGGCGTGTCTGGATCTGCGACGCCCAGCATTTAAAACTCTGTCTACGCGAGATCACGAAAATTAAGGCTCCAGTGCATTGGAAATAACGTCTATAGTGCGATGATAGTATCCTAAATTCGACACGCCTTTGTCATTAATCGATTAATATACTGAATTTCAACGACAAAACTGATTGAAACCTGCTTTTATGGGAAATTGCTTACTTTTTATGAATCTTCATATCATTAAGTACCAATAAGGTAATAATAAATTAATCTAGTTACACTTGGGATCCATTTTTTTGTTTGTTTTTGTAATATATAAATGAATAAATAAACTTTGTGGTTATATTTGTAGAATATACTATTTGTTGACCAAAGATTTATCACATCTCTAAGGTTATTTTTTAGCAGTATAAAAGACTGGTTACTATTCGCCCGCACAGTATCGGATGGCGTTCTTTTGTCTACAAGATGTACTTCAGCACGTCCCAACGTACCGCGTTTTGTGTCCATAGAACAACTAACAATTGTTCTTAGCTGACTTTGCCTCCACCCGTATAACGAGACGGTAAGGTTCATATTTACATGTGAATAAAGACGTTACAACTAATCCGTAGACCGTTTATATAGGTTAGGTTTACAATATTAAAAAACTAAGTAACAAGTCCACGAGCATCTATAATTCAATATTTAAGAACTTTTTGTAGTGTTACCATCAACGCGTTGCGATTATTACAGCTATTTAGATGTCGCAGAGAGGGTGCAACGACGAGACACGTTCCCTCCGTGCGCGTCAGGGTCTCTACCCTAGTTGAATTGAAAATGGGGTTGTGATTCATTTCCCACGAGCCCCACTCGCAACGCACGATGCCTAAAACTATATGACGCTATAAGATTTCTCAACGAAAATTTTTGTAATTTTGCTTGAATTTGAATTGCTTTATTCAATGCAAGTGATCTGTCTATAGAAACACTACGTACCGCACTTTGAGGAGGCACTAATGTATTATTAGCACGTTGATTGACGCCAAGGTGGTGTTAACATTTATGAACATATTGAACTTTATTTACTACACGCGTCTCCATTATTGAGGTACCTAAATATGTCTATTCAGATAGGTAAAATGTTGAAACAGTTAGGAAATTATATTTAAATAAGCATTTCAGTGATCATACAAATCAGGAGAATTGTTCATTGGAAATGGTTTTTGCAAGTGGGTACAGGTGTACCCACTAAAGCGAGGACGCCACTTCCGCGTTTGATGTAATTTAGCGTGGCATATGGATAGATGTGTTTATTCAGTATAGTTAGGTATAATACAGGTAGCAGGTACGATAACGCAAGCATGCGATATAGTGTTTTAAAGCCGCGATAGCATTGCGCACGGGCACATAAAAATTTACGTGTCATTTCAGCTGAATAAAACTTGTTTATTTAATAGCCATTTTCTTTTAATAGTATTCATGTATCGTTAACAGCAGTTCATACGTTTAGTACTTACAAATCCATAGCCTCTACTTTTGCTGGTCTGTCTGTCGGTGATGACGACGGCTTCCTCGATGTCCCCGTATACGGCGAAATGTTCCCTTAAGCTCTTATCCGTGGTATGATAGGGGAGACCACCGACGAAAAGTTTAGTCCATGTGGTGTCCTTCTGTCCCGGCAGGGCACCCAGCGCCAGCAGCCCCTCGGGCTCGGCCGGCAAAGCGCCCGCCATCAACATGCCTTGTACAGTCTCCGTCGCGCCGGCTACCTTTGCACACGCGAACACTAACTCCGCTTGAGCGGACGTTTACGAGTTACGATAAGCACTGGGGTTGACAGATGTGTGTCGCGAGTAGTGGTTGGACGCGGACTGATGCTCGCCGGCGGCGCACGTGGCGCTCCGGTACTAATTTCGACCTCGCGCTCCCCCCGCGCTTTCCCCCGGTGCCGGCTACCAGATGCGGAGGCCCGTCCGTCGTCCGGGCCATATGCGCTACCCTACCCTCCGCAACCAATAATGACATGCCTCGTTATCATGACTCGCAACTCGCATGCCTCTAACTCATACCGCCTTAGTTTGACACTTTAGAAATTCACAAATTCTCTTTAAAACTACGTCAAGTAATAAACCCTTATAGGTTATAGCCAATATTTACAGACACCAGGATAAACATCCGCTATCTATATACAGAAATGTTCCCTTATCTCGATGTACGCATTACTTTTTTTTTAAGTTATGTGATCAAAATATAGATAACACTTCTTATAATATATCTTATAATCTAATATTGTGGTGTAATCTTTTGTTTCTCACGATGTACAAGACCTTGACATATTTTTGTCAAATATGCTTGTATAATGTCACCTATTTAAATATATAATAGTGCATACAGAATTGACGCAAATTGTCCAAATACCTGTGTGTTTGAAACTATTTAAACATAGAAATAGTATAGTGACGATTTCTGTTAATATCGAAATAGAATATTTTAATATATAAATCTAATATGTAATAAGAGTAATTAGGTACTACGTAAAATCTTCAAAACGAGCCTGTACACAGAAGCATCTATGCCTTTAAAAATATATATATTTTGTAAAAACGAATATTTGTATATCTTTCTAAGTGTTCACGACAATTTAATTTTGATTATTTTTAATCATTTACAAGGCAACGTCTTTAAAAATTGGTTTGCTTAAACTCCACGGTTATCTATATATTTTGAAAGTTAGTTTTGATAATAAATTTGGCATATGACAAATTCATATTTATTATGATATACATATATTTGATATATTATAGCATGTAAATATTTAGCTTATAAATTTGAGGTCCCAAATGGAATCTCTCTCTACTATGCGGAGACATAACTAATTTTTCCTAATTATTAGGTATATAAGCAGCTTAAAATTAAAGATTTATCTCAAGAAACTGTAAGAATCATCTAATTATTTCATATAATAATTCTATTTTTACATTAAAAAAATATTTTTTCATATTTGAGTGTGATTATACATTCAAATGTATATATAATATAGCAATTTACTTATTCTATTGTTAAATTTCATTAAAACTTATTTGAATTTAGATTTTTTCGGGCATCGATTTGTTATATATATATTCCAAAAGCAAATAAATATTCACGTGTAACTTTTTTTATACAAAAAAAAGTGCTTTCATTCAATTTAATATTTCCAAAAGGTGTTCCGTTCTATCTGTTATTTTATAATCTTTTGCGAGAATTCAATGAACCTTTTTCGTTCGTAGGTAGAACTGGGGGTGGGGGTAGTAGTTCATTGATCGCGGCTATTGTCACCCGTGCGCGTGCGCCGCCAGCTGCCATACGCATAGCCGCCCTAGTGTTATGGAGCAGATGGTGTGGTAGAAAACGCTTTTTTATTGATCTAATCTGAAATTTTACGTCACGCTTCAAATGTTCTTGTGAATTATGTTTAGAGTCTAAAATCATTATTTTGACTTTCAAATAACAATTGAATATAAATATTATTTTATTATACAAAATCTATTTTTTATTAATAAATTATAAATAGATATATTTTTTAAATTAAATAGTTTTAGAATGCTTCAATTAATCTAATGAAAATAGTGCAATGTTGTTTTTTTTACCTGTAATACTTAAGTTACATAAAATACAATATTAAATAGGTTAAAATTTAGGTTTGTTCCAAACTTTTTATACTTTATTACATTAAATAGTGATAGATTTTTCTCTACATTCCGCCTCAAATCAACGCTGCTTTTTGTCTTGTTCACTAGAGTGGAGAAATTAGACGAGCTAGTTATATAGTTATATAGAGCTTAGAAACATAGTTTGAGCTATAAATAATTATTATATATTTTTAGTAATATATAATTTTGTCATTTTCAGTTCTTCACTCTTTATTATATATACTTATAAAAAATAAAAATTTGACATGTTCTCAAAAATTTTGTCAAGAAACTGATAGACTAGTTATAATAGCATTTACATTCTTAATAGATTACAAGTATTCATTTAAACGCAATTGAATTTAGTAATAAATAAATTATTTACTTCGTTTGTATGCAAATATTTACCGGTGCCTACAATAGTGTAATATTTTATAAATGTACAAAATTATATTATATATGAAACCGATTCCGAAGCTGAAACTGACGCTGGTCATATATAGTTTGTTTGCTTGTCAAATTTATTCTTACGATATGTTGACATTTAACGTATTATTTTGCCATTGAGGTAAGTATTTAAAATATTGATTTATTTATTTTATATTACGACTTTTCATGAATAAATAAAATAGTAATAAATATTATTTTACTTTATCTAACGAATCATAAAATTATTTAGTTTTTTGCTTAAAGGTAGACAAAGATATTGGCAGTGTTTTAGAAATATCGGCATTTTTATGTCTACTTATATGGATAACATAATAATTTATAATTACTTGGAATTTCGAACATCTTATGCTATACTCGTATTTAAATTACGGATATGAGACTTGGTGTGCTTGCAGACATCAGTCTAAGCTATAGCTAGATTAATTTTGAAGTTTCCTAATTAGATTATTTATGTTTAATATGGTTCCTCCTGAAGACCTACTTCAGGATTAACCATATTAAAAATAATCATTGTCTCAAAACTCTTATTACAGAACACTGCGCTACAGTGATGAAATCTTTTAGTTAGCTAAAATAAAAAAGTTATGCCATATTTGCAAACTTTGTTTAACTGCTGTAGTGAAAGGCTACACTAAACTAGTGGAAATCATCTAAAACCATATATGTATGTATACTGTATATATTTCACAAGTATTAAGATCCGTCCGTCCACAATTGTATTGTAACAATCGTACCAATGACTGCTGGCTTCAAAAAATATCTGAAACGTCAACTGTACCAGAAAACAGCTGCTGCTTAAATTAGTCTGCACAATTAGTTAGGATATTGTCTCAAGATTGACGGTTGTAGCGTTGTGGATTGTGATGGGTTTTGGTCTGAGATAATTCTCTGGGCCTTTCATGCGAAGCTCTCAATGGATTGTTACCCGAACAGTTTCTCTTTTCCGGTTGATCAGCTTTAGACAACACTCTTTACACTACTTTAATACTGGTATTAAAAATATATTGCCGTCGTTGCTCGGTCTTTTATTTATTTTAAATGACTTTATTAGTAAACAGTATTCCTAAATTTCAGATTTTCACGTCAATACCTTACTTTGCGCAGCTCAAGCCCGCCCGCTTTCACGATCACTTACCATTTATACTTAGTCTTGCCATAAATATTGTAACAAAGAAAAACAATTATTTTTATTGTACGTTACATTTAAAACTATTACAGTGTGTTTGTTTAACACATTAATATAAAACAAATGTAAAATATATAAAGCATATTCGAAGTAGTTTCCATTGGCTGCAATACAGTACTTTATACGTTGAGGCTAGTTATGAACAGCACCATTCACTCTCTCAATTCCCATTGAGTATGGGATTGGTAAATTGGTATGGATTGTTTTAGGGGCTCCAAATTATCACGGTGTTAAGATGAAGCCTTACTCTCGCTAAAACTGACCATAAATCATAATCCAATGGATTAAGATCCGGCTTAAATGACGACCAGTCTTTAGCTCTGATAAAGTCCGGAACGCTCCTTTTTAACGAAGATTGGGTGGGTCACGCTTTGTTCCCCGGCGCCGAGTCTTTCTGAAAGGACCGTACCGTACTTGGTTATTGAACGTGGTGTTGTAAAGAGGGTTACCTCAACTCATTCATAAGAATGGTATTTACCGATGTTTTGATAACTTTTTCCCAAAAATATGACTCAGTTACTCCTTCATAGCTAACACCCTACCTAGCTATCACTGTAGTCGGATAATGTCCGCGTTGTATTCTTCTGACTAATTGGGAGGCTCTTCTTTAGAGCTTTCAGCACAAATATAGTCATTTTTTTGTTAAATATTGCTCAATTTCAATATTTTCGTCCTTTTGCGTACGTTTAAGTAGTTTTGTAAATTCCACCACCGTATTGTTTTTTAAATTACCAGTTAAAAAATTAACAGTGTGTCTGTTAGAGGTTGTAAGTCATCATTTAAAGTACGCGTACTTTCGGACAAGATTTCTTCGAATTCGAATACCCTACTGCTTTGATCGCCTTTTTCGTACGAACACTATAGTATGTAACAGATCTTTTTCGGTCGCAAAAAGAGGATGTTTCATTGTAGCTATCAATAGCCCGGTAAACAAACATTTGACTAATACCAAGCATATGGAGGATTTTATAATTTGTATTTAACATCATACCTACTCTATGCAATGCAATCACAGCGATTCGATTCTCTTTATCACCATACTCCATTTTCATATCACAAAATATTTTACAATATATTGGCGCGAAAATTAGAAAACGCGATGAACTAATAATACAGACTACGTATACTTACTTAATACATTTAGAGAAGTAATTTAAAAGCTATTAAAATATGTATAAACTGTTAAGTTACTTATTAGTAATATATTTTTTATATTAATTTAACTTATGCCTTTATCAAATAGTGGCATATACTTTTATAAATTTACGACTTCTGTTTGTAATAATTTTAATATTTTTATCATTTTTACATTGTAATTAGTGTAATAGTTTTATCTTATCATAAATTCAATAACGTTTGCGTCTACTTAATCAAATTAACAATCTTCATCAAATGTGTGTAGATTGTAAGGTAAATATATATTTTTGGAATCTGTCTTATACAGTCATAGATAGATAAATTTCTTCGAATTTTTAGCTACATATAAGTAAGTTCAAACTACCGATTTATCAGTATATTGCATTCTGTGGATGAAAAGAAAATACCTCACACCACAATGCCAAATGTGTTGAGTAACTGTAAAATATTATTAGTAACTGTAAAAGATATTTTATTTAAAAACTTCAGTGGATTAAAACTATTTCTACCGTCGTGTAAATAGCATCTACTTAAAAGAATCCTATTACGAATAATGCCCCACGAAGCCATATACTTAAAACAACGAAGTCATAGGAATTAAGAAATACTTAATATTCTAAAAAGCAGCGCCTTCTCGATTACATTTTGAAATATTGTGCGAATTGATTATTACTTTATGCATTTATGTTATAGATGGCGCTATAACTGTCGGCCGTTCGTAATTTTGAATTAGATGTCGCTAGTATGGATTAAAAACATTTCATATATATTCAACTAATAACAAATTCAAATAATAATAGTACATTTTGTACAGCTTTAAATCTATATTTTATTACTTTCATATCAAAATTTCAATATGTTTAATTAAAAATTATCATGATGTAGTAGGGTTGCTATATTGTTTTACAAAATGTCAATTTTCATTTAAGATATCCATGACATAATAGAAAGACATGTTTTATAAAAAATATATATTAAGAAAGTCATATTTTTTATATATACGATTTTCTTTATACCAAACCCACCAATAGTTAAAAAGTATTTGTCTATTCTGTGAACCATGGTATTTGTTATATAGTTATAGAGCTGCCATCTGTAGTTGGTGGTTCACACATGTTCCAATTATAAACATTTGGTTAAACTAGATGGTGCCTCTCACCATTCTTCCACCCACCATCGTCACACATATAATGTTTTCAATTTTTATATTATTCATTAGTGCTGTAAACATTTAAAATTGAATATGACTTCATGCGATTAGTAAGACTTCTGTAGTGTCATAATTTGTTGATAAATTAGGTCATATGAAATATACATTTATACAACAACATATCTATGTTACTAGAAAATAAAGATCGTAATTCTCAAGCAATTATTGCATTAACCTCTCCCATCCTGTCGACCTTTTATCGAACAGATATTAATGATTGTCTAAAAACGTAACTGATTCGATTGAAAACTATGTCCTATCTATTGAATCATTTATAATCATGACAGTATAGTTTACAAATAAAAATATAGTTTGAAGGTAATAATTTTGACCCCAAAAAACTTAGAGATAAATTGTAATTTATTTGTTTATATCAACTTCTAGACTTTACATACATAAAAATAAATATATTGAAGTTGTTAGGTATATGTATTTATATAGTGGCTCAAAAATCATAATTTATGACTGTTATATATAATATGTATGTATATAATAGTTCCAATAGCGACTTAAAATAGCGCTGAATATTACAAGTTTTAGCGATTCTTACGTATCCTGTTATTCCTCAGAATGTTTTCGCAGCAAGGATAATTTCTCTAGTATACCTTCACCACTAAATGAAACCCTCGTGTCATATTTCTCAGATGTTGTTCATATTAATGCCCAAAGAATCTTATTGCTGATCATCATCAGCAATGTCAGGATACTTTTATCACCATGATGATGATATGACATGCTCATTATCCTGGCATTATATCTTCTTTTGAAAATCTAACTACATAGGTTATCCTTGTATCTAAGTCTTGGTTGAAACCATGTCTACCATCAGTATCATTTGCACTACCAGGGTATAATTTGATTACGAATGATCGTATCGGGAGGTCTGTTGGCCGTGTTGCTATGTACTTTCGTTCCCATATTTATTTTTCTATCCTTGACATATCCCAGACTCTGGGTAATGCAGGTGCTGAACATCTGTTAATTTAAGTTATTTTCACACTCAATTGTCCTCTCTACCATCTGTATGCTGATGATTTGCAAATTAATGTCACAACAAATCTATTAATTTTATCTCGTACAATAGCATTAATAAATGCTATGATCTCACAATTAACTCCGTTAAAAGCAAATCTATTATTATTGGTAGCCACAGATTGATGTCGAAGTTTGACAAATCCATCATACCATCTCTTACATTAGATGGCAAACCAATTCCTTATGCAGAACAAGTAAAAATGTAGCAATTCTTTAGTCCAACATTTATCATGGGAGGCACATCTTAATGAACTCAGCCGAAAGCTTTTTAGAGCAATTGCTTCTCTTCGTAGACGGCGAAATTTTCTTCGCATATCTACCAAAATTGTGCTTGCAAACTCTCGAATATTACCGAATATTATTAGAGGTGAGCATTTAAATAGACTTGATTAACTCTTTTGGTCTTCCCAAATACGACAATATTTCAGACTTTCGTTAAAAATTTAGGTAGCTTCCTATAAGACTTCGCAGGAATTTATGCTATTTAATCCTTCAACTTATTTTTACCTAAATGAACAGTTTGAGCTTCTTGGTAATTCACACGCTCGTTCTCTCTGGTACGATTACTCTGGTCTTAATCGATTTAAGTCTCTACTTAAAGAACAATACTTAGCTCTTTAATTCTTCACTTTGTACTATTTTATTTTAATTTCAATTCTTTTTTTTTGTCTTATATAGATATTTGGTTGTATACATAATATATATTTTTCTTATTTATATATTTATTTTACGTATACATTTACAATGTAGTAATTATGTTTGTAGTTATATGTATGCATAAAGCAAAAACACCGCCTACCCATTTAACTACTCCTTCATCTTAATATACCGATAAGACCGCCTTACAATTTATTTCTTTTACTTACATATGTTTTTTGTTGTTCTTTGTAAACTTTATTATTATGTTTTCAATTTAAATTGTAACAAATGTCGAGTTGATAACGGCATTGTGACCCTGTCTCTGTGATTACCTATATACACTCACACTACACATGAGGGTTGTTGGTTGCTTCGTAGTTTCTCCAGTATTATATAAAATATTTGCGTCAAATGTTAAATATTATAAAGGAAAAGGGCGATAGTGGTGCAGTGGGAAAACAATTGTCTGTAAACACGTTAGGTTGTGGGTTCGAATCTCAATTATATGCAACCAACAGTAAGCTGAAAAGAAAATTCCGTTTTCCAGTCCAGTCCAGTCTGGTCTGACAAAGCTGGTCTGGTTTTCACAACACCCAATATGGGTTAAAAAATAAATAGCTAGGTTCTTACTGTATTCTCGACATTAAGTGTGAAGATAAACAAATCCCGTAGGTACGTCTCTACGTAATCATTACAGAATACAATATTATATTTAACTTTTTACTGCATTCCGAGAAAATTTAAACTTACACCTTTTTTATTTTCCATGTTCTATGATATGAGCCACCATTCTATCACCCTAACTGTAAATATTAATATTATGAATTAATTATTTTCTTGTTTGATTTGCCTTTTTTTATGCTTATGTAGCAAATATCATATGATGTATATTTCACTTATTGGTTTGACATTCATATCTACCTATATTTCTTATTCATGCGCGTTAACTACGTACTTATAAATAGTAATAAATTAATTTGTTCGTTTTTCTCATTTTAATTTTTTAATGGATTATCATTTGCGTACTTTGTGTATTTAACCAAAATTTCAAAAAGTATAAAAGTATAGATTTTCTTAGGTAAATAGATATGCCTTTATGTTGTTGTCATTGCGAATCAAGCAGTTTAGATATTGACAATATATCGTAGTTAAGATAAAAATACATGAACAAATAAATATTCGCTATTAAAATGGTACTTATCTATAAAATAAAAGTTGGGTGAAATTGACTTTTGAATAATAAGTAATGACATTACTAATTATTATTAGCTTTCTCTTTATCTTTATTTGTAATTTTACATTTTCGATGAAATTTTAGCACAGTTGAAACAGGTCTAACCAGACGTATCGAGAGCTGTTTATTAAAATCTCACTTCATTTAACGTTTGCATGCATTAGAATACGAATTTAAAAAGGATCAGATCCGGACACGTGCAAATTTCAAAGCAAATTGGGGAGCAAGATGTGGGTCAAATTACCGTTGCAAGATTGTCTTACATTGATAACTAGATCGATGAATCCTATATATAAGGGCCAAACTAACAATTTGACAATTTTGCAATTTTTAGGGTATCAATATAGTTAATTATAAGAGCTATTAACAAAAAGTAATTTCCTGACAGAAGTACTATTTTTAAAACATTATAACGGCCTATGTAGCATGAATTTAAACGTCAGTTGAATATTAAAATTTCACAGGTACAAGCGTTACTTAGCATAACTAACTAGTTAACTAGTTGTTTACATATTATATTCTTTTTATGGGTTTCATACACTGAACACTATTTTTGTAAAATTTTTAATAAGAAAACATATAGTCATATCTGGCATTTTACCAAAAGTACTTCTTGATATATATCTTACAAAATATTATGCTACGAAATTATTTTTCAAATAAGTATTCCTAGAAAACTGAGGCAATCGTGGCGTAGTGTTACAGCGATTGACTGTATACGCGATGGTTGTGAGTTCGATTCCCACTTGGAAAATGATTATTTTTAAACTATTTGCGTTTTACCGCTCAGGTGAAAGATAAAACATGGCATTGAGTTGCGCCACTCTACACGCAATGTCTTGAATTCGGGCGGAAAGTAGTTAACGGAGGTTCTTAACACTAGGTTCTCTCTGACCACCGTGCTATACGGGAAAATACGAAAAGCTCATACAAAGTGTGGTAATATGGTTTACATTTATACAAAAAATAAATGGGTAATCGTTTTTATAAAGCTTGCTAATTCAAAATTAAGTACATAAAATATATAAATACTACACGAAGTGTCAGTTTAACATTAAATTAGTTCTATATTTACAATTTACAACCTAATTTTAAATTCAATGTGAGTCGAGTTCCCAGTAATCAGTAGATAATATATATTATACATATATATATATTACAAATTAAAACAATACTGAATATACATTTTGGTTGAATACTTTATGTATTTATTATATTTTAAAATGAGTAGTTAGTTACTAATTAATGATGGATTTCAGTTTCACACACTTTCCCGTATTATTATACTGTATGGGTAACCAGAGGACACCTAATATGAAACCAAACTGTTCTCCACTCTCTTTACTCCACCCTCCGCTCCTCCTCCCGACTTGAGAAATTGCGTGTAGAGTGGCATTTCAGTGGGATTTCTTTGCTCTGGCTCTTGACAAACAAATTAAAATTATTTAAATTTACTCTTAAAGACGAATAGCGATTGAACCTACAATCATCGAGCTTACAGCCAGATGCTGTAACACTGCTCCATGATAGCTTAAGCAAAGTACTAAATGATATTGTAAATCTTACAAATTATGAAATGTATTTAATTCTTAATTATTTAATGTTAGGGCACCTACATAAAATTGTTTTTTGTTTGAGGTAAATTAGAGCCTTATACTTACGTACTTATTATTATTTATTGAAAGCTTCGATCATGATTCAACTATTTAACTCCTTGTAGTGGATGACAATTTTCGTCTTTGAACTGATAATCTGAGTAGATTTGTATATGAATGTATGAAAATGTGTATTCTGAGTAATTATTAGATATATCAATAGTTTTCTAATTTTATGCTTAGATTTCTCTAATTACATTTAAAGACTTTGCAATAATATTGAAAACAAGTATCTATAAAAATATTTCAATGTTTGTGTCAGGTACGGATGACATCATAGCGTTATGTAGCGGAGGCCGTGGCGCGATCGGCTCCCTCCGCCGTCCTCAGTTTACTTCGGAGTTTCATTGCACGAAGAGCTCTGTTCTGTGCTACATACTAAGCTTGCTTCCAAAATATTGCAATCATGGCTAACATTTTAGGTAAGTTTAGTATATATTTATATGTATGTTTAGTATATATTTATATGTATGAATGTGTAGTGTATATATACGCACATTACATTATGTCAATATTTAAGTCCGTATGTATTTTTCTATGAATGGTAACTTAAACTATTTTGTAAATCTTTTTACTATTTAAAAATAACAAGTGTTGTCTCTTATAAGAATTATAGTTTTCTTTAAATTTGACATGCCGGTTGCAGCAAGTAGGCCTGTTTTATATTGGCACAATGCCAACGCCGGCTGTTGCGGCGTCTTATATCCGTTAAGAATTAAGATCAATAGCTAGACGTTTTTTCATTTCATCTAAAAAAAATTGAAATACAGACTGTCGCTCAATTTAAATATATATTTTTAGTTTTATATATGAACAGTCTCGTTTTGCTCGAAAAGGGAAACAAAACAGCGAAATACAACAGGTTTGAAGACTAATAACTAAAATCTTCCTAATTGCATGAAGATTGGTCTCAATTAATATTGTTAGACGAGTAGGTGGCTTGACATTGTAGGCTCTGAATCGTATCGAGGTATGAGATCATCTACTATGAATTGTCGGTTAAATTGCTGTTCGGCCCTTCGTTTTGCATTGTAAACATTTGTAGTGGGAGATGATTGTCATTGCTGTTAAAGTAAATATAACTATGATCTGGGCCTGTACAATAAATATACATATTATAATATATTAAACTTGTGACAAGACGGCGACTTTAAATTATTCGATCATTTTCCCATATTACAAATGTACAAGAACATAAACTCAACAAAATAGCATCAAATAAATAATAAGTATTCTCTATGGTTATTCTATTCTAAACAATTTATATGAATTATTCAGCGTGTAAACAATTTCCAAGACTAAAATACTTACAAGATAAACAGTGAGTATAATAGCTCGTTATTCATGAACAGTTTTCGGAAGTTATCGAAAACATATTTTTCTATATGAGTATTTGATTTACCATCATGCGGCGTGTGTGTATTATATAAGGTATTTTGAAATGAAACTATTTTAACCGGATTAATCGCGTATATTAATAGTAAGGATTCGAAAATACATTTTAGAAAACCCAACGTTTCGAACACTTTACAGTAGTCCGTAGTCAAATGTAGTTTCGAATACTAATAATATATGGGGTTGTAGTTTCATTTTAAAACGTGTAAAAATCGCGAAAATAAATGATCTTATTATATTAGGTACGTTACTACTGCATGCTTGTGCATTATATTAGGTATACACTATTTGAAAAAATACAAACAAAATTATTGGCTTAAAATTTCTGTCGAAATTTCCGGTTCGTTTAGGAACAGTCCTCACTGAATCAATCATGTGCAAAAAGAGCGTATTCCTCCATAGTTAATTTAGATTCGTTTCATACTTATATAACCTTTGACCTAAAAAGTTAAAAGGTGTCATGATTGTCTTCGTTGCGCTAAATAGATCCTTTGCACGAACACTTAGGGTTGTTAGCATCTTGACAGTATTACCTATTGTATATCATATAAGAGTAATTAGTATTGTGTTATTAAATTACACGTAGGAACATTCTTTATAATCACATGATTTAAAGATATGTGATCCAGGAACAAGATTTCCACGTATAAAAAATAGAGCAAAATGAATAAAATTATTCATTATAAGTATAAAATTAAGTAATTTAATATTAAAAACTATACAAAGCATATCCCACTAAGTATCTACTACCTAGGAACTATTCTTACTAAAAAGTGGTCAATGTCAATGCGGTCAATCTTTGCGCACCTCCAACTTTCCTTTCACGGGCTACAGCTTGATACGGGCTATTGATCCAATGTGGTGACATCATTGGAAGTGTTCGACCAAAGCTTATATAAATTTAGTTGTACCTAATACGTAAAATATTGAAATTGGACAAATTTGTTGAGTTTATGCAAAGCTTTCTTTTACATTTAATCTTAACCTACTAACCAAACAAACATAAATTAAATATAGTTCAAATTTAGTTTGTTTGAGTTAGTGTAGAGTCAAATTTATTTTTGTCATGTATCTTAAGTTAATCCAAATAACTCGTCATGTTTATTAAAAAATGTATATTAATGATAAAATATTACCATTTATCGTCAATACTTTTTAATATTTACTAAATAATAATATTAACATACGAATCTATCGTTGAAATTTGCTTAACATAATATATTATTATTACAAGATTTTGCGAAGTTAAAGAATTTGTGGGTGCGCAGTGCGGTTCACTCAGGCTAGTCTCCGCATACCAACGCACTATGCTATATTTAGACTTACTCGAACTGTTGAGAGACCTACCTACTGCACGTAATGTTTTATTAATGTTATACTTTAACCTTAATAAGATTTGAAGGAAAGGCGTCTATCGGTAACCGCATACTAATTAATATCAATTACTCAATTTTGTTTTCACAACACGAATACACCGCTATATATACATAGATACGTGGTGCAGTTTGTTATCGTCTGACTGTAAACACAATTGGGTGTGGGTTCAATCCCACTCGGGGGAGTTATTATAGTTTAAAATATCTTAATTTCTTTGCCCTGGCCGATCGAGACCGAGTTCCGACACTCAACACGCAATGTCTCAAATTGGGGCTAAAAGTGGAGAACGGAGTGCCTTTACACTAGGTCACCTACCTACCCCGCTAAGCGGAAAAAAGCGAAAAACTGTCATATATAAATTAGTAATTAAAAATAAAATTACAACATTACAGATGTCTCGACCGATGATAACCTGCAGTACCAGTTTTTCCCTGTATCAAGTGGTGCCGTTCAGTTCAAAATAAAGGCAGCCAATGATGCGCATATTGCTCTGACTATGGGTCCCCAAGAATCTGACCCTATGTATGAGGTATACTAATTTTTCAAACTCATTACATTTCCTATATACTATTATAATTGATATTAAAAAAAAATGTCCTTATTGATGAACTTTCTATTAAGGTATATATTGGTGGTTGGGGAAACACCAAGAGTGTCATTAGGAGAAATAGGACTAAACCAGACAAAGTAGAAATTGAAACTCCCAATATTTTGAATGGCGGCGAATTTCGTGGCTTTTGGGTGAGATGGGACAGCGGCATCGTATCAGCGGGACGTGAGGGAGAATCTATTCCTTTCATTTCCTGGTCAGATCCAGAACCTTTCCCCATTGGCTTCGTTGGAGTGTGCACGGGCTGGGGTGCATCCGGTACATGGAAAATCGAAGGTATGTAATATTTTTGCTTTACACAAAATGTACCCAACATTCTTTCAATTTAAAAAACATTAACGACGCAGATGGAGCTGAGTTTAATACGCCTGACAAGTTAGAATACAAATTCGGGCCTGCCGCATCTGGTTCTTTGGAACTCGAGTACCGCGGCCCCCACAACTGTCACGTTTGTCTCACACCAGCACCTGCTGAAGTAGATCCGATGTATGAAGTCATTCTTGGTGGATGGGAAAATACGCAATCAGTAATAAGACATTGCAGACAGAAGCCAGACAAGGTAGTTCATGTTTTGATGTTGTCGGTGTACAAGTGACGGAATATGACAATAAATTACTGTAAAACTTCATAGGTAACCGTTCCCACACCTGGTATTATGAATGCCAACGAGTTTAGGAAATTCATCTTTGAATGGCGTTGCGGAAGGCTGACAGTTCGCGACGGTGCCTCTGGAGCCGTGTTGTTGGAGTGGGTGGATCCCGCACCTTTTCCTATAACTCACTTTGGAGTGCGCACTGGGTACGGCGCAAGGGGCCATTGGCGCATATCACACTTCTACAAGGGCGGAGAGAGACCATGTTGAGTGTCCATATTAAAACTGCTGCTTTGGTGTTAATTGCTTATCTTAAATATAAATAATTTAGTAAATATTGTCATGAATACTTACTAACCGATTAAATGTTAATTTGCCTTGAGTCTGTGTGTTTATTATGTTTAATGCAAGCATTGATACATCGGAGATTGTGTTTGGGATTGTTTATGGTAGGTTGGGTACATTTTGTGTATTCATTTTATGGATGTTTTTTGGCCTTTTATGCTGTAAATAGGTGTATTAGAAAGCTAATTATCTTCTTAACAACTTTTTAATACATATCTAAAAGATTTAATCTATCACCATTTTTCTTTCATGACTATCTGGCAAATAATTCTGATTCCTGAGATACTTCAACGCTTCTTTATTTTGCTATCTACTTTAACTCCTGAGTCACCTTCGATTTATTCAATTTTCATTAATAATTTACATTTTATAATGAGTTAGTTTGACATTAGATTTTAATATAGTTATCGAACTTTACAGTGCCACCTTCGGCGCCATCAGCGCAGGCTTTGTTCAGCCCTCCTCCCGGTTACCCAGCCGTCGCGCCTGTTGGCGGGGCAGGTTTATGGGTCGACGCTACCTCAGGACAAGTGCCCCCTGGTGCCGTCATAGGAGGAAACGATTACTCTGGAGAACCTCTTTACGTGGCTAGAGCACAGCATCAAGGAGCCATGCTACCTGGAAAGCTGGTCTCCTCCCACGGGTGCGCTTACATACCATGGGGTGGACAAGAATATGGAAAGAATGAGTATCAGGTATGTTTATGGAATTAATTTAATCAAATTAGGTTCTTGTTAAAATGAAAGTAACTAAAAATATTTATCGAGACAGATTTCTAAATTGATTTTTTACCTTACTTACCTTAAATGTTGGTAAGGGAGGTGGTAATGTGATATGGCAATACTATTTACAGAAAATTAAATATAAGAATAGAATTTGTTTAGATCAGTCGGCTTCATAGTATTTGATTCATTCATTTTAATAAATTACCTTATTTTCAGGCTATTTGTTACGTAAAATACTATAAGGACTATAAAGTTTATTAGATAGAAAAATATGTAAAACAGCGAAATACAAATAAATTTTTAGCCTTTCAAATTAAAACCATATTTCAGGTATTAGTCAGTGGACCAAACAACTGGGTGCCAACCAGCGGATCAAACATTCCTCCAGGGGCATTCCCTGGCGGAGAGTCTGAGGACGGCGA
This sequence comes from Podotricha telesiphe, assembly GCA_038994665.1. Taxonomy (NCBI): domain Eukaryota; kingdom Metazoa; phylum Arthropoda; class Insecta; order Lepidoptera; family Nymphalidae; genus Podotricha; species Podotricha telesiphe. The sequence goes on from JAOYRR010000103.1 coordinate 1,040,041, forward strand.
GCCTCTCTTCATCGGTAGGGTCCATCATGAGGGCAGCATCACTACAGGCAAAGTGCAGCAATCCCACGGCGTTTGCTACATCTCATTTGCAGGACAAGAACTCGGTTTCCCTGATTATGAGATTCTCGTACAATAAATTGTTATAATTAAAAATATAAATATCGGTACAACTGTTTCCAGTCCCCAGTATCTTTTGTACTAACAGTAGGTATATTGATTTTCTGTTATATAATAATATTAATAATAATAAAATGATAATTACCTACATAACTTTTAAAAAACGACTGATTTATAAACGCTAACCAACCTACTGTTTACAAAGATACTGGGTGACAGGCAAATAGCAAGCACTAGCGCAACCGCATCTAATGTTTCGCATGGGCTTTTTTTATATTGAAATATATATATTAAGTTTATATTCACAATGTGCCTGGTAATCTCATAATAAAGCACTTCATGTTATTCTTTATTAAATTATTTTTAAAAAGTAATCGAGTTTTTTCACAATTTCACCTATTTAGGCAAAAGTATAATTACCTAAACATAATACTATTTTTAACCGGATTAATTACGTATAATATCGGTATTCGAAAATACATTTTAGAACCCGACGTTTTGAACACTTTACAGTAGTCCGTGGTCACAGGTACACTGAGGTGGCATTTGTCTGTCATTTGATACAATTTTTTAAGTTTGATATAATAATTATATCAATATCAAATCCGGTTAAAAATAGTTTCATTTCAAAATGTGTAATAATCGTGAAAATCAAAGAACTTATTAAACATAATAATACCTGATAAAATTACGAACATATTTCTTTTTAAAGCAATAACCTAAATTTTGCTGGATGGGCATTTAGTAGTGTAATTTTAGTATTTTCTATAACTGTATATATAAGTACAGTGGTCTAGCTAAACCGACATAGCCATTATTTCCAAATAAAAAAGCATATACCTAAACCTATTAATATGATGAGTAATCTGACTTAACAAGAAATGGGAGACAATAGGAAAAATAAAAATACATGTTTCATTATAAGAATTGATTATTAATACAAGATAAAACATTTCTTATCCCTTTTTGGTTACTGAAATTATACTTTAATCGAAAATAATTTGCAACAAATAAATAGTTTCATGTATTTTTTACCATTGCCTTACCCTTATAATCTTTGTGCCTTGTCTGGGATACAGACAACCCTGCGCAGCAGATGTAGACACTTTCGAACTCAAATCACTTCCACTTGACACACACTAGCCATTCAAAAAGTGTTGTCTAGGTAATAGAAATCCAAAAGCATTACTTTAATGGTGTATTGTAACAGTAACAAAGTGTTTGTACAGTGCCATATTATTGCTTCAAACAGTGCATGCTTTTGTAATGTGTAACAGTGATGCACAAAGTTAACCATTATTTTTCAACAAATGTTTGATTAGTCAAAACTCAACCAGTGGTACTCAAATAGAAAAAATAAAAAACTTACTGCATTTTTACATATTATTGTTTTTTGATACAAATAAAAACTTGATTTAATCAAAAGAATAAAAATTAAATAACTATATCACACACATGGTTGCAAAGCCATCAAAGGATTTAGGGAACACTTAGGGACTTTAGTTAGACTATTTTCTTTAACATCACCTCTAACTAAAATTTCATACATATACACTTCTTTTTCAACACCTTTATAAGGAAGGAAACATGTTTTATACAACATATGAACTTTACCAACTATTAGACTAGAACCAATCATTGCCCTGCCTACATAAAGATGTTCATTGTTAATTTCTGAAGAACCTGCTACAAATACATTCTCTGGAACATAATTGTTGATACATTTCATCCACATTGCATTATAACCACAGAGTATCTGTATAATATACAAAATATTATAAATTTATATATTTTTTCATTGAATTTGCAAATAATTACATACTATGTTAAAAAATTTATAACAAAATAAAATGGTATATCATTTCTAACATAAATTTTATAATAAAACATTAAAATAATGTATATCAAACTTACCTCAAAATTATCTTTAACATGTTCCAGATGTCCCCATGGCACAAAAGCACAATGCTTTGATGGTATATACATCCCAATGCATTGTGATCCATGGTGTTTGGCACGAGCTATGTATATTGTCTCACCATCGTCAAATCCACCTATAAGTGCATCTTGTGGCAAATAATCTGTATCCCCATTATAAGATACCCAGTGTAACTGTCCACCTTCAATATGCTTATAACTGAGATGTCTTAATGGAATTATGTTTTCTGAAGGCAAAGATTTTAGTAATTTCAATTAAATAAAACTACAGAATATTTATACACACTTATACGGTTTCACATTTTTTTTAATTATATATGTAATTTGAGCAAGATCTTGAATTTCTTTTTAAAAAAACAATCATAATATATCAGTGTTACACTATACATTTAGACTGACTAACAATGCAAAGCCAAAACTATTTAAAAATTACAAAGCACCCAGTAGTCTCCTAATATTATAAAAAGAGATACACATAATTATACCTTTTACTGTTTTAACAACAAAAAAAGAAATGAAAAGAGTATTACTATAGATGACTCTAGAAGACTCCTTAACTTTGTATGCCCATGCATATGAATGGGCATACAAAGTTAAGGTCAATTAGTTACTACTATGTTAGTAAATTTCAGTTATTCTAGAAAATATAATCATTTATTTGTAAGTTTCTTTACAAAAAATAACTTACTTTCTACTGTAATATTCCTTGACTGTGTTGTATAAAATTTAAAAAATCCAATTATTTTATCTTCAACAATATCTAAAAGTTTATATGAATATGAATTTTCTTCATTGATATTATTAATACATAGTTTTTTATTAAACCATGTTAAAATAAATTCATAAGAGCCTGGTTCTGACAAGAGTGAAACCCTGACATCGCTAGAGCCTTGACTAGATTCTATGCTTATATGAGGATAAATGCCAAATGTTATCTGAAAACATGTATGTGTTAAAATTAATTAAATATTCAATGACCATTTATATATATATAAAGTAAATTAAAAGTTTAGTAGTTTAAAAGTTAATTAAATTATTTAAATACTAATCGAAGTAATCAAAATATATTGTTCTGAATGTAAATAATTTAAAATATACCATAATAAGGTCTTCATGTGGACATTCCTTGGCCAAAAGTGATATTTTTACACTTTCGTTAGTATGCACCGGGGAATCCAATTTAAATTTAATTCCTCCATTATCAGCAGGAAATAATTGATAAGGTATTAGCATATCTATTATCAGACGCCGACTTAATGTTGACGCTTATTTTAATTCTACTCTAATGTCAATCTAATTTTAATAAAATTCAATCTAACAGTTAAGGTGACAGTTCGTACTCTTGAAACCAATTATGTCAATATTGGATTGAGACCTTTACGACCCAATCGTAGCGTCGTTACAATTTTGCAGTAGTGCTGACTTTTTATCGATAAATGGGTAACAGGAAAGTTATCACTCTTCAATCCTCCGTCAACGTTATTGTCATGCCAATTACTACATAAATAATAACCATAAATAATATTAAATATCAATTTAGCTAAAATACATCTAATATTTTAAAATCATGCCTGAAGCTTACATATTTTATCTGTACATATAATTTGTAAGTCCTGTTGTGATTTGACATCATTATACTTCAATATTTAATATAATGTTTCACAATCGACGTAAGATAGTATTATAATAACGCATGGCTCATGGTCAGAGCACTTGGACAATTTTCAAGAGGCGCGGGTTCGAATAATGCTACATACATTTTTGTGTTTTTTTTAAATGTTTTTGAAATTAACACTGTCTAACAGAGTTTTTAAATTTAAATATGTTATTAATCTAAATGTAAATGTTTAAACTTCAAAGTGAATGGTGAATTAGGACAGCGTTTAGCGTTAATTTTTTTAACTTATAAGCTGAAATTTTAAACGGTCAAAAAACACAAATGGGCAGATGATAATTAAACTAATTTTTAACTTTAAAATAATTGTTACCGCAACTTTCATGACAATTGAACTCATTAGCTTAAGGCGTAAATGTTTTCCTAGTCATATTGCCGGCGTTCTTCCTAGTAATTAGGTATATAAAGAAATTAAAATATAACTCGAGTTCAGAAACAACAATTGAATTATATTATACGTACTAGAATATAAAAAGGAACATTTCGCTTTTTTTTTGTAAAATCTAGGTTGTTGAAAATTCAGCTCGTATCAATGACATTTTAAATATTCAATTCCTTTATTTGTATTGTATCATATAGCTTACATTAGTAATAAAATATAAGTAAAACGTAAGCTACACAACTAAACTATTTAGTTTTTTCCTCCGCCCGCGTTTTCACTTAAATCACAAACTGCGGAAATTTATAATTTGTAATTTTTTCAATTGTGAACTGAGTAAAATGAAATAAACATAAAATGTTAAACAAAGCTTACAGGTTGCAGGTTAACAAAACTGCATTTAAATCCGTTTATCCGTTTCTGAGATTAACGTGCACTATATGTCTTCCATGTCAAATTCACAGATGTCACAGACAGCGAAGAGTTACATTTTTATTATATGTATATATATGATAGTTAAAAAGAAAATGATGAAATCAATTTCCGTTAGATGACGCAAAATACTTTTTCAGGTGTCTGATTTAGAGACAGAGTCAGAGAGACTATATCAGAACTTGTATTATGACCAATATAATAACATTGAAAATCTAATTACATACTTATATAGTCATATTCTAATTAGACAGGAAAAGTATGGGTAAAAAAGGTACAAGTAAATAGAATTTCGAGTTGACTTGTTTTTTATCTTTCATATCATCATTGTCACTGGCCACTAAGTTTCTTATAATATTTAAACAAATTCTATTTCAGTTACTTCTTATGACTGTAACTTCGTCTTATAAACGTGTAGCTGTCTAATATTTAGACATTTTTTACAATTAATTTCTATGAAGCTGTTTCTAAGTTGCTAATATTGAATATCTAAACAATAAATATGGCAGAACAGAACGTAGCCGGCGATCAAGCAGAAATGCCTGTTGCTGAAGCTGAAGGTAGATTTATTATTTCCTTGTAATATTATATTATAGTTTTTTGAAAATATATAAGACCTATAGTTATGTGGTTATTAAGGTAGCATTCAACTTTAATATATGATTACTTAAAATTAAATACCAGTCCCAGTCTTGCAGTTGATTTAATAATTTAATTATTGCTGTTTTAACATCTATAGCTTTTACCTACCTAGCTGGCTTATACCTAGCTTAGCGTATACCATTTGACATGCAAATGGTCATCATAAGTGATATGGTGATCACAAGTATTCAATAATATGAATTTCTAAACAATATACAATATGATATTATGGAAAGTCAGGTTAAAAAGATTTCCTGTATATTATAATATGTATCTCGTACTCCTACAGACACTGTTACCGCCGCCGGATTTCCTCCCTATCCACCATATACTACGGAAACTGCTCCTCCGTCAGTTGCTGACACAATTATAGCAGGCCGTGATTTACGCTTTCAACATAAATCAACACCTAGGAAATCTGTACGACTACCGCCAAGACCTGCTAAGGCCAAGTATTACGCATATATGTATAATATACTCACTTATTGACACATAAAATACCTTTATTAATATAGATTAATAAAGATTGTTTTTTTTTTAAATAAATAATAAGCGTACAAAGCTATGCTATCTTTAACAAATTTTAAGGAAAGGAGTATAATCTTCTCCGTATGTTTTTTTTTTATTTCTATTTATTATGTAAGGGCATAATTTCATGTAAGGCATTGGTTAACAAGGGTACCAAAGGTGCAAAGGTTCGCATTAATAGCGCTATACTCGTAGGTACTTTTCGTTTTAGGGTAATTGGTAATTTTTTGGGTATTTGCATATTTGTCAGTACTGAAAGCCTTGCTTTATCTAACTTGACTGAAGAATAAAAATGTCAACTAAAACATTTGTTCATAAATAATTTAAATAAAAAATTGTTTAAAAGCCATCGTAACGCAGTGGTGCATAGTCCGACTGCGACCGCAATTGGTTGTGGGCTTGATCCCCACTCGGAGGAATGATTTTATCGCTGCACTTTGTTAAGTGTGAAGAAAGGCTCTCTCTGACTACCGTTTTATGCAAGCATGTCTTCAAACAATTATTTTTAAATATTCCTTAATTATTCATAGGGGAGCGAAAGTAACAGATGTTAAAATGTCAAAGCGGGCTGCACTTGCACATTCCCGTTGTCTGCGCCGCCACGGAGCAGTGTTAACAGATCGTTTAGAGCGAATGTCAAAACCACCTCGACGAAGCATTATCTACTTGTGGAGAGAGCACGCTCGCACCCTTCCAGCTGAAACTGTTAGTATTGTACAAGTATTCACTTAACTTTTATTATAATGAAATACGTATCGCCAATGTGTTGCCTATGTGATTAATCCAATTATATAGAACCTACCACTAGTTGTCGCCCAAATCCTCGTCTGCGAGAATTTTATGACTGTAAAATTTTGAATTGAAAAACGCCCATTCTCTTAGATATTTTCCGTAAATTTCTCTTAGTGCTACCCTGGACAGTCCAAGGAACATATATGCCAAACATCAGATTTCTACATCCATTATTTCAACTTGAGTTGTCTTTCAGTTGCTCGGTGACTAACGGGATAGTTTTATATATATATATATATATTTGTGACAACACCATCGAGCCTTAACATGCCCTGAAATGGCGAATATTATTTTGTGGAAGCTTTTTACATTGCAATTTACAATTAACTATAAATCTGCTAGATCGCAAGACTTCGAGCAATGCTGGATGCTGATGAGCCTTTCAAACCTGATCAGGCCTATGAATATTTTATTAATCTTAGAAAAACAAAGAACAAAGTTGCTGCGTGAGTTCAACTGTCTTATTTCCTTCTAACATTTCCTAATATGTTATAAATGAATATATTAAAAAATAAAGAAGTAATTAGAATTTTAATATTATATTTTCTTTTAATTCTTAAAAATACCACAAGATATTAGCTTTGTAACTAATATCCTTGCTTCCAATATCATTCCTTCCTATTGCTACTTTGCACAAAATCATATATAATAAGTGAATTATTGTATACATAGAGCGCGTGGAGTAAATCGAATCAAGAAGGACGTACTGGCTTTATATGGCGATAAGAGAATTGTATGGGCGCGAAATGCTACTGTTGCATTTGCCAGAGGTATTCAACAGCGGCTTTCAAGACCTGGAGCTTATACCCTAGCAGATAGGTATATACAAGTAAATAAGTTTAAAAATAATTTGGTATCTGGTTTAGTCTGGTCTCACTTAAATACTATCAAAGGTATTCATTTTAAATTTCGTTCGTAAATAAATTGAATTCGCTCTTTCATGTAACTTAATTTTTTATGTACCTGTTTCTTTATCTTTGTCGACACGTGAAAATATATAAAACGAAACAAAAAATAAATAAAAGCTAACTTATTTCCAGAATGCTCCGGTTATCGAATATTATTTTAGAAGACATATGCGGCTATATGCATATGAACGTACCTTCCAGACGTTGTACTCATCCAAAAGCGAAATTTATGATGGAGATGTCAGATAAGGTGCTATTATTTCCGTACACTTAAATATAGATATGCGACACAGATGCTTAATATTAGTTACATTGTCTCAATAAACAGTATTCAAACGACACCTACTATTCCTTGATGTTTATAGATCATAAAAATAAAGGAACAATGACGGCTAGAAATATTTATAACTTATCTATTCATGTAAGATTATTTAAAAAACAATACAATAGCGCTTAAAAATTTCACCCATTTATTACGTCCGAATTGCTTGGAAATTTGCATGTTTCGGAATCCAGAGATAATGCAATATTTTCATAGCGTAAACCAGATATTCTTGCTAGGACGACCAAAGTGATGAGAAAATATTTTTGAGGCACTTTGTGTCTTATGTGTGATTGTGGGAAATTAGTTCACCCTGCGCAGACGTAAATACTTTTTGTGTTCAACTTCTACTTGCCACAGACTCGTAGCCAATCAAAAAGTGCTCGGCGCTAGTTTCTTTTCAATAGTATTGAGTCAATTACCGGCCACAGACTACATTTTTTGTGGTAGCTTGCAGTGCCGGTAAAAAAAGGTGTCTACGTTGACGAAGCGCCTAGAGCGTATTGTTCGTAATTATTTGCTCTCAAACAATAGGTGACTGTATGGATCGACGAAATCTTGGCAGAAAGTGATGATCGCATGTTGATGATGGACTTTGATGAAGATAATGGTGAGATTTAATATCATTATGTTTTAGTTTGAATTTCAGAACACATACCTTGGTGTTCAAATCTGCGGCTCTTCTACCATTTCTACGACCGTAAAGGTAACTTGATGCCAAGCTTTTGCTGATTTTAAGTTGTATAAATCATTTAAATATTTATTTATGTTAAATAATTACTAGCAAACAGCTTTCTTTATAATCATAAGTTATTCTTTAAAAAAATCACGTTTCGGATAACCGACTAGTGTAGAATAAAGGTCTGCATATTTCCTTTTGTCGGGTAGAAGTGGAAAAAAGTATGGCTGGGGCGGAAGAGGCTAAGTCGAGTGAGAATTCTGCTTCGAATGGTGTAACACCAGCCACCACGCCAGGGGCTTCGAAGACAAGCTTGCCCAAAGAATAGGTAATGGTATCTCTAATTGCATTTCAATAAATATTATAAGCGAACCACTTAGGCATTGCTTAGATTTTATTATACAATTGTTGATTTTTCTTGTTTTAAAAATAATAAAATTTTGCAAATAATTTACTAAACAAATAAACTTAAAGCAAATATTTTATTTCTTTTAACTTCACGCAGCTCCCACATAGCAGTATAGTATCATCTCAATTAGAGGAGTGTTCGGACACTCATTTCTGTTTTGTCTTAAAAGAGCGTATTGCATAATATGTTTGTGTGATATAATTGTTCCCCGAATGGGTATCGAACTCACAATTACCGTTTCTACAGTCAGACACCATAAACGTGGATTCAAATTGATAATAAAATTTTCTTTGTTGCAGATATTATTACCGGAGCGAGTGAGATAAGTGAAGTAACATTCACTGATAATTTCCTGAATATGATGGGCGGTGTAAGTACATTCGATATTTATATCCTTAGTACATACAACAACAAGGGCAAGTCTAGGCCAGGCTTAAATAAAAGCTATACAATAAAAAAAAGTTTTTCTCGAATTCATCCAGTATTTAAAAAAGGTGTGTGCAAACAGACAAACAGACGATTTTGAAAATTTACAAGAAATTCGAAAAAAACATAGATTCATATTCTATTACTGTTTTTTTTATGTGCCTAAACAATTTTTTCCTAAATATATTTAATGTACAGACACACTTTTTTACTGTTTATTTATAGTACAGATATAAATAAGCAAGCTGTATTACTCGTATTACATTTTGTCTAAGAAAGTATTATTCTAATAGGTTCATGTTGACACAATTATTATGAGCCTGAAAGAAGATAAAACGGACATTAACAATTTAGAAACAGTATTCAAACTTGCCGTTACAAAAGCACATTACCTACTCTACCTATATAATCTATTTAATAAAAAAATTGTAAAATCATCAATACTGTTTATTTTTGTTTTTAATTTTCATACCTATTCTTCCAAATACAAGTGAACACTAATAAGGTAACAAAATTGTTATAACTATTAAAAATTAATATTTTTTAATCATTCTTCATTCTTCATTTTATATTAATGAAAGTTGTTATTTGTGTTCACTTGTGTTGATGTGGACAATGAAGGATGGTTAAACTTTCTTGTAGTGTGTTTAATTTTGATCGTGGAGCTTAATTTTTTTTAAATGTTTTGTAATGTCAAATTTTATTTTCAGGGCGGTCTTCTGAAAGGCCGTAAGTATGCGCAAACTTTGCACAGTACTCTTACATTACGTAAACTGATTTTATAATATATATTATTATTTATAAATTTCAGCACAACCGGCATATTTACGTTTTACTGGTTAGTACTGTAGCATATTGCCATTTTTGTTTTTTTTTAGTATGGAATAATACGAAGGTTGAATAGTTTATTTAATATTCAATCTGTATACAGGCGAAATGTTGGAGGCATTCAATATTTTAACAGAGTCCATGTATAAAAAAGAAGATCAAAAGTTGGTTTCTTATGGAAAGTTTCAGCAAACCTACACAGAAGCGGCGAACGAGTATGTTTGACGTCCAAGTTTTAACTAATTTATTATTAAGACCATCTTGAGCTTAAGACCATTGACGCGCTGTGGTACTCGTGAGTTTTACGTCACTCGAGAGAATTATCATTATTTAAATTATTTTCATTTGACGGCTCTGATGAGACAAGTACGACGTTGAATTCGGCTACTCAACACGCATTGTTTGATTTCTGGCACATCTCGATGCACGATATCTTGCATATATCGGGTCTAGGCGGGAAAAATCTGCAAAAAAAAAAAACTAAGATAAATTATATTTATATTCAGGTTGAAAGAAACACCGGATTTTAATGCAACGGAGTTCAACACTACATTAGCAAGCAAATTAAATGGCGATCTAACTGCAGTTGCAAAACCGAACACGCCCAATAATATTGCACCATTCATGACAGGTATTGTTTTCTTTTCTTTCATTGGATGAATATGCACGAATTTCTAATTACCAAAAACCACTATTTTACTTTACTTTATTGTTGGTCACCAAAATAGATGATGATATTTTTCATGGAAATAAAAGGATAAAAAATAATTTTGTATATCGGGTTACTTACTAGTGCTTTTTCATTAAGAGAAGCGTAAATATTTCACCCTTTCTTTTAATTAAGGTTTATATTTTATTAGGCTATTATTTAGTATTTTTTTATTTGCCAAACTTGGACGACTTATTTTTAGGACGTATTGTATAAAATAATCTAATTCACATTTAATAGAATAGAGTATACTTACGTAAAAAAACATAATGTTGGAAATTATACAATTTAAATTGAGCAAATAATCTTATGGATACTTTACAAGTTTATAAATATCTTTCAAAATAGAATATAGAATTATTTGAAACTAGAATTGAAAGCATAACTTTTGTTTTTGTTTTAGACATGGTGGAAATTTGTTCAAATTTTTTGGCTCAACACGCTGAATTTAACAGTAAGTATGTAAGCATATTAAGCTAATACTTAAATATTGTAAACTTTTTTAAGAACTATTTATGTATAAATAGTTTTTAGTCTAGTAGAGTACCAGATTTGTTAACAAAAGGTACAGACCGTGTCCATAGTTTTAAAGTAACACTATTGTTAAAAAAGCATATTAAGCTAATAAAAAATATTGATATTTTGTTCTCATGTTCCCACTGAGAGATTGACAGACAAAGTTTAGTCGAACCTGAACTTTGAAATCTGATATGCAAGTTGCTTGCAAATGATGAGCACTAATCGATACATGCCAGAAATTCCTTTGAGAATGGGGATAACCAGGGTGATACAATTGAAACTACAGGAAATAAAAATGATGACAAGACTAATGAAGTCCACGTTAATGTAGCTGTGGATAATACGCTAATAAATAAAATTAAAATGAGGATACCCATATTTGTATATATCCGTACCAAGCGTAAATGAGTTTATAAGTGTACTAAATACTTTCCATCGCAGGCGTCTTTAAGTTTAATAAGATGTATGGTGTTTGCGACTTTTACATATTTTGAAATAAAACTATTTTAACCGTATTAATCGCGTATATTCTTGGTATTCGATTCGATTTAAATCGATCCGGTTAAAATAATTTCAAAATGTTAGTTTTTTTTATTCGGTAAAGTTATTTTGTTATTTAAATAATTTATTTACGTAAAATTGTTTAATACGCCAAATTGCTTTTATTTATTTAATATTCAGCCTATAAATAAAACAAAATTGTGATGCCTATTATTCATGATATTCTATATGCAATTCGACGTTTTCACGTATTTTACACATTCTATATATGAAATATGACTATTAATTTGCAGAAGACAAAGGTCCAGCATTCAAATTATTAATAAAGGCCATGCGTGCTAAAAGTAATGAGCAATTGTATCAAAAAGGGAAAGCCAAAAGAACTTACGGAACTGCAGCGACAGAGTAAGACATATAATATATGATATAAAGCAAACAAAAATTGCGACTGAACTTATTATATATACAAATATATGACATGTGATACACAGGTTAGAAAATGCTAAAGGTTTGGAGAGCGATTATGATGATCCTAATTTATCTCAAGAAATTCATTCAAATTTGTCTAAAATCACACAAAATCAAACTCCACCTGACTTAAAAGAAGATATGAAAGGTACATACATTTTTTTAACATTTTTTAAATCTTAATTGTTACTTAATCTTACACTTAGGAAATTGTAAAAGACATAAGGCTTTTAAATTTTTATACGTTTTCTAAATATTTCTTTTTCAAGGTACATACATACTCGTACATACATAAAAATGCTAAATGATGTATGTGAATCTCATACATTTCTATTACTTCTTGGAATAAGAGTATGTAATAAACATTTAAATAAATATATAGTTCATGAGATAGCGCAGATGCTGCACAGTCAGAACTGTAAACGCGATTGGTTGTGGATTCAATTCCCGCTGGCTGGTATGGTTATATTTGAATAATTTTAATTTCTCCACTCTGGTAAGACAGACAGCAATGTTGAGTTCAGCCACTCAACATACAACGTCTTGGATACCAAATTCTCTCTGCCCACCTTGCTATGCAGAAATAGAAACATTTATAACGTAACTGAGCTAAATTAAAGCGCTTAATAGTAAAATCTGGCAATTTGAGTAAGGGTACTTCTTATACACTGTTATTAATATTATGAGGGTACAAATTAGATACTTGTCTATATTAAGTAGCATATATTATTGTAACAAAACTTTGTAGATGTTTTACTGTACTATCAAAATATTTCCTAAAATGTTTCCTTTTCCAATAATGTATAGTACGCTCGCTCCTCTACCACAATCTACTTCTCCAAGTGAAAAAGTACTATGAAACATTAGAGAAGCAGTTTAAGCGATCATAGTTTTAATTATTCTAAAAAATATCTGTTATATGTAACATTTCAATATTTTCTTATTTCAGATACTTTGAATCTATGTTCTCAATATCTATCGCAACGAGCAATTGATGAAAGTATGTAATAATGATATCAACATTCGTACTATGAATTTATAAATAAGAGATGTTTATAGACATAAAAATATATGCAATACAATTTACAGTTGAACGAGGTCCCGCTTTTGATATTCTCATTAAGGAATTGGAAAAGAAGGGTGCCGAAAGTTTTACACCACAATTTCCATGTGTCGATACAAATTTTGCGGCTGCATACATGTAATTTTTTTAAATATATTTTTCAGCTTATTCTTTCCCTTTAGCGTACTTTTCATAGAAGCGAATTTGAAGGCGCCCTAAGACGAAGCACGTCGCAGAGCTCCGGCGCCATTGTGAATGGCAAGACGCTTTCCTCCGAAATACTCGCGTCTAATTTGAAGGCCTCGTTATGTACCAGAGCGGAAAAATAAAAATATAAATAGTGTGGGATTCATACTCACAACCATTCGCGTTTACAGTCGGACGTCCGGTCCGTCCCACTGCGCCACAATGGCCTCATATTAGAAATTAGTATTATTTAAAATTGTCGTTTGAACTTAAATAAAAAAAGTATAGCATAAACTTTGGGTAAAATGGGAAACAGTTTGAGTAAGCCCAACTAAGTTGTGTTTGCATAGTACGCAAAATAGTAGAAAAGCATGAGAATGTGAGTAAAGTCATTACAAAACTCATCATAATTATTTTTGGTTCAGATTAAAGTCAGCTCCAGGTCTCACCGGAGTAGTTCCAGATGAGTCAAAAACTCAAATATTTAGAAATGTCTTACATAGTGTCGTTGATGCTGCTACTCCAAAGGCCTTAGTAGGGGATATGAATGGTATATATTTTTTTATATTTAAATAATAATGTACAAAATTAAATTAAACTTACATTACTCTTATGGTTTAGGTGTAATTGGGCGGTGCGCTAACTATCTATCGGCATTTGTAAGGGACAGAGGTAAATGATATTCCTAAAAGTATATAGAACAATAAACAATAATAATTTAAAGTGTTATATCATATTAAAAAATATATATATATATAATATTTATAATAAAAAAATTTAGATAACATTTTGTAGGTAGGTTTTTTCCACAACCTCACGTACACAAAGATAACCCAGTGTCAAAATAGTCTGTTCTCCACTATACTATAATAGCACTAGTACTATACTAGACCACATTAATAAATAACATTATAAGCCTAACAATTTGAAACTGTACACTTTGCCCTTGCAGATAAAGCTTTGCAAACTTTACTGAAAATGATGAAAAGTAAACCAAGTGCTCAACTGTCTAAAAGAAATAATTACGTCATGAATTATGATACCGCAGCTTCCGAGTAAGTCTTAGAGCAAAAATGTCGTGTGTTAAAAAAATTAATAAGTATTTTTTAACATTTTTTTAAGTGTTATTCGCACACTTAGGAAATTGAATAAGACATATTTCGATCCATGCCTATGCAATTAATTACAAATGCAATTGTAATAACAAAAATAAGTTGTAATAAGCGTATGAGAATTTCAACGTAGCCGGAAGTAGAACGCATGGCTTAGCTTGGACGGTTTTCAAGAGGCGTGTTCGCAAATCCCGCTACTTTTAAACTTTTATATGTTTTCTAAAAATGTTTTTGTCAGAAATGTATCTGTTGGACAGAATTGAAGGAGCTCCTAATATTGTGCCTTATTTGCCAATCAAGGATATTGCTGATGAGGCAAAATCTAGTCTGACAAAAGACATGGAAGGCCAAGTTTCACCCGAAATGCGATTATGTGTTAAAGGTTATATACTTCTATAGAGATTTATCTATAATGTTATAGAACATTTATTATTATAAATATGTACTGCCTAATATTTTAAATTTTATTCCTTCAAAATAATATATGTTATATAATAATTAGGTACTTTACTAAATTTTAAAAAGAATTATTATCGATATTATTAATTTGCATTATAATTTCAGCTTTAATTCAAGACGCAGCGAGATATTTATCTCAACCGGTTGCTATGAGAAGTAAGTTACGTAAAACTACTAGCATTGAACGTTGAATTTATTGTTACATTTCATATTTATTAATTTCACGCATTGATTAATATTGGCAGAGAGTTAAGCAGTTAAGACAGTCCGTTCTCCACTTTCCGCCCATTTAAAAGACATTGCATGGACTAATATTAACATTGCATGTAAACTACATTTTTTTTGTATAATTTAAATCCTTCGAATTGCAATCGCACAGACAATTGTCTCATTAACAGTTCGGACTCTTTCCTAATGAATACTATAACACAAACAAAGAAATGATAGCAATTAGCAGTATTATTAATGTATAGCAGCAGGCATAGCTAGGCAGAAAGAACATAGTGTCGAGACACTATGTTGTCCAGTCCACTCTGTTGTGCGTGGATTGGATATGGTAAATTCAAGTAATAATTTTAATCAATCAACATACAATGCTCTACAGGCGTATTATTTTTTACAATTTTTTGTCTGTGCATGTTCCAAGGCCTCCATTATTTTTGATTACTTTTAATTTATAAAGGTGGTGTAGCCGGTAAACGGTATCCATTAAATTTATTAGCATCAGTGAAACAATCACTAGGATCAAAACGACTTTTCAAATATAAAGCTTTTAGTCAGACATACGCTGATGCAGCTGAAGAGTAAGTTAATTGTTGGAAATATTTAGTAACATTATGTAAACTTTATTTCTTAATAATGATTTTTCTGGCATACCGCAGGGCAGTCAGAAAGGACCTCCTGTCAAGTCACTCCGTACTCCACTTTCCACCCGAAATCGAGACTTAACGACCCACAACCAATCGCGTATACAGTCAGACGCTGGCCCACTGCGCCTAGATTCATAACTTGAGTTATTGGAGCAATTTTAACTAATTTATTGCGTTAACCTTATATGTGGCTGTTTTTCAACATGTAAATAATACCCCCTATGGGCTAATATTAACAGTAATAAATTTTATACTTTTATTACAAATAATTATGAATAAATCATATTTTGTGTTAGATTAAAATATGCTGGATCTCTAGAGTCGGATCCCAAATGTGAAAATTTACAACATCAAATATCTACAGAAATGAAACATACGATGCCTTCACGATTAGCTCCGTCTATTACGAGAAATTTAAGCGGTATTACTTATTTTAATATATAAATCATGTATACATACTCGTATATATATTTTTTAATAATATTCAAGCCGCATGTCGTTTCAGACACCATGGAAGACGCTTCTAAGCATTTGGCAAAAATCGGGAATGAGAAAGGCAAGACTCACGACATATGATTTTTTCGTCTGTTTCATTAGAATTTAATTCCGCTTATTTAAAGTATTGTACACGGTAAGGCCGTGACTCCCAATAGACTTACTGATAGTAGGACTTCGTGGGTATACTTTTTTTTTAATATATTTTACTATATCTAACATTAAGTCCTCATGTCAAAAATTGATTTGTTTCATTGCTAAGTGTATTAATAAGTATTTTTCAGTAGTGCTGCTGGTAAGACTACTGAGAATAGGCGTTTAATTCACATTTTAATGGCTTTTTTGTGTATTTTGTAACAATGCATGTATATATTGTAATACGTAATTAATAAAGTATACAATAGTAATAAATAGAGACAAATCAGCATTAGTTTTTTTTTGTTTGTATTTATTTTTAACTTATTTTCTAGAATATTTTATTAATAATAGGTGAAGCTTTGCAACATTTGGTGAATATAATGAAAGACGAAGGTGAAACTCCTCTTGGTCAAATGCAGGGCTATCAACAAAGTTATATGGATGGTGCAAGGAGGTACTTTCGCTTATTAATTAAGGAATTATATTTGTTACTTGCGTGTAAATTATATGTAAGCCTTAACTACAAGAAAGCCGTTATATTTTATCTTTTTAGAATAGAAAATGCAAATTCTTTATCAAACGATAAAGTCGATAAAGGAGTATATGAATCTGTTAGAGAAAAATTAACAAGCCTAAGTGAAAACAAACCGGCGCCCCAACATGCAAAACAAATGGCCGGTAAAATATTTTTAAGATCGCTTCCTTAAAAACCGAAAAATCTTAGATGTATACTTAGTCAAGCCATAAATACTGTTATAATTAAAATTAAATAAAATATAACTTTTGAATTTGGAATCTATCATCGTTCATTGTGTTTTCTTATATTCGCGCCAATATACGACAATATACTCGTATTGTAAAATATTTTGTGATATAATGGAGTGGGGTAATAAAAAGAACCGAGTGGCAGTGACTGCATTACATAAAGTAGGTAAAGTGCCAAATACAATTTTGAAAATCCTCCATAGGCTTGGTATTAGTCAATTGTTTGTTGACCGGACTATTGATAGGTACAATGAAACCTCAACTTTTTGCAACACAAAAAGTTCTGGCCGTCCACGTATTGTTCGTACAAAATAGGCGATCCTAAAAGTATCCAGTAAGGGAAACAATTCGAAGATTTTATTTCGGGAGATAGCACCATGTCGCGTATTTCATGTTTTTCTTTGTAACAATATTTATGGCAAGACTGAGTATGTAATATAACAATAATGTTTTCTAAAACAAAATATATTCATCAATACGAATATCTATTGTAACATTTCGTTCCAGCGATTATCGATGACAGTTCCAAGTTCCTGGCATCACCATTCCCTGAGAGTAAGATTTTTCTAGTGTTAATTATTTTTAAAAATCCTAACTCATACTATTTGCCTTGTGAACCCCTGAATTAGTTACAATTTCTTTCAGCTTCCCGCATTTTAACGCATAGCAGAGTAGTCAGAGGGAATCTAGTGTCACGACTATCCGTTCTGCACTTTCCGCCCGACATCGAAATATTGCGTGTTGAGAGGCTGAACTTAACACCGCGCTTTGCCTTACCAGAGACAAAATAAAATAATTTAAATATAATCATTAGTCTAAGAGGAAACCAAACCACACAACGCACAACCAAACACGTTTTAATGTATTATTCAATAATAATATATAATTAAATTATATATTATTTAAAAACAAGGTATATTCAAGAAAGTTTTCAAGCTTTTTATGTGATCCTTATACAGTAATTTGGAATATCAACTGAGCTCTCCCATTTTGCCATTTAGAAATCATTATTGCATCAAATTTCCATTTTTAAATTTTATAGTAAAAATATTAATAATATAAATAAAATAGACGAAGACGAGAAACGTCGCGTTCTGGCTGACTTAATGGCTCGTAAAGGAGATGAAATAGTGGCAAAAGAAGGCATTTACAAAGTTACTTATACTGAAGGTGGAGAAGAGTAAGAAAAATTATGATATATTTTATTTTAAATGTAATAAAAAATAAATATTTTACAAGTAAATTATTAATATCATTAGAATTATGAATGCACCAGTCGGAGTAACTAAAGCACAAGATGAGAATACTAAAAAACAGTTACTGGATAAAATGAACGCTGTTATTCCAGAAAAGAAGCTGCAAGCTGCTCTCAAACGTAAGTTTATTAGTTTTTTTTTTCAGGTTCACACTTTTTCCTGCACTACAGTGTAGCCAGAGAGAACCTAGCATCAAGACACTCTCCCCTTTGCGTCCGTATTAGAGACATTGCATGTTGAGTGACGGAACTCAACGCCGCGCTTTGTTTTATCAACTTTAGAGCGGAGAAATTAAATCAATATAATCACTCCTCCTAGTGATTACACAAGCAATAGCCACAACTAATTACAGTCAGACGCTGTCCCACTGCGTCACATGGCTTCACATTATTACAATACAAATAAAACATTACATATTAATTTTTGATTTACTATTGGCAGACTATGGCTAAGGCCAGGAAGGAGATTTTTTATTTACAACTTGTTATTGTTTACTTTTAGAACCAGCTAATGAAGGAGCAGCTTACTTAACTGATTTAATAAAAGGCAGAGGTAAGGATACTATATTAATATAGGCAAGTTTATTAAATACCTAGTAACAATCAAACAAGACCTTATTTTAATCAAAATATGGTGTGAAATTTTACCCGATAGTGCTTAAGCGACGATGATCTTGAAGAAATAAAATTTATTTGAATTAATCATTTTAATTCTAATAATATTATATTTCTCTAACAAATTCTAATTCATAGCTGAAGCAATACAAGTGCTGCATGATGAAATGAAAAAGGAAAATGGCAAAGACTTTATTTCGATTGGAAAATTTTCTAAAAGTCACGAGCAAGCAGCACAAATGTACGTTTTTTTATTATTTAACTTTTTTTGTAACGTTGTTCATAATATATCGATGTAAAAAACCTAGCAACGCTATTTTGAAAATGTGTGTAAATATGTCCGTAAAATATTAAATTTTCAGAAGCTAATTTAGTGTTATTTTTTTTAATTTAAAAAATGTGTTTTTTCTTCTAAAAGCTAATAATAAGAAGCTATTTGGTTTTTAGGTTAGAATCAGCCCCTCATTTTGGTGGACAGAGACCTTCACCGGTCATTGTTGACAAAGTTGGTGATAAAATAAACCTCCTTTCAACTTCTAATGTTTCAGAAAAGGCAAAACCTTATATATCGGGTAAGTTAAAATTATAATTATTTAGTAATAAAAGTTACTGGTTAAATAAAAATTGTGTAATCTAATTTAGTTTTATCATTTTCACTGTATTCTTGTATCATATCTACCGAATCAATATTGAATGCAATTTTCAGATGCATCTGATATTACAACAAAATATATTGCTGGAATAGCTACGAAAGAATGTAAGTTTTAGAAAAAAAATTGTAATAAATGCATATTATTCAAGATAAGCTGTAACGTTTTAATAAACTTGTACATTTATCATATTCTAAGGTGGGTTGGATGCGAAGGCACTTGCAGCTTTGGACAAAACAGAAAAGTATATCTTTTTTCTAATTTTATTTGCGCATAATAGAAATTTTAAATTCTGCCAAGTATTCTTATGTTATGTCTATTCTTATTTAAGGTACGATATTATAATAAACTCGTGAGGTATTAATTAGATATAAGAATATTATTAGAATATTAATACATGCTTACGTTTAGTTTGCAATGCAATTTATAAATAGTTGTAAGTATATCTGCCTTAGAGAAACAACGCTTCCTCCTCCACCCTCCATCGTGGCTCCTCCGCCGTCAGTAAGCGACGACATGGCAGGGTCTTCACAAGCAAAGACCAGTATTCCCCGCGGAGATGGAACAGATTCCAGCAAAGAAATGGAGGATAGAATGAGAAGGTTACAAGAACTTGAAGAAGCTACACGAAAATCTGAACAAGCACGTTCTCAACCGGCTGAAGGTATTCAAGTTATCAAGTTGAATATTTATATCAGTATTTTAGAGATATTGTCTATTGGCAACAGTATTGTCTTGCTTGTATCGTGTCAGTGGTCACTGGAAAGCTTTGTAAACGTTTGAAATATAAATACTTAATTGAATTACTGTTTGAAGAATAATAAATATTAATTGAGGCCATCGTGGCGCAGGGGGTCAGGCGTCTGACTGTAAACGCGATTGGTTGTGGGTTCGATTCCCACACGGAGGAATGATTGTATTTCAATTTCTCCGCTGTGGTACGTAAGACGCAATGCGGGAAAAAGCCGGAAGCTGCAAAGAAATGACTATAATATTTTTATTTATTTTTAATATGTAGAAATCGATCCCGAACGTGAACGTGCTTTGCAAATTCTTCATAATCAGCTAAACGCTCACGGTGGGGAAGTGTTATATAAACAGCCCCATACTGAACTAACACATGCAGAAGCTTCGAAATGGTATAATATAAAAATATATATTATATTTAGATTTATAATCATTTAAATTATGCATTATATATATACAGTATAAAAATAATTTATATTTTCCAGGACAGGCATTCGCAAGTGCGATTCGTAGTCGCAAATTCTGTTTTATGTTATTTTAATATTCTGTTTTGTGAAAATATTTAATTTGTTTGAAACCCTGTTTTGTAATTTATTCACTCTTTGTTTAAAACTAGTTCATGCAATTCGACTTATCAACCTATTTACGTACTTATAATGAACATAGTAAATACATACGGTAATGGTGATTTAATTTCTACAAAAATGATTTTAATATCTTTATTATTATGTAAATAGGCTTTCGATGGATCCACCTATGAAAGTAGACAAGTCGGTGAAGGATTGCGGGGACACAACCCGTCTTCATATAAAATTTGAACGAAAGCTTAATAATCTTGTTACTGACAGTACTCCTGCTAACATGTACGATGTAATGCAAGGTATTATCATAAAATAACTACATTAGTTCAATAGCTTAAAAATGTAAATAAATAATACTTACATATTTGTTTCAGATGTCATTATAGAATCTTCAAGAATTCTTTCCGAGTATTTTGTTTCAAAAAGTGAGTACTTCTCCAGACTGAAAAACTCAGTATACGAATTTAATTCATCTTAACACTGTTCAAATTAGTTTATACGGACGATCGAGGAAATTATATTTTAAATTATTTCCATTTCTCTCGTGCGGTTAGACACAATGAAGCGTCACTAAAAAACGAATGTCTCTAAAATGGACTCCAGTTGGTGTAAGGAGTGTCTTAGCACTAGCTTCGTCACTCTGCTGACTTCTCCTATGTTCTGGGAAAAGCTGAAAGCTATAAAAAAAACACATTGCAGATTTCAAAGTTCTTGTCGGAGTAGCGCTTATATCGGAAATGCAGAAGCGAGGCAATGAAATATTGGTAGAAGTAGACGGAGCTACCGAAACATTTTTCTTTGCAGCTCAAAGGTCAGTGTTGTTCGCATAAATATTTAGTCAGTACAAAATGTTAAGTTACAAATATTGTCTGTACATGTTATGTTTTTGTTTGTTAGACTTAAAAAAACTGCTTCACTAGAAGTGAACGAGCCGTGTTCCCAAGTGTCGTATCGTTTGATAAAGAAATTGGAAGATATTGTAAAATGCCGGTCAATGCCGCGGAAGATAATATCGTCAATGAAAGGTACGTTTGGCATGGATAGTTATTGATTTACTTGAAAAAAATCCAATAAGAACATTTATGGTTATTATATTATATTTCGATATTTTTAGATCATATCGCAGAAGTAGCAGAATACCTATCAGCTCATGTAACTAAGCCAGGTATTTACACACAGGTTATTTACATTTAATAAACAAGTTGTTTAATATATAAAATCTCGATTCATACTCCTATATATTATACAAAATATGAATAAATAATATTATATATGTAGACGAACAAATTGAAGCATATGTTGCGTTATTAAATGAAATGGAAGCCGCTGGAAGTAACCTTCTGATCGAAGGTGATATACCAAAATCTTATAAAGACGCTGCTACGTAGTAAGTGTTTATATATTTTATAGAATAATTAAAATCTTAAAAATATAAGTAATGTTTCTGTAGTAATATTTTCTTTTTTTTTTTCATTTTCATCCTTATCTTGTGATACATAGGATAGGCAGAGAGAAGCTAGTGTCCAGACATTCCGTTTTTCTCTTTCCGCCCGAATTAGAGACATTGCGCGTTGAGTGGCGAAACTCAACGCCAGAGTTGGGATATGAACATAATTTGAATATAGTCATTCCTTAATTAAAATGTATGTAATAATTTTAGCCTCCGTCAGCTAACTACATATCAAGACCTGATAGCTCTACCAAATTCGTCATTACAATCGAATACAGAAGGTAAATTAAAAATCTTGATGGATAGTAGCAGCGGAAGTTACAATAAAACTGCCATGTCTGGTGAGTTTTCAATTTGTTTTAAATTGTAACTATTTAATAATGCATTAAATATTTTGAATTAATTATATTTTTTCTTTACTTTAAGGTGTAATAAGTGAAACAACAAGATTGCTTGTTTCTTATATGGTTTTACAAGGTATATATTACATTTACATATATATTACATTTATATATTTTTAACTACAATTGTTTTTTTTTTACTTATTTATTTAAATACATTATGCCATAAAGTTCCATTTTGAAAAGAAATTTATCTTAGGTACAAAAACGGAAGCCTTAAAAGTACTAACCGCGGAAATGGAGAGAGAATGTGACAATGTCTTGTTACGACACGGTAGTGTCCGAAGAACTTTTGGAGATGGGGCGGATGCGTTAGTCCATAATATATATCATTTCGAAAGTGCTTGTAATAAATAGCCTATTTGAATAAAGAATATTTTGATACTAACGGCTACGAAACCTACTGCTTCTTTGGTAGAAATTATTAAAAACTTTTTTGCGAAAAATTGTAGAAAGACGTGAAAACTATGACTATTACTATTTAGTTTTTTCACCGACCGATTTTTTTATTTTAATCACAAACTTTGCTTAAATAAAATAGCTTTTTATTTAATAAACTTATTGAAATAAAATAAACACTGTTACTAAAAAATGTTAAGCGAAGCTTACCAAACTATAATAGTCAAAACTACATTTAAAACCGTTTCTGAGATTAGACAGACAAATAGAAACAATAAAATCATTGTTTGGGGTTCTCTATCTATTATATTGATTGATAAATGCTCGCAAAAATATTTTTTCTTATATATATGTTCCATGTACAGACAGCGGTCGTTTACGTATTTATTATATACATAGATTAAATTAAATAAATAAATTAGGAAAAGTTTTTTTTTTATAGATTGAGCACGAAGAATAGTGACCAATTAAGTGTTCCCAGCGCTGATCCTGTAGTATCAAGGAAAATACTAATTAAATTGCGCAATTTGATGAACTCGCGTACACCTGACAAATATATAGCACTGATGGAAGGTATATTCAAAAAAATATATATTGCCATGAATGACGTGTGCTTATTTCGCTATAAACGTTTTCTTTTTGTTTTATATAGATGTTATTGAAGATGCGACTATGTTTTTGGCGGTCCACTTCTTGCAACCACGTAATGTTTCATTTTACTGCACTAAAACTAATTCAAGATTATTGTAGATATATTATAAGTACACTTGCGTCTTCGATTTTGGCAGACGTAGTAATTTATGATTGTAATTTTAAAAATATATATTTTGTTCGATACTGTGATGATTTTTTAATATAAATTTTCAGATGTTATAAAAGTTTGTAAATGCATGAACAACGTTTTTGTTCAATGTGAACTATGGAGCGATGAAATATTGCGGCGTATTGCAAAGCCGTGTTGTAATTGTTCACGCCATATTTCTTTACAAGCCATATCCGATGAAGTTCCTGGAACTTCTAAAGCTTATTCACACGGACTTGGAATATCTCTAACCCCTTGCCCATCGAAATCAAAAAAAATATTGCCTAGCCAAGGTGAACAACCATATGTTCAGTCTTGTCCAGCCAAGAAACCTACCGAGGACTGCAAGACTACAACTTCATACCTTTTGTATTCGTCAGAATTTAAAAGAAGACCATTTCAAACATCTTCACATACACAGAGCCTTACAATTAAATCACCTCTCGGTACACCAAGGGTGTCAGCTAATTTTAAAGAAATTTCTATGCGAGATATTTCTCTTGGACCGGAAAAGAATCAGGAAAGTACATCGTCATCACTCCAGACTTCTAAGAGTACAAGCTCTGAAAAAGCTAAACCAAAACCTGAACACGTATTCTGGCAGTCGCCTACTACAATGTATGCCAGAATTCTAAAAACGGAGCCAGACCAAGGTTCGTCGTCGAAGACTTGGGATTCTTCTTTATCGAGAAGGACATTAGTCAAACGTGGATACAATACTAGTAATTATGACAGTTTACATTTAATTTGTGTTTTAGTCAAGGGCTTTAAGTAGGTAATATTTTCTAACGTATAATGTTTTGGAACATAAAGAACAAAGTATTTTATAAGCATATATTAGGTAATTTTCGTTGAAGGTTAAATAATATATTTTTGATTTCTTTATAAAATTAAAAATGTAATACAGATTAAATTGGATTTTACGTCGACTTTGTTACAGGAACTCCAATAATTACAACAGATCAAATGGCCGATTGGCACGCTATGATGGTGAGCTTGACATGGAACGTGCAAGCGTGGCGAAGGTGGATACAAGAGAATATTGATCGCGCTATGAACTCTCAAAATAATGGTATTTTGTATTTGTCAATAAAGTAACTTTATTGAGAAAATATCTAATATTATGCAATGAGTAAATATGAGTATAAGTTCACCAAATTTGTTGTGTTCAAGGTAACAAGGTATGTAGGTAGATATGTAATTATCATAAATGCTTTCTCATTCGCTTTTTTAATGTTACACTATAAAATTACACAATTAAAATACAATTTCGCAGATGCATTTTAAGCGTGAAACTTATTAATTCTTTTTTTTTTTATTTCGCGCAGATATTGAATTATACATGTATAAAATTGTTCAAAACATTAATATATTAGTAAAAGTACATATAATATAAATGTTATTATAGTATTACGTTACGTCACATGTATTTATTAGGTATTATTTAGAATTTGGAATTTTATATTACTTGGATTATTATTTATTTAGGTCTGACAAAAATATTTTGGTAACTAAATATAATTTAAACTGGCATTGGCTGCTGCCAAACGGGATAACCAATCGTATTATGCGTGAACAAATTGTATGAAAACATGCTGGCTGTAAAAGAGCACATTATGCGAGAAATCATATTAAGCGGAAACGTATTAACGGGGTTTAAAAGCAATGTCGTTTTTTGTGTTCACCAAGTTGTATGAAACTCCGATATTTCGAAAGTTTAGCTTCACGCTTTTTTCCACATAATAGGATAGGCAGAGAGAATCTAATATCAAGACACTCCGTTTGAAAGAATGTTAGAAATATGAATCTTAATTTATGTGCTACTTAAGCGTTTATGCAAATTCTACCAAGGGAATAGTACCAATAGTTAGAAATATGAAACTCCATTAAGCGTTTGTGGTAATACGCAGCTGAAATATATTTCGAACGATTGTTCGTCACGTTTGAAGTTAGAAATTTTGAGTTATCATAATATATTGAATGAATGAATACGTTTACGAATACGAGTTTGTAAAAATTTTCGTGGGTAGGAGCTTCGAAAGTTTTATACTTCTATGTAGCGTATTCGAGAGTGAGCTTTGCAAGTAGCCTGGTCTTTCGAGTACACAAGTCCTAAATTAACGTACTAAATAAGGTAGGTATACTATTTTACTGTTTGTAAATATATATTCTACGCTAGCAAACGCGCGCCAACCGAGCAACCAGTTATGTTCATTTTATGTATTTATTTCTCAGAAACCGAAGAATCATGGGTAATTTTTCAAAGACAAACATCTACAGACGCGCTACAATGGCGACAGTATAACAATTTCAGTAGACAATTAACATATCGTCTTGTACTTAGGTATAGAGATAAGAAAGTAAGTGGCATTTTTTTTGGTATATATTTTTAATTGAATATATTTATAATTGGAAAACAATTGAATAATATTGCAGATAGTTTCTCCTACTAGAGCTACTCTTAAAACTGAAATTTACATGAAATGTCAGCAGGAGATGTTAGATATTATTGACATGTTCCACACGTGGACGCAATGGTTGACTTTAGTTGTATGTGAAACACTTTAAAATTATTAACATTTTGATGAAATTTACTTCAGGGGCTCGTTTATTATATTCTATAAAATATTTTTGTTTTACTTAGATAAGGGAAACTGATACACTCGATCAAGAAGTTGACATGAGCTCCATTACAAGCAGCCCGTATGTTTAAAATTATTTCAAAAATCTTTAGCCATTTACCTACTTTACTACTACTACTACTAAGTGATGTAATTTTTTTACATAAACAGAAAATGGGTACAATTCAAAAAGAAAATCGAAGAATATGTTGATGATTGGCAGAAGTATAATACGCATCTAAAAGTTAGTTGGGAACAGAAGTATAAGATGCTTATTACTGGTAAGAATATCTTCTTGAATGCTTCAAAAAAGAAATAAATTTCCATTAAAGCACAGTGGTAATGTGATTTAGACTGGTTGCCGGAGCTGAGCAAGTCTGGTGCCATGTGGGTAGTAAGCGCGTGCGGCGCGGTGCCCAGTGGCGCTGTCGCCGCTGGCGTGTACGAGGGCGAGGTCATTTGGGTTGCCAGAACTACGCATAAGTATTCATTTATATTTTTTTTCTTTTATTATATATGTATTTGCATCGTTTTCCAGATAATTTTGTGTCTACTCTATAGATACGGGATCTGGATTATGCAATATCTCCTATTTGATATGATCGATTAATTTTCGATTTTAAATTCTATCTAATCCACTTCACTTAGTTAATATTGTGCTTTAACACTTATTATAAATATATATTTTTCTCTGATTATTTGTTTTTTTTATCTATCTAATATATCTCTCTCTCTATCTATTTGTGGTGCTCGTAGTCGGATTGTAGGCAATAGTTGTAGTTTTGAAATATTAGTAACATATTAGTTGTTACAGATGCAGTGTACTACCCGCCGCTCTTCACCCGTCCAAGCATTGCTGCATAGTGTACAGCGACGGTGAGGTTCATCACTACACCAAATATCAGGTTAGTAATCAGTTTCATTATTTATTTATTTATCAGTGTAGAATAAAAATGTTTAATTTGTGAAAAATGTTATACGAGTAGTTATCAAAAAGTAAGAATTACATAATGGACCCGTTCCCTTAGAGCGAGCTTTGCGAGTTAAGTGTAGCTTGTATCTATAAATATGAAGCTAACCTAAAAGTTGGTACCAAGTTTTAAGAATATAAACAAATATATTTTTATTCGTCTGCGTACTCTTTTGAAATATGAATTAAAAAAAAAAATCTTACAATTTTAAATACTTCTAATATGGCTTTATTAAGATCGCCAATGAAGTTAAAAAAATATTTTTACAATTTTTTCTTTATGGATTCTGACACGTCTGTGTGGATTTAATAGGTGATGTGTAACGCAGAAGTGTCGTGGATGGCGTGTCGCGCCTCCGACACTCGGGAGGGGCTCTCCAGACGCCCTCGCGGCACTCGCGCGGTGCGCGTCGCGCCCGGCGTGCTCGTGGGCCGCGTGCTGTACCGCGGCGCGCACCTCGTGGGCGCCGTGCTGGCCCCCGCGTGCCATTGTCACGTCATCATATATGGACGCCCGTTTGCCTTTAACTGCTACGAACTGCTAGTTCTAGCTAACGATTGATAATGATGGTGCGAATTTATCTACGAGTAATATTTGAATTGTTATTGAAATTTTATGCGATTTTTTGTAATCGACCGATGATAGGCGATTACTGATGAGATTTCATTTTTCGGTGTAAGTTTTGATTCATTTTAGTGTCATTTTTAACATTTTACATTCGAACATTTATTTATTTTGTAATTTCTTGTTTTATTAGTTGTGGTATGAAAAATAAAGACGAATACCATTTGTAAATTGTACATTTATTTCATGAATACTTTAACTTGTAGATTGTAGAAAAATTGTAGATCATTTATCTAAATGAGGTGTTACTTCAGCAACGGTAACTTTTTCAATGAACCCGTCAGTACCTGAAAGACGAACTATGTCGCCTGTGCTGAACATGGACGTGGCGTGCGTCGCACCCACTATACAGGGCAAGCCGTACTCGCGCGCTATTACAGCTCCTACGAATAAAAATATACTATAGTGAAATATTGAAAAAAATACAATTATTATCATAATTCACAGTAAATGCGCTAAGCTAAGTATAATTTAATACTAAAAGCTATGCGCCCACATACATAAGCTCTTGTACAATTATGTTTTATTTATGTTTGCAATGACGAGATGGACTAGTCAGCGAAGAGTATATATGCGATTGGTGGGTGATGGTTTCGATTCCATTCAGAGGGATAATTATATTTAAACATTGAGTTCAGCTACTCCATATGCAATGTCGAATTCGAGCAGAACGTACTCGTGTGTGCGTGTGTCTCCGTGCGTGCGTACGGGCGTGTGTACGTTCGTGCGTACGTACACACGCATGCGTGCGTAATTTTTTTAAAAATAATGAATGAACTAATTATGCAATAAAAAAAATAAAACAAATTTCGTATAATTACCGTGTGAAATAAGTCCTCCGAGTTCAGTAACAATGCCAGTGAGCAGAGGAAAGTAAGGGGACCAGCCTATATCGGTAGAGTGAGTTATTAGGACATCACCCTGTTGCAATTGGTGAATCTGTAAATATATTCATATATATGAATGAAAGATAACAACAATCGATAATTTATATAAAAAAGTGCATACATAATTCAGTAATTAAAACTGTTGAAGAAGTTGGTGGCTGCCTTTCTTAAAACGAATATATATATATATATATATATATATATATATATATATATATATTTTGTGATTTCATATCTCACCTCAGATAAATCTTTAATAACGCACACTCTTGCCACAACTTCCCCTCCACAGACTGAAGTAGCTTTTATCTTAATTTCCCCACTCGTGATCTTTGGTCCCTCCACTTTAACAGGCTCTACCCACCCGGTATTCATTTCAGCAAATTTCAACTTGCACCAAGCGGGGTAGAACTGATGGCGTTGCATTGCCCTAATTTGAAAATAGTTCATTATTATATTATTTAATTTAAGTTTTTTTCATTTTTGAGACAAACATTGTATTTTTGGTTAGATGAAGCATTACGCCTAATCACTTATTTGTATTAAAAATATTTTTTTACCCCAGACTATCGTTGCAGTGTGAAGTGGGTAGTATTTTGACCCTCACTGGAGGGAATGATTATATTTATATAAGACAGCGCGGCGTCAATTCCGCTCATACTCAAGGCGTAGTCTCAAGTAGTAGACGTAAAATAGCGTGAAGCCTTTTCACCACATTGTTATTTTTTATTAAATATATACAAAACTTTTAATAAACACACATTCTTCAAAGTAGGATAAATATATCCATCAAATATTATATTTATTTCAGTTTTTAACTACTCGCTTGTTATAATATACGTAATAATATAAAAGTTTTTATTTAATATTCACACTTTTTCAACATAGCTGGGTCTCTTGTCTCAATGTACTTTTTAAGCTCAAGTGCAGTGAAGTAAAAGACTAGGTCTTGATTTGGCAAAAACCAGTTCTGTACGAGGAGCTCTCCTAGCCTCAATGCAGCTAAGCGCAGCTTATGTACGGCCAGTATAAGGTGAGCCTTAGTCGCCTCTCTGTTACGGACTGCCCGATGACAAAACGGTACAATCCATCGTAATGCTTTTCTAAAGTAAACGTACATTATTTATTAGATAAATATTTTAATTCTAATATAGTTATACTAATTAATTATTTATTATATTAAAGCTTTAATGAAAATGCATGGCTTTTATCCGGACTGAGCTGTATTAAATTTTACATTCTTAAATTACATATAAAGAAGGAGCCAATGAAACATTTATATTAATGCATTAAAATCTATTGAATAAATAAAATAGTATCGCAAACCACCATTTTAAATATCAATTTAAATACACACACTTTAATTGAATTAACTTTTTTCTTATACTCGTAAAGTGACTGTATTTATTTATTGACTGTATATATTTATTAGTGATAGCTACAAGTATTTGAAATTTTATAATAGTCGAATCGATTTTGTCCTAATGATGTATAGTATGTCTCTATTTTTCTCTTTTATATTAAGAATTGTTAGTAAAATAAATTGATATCAATTCTAAAAATACTTAAAAATCTGAAAAAAGAACAATACGAGTAGTATGTAAATATTTGCATAAACATAAACAAAATGAGAAATTGAATTCAGACCTTGTATTTGGTTTCTTGGGGGTCTTGAGAGATGCGATAACATCGTCACTAGATTTTTGCGGTACCCCTTCTTTAGAGACAGGCAGATGCATTAACAGTTTCATCATTTCCTCTGGTACTAATATCCATGGTTTCGTTGCAAGGTCAAACTAAAAGATTTATAGAGTTTACAACACAAATCCTACTTCACCCATAACAATATACCTTTTCATAGATTTACGTTTATAACTGTGATTATTTATTTTTATACGAATAAAAGTTAAAAAATAAATAGGTTTTTATAAATTTTCTGTGGCTTTTATAAATGTTAATGGCTTTTATTTTATTTATTTAAATAAATATATACACACATGTATATAACTAATAGTATAAGTAACTTGCCTCCATAATAGATCTATGACCGTGTTGTTCTAAAAACGTACAAACATCATTGTAAATGCGTGGAACATTATATTTCAACCATCCCATAGCTGCCTTTGGGTTTTGTTTGCGGAATTCTGCCAATTTGCCGCTATTGTCCAAATTCCTAATAATTTTCGCCAACATAAATGGAACCTCAGCTGATAAAACGTCGCCAGAACTAAGAAGCGCACTGACTTCGTTACATTCGTCTGGTGTGAAATCTGGTTAAAACATTGAACTATAGTACGAATATTCCTTTTAATATTATTTCAGTGCCTTCGTGGCAAAATTAGGAGTGGGTGGATGGGGGGTTGTAATTCGAAGAAATGTTAAAATTCTGTGTTAAAAATGTACAAACGTTCACCTGAATACGATGTTTGTGGTTTAGGATTAGTGCTGTAATAGGATTAGCGAATTCGGGGCCTAGTTATAAAGTAAAATATATCAAAAATTAAATCAAAAATTGAACTTCAGGCCCTTTGGAAACACCTAATGGCCCCGGCCATTCTAAATATTCGACCCGAGTATTCTGTACCTTTATTGTAAAGACAGAATTGCGGGGATATATGTCTATAAAAAAATACATATTTAGAAAACGTATAAAAATTTAAACGCAGCGGGATTTGAACCGGCGTCTCTTAAAAACCATTCAAGTTCAATTGATTTTGTCTATTACAAAATTAGGGTAATGATAAATTATTATCTATTTTTATAAGCTGGTTATATAGTAGTGTTTCCTAAATCTATATATTTTATAAAATAACTTACCAGATTTGCCTTCTAGAAGGACCGTCATAGCGATGAACTGGGTGAACGTGCTGACAACACTAGTGGTGGCGTGGCTCAACATGAATTTGAGCATGTCTTTTTCTGTCGATAACAACTTGTTCAGTACTATTGCAGGATCCTTTGTGTCCACGTTCAAGTTCATGACATTTATGTCCTTAATTGCATTGTTCATGCGCCGTTTTGATATTAGTAGTGCCTGTTATATGCACACAATATGCTTCTTTTAATTTTATGCATTTTCTCAGCTCTTAGCTACCTCCCGCATCGCAGGACAGTCGCAAGACACTCCGTTCTCAACTTTCCCGAATTCGAGACATTGCGTGTTGAGTGTCAAACCTCAACGTCGCACTTTCCCAAAGGTCAACGTTTGGGCGTTAAAGCGTTGAAATGACAATAATTAAATTATAATCATTCCACCTAGTGAGAATCGAACCCACCACTATTTGCGTTGGCGTCATGCATTTTCTCGCTGATAAAAATTTAAATATAAAAAGGGCTTGCGTTTTAATAAAATAAACTTACAGAGTGCTTGTTATTGGTGGTAAACTATATTGAAACATCTATGAACCTTAACCGAAGTCGATCGTTCTAATATTGTATTTATTTTATATTATTATGTAAAATTCCTTATATATTTAGATAATTATATCAATTAATAACTCAAATGATTAGTTACATAGGTACACATTTAAGGCTAATAAAGTTTAAAAACTGTATAAAAAATTGGATACATTGGATTGTATATTTAGATTGGATTAAAATATATTATTTAATAAATAAATCATTACAGGGCAATATTTAACCTCACCTTAATCATGTCATACAAAACAATAATTTTATCAGTTAATTTAGGTTGTCTCCTGTGCAGCGCCGTACTGAAGATGGCATCGTCTGCCACTATGTGTCCGTGTACCGACATTTCCAGCATGCGAATGTTAATGTCAATCGTTTTTGGAACTCTTCGATATATTGACTGTGTAAAGAAGTAAATTTTGAAACTTTATAAATGACTATATTAATTATACTTACTAAAATTTAAGACCGTCGTGTATCAGTTTTCAAATCATTATCTTTGCCTACTACCAAAACATTTTGGGTAGAAATTCCTTGCTGGATATTGGTTTTAAACTTCAAATCCTTTCGCACACATAACATTTAGTTGTTAGAACTTCAAATTTAAAAACATCAAATTCAATTGTTTAAATTTCTAATTTATACTAATAAAATTAAATGAATTTGTTTATTTTAGAAGTATAACTTGACTAGGATGACTTTGAATATCAAAAAAAGAAGAGCTTTACAATATTAAAACTCAAAAAAATAATTTAACGCATAAAAAATGAATGTAGAGTTTAATATCTACATATCTAACTTTTCCAAGTCTAGTCTATAAAGTGTAAACTGAATGTAAGTGATGGTTTTATTATTACCTTCTCTTACAAATAGAAGGGGGGTGATTTTGGCTTCTATGATTTGGTCAGATAAATTGGCATTAGGCGTAAGAATAAAATGGAAGAAAGGTACTCGTATCTTCTCAGCCTATATTTATTGCAGGAAAGACTATAAAAATATAACTTACATTATAAAGAGCGATGGCACCTCTATTATGTGTGAAAATAACATTTCTGTCGTATCCGTCACTGTTAGCCCTGATCATAGCGGACACACCTTTTTCTAAAGTATTATATACTAAATCGTAGCTCAGGGGTGTAAGTGGTTTTGGAAGTACCTAGAATATAAACATTTTATGTTACTTAGATTTTATTTAATATATTAAAATTCTGAATTTATTTTATGTAGTCCTAATTTTAAGTATGTAACATAAATTATGTTTTAATTAAGTAATTATTTTATAACTGAAAGCAAGATGTAAAGTTATTTTTTTATTTAAATATAAAAAAAACAAGTTCCCAGTTACCACGAAGACAATTGAATAAAAAAATATCCATCCAAATTTATGTTTACTTACCTCGCCGGTGTTAGCAAACGTAATGAGTTCATCGTCGGACATGATCGGGCAGTCGAATTCGTGCAGAAGCTCTTCCTCCGTCCATCGTTCGAGAGACGTTATCGGTCGTGCTTGCAGCAAAAATATGTCATCCTTGAATGTTTTTTTAAATATATATATTATACATATATATATATAACATTAAAGATTAGAAATTTAACTTAATATATATAAAAATGTATAACTAAATTCTATACATATCAATTTCTTTCTCTTGGTGCAGAAAACTATGTAGATCATTATATTATTATTACTATCTTATTTGTCTATAATTAGGTGTACTTGGTAGTTAAAAGGAACGTAGCGTCAAATGCTACTGTTCCTTCACACCGCCTCATCCATAAATTATATATTTTTTGGAAAATTGTATAGACGAAAACAAAAATTGCACTGGTTGCTAGTTTTAAATTGCAGAAATCATTTTATTTTTAATGACTTATAAATGTGTTTTATTACTTTTATACTTTAATCTTCAACAAAATAAAATATAATTAACAATTTATTAACATTATATTTATATTTATGATGCTCACATTATTGATAGCCCATTCAATATCTCTGCCAGCTCCCCAAAGTTCTTGCTGCAATATGCCTAATTTAGCCAATTTAAATATTTCAGACTCAGATAAACATGGCTTATTTCTTTCATTATCTGTAACACTCTGAGAAGAAACACCGCCTTCACTTGTTACAATTTTGTGCGTTTTAGATCCAAGATCGATCTGAGCAATAGATAGACTTCCGTTGATGTCACGTCTAACTACAATAGTGTCCGGTTCTACGGAACCTGATACGACGCTCTGTAAACATAACATTTAAATGTAAATTTACTGTTGTATAAGCATTTTAATATTGTAAGTTATTACACCAAAATAAATACACAAAGTTTGATATTTTATAAAATTGGTACATGGCAATTTAATTATTTCAAACATACTCTTCTCACAAGCATTGTCGTTGAGTTCTGCCACTCATAAGCAGTGTCTATATACTATTTCGACAAATGACCACCTTTGTATGCCTTTAGGCGCTTACAATACATGTATATGGTTTAACAAGCGTATTAAATTTAAATGAATGTATATTTTAATAAATTAAAGTGCTTAGATACGATTTATGCCGAACATTTTCAAATATTTCTAATTAAAATGAAATATACAGAATTGAATATATTCACACAACACACAATAATAAGTGAAAATAATACATTTTCAAGTACGAATTTTTTTTTAAATAAATACCTCTCCCAATCCATAGTTAGC
The DNA here is from genome assembly GCA_038994665.1 of Podotricha telesiphe. NCBI lineage: Eukaryota > Metazoa > Arthropoda > Insecta > Lepidoptera > Nymphalidae > Podotricha > Podotricha telesiphe. The sequence goes on from JAOYRR010000103.1 coordinate 1,075,511, forward strand.
TGTGATAAGAATCCTAGTAGGGTCACCTTGGTGTGGATGTATGGTGAACATGACGCCGGCAACGCGCGCTGTCGCCATCACCTGCACGACCACACCGCCCTCGCATAAACAAGGCTGGCCGTTTTGTCTACAAAAATATATATAAAAAGTTAAACAAATCTTCTTCTTCTATTAAAAATATAAAAGAATTATAACAGTTAATAGAATAATTAGAAATTACTGTTAATAATTTATCACAGGCAGATACCGAAGTACAATTTCACAAACCTTATATTTTTTTAAACAAGACGATGGGTGAAGTACGCGACTTTAATAGTGACTTTAATAGTGAGTTATATGACTATAGATATGACAGGATACAGCCTCAAAGTATGTTATTTATTGTAATGCTCAAGAACTATGTGTGAAAATTATCTACAAGGTTCAATGTAAATAGGGTCTGGTTTACTAAGTCAAGAAGAAGAATAATCTTAAAAATATAAAATTGATTGTATTGATATTTCGCATAACAATTTAATATGTAACAATTCACACAATTTTAATACATTTTTATTTGCATCACTTAATCTACTTATTTTGTAATCTATTTTGATCTACTTCTTGATGAAAACGCCTTACACCATAACTATTGTGTTAAAATAAGTTAATTTCCTTACCTCCTATAGTAAACGCTAGTAAAAGCGAACATGGATGCCCAACAAACACGCACACTGTGCAGCACTTTGTCCTGTTCGCTTCCTAATACTGTATCGTTAAAAAAAAAAAAAAAAAAAAAAAAAAAAAAAAAAAAAAAAAAAAAAAAAAAAAAAAAAAAAAAAAAAAAAAAAAAAAAAAAAAAAAAAAAAAAAAAAAAATAATTTAATTGTCTGTCGATTTTCACTTGGAAACTATAAATAGGATTTTTCTCTTGCCAAATGATTGTTCGTAGCATCTTTGGACAGCAGAAATTTGTAAAAAATTCTCTAAATAGATGCTAGCAACAAAAATAAGTTGTAATAAGCGTATAAGAATTTCGACGCAGTGGGATATAGAGCGCATGGCTCAGAGCGCTTAGACGGTCTCCAAGAGGCACGGGTTCGAATCCCACTGTGTTCAAATTTTTATTCGTTTTCTATAAAAGTTTAACATTAATAGATATTTTATCTTTACGCATTTTTCCCATTTTGTAGGGCACGTAAAATTAACAATTTCAGAAAAGATGTAAAAAACGTAATTTATTTAACACAAAAAGTCTATCACAAAAACTTGATTACGTCGCGGTGCAAATGAAAATATTCCAAACATGTAAAAAAATGATATTAGTGTATCTCCGTATCGTTCGAATAAGCAAATTAACACACACACACACACAAATTACCTGAAGATCTAACTGCGAATCTTATTCCAGGGCCGTACTTCTGGGCAATCGCCTTCTTCGCTAAATCATTGAGCTCGACCAAGATAGCATCCTTTACGCTTTCAGCGATTTCAGTGGTCAATAACAAATCAACGGCTCTAAGAAATTAAAGTTTTTTTTAAAATAAACTATTTCTTTAAAAACAATAATGTAAGATTCAATATATTTTATATAATTTTGAAATTATTTTATAGTACGAAGGTACTTGTTTATTTTTATATAGTTTGTTACACTTCGAATTTTAGATAGAGAGAAATATACATTTTGCCGTTTTCCACTTGGATATAGAGAATCTAAGAGATTACGTGCCGTGAGGATAACTGTGTATCTCACGGGGAAGCGTTGATATCAGGACTATAAATTATTCCTCAAGGGACTAAGTAAAATATTCACCTGTTTACAAATTTGACATTTCACAATACAAAATGTACTTACTTTTGACATTTCTCTTTAAACTTAGCTTCATCATAGCTGTTGTCGTTAGCTGCTTCGATTTCTAAAATAGCTTGTTTTAGATTAGGATTTACTTCAAGATGTTTATTCAAGGCCAAAGTGGTGATACAAAATCCAGGAGGTACTCGGTAACCCTGGGCAAAGTATAAAATGAAAAGTAAAAGAAAATATATAAAATCAAATGCTACTCTAATTATGGAAAATGCTACTGTAATCACGAATTGCCATAATTGAAGTGTCCTGAAGCTCTAATAGCATAAACTTTACACAAGATACCCTAGGCTTCAATAAAGCTTACGCATAAACAACTTTTTAAAAAAAAGTGTCCTCCACATGATTAACAATTGGAGCTAATATTCTATATACAATTTATATCTACAACCTTACCTTATACCTTAAATTCTATCAGACGTCTGATCGCCATAAAAAATCATAGTATTTCTACTAATTTGAAATCACAAAACCATGTAAGTTTTCTAAATATTTGTTATTACTATTTAAAACAGTACCTTTTTCTCTTGAATCGACGCTAACAACGCCAAAGATGCACCTTTGCCACCAACGAACTCTATGCAAGCCGCAGCTTTTGCTTCGAAAGGCAAGCAGTAGCCTACTTTACCTACTTCATTCTTGTTTAACCATTTTAGTGTTGGTAACGGAATTAGTGGTACGTCTGATTTATCCACTGAAATATGTAAAGTTAAATTAATCTAAATATTACATACAATATTCTAAAACATCGCAACTTTTACAAGTGACATTCAATATAAATAAATATAACAATTATTTACGTAGGTTCACAAGGATATTATGTAATTCTAAGACTATTATTTTTATATCTGAGATATTTTTTTATTCGGCAGTACGAAGAACCTTTAAATATATAGCATAACAAAATAGAAAGAAGTGCATTCATGAACATGATCACTATAAATTAGAGAACTCGGATGAAATTTTTACTACCAGCTTCACGCTTTTTCCGACATACCCGGGTAATCATAGAGAACCTAGTGTTAAGACACTCCGTTCTTCACTTTCGGCCCGATCAGACACATGGCATATTAAGTGGCAGAATTCAACGCAATTTGTTTTAGCTACAGACCGAAAAAAATAAAACGTAATTTTAGTTAAATCATCAAACCCACAACCATCTCGTATACAGTCAGATACTGTCATACTGAGACACTAGTGCGAATTAATATTTGATACCATCGATCCGGTCGCACTTCGTCTGACAGTAAATGCGATGCTCGTGGGTTCGATTTTCGCTTCAGAGAATGTTTATATTTGTATTGTTTCCATTTTTTCTTTGCGGTATGACAAATATGAGCGTTAACGTAGTTTTAAACTGTAGAAATATTGTGAAATCTGAACACGTGTGCCAATTTTCAAGCACATAGGACGGCACGAAAAAGGTCAAACAAGCGATGCAAATTTTTTTTTTTTGCATTTATTGGTTTATAGATATGTAAATATTAAGGTTCAAATTAATATTGTTACCTGAACTGTCATATCCAAGTTCCAAAATACCAGTTCCGTGAAAGCTGTCAATAGTGACGCTGAAAGTACGATATAAATGCTTTTGTTGGAGTCCTCTAAAGAGTAATACTCCGCCATCTTTCTTTATTCAAGAAGAACTATTTTTAAAAGTTCGGTTATTTGCTGTAAGAAATATTTATTTATTTAATGTGTAGGTTTCATGGATAAGTCTATAAATATGCGTAAACAATAATTGAAACGATGACTAAACTTTTTCCACCTCTTGCACCCACCAGCACCAGTAGCCAGAGAATCCATTAATACATCATTACTTTTCACTAAAAATTAAGATAATAGAAACGTGTGTGAAAAATTTGAAACTTATGTGTTAAAATCGCAGTTAACACACTGTATTTAATATTATAAATCATCCACCATAGCCATCGTGGCATTGAGACAGCCGCTGACTGCAAAACGCTATTGGTTATAAGTTCGACCCCACTCGGAGGAATTACTACATATCACTTTGATTTCTTCGCTCTGGTACAAGACAGAGTGCGGCGTTTAGTTCCTGCACTAAACACGCAGTGCATGCATGAAACTATGACGCTAGGTTACCCTTCTATGCGGGTAAAAGCGTGAACCTGCAAAAATACTAAACTTTCTTGTCTTCTTCTTGGTCGCTTTTTAATTTTCTCCGAAATTGACAATCACATGGAATTGTTTAAAAAAATAGCTTATTACACATATGCCTTACCGCTCACATTTATGGTATAAGTGTTTGGTATTCCATCCTTATGTTCGCAAAAAAGTCAGACACAATTATATCGGTAAAATATTACTTTGACTAGAAAATTTAATCTTACACTTCCTGATATGCACCTGTAAGAGTATTTATTTAATCGTCTTTAGTACTGATAATTTTTTAAATTCTTTTCATCACCTTTAGCATCACTCTTGATTTATTTTTAAACTTTATTGATGGATATATAAGAAAGACATATAATTATATCACTGGGTTACGAGAATAGCGATAAAACAAATTATTTTTTATCTATTTGCCCGTGATATACCGTGGCGGGTCACTTGTATGATTTATTCTTCTATTAATTTTAAGTCATAATATAAAAATATATACATAATTAGTCAAAAACTTTTAAAAAACTACCAAATATATTGCTTATAAAATTGGAATACCTACTGCGTAAAGTTTTTATAATACGATAGGCCTCGAATTTCCACTGCGGTGCCATCTTTAGCTGCCGCTGTTAAAGTAAACGATCGTCTCACATCTTTAGAATTTAAACCGTAACTTCGCTCTCTTACGCCTCTAACGCGAAGATATTCGCTAATTTCAGTCACACCATTTGCATCGAATGCCTGAAACCGCCCTTGGATTGTTCCCCATTGCATCCAACTTCCAGAACCTTCTCCACATGAATCTCTGTAAGAATTATTGTTTTAAAGAAACACTTCTTGTATTTAATGTAATATTATCTAATCTTTTTAATTTTTATTATCTTCGTATAATTAACTTATCATATGTACCTACATCAAAATTGTTGTTTAAATAAAACAAAAAATTGGGTATGACTAAAAATATCTCTAACTTTTTGATTATACACAGCTTTTATCTTTTGTATCTTATTGATTTTTTTACGATTTATAAATATTCCCCAAAAGTTATAATAAAATTATTTAGACGGCTATAATATTTTCAGTAGTAGTACAATTTAACCTTATAAAATGAACCATACAGTAAACTTACAGTAAATATTGCCAACCTCCATCTCTCCAAGGCTCTAATGCCAGAGTTTCAGAAGCCAGCTGCTCGCTCCAATCTTGTGGGTGCCTCACCACGCTAGTAGCCGATGCCCATCTGAAATACATATGCAGGTATGTGAATAAGTATTTTGATAGAATAATTACAAAAGTCACATATCGTAAAAATTATCGTATGTTTGATACAAAATATTAAAACATTTATTTATATTATAGACATTTCTTTCGAGCAGACTTTTAGCATGTATTAATGTTCTTTCTATACGAAAACTATTCGAATTCGTTTTTAAGCCGTGTAGTTTACATAAATATTATTGAAAATAATAATATTGGTTTTAGAACCATATATTTGTATATATTTCTTTTTCCCTGACGAGTACGACGACATATATCAACGTACCTATAAACAATTATTGGTGTTCATTTTCAACTTATTTTTTTAACTTTTGGTTTTGAAGACTATTGATTATTATAAGCAAATCACCAAATCAAAATTATATATACCTATAACAAATATATACTTAAATATGTATAAAAAATACGTAAACTATATATAAAAAATACATACACAATAAATACTTAAATATATATAAAAAATACGTAAATTTTTTAGAGTATAAACATTATTTACATAAAATTAAACTTGGCGTGTTGCGTCTTATTATCTTGCATGCTAGTTAGTACTCCGTTGAACACAATCCTCAATCTTTCTTGCTCTTTCAAAACTTGTATCTTTAGGCCGCCAGCACTCCAACCTCCCTCAGTATCGTTCCATTCACTGACTGCCGTCTCTGGATGCTCTAAGTACCAGAAAATTTATTACCCTCACATATGGTTTACATACATTTTTGTTGTTTTCTGCATGCCCTTTTGCCGCATAGCAGGGTAGTCATCGGCATCAGGCACTAATCGGTTCTCCACTATCCGCTCGAAACAGAGTCTTAGGTACCAGAGCAGAGATACAAATATACTAAATATAATCATTCCGAAAGTGGGTATTGAACCCACAACCGAAAGCGTTTATTTAAAAAAAAATGGTGAAAATGCAATTCGCCTTAAGCACATAGACGCGTATGTAACTAGTTATTAATTCAGGTAATTCTAATATTACCAAGAATGTGATATTTTACACTTTATGTGATTTATAAAATTAAGAAAATGATTAATGGTAGAGTAGGCATTTATTTCTTTAAAAAGTGTCCAAACCTTTGTGAGAAATTTTAACCATACTATTAGAAAAGTTTATTATTCCGGACTGAGCCTAATTCCTATGAACCAATATGCAATAAGTTACTGAACATATTCAAGTACTTTTTAACTTAATATTGTCATCAAATAAGGAGATATTCAGTAACTTACGTGGTAACCTAAAGCTTTCTCCATTAGATAATTTCACAAACACTGTGACTTCAGCAATGGATTTTCCCTTATTACTATTTTTTCTAATACACAGTAAAACCGCAGAACCATCTGGAGCAGACGCTCGAAGCGTGATAGCATCCCAACCTTCATTTTTCTCTAAGCGTGGGGTTTCTGGTAATGATTGTGGTACTAACTGTGATTTCCATCTTTTCACAGCATATCGCGCCAAGATTAACTTTAACGGATAGTTCCATCCTAAAAATAAATTATATGAATCATAAAATAGTTAAACACTAAATAATAAAAAATACTTAAAAGTATTTTCTATATGCTATCCTGGTCGCAAGTAGCAAGGATATATGGCTCATGCTGAAAATTATCATCAGAGATGAATTACGTGTATGTAAATGCAAATCACACTGTATCAAATGGATGAACACGAATTTGCAAGATTTGTTTACGTATATTGAATGTTATAGACACAAAAGTACTAATTTCTTTCTTTCGTTAATTATACGGTGGACTTAGCTTTTATCACATTTCACAACCTAGTGCCACATTTCTTCACTTTCTACTTTGCGTTGATCTGGCTACGTTTTATGTTGAATACCTACCAACATCGCGCTCTACCAAAACAAATGGAGGAAACTTATGTTATACTCGTATGCTAATAAAATAATACAAGCGGCCCCATTCCGACTTGCTCGCTGCGTCCTGTTTGACAAGTTCCAAGTGTGTATCAATGAGGCACCTATGCAATAATTAGTAGATATAGTATATACCTTTTTACCTACATACTTACGCTAAAATTGGGTAATATGTATGTTATTGTGATAACATCATTAAGAAGACATACTTTGTAAAACTATCCATTTATTATTAAAATGAATTTTCATATAAATTTTACATATGAATATAAAAAATAAATAAATATGGATTGTATAAATTAAAATTATTCAAGCACTACGTTTACCTACAAATCTCCATCAAGGACAGTCACTTTACTACAAATTTAAAAAATAGCAACAAAACTGCTACAAAGTCCAAGTTTAGCGTTATTTTGCTCGAACAAAAAATATATACATACATAGCTACCTGCTCTAGCAATTTTGATTTACATTGACTTATAACAACAGTGGTATTCCATACCAACACAATTTTAAATTAAATTTTATCTATCCGCTTATCTAAATCTTGAAAAACCGATTACAAAGGTAATTTGAAACTAAAATACCTGGTTCTCGATAGAAGCCCCTACGTTTTGGCGTTTCTCTTATAAATATCAAGTAAAACACAACAGCAGCGGTGAACGAGCCTGACTTGCAGGAGAACGTCGATGAGATCCATGTGAGCTCACGTCAATGGGCTGTAAGGACACACAAAACAATACTAGCAACACTATAGCTCCAAAAATTACAAATATTTGATTGCTCGCGACTGACGCAGCCAAGTATTTATGATTGGCAATATTTAATCGGCACGCGACCAACACTAATCACTGTAATAGCAAACGACAAACAGACTTTCGATTTGATAAGCTCAATACATCATGGCATATTCGGTATGAGCTATATTGTCGTTATCTATAATTAATATTAATATCAGAAATCAGCTCGACACTCAATACTTTGGCTACCACCACTTGTTTTATCGCTGCTTTGTTATATAGACTCGATTATAATATACAAATAGAAAACACGAAAGAACGAAAAAGTTAAGTTGCATTATTTCATATTTGCTTCACTTGGCAGCTATAGCGATTATTATTATCAATAATCAGTCCTACGCTGATACTTTGCTTTGTTTAGTTTACAGTAAAACTTATAACTAAATTTAGTAAGTCCAATAGAATTAATTAATAATATCTATCTATATATTACAGTAAAACAGTAAATACAGAATGTTTGTACGTGCAATATCTATGGAACTACTGGGCTGATTGAATTTAAAGGTTGTATGGCCTTAAGCTTAGGCAGGATTTACAGCTGCAATTAATTTGATTGATAATCTTCACGTTGAAGAGTGTGACCTAATCAAGAATCATAATAGACCAGCTAAACTATAAAGAAAACTTATATAATTTCATTAAAAATAAGAAATTACATACTTAATTTTTAAACGTTATATTTTTCAACCACCACATAGTTCAACCACTAAAGCTTTATTAATGTTTTTGTAATAAACTATTCACCATTACACAGGACTGACTCGTCGCTTTGTTGTGCGAGCCTACTTCTACTACTAGGAAAATAATTTGGACGATAAACATAAAATAAAGTTAAACAAAATTGTTTCTTTATATTATGGGTAGCTGCGTGGAACTAAAGCCATTATCGTATATGCGCGTCTGACTGCATACACGATGGTTGTGGGTTCTATTCCCAATCGGAGGAATATTAAAATGATTCTCATTTCTCTGCTCTTGTGACAAGAAAAAGCGCCGGCATTAAGTTCAGCAACCAACACGCAAATTCTCAATTTCGGGCGGAAAGTGCAGAACGGAGTTAGGACTTGACGCTAGAACGTCATGACTACCGCTATGCGGGGAAAAAAAGGGAACTAAAAATATATAAAAACGATGAGAAATAATACATTTTGAAAAATGAAAACACATTTATTACATAGAAGTTTGAGCATATTTCTCGTGGAAAAGAATATAATATAATGTAATACTACAGCATTAATATAACAAAACAAAACTTAAATATTATTCAACTTCTTAACATATGAAAAAAACACTGAATTCATTACATAATTCATATTTCTACAGAATTAGTAATTTACCAAAACAACATGTATTTTTATATACTCTCTTTACGAAGCAAGTTACTCTTGTAATTAAAGACATGCATGGGCAAGGTGTGTAATTATATGCCATATTTTGGTTTGAAATAATTAATAACCAACGAGCTGAGAAAGAGTAGGTTTTGAGGTAACTTATATGGAGTAGAAATGGGCGTGAGATGTATAACAGCGAAATATATATACAGCTATAATCTACTAAAAGATCTCAGCCTCTCTTCTAGACATCATCAGTTAGTTTCTAGAACGATATCGGAAGCGATATTATTCATTTCAAATTTGGTTAGGTAGAGAGCTCGGGTAGCGGAGGCGAGGGTTAATGCATTTTAAAGAGGCCCCTTGACCTACACTTGAGTCACAAGTCCCAGGCACAGACCTGAGTACCTCGCCCTGCTACGCGATGGACACCCCGCACAGTATATCCATGGAATGCTAAGGAGCTTATTTATTTCTTGTTCTGATAAAACACAAAATACATATATATAACCGAATACTGCTTGTACTATAGTAGATTATATATGATATATATATATATATATATATATATATATATATATATATATATATATATATATATGACGCATAACTTTAAACTCAACTTTCTCGAAATTCTAATTTTACGACAAACTCATTCTAATTTTACAATAACCTTTATTCATGTCTTCTATTAATAGTTAATTATCTGCCTGCAAATAAATTAATAATCCAATTAAAAAAAAGTATAGTTTTATATAGCTATGCTGTTTTATTAGTAAATTGACTAAACATCGAATATCTTCTTGTAAAACAAGTAGTTATTGTGGAAGTTTTTAAAGATTTTTTCAATTCATCAAACACAATAAACACGTTACGCATAAATAAATGTAAAATTTATTAGAATCAATTGCAGCTCTAAGAAAACAACACTTTTATTTGTGAAAGTAAGTTCTAAAACTAATATAAAACTTTTATTAGAAATAGATATTGATAATGTCTTTCAAAGTACTTTATTTCATATTCAAAACTAAACTTAATGGCATAAAAAGGGGATGAATTAATTTGAAAATAACGGTCAAAATACATATTTTCCGTAGGCCTGCTTTAACGCAATTGGGATACGCGACCCAACACGCCATGTACTTTTGTGAAGGGAAAATAATAAATAAAAATATAAACATATGTTAATGAAAATCATTTTTTTTTTATTCTTGATCTTGAGTATAATAGAAAAAAGAATATATATTGAGTATCGCTTTATATCGGCATTCTCTACAATAATAAAATAAAACAAACATCGATGCAACTTCTTAGCAGAGAACAATAAGAGCAAGCAAATGAAATGATTAAGCAATAATTTCACTGTAAAAAATATAAACAACGATCATAGATACTAAGTCTAAAGATAAAACTGAATAATTTATACTATATATTTCACTAGTTATATTTCACTATTAACTTGAAATAAAAAAAATTGTTAATTGCTTTGTGATGATCGAAGAGACATGCATTGGTATATGCAGAAGTTTTGGCTTTCTTAGCTTGTCATGAGTTAAAACTTATCCTTTTGCAATTTTATTAATAAATTTTAATATTAAAATTTTCTATGTGATGAAAACGATTCAAATTATGTAAATGAATCAAATACAAAAAGAAACATAATTGTAATCTAATTCTGTTTCTAATACAACAATTTTGAACAATTTAAGACGCTTTGTTAACTCCCTCCCTCCCTTTTGTACTTATTGACATAAAATTTCAAGCTCAATTTTCTCAAAAGAAAATTATTTTTTATTCAAATAGGCTACATACAAGTACTTCCGAATTGCGACATAGTACCTTCGTCCATGCATGTCTTAAATTAATTTTATATAGTAATTCAATTTCATTAGTTGTAATATATTAAAACTATCTATGGTAAAACAGAAATAACAACAAAACAATAAATAATAAAACAAAAATGGAAGGCATAATATTCAAAACAAATAATTGAAATCTCTTTTTACAATACAATGTGTAATTTCCATTTTACTTATAATAAAAAATTGAGCTTTTATTCAATAGATTTATTAATTTCTAATACATGCAGTAGTATAAAATTTTTCGTTCATTCAAATGTAATTCAATTTTAATTAGCACATTCACTTATTCGATTAGAAACATTAACTATGCCTAGTCCCTTTGTGAATAAAAACAAATAAAAACATACAGAAGTAAAGTATTTTAACATTTACTGTTTTATATTTATATTTTTTTCTAAGAATATTATTAATTCATTTAGCATAACATTTAAAATAGTAGACCATTAAAGTTAATTGTCAAAATTATATATAAAAATATTTAAATTTAATATAAATCAGTGCAAATTAGGTATAAATAATATTTGATGTATAGTTTAAGCGCGTATTATAGCACCATAGCCTCTTTAATATGGAGCTCATAGCTATTAATTGTTATCTCAAAAACTAAAAATATGAAATATATTTTATATTAATCTTGTTTCGAATTCGATTCTTAATCCAAACATGTCATTAAATAAAATATGTTATAGTGAGTGTTACATCATTATTTAGCAAGGCTTTAAAATTATTTTGGTTTACTATCCTACGAGTTTTTTTTTATTTTATTCAAATTGTTGGCCCAACGCAAAACCAATAAAAAGCATAATGATTTTCTACGAACTTTATAAAAAAATGTATAACTTTGACTTTGAAATTTATAATTAAAATTAAACAGCCATGGACTCCACTAAATTAAATACATATAATAATAATTAACTAATTAATTATATAATATTCGATAATATTATCAGTCATCTTTACTCTTGAGGGTGTCAATCTCATCAGGATTCTCATCCATGCTGGCCGCTGTGTCCGTACGAGTTTTATCCACTGGATACAACCTGTTATAATATATTAACTATTAGAATATTATATCATCATAAAGCATTCAGGGCATGCTTGCTTCTATGCAATGGTTACGGCTTCATATCTCACTGTTTGAATTGTTTATGACTCAAATATATTCCTTTGTTCAGACAAACTACTGGTTTGAGTGGAAACTGATACTTATGTACAATATTATATTAAAATATTCATATACTTATTTTGTTATACATTTTTAGATCTTAACTAGAAATTAAAAAAAATCAGATGCCGCGCTTCTTCTTAACAGAACGAGGAAATGTACCTGTTCTGTAAAATATAATAAAGTTACAAATTAATAACTAAGCAACTAACCATCTCTGATACAAATACACGAGGAAGACGAGATCATCTCGGAAGCAGGCGACACGGTGGGCAGTTGGCATTGTAATTACAAAGGCGAATACATCGTCTATGAAAGTGTTGAAGGCTTTATACATAAATGCCCTCCACGGCAGCGCCGCCACAGACCTTAGACGATAGTTCACAAACAGTTGCGGCAACATGAATAGGAATCCAAAGGCGTACACCCCGTTGACTATACTGTGTAACGCCCAGGAGTACCAGCTGTAAATATTTTTGTTAGTTTTATTTTTTTTTATTGTCACGCCATTTCGTGCATACCAGTGTAGATAGAGAATCTAGTGTCAAGTCACTCCTATGTCCATTTCCGCCCGAAATGCATTATATGCTGAGTGGTCGAACTCAACACAGCAGCTTTGTGTTACTAAATTGGGTAAATGAAAATATATTTGAATATATTAATTTTCCAGGTGGGACTACAATAAATTGCGCAGTACAGTTAACAATCAGACGCTGTCCCTTGGCCCCCTTTGGCTTATAGTTAGTATTGGTTTCTAGTTAGTGAAGAAAAAAAAAATATGTAAATAGATGATGATAGAACAACTAGCTTAGTTGGTCATATCGCTTGATTAGATTCCAACTAGTACGGACATGGATTCAAATTCAGCTACATTAAAAAAAATGTTCTTATTCTATATTTTTTTATACAAAAAGAAAACAAATAAAATATATAATAAAATAAATAAAAACATAAATATGAAATGCAGGACTCAAACTCTCGGCTCATTGGAACCGTCCATGTTCTATGACCAATAAGCCATACATTATATTCAGCTATGTCGAAATTATTATCGCCTGTACAACTGTACAACTTACAAGATTTTTGTCGTTAACATCTCACAGTACAGATTTTTTTACAATTATGTCTTATAAATGTACAAATCATAAATTTAAAGATCAAGCTACCTCTTATGCGGCTCATAAATCAATGAATAGACAGCACCGGCAACACAGAGTGGGTAGAGGAGCATGGAGAGGTAGCGCATGGCCTCTGCGTCGGCGCGCGCCGTCACGCGCTCGGCGAGGCCGGCCGCGCCCGCGTCGCGCGCCACGCGCATGCGCCACACGCGCCAACCCGCCCACTTTATTTGCACGTGGAATACTTTCGTCACTTTCCATAGCTGAACGTATAAAAAACAAACAAAATATTACGTACACAGATACTATATTTTCTATCCATTATATGTACTTGTTTTGACTTTAGAATGTTTTATGTTTTACGCATTAAAATGTTCTACACATGTCAGTGTGTGAAATATAATTTTAGAAGTATTATCATTTTAATAATAGAAAAATAAAATAATTTCACTACTCTTTTTATTTATGACTACTCTTGTTGCCCTCGACGCCGCACTTGTCTTTTTCACCTGAGTGAAGAGATAAATATAATAAAACCGAATTTTAACCCAGAACTTAACCCATAATCAATCGTGATTGAAACACTATTCCACTGTACCACAATGAACACATTTACTTAAATAAGTAAATAAATATTTATAATTGTTGCTTTTTAAAACTGTAAACTGGGGTTCGAAAGGGTATCTGCCCGTCACTCACCAAGTCAAATATCTCAACTATCTCAACTTTGAAATACTATAACTCGTCAACATTATGCTATAAAAATATATTATAATTCAGTTGAGGACCCTTATGTGTTTAAGCCTTTTTTATGTATAAGTTTCATAGAATGCCCAATTTTTAACGTTATATCAAAGGAAGTGGCAGATCTCAACTGTGTACATAATTTTTAAAAAAATCTTTCGATTGGTTATTGAACCCACAACTTTTGTGTCACTATGGTCTTTAAAAAAATTATTATAAATAATACCTCAATCACAGAGCTGATACCAGCTGGCACTAGAACAAGTAACGACGTCTGCTGATCCACAAGGTAGAAGAATATCACCATTTGAGAAAAAGCACGCCATATTATAGTTCGAGCGGAGAGACCCGCGAGGGACTTCTTACGCCGCCAGAACGACACGTCGTTCTTAAATGCCAAGAAGTCAAAGAGCAACTGAAATTTTGTGTATAGATATATTAAGAGACTTGTTTTAGTTTATTATAACATTAATAATTAAAAGTAAAGTAACTCTTACATACACTGTAGTTTAATTTGAAAAGAAACAAAGGAATCTAGACATATTAAAAGATAAAGTCCTCTGCTGTCTATATAATTCATCAATGTTTATATGCAACAGATTTTTTAATTAAATATGCATGGATGAATGCAATATGTCACAATTTTAGATTTGCTATACACTTGATATATAAATTATTATAAGCCTTGAAACTCATATTTTATTGCTGCTTTATTATGATTTTTTTGAAATGATTCTTCTAAAATTACAACAACATTTAAAAAGTTAAGCAGTTTAACATCCCTTTAGAAATTTCGATGCACAATTAAAAAATAAATTTTCTGGACATTCCATTTTTGCAAAACCTTCATCCAAGCATGTCTGCAAATAACACCATAAAATAATTAGTAATATGTAGTTTAAGTATGTACTTACATGACAGCTTGCAATAAGGACAGTTGCAGATAGCAAATAAAGATTAGTGTCAGCAAAAATTCCTTTTACATCATCAATATCCTTATGTGTGAAACCAAGGGAGTACAATTGCTGTAATGCTAAACGCACATGTAATGCTAGCCGTAGAGACCCATATGATGCTGGTGATACACTGACAGTAACATTAACTTCAGAGGTACCACTATTTAATAATTGAAGATTAGACAAACGTGATTTCAACACATTATGTTGTAAAATTGGAAGGAATTTCTCATCACGAATTCTAAAAAATAATTTTTTTGTCTATAGTAACTTTATAATATATGATATCATACAATATTTTACAATATTACCTCATGTATGGATATAATTCACCAGGTATCTTATGGAATGGTATGTTTAAGTTATCTATCAAAATAGATAATGGTGCATTTGCAGATATATGAGCATATGGCCTTATATGTTTTTCTTGACTCACATCATCTTGATTATTCTGGAAAATTAAATATTAAATATATTAGTAACTTAAAAGCTTTCAATAATAACTAAGAATTATGTTTATAAAATACGTACATTAGATTGAAGAAGGTTAAAAGTAGCTGCCTGAGGCTCGATATGAGTTACTAAACTAAAAGAATGCACAGCTTCGGTACGGAAAATATCAACAAAGTTATCATAGAGGCGTTTTTCGTCAAGTAAAACCGCATGCATAAACAATGTTCCATTGTTACGAGTCGTTCTTGGAATAGTCAATGTTACAAATCTGAAATATTATAAAAATTACACATACACGAATGAAAAATATTATTTATGCTCACCGATAGTTAGGACTTACATAGTAGCTGGACTCTTGTAATCAAAGTTCAATAATGTATGTACTTTATTTACAGCACCTTCATACATTCCATTTCGATAAGGATGTTCTTTAACTGAAGTATATAACACAAGATGCTGTACTGGATTTGTGGATAAATAATTTGCAAAACATCGATCGCCACGACTACATTCCGGCGGTATAAAAATTTCGGCTAAAGTCCAAATTGTATTTATAATATAACCAGCAAAAATTAAAGTTAGTATTAAACTAAACGATATGTATCTCATATTTCCTTGTAAAATTCACAAGATATTTCTTAATACTTAATAAATATCGATTAAATGATGTACGAATAACATTGACATTGATGTAAAACTATTGAAAAGGGCTTATTGACATTGACATGCATAAGTGTTCCATTTACAGATACTATTTTTTATTAGAAATATTTTTTTACTTTGAAACATTAACAAAATAAGAAAGCACTTTATTTGCTTTATTTCTCTTAATATATCTAATAAATAACATGAAAATCCATAAAAATATATATATGAAACTTTTTATACTAATTGAAGTACTTGCCATAATACGTTTTTATTTTTTGGTATGAGTAACACTTAAACCTCAGGAAGTCGACGGCGTAGGAACGTAATAAATCGGTGTCTCCAAGGAAATAATATTGATGTTTTAAGTTTTTAAAGTTATACTGCGGGTAAGTTTATTACACATGGTATCTAGAAAATGTTCCTGTGTGACATTTATTTTTTAATAACATATGGTCTATGTGGCACAGTGTTTTGACAGTTGTCACCTATGATGTTTGATATTTTGTTTATATTTCAGAATGGGCGCTGTAATAGATTCCTGGAGGTTCACCTATTACAAGAAATAACAGAAAACATAAAAAATGGTACTAAACCTGTTTATAACATATTCAAGGAAAGTTAAACATGGATCATAAGGAGTTAAGAAATTCGTCGGTGACTGTAAACGGTAGTGACGACACTTCAAAATATGCCCACATTAGTTCATCCCTCGCATCAAGTAAAAATAAATCATATAATGATATTGGACCAAGTTCGCTTAGCAAAGGAGATGTGTCAACCGTGCGGCCGTGCGCTATTATTGGCCCTGACCGAGTACTGCCACATGCACCAGGAGATTTCCACCTGAAAAAACCACCAGTGGAACCTTGGCCATATCCAGAAAATGTGTACCGTCAACCACCTGATTACCCAAGCAAACCAAATGAGTACCACCCTATCAGAAATATATCACCAAGACAAACATTCCAAGAAAATATGCAGCGGATTATGGTTTCACCTATATATAGTTCTGTGAAAAATAGTGATGATTCTAATCTAAAAAACTTTAAATTAAATGTCCCTCAAGAGGCTAAATACTGTGATGTGCCTTATAATATAAATTCTGTGAGTAATGATCACAAAAGTGTTAGGAATTCAGATATTCCATTGTCTAGTGTTAATCCCTCCTTTCATAGAGGTGTTCCACCCTACAGTTGGCCTACGCCTGTTAACCAGCCTCGGCCCCCAAAACCTTATGGTGCTCCTGAGTTTTACCAGTACTCTGAATATGCTAATTGCGCACCGAGGTCTATGACAATGACAAGACCTCTCAGGAGTCACCATGAAGAGACAACTCAAGCCTATCCAGAACGATTATACCAAGAAGCCAACATCAGGTTTAAACCATATCAGCCGCCTAAAGATAAGCATCAACAGATGAGGTATGACTATATTAATAATTACCAAAATACATTTCAACCACCTATTCCAATCCCACCACATAAATATGATTTACAAAAGCCATTACAAAGTCATCCATATCCTGTTTATCCTCAACTAAAATACTTTGAGAGAAGAATTCATGATCCTTTTGCAGAAGGTTATCAGAGACCTAATCTAAATAATTTGAATGGACCATTTCGTAATCAAATAGTTCCACCTCCATATGGCCCTTTATCAGGGAACTGTGTGCAAAACAAACCTTTTACTGATATTGCATCTAAGCCTGTGACAGTAAATAAACATTTAACATTTGATTCTAATAACAAAATATATCTTGATTTAGAACCAACTCGTAAAGCATACCCTATGCCAGAGAATATGTATTATAACGACATGAACCATGTAAGAGCCGAAATGGTTTTACCTAACCACTCTTCATTAAACATGCATACTATACCTCAACATCAAATGTATAGAAGGGAAAACCTTCATAACAAACCTTACGAGTATAATATTCAGTATAGAAATATGGATCAACCAATGAATTTAAACTATTCTTTGCAGAGGCTTCCATTACAATTTTCCCCAAATGCCATAGCTATTTCTCCTTCTGATTCAAATACTAGTGTTGACACAATTCATACTACGAATACATCTCAAGAAGATTGTGGATATGTAAGCCAGTCATCCACAACCAGTGTAAGGAGTTTTGATTCTGGTCATGTTCCACTACCTAATGACTTTTATAGAAGACGAGAGAGTCGTGGAACTTTAAAAAATTCAATGCATGTAAGACATGAACATGTCTCACAAAATCATAAAAATAAAATTAATGCTTCAAACAAAAAGAATCTTGATGTCAGACAATTTTTACAAATGTGGAATGAAGGTGAAGATGAAATAAATGAGCCTACTAAAGATGGTTCACAAATTCAGACAAATAATTTGCCTGCTACATCTGAGCAGATCAACAATCAAGAGCAACTTTATGTTCTCGGATTAGTTAATGTTCCTAGTGAAGAGTTAAGTAAATATGAACATATACAGAAAATTTCAAAGCTGCCAGAAAATATTAAAGGATATAACAGTATTGAAATACTAAACCAATATGAAAAGTTTGTAGAATCGTCAAGTACAAATCATAATTTTATTTATAAGCACTCAGTACCTAAAGAACACAATTTTACTTCAAAAAGATTCGACAAAGACAGGTCTAAATTGCCGCGGCCAGTGTCACCTTTGGACGTTGAAGCAAAAATAAGCCAATCTGTAATACATAAAGAAGTTGGTTGTAATTTTGAAATTAGGCCATGCAGTCCAGAAATGTTAAATGTCGAAATTGCAACACCAGTGCATAATGTATTAGGAGAACGGATAATAGAAAAAGTGAATAATCCGATAGTGTGTAAGTCTCCATTGTCAAGAAATAATGGAAGTAAAACACCAAATTCATTAAATGATCTTACTAAAATTACCAACTGCAACATGATTAGTAATCAATACTCACTTAATAATTACCCAAATTTAAGTAAACCTAACACTTATAATGTACAAGATTTTAATACTAGTTCTGGAATTTCCTTAGCATCATTGCCTCGGTTGGACAACGATATAGAACTCAACTTTCCGGAAATCAATCAACAATTTATTACAGCTAACAAAATTGAATCTGAAACGGTTCCACCTCCAAAGGAACTTCCCCGTCTAGATATAGAACAAGAAAACAACATTTTTCAACAGAATCTTTTGCTATCTCCAATAGCTTTTTGTCAAAACGTAGAAAGAGAATCTTCAAAATTAAGTAAATACCGCAAGAATAAGAAATGTGAATTTATTACGAAAGACGACAATTTAAGTGCAAACACGGAGTTCAGAGCTCCAGTCCATCAACGAATCGATAGTGTGATTATAAAGAATCCTGATAACACTAAAGGGCATGAAAATGTAAATGAATCGTCTTTCGTCAATTTTGAAGAAGAAAATCCGAATAATCATCGATCCGAAGTAGAAGAAAAATCACAACCCCAAACACAAAAAGAAAACGATGTGTGTAATTTGTCATTCGAAACGGCTATTGACTTTAGCATAAGCAAAAATGACGACGAACCTCCTTGCGAGCAAATACATGTCACTATTGAAAAATCTAAAAATTCAGACACTAATTGCGAAGACGTATTAGATCATAAAGATGATATAAAAGATGAAACACAAACAATCGAGCTTAATTCTGTAGAAAAAGGAAGCGTATTGGAATGTTCATTCGAAGTAAATGAATATTTACAATCTAAATTGGTCGAAGAAAGTAATGTTCCTGTGATAAAAGAATTATCTTCCGAATTAGACAGTTCTAGAGTTGGAGAATATGGTGAAACTAAAAAAAATGACATCACTGTTGTACGAGAAAGTATAATCACTTCTATAGAAATTAATCAAAAGGATTTACTACAAGAGCAATTCAATATAGAAAAAGAAATTGATAATAATAATGATATTAATAGTAACAATTTACTTAATTCTGATACTTATGTTAGTAATGAAACTATTTTTCAACCAAAAAATGTTGAAAATTCGGAGTTAGAGTTCAATACAATAGCAGAAAAAGTGAATGAAGACGGCGATGAAATTACAGGAAATATAAAACGGTGTAATTATATTTATCTTCAGGAAGAAAACTTTTCAACTAAGAATCTTATAAGTTCGCAAAACATGGAGAATGAAATTTTGGACGATATTAATTTACATAAAAAAGGTGAAAATATTGTAAATAGAAAAGAAAGTATGATAGATAAAGATGTAGATACAACTAATGAAACACGTGAAATGAACCCTATACTTAGCAACAGTAGCCAATTTAATAAAGCGGGAACGCCACCAGAAGATGAAAACATATTGCAGATATCACAGTCAAATATGGAAATAAATGCTGACATAATAGAAATTTCCCAAAATTCTAATAATACTTTCAATGATAATCAAATTCAACTGGACACTATACCTGAAAATAATATTAAACTTATTGGCCTCGGTCATTGTAAAGACAAAGGAGATGATATTTTGCAAATACAAAAAGAAATGTATGTCGTTGAAAAAGAACTAAATGTAGAAAATGAAATGGCCGATATTGTTTCATCTTATACTGTAATAGATAGAGTTCAAAACGACAAACATCTGCTTATCACCCAAGATTTTATAGCAAAGGAAATATTGAATGAGAAAATTTTAAAAAGTACTGATTATACCAACAACGTTACAAAACGGAATGAAATAAAAGTAGATATGACCAAAGAGGAAACCAATACAAAAATTGCAGATACAGACGTTACACAGTGCCCCCAACATTCTGAAGTGAATCCTAAATCTTTAGATGTAAGAAGTTGCGGTATGGAGAGTAATTTAAATTTAAGGCCAAGAATTGCTAATAAAAATGCCCGTACCCTTCGTGTTTATAAGGAACTTTACTCGCCGTGGGTGCAAAAATTATATTTTTTTAATGAAGGATACTGTGAAAATGTACCTTTTATACCAAAAGAAATAATAACTGAATCATTTAATAATTCAATGCAACTAATAGCCATAGAAAATAATAGTGAACAATCAAATTATAAGTCAAATGTAGACAACATTATTTTGCCTCCTTGCGACGATAATAGAAGCGATAACCAAGAAGCAATTACCATTAGTTCCAACTTTACTGAGACGAAAAACGGCTCTTTAACTGTTGATTTTTCTGATCGCGTTGAAAGAAATGAAAAAGACAATTCTTTAAATCTAAATCTGTTATGTAACCGTTGTCCTGCTGTTTTTCGAAGAAAACCTCTAAAAAGATGTTTGTCAGAGTCTGCTTTACATGAATATAAAGATGAAGTAAAATCTATGATGCCTAACAAGCGCAAAAAACTAGATGATCATTTTATAGATTCCCAGGTCACTTCACAAGATATTTGTAATTTAATTCAAAATAATCGAAGGAATTCTGTGTCAACATTTTATAACGATAATAGTTTATATATAGTTATAGATAATGATTTAATCATAGCAGAAGGAAACGAAGAATCTGATAAAATATATATATCTGAAATGTCAGAAGACTTAAATATAGCTGAAAGTGAAACAATAGACCACATAGTTGCTCCGGTAACAAATGAACCAGAATTAAATGAACAAGTTGAATGTGTCTATTCTGACTCTATATATTCTGCAGAAAAACCCCTAGAAGAGTCTTGGCTAGAAGATGTGGCATGTATAGAAACAGTAATTTCAGAAGACATTATAGAAGATTTCGAGTTCAATGAGGAATCTCCAAAAGAGTACGATTTTTCTAACAAAATTACTAGCGATGAAATGCTTATAGATTTTGATGGTGACAGTATAAATAAAATTAAAAACATTTACGGTACTACAATGCTTAACGATGTACTTGAAAAATTGCAAAGAACTCCACATACGGACGTTAACAAAACTCTTCTTTATAACGAATCTCGTAATGAGGATGAGGGCAGATCACCAAATCAGTTAGAAAGAGATTCTATATCTACAGAATTAAATTTTAACGTACCATCTTTCCACAGTTCTGAAATTATGGACGAAAAAGAAAATATAGCAGAGAATGTAGAATTTGATGATTTGCATGTTGGTCGAAATATTTATTCAGGTACCGACGAAGAACACGATTGTAACACATTCCTTAATGAAGACAGTAAAGGTGTCAAAAATTACACAACTCGTTTATGTCTATCACCAGATAAAAATTCTATCACAAATATAAACAAATGTAGTTCTAACTTCTCTTACTCAAGTTCACCAGAGGTGTCTTCTACAACTTCAGAAGAAAAAAATTTTTTAAAAAATTCGAGCATTTTGCTAAAAATCACCAATTATAATGGCTCTAGAATGTCGCAAATAAATGAAGTTACTACTGGAACTGTAAACAAATTGAGTTATAAACTAACCGAAAAAAAAGAATATCAAAATTACACTTCCAATTTTAGGTCCTCACGGACGTTAATAACTAAGGCGGCACAAAAATATATACCGCCTCTAAAAAACACTATACGTGATCTCACAGTTAAGCTTCCTTTGCCGGAACATCGTCTTAATTTATTAAAACAACTAAAAACATCCAAAATATTACCAAAGATAGATGATATATTATTAAAATTTAATGAAAAGAATCCTAAACAAACGATACCAAAAAAGCCAAAGCCAAAATTTGAAGATGTTCTTAAAAGTATAGACGAAATTCAATTTAAAAAGCATAAAAATAAGGTTAAAAAAAGTAAAAATATAATACCAAAAGTTATTATAAAAAAAAGTGAAAACGGTGCACATTATGCTAGCACCAATACCCTAAATAATACTGAAGCGTATAACCCAGACTTAACAGGCAGAAAGTGGCAGCCGTGGGTATTTTTGGAGAAAAATAGTTTTATTGATAGAATGGCCACCAAAAACAAAATAAGAGCTGTATACTGTCACAGAAAACAAACTTACGTGTTAGCTGAAAAGTTTAGGAAATATAAATCGATATATAACGCGAATTTCGTAATTTCTCAGCCGAACTCGGGCGTTTCAAATAAAGGTAACCTAAAATATACAATAAGACTTAAGCATATTTGATATTAATTAACATTTTGAATCATACAGTTCCTTGTTACAGGCGTCACTCATTGTCAGACTACTTTGTCCGTAATTTTCCTTCAAATCCCACCATGTAATGGTCTCATGCTCCTTTATCGATAACATTCCTTTGTTAGCATCAAAGACTATATTTATAGTTACCGCCGTAAGTTCACTACTTAGTTTTATTTAATATTATGTAAACATTAAAATATATCGAAGCCAAAATTGAATACAAAGTGATAAGTTATATGTATAATGTTATTGACGAAGTGTACGAAAAGTACGAAAAATACGCAATCTTAGTAGATCTGTGTATAGTTAATTTGTTTGAAATTCTATTGTTGTTATTTAATATTTTGTCATTCCATTTTTATTTATCATTTTAAAAGATTACATATTTTAATTTTTTTTATTGTTACATTTGTATAATTAATATATATTGTGGGTAGTTAACGCACTTAATAGGCAGCCATAACGAGTATTAATTGTGTTTATTTTTTAAATCTTATCGTGTAGTATGTATTTTCAAATTGTAAATAGATAAGACAAATTGTATGTACGTTAGACACTTATATATTTTATTGTACGTGTAACTGAAAATCCCATTCCATGCTTTGTGACAACTCGCGGAGAAAGTTTCGTTGTTAGATTTTTAAAATGATTATTGAGAGCGTTATTGTTCATTCCATGTATATATAATCATTGTTTATGGTGTTTTCTATTGATAACGTAACTTTAAGCACGTTATTATTGTAATATATTTCCGAGATAGAGTCAGTTGAAAGTACAAACATCTGCACGGGTCCAAATATGAATAACATTGGTATATCTATTTCATTGCTTTTGTTAAAGATGCCGTATCGATTACTGTACTTATCGATTTTATCCTTTTACAATGTGGTATAAGCGTAAAAAAAATATGGCACTTATTTGGGTTATATAATGGAAACTCAACATATGTATTTTTAATTTTTATAAGTATGTCGTAATATTGGAACCGTTTTAACAAACACACAATATATTATAACGTTTTAAAGAAACACAAGTGCCTCTGTTTAAATACACGATAATGATGATATTAAATAAGTATACAAAACATAGCCTCAAAATATTTAAAGTGTCTGTAGATTGGAGGACATAAAATCATTAGCGGTGTTAGTGCCTTTGAACAGTAAAACTTCCAAAGTTTTTAAGCATATTTAACTAATAGATACATTTTTATTTACACTGTTTATATTTTCTCAGAATTAAGTATTTGAATGGTGAAATTGCTCATTAAATATTACATTATAGCTTTTAAATATATAATATGTATAAGAGATATTATATGAATGTTTGCACTTCTTTATTTTGCGGTGTAAAATTTCAACATAAAGTCCTGAAAATCAAGTGATCTCAAGATGACCTGTTAACAGCTTTGGTGCGATCGCGCCGCGACCATGTTTCTATTAAATACTATTTTTATATTGTATACAGGGTGTTATTTAAATATACCAAAAATGTGCTTTTATGTGCAAGTGTTGCCTTCGTAGCGTACCAGGTAAGAGTAACATAGATGTTAAGTATAGATTTATTTCAAAAATATTTGTATGTTAATAAATAATTGGACTGTTTAATTTATCTTAGATTTTATATCATTATTATAGGATGGGTGTTTTTAAGTGAAGTAATTTTAATGTACAAACTTAAAAAAATATCGGTGACGTAAAAAAATATTTTAATAGTGTTCATATATATATTTGTATTTATTAAGTGTATTGTGTAATATGCAACTCGTCATACTTGTTTTTACTTGGAGTACTCAAAGACTATGTTATGTTTACGACTGACGATAGGCCCGATGTCTCCAATCATACAGTCCATGATATTTTTGTTTAATTTGTATGATTGAAACGCACTTTGAGTGAATTGTAGTTTAGCACATGTTGGAATTTTGTTATTGTATAAATATTTTACTGTGGTTAACGCACTGTTTAATTAAGGGTTACGGTTAATTAAAACTAAATATTTGTTTTGTCGTTTAAAGTTATGCATATCTTATTATGCAGTCTACTGTACTGAGTGACACATTGTGTGCGAAGGTTGATTTTAAAAGGAACATTTTGAGTTGTATCTACTACTTTTGACAATTGTTTTAAAATTGACCAAATAAATGTGTTCTAAAGAAAAGTCTTATGTTACAATTTAACCCTTTATTTATTTAATTTACACTGGTATGTTAACTTTGACTGCTTCTTGTCTGATGGCACTGATTAAGTCCTGATTTATCAAAAACACAAAGCGAAGTCCCGCAATCTGTACAAAAGAAAAATATATTAAATTCCCCACACAACTTAAACCACAAACCACCAAACAGTTTAAATAAATTGAGTTTTCTTTGTAAATATACGAGAAAGTCTAGAATGACAACGATTTAAAGATATTGCCACTGATAATGAACTTCGACAATTCCTACGAAAGATTTGGACAAATTTTAAAATTATATATTTTATTACATTTATATAATTAATACACAAGTTAAATAAAACAGTATTTTATATATTATAAATATCTTAAATTCTTCCATTTAATTTTAAATCTTTCCATTTAGAACAAAAGTGTGATTATACACACTATGTTTATTTGTTTACAGACAAGACATATGTGAAAAATAACATTGATAATTTACGTTTTGTTTTCCTTTTTTAGACCGACATACCAAACAAACACTTTGGAGTGAGAACAAAAATTTATTAAAAATAAAATTTAAAACTTAACTTAGCCGTTAATTCAATATTTTATAAATACCATTGTATTTATAATATCGTAAATAATTTATATTAATCCTGTCAAAAACAGAATATATCTTGTTGATATAATAATGTTATGCAGAGAAGTAATATACTTTGAATCTTTATCAATATGGGTACTTAAAAGTGCTAATGTTAACATGACATTTTAAGCATATCGACATGTATGTATATAGTAGTACAGTCCGCATACTACACAAAATTATTGTGATTCGCTTAAATATATCTTATTCAACATTTCACAAATAAGTACAATAAAAGCCTATCAGGAAATATTTTATTCACATGCTAATGTCATATTTATTTCTTTATTTGAAACGTATATATAGACAATATTTATTTTTAACGTTAAATATTTGGGAACGATGGGGCTGACATTTTTGTATTATTACATAAAAAGACCCTAAATAAAAATAGATTAAAAAAAAAAAAAAAAAAGTTAAATATTTGAATTACCTCGATAACAGTGTTATGATTGAGTTTCACTTTATTTCCTTGAAGTACTGGACGTCCATCCACAAATATGGGCCGCTTACCCTCCGATGACATGAAGAAATCCCCGCTATTCCTAAGACGGATAGTGGCTTGCTTCCTTGACACTTTAGCTGCGGGACCTTCTAAGGTCAAGTCTACGTCAATCGTATGATCTCTCGTACTACGACCGACTGCGATCTGAAATAAAAATAATATTAAACATTTTGCATAAATTCTTATAAATATTGGATTAAAAACACTGTAACGCAAATTATATATTAATATGGTCCAATATATCAATCTAATATTTTTTTATAACTATATGAAAAACATACAGCTGATTATTTCATTCGAACAACGTTGAACCGACGCAAATATACGACATATTCCTTTATGAACACAATATGTTCAATGTAAGGTCGAGGAAAGATCACCGCAGCGTTGATATACTGAGCGGACAACACCCATTGATTGATTATTATTATAATAATAAAAATACCGTTCCTTGCTAAGCATGTTTACATATTCACGTATAGCAGGTCAACCATTATTATTCAGCCAACACAAACATTATTGTGCCTTGTTATGTACTTTATTTATTATAAAATAACGATTCTTTAATAATTTATACTATGACATGTGAATTTGTGAATCCATTGTGTTTACTCATTAAGGAACTGATTTTTTCAGATAGAGCAAAAATAAAAAGCCTTTGTCATTAGTTAGCACAATGTTAATAATTGTGGGAAAAGTAAGAACAACATTTATTTATAGATGTTAATGTATGTACTTTAATATATTTTAAATAATTATACAAATACTTAAATAGTCTGAATGAAAAAAAATATATTATAATATTAAGATAAAAGTATTTTCTTACTTACGGTACCCTTTAATAATGTCACATTTATAATTTGCATTTATAAAACAAACATGATAAGTTGTCAACGCGCCAATAACGTTGATAACATTATCAGTAGATACATATTGCGAGTTGTGGAGCTTCTTGTACTTTTAGAATATCATACGTTTCTATTATTATTTGTGTCGACTTTTCATTTCATTTAAATACATTACCAAATTATTATTAATTTAAGTATAAAATAATCCATATTAAATATTGAATAGTGACGTGAGCGTAAGTCTTCTTGGCTTGTATTATGTGTGCAAAGGATAATAATATGACTTTAATCATAGTCCAAAAAATCAAAGATATTTGAACGCTGTGTAGGCACAATCTTATCTTGGAAATTAGGATATACGAAGTCACCTTAACTGTTACAATTTGTAGTGGAACGGGCACATTATAATTTTATTTTAAAACTAGGTGTAATGCAGAGAAATGTGTTCGTTTGGAAACGTGGAGTATAAAGAAAAGTTTACATTTTCTGACTTAAGGCTAAAAGGTATTGGGGACCATCGTGGTTGAAGATGCTGGAGGGAGGCCTAAAAATCACAAGAATTTTACAGAATATGTGTAAAGTGTCCTGGTTTATACCAACCACACCGCAAAAGATACATTACAATTTAGATCATTGATAATTTCTAATTCTAGTATTTTTTTTAAATCCACATGTTGCTTATTTAAATTTTTTTTCATAAGAATACATTGTTGCTAATAATTAAAATGTTTATTTACTACTACCTAACTTAACAAATAAAATAACTAGGTCACGGAATGTGAATTGACTGAAAGAACCATGAGAGAGTATCATAGAGGCGGCAATTCAAATCGTGAATCATTCAATTTTGTTTTTTACGTAATTTATTTTTTTGTCACAAGGCAATGTGAAAGTGTTGTACTTTATCTACTTATAGTACTTGCTTTTCATTTGGTAATATAAAATAATTTTTGTTTACAATTTAGTATACAAAGACTAAATGAGTGGTTTCCTATAGGGAAAGCAGAATAACTATGGTGTCCAAATATTATAAAATCAATTATAATATAAATATTATTATTCATTTTCTTTAGTAATAATATGGCATTTAAAGCCGGTTACTTCAAATTAACTAGTATATATATTTTTTTTTAAACAAGAACAATAAATCTTAAATTCGAACCAAGTAGGTTATAGTTTCATTTTTCTAAAATTAATATGACAATAAAAATTTAGTTGCTCTGCTTACTATTAAAACCTGAAAGCTATAAATATTTTAAGATAAAAGCTGTTCTAAACTCCATTCGATGCCTTCATATTTTGTGCATGCTAAATAGACAATACTTTTATTTACTGATCTACACTACAAAAGCAGCGACCGTTCTTGAGATTGTTTAGACGTTTTCTATGGAACATCACAGGTTTCAAGAAACGTTATTTCTCAAAACCTTTGCTGCCATTGCTGTATATTAAAGAAAACCACATACATATTATACAATATAACTTATATAACAAAGCATATACGATTTTTTTTGTCAAATGAGGTGAATGAGGGTATTTATGTAAAAACCGAAAGATATCGTTAGATGTCATCATAGCATTATATAAATGTGTAATATGGTACTTAAAACATAACAGGTGAAATAATTTCTGCTGTGTATATTCTAGTCTAGACTTGTACAATATTTACGAAATTAATAAAAAAAATATATATCTAGATAACTCTAAAACATTATAACATATTATTAACCGCTTAGAAACATAACATTTTTATGAATGAATTACATATATTAGTACAACATCGCAATGTAACATAAATTTATTCTGAAAAGCATTTTATCGTATTTCGCATACAATAATTTTAATCGTGCTGATAATACCTGCACGTATTTATACATTAAAGAAAGGCATTATAATATGCGATTAATTCAACCTAAAGATATCCATTTTATTTTATCATTCATATTTTTTATTTGGAACATATCAAGCTGTGATTAAAAGTGGCAATATAATATTGGTTTAACCCGCGGCGTACTAATTATTATCACTCTTCATATACTCCAACCGAGGTAAAGTTTTCAGCATAAGAAATATTATTTGTTCAGTATCTAACAAGACAGTGTGTTGCAAATGAATGAAATTAAATGATGATTTATGTGTTGAAGAAATGGCTTTTACGTTCGTGTTTCGGAGGATGCGATGTAAATTTTCACAAAAAACAAAAACCTAAAATAAACTAAATACGAACCTCCATATAATAAGAAAACAGCTAAACTAGAGGAAAACGATAAGCATAACAATTATTAATATATTGCGACCCAAGTCAAAAGGGGATTGCGATTAAGTATGAATAAGAAAAATATTGCTGTTAAACTTATTTAAATACAATCTTATCATCGTGTGACGTCAAATATTTTGAAATGAATTATCAAATAATTGTGTAACTATTAATAATTTTGTAGAAACAGGAATTATAATGAAGGTGAACGCGCTTACAAAATAAAACAACGCGTCCATATGAATTATGATTTAACTTTATATTTACTCTTATTAAGGAATATCATTTGTTTGCACTTTATAATATGTACCATCAAGTTTCACGCGTTTTCCATCATTTGCAGGGTAAGTAGAGATAGCCAAGTATCTATTCTCCACTTTCCATCTAAATACGAGACATTGCATGTTGATTGGCTGAACTCGACGCCGCGATATGTATCTACTACTAAATAATGAAAAAATATAACATAATTTATAAAAAATAGTTTACTGTAACA
The DNA here is from genome assembly GCA_038994665.1 of Podotricha telesiphe. Lineage (NCBI taxonomy): Eukaryota > Metazoa > Arthropoda > Insecta > Lepidoptera > Nymphalidae > Podotricha > Podotricha telesiphe. The sequence goes on from JAOYRR010000103.1 coordinate 1,105,666, forward strand.
TTTGCGTGGACTGTAGTCCAGTTCAACATAACGTAAAAATTTTATAGCTTTTTGTCCTTAGCGCGATAGTCAGTGAGACCTGAGCTCCAAATATCCTACATACTGCTTTCGCCTCGCTCACAGTCATCAACCTCTTTATACACACCCCCCTGCGGGGGTCCTCATGCTTTTTACGTGATCTTCTCCCAGTATCATATATAATGTGTTTTCGAATGTCAACCGATATATCCGCCTGCCTTTCTTATATAGTTAACTAATTTTGATTATTACATTTACATAAAAATAAAATAAATAATTATTACTCTTTAAAAGTCTAAGTTATTAAAAAAGCTAGCACAGAATGATATATTGAAAAAAAAACATTTTCTGTTATAACTTTAGGTGTCACGAAGCTATATGAAATTATCCCAAAGTGCCAAAGTAAATAAGTGTATTTTTTAAAAAAATTTAAAGTATACACTTAGGAAATTGAAGAACATTTTTAGAAAACGCAATGGTAGCAGAAAATTGTCAAAATTTGTAATAAGCGTATAAAATTTTCGACAAATTTCCATACATCAGCATGTAGAACGTTTGGCTTCGCGGTCAGATGGCTTGTAAGGCTTCTAAGAGGCGCTGGTTCAAATCCCGCTATGTTAAAAATTTTAGACGTTTCTAAAAAAGTAAGTATATGTAAAGAGATTTCACGGTGTTGCTACTATATAAATTTATTAACTAATCACTTATACACTTGGAAATATCAAAGAATTTTAATATTTTTACGGCACTTTTATTGAGAAGAAATGATAAAACTTTGCATATATAGAGCATTGACTAAAAATAGAGTCTTGGTAGGTATGCGCTGACAGCATAATGTGCACTCTAAGCATTAGTAGATAACAATGTTTTCCCATACAGTTCATATTACGTGAGACATAACAAACATATTTATAACTAGCGACCCGACCGCGGCTTCGCCTGCGTAAACTACATGACTAAACTGTTTAGTTTTTTCGTCCGCCCGCGATCTCACTTAAATAACAAACTCTGCCTAAATTTAAACTATATTAAATTGTTATAACTTTCTTGCTTATAAATCGATTGTAAGGGAATAAATGTTAAGGAAAGTTTACCACAATAGTCAAAATTGCAAAAATAGTCAAAATTGCATTTAAATCTGTTAAGCCATTTCTGAGATTTGCGTGCACAAAACAAACAGACAAACAGGAAAGAAAGTTAAAAATAATTATATCCCCTAATAATACTTTTTTCCATTTATCTTCCATGTACAGACAGCGATCAGTTACATTATTATTATATGTACAGATACGTATATATTTAGATAATTAGAAAAAATGGTTAAGCAGTAAATTGCGCCTACCGATTACATTATTAGCAATAAATTTGCAACCAAGGACTGGTAACGCATTTATAGCTGACCAAAAGCAAGGCAAGACCATAAATGGTAACTTACAGTAAAGTGGAACTTCTGCTGGTTCAGCCAACTCTTCAAGGTACCAAAATAATATATAGATTTTAATTAGACCAATTATCAGAAAAAGTGAAATGAACATGTGAGATCTAAAAGCAAAATAATCAAATAATGCCCAATGGACTGAAGTAATTATAAAAATATCTACATTATAATATATGCTTTAATCAAATAAGACGTCAATGTGAGTAACAAATGAAACGTGCGTAGTAGAATGCCTATTTGCGGAGTAGCGTATTAATCGAATTAGACCCGCATTAAGTTAAAGAAATTGTAGATTTGTGCTTAAGCAAAATAAAAGTGAATCCCGTACATAAGTTACTATATATACTCAGCCTAGACAAGTCAATACAAGCCAAAATCCTACATCCTAACAATTGTTTTCAATTGACTTGTGCCAATGATATGACATTTTTTTAATTAAACTCTCTTCGCTCTGGTATAAAACAAAGCGCAGCACTAAGATCCGCAACTAAAATACGTGACGCCTTGAATTAGGACGGAAAGTGGAGACGTATCTTAACACTAAGTTCTCGCTGACTATCCTGTATAGAGGGCAAAAGCGTGAAACTGACAAAACATAATTAACATCTCAAGAAATAGTACAGAAGCAAAAAAAAATCATTGACATTTAACATTTACATTTTAAAATCTTATTGTTAGTTTTTATTAAAGATTTTATTTCAATCGACATCTTCTTGGTAGGTACATAAAAAAGGAAGAATATAAAAAATATATATATGATATATACTATGTCAACATTTATTAAAAAAATAAAAACTGACTAAGTTATATTATAATATATTATAATAATCAATTCAATTTTAGTAAATAATTAATTAAAACAAATCATATTAAACTAACCAAACAAAAAAAAACAAACAGTTTTTAGTCCTTCCTGTGAAATGGTAATTAGATGACATTCGACCTTATAGCGCATACCGCGACGATATTTCAAGAACGTTAATATATTATTTGAAAAACGTATCGTATTAAAAAAAACCGTATATAAAAACAGATACTTGTACATATTTGGAAACGGAATTGTAATCGGCATACAATTATACAGTACATCGTTTTTATCTAAATGATCTACGATTACAATAACAAAACACGTTGTTACACGTACCAATCGTAGTAATAGATATATTTAAATAAATTATAATTTTTTTTCTAAAATAAATGCAAATAAAGAAGGTACAAAGTATTAAACCAGCGGACCGAAAAATTACAACTACATAATTTGTACAGACGTAATAAAAATAATAAATGATATATCATTGTAGATTTTAGAAAACACTACGTAAAATTTATCATAAAACGTTGCACATATAGGTATGTGAGTTTTACGAAGCATATATCAATTTAATACTATCTAATTTAAATAACAATTGTAACCTTTATAACTATTATAATTACGTTAAGCATATACCGTATAGAAAATACTATACTATATAATTTTACTTTATATAGCGACTTATTCATATATTAAATAAGTTATTATATAGTGTTTAATAGGATAATAATTTACGAATAAATAGTAATATTAAGATCATATTTAAAATTTTTAGGGAACTAAATAAAATTGCGGTGTCGCTTTGTTAAGTTTGGCAGACCAGCATTTACCAAAACAAAATAAAAACTCAATCTTGTTGTTGAAAGTGAAGTACGAGTAGTGTACCAAATAAGGGAGAACACTTTGATGTGGGATAAAATAAAATCATAGCCGAAGTTTTTTCGATCGATAAATTAAATCTAAAAAAATACGTAACTTATATCTAAAAACGTCAAGTACCTCGAGATATCTCAACATAACGGGTTATGAGGGGAATATTTGTGAATTAGAACCATCATCATAATAGATACTACAGTTATAACAAATAAGTATTTGTACAGTTGTCAACCGTCACTTAGCGTTCTTGTGGTTCTAGATAAGTGCTAATAAATAAATATTATTTTACGCATTAGCCACCAGGAAATATTGTTTATTCACTTTTGCATATATATATTTTTTTAAAGTAAGTTTAATGCTTCTAACCCTATTGGTTTTGAATGGAACACTGATGGTGTGACATCGGTGTGAGAAGATGTCGTCGCGTCGATCGCAGGGGAAAATGATTTGCATAGGTATACATATATATTGTTTTCACGCTTTTTCCCGCAGAAACGAAACACTTAAAAAAACGTAAACCCAAAAAAATATATATTATTTAGTAAATGGTCAATGAACCTGCATCGAATCTAAAACCAGCGCCAGAAGTAAGCCACTGTCTAAGCAAGATAACGTCAATTCAAAATTTCAATGGGTTTAACATTTATTTAATATTTAAAATCTATTTTATTACTCATATTATATTTTGTTTCACACTTTATATTCACATTTTTAGGTTAATAATCACTTTCAGAATCTACGCGCTTACGACATCTCGTATTTCGATATTTCTTTAGATTCTCAATTTTCTTTTATAAAAGTTAATGAAGTAATGTCTAAAAACGTGTAAAATTTTACCTCAATTCTTGATGTCGTATTTATCTACATTATCAGCAGTTATCGGCTTAACTATATCCTCGGGTATAATAGGCTTGAAAAATGAAATTTTAAGTAGCAAGTGTTTGTTAACGACAAAAAAATCATATATACTTCATTTATTTCTATTTCGAATAATATAAATGACCTTACAATACCTCAAATTACAGAAGAAATTAAATGTCAAAACACATTACGCATAGCGTCTGTTGAATAAATTATAGCTATGACAAGTACCGAGTTATTATTGATTATTGACTTACTTAATATGAATACAATAATATTTCTTATGGATTATATTCTAATAGTATACTTGCTATTAGATATATATGTTTCGAAACACATATTAACCTTTTTATTCGAATTCTATTCAGCTTCACGCATTTTATCATATAGCAGTGAGAACCTAGTGTCAAGATATTCTGTTCTCCGCTTTCCGTCTGAATTCAAGACGTGGCGTCTTGAGTGCCAGACTTCGAAAATGATTGATTAAATTATGATCATTCCACCGAGTGGGAAACGAATTCACAACCAATCTTGATTACAGTCACACACAGTGCCACGATGGCCTCCGATCGACTCTTTTCTAATTATATATGGCTATATTTTATGTAAAGTCAACTTGAACTTTTAAGGTAATATTTGCTGTTTTTTTTTTACATTTAATTTAGTTATTAAATGTTTCATGCTAAGTAAATTACGTGTAAGTAACTAAAAATATTACGACACGTATAAAATATAAGCGTAAAGGATGTTTTACGTTTTAAAATATTGTTTTTATCTTAAGCATGTGAATAACACTTTAAAAATTATTAAAGTACAATATCAACCAATTTTATACAAGATTTGAGCAATGGACAAACTCCATAAAGAAATATCATCTTATATCTTTACCAATACAATACAAATAGCTAGCCTGCTATTGCAACTACACATTATTCTTTATCAAAGTCATAAAATATTTTACTACACGATTTCGACAATTTCAATTTGATGAAATGCGCGGTGCATTAAATATAACTTCAGTAACCTATACAAGAAATGTTAGGGCTTAAAAATATAAAATACATTATCATTAAAAAGGCCATTGTGGTGCAGTGGAATACCGTCTTACTGCGGCTGATCATAATTTAATTACTTCATTTCTCCGCTCTGGTGAACGAGACCAATAGCGGCGTTGAGCTGTGCCACTCAACATGTCGTGTCTAGACTTCGGTAATACGGGATTATGTCGAGAATAGTGTCGTAACACTAGGTTCTTTCTGATTACACTGCAATGTGGGAAAAAGCGTAAAGCTGTTAGAATTTTAGAATATAAGACTTATTACGTATTCATACCTACTGAATATTTAACGTTCAAGATTTTGGGTATCAGTGAAGTCGATTGTGTGTTGAGTAATTTTATAAAAATGTAGGTAAATTACTTATTAAATAATAGAAATTGTTGAATTAAAATGTTATGGAGCTTCGTGACCTAATTTAGAACTGTAACGTTACTTACGTAGATGAAAAAATTATTCACCAAAGTCACAATGTTAAATCACCAATTCAAATAAAATAATAAGATATAAATAATTTACCTATATCTACGAGCCAATTGCATACAGTTCAAATCTGTAAACGAATCAATCTACTACCTCATACCATATAAGCAAAATCTATGGAAAATCAGCTCAAGATTGCAGGCAATCTTAATTGACTTTCATACTCTACATTGTATGAAAGTTTAAGCAATTTTAAATTGTAAGTAGACATCTATATAGACACATCAACATCATTCTACATATATCCTTTTTAACAAAATCCGAATCATTAATTATATCGAGCCATTATTCAATTACATATCATAAAAATGTAACTGATCGTTGTCAGGAACATGAAAGATATATGAGAAAAATTATTGGGGGCATTTATCCATGTAGAACCCAAAACAATGATTTAAATTTTTTTCTGTTTCTTTGTTTATCTGTTTGTCTGTGCCTTTGTCCACGCTAATATCAGAAACGACTTAACCAATTTATATGCAGTTTTGACTATTGTATTTCGGTAATCTTTCGTTAACATTAAATTTTTATTTCATTTCAATCGGTTCAAAAATTAAAAGTTACAACAATTTAAATTATAAATTTAAGAATACTTTATGATTTACATGCGAGCGGGTAGATAGTCTATATATAAAATCAAAATATTTATATGCAAGAGCAGATATTAGCAAATAATATACTATATTCGAACAATCTATATTATTCGTACATTAATTGTTGTAGTAACTAAAAATTAATATATAACCAATAAATGAGCCTTATATTCAGTAGTAACACTAAATAAAGCTGCACTCAAAAAACATTGTTAAAATATTGAAAATTACGTAATTCACAAAACTGATATAGTATAACTAATATAACTAAACTGATACAGTATAAAAGCTAACTAATCGTGTCCACTAAATAATACTTCTAGAATCAAATTAAATATATGTACCTACAAATAAACAGACTTTAACTAAATGATTCACGGGACATTTAAAAAGTTCCATCTTAGTTGCATTCAATGCATTTGATGTGTAATATTTTGCCGATACAGCCCAAACAATGACTTTGTTTGAGAACGTTGTGTAAACAAGTTGAAACAAAACATTGCACTGGTCAACTATAATTCTCGTGACGAAAGCGAATCCATGGCCGAGCCCAACAAACAACATTTAGTGCCGAAGTCAACTTAAATACAAGAACTTGATCATTAAGAATATTACATTCACGACTTAAAGGTTTAGTTACTCAAAAAAAACAATGTCACCTTATTTTTCTACACATCATATGCATATTCATATGTTAAGTTATATACTTATTGTATTTGTAAATTTAAATTAGGCAAATATATTATCTATTGATTAGTTTGATTGATATCATTCTTCGTTTTCAAAAGCATTCAATACTATAATAAATCGGTAAAAAAGAGTTGTGTCTGTACATGGATATATTTACGAAAAAATAATTTAGGGGATGTAAAAACAGGAACAGAATATGAACCTATGATTTTTAAAATTTTTGTAAGTCTGTACGAGCTCATCTTCGTACACGTTAGTAAACGTTTCTAAATGAATGTATTCTTTATTGTTAAAAAAAACACAATACTGTGCAAAAAAAAATTAATACAGTATAAAATTTAACAAAAAAATATATTTAGAAATAAAAAAACACTTAAATATACATTTATAAATACAAACATATTAACCAATAAATATATATATATATATATGAATGTATTATAGATACTTTAATGAAACTTAAAAGATACAATTGTTGGGCTTTTCTACATAGAGTTGGGGAGATTGGACTTTTGAAGGAATATAGTGTTATTTTGTGAAGAAATATATATTTCTTATAAATTTATAAGAAATATGTAACAGCCGCCTTAACAAAAGTTGTTTATTGGTGAGTTTTGCTTTAGCAACGTGTATGTCACTTTATACAGACGTGTATGTCATACATATCGCGTGTTATATTAATTTTATAAATTCAATGTATTTTTATGCATTAAATAAAAAACAGGATTCTGCACTCCTTCTCTATACTTAAAACTAGCGATCCGATCGCGGCACCATCTGCGTGAACTATAGCTGTTTCGAATTTTCGGCGGCCTTATCGCAAAACAATGAAATTCCTGAAAAAACTAAACAAAAATAATGTTCATACCGAGACCCTCAAGTATCTCTAAATAAAATTTCATCATAATCGACATATTTAGAAAACTTGAAAACCGTTCAACCGTTCCGCTTGAACGGTTTTCAAGGCGCGGGTTCAAATCCCGCTGCGTTCAAATCCTTATACGTTTTCTAAATATATCTTTTCAATTTCCGAAGTGTCCGAATAACACTTTAAAAAAATGTGAAAAAATATTCATCATAATCGGTTCAGCTAAACGGCCAAACGGCCGTGATAACGTCACAGACAGACAGACCTCGGTCCGCGTAATTTTCGTATAAAGGTACAAAGTGTTGCTTCACATATTAATATCTAGATTCAAATGTATATTGTACATTGTAATAATTTTAATGATCGAGGTCACGTTTAAATAATAACTATTATGTTTTCTATATCATTTAGATTAGTAAAAATCTAAATATTAATCAGCTTTACATTATCTCAAGCATGTGCATTTTTATCTAGGCATAATTATAATGGATCGTGTCTCATTTTACTATAAAAAAATTTAACTTACAAATTGTATTTTTAATAGATAAATACTGTTATAATAAATATTATATAGTATTATGAAGACCATTAGTATTATGAAGACATTAAGTAATATATATAATAATTTTACATAAAAAGCAGTTACCGTCACCATACTTTAAATTATATCTATACGGAAGTATGTATCTTATATAGTGTACCTAATGTGTGAAAATAGGCGGAAATAAAACAATGACGTAATAGTTTGTCATTAACACGCGATAAAGGGATACTTCTATCTACTCAATATGAAAAGTTTGTGTAGTGTAACTTATAATAACATTAAACACGCTTGGTGTATTTTTGGACGCGATGGTTGCAAATTCAAGTCAGAATCAGAATAAGAATAATGCCGAATGCGATTTTGAGTTAATTAGAACGAATATCATTAAGTGGCAACACGTTATTAATTATTTTATCTCAATATTTGCAAGAATGTAGAAATTTAAACCCTAATGGAAATCCCTTTACAGACTTTATATGATTATTTTGTATTTCAAACATGTATACTGTTCATCAATCATGTAACGAGCTAGTAATTCATCATCATAAAAGTCTATTAGGCCAAGCATATCATTTGTCGAATGTCAAAAAATATTTGATAGATTCAATAAATATAGAATAGTAATTTCATATGTTAACAACAAATGGTAGAGTAACTCTAACTATAGCAAAATGTTAGTAATCAAATATAGGTTCAAAAAATTTTATATTTCGATATATGTATATGTAGTAGTTATGTCGTAGCATTGACGATTTCATGAAATGTGCGCAGTTCATGAAATGTTAAATTTTCAATTGGTCATATAATTATGTGTGTTGACCAGATAACCTATCGTTTAACGATACAATCAGCTAAACGCACTCGCGGCTACATCATGATGATTTCATGAAATCGTCGATGTTATTTGACATATCGTGAAATGATTACTTGAGCGCTCCTTTGCATATCAGCTGTTAATAATAAAGTTAAAACTTTAGTTTTAATATAAAATTTTATACTAAAGGTGAAATAAATTATTGGTTTTTTATATAAAAATAGTGTTTTCACTAAAATATTCTACTTTTATTTTATTAAAAAATCATTTAAATTTTTATAACAAGTCGATGTGTTTTAGCGCAAATGATATTAATCTTAAAAATAATAATTATAAAAACTACACATATTTTACGATTCGGCTTAAAGTCGATGACGAAATCGTTAAGCATTGACGATTCAACGATATGGTCAAATTCAGTTGTTCATTTCATGAACCATTTCATGATAACGGCAACGATTTCATGGAATCGTCAAATTTTCGATATGACCACGACATATATATATATATAATTGAAATATAATGTAACTATAAAAATACCGAGGAAATATTATGTCCAGTAAAACACCACGTTCAGTGGGACGTATTAAATGGTAATTGGGCTCTGGGGAAGATATTTTGCCATTTAATATTACCGCAGATAATTCCACAGAAAGCCGCAATTTCAACAGCAACGTAAAACACAATAATTTGTGTTAGCTTTCAAAATATCATTATTAAGTTTAATTAAATCGAAGTCCACTTTTTTATGCACACTTGTAACAATATAAAGTAAATTTAAAATAATAAATTTGACCTCCGTCCTTGATACTCTATCAGACCGTGACACACATGTGAGCCATTTCACATCGATCCTCAATAAAATTGATTTTACCCATTGCACGTTTACAACGAAGCGTTTCATCACGGCTACCGGTTGGAAAAGTGAAAACGGGCGTTTTAGACAGTAATATTTACGTACAAAGTGCAATGTTTCCTTCGTATAAAACTATAAATTAAGAATTAAAAACTTTTCAAACAACACTTGTGTACCATCAATAAAATAATTCTATATAATTAAAAGTAACATCAAAAGAACAATAAGGAAAATGTCAATAATAATATAATATTTGAGGTATTTATTGGAAAGTTATTGAAGTGCTTAGATGTTAAGATAACGTATTATATATAGAAATGTGTCACATGTTGTCAAAGTTTACAGTCGCCATAACTACGGGATCACAACACTGTGACAATGACATACAAACAAAACAAACTCTGCCCCAGATATTAATGGCCATGTCGGTTATTAGAAAACAGACGTATATGTAATGAAATGAGGTTTACCAGAATTATATATTAACATACATTTAATTGATTTATTACATTATTTAATTAGTCAGCGGTCGTCTTTTTTGTAATAACATTTTGTTTCATTTATGTTATGTTACGTACATTACTGGAATAGTTGTTCATGAAAATCTCAGCTCCTCTCTTTCCGTGCCGTACCAGGTGCGAATAAACTTATAATTCAAAAATACATACTTTACACGGCAGAAATAATTAAGTTGAATTTTTTGTCGTTAATTCTTATTTTATTATACTTAAATTTTTTTATGCGAAATTTTTAGATTTGCTTGATTTTTATTATTTAGAAATTTAGCGATCTTGTAAATAAAACAAATTCTAATGTCTATTGATATTTAACAGATTGTATTTCGACTTATCATCCTATTCACGGTACGGATTTAGTACAATTGTGTTTAGTACATTCAAAATAAATATGTTTATAGTATCTTTTTTCTATACCTATATCCATAGGTATATAATTCCTATTAGATAAGGTTAAATATTCTCATAACATTATTAAAATGACAGTCATGTCTAGTTCCTGAATAACTGTAGAACCAAGAGTTCGAATGGATACTACCCAGGAGACATATGATGTCACGAGGCACATTAGCTTTGCGTAATGTTAAGATTGGATAACCGGAACCTAAGTGTTACCAATATATTAAAATACACAGTATAGTTCTACCTCTAAAAGAGTTCGCCTCTAAAAGAGTTACCTAAACAAAAATATAGATACATACATAAACAGATGCCGCATGAGTGACTAATAGAGGCTCTGTCGCCGTTACAAAGTCAAAAAGGATGTTGAAAGGGTGATTTTGAAGATATAAATGCATGAATAATAGTCAGTATTCTGTGATGATATCTAATTATTTTCACTTCGATATCGTTGAGTACCGTAACCACACTTACACTTTCTAAAAATTAGTGTAAAATTGATAACGGATGTAACTCTGAATTATATTTGACGCTGCTATATTATTGAAAACAGGTAAAACTACAAAAAACACTAAAACAATAATGAAACTAACCTCCCTAGATCGCATTAAGTACCGCACGTGTCTGCCGCGCAGCACTGCCAGCGTGTTCTTGTCGAGCTCCACGCCGCCGCCCACCACCGACTGCACCAGCACCTGCCAGCGAGACAGCGAATTTTCCAGCAGGCGGATATCCTTCTTCTCTATCCTATGTTAAAAAACCAATACATACCGTCAATGCACTTGTATTATTCTAATCAACGTTGTTATAGAACTCCGTAACCGTCGGATATTAGAAATAAAAAAGTATCCGTAACCATAACCGAAATTCTAAAAGATAAATATAAAATTCTCTCAATTCTATTTAAACTAAACGCAGTGTTAGGTTAAATATAATAAACAGATATTTGTATAAATTAAGGATAACATCTTTAATGTAACATTTTGGATCTGAATACTGATATGGACATAGGAAGAACAATATATCGTTTTTGATTTCGGTCACGGATAAGATTAAGATTTTGGAATATCCGTTAATTTAGGTTGTGGATATTGGACTTTTAAATTTCATACACTATCAACTACTTTTATCAACAATCATTAAAAAATCTTTTTGTTTCATAATTACTTTTATCCCTAAAGCCTTTATTTTTAAGATTGTGTTATAAACAGCTCTCATTAAAACTCCGCCCAAGCCAGACGTTTATTTTTATTTTTCATATGCAATCATTTTGGTTACGGTTATTAACTGCATAACATCACTGGTAAAAATACAAAAACATAAAATGCCTTAAGGTAAAACAAATAGCAAAGAAATAAATTATATTAAAAACAATCAGAAAGTAACTGTCCGAAAATTATGAATAAGCCCCTATACTTATAATTCGTCACAATTCCAATATATTATTTTAATTGATATATTTCATTATCACAAGTGGTTATTGATAAAAAAAATTGTATATGACACACTATTATGTTTATGAAATTTTGCATAGTTTTAGGCAGCACTTGCACAAACACAAGTGTTTAATTTAGTCAAATAAGTTGAATTCTATGGCTACATACTTAAGCTAATTTATATACAAGCTGCATTGAAATAATAATGTAGTAATTTTATTGAATATTTCAATTCTTTTTTATGAATAATAATTATTATTTTTTATTCTATAAGATGATTGAAGTGCTTGAGATATGTTGCATTTATTTTTAATGAGTATTACAATAACAAAATTAATATCTGTTTCACATATATTATATAACATTATAAACTACAAAACACGAGGCCATTGTGTTGCGATGTGACAGCATCTGACTGTATATACGATGGTTGATAGTTTGGTTCCCTTTAGGGAAAACGATTATATTATATAAATTATTTTCATTTAGCCGCTCTGGTGACAACAGAAGTAAAGTGTTGAGTTCCGCCATTCAACATCTCGGATTCTGACGGAAAATGGAGTGTCTTGACACTGGGTTCTCTCTGCCAATGAGTATTTCAAATACTGATTTAATATTTCATATTAACAGTTAGTAGTCTTGTCTATCTATACTATATTAAAAACGGTTGTGTCTGTACATTGAATATATTTATAAAAGAAAACAATTTAGTGGTGTGTAAAAACAGTAAAAGAATATGAATCTAACATTTTTTGTGTCTGTTTGTACGCACGCAGATCTGTGTAGTTACTGGACCGATTTGACTGAAAAAAATGTTATTGTACATCTTTTAAGCCTGGTCAGGACATAGGATATAATTTATTTCGAAGAGTGAAACATCTTATGTAGGACTGTAATAGACCTGCTAAACTATAAAAAATGATACTATAACAAAAGTTGTTCTGCATGATGAACATTTACTGCTGACATATAAAAAATTGGAAAATCTGATGAAAAACCATTTAAACTCAGCTAAACTATAAGAAATTGATATTGTTTCATTTTTCTCCAGTAAGATAGGGCGTTCAATTCACCTACGCCTTTAAGGAGTAAATTTTGGCCCAAGTATCAATTTCAACAGTATTTTGTTGTATAAGTAGTTTTTTGTTGTACATCTTTTAACCCTGAGCAAACTAAGGTATAATAAATTTCAAAGAGTGGAACACCTGATGTAGAATCATAATAGACAAGCTTAACTATAAGAAATAAGTTAGTAGTATATAAGTAAGACCCTCTCTGTCAAAATATTAAAAAACCCGTGCAACCAAAAATTTTATGTAAAAAAGAAATAAAAAATGTTTAGACATCGTGGGCACAGTAGGATACGTCTGACAGTAAACAAGTAATGTGGGTTCGATTCCCGCTCCAGAGAATGATTATATTGTTTTCATTTTTTCTCTCCAGTATGACGAAGATGGGCGTTGAACCCAAAAAAGAGAAGTTTTAGCATTTAAGTCTTGAATTCAGGGAGAATGCTGAGAATAGAGTGTTAGTACTTTTTGCCGAGAGAGAAAAGCATGAAGGTGAAAAAATTACAATCGTCTGATGTGGAAGACTTACGAGACAAAATCTAAAGCAGCCGAAGCCGCGGGCAAGTCGCTAGTAAAGAAATAATTTAATACAACGAACATGTTAACTGTAATCTTATAAGTAAACTTTGGTAAAAAAAAGTATATTTAATATAATGTGAATACACGTAAATCAAAAAAAGATAAATAATGCAAATATAATTATTGTTAAGATACAGCCTACCTACTAAGAGTTGTTGGTGAAGAATTTGATGTTCTACATCGGGTCCATGACCAACACCTCTTAATTAGTTGAGCGCTAACCTGTTAAGATATTGTTCGCGGTTTTTCGCTATTAAGCCGTTGACGGAAATAGCTCGGTACCGATATTCTACATAGCAGTAATCTTGTTCGCTAAGCCCAAATATTTATTATTGACTATCGACCTTAGTAAGTAGTCAAGATAAAGGCAGCCGTGTCTACATCCGGACTGTTAAGGCCCTGTGGTATGTTCCATGCAGCTTTTTCAACTTCCATATAGAGGTAGTCCTATAGCAGTAGTAAGAATCAATAGTAGGCCCAAGGACACACACACACACAGTCTCGTTGAAGACGAACGTGGTTAGTGCATTCAGTATATTGTGAGCAGTTTATATTATCTTAACATTAATATATAATTTATCGAGATTGTTGACTGTATCTCGGGATCAGGTCCACAAACAATAATCTTACTCGAAAGTGGCTTAACGATGTCTGAAAGTTCACGAGTACTTTCGAAACTGAAACTGTGGCCAAAACTGAAGATTCAGTCGGTTACTACAAAAATCATATATTATAATTACCTGTCAGCAAGCTGCAGTTCTCTTTCTACATCATCATCTTTAAAATCATTTAGTTCTGAATCAACCATAGTTTCTTCAGCATCAGAGAAGGTTGTGACATCATCTTTGCCTTAAAATAAAATATTATAACTAATTTAAGTAGTAAATAACTTTAACTTTATTTAGCTAACATATTTGAAGATTGTATTATGAAATCTTTTATGGTCTATTTTCTTAAAACACTTGAGCATGAATGTTTTTATCAAAGCATTTTGATAAGTATATAAGACATCTTTTCAGCTTAACGCTACTTCATGAAAAGCAGGTACCCTAGTGTTGACACACTCCATTTTACACTATCCATGGTAATGATTATAAATTTATCTCCTACTTTTACAGAAGTAAATAATATTCAATATTTAGTTAAAATGATGTTATTATAAAATGTTAGCATAGTAAAAACACACCTTTAGGCAATGGCTGTACAGTTTGATCTGGTAACAATTGATACTGTTTCATAAGTTGCCAGTGTGCCATCAAAGACTTGGCAGTTCTTGTTGCATAAAACACATGAGGGTTCTGTTCTAATAACTCTTGAAACTTTTCTGGGGCTGGAACCGAGTTCTGAAAAGTGACAAACAAAAATTTTGTGTAACAACAATGATTACTATTTTAGGCACTTGACAAGTAAATACTTTATGTTTTAAAATTAGTTCTTATTATTATAAATATCCATAGTATTGATTCGAATTTCTGACACCATTTGAAGACATAGATTATGGCAAGATTTTTTTAAATTGGCAGTTCTATGTAATTTAGTAGATGAACGTACATACTAATAAATAATAATAGATCTAAAAAATATATATATTTTGTTTATTTTCTCAAAACAAAAAACATTATTTAACTTTATTTTAGTTAAAATTATCATTATTATTATTGTGGACTAAAATTATATTCTAGTATATATTTTTTTTCTCGTAAAATATTAAAAATACATTATAATAATTACATATTTCAACAGTATTTCATTCTTTATCTATGTCTTGATTTCATTTTATCTAGGCACTACATTATATTTATTTATGACTACATTTATAACAGCCTAGCTGTTACTTACACTAGGTAATGCTCCCAGCAAATCTTCTTCAGCAGTAGAATATAAGGCTTGTTGTTGGACAGCAGCTACTAAGTCTGGGTGTAAATTGCGCATTGCAGCTATAGCCACTCTTGATACCTCAGCATTGTATAGTAAGGCGTACCATCGAGATTGAAGTTCTCCCACAGTGAATCGGCAAGAAAATTTTACTCCCCTGTGAACTATACGCAGGTCATTTGTCTGTAAATACATAAGTAAATTGTTAGTAAAGTTTAATGTATGTCTCACAAAAACCACTATATTATAATTTATTTTACAAAATTTTCTCATGAGTTATTTGTTTTAGTTTTAGTACCTGTTGCACTCCTAATATAAGAGCTAAGTCATCTGTTGGTTTCCATCTACCTAAATCTTTCGTTGATAGCTGGCTAAGTTGTCCTTTACGCCTTGGTTTTCGGCCGATGCTTCCACCACCTGATATTTTGCTGGAAACTCTACGTTTTTCCGGTGCAGGCGTAACGGGCGTTGTTGGCGGAGCCGCAACGATAGGAAATTCGGGTAAATGACTCGTATAGGACTGGAGTTCTCACGTTTTTCTACTTTTTTACCCTGTAAAGATGCCCCAGGTAGACCCAAACTGTACTCTACCAGTTCATCATCAAAACGCCTCCTCCTTTATGGACCTCTTCGACGAACTAAAAACCGTTGAAGTATATATATGATATACAGATAAGTTTTAACTTTTAAGCATCAATAATTGCAAGCATTAATAATTGTGATTTGTGAATATATCTACCTTCGCCTCTTTGTATTATTGTCTTGCGTTGCATCAAACTGCATAGATGTCGCACCTGCATAATCATTGCTATCAGATGCATTGGATGGTGTGGCAGGGAAATCCATGCCCACAACTAAATTATTTTTTAGCTTAAAATAAATGAAAAAATATTTATATAAGGATTATAATGTAACTAATTTTAAATTAGAACAAATCAAAATGACATTTAACAAAATATTTTGATGCATGTACCACAGATATCTTATAGTGATATAGATTATAGACATTCGACTTAATCTAATAATAATATCACAGGTTATTAAATATAGATTTATAATTATAAAGACGATGTTCTATTATTCTTTGCAAAGAATTATGTTAACGGAATGGATAATTCATACAAAAAAATATTAACAACATTCTCAAGAATGATATCTTGATACACTTGTGCCGATGTTTTTTCACAAAAATATAGCTAACACCCCATCAAACCATCACTGAATTCAGTTAATGCCTGCGTTGTACTCAGTTGACTAATTGGCAAGCTTCTTTAGAGCTTTCAACATAAATACAGACACTTTGTTAAAATATTAATGAGTTGTAAAAATGTTCCCGTACACAATTTTTTTTGTGACCTCTTTTTGCGTACCGCTTAAGTAGTTGTTTTGATTGTATCACCCTATTCTATTTTAAATTAACAGTTAAAAAATTACCAGTGCATCTATCACAGGGCTGCAACTCCATCTTTTAAAATACACGACATAGTTCTAGATGCTATCTTCATCACCCGAGATAAAATCTTTTGCTCTCGGATAAGATTTCGTCGTATTCTTTCCTACTGCTTTGAGCGCTTTTTTTGTACGAAAAGTACGTGGACGGCCAAATCTTTATATGTCACAAACAGAGGAGGTTCCACTGTACCTATCAATAGCCTGTAACACGACCATTTGACTAATATCATGCATATGCCCATTTTTAAAAATTGGATTTGACACCATGCCTATTTACCATGCCTAGTTTTCTTATATTATTGGTTTTAATATTAAATGTTGTGACCATTTTGTATCTATTTTTATTTATCTTCAAAACATTAGTCAGCTGTGCTGCCAGAATGTTACTTTTGTCGTAAAAATGTTACATGCAGCTCTCTTCTTATATTTGTCTGTCTACCACTGACAAACAGTGTTGCCAACATTGTTTGTCAATTGTCACAATCTTAAATTGACATTTGTGAGTAATTTTGAGTTTCGATTTTTAGGTTGCTTACACTTACTAAAAAGATATTTAATCACTAATAAAAAAGGTGCGTACGTTTCTACGATGTCGTATTTGCTGCGAACGATCGCATGCAAACCAAAAAATATTCTTGTTCGAAGCTACAATAAAATAGTTATTACCGACGACGGTTCTACTATTATTGCACTTCACCAAGAAAAAGAATTTCCATATGAATTTTCGAGGCCCTTACCAAAACAAGACAAAGAAGACGACGGTGTACTTAGAATGAGCGATTATAGTGAAGTTAAACGTGTTTTCAAAGATATGAAACCAGAGATGGCAAGACAGCAACTTGCTTCTTTAACATTAACTACGACGCATCGGTGGTTTCCCAGGGCAAGAGACAAGAAAGCAAAGAATAATGAAATGAACAGACCATTCTTATAAGGTTAAATAATATCATAATATGTAGTTCTTAATAATAAAAAAAATTAGTAATTTATGTTTTTAATTTTATTGACACCTAATATATTATAGTAATGACTTAAATAA
The DNA here is from genome assembly GCA_038994665.1 of Podotricha telesiphe. Classification (NCBI taxonomy): domain Eukaryota; kingdom Metazoa; phylum Arthropoda; class Insecta; order Lepidoptera; family Nymphalidae; genus Podotricha; species Podotricha telesiphe. Next base: position 1,123,938 of record JAOYRR010000103.1, read on the forward strand.
TTTATGATTTATATTTTGTTAACATTTTTTAAAGTGTTATTCTCACACTAAGGAAATTGAAAAAGACATATTTAGAAAACGTATAAAAATTTGTAAAAATCTCTCTACAGAGATGCTAACAACAAATATAAGTTGTAATAAGCGTATAAGAATTTCAACGTAGCTGGAGGTGGGACGCATGGCTTAGCGGTCAGAGCGCTTGAACGGTTTTCAAGAGGTGCGGGTTCAAATCCCGCTGCGTTCAAATTTTTATACGTTTTCTAAATATGTCTTTTTCAATTTATGATTTGTTTAAAAGAGTTTACACAGTAAATATTTCTATCCTAGTTTAACTTCAAATATAAATATGAATTTTGATAATTATTACAATATTATTTGAATGTTATTATATTTGTAACAATTAATATAATTTGACTTCCTTAAAATACATTTATCATTGTAAACTAAATCAACATTTTAACACACAATTCATAGTAAAAGAAATTAACTTAAGTAAAAAAAAATATTATAGCTGAATATATCTTAACTCTGTGTGTACTGCTAACACAACAATATTGTAAGCATCTCATATTTTCAGTGCTGATAATAACAAAAATACAAGTATAACCCTTGTTTTTTTTAAACATGACTTCAACAATTACTTAAAGCTGTTTATAATATTTTAGATAGCTTAAAAAAATATTATTTACTTTTTTAGAAATCATAAAAAATATCATGTAGTTGGATTTGAACCCGCCACTCTTAGAAACCGTCCAACTGCTGTGATTGCTAAGCCACATGTTTTACATCTGGCTACATTGAAATTCCTATATTCTATTACAATTATATTTGTTGTTGGCATCTCTCTTGCCAAACAATTGTTCATAGAAATATTCTTTGGATAGCCAAAATTTGTAATGTTTGCAAATTTTTATACATCTAAGAATGTGTTTTTATTTCTTTTATACTCAAGGTACACTGAAATTTAATGATACTATTTGGTAGGCAACTAGAATGAAGGTATAAAGTGTATACTAGTTAAATATTTTTTTAATTCTATTCTTGAATATGTTTCTGGTTCTTGGTCATACACAATTGTGTTGTCTTCCACAATATAATTAATTCAAAAAAAAAACAAGCTGTAATTTTTCAAAGTCAAAAAAAGTAAAATTCACGCTTAACGTCCGTCATAACCTTGTGTCAAGACACTCCGTTGCACTGAGCCACGATAGCCTCTTGTTTCTAGATAGTATGTAATGATTTTTTATTGAGGACAGACTTAAAACCCGGGAAATTATTCATCGCCTTTTTCGCCTACTCATAGCCTACTCATAGAAATTATTTATCGCCTTTTTTTTGTACTCAGTCCCTGCGGAAATGCAATCACTGCGAGGCTAGTTCCCTAAGCAAACCAGCCAGCCAAGATATGAGGACATGACTGGAAATAATTAGACTAATCTAAGATAACGCGAGGTTGCTTTAGTTTTGTTCCCAATGGCGTCATCGGTATGAAATTATTGAGTACTAGCTGCGCGACTTTGTCCGCGTGGAGATCTTACATCAGCTATTGGCCAATGAACGCCCCGTCAAAATCGGTGTAGCCGTTCTAGAGATTAGCCGGAACAAACAGACTGACAGACACAAAAATTGCAAAAAATAATATTCTGGTATATGTAGCGTGTATACATATGCATTTAGCATATATATACCATAATATTAATTTATTGACTACAATGGTTCACTACTTTGGCTTTAATGGCTTGAACATAAGATACTTACTTGATATTTTGGTCAATTCACACAATGTCTTTATAACTTGTAGCCTATTTGTACTTGTGTTATTCTGATGTATATACTATATTATTGTAAAGTTTCATTAAAATCCATACAGTAGTTTTTACGTGAAAGAGTAACAAACATCCTTACAAACTTTATAATATTAGTAGGATAATAGTCGTTGTAATTATTTTACGACGATACTTATACGATTTAATTCGAACAATAGAACTTGTTGTCGTGCATATGATGCTGTGAACCTTGTAGGGTTGAGAAAAAAATAAAAAAAAAAACACAAATGCATATAAATAATTTAATGTCAATAAATAGTAATATAATAGATTTACATTTCCAACATGCTATGCACTATATGTTTTTATGACCATTATAATATGAAGACTAAGTATAATCTAAGGTGTTTCATCAAATATGTGGCAACAGTAACAATTATATTGGACTCATTTCATCCCCTTGCATTTAATAGATCATCTACAATATTTATCACAGTTACAAACAAATTATGTACATAAAAATAAATATATTTCTTTACAATAAATTAAAATATTACAATTTTCGATATTACCACTATTCTAACATATTATAATGCTATATAAGGCAACAGATATAAGATTTTAAATAACAAGCTATGACAACTATGTTATAAAGTACATTTTGCATAACATTAAAAATATATTTCAAAAAATAAAGAAAGAACAACTCTTATAAGATACACTTTCCATTTATAATATCACGACATTTGCCTCCTCTGGTAAATAATATATATTACCTTTGATGATTCTAAAAATTACCTCAATTCGCAAACTTTTTAAATAGTAATAGCATAATATTAATATTTCAACTCAACACTTTCAAATATAACCTACACTTCCGAAAATTATGACATTTATTAGCTAAATCAATAAAGAAAGTCACTATCGGAAAATCACCGATATAAAAACAGATTGAAAATCTATGGAATTAGTGCAATCGATAAATAACTTATTTATAATAAATATACACGTCATAAAAGCCTCATTGCTAGTCAATGTTGGACCCAACCTAATGTGCACTTTTAATTACAATTAATGCTATTTAAATTAAATGAGAGCCGATTTTAAAATTAATGTCAATTAAATGGTAATATAGATATTTGAGTATGATAATATATTAAAAAATTCAAATGGTAAAGTACAAAAAAAAATACAATACCGGTATATGCGTGATTTATTAAATTTATATTTTAATAAAAATTGTTATTTAATGTCATAGTTATTTCTCCTAAATGAAAGTTAAAGTAAATCTATTATTAAATGAAATCACGACATCAAAAATAGAAACAAGAGCATTACAAATGCTAAATGTAGCCAAAATATAAGTTGGCATCAAAATGTCAATCAATAGACGTTGAAAGAATTTGTGAATCATTGTTGTAAGGGTACGGACAAGGGTTGCCAACAACTTATACCATTTTATTAAATTAAATTATATGATACTCGACAAAAATAATTAAATTACACTTTCTTTTTTAAATAATAAACACATAATTGTCATATTGACCAGTCTTGAAAAAGGTTTCAAGTGCAATATTCGCAAATATTTCTCGCTCAAAATATAGTACACGTCATCAGGTTCGCTTTGGTTTTTTTTTTTACTGAAATTTTACTATACAATTCGTTGATTTCCTGATATGTCCAAAATTAAATGTATATATAGTTTTTGTTATACTTTTCATTTAATTAATATAATAATTATTATTGAACTATTTCAGTATTGTTGTCTCACAACTATAAGGCTAAAGTGTTGTACTATAGTCAAACTTATATAATCTGATCACTGGAAGCCAACATCTTAGCTTAAATGGCCGCTTCCCAGCGTATTTAATGTTTAGTAAAGGTAATATTACAAAAATAATAGTAGTTTTACCTATCCGTAGAACAAAAAATATTATGGCACACGAGATTAACAATCCATAACTACTACGTTTGAAAAATATATTCTTTTATCTATTGGAAGAATTCATCGACTGTATGTCGTAACAATTTTATAACAAATAAAAGCCAAAAAACCCACAAGGTATAGAGATTTAAAATTGTCTATAAAATGTCAAAATGCTTTGTTCAGTTTGTATCGAAATGGCAACAGCGTTAGTATCGACTGGTGTAAGCTCGGTCGAGGCTACGGACGCGTAGACGCGGGTTACCGATTTCGAAGGACAAACTGTAGAGGGGTGAGAGGGGCGCGCGGGGGGTCGGATGTCAGCGGACGCGCGACACGCGGAGCTCCCTGTCCAGCTCCTGCAGCTGGCGGATGAACCCGTCGTTGGGGTGGATGTCGCGGCGAGAGCGCACGAGGGCGAGCGCCTCGGTCAGGGTCATGCCCCGTTTGATCATGAGGAAAGCGATTGCGCAAGTCGCTGACCTTGAAACGCCCATCATACAGTGCACTAGCACACGACCTGTAAACACTCACCTAGTTTTGTATCCTATTTAAGCCTTTACTACTATTATTGTCGTAGCATTGAAGTTTTAATTTTATTATACCGTATTCTTTCACTTGTTAAGATTCCATCTATTTCTCCAATGGTTTCAATAATATTATGATTTGAAAATGATCCCAGTGACACCTATTATCATATTTTCTTCGACCTTTTGTAATTAGCTACTAATGTAGTAAAATATTTACATTTTAGATTTATATTGTTGATTTACGTTGTATTAATTTATATTATAAATAAGTGACATTAATTTTTTTTTAATATACATATGTATATTCTATGACATGAACTATATTTTAGCGTATTCAAACTTATATTTTGAACTACGCTATAATTACGTATAATAAACTTTATAAATCATCGTCATCGAACACAGGATGTTGTTCAGTATCTAACAATTATTGTTCAAAATATAATATTAATATAGCAAGCTACAACTCTACGTAGCGGTATATAAAGCACGGTCGCATCACAAGCCTTGACCTACATCGGAACACATGCAAGGCACGCAAAAGCTATTTTATGCATGACACAATTTTACACGCTTTTAAAAGTTGATTTAATGGGGGTGAATTTGAAAACGTTCAGCTTTACACGCGTTGGTTGTAGGTTCAATATCAACTGGTTAGAATAATTATATTTAAAACTTTTTTCATTTTTCTGATCTGCTATTATATTTACCTGGTTTGATTTACAGAGCGAGCGTTCAAAATTAGTCACCTGTGTCTTAGATGAACAGAAATCCGTCTAAACATTAGATTCTCTCTATTATACCCTTGCTATATAGGATGGACATATATATATATATATATATATATATATATATATATTAAAGTTATAATTACATACCTCCTCTAGAAATACCCTCATCAATAAAATTTGCTGCAATGTGGAAGTATTTAGATATATCTGTTGTAGGTAGATCCATCAGCTGGAAGCCCCTGTAGCGGATTCCGGGACAGTCCCGGTAATAGAGGTGGTCGGTATCCACTTGAGTGTAACGTTTGCCCTCCGCGGTGTTCAGAACGTAGTTGATACCCATGCGACGAAGAAACGCTTTGTCTTTCGCGGCAACCCTATTAGAAAATAATCGATTAAAATGTAAGTACGCAACATACCGTATTAATTATAATATAATTAATAATTAAAGGTTTATTTATATAACTAAAAATACAGTAATATATTATTGAAAAAAATTGTCATTACTTTTTACTTATAGTATAAGTTATAATTTTTAATAGGTAACAATTTTTTATGTTAAATTTGACACATTCATTAAGACTCTCATTTGTTAAGCTAAAAAGTTCTATTAATTTTGTTTTTTTTTGTTTATTTTAAGTATTGGATACCTAATATTATAAATGAGAAAGTAACTCAATCTCTTTGTCTGTGATGTCATTACGGCTTAACCGCTGAACCGAACCGAACCGAAATTTTAAATAGTGATACATGAGGGTTTTTGTTTCAACATAGGCTTTTTTCTCAATTATTTTTAGTTTTCCGGAAATTTAATTGTTTAACAAAAAGGTCGCCAAAGGTACAAAACAGTTATAATGCATGCAGGCGAAGCCGCGAGTGGGTCGCTAGTATTGGTATATAAATTTTACATAAGTTATATTATAAACTATAAAACATCTTTTAAGAACTCACGCATCTCCAACATATAATCCAGGATATACTTCATTAACGTCAGGAGTAGGGCTGTAAGTGACTCCAACACTGGTGTAGGGTCGGGAGCGGAAAGATGTCAGTGAGCTAAGCACTGAAGATTGTGGTGATCCATAGCTCTGCACATTATATTCATATTTAAAACATGCACACAAAATTTGACCCATTTCAATTAGTATATTCACTCAATGTTAAACAAAATGTTTTCTATGTAATTGTATCTAGTATTGCTTGTACATAATAATATTATCACTGCCACAGTATATAAATAGTGTACCCCAGGACATAGTTACCTAATGTAACTAATGATAAGAGTAATATATGCGAACATATCTTTTAAAACTTCTATTATATTGAATTGAAGCCTACTATTAAATAAAGTCTTACTATTATATGCATTTCTAATTCAAGAATAAAAAAGTTGGAACATCAGAAAGTATTAGCCCATTTTTAAACTAATGAAATCTTTTAAAATATGTATATGAATAGCAAAATGACTAAAAATGTTTAGTCTTCACTATAATATTATTAGCCAAATATGACAACACACACACTTGCACACAATCCACATAAAAAAGTACTATATTATTTTTACTGTAGATTGTAATGAAAGTCAAATGAAAAAGCCTGTAACGTAATATGCACAGGTTCACCATGGAGCTGGTTGAAAATTTAAAATAAATACCATTAATGTCCTTAGCGAGGAGCCTATTCTTTGTTCTTTAGCTGCAGTGTATGAATGATATCTTGGATATAGTGCATACTGCCAATAAACAACATTAGATTCTGTGAAAAAGCCTACTAGGTAGATAATACAGCACAACAAACTTAAAATGAGTAAAGCTTTTTTCAAGTTGTCTATAAAAAGTTACTAGCAAGGCATATGTAATAGCAAAGCAAATTATAATCAGTTCTGTTTTTTAATTAACATAATCTAACAATATATGCTGCTATGACAAGATAGGTGTATAATATGTAATGTAATTAACATATTAATAGTACACAATAAATTTATATAAGAAATGAATAATTTATAATCATGGTGCACACACTAAGTGTGTAAACGCAACAGTTTAGGGTTTGGTTTCCACTCAGGGCAATGATTATATTTAAATAATTTTCCTTTCCCTACTTTGGTTAAAATAAAACCTTTACATGCGATGCCACGATTTCGGCCAGAAAGTAGACATGAGAATAGACACACTAAGTTCTCTCTAGATATAATGAAAAAAGCGAAAAATATTTTTAAATAATCTGCCATAATTAATAACACCAACATTAAACTAATATATGTAGTAGTAATTTTCGTACAGTTGTATTAAAATCAGTAATAGAATAAAGACGCAAAAACAACACTCGTATTATATTACGTCTAAGAAAAACGATATGCCTCCTTTAAATGGACCACACTGGTAACCTTGACTGAATGACTATTATGATTCAAAAATAGGCACGGGCAGGTAGATAAATTCTATTTATAAGTAAGTTCTCTTTGAAATAATTTTGTACCTCAAATATTTAATAAAACAAGTCAATGTAAAATCAATACGTTTATAAATAGAAAATATATTTTAATTTACTTACAGAATCCCTGTAATTCATTTTAATAAATCTGTCAACACTAATAGACGTGTAGTTTAGATGTAAATCAAATTATTGCGTAGTTCATGTACAACGTAAAAGAATAATATTTGTAACTTTACGCAATTACACTTAAAAACCGGAGCACAGATAAATGACAGTACACAACAGTCAAATAAACTGCTTTGAAATGTATTAAAATCAGTAATCTCAATCTGTAATACAGTGTGGCTATCACAAATGCCAAATGGCTATTAATTAATGTCAAGTCTAAATTTAATCATAGATTAATAATATAATAGAATTCTAAAGAAATATTCAAAAGAATGGAAATCAACATAATAGATGTAGATTGAAAAGAAATGCTACACTTAAAATGAGACACTAAGGCGTAGCACATTAAAGGAATACTGTAAATATATATAAACATAAAATAACAATAATAACGAAACGATGGTGATAACTGATGCATCCCAATTCAAAATAAAACCAAGAGTCAAAGGCTTCAGTTTGGATGAAAACATATGAACAGTTTATATTTGTTTAAAATCTAAACTAAAAAAAACAAATGGATCAACTTGCTTATAAACAAATTAAACAATTGTTAAAGTTCATTATATTATTGTATTATAATTTATTATTGCATTATGACTTTTTAATTTTATACTTTATATTCATAAGAAAAAAAATATTTACTTAATAAACGATTTTTACAACTAAAAGTAAAACCATTTAAATTATAACCTATTAACAAACTTTATAAATAATGTTATCTGTGGTAAGCACAGAGATGAAAGATATTCTGACTGTTTAATTGACAATTTAATATGAATAAAATATTTCGAAAACTGTTGTTATTACCTAGGTAAATAATTAAAATATATAGGAATATTAGAGTTGAGGTAGTTTGAAGTATTCTGTATGTTAATTAAATTTTATATCGAAGATGGATGAGAAGGAGGAGTTGCATCTAACCTCGCAAGAGTTGCAAGTTTTATCTGAACTTGACAGGTAAGTGTAACAAACAATTTATATTATTGTAATTTTTCTGAAACAACAATTAAAAACTTATTAAAAACAAAGTGTGATAAATATATTTTTCTTTAAGTATTATTTAGTTTATTTATAGATTTTCATTTATCACTTTTGCTTATACTTTACTTAAGTTTCTATGTTGTTATTTTTAATATCCATTCAGTAGTACCAGATTTATTGTATATATAAAGTTATTTTGTATATGTTTATAAATATTATTATTTTTTCGTTTGTAAATTCCAGTCGCCAGTTTGGTTTTCTAAAGCTTCGCGGTACTGAACATGGAAGAACTCGTGCTTTGGTTCTCAAAGCAGTTAAATATTTGGAAGGCATGTTGGTACAAGTTAAGGTTGGTTTCCAATTTCATGTATTATATTATCTTTATTATATACGTCTACATGGTGCAGTACAGTAGTATAGTGTCTGACAGTATATGCAATAGTTGGGGCTTTTCCCTTTCTTCCTACTATAAGAAATGCCTATTTGTAAGTAATTTTTTTTAACTTAACTGTTAAGTTAATGCATAGACAAGCATTGGGTTTTTGCCACTCTTAAAAAATATCCCTAAAATGACAGAAAAATGGAGAATTAATTGTGTTTGCACTTAGTTCGGACTACCTTACTATACATAGGAGATTTATAACATTTTTGATGTGTTATTCACACATTAGGTAGTTGAAAGACACTTTTAAGATTTTGACATAGTGGGATGTAGAACTGATGGTGCTTAGTTGTTAGAGCACTTAAATGGTTTCCAAGAGGTGCAGGTTTGAATCCCGCTATATTCAAATTTTCTAAAAAATATCTTACATGTACAGGAGATTTATGAAGCTAAATAAAAATGAAAAATATATATTATTCTTATTAAATATTTGTTTTTAAAACTATTATAATGTAGTAAATATGTATAATAACAAAAAACACCTACTGTATTATGGTGTCAAAGTAATTTAAATATTCTTAAACTTATATTTTTCTTCTTATAATTATGATTACTTTATTTTTAGGAAGAAGAAAGAGCTTGTTCTCCTGGTGTCAGAAGAGACATATGTATAGATCCTAAAACTTACTGTAAATTGGGACATTTTCATTTACTTCTCGAAGATTATGCAAAAGGTAATTAAAAAAAAGTAATGCTCATTTAGCATAAAATACAAAATTTTTTTTTTAATAATTTTGACTGCAAATGATGATTTCATTTTTTCTATTAAATATAACATATGACATTGAGTATCACAGAAATATGAGAAAGTATTACTAAATGAAACATATACTACTTTTTCCCATAGTAGTAAAACATTTAATTTAACAATTTAACACCACAATTGTTTTCTCAAGTATGTATGAGAAATGTATGAGCAGACATTTCCTGTTTTTTATTTGTCATAATTATCATTAATAAACTAATACAGTTACCATAATAATTCCCCTATGTAAAAGACAAGTTTTATTTCAGCAATGTCGGCTTATCAGAAATTCTATGCCTTAGAACAAGATAATTGGAAAGATCCTCTTTTCCTTTATGGACTGGGCCTTTGTTATTATCACTACAATGCCTTTGATTGGTAAGTTATATGATCATTAATAATATTCAATCAAATCAATGATTTTAATAAAACCAAATTTCATATTTTGAGGCAGTGGCAGGACAGTTTCTGACTGTAAACACAAATTATTGTGGGTTCACTTTCCACTCAGAAGAATGATAATATTTGAAATATTTTAATTTCTCGGTCTGGTACCTAATTCATAGTGCTACATTGAGTTCTGCTGCTCAACACACAATGTCTCGATTTCGTGTAAAGGCAATCACAAGGATATGCAATCTTGTCTTCACACTAGGTTCTCTGTTACTAAAGCTGTCAAAAACTCTCTTTCACTATCAGTAGTAAAAATAATTGCCAACATACATTGAAAGCTATACATGCAATAGAATTTATTATTACTTTTGCATATGTCGCTTTCTTAAGCTTCTTAGCTTAAGAGAAAAATATAGTAATAACTTGAAAAAGTAATTATATTGTAAAAAATATAATTTTAAATGAATGGGCACATTATATTAAAATTGTGTCTTAGTCATATATTGAAAAGGTTATATCTAAAAATGCATTTGTTTAGATTGTTTAACTACCTTTTGTAGATTTCCTTTGAAGGGGTTGCTCTCAATGCCAGTAGTACGTTTCTGTAAGACTTACGATACTGAATTTTTTATGTCAAATTTACTATTCAAACTTAAACTTCGGAATAAAACATATTTCGATTTTTTTTAAGTTTCTAATGAAATATAAACCTACTTTTTATTTTTTTAAATATTGTTTGTAAATTAATAATAAACTAAAAGAAGGTTAAATTTATTTAATCTTTTTAAGTACTGATTCAATTACACTAGTTTTTTAGGTTATATACCATATTGTTTTCATGATTGAATTAAATCAAAATGTAACATTCAAAAATTTTTATTGTACAAGTGTTCTACTTATGTAATATATATATTTAATATAAAAACGTATAGTATTATTTAATATAAAAACTATTTTTAATGAGAATTTTACACTATTTAAAAATTTCGTTTCTAAATATTTCAACATATTAATTGTTTTTTTTGAAGCTATATTAAGAATAATTAATGAAATATGTACTTGTATGTGTTGTATCATTAATCTCAGATATTTAGTATAATATACAAATGACTTTCCAGACTCCGATGTTTAAGAAGTACCATAAAGTTTTGCAATTGTTTTTTTTTCTTCAAAATTATCACATGTAGGAAAAAATTGAAAACTATAAACACTCAGTTACTTTATAGGTATAATTAAGAAAGTTATATAAAAATAAAAAGCAATATTTATTTCATTTTCATAAAAAATATTTATTTCAGTTTTCTTTAGCTACATGCTAAATATTGAGTCGAGAAGGGACTAGTGTAATACTAGTACTTGTGTCAGGAGGTCCCGCTCTTACGTAACACTTCATACATTTATCAAAATAAATATTCAAACTATATTTGAACGTACTTATACAAACCAGAACAAACCGACAAACTCATCAAAAATGAGTTAGTTATATAGAAAGTTTTTAAACTGGACTTTCTGCAATACTTATAAATTTCATAATGGTCTGACAATATTTTCTTAAGAAATGATTATGTTCACAAAGTTACCAACTCTTACCACATTTTCTAATTAAATAAAAAAGATCCATGATTCATGATAGATCCATGATAGTGTTCCAAAATATAATAGCTTTGTAATTTAATTTTTGAAAAGGAATCACGTCACATGATTACTTAAAAGTCACAAGTGTAGCAATGTCAAACAGCTTATTCTTTAGCGTGATTGGCGTGGCGTGGTAGTTAGTTAGTGAAACCGTAGTATATATAAATATATAAATTGTGTTGATGCTTAAAGATATTTAAAACGTATATATACGTTTGTTTAAACTGAGGACATAGTTTTCTGTCTAATGACATTGATTTTGGAAAAATATATGCTCTATAAAGCGACAGCACAGAATTTACACTCCTGATGTCCATATAACACAACCATGTCCTGCAGAAAGAACAAAAATGCTCATGAATGGAATGTTTACGATTATCGATATTTTTTGGTCGATGTATAAATTAAGAAAAATATATTAAATAGAAGAAGGCATTGATCGGGGAAAACGTGTCGTGGCTGAGAACTTAAGAAATACTGATGACAAAGGTAGAAATGTACAATATTTATATGAGCAATGATGTAGATAGAGAGTATAAAAATATATAAACAACGCAGGTCAACTGTTTGAATTTATATGGAAGAAATACAACCATTTTGGCCAAGAGGAAGTCCAACTCCAGAGACCGATGAGATGAGAACTAAATGATCTCAAAAGCCTATTGCATCTTATTCTTAACTTGTAGTTCTTTATATATTAGTAAAATAAAGAAAAAAATATTATCTCTACAATGAAATAAGGAAAATTTATCTAGTTTATTCAAGGCGTGAGCGCGCGCGTTGTCGTGCGTGCGTATATGTAAGTGTGCATAAAAAAGGCTTTTGTAGAATCATAACTTGACAGGGCCGCTTACGCAGCCAACCCCCCCCCCATGACCCACCCGTAGCTACAGGTGGCGATGATGACTTCGGTCAGAGGGCCCAGCCCTGGTACCGTCCCCCCTTTCCCCAGAGGAAAGAGAAGAAAGCAAACAACATAACTTGACCATAGCAGCGAAGCAGTTCATATTTTCTTAGATCGGTAAAAGTTTTAGTTATATATGTGTTTTATTTTGTTTATCTTATTATGTTAGTATCTCGACTCATTTGCAAATTGATTGCTTATTAATTTAGTTTTCATAGGTGGGACTGGATATGCTGTAAAATTTCTTCTTTTATTATGTATTGCAAATTACTTCCGGAAGTAAGGACCCTATGCAATTTTACACTGATTGTGCTAGAGAAACATACATTTAAAATATTCGTTTTTTTTATATATGCCTTACAATTTTAAAAAATCATATATTTTTCTAATTCTAGAGTCAAATCTATGTGTAGATGTTTACGAGTTCTACAGGCATAATACCAATTTACTAGTAGAACTATCGCTCGATGAAGAGTAATTTCTATTCTAGGCAATTGTTAATAGGAGAATATTTAAAATTTATACTTTTTTACTGCTAATAATAATCAAAATTCAAAAGTATTTATTGCGTTTACAAATTTATAATTATTTTGTAAAACAGAAATGATACTCAAATTTAAATTATACTACAGCGCTTCAGGATATTATAATGTATTATTATTATATTATATGATAAATTTAGGATAATAGGAATTAATTGAGGGAGTAGAGTTTTTTTTTAGTCTTAAGTTTTTTAAAATTAGTCTTATATTTTTGTTATGAACGTTTGAAAACATTCATGGAAGGTGACATGCCGAATTATTGAAAGTTCGCAGTTTTATTTTTAAATTTAAATCAAAAGTATATTAAAATAAATTAATAAATGAATGAGATGAATTCATTCAAAGCTTGAGTAAATTCAAACGCGATTTTTTTTAAATTTTAACTTCTGACATCTTTATCATAGAATTAAATATCTAGCGTAAAAGAGAGTGGAAATTTATTTCTTATTTAAAAACAGTCTTCTTTTTTTTTACTATCATCTGTATTCTATATACTCGTGTATATATATATTTATATATATATATATATATATATATATATATACTCCTGCATTACTGAGTGTCAGTCGTGCATGTGACTGAGCCGAAAGTATTAGTAGAAAGCTAAAACTTGGCATGTAGAGTTTAAGAAAACATAGAGGTTTTCTCGAAATTACTACGGGAACTGGATTTTACGTGTTATAGTCCACCTAAGAAAGTTGTGGGTTGCAACTCTTGTTTTATTTAGTTATCGCAAAAAAATGTTTTATTTAGTTATTGCGAAGAGAATTAAGACGTCCTATATCTTTTGTCCAAATTATTCTTCAACTAGCCATGGAGTTTTCCTGGATACTGGAAGTAATGGGTATTAGTCAATATCTATTAATCATACTAAAAATAAAAACAACAAAAATTATTATTAATTTTAAAATAAAATTAATAATAAAATAAAGTTACATTTAAATTATAATATTATTTATTTGTATTGCAACCTAACTATATATCTTAGTAAATTTAATTAAAAAATAAACAAAACAAGTGAAGCAGCTTTCCTCTATTTAATGGATCAAAAGGACCGGATAGGTTGGCATTTCAGAGTGTAAATATATTTCGGGGATTTAAAAAAAGGATATCGTGTAGATATTGGGCGAGCGCGACAACGCATCCGATAATGTTCGTACTAGGTACTTGGTGAATTCGTGATTCACCGGACGTAGGACGAGCGCGGGGCGTGCGAGCAGTAGGGCCCGCGCGGGAGGGGGCTCTACCGCTAGGGCGCGGGGGACGTGCGGCGGGGGGGCGGTGCACGCTGCAGCGCGAGGTCGTCGTTCGCTCGGGCCGCGTACAGCCAGTCGGGAGCGGGATGCGGTGACGTAAACTGCACTGGCGCGGGCCGCGAACGTAGTGTAGGACGGGACATGTCGTAGTCGTGTTTTTATTTACCGAGTGCGTGCCTTCTACCATCTTGAGTGATAGTGCTTGTTCTGATTTTTCTGACGACCTCCCCGCTCTTCGCTACTACACTACGTGGGCCGCTGCAGCCATAACTATTCATCCGCCCTGGATCCGAGGATCCCCGAAATGGTAAGTACGGTCGAAGCTCCCGATCGCGGTTTGTTTACGTCGGCCCTCGTGCCGCTTTTCTCTTTCTCTCTACCTGCCGCCCATATCCGTACGTCGCGTTCGCACGCGATCTATTCTATTTTGTTTTGTTACCGAAATGTAGACACCTACGTCGAGACTCCGGAGCTGGTCCCGACGTGAGGTCATGTTTTTGTTTTTGTGTGCATGGTACGTGTATTTTTTGTAGTATTTTCGCAGGTAGTCGAGCGATTCCCTAATTTCAGACCCAGTTGCGAAAACGATAGTAGTGAGAACGCTAAGGGGGTGGCCAATTTGCGAGGGCTAGCTGTGCGTGTGTGGCCGCATCTAGTAAATAATAACTAGTCCGCTTCGCATAAAATGTAGGTCGGTGAAGTGTAGCTGCGTTAGTTGCAAGTCGCAACACTGCTCGCCGCACGCGATGCCGAACCTCAGCTCTCCCTATTCTAGTCACTCACTGCAACGTTATTGCATCCGCTTCGTGCTTCATTGTTAAAACAACACACGTCGATGGGTAGGTATTATATTGTTATGCATTGACCTTATTTATTTAACGGTGCCTTAACATACTACGTTTAAATAATATCAGAAGTAAGTAGTTAAAAAAAATACCTTTAATAGGTCACGCATTTAAAATGATTTATTACATAATGGTAAAATTAGGAAAAATTAGACAATGGTAACCGTTAACACTACAGATTCATATACTTAGTACTACTTAATGGGGTAGAGCAATGAATGGTGTCATAATTGTTACGCACTCTACGTGTTCAGGAAAATGATTCATGTATTATAGTCAGTAGTTTCGCGCACTTTTGTCAGCACGTCATTGGTAGCTGAACCGGTAGTGCTAGTGCGACGGTATGCTCTGAAATTTAATGAGCTATTCAAATAAAATACATTAATTATATAGTTTTATTATATATATTATAATTATATATTAAATTTTAGAATAATATTTTAGGTCATATTATTTATTTATTTATATGTTAGACGTTAATATTTTATAGAATTGGCTATTTCTGAGAAACGTTAAAATTAAGAGATTATATTATTATGACGTAAAATATTTCTTATGAAATTTGAACAATTAATTTTAAATTGTTTATAAATATTGTATACAAAATATGAGAAACTTGACCTCGTTATTACGTTACACTTAAAATTTATAGTCATCACATAATATATGAATCTTTCATATCACATTCTCTATCTCCCGATCAATCGTGAAATATGGTAACTAATGCATGTAACCGGTTTTATTATTACATACATTTGCTACACTTTTTCAATAACGGTAAAAATGTTTTCCAATTTGAACGCACTCGTACAACTTGAACTAACAAAATCAATAGTATTACAAAAAACTTTAGGTCAAAGTTTTAAATCGTGGAATAGGCTTATTATTATTCAATGATGTTAACATTCATTAATATATAGTAACAGAGGATTTACATGTTTCAGTGAATCGTTTATACTAGAAAACGTATATAGATTGATATTTCGAGGAAATATTTGTATTATGGGCAATAATTACTATTCAAGGTGTGTCGTCTACGAGTTTCTTCTAGTAATTGTCATTTATTTACGACGCTTGCGTCAGAAACGGGACGTCCTATGGTATTGCGTAACTGGTTTAGCATTTGCAAGTCAGCTGCTTGGTGTAACGATGTATAATCCGTTTAGTCGATTGTGCGTTAGTAATGAATGTTATAGTAAATATGCAGCTTGCGGTTAGCGCGTGCCAGGCAGGTGTATGCCGGCTGCCACAACACCTGTCACCTCATCAGCTGCTTTTTGCTAAGTTTCTAGCGCTTGTAGAGTCGACGACAGCATGCTCTTTCTTACATGCATCAATGGCATAATTTCATATTTTTTATTAAGCGGAAAAGAAATCAGCTTATAAATCTGCAGCCTAAAGAAGCTATTATCTTGTATATCTTCTTGTAGCAGCGTAGTAATACTACGTAATATTGTATAATATCTATTCATAGATATCAAGTGTCGCTCATAGTAACAACGTTATTAGATTAGATACTTACAACACGAGTACCTAACAAGAACCATGAATATTTTGAATAATTATTTTTGGTAGAACGTATCATACTAATGCATATTTTTTAGATGTATGCAAACTTTTTAATCACATATATATATATATTTATCTGGTCTCTTCTTCATTATTATAGATACTTTTATTTTTAACAAGAGAGGTGTTATGTCAAAAAGCTAAAAATATGTTTTTGTGTTTTCACAAACGGCCTGTTTTACGACTACCGGTTATTTAAGCCGCCCTCGACGCGTGCCGTGTTCTTTTTATGTGAGTGTGCAATTAACTAACAGATGCAATGGCACTGACCTTGCACCATTTACCTTTTTAAAATTGATGTAATCTATTCATTACATAAAAAAAAAAAATATGTAAAATTTTTGTTTTGCGTTACAATTTTTTATTAACGTCTATATTTGACATGTATGATGTACGTCACATTTCCAAATTCACTTTTTATATTCAAATTACTTCGTTTAAGTATATTATGGCTAAATGTTTAAATATTACACAACACAATTTTAGTAGCTTATAGGTATGAGCTTGTGGGAGCATGGTAACAAAATAGCGGGTCTAACCGGATTATTTGACAATTTAGGCATAGATAATAGAAGGCAGGTGAAGGTTTATTTTATGGAAATAAGTATATATTATCGTTGAGTGTACCCAGTACGTATTAGGCGCGGTCCTCGACCCTAACCATAGAGTGCATCTAAGTTAAGCAAGATGCGCGGGCGGGGCGCACCACGTTCCCTCTTCGTCCCTCACAGTGTGCGCCGCGTCACGTACGCACGGGCCCTTTGCGTTTACATACAGGATAGTGACAGCAAAGGGCAGCGCGCGCAGCGCTCTACCTCTATCGAATTCGTCGGCTAAGGGAGTACGCGTTAAAAGCTATGCGATCTCCCTCCCCATACCATCTCAGCCCTTTATCCCGCTTATGGAGCTGTGCGTCCCGTCGCGGAATCTCTCACCCCTCGGTAGGGAGGTGACTTTTTGTTCTATGCGGCCTTGCTCAGGCTTAAATCGTTATATTTTGTCATAGAAATAGGTCAGATTATTTAAAATATCAAACAGGACCGTGTCGCGATGATGGCCGGCCGCGGTCGTCGACACTAACGGATCACTATTTATACCTGCGTTAGTTGCACCGGAACTCGCCCGCTGCACTCGATGCAAACATCTTGTCTCTGTCAATGACCCCCCTAAGCATTCAAACATTTGTTTCCTGAATCATATGCCACCAATTTAAATTTAAATTCTTTTTTATTTTCATAGTTAATAGTATTAGATACATGGCTTTTATTTTATTTTGAGCGATTGATTATTCTAAATGATAAAGATATCTGGCATGTATTACAAAAGTATAATGTAGCAATACTTTCGAGATTGTTTATGCCCTTCGTTTACGTATTGCGTCAAACGCCTACATGACTAGTAGGGCAGTCACCTACGTACCTAAAACATGAACTGTGTCAAGCAGCTGTCCTAATTTTTATGCTATCTATAACAGCTCTTGTTTATATGACGGTGGCAAGTTTTGTTTACAAAGTGGCAACACTATTCAATGCCTTCTTATCATAAACTTAATATTTTTGTTGTAATTAAACATTGTACCTTACGTGGGTTAACTGTAAAACAATTTCATGTTTCTTTTAAAGTAGTTTCAGTAAACCGATATAAAAGATGAGTATAAGAGATGTAAAAATTCTATAGTATATTATACGTATACCTCTGTAAATATCTTATATCACATCTTACAGTCTTCCAGATATCACCAGATGTAGTACTTACAGTTGAACACGAGCTAGCGGCGAGCGATGGCCGCTGTGGAATTTCCGCGAAAAAAGCCTTACGTCACACGCGTCACCAACACGTCACAGCGCAAGGCCGAGCTTACAGCTCACTGTCATAACTTACTGTGATACACTACATACAATTTGCAATTTATTGGTAAAATTATCTAGCCAACACATAAATCTAAAATTGATGATAAAAATACATTAAATAAAATTTTAAAGATGTTCAAAACCAGTAGCATAAGTAACAAATATTTTAGCATAATAAATGATTTTGACAAATAGTTTGCATAAATACAGTCGTGTTTATCGTATTATCGAATTTAACGTATAATTGAAAAAGACGATGACAGTTTTGCTCTGGCGTTTCCCAAAGCTACCGGCTTTACCGAAACTGAAGGATAATTCTAATAATCTTAATTTATTAGTCATATCAGTTAATCTCGTTTTCCTGTAAGCGTAAATTTATAATGACTCACTAGTGTTGTGGCATGTAACGGATTCTACGCAATCCACATTCTTTTAATAAATACTATCAAATGATTTCTCACGGATGTAGAACTGTACTGATGTATTTTCTATCATCTACAATAGGAATTAGAAAGCGACTGGTGACCGCAAACCGGCGCCGTGGAAGGGCTTTTTATTGTATACGAAGTTTACGACATAGTATTACGTCAACATCTCTGCATCCCATGGCCCTGTATAATGCCTAAAAAAGTGTGTGCTTTACAACACAGTCTTGCATACGTATGAGCTGGCACGGTGGCTATTGTCTGAAATAAAATATATGTCATTGATGGCTTTAAAATTTCTCATAGAGGGTTCAACCCTTCTATATTGCAATATTAGGGATGGGGCAGCTTTTTAATTCTACTGGATAAAAATAGGTATTGAACTTGTTACGACACTTGTATGTTGTGAATTGTTGGGGAACTTCTCAAGGGCACTCCGGCGTTTGTAATGTAATAATAGCACAGACTGTTCAGCTTTTTTGTGACAGAAGGGGAAATTCATTTTGAATAATTTTATACGTGTCCTGGTGTACTTTTAAAAGCTTTCAAAATAAAGCTTATATATCGTGCTTTATCGTTTCATTACTGTCTTGTGTTGTTTTAAATATATATATAAATATGTGCGTGTGATAACTATTACATAAAATAATGCATGCATGTAAATTAATTCTAAGATATTTGCCGTCATAGAGAACTGACTTGAGAATAGAGTTATATTCTTATTGTTAACAGCTATTAATAGATTATAACAAAAACATATTTCTTTAATGTATTTGATATCTCATCTTATATCAATCTTCTATACGAAAATAAATCAGAAAAAAGTTGTCTGTTTATTGAATATGTCTTTACGACACCATAATTTAGGTGGATGTGAAAACAGTAATAGAATATGAAGCTATGATTTGTTTTATTTTTGTCTCAGTTTGTACGCGCACATTTCTGTAGTACTGGACGATTTTGAATGAAACTTTTTTGTTGTATAGCATGTAGACATGAGCATGAGCAGGATTTAGGGTATAATAGTTTTTGAAGAGTGGAACACTTAATGTAGAAAATGGGCCAGCAACACTATAAGAAATAAGTAAATGCCGTATTTGTAACGAACAAAGTCGAGGGAATGGTTATGTTTATATTCATTTCACGT
Source organism: Podotricha telesiphe (assembly GCA_038994665.1). NCBI lineage: Eukaryota > Metazoa > Arthropoda > Insecta > Lepidoptera > Nymphalidae > Podotricha > Podotricha telesiphe. The sequence goes on from JAOYRR010000103.1 coordinate 1,144,224, forward strand.
TTTTCTCTTAAATAAATTCAATGTTACCTGACGGTAAGTGGAAGAAGAAGTATATCATTAAGTCCACGCAAACGTAGTTCGGTTTTCAACTAGTGTAGATATATAACAAAAGATATCTTGCATGAATTTGAAGCATTCATAAATGCAGTAGTGATGAGCACGTTACTTCCTTATTACACGACCTCGATTTCATTTATACTTTGTCTTATATACATACATGCATAATAATTATGAACGAAACGAACTTTATCCTACATGTACTTATAACATATACGTAAGCTTATAATTTAAACAAAAATAAAATTTTATAAAAAAATTAATACTTATTCATTATAAAGTTATATAAGTTGAAATATTTATTTTGTTCAAGACATTAAAAGTTCCACTAGAAATCAAGAGTTTTGAATTTTCAAAAAAACTATCGGTAATACAGTGTTAGTAATATAATTTAGTAAAACAGATAAACTAGGAGTAAATGCTATACGCCCTTCGTTGGTCTGCCGTTTCCTTATAGCTGTTTATATTCCAGAAATGCGCGGAATGAAGATATTCTATAGATTATAATGTTATGCTTTAGCTATTTACAACAGGCCCAAAGTACCGTAACTATGGCCTCTACGTGCTTGGCTGCAGTTCTCGGTGACTTTAAACCGGATAAACGGCTTATTTCTAATATTTTATTACTTAGTTCCTGGCTTGTGTTTCAATGTAATAAACCGTTAATAATTTGTAATTTTATAAGTACACATGTTATATTTTTGTAGAATAATAATATTTATAATGATTGAAATATTTTACTAATATACATATATTAAAGAAATCTACCTTTAAAATTATACTACCTTTCTATGAACAAGGTAAATTTCGCTATTCAAGTATATTAGAATAAACATCACAAGTAGGTCATGGGAAAATAATATTCCAAGCATTTCGTAGGTTATAGAAATATACATATAACTCAAGTATATAAATAGCAGTAAATTTATTGTTAGAATTGCCCGATTCTGGCAGCAAGATAGGGAAATTGAAGCAACAGTCGACCATAGCGAGTAGGCGTATTAGTGGTAGTTATCGAATAGCCAGAAGTGGGTCAACTGGTATGACGGCAGCGATAAACGAGCCCTCTACTGTTCATTATCAATATGTGCACTACGCGTTAGCTGAGTGTACTCCAAATTTGATCACAAACTTGCGCACTTATTACATTATAAATTATAGACGTAATTAGACGAGGCGTTTCACAATTCGACGATTCGTCGACGTACTCAAATGAAACCGGTGAAACGGAAGAAACTACCAAACTTTTCCATAAATAAATAACTTGGTAATTCTTTAAAATGTTACATTCTAAGTAAGAGGAGGAAGTGTAACATCTAATGTAACGTAGGACTAAATTAGCATACGGCTGTGTAAATGTTTCATTATATAAATGCAGCTGCATTCTGTTGCCGTGGCACCAAGGCCGTGATGCAATCTACGTTAGGTGAATTATAGGTAGATGTTCAATGCATCGTGCGATTACATCACGATGCACTTCGTTGCGGACATTACACAGCAAACTGATGTTTTCTTTTGCATTTGTAAATAGTAATATATATATATATATGTTTTTTATCACAATAATGTTCACGAAGTTGTGTATATTATATCTATATAACAGCACATTAAAAAGTTTCGAACTAATGTTCTAACAGCACCTGGTCAGGCTTTAGCCATATGTTCTGTATTAATGGGGAAGTGGGTTATTATAACATTTAAGTAACAATCGTTCCCCTTCGCAATATTACGGGCGGCGCGTCGACTGCGCTGTGGGAAAGTCTCGAGTGTTAGCAGTAGGCATGTAGCGGGAGGTATCACGTGCTGCAGCACATGGGGCGTACCCAGTGACAACTAAAGTTACTTTGTTATGTAAAGTGAACGCGCGGTGCGATGCTATGACGAATGGCAATTGAACTCTATAAATAGCGGTCGATCCGTCCTTGAGCTGCCGCGAGTGCTATAAACTAGGTCAGGCCAAACTGCCTCATGGCGTTGCCCTCCCTCTCGCTCCGCACCTTTCATTCTTCGCGTCTACTCATCAGTTATAGATAATAAATTGCCGCATTCCACACGCATTGTATACAATTTCCACCTTTCTATTATTTCATAGTTACGAAGTTAGTAAACTCAGCTGAGAACGTCACATTTTTTTCTCATTCATTCTCAATATTTTTACTGAACTGGCCAGATGCTCATTCATTGTTACACCTTGTGGTACACTGTTGTTTTTTATGCAAGCCGGCTTCACAATAGTTTTTACATGTATTATATAAGCTCTGAATTCAATTGGTTCATGTTGCTACCTGCCTGCATTGATAACAATGCCGGGCAGGTAGGCAGATTAAAATCATATCCCCCTCTCTGTGATTGTTTTGCTATTTATTATGGGTACATATTGATAATAAAAGTATGTATATTACGGCAAACGATATTTTAACTTAACTAAATTCGTCTTTTATTAATCTTCAAAGTTAAAATTTTGAAGTCTTATTAATAATAAGTGTTAAAATAAAAACTAAAAATATTAATCTATCCATATAAATAAAATCGGAGAAACGTTTCTTATATTAAAATAGCCTAAACTAAATGCATGTTATCAATTTTATTTGTCTGTCTCTTTATTTGTTCCGGCTAATCTCTGGAACGGCTGGACCGATTTTGACGGGACTTTGTAGAAAGCAGATGTAATAAGATGTTTACGTTACTTTTAAAATTCCACGCGGACAAACTGGTAGGTCCATCTTGTTTAGAATAAAGCAATATTTTTCCGTCGTTACTTTTAAGTTTTATGTTAAGCTATAACAATCATATTTAATAATTTATTTTAAATTATACTGTACTGTAATCAGTACATGTAAAAAATAGTAATAAATGTCGTACATTGAACGTTGTGTGACAGTCATCAAACATGACGGCTCACTCTGAACAATATAATGAATGCGAATGTCGAGTGTATGTATAATGTATGTCGAGCAGAGCTGCGGGCGACCTAGTGGGAGAAAGCTTTCTTTGGGCCGCCTCAGCTTTGCCTGTGTGCGTAATCAACATTTAATTTTAGTGTTCGGCATCGAAGTGAACACCGGCCGCCACCTGTCTCGCTCCTTTGTTTCAGTTCGCAAATGTCGGCGGAGGTCATCTAAATAAAGGCGTTATACGCGTATGATTTGGGTTGCGATCGCTGTCTAGACGTTGCGTTGCATCGTCCGATCGATTGCACGAACGAACCTCAGACGGCCATCGACCCCGCGGGCGCATCGGTGACGTTCCGCTTCGACGATGCGCTGCTCAGTAAACTTACGGATGTTACGGACGTCTCGATTCATAATTGTACCATTTGCATAACGCTTGACAAACTCGGTCCACATTCCAAAAAAGTAGCCGGTAATGTTCGTCTTACTAAAATACCACAGTATATCTAACATCTAAAAAAGTAATAGTCGATAAAATATATATGTAGTCTTATCTCTACCTGAAAACATAACGTTACGTTTTCATTGATCGTATTCATTATATTCAACGAATTTGGAAAAAGGTTCACATTTTGTTGTGCCCCTATCGCAGTAAAAAATATCTAAGAAAGAAATACACTTGAATTTTGACAAAGTTCTCGAAGTTTTTTTTATTTACTTAGCGCAGTTAGTATTTACGACCTCTCTTTGTACTTTCTAGTAGTTACACGATCGTTGCTTTATCTTACGCTCCTAATGCGTCTACCGACCTTCACGGACGGTCAAATAAAATATAAACGACAATGCCCTCATCGTATAATGTGAAAACGGATTTTTAAATGATGGCCAGTTTTTACTTTTTATTACCATTTCAAGGAATATTTTCATGGAATATTATTTTAGATTTAATCATAAAACTATTACACTATTTCATTATTAAGATAAGATTTATGACCTTTACTAAAAAAAAATTTATTTTTATGTTATTGTTTTATTTTTATGTATGTACCTATAATAAGTATCCGTACCAAAGAAAATATGTTAGTACATCATACCGTATCAAAATGTTTATTTCCGGTGGTGATGCTTTTCCACACTAGGGCGACGAAGGCGCTGCAGATGGCTCTATACGTGTCGCCGGGCTTCACCCGTGCGGCGGATGCACACCTGCGCTTGGCTCTAATGTTCAAAGCCCGCCGACACTGGGGTGCGGCTGCCATACACTTCAGGCGAGCTCGACTAGCTCCTCATCAAGACGCCACGTTTACACGCCTCGAACTGAGCTTCCACGCTGCACATCTTCTCGAGGCCAGAGGACTACGAAAAGCTGCAAGAGATGCTTACGAGAGGCTCTTGAAAGAGCCTCAATTATCATCTGCTCTGAAAGCAGATGTTTGTCGCCAATTAGGTACGCCAATTATCTAAAATACTACTTAAATGTACAAATTAAATTATAACGTATATCATAGTTATCATTTCACACATATCTAAATATTGTAACTATCGAGCTAACACTAATTAATTAGTGCATATATCTTAATTAATTTTATTCGATTCGATTCGATTGATGATTAAGATCGTGCAAAGTGGAGGAGATAGAGCAGGAAGGCAGACCTGAAGTGTATCTTTTTATGACACAAGATTTTCTTGATTTTTCGCATTAATACAGCACGTATGAAGCGTCTAAAATATGAAATATTGTATTTCACAACTATTATATAGTTAAATATTCATCTCAGGTTGGTTGTACCATCGGTGTGCGTCCCTCGGTGAGCCGGCAGCCCGCGCTAGAGCTGCTATTTGGTGCCTCCAGCGCGCTGTTGTTGCTGAACCTGAATCGGGCGCGGGACTTTATCTTCTAGGAAGATGTTTTGCAGCTCAGGGAAAAGTTCACGACGCTTTTATTGCCTATAGAAATTCAGTGGAGAAATCAGAAGGCAATGCTGACACATGGTGTTCGATTGGGTAAGCGCCCATTGAAATTTAGCAATTCATATAAAGACCAAAATAGTTTAAACATAAATATTTGCTTTTAGTTTGTTTGTTACATTATGGGTGCCACCGCAACACTAAGAAGGTATAATGCTTCTAGTGTGCTGTACCAGCAGCAGAACCAGCCGATGGATGCGCTGCAGGCGTACATATGTGCGGTGCAGCTGGACAAGGGGCACTCGGCGGCATGGACCAACCTGGGTAGCCTGTACGAGAGCTGTGCGATGGCGCGCGACGCCTTCGCGTGCTACAACAACGGCGGCGCGCGCGCCACGCTTGCCAGCGCGCCGCTGCGCCAGCGCCTCGCCTTTCTGCGCGCGCACCTCGCGCACGCGCCCATGCCCTCCGTCACCGGCAAGTGAGTATACACCAACTGAGACCCACCAAAAATTTTACAAATACGGTCTTTGTTTTACGAAATCATATACTAGAACAAAAAAAAACATAGTTCTATATGATTTTTGAATGTGCTATAAATAATATGTTAATGAATTATAAAAAATAATTTTATAAAAGCAGTGTCAAGTACCCTTTCATTATGATCTGAGAAGTCAGGTGCCATCATTAACCTGCCACAATAACAAACAAAGACAGCTTAAAATTAAAATACTTTATGAATAAATATGTAATTAAAATATATGAGCATTTATTCTACAGTTTCATGTGTATGTCGTAGGGTGAACCGCACTCAATATTCAATTTTATACATATTTACGTAAGATCGTCTTTTAGAAGGAAAGGTTTCAGTACTAATCTATAAAGTAATTATTAAATTCTTAAATTATTTGACGCTTATCTGTGACTTGTTTTAAAAACTGGTTGTTTCTCAAGCGTAGCTCTCAAGAGTACTACATTATCGTAGCGGTTTCTTTTAATTACTTAATTTCCATGCAAATGTTTGATGAGTAAGTTTTTATAAAATTTTATGGACTCAGATTATTTTGTCATTTAACTTCTATATGCGGTCCGAGTCTCATGATGTGAATATACGTATGTCGTATGCGTTCAATGCGCTCTACATATATTGAAAAGATTTTATAATTCAGTATCTCATTATTTGATTTGAAGAAGAGAAGTAATTATAATATAATACTATGAAGTTTTTGTGTTTATATTATATAAAAAAAAATAATATTCGAATTTCATTTAGCATAAACAATTGTATTGTTTTACATACTCCTAAACTAGAAGTTAGAATGTTAACCATTTGTTTTTGCTTTCAGACGAAGGCCACTGCCATCTATCGAGGAGGCGTGGAACCTGCCCATATCAGCGGAGATGTCGTCCCGCGCGCCCAAAGCCGCTCCTCCCCCGTACCCCGGCGGCGGGGGAGGTGTGGCAGGTGCAGGAGGAGCGACGGCGAGCGGGACAGGTGCGGCAGGTGCTGGAGGTGCAGCAGGTGCTGGCGGTGCGGCCGCCGCCCCCAAGCGCGATGAGCCCGTGCCCCTGACCAGTCACCAGCTCCAAACCCTACAGTACTTGCAGAGGAACTCCCATAATCTATCTCCCCAACAACAAGTATATACGCATCGTTATGTGTATGAGCCTTAGCATCTAATAACTTTCTTTATTGTTATGTTAAAATAAAACAAAAAAATACTGTCTCTCGTTTTTTTTAAATAAGAAATCAATTTAAAAGTTGAACAAACGTCGTACTTATTTGATTTTCTGTGTTTTTATTAATAAATTGGCGTTGTTTCAGGCGCTGATGCAACAGTTGCTCTCTCAGTACCGGGTCTCTCAAGCGGCAAGAACGCGTACGGTTTGTATTACCCCATATTTAATTAAGGCGGCAGGTTTAGGCTATTTTCCCAAAACAATAATTTAAGCTTATAATTTGTTATTGTAAAATATTAACATATTTTTTTTTATTAGGTGGCCAAAAGTGAAACTAGCGGCGACAACGCCGAGTCGCTCGCAGAAGACTTGTTAAAGAAATTCTCAGACTCACAGCCAGATATAAAGAAGGAGCCAGTTATAAGTAAGTGCTTTCTGTTATAAACTTTCTTTAGTACTAGCCGTATCGGCGACTTCGTCTGCGTGGAATTGTGTAATAGTAAAGTAACCTAAGTTTCCTTTTTATATCAGCTATCTGCCAGTGAAAGTCCCGTCAAAATAGGTCCAGCCATTCCAGAGATTAGCCGGAACAAACAGACAGACAGACAAAAATATTATTTTGATATACGTACCGTGTACACATATGCATTTAATAAAAAACGGTTATTTTAATGTTACAAACAGACACTCCGATTTTATTTATTTATATAGATTATATAGACAATTAGACATTGAAAGTACCATATCAATTATCTTTTAAATTGATAGTGACTGTTAAATAAATTAATAATAAATAAAAAATAAATATAAAATAAAATATTCAATCCTACAATAAAATATAATACTATTTATTTTGGTAGCTACTTTTTTAAATATTTGCGATTTATTCCAAAAACTCTACATAAATTGACTATATGTAGGTAAGGTGAAACTTTTATTGCTTTGTACGTTCATTTCATTTATCATAGTTTGCGTGAAAGTAACACTTTGGAAGGTTTAATAAAAAATAAATAAGATCTCTACATTAAACTAAAATTTTTACAAAACTGAGAAATGTACATTTGTAATTTTTTAAATGGAAAATCAAGATTTAAATTTGATTATATCGATTTTTTCGGTTGAACAAATATTTTATATCAATGTTAGTAAAAGGCGATTCGTTTCCAAGTGTTAATTAATCAATGATTTAAAAAGAGATTAATGATACTGGATGAGGTGAAAGAAATGTGCTGAAGCGTAGCGTGAAATTAAAACAATGACAATATTTATTGACTACTAACTACTATGTAATATACATGGCATTATATTTAACATTGTCAAACTTAACTCCATTAGTTACAAATCTAATTAGGAAATTCTAATAAAATAATATAAATTGTGTTCTCTTGCAACATCCCTTTTTTATTTTAAAAAATGTCCTAAGCGTAGAACATAGATTAGTGTTTTTGATTAGCTTATTTTTAGTCCTTAAATTTATAAATTTTAGGACTAAAAACATATCATTATAATAAGGCCATCCTGGCGCAGTCTGACAGCGTCTGACCGTATACGCAATGGTTGTGGGTTCGATTCCCATATTGGCGAATCGTTAATTTAAATTATTTTAATCTTTGCACTTGGGTGACAAGACAAGGAACCGCGTTGAGTTCGCCATTAACGCAATGTGTCAGATTCAGGTGGAAAATGAAAAACGGAGTGTCTTGACACAAGTGTCAAAATTTTTTTAAATTTTGATCACTTATAGCAGTAGAGCAAAATATTGCCTAGTGCAGTATTCCTATATAATTATTATTCAAAGTCAAAGTTGCTCACACTTCAATGATTTTTGATTAGCAATTCTATCGGAAAACGCAATTAGTCATAACTATATTATTGGCAATTCCATAGCGGTTTATCCTCAATGAGAAGTTAATGATATTTAAAGAAATACCCAGGGATTTACTTCTATGTCACTATTGAGCCTTTTTAAGAGTATTAATAAGGAAAGGAAGGTTCAGGTTAAAAAGGTTATTTTATGCCAACAATTTGGTAACCTATTATATGAGTGAGCCATTGTTCAAATCGACACCATCAGTCACTTACACAATACAAACACAAATTATAATATTTGGCATAGTTAAATTTTATATACAGAAGAAGTGCAGCAAGATAATATATTCCAATCAGATTACGATAAATGAATAAAATATATATTACGCATACTGCCGTGCGTTAAACTAATACTTTTGTATAAAGTGATATAAACAAAATTTTACGCGTCAATGGCACCGCTACTAGCAAATAGCAATAAAAACATTATTATTCGTATATTTCTATTACAACATGTTTATAACGTTTATTTTATAAAATAATGAATTTAGATTTGTTTTTTGTTAAGTGAAAGTACTTAAACTAGAAATAAATGTTTTGAATTCTTAAAGCGAAAATAATTTCTGCGTATAGACTGTTAATGTAATTTCTAGGTAAATTACACCACAAGAACACATGACAGGATGCCTTTCCTGTTCAACGCCCAAACGAGCTGTAATCAATCGATTATACTAGTTTGGACATTTTGTATAATTGATTAATTGTAATTTGCATAAATTTTACTATTTCTAATACGCTATTAGAATTTGGATGTATCTGGATGTAGAGTGCGCTAGAACGGTTTCAAAGAGAAGCGGGTTCGAATACCAATGCGTACAAATTTTTATACGTTTTCTAAAAATGTTTTTCAATTTCCTAAGTGTGCTAATAACACTTTTATAATGTTTAAAATATAATAATAATAGTGTAGCATAATTGTGTGCCCGACTACACCCATTGGTTTAGAGTACAAAACTCTCTGAAATCAAATATTTATATTTTCTATGAACCTACTTGTATGTCTATGAAAAGGCAAGTATGTGTAACAGAAACTTGTCAATATTATAATTACCATGACATGTTGAACTTGTGTATTTTATACGCATTGGAGCAATAGTCATTAATTTATTTTATATTAACAATTTGAAACAAGTCAATTGTTTAAAATAAAAAAAACTTAGCAGAAAATAAAGATTCGGTTCGTTATTCGTAGTTTATTATATGAGCTATATTACAAATCGACACCATCGGTCACTTAGGTGCCACCGTCATTGAAGAAGGGAGTGACTTATTTAAGTTATTTCTTCACACTAATCTGCTAACTATATCTGCAGTTTAATTTGCTTACGAGAAATCACTATAATGGGTTTTTTTACGATGGATATATTATAATTTTATAAGCCGCATTAAGTAGAGGATGGGTCACGGTTCATTTAAATTAGCATAGAAAAATCATAATTACTATTTGTTTGTTACCAACATTGTAATTTATTGTACCAACATTGTAATTTAAATTTTAATAAGCAATGTACATGACACATCTACTACTATTACTTTTAATTAGGATATTGAGTTTGTTATTATTCATATTATTCATAGACAATAGAAAAAATATTATTGTTTTGCAATTTACACCATATATGCGTTTTTTTTGCAAATTCCATTAAGAGGTAGTAAGAATTGGAAGTACTAACTATCACATTCACCAGTATCTTTGCCCAAGGACTCGATAGCGACGACAACCATAACGGATAGTGTGTATGTCGTTAATAGCTTAGAATATTCTTAACAGTAATTATGGAGAGCGTTTACGATTTACATACTCGAAAGTAGCCTAGCCATCTTAGACATCTTAGACGTCCACAAGTATACAGTTAGGCACGGCACGGCCGAAATGTTAGGCCGCTATTTGGTCGAAACCGAAACTATGGCCGTAACTTCATTTTTACGCCGAACATGGCTGAAACCGAAAAAGAAACCTTTGGTCAGTCACAAAAAAAAATTGGGGCCCTCTAATATTGACAAGGAAGAGCAATTACGATTTTGTTAAACGCCCAGGAGCGATAAGCAATTATCGTAGATAAATAAGTATATCGGAAATAAATAATAATAAAAATAAATTTCTAGACTGAAAATTACAACTTAGCACCCATTTAGAAATCCCTTCTATTTTCTTTGAAGTGAACAACCAAGGCGTATATCATAATATTGAACTTGGCTCTCATTTCACACTTATGTTTTGATGAGGTATCATTACTTTTTGTACAGAAATTATTAGTAGATTTTATTGCACCAATTTTCATTCCGCTGCTCCATGGCCACCACACCGTACACCCGGTGCGCCGTGGTCTGAAATATCTATTTTTCAACTATTTATGACTAACTAGCTGACTCGGCGAATTTGGTACCGCCTGAGAATTGGAAGTTATAATTTTCATGGTGATTGGTTGTGACACAACAAGGAGGAAAACTTTATTCCACTTGCTATCGCGGATACAGGGAAACTGTAGACATTAGCTTTTTCACAGTCTGTCCTGTTTCATTGCACGATTAAAATTGATAAATGTTACACAGCATGATGATAACCTATTTTTATTGATGTGATGTGATGAGAACCTACTTTTTTTTCAAAATTGTAAGTCTAGGGATCCTACTGAATTTAAAAACTCTATGGGGATAGCAGAGGGTACGTCATCCTGGTTTATATCTGTGTCAACTGATAATGAAAAGAAATATCCCGGGACCCGGTGTCATTTCTCTAATCGTTGCAGAATTGTTTTAAATTAATGACATTCTTGTTGTCAAATATTTATAGCTCGTTCAGAAACGTTCGTCGAAAGATAAGAAATATTAATCTAAAGATCAAATGACCGGCCAAACTATTGAATACATAAGTTATATAATCGTTAAATCATGCATCCGAATTTTATTTATGCTAGGTCTTTTATTGGTCCATAGTCTTAGTCGAACGCATCCTGTTTGACAGGTACGCACAACTTGTATGGGAAAATAAAATAGTTATTACCTTTTAGCCCTGCCTTGGACTTGTACCAATATTTTAAAACCAAACTTAGCCAAATCGACCGAGGCGTTCTCGAGTTTTAGCGAGACTATCAAACATAATTTTTTTTATATTGAGATAGTTAAAGACATATTTAGAAAACGTATAAAAATTTGAACGCAGCGGGATTTGAACCCGCGCCTCTTGAAAAGCGTTCAAGCGCTCTGACCGCTAAGCCATGTGACGTTTTGAACACTTTACAGTAGTCCGCGGAATTCGTGTCCAGTGGGTAGACTGAGGTGGCATGTGTCTGTCATTAATTAATAATTAGTACTAAACCCAAGTTATCATATCCTAATAAATACAAACAATCACTATTATCCTTTTAGTTAGAAGAAGTTAAAAGTACTAAAACTGATATGTTAAGATTGAAAAAAAAATCCAGAGTTGTATTCCACTCGTATGAAGACCTTAAAATCCACATAATGTTAGCAGATTTACTACATTTCCCACATTCTTCACAGGTCATCTGAAAGTGTTTAATAATTTTGATCTTTAGTTCAGTCAGTGATAAAAATAACGATTTTCAGATGTTTTACTATCTAAATAACCATACCAATAGAATTTAGACTTTGTAATATGTGCATGCCAAAATTGACATGTCTACGTGAGATAGTTTTTGAGATATGAGAGAGTGAAAAGTGGCTACAAATGGTTCGTGTGCACTTGCCAGTTCTGCTACTTATTTTTTTACATATATAGGTAATTTTGTGGAAACTTCCACACAAAAGTTTTACTCCATTTTAGAATCAGCTAAATTAGAGTATGATTGACACTCATGAGAGATAAGTTAAAGAAACAATATACTTAATCTTGCCATTAATATTGTTACAAAGATTTTTTTTTTATTGTTCATAACATTTATTACTAATACTACCTATTGTTAGTTTAATAAACATTAATATAAAACCATAAAAAATATATAAATCTTATTTGAAGTGGTCTCCATTGACGGCAATATAGTCCATTAAAAGTTTAGGTCAATTATCGATAGCAGCACTTTTACTGCCAATCGTATGGATTGTTTTAGGAACTCAATTTATCATGGCGTTTAGAGCAAGCCTTCGCCTTCCTCATCGAGCTTTATGACGCGGCACCGAGCCTTTATACGAGGATTATTGCTTGGTTGTTGTGAACATGGAGTTGTTTTACCGGGCTTAACTACCTTTGCCCAGAATGGTATCTTGATACACTTGTGCCGATGTTTTCATGCTTTCAAAAATATAGCTGTCACTCACTTATAGGCAATAAACACCTCACCAAACCAACTTTGAAGTCTGATAATGCCCCCACGTTGGCACTCTGTTGACTAATTGGGAGCTTAGCGTTTTCCAGCGCAAGCCTGCGGTCATTTTTTGTTTCTTTTAATATAGCTCAATTGTAAAAAAATGTATATTCATAAACAAATTATTTCTCCTTTCCTTTGCGTACGGCTTATTTAGTTATTTTCAATCGATAGAAGTCAAGAGGAATTACTTTCTTCCAGGTAATACCTAATTTCATGTGTGCTTTTAAATTATCAGTTAAAAAATGATGCGAGATGCGTCTCATGGGCTGCTAGTCCTAAGTCGTCTTTTAAAATACTAATCTTTTCCTTTCAGGACAAAAGAGTTTCATCAATTCTATCCGTTACTGCTTTGAACGCCTTTTTCGTTTGGGATCTTTTACTGGCACAAACAGAGGGGTTTCGTGTATCTATAACTGCTCGGCACACAAACATTTGACAAATCTAAACGTATGGAGGATATTAAAAATTCTATTTGCCACCATACCTACTCTATGTAACGCAATCACTTGGATAGCTTTTAATGAGCGATAAACGCATTATGAAAATAATACATTTTTTACTTCACTTTGCGCTTTTTTCCAGTATTGAATTTAAAAGTAGCGTAATATAAGATCTTTTTACTTATTAAGTATGACATTAAAAAAGACATCTCTCGATATACTTTGACAATACAGTGAAAACGTATCACATATTGAAAATGCGAATCTTAAGTAAGCTTTTAACCTTAAGCTATTTATTAGTTAATATTTATACTATAATTTATAATAAAACATTCTCAATTTCTAGTTTATGTGAAAATTTAGTGATTTATAGTCTCTGTTATGAACGTAGTTGTGACATGACTGTATTTTGTTGAACAGAAAGTCCACACAATGGTAGCAGCAGCAATGAAGCAGTGCTCGGCGGCCGTCAACCAGTCGTCAAGCTGGAGCCGCTCAAAACTGATCCTCTGAAGCCCGTCTCCTTTCACATTGCGCTCACTTCCAAGCAAATACTCGATGCGTGCAAGTAAGCCTGATCTCTTAACAAACGTTTTCAAATGATTTGCCCTACATATGTCGTAACGTGCAACCCTTGCCTACCCGCAGAGACAACGCGGGTGCGCCGTCGTCGTGGTCGGTGCTGGGCGACGGCTGCGGGCCGCCCGAGCCCCCCGGCGTGCCGCCGCCGCGCCTCTCCGCCGAGCAGCTGGCGCCGCCCGCGCCCTTCGTCTACGTCGAGTCCAAGCGCGACGCCTTCAGCCCGCAGCTGCAGGACTTCTGCCTCAAGCACCCCATCGCCGTGGTGCGCGGCCTCACCGCCGCTCTCAAGCTCGACCTCGGCCTCTTTTCCACTAAGACACTTGTGGAGGCGTGGCCCGACCACGCCGTCGAGGTGCGCACCCAGCTCATGCAGTCCGCAGACGAGAACTGGGACCCGAGCGGCCGCCGCCGCGTGTGGGCCTGCGCCTCGCACCGCTCGCACACTACCGTGCGCAAGTACGCGCAGTACCAAGCTGGATCCTTCCAGGACTCGTTGCGCGAGGAGCGCGAGCGCGGTGCCGCGCCGGCCGCGCACCCGTCTGCGGCCGCGGCCGCCGGCGCACTGTCCGACTCAGACGGGCGCGAGTCGGGCTCGGGGCCTGCCAAGCGCCGCCGCGCCGCGCGCATGCTGCGCTTCGGCACCAACGTGGACCTCTCTGACGAGCGCAAGTGGCGGCCACAGCTCACCGAGCTGCAGAAGCTGCCAGCGTTCGCGCGCGTCGCCTCCGCCGCTAACATGCTGTCACACGTGGGCCACGTGATCCTCGGCATGAACACCGTGCAGCTGTATATGAAGGTGCCGGGCAGCCGTACGCCCGGCCACCAAGAGAACAACAACTTCTGCTCGATCAACATCAACATCGGACCCGGCGACTGCGAGTGGTTCGGCGTGCCCGACTCGTATTGGGGAGGCGTGCGCGAGCTGTGCGACCGCCACGGGCTGTCGTACTTGCACGGCTCGTGGTGGCCGGACCCCGAAGAGCTGCGTGCGCACGGCGTGCCCGTGTACCGCTTCACGCAGCGCCCCGGCGACCTGGTGTGGGTCAACGCGGGCTGCGTGCACTGGGTGCAGGCCACCGGCTGGTGCAATAACATCGCGTGGAACGTCGGCCCGCTCACGGCGCGCCAGTACTCGCTGGCGCTCGAGCGCTACGAGTGGAACAAGGTGCAGAACTTCAAGTCGATCGTGCCGATGGTGCACCTAACGTGGAACCTGGCGCGCAACATCCGCGTGTCCGACCCGCGCCTGCACCGCGCCATGCGCACGTGCCTGCTGCAGACGCTGCGCGCGGCGGGGGGCACGCTGCAGGCGGTGCGCGCGCGCGCCGTGCCCGTGCGCTTCCACGGGCGCGCGCGCGGCGAGGCCTCGCACTACTGCGGCTCGTGCGAGCGCGAGGTGTGGCACGCGCTGCTGGTGCGCGAGCACGAGCGCCGCCACGTGGTGCACTGCCTGGCGTGCGCGCGACGCGCCAGCCCCACGCTGCAGGGCTTCCTGTGCCTCGAGGAGCACCACATGGAGGAGCTGTGCCAGGTGTACGACGCCTTCACGCTGCACCGGCCCGCGCCCGCGCCCGCGTGCACGCCGCACGGCCCCGACTGAGGCCCGCGGGGCTAGCGGTCCGTGACGTCATGTACCTGTTTTGTTTCGTGTGAGAGTGGTGTCAGTTTTGTTTATTGTAATGCTTATTTTTATTTATCGAGAGACGTTCTGTCGCCTTGTAACCGGCCGGGAGCGTCGATCGTCCGTCGTAATCGTATTCGACTCGCACCTTTTTAGTACCGAGTTAGTAGCAAGCTAGATTTCTGTATATTTGTGACACACGAGTGTTTGTGGTTGTCGTTTTTGACCAACTGTAAAAAAGTAGTGAACTAGAAAAATCGCGATCTATTTTTAATACACGGCTCGTGAGTATAAAGACGTAGAACGAAACGAATATTTTCGTAAAAAGCTAATTTTGTAAATCGAAAAATTTACAATTTACAAACTCCTCGATCACTTTTGTAATTGTGAGAGATAATGTTAAAAGCAATGTCAATTTTCGGCGACGACGGGTCGCCGCTAGCGAAGTATAGCGAAAGCGAGGACCGTAGAGAGTAGGACGACGCCGACTCGAGGGTTCACCGGTAAATGTATTATTTTTGTATAGAATTATATTTATTTATTTTATCACACTGATTTAGTTTTTGACTTCTAGTATAATCGTCGTAGCGAATAGTAGTTCGTAAGTGAGAGGCACGGAGTGAGGCTCTGCGTTTTAGGAGGGTCCGGAGACAGTGCTGCTATGTCCCAAAGAACGTATCGCAAATGCGCGCCGTCTGGAAGCGGACGAATTTATTATTCGCACTAGTTAATTGCATTTTAGTCTGTCGCGTCGGGGACCGACTGTCGAGTTTATTTATTTAATTGAATGTTTAATATGAAATCGTTTCGTTGTATGACAAAATTAGATGTAATATTGTTTGGCTCGGAGTAATTAGACAATGTTGGCAGAGGTTGGCAGAGGTCGGCAGAGGGCGGGCGGAGCGGAGCGGGCAGTTGTGGGGGCGGAGTGTGCGGGGGGAGCGTTCGTTGCTAATTGTTCTGTGTATAAGTTTATTGTTCGTTGTATCGCGGTGACCCCCTCCACTACCCGCCGAGCCCCGAGGGGGACATGAGAACGGGATTGTGAATACTGATCTATTTTATAAGTAAAATATAACATCACTGCCATTTACGACCTTACTGTTTATACTGTAATATTAAATTTTTATTAAACTTATAAAATATGGAACCTACATTTTTTTATTTAATTCCTTCCAACTCCTATATGTCGTTATCATATTGTAGAATTGACAATTTCATGAATTTATTGAAGATATCATGAAAGGACCAACAGAATTTCACCATTGCATTTAACCTTTAACGATTTCGCCATCGATCTTTAGCCATATTATAAAAAATAAGGTGTCTTCATAATATATTCAGAATACGTGCGTAATATGAACTCATTATAATTATATTTTTAACTTACCTATGTCTTTTCAACCTCTCGAGAATCGGTTAAATAAGTCTTTTACCCTAACCTAACCTAGGTAATTAAAAACCAATTTATTGACACTGCTATGTTGATATGCATAATAGTACCTCGGTAGTTAAGTAATAATTAATTACTGTTGGTCAAATAATATTGACAACTTCATTTCATTCAATTTTCAACAGGACCATTTCACTCCACACATTTGATATCTTCTATAGAATTTAAAATTCGTTATATTTCGGTACAATTGCACTAGGCACTATAAACTGATTTGTAATGAACTGTAGCACAACCATATGCAGTATGGAACATCAGCCAGTGGTAAATAATAATAAATTATTTTAATTATAGTGTCCAGTCCCAGTGGAGACTTTTGTAAAAAACGTACAAAAAGTAATCAAAAAGACAGTTTCATCGGTATTTTTTAAGTTATAGACAGTTTTAGTTAACCTAACTAAATTCACCAATAGCTAACGCTTCCTATAAAGCTATTTCACAGGGATCCCACAGAATAAATAGATTATTTATATTATCTTGAAAATTTAGCCGACTTACAATATTCACTAGTGATCTATTTTGGATGTCACCTACTTATTAAGCCATGACTAATATTTTAATAAAGTGGTTTAAAGAAAGAATAAATAAAGTTAAACATTTCTTTTACAAATTTCAGCATACAATAAAAAAAATGTTAATGTAAGAAACAAAGAAGAAAGACAATTATGGAACTCAACTGCAAAAATCCCTAACATTAACAGAAAATGTTACATTTAAAAAATGTGATGAAAACATTTCCTACGCTCGCAACAATTTTCTTCTTAATTTACGAGGAATTTCTCGTACTGAAAAGAAGATGGGAAGGAACTGATAATAATAACAAAAATTGTTTTCATTTTGTTGTAGAATTTTAAATAAAAGAATGGTTTTATTTTCGGTTTATATCTATTTCTATAATCACAATTATTTCGTAAAAATAATATTACCATAGACATACTTTAAGAAATTCTAAAATTTATTGTGAATAATTAAGGTCCATGGATACTTCACACACCACTAAACTCAAAATGTATGAAGTTTAGAACTACCTTACAGAACAGGAAATGACACAAATATTAGGGGTTTTTTTTATAAATTCATCACCACCAGCTGTATTTGGAATTAATTTTGAATAATTTTTCTATGTTCTTCTAAGATCTAAGTAGACTTAATTGTCAAGAATAATTCCAATTACATCGTTCAAAGAAAGCAAAATCGAAATTTCTAGAATTCAATAATTTAACCATTAAAAAAATCATACACATTTTCTTCTATAGACATAGTCAATGTCTGTTGTTATTGTAACAGCATTTTATTATAAAATCCAATAATTTCGATAATGTTTCTTTCCATTTTCAATATAAAATGTTTACAAGCAGTCTTAAATAGTAAATATAATTTCTCGATGATACTTATTTATATATTCATTCATTAACATATTTAAGTAAGCTTTATAGCACCTATTGTTGTATATATCTTATTTTAATGTAATATAACACATTACTTTATACAATAAAAATAAAATACCATTTAACATATGTTCTCCCAATGTCACTTGAAATCCAAATAACCATTTTAAAATATTAGTTTTCACAAAAACAAATTTCAAAACAAACTTCTTACACTCTTTTTATATATAATTTAGAAATTTCTATGAGCTCTGGTGTTATTTAATAATAGTGAATAGTGACATTGGTCTATGTAAATATTACAATAAAGCTATAGAAGGGAGCTAATATAAATCGATTAAAAGATACAGATCGCATAAAAGAAAGTTTATAATAAAATTGTTTCTCAAATACACATCGTTTGGTAGTACATTGCACGTATAATAATTGATTGTCTAAATTACCTAAAGGCGTCTTCACACTTAATTTGAAGCGAACCATTCAAGCACATTCTCTCATTATAAAAAACTCTACGTCAGAGGCTAAATACTTTTTAATGTCATATTAATATAAAATGCTTACGCTTCAAAGGACGATCAGCAAACAATCCAAGCTCAATAGAACGGTTATAATATTTAAATATATAATAATAATTACTTATATAATTATTTAATAATAAAATGTACAAAAATAGGCCGATTTAATTTCCAGCAACATCGTTTAACGCCATCTAGCGTTAAAGCATTCATACCATATCAATTCCATCGGTTACTTCAATAGGAATGGTAAGTTTTCTTTAAGAAATATATTAGCAAAACACAAGCTTACATTTACAATGAAGCGGTTAAATATAATTTGGTCTTTTCATAATATAAAAATATATAAATAACATACATATTAAACTTCATTTAAAATTTTGTTTTAGAAATCATACATACATAGTACCACGCGCATTCATTACTCAAAGTGTGTACTAAGACTGTGTAAGTAAGACATGCACCAGGGAAGGTACTTATATGTCGCAAAAATAAAATTATGAGAAAATTGATTGACTGCGCGTTTTTTTTTTCAGCTTCACGCTTTTTCCCGCATAGGGTAGTCAGAGAGAACCTAGTGTCATGACACTGTGTTTTTAACTTTCCCTTCTAAATTCGAGACATTGCGTAATGGGTAGCGGGTCTCAAACCAGCCGCGCTTTGTCTTGTCCACCAGAGCGGAGAAATGAAAATAAATTATGATCATTTCAAATATCAATATTAGAAGCGGTTTAAAATTATTACTTTTAGTATTTTAATAAAAAAATACTGATTTTATTAAAAAATATTTTTAATATCTAAATTTGAATATAATCAGTAAAATTTACTTATATTGCACATAAAATCATTCAGTCATTTAAGATATAAAACTACGAAATACCAAAAAAATGCGACATATCACCTTCACCCATGCATGCCTTCAATTGCAATTATATGCTAATTATACTTAAGAACAAAGCCTAGTTCTAGTAACTTGAATTAATATTAAAATTACAAAGACAAGTTTTTAAATAGATTCGCAATAAACTTGACTAGTTTGTGCTCAAGCTCCTCTATATTTGCTAACTACAAATATAATGTATATGAATTTGACAAAAATTATACAATATTTGGGATATGAACATTCTAAAGGCACATCTACAGGTCACTGATTGAAATAAAAAAAGATTACTTAAGTCTAATACAAATTTTTTTGCAAAAATATATTTTTAAGCAAGTAATAAAATAGTATGTATAGGCTTTTAACGCTAAACTAATGCATACTACCTGTTTTTTAAATTTTGAAATTCAGTTAACTACATAAAATTCATCCCATTGAGTTTCAAATTCGTTCATTTAAACTGAAATTCATATTTTAGAATTAATCTTATTCAATCTATTTCAATTATTCCAAAGATTGAAATTTGACACTCAAAAAGGTGAATTTGATGACTGAATTTAAAATTAAAAAAATAAGAAATATTTAAAATCTATGAAATATAAAGCTTGGAAGACTACACTAAATTCTAAAAATTAAGCAAAAAATGCATTACTATATAAAACGTTACTTTTGTTTGCATTTCTTGTACGGGAGTTTTAAAACTTAGTGGATACAATTGTTCACTAATACAACACTAAACTAATTAAATTGTCGAATAAATTTATACTATATAACAGGGGGCACCAACCTGTGGCTCTTTGAAGAATTATTTGTAGGTCTCAATTAATGTACCCGAGTAGATTTCATTTTTGTTATTATATTTTAAATTTTATAAAATGAATACTTATTATAAATATATAGTATCAAAGAGCTTGGCCACCCCTGCTAAGTAATATTCACTGGATGCTAGTTTAAACTAGTAAATAGTGTGATAAATATAATATATTTCTACACATTAATGTAAGAATTAAAAATGTTATCGAATCCGAACAGATTTTTTCTATTTTTTTATAATATGAAAATTATATCTTTTTTTTCAGCTTCACGCTTGACGCCTAGTGTTCACGTACACTCCACTTTGTTCCGTGACGACACGCTTTTTCTTGTCACCAGAGCGCAGAAAAATAGTTTTAATATCGTTTGCAGTCAGACACTTTACTACTGTGCTAAGATGGCCTCGTTATTATAATAAATCACAACAATTTCACAATTAGGTTAAGTGATTCTATTGTTATACAGTGTGGTACATTTTAGAGTACGACTGACATATAAAATATTGTATAGTAAACAGTGCATAAATGTATTGCAATACATATATAATGAATATAAGATTTATAATAATATTAAAATTGTCAATAAACTGTAATGGATAATATTTGTAAGTAGCATATGCAGTGTTGAAAAACAACATAATTAAATGTAAATTCCGTTTTTTTAAATGATTAATTTTATCAAGCAAGCATTAAAATTTCACATTAGAAAATTATTTTTGATTTTGCAATATAATTTACCATAAAAAACTGATTCTAAGGTAAACTCTTTAAAAATAAACTAAAATGTGTTTTAGTGTGCAATATACATCTTATATATCCAGTAGATGAAGATTGTATATATCAATATAGTGTTGTTGAACGACAATATAACAGTCAGGGGTCGGAGGTGCCCTAGGTAAATATGTACCTTGGCTTGGGCTGTCGGGAGGGCGCAGGGCGGGGCGGGGCTTGGGGGGTGGGGCGGGGCGTGCCTCAGGAGCGCGGCACGGGGCGCCGCAGCAGCAGCGCGGAGTCCGCGGACACGATGGGCAGCTCGTTGCTGCAGTGGTACTTGATGAGGTGGGGCACGCTTTCAAATACTCTGTCTTTTGTTCGCACCTGGTTATTTAAAATAAAATCTTTATCAGTCATATTTCATTCACGATCTTACTGTTACCTAGAGATATCTCTTCCTTCTTTTCATTTTCCTCCTATTTTAGACTCTGCTGCGCGTGGCAGAGTTGAACGCCATGCTTTGCCTTACTACATTTTACGGTAGCCGACCGTCCTTGTGTATACATTCAAAAATTACAACTACGCTACGACTGTGATTTTTAATACATACAATTGTACATTTTACAAATATAAGCGAATATTAAGTAATACGATCCCACCTGACCTTCGCAAAAACATGTCAATGAAACTTTAAGAAAGCCACTTATAAAGCGTGAGGGAGATAAAATGACAGTGGATGAAGTAAAAGATAGCATACCACGCCATTAGGGTCGACGAGCAGCAGATGCTTGTGCGTGCCGCGCCGCGCGCCCGTCAACACGAACTGCCCGGGACACGCCGTGGACTGCCGCACCAGGAACTCGCCGTCTTCAGCCACGAGCTGGTACAAATTACTATTATATTATCTTAAAAAGTGTTTCTGTATATAATAAATGTCTACGCAGTGGACCTGATATAACCTGTTGTGATTGTGCGCCGCCTGTAATGCGTCATTATCGATTGCAAATAAACTTTCGTCAAATCTTAACTCATTTGTATGCTATTTTGTTTAACGAATTTTTTATCGTATTTTCATATTATATATTAGCGATTCAGTATGAATTTGACTGAATACACGGAGCCAACAGTAGGCTAACGAGCGTCTTGTTGTTTATAAATAAAGTTTTAACAAAAGCGAAAGAAAAAAAATTTAACAATAAAAACCAGATATATTTTAAATCGCTTAAACTATAATTCAAAAAGTTTGTTTGATCTGTAATTTGTCAGATTCACTATTAAAAAATCGGACTATACAGGGTTGTAGACACGACGTTTGTCGGATAATTTTAACTTCTGATTCCTATTAATGTCTATTAGTTATAAGGCTAATATTATTTGCTAAGCCGGCGGCGAGAATTCACCCACCGCCCCTTAATCTAGACCAGTGCAGTCCACCACCATGACCCAACAATTCTTATCTGAATATGGTTGCGATATCGTGTATCGGGCCATCTTAAAAATCAATTAGCGACGACTTTTCTATTTAACGCATAGAATACTGGTTAAAATCCCGCCTGTCGACCCTTAGCATGCAGCGGTACATACGCGTTCAGCGGCGCTTCTGGAGATGGGTCCGTGGTACCAGGGCTCGCGCGCCAGCAGCGCGGCCTGCGCCGCCGCCGACAGCGCGCCCGGCTCCTCCGACGACGGCGACGTCGACGCCGACGCCAGGGTGAACGGTTCTGGGGGTGCAGTAAGGGGAACTTTATTTTCCTTCTTTTTTTTGCTTGTTCGGTTGATAACGGAATATTATACAGCTATTATATAATAATTAAGAAATTAAGATATAAAGAAAAATAATAAGATTATGAAGGTCATTACATATTGACATGGCAGTTCAAATTTATTTCCATATTCTTGAGGATACTTCGATTGTCCCAAAAATAACTAACTATTCACAAGTCACAAAAACTATTAGACCAATACATTTCACAGAAGGTTTTTTATTCAGATTTATTTACAGCTTTATGCTCTTTAGGCATCGCAAGGTAAGCCAGATAGAACCTAGTGTCAAGACACTCTGTTCTCCATTTTCCGCCTGAAATTAAGACATTTTGTGTTTAATGGCGGAACTCATTCCTCTCTCGTCTAAGGTACCAAAGCGGAGATATAAAAATAATTTAAATATAATCATTTCAACGAGTGAGAATCGAACCTACAACCAATTGCGTTAACAGTCAAACGCTATTCCACTACGCCACGATGGCTGCATGTTTCTTATAAAGATATGGTAAGGATTTATTTTTTTATTAAATTTCTTTTAAACTGGGTGATATATTAATAATAATATAAACTTACGCATATCAAATATGTCAGTGTTGTGGTTAGGCAGGAGCGCGGTGGGCGGAGTGCGCGGCGGCGGCGTCTGGTTCACGTAGTGTCGGACACTCTCTTCACACCTATTGTTACAAAATAACATATTTATACACAAGGCTTTCTGAAAGTAACGATATTGTTCATACAGAACAGATATTTAAATATTCGCTTAATATAAAATGTATCTGTAATATAATTTCAGTTTAATATATACACATAGGCAATAGATATGCCTGTTAAAAGTAAATAACTAATCGTAAAGTTACGTTTTATACTAATAAGCAGTAAAACGATTTCTATTTTGGCAAGAAGTCTGTAATAAAAATAAAATCATCTTAAAAAACGTATTAAAATTCAAACGTAGCGGGACTCAAGCTCCTCGCTTGTCGGAAACCGTCTAAGTTGGAGTCCCGTGACGTTAACATTTTTATACGTTAAAAGTATTATAAGGCTAAGAAACATATTTTACTTATGCATAGTGTGTAAATAAGACTTTGAAAATATAAAAACAGTCTGTACTACAAGACAAATGTAAACACAATGTAACAATAACGAAACAGAATCTTAGACAAAGCGTAAAATTTACCCAACAATACAAAACCTACAAACGCAGGAATATTTATTACACACCACAAGTATATTTATTACTCCTACATATTCTCTCTGTATACTAAGTTAAAAATGATGATTATTCAAAAAACAGAACGTCGCGTGATGTTCGGCATATATGATAAATAAATAATTTTCATTAATAAAATACAAAAATACTAACGAGGATATGGGCGCCAGGGTGGCTAGCGGCGGCGGCGGCGGGTGGCGGTGCGTGGGCTCGGGCGGCGGGATCTTATCGGGCATGTCGTTGTAGTACTCGCGCTCCTCCACGCCGCCGCCCGCCACGCTCAGGTTGCGAGAACCGTTTATATTCAACCTGTAACATTCGTTTAACCTGTATTTTTTTATTTTATTTTTAATATAATTTTTTTTTTTAATATAATTTTTATAGATTACATTGTAAACATTGTTTACACACAACACGAAAAGCAATGCAAAACAAATATCGTTTCTGTGTTTTCACAACAAACGTATTTGAATTTAGGTACTTGAAAGACATAGTATCGTACATTCATATGATAATAGTTATTTTTAGTCTACAGTATATTTTTTTTTTTTAAATATTTCGAACTTGTGCTTTTAAAGAAAATATCTTGTTGTCAGCTTCAAACAAAAACAACTTTTGTGGTTGGTATTTTATAATTATATTTTATAGTGTTTTATTTCTCCGATCTTTCTCCTTAAAACAAAACGCGGCGTTGAATTCCGCAAATCAAAGCAAAATGTCTCGATTTCGGGCGAAAATCGGAGAATAGTAGTGTCTTGGCACTATACAATGAAGGAAAAAGCTTAAAAAAATATACAGATATAATTTTTAGTAAACATTTCATAATATATCTTAGTTAGTTTAAAAAAATGTAAAAATGTATGTAATTCTAGTCTTTCAATATGATTAAACTAATCTACATAAAATCGTGATGTAATAAAAATAATTTTATGCACCATACGTTTCTAAGGAACATTTCAATATACTATTAACTTATAATAAAAGCAATAGAGCATAAATTAGTGACCCAATTGCTATCAATCAAAATAATTTCTGGCTCAAACTGTGACTCACTGATATAATGGTTACATTATAAACAAATCTATATAGTTGTCATTTTTGGATCTCTTATTATATTTAATATTTTATTATTTTTTATTAGACAGTCAACTTAATATTATCTATACATACATATAACAAAAATGTTAATAATAGTTGTCTGTACATGAGTTATGAATGTAATAGAACCCAAAATAATGATTTTTAATTTTCTTTTTTGTTTGTCCGTGCGTTTGGGCACGCTAATCGGAGAAAGGACAGAACCAGGTTAAGTGCAGTTTTGACTATTTTATTTTAGTAACTTACCTTGACATTTAGCGTTTATTTCATGCCAATCGGTTATAAATATAAAAGTTACAATCATTTGAATAATAAATATAAGCAAAGATTTTGATTTGAGTGAGAACGAGGGCGGGAGAAAAAAAGAAATAGTTTAGTCGTTTTGTTTACGCGAGCGGGTCGCGGGTTAATAATTTATGCGCTAAGTTGGCTTGTATTTAGTACACAATGTCTCTAAAAACACATAATAATTAAGTCTTAACACAAAAAAATCTTGGCCTACTTTCCGCATACAACCATGTTCGTGAAATGAAAAAAATAATAATATACATATATGCCTAATAATTATTTTACATCACTTTTTTGAATTGTGCCTTTTTATTAAAAAAAGGTTTGTCATGCCAAAATAATAAAAAAACCAAACACTAGTTTAAAATTTAAAAAAATGGCTACTAAGTACCCATTATCACTTTCATACACCCACCCGTGACTCATACGAGGATAAATAAATTGACCAATATAACGTCAAAAAATAAAACATGATTCACTTACGACGAGGGTTTCGTTAGGAATTCTTTGAAACGCAGCTCAAACGCTTGACCGATGGTGGCTATGACATCTTGGGCGAGGCGACCTCCACACTCCAGCACGTAGCAGGCCCGCCATTCTGATGGTGGCGCTGACTTCGCTACATACGCCACAAAGTCTAAGGAATCCTGGAAATTATTGTTGGTTTCCTTATCTATACTATAATAAAACAATAATTAATATAATCATACTTGACTGAATATACGGAAGGAGCTTTTAATGTGTTAGTTAAGCTTAAAGCAAATTGTAATATATTAAATATAAAGGGCCTGAATAAAAATATATTTGTCATTAACAAGAAGTATATGCTGAAGTATTAGTTGAGACAAAATTAATTTATGTTGACCAAAATTTTTATCTTTTATGCCTTGATATGAATTAAGTATTTTACTAGATTGTCTGTTTCTACATTTCTTTGAGAAAGAAAAGTTAAAAACACAGCTTTTTTTTTATTATTCTCAGGAAGCTGTTTTATTTGATATCCATTTTCTAGGAGTGCATTGTGAATAATAGTCTGCTAACCATTGTCATCAAAACTAAACTAATAAAATAAATAATATTTGATAAGCAGAGAAAGAGGAGAATAAAAGCTTGTTAGTAGATTTCAATCCTTATATGATTTTTGGGTTTTACGATTTTGTAACCTGTGACCATAGACTACTGTAGTGTTCGAATTGTCATGATATCTAAAATGAATTGTTGAATACAAGTATACATAATTAATCTGGTTTAAATTATTTCATAGAAATGAAATTGTATAAAATAATTTTAACTAAAAATAAAAATTGAGTCACAAAAAAAACATTAACAAAAAGTTTTACAATTGTTTTGATGCATCTTATGATCTCACACTATTTATTTCTTTCTGTTTCTGTTTTATAACAATATACTATTTAATATTTTACAGCTATGCAATTGACTCTTGGTTTACAAATATGTAAAAAATAAATATAAACAATGAAACACATAAAATAATTACATATATAGGTACTGATGTATGTGTGAAATAGTGTTTTCAGTGAAATGATAGCTTATAGAGGCAATACAGGAAGTAATTTTACTTTTGGCTTGTTTTATTAAGGAATGCAGAACATCACAGGCATAGACTACTTTGTTATAAATGATATCAATGTAAGGACTGAAGTGCCTCGCAAAACAAGATTTTGTTACTGGGGGATTTAAAATATTTGGCAATTTGTATTAGAGTTAAGAGCAACTTTCAGTATAATACTTGAAGTAAGGATGTTGCTTTCTTGATAAAGCAGTCAAAGCTTCAGTATTGGATATTCATTTATCCAAGCTTTTAAGCTTTTTGCTTTGCTGAAGTAAAATGCAATTTAAGAATGTCTTCTTAAAAAAGGCTTGCAAACCTTATATAGAGTATAATATCAACCGTTTTAGCCTTTATACAACCATGTTTGAAATACAAGCCATTGTTTTGTTATCACAAATTTGATAAACTATAATGAGGTTAGGACAAATAGGTCTAATAGTAACTTTTTTATACAATTATAAGTCTGTTTTTGTTATCATTATAAAATAATATATTATTAAAGTTCTATGCAAAATTACCTGATCACCTCCTGAAGCAAATGATACACGAGGCATGTCATGTCGAGCAATAGTTTCTCCTCCCTCTAAGGCAGCTAATGTAATGGCTCGTGAAGAAACAGTTAGAGCTACATTAGAACCCGAGTGAGACATTCTGGGCTTTGCCGCTAGTGCATTGGCAGCGGCTTGGCAAACTCGTCTTTTTTTATCTGCAGACCTTAGTCCTGCTGCTGCACATACTCTGGCTATACATTCCCTGTAATTGTTGATTAGTATCATTAATGGTTTTCATAACACATTAAAGAAAGTATATAATGAAATGTCTCAAATTAATTTGTTTATATTATAATATTATTTATTGTATTTTTTTATATAACTTATATTTTTCATTTTCATGCTGTTCTCCACCTTATCCACAATCATCTCTCTGTGGCTTAGCCTCAGTAAAAAATTGTATAACAAAGTGTACTTTTAATAATAGTATTATATGTACATCACATAATAATAATTGTGAGTAACTTACTTTTGCAGTGGTCAAAACATACTCACTTTGCTACTTGTGATCTTGTTTCAAAATCTAACTTTTTCATAGAAGTAAGGACCTCCATGCATCCAATATACTGAAAGTAGGGTAAATGCCTGAATTCAGCTGTTTAAAAATATTTCAACAACTGCTTAAAAATACAATTTTATAACTACTCTTAATCTTTCTGGCATATTTATTTTTTATAAGAAAGTATTAGTATAATGTTGTTTTTAAATTCCTTACCCGAACTGCATAAGTTATTCCATCGGTAGCTAATACCGAGTCGGGATGGAGCCAACCTCTGGCTGGCTTAGAAATGAATGTTCCGTTTTCAGTCATTTCTTTATTTTTTCTGCGTCTTGAAATAAATAACACCTTTATCTGTTACACTTCATCTACTATAAGTTATTCAAAAACTTTCATTGTGATTCAAATCTCAATTCGCTGCTTCCCGAGTAATAATATTATAAGAAAACGAAAACAGTTTTCACCTTGTTATTTTATGAAATTATAAAACTAATTTAACAAGCACACCAATATGGAATTTTAGATATATCGCTATTGCTATTTATTATAATAAGTAAGACATTTTGACAATATCACAGACGATCCATAGACTAATGGCCATCCGTCATTATTCACCGTAGACAAGATTTTGGTTTCTATTTACATTATAACGTCAGTGGCAACTGTTGAACGTTATGTTGGAAATTGAAATATGATATAAAGGAAAAAATAAGTGATATTAATAATAACTTTAAAATAATAAATAAAAATACTCCTTACAATATGTCTGATCAAACTGTTATGAATATATTTTTTTATTAAAGGAAAAACCACGTAATGAATTAAATAGTATTGCATAGAATATTCGATCCATAGTCAACTCTAAAACATAGTTTCAATCTTCCAGTATTTCAGTTCTAGAATGCTGTTCTGATATTCGTTCTAGCATTCATCATTTTGGTAGATATAGACCTAATATAAAACAAGGTAATATGTATAGGAATGTATAAAGTTTAAGTAAAAGTATTTTTTTATACAATATTGCTTCGCGGTTTTTTAGTTAGTAAAAACAATTTTAATTTATACTTAAAGGGTTTTGTGTTTGTTTTTTATAGGTATCACAAATCTATCTACAACGTTTACATTATGGCTAGTTATATTAAGTATATTTATTATTTAACTATTACTTTAATTGTAAAGTGCACATTTCTGAGTCGATTAATTAAATTAAATTTTATAAATTAATTTCGCTCACTAGTAGCACTACTAGTGTGGGTACAAAGTAAAATCGTGGTCAAGTGGTGGCAGTGCTTGTTCACGCTTCACATTATTATACCAGTCATTAAGAACATAAGTATCCTTTTAGAGGAGGTCACAGCCTAGTTAAAGGAAAGGTGCTCGTTCAAAGGATGAAGCCCGCAGCTTGCTACTTATTAAAACCACCTTGCTAGTCAGTATTTTTCACGGCATCTTTATGTAATTTACGTATACAGCGTGTATAAAAGTTTATTTTTATTGCCAAATCTTCCCCCGAACATTAACGTAATCGTCACCACTAGACCTTACACGCTGTCGTTGTTCACACCGTATTATTACTACTAAATTAAGTACTAATCTACTAAGTTTATACATTTTTTAACTACACTTTTAGACGTTGTGGTATTGTAACTAAAATCATTAAACATAAAACTAAATGTTTTGTTTAAAAAAGTAATGTTTTAATTACAATCTTTATTTACATAATAAGCACTTATACTTTTTAAAATTATTTGTATAAATGTTGAAATTTCTATTTACTATGTAATATCTTAATCTACTTATAATAGTTAGTATGATTTTTTATATTTTGTATTACCGGTGTAAAGGCGCCCTTCGTAGCGACGTAGCGCGTGGCGTCGTAGCGGTAGGGCGGGCGACAAACGCGCGTGCGTGCGTCAGTGCAAAGCCGGCGGCCGTCGTGTGTCGCCGACATCGCGCTCGGCATGCGATATCCAAGCCGCTTGCACCCATCAATCAGACTGTACCGTGCGCCCCTGTAAGTAAACATAACATTTAATCATAAAATTATACATTTCTATTAATAAAAATAAGTATTTAATTCATCTGAAATTGACACGAACGATTCTTCATTTCCGCACGTGTAGCCATATTCGGCGTTCAACCTCCTGACGCGCTAACAAATGAGCGGCTCGTTCAATAGCCCACTGCCCCTGTGAGATATTTCTGAGTGAGCCGTTCTGAAGGGTTGTACTAAATTTAGACGGAATGAGCTTTGAAAAGCATCTATAATTTATATGTGATGTGTAAATACCACAGGTATCTTAAATTCCAGCATTTTTTATTATCGCTGCTGTCTGTTGTACATAACTTCTCATCTTCTATCATTCTACCAAATACGTTTTTAAAATAATTTTGTAAGCGTATATGTTGTTACTAAAATGTTTAGCATTGAAATTAAATTATACTTTTATATAATACTATTCTCTTTCCTATTCTGCATATTCCCAAATGCCGGAGGCAGGTCTTTTGAGTATTTTTAGTTCTTTCATATATATGAAAGAAATACGGCAAGGTGATTATAAGCCGGTTCATCATGAATCGTCAGCAATTAGCCACAGGCTCCCTGGCACAGCGTTTTTGTTGTCTTTTAAAACCATAAAAAGATTGAAATAATAAATATTTGACTGTGATATTACAATATATATCTATATAAATAAGTCCATATATAAATTGTAATCAGAAAAAATATAGGCTTTTTAATGTCATTTTAAGTAATACTTTTATTTACAAATTCTTCCCTTGAGATCTAGCTGAGCGTGATTCGTATTCTTTTTTATCAAAATAGTCGACGAAACGTCTGCGACAACGGGGCAAGCATTGACAATAAGCTTTACTTTATTTTAATATATTTTTAAAAATATACTTCAGTTAAGAATTGTAATACTTATTAACTTTTTATATCTTTCAGCATAAGGAATTTCAAATTTTATTTAAAATAAGAATTAACTAATCATTAAAAATCATTTAAGTAATAAACGCAATAGCAGGTATTTTCGATACAAGAGAAGAATTATAATCATTTATTATTAATGTTTATTATGGATGCATACATACGAGTATATTGTTGTAATTAAGACTTATTGATGCGATTGAGTAAACTATTACTAAGCAATATCTAGGGGCGTGTCCTTCATATTAAGTTATAGATGGTGCAGCTAAATGTGTTGTCTTAAAGCAACGTGCATAAAGCTGAAGTCTCTATCAATCATTTTAGTCTAAAATTGCAGGTAGTTTGGCTGTTATCCAAGACAGGAAGTAATTAAGACTGTTCAGTACGCTGAGATGCCTGCCAATGTAACCTAATTTCAAACTCCTATAATTTCGTATATTGAGTGAAGCTCAAACTCATAAGTTGAAGAATAAGTTCAATGTAATTTGAAAGCCAGCTACAGCAAATTAAATTTGTTACCGATAGTGTAGGTAAATATTGTAGGATATTTATTTAATCTTCAAGAATTATATTAAGTAAGAAAAACAAATACATAACGCAAATTTTAAATAACGCTTATATATATTGTTTTCTCGTATATGTTAAAAAAATATACAGAGTTAGAATGATCTTTTACGACTGAGTATTCTATCGTAGGATTATGCAGGAGCTTGCAGAGGGTGCGAGAGAGTTTGAGAAAGCAAAATACTAAATGTATTTCGATACGTGTTTTTTCCAACATGTTTTTTAAATATAGGCCGTCATGGCGCAGTGGTTGTGGGTTAGATTCGCAATCAGGGGAATGATTATATATTTTTTACTCTTCACTCTGGTGACAATATAAAGTGCGGCGTTAAGTACCGCCACTCAACATACGATGTCTCGACTTCGGGTGGAGAGCTGAGAACTGAGCTGGGAGTGTGTTTACACTTGGTTCTCTCATCCTAATACCGGAAAAATAGTGAAGTTTCAAAAAAATATAAGCCTTTCCTCTGGGTTGGAGTATGGGTTCATGCCACAACCATGGCGTTCAGAAAGGTCCATCGCAACTGGTGCACGACGATTAGTTAAAATGATTACATTTCAATTTAAAATAATAGATACGATGATATAATGACGTCGGTATAAATAATAAATTAAATTAACTTATTTCATTGTTTTACATTTAGGAGTAAACTGCTTTTAACGTGTTAGCTTATCTTTGCGAAACATTCTGCAAATTCTTTATGACTACTGGTAGGGGTTGTTTTAATTAAAGCTTAACCACCCGTGAGCATTCGTTCGTATGTATGCAAAATTAGAATTTAAAATGTTATGTACTTTTTACTTATGTGACAAAAAGAGATTAAAATTGCGACTAAATAATTTTTAAATAAGCGTTTGATTGTTTATTTATTTGTTTTGAAACATTCTTATTTATTTGTCTATTATTTACTTGAAAATTTAGACACGTGTTCGGACACGATGACAAGATTATATTTTCATATGCTTCCCATAATCTTTTTATTTGTGTACATTTTATTTTTTAAAATAAATTTATTATTGGAAATATAATTAACAATAGTGAATATTTATTTATAGAAGGGGAACCACGATGCATAACCGTAATATACAATTTTACCGTTTCGTCTTTACTTCTAATCCTTGGTGGTTTGCTCGTGGTTCTGCATATATACTGTGGCCGACTTTTTTTTAATATATATTATTATCATAAAAGACTTGTAGTTTCATGATAATAATATAACTTTAAGCTCCTTTTCTTTGAAGAAATTTCCTGTTTGCTAGTGATTAAAATTTCAAATTGTCATTGTGCTTTTCGCTGTCATCTTAGCATCGCGTATGTCACAAAGTACAAAAATATTTGTCAAACATATGGTGGTGTATGTAATAATTATTTTATTATTATCTTTTCTTCAGCTTCTAGCTAACCCGAATAACCTGGTCCTAAAACACTTCGCTCTCCACTTTCCAAGCCAAAATCGTGACCATACGCATTGAATGGCAGTACCAGACCGAAGAAATGAAACCAATTATAATATAGCTATTCCCCCGAGTTTAAAACGAACCCACAACTAATCGCGTTTACAGTCACACGCTGTCCTCCTGCGCTACGATCGCCTCAATTTTATTTCTAATGAATTAATCTAAAATATATTGGTCTTCTACACTTTTTCTTCGTATATGCTTCTACTATGTCAAATGTCATACTCCTTTCGCATTATTTTCTTTAAGACGAGCAAAAAATGTTCCGTTACGTATTAAAATAATGATGTGTATACCTGCAGTTAGCAATATATTATAATTTAGCCCTCACATAAAAATAAATAAATAGGTGACTATTTCAATGTCAAGAAATTTTAACTTCAGCTGCAAATACATTTTAGAAATGCTCGTATCTTCGTTAATATTTGTTATTTCACTATTTTCAAATAAAATTGTAAATTTACAAAAAAATAATATCACTCTAGGCCACGGGCGGTAGTAAAAAAACCAACTTAACCTACATACTTTCAAATGGGTTGCAAGTGTTTACGCAACCATATGACCGCCGGCACTTTGGGAAGCCATGACTGATGCTTGAAATGAAAAAACTTTGGTTAAAATAACAATTTATATTTTATATATGAACTTAGCTTGTACTATTTTCACTTTATTACTGTATAATATACATATGTAACTATACATATATTTACGGTATAATATAAGTATATTATATACAGTGTATATAATATACTTTACTTTCTAGTCCACAGTTCATACTACTTCTATCTTAGTTGTTTTGATTATATCTATTCTATTTTATTCCACTCCCGCAGAAAGTTTGGAAAATTTTATTAGTGATAAATGGTAAATTCAGCAGTGGCTCATTAATTTTATCTGTGCACCTTTTATTTTAAATAATTCAAAGATTTATATATATATATATATATATATATGATTTAAAAATGTTTCCTGTGGAAAGAATTTTTAAGAAATTCATTCCAACAGAAAAATACAATTTCATAATATACATGATAAAATAAATAGATTTAAAGTACCGCATTTTATATACTAAATGTTTTAAAAAAGTGGACTTTATTGAAGTAAGAATAGTGGGCGATTAACTGTCAACAAATTTTTTAATAAGATTGCCATCACTTGCAACTTTTAGTAAAACTATATAATGTTTTCTCTTTTGTGAAGTTCTACACTTTCTTCTATATAACCCCTAAATCTTAAATGCAATCTGACATCACTAGACTCGTAATCCCCACATAAAGTTTTATTGCCGATTTTTATTGGCTGACACAAGTGTGTTTATTTTGGATTCGTTTAAGAAAGACAATCTTATACGAGTAAATGGTTTTCAAAAATTATAAATACATTTTGTATATTGAGTATTATATAATGTTTATTTTAAAATACTGTAAAAAACACTAACTTTGGAAAAAACCCTCTTTAACACAGCTGTTATACAGTGTTTTTTCCGAAAGTATGCAACTAGTTTATCTTAATATTTAAATATATAATCTTAATATGTGTGTATAATACTACACGATAATATTTATCGATACCAGACCGATTGCGGACTCGGACATGGCTATGTGGGATTCCGGACTGGCAGATGTGAATGTCCCACTAAAGCTTCACAAGGCACATCGCGGTGGTGGGTACCCTCGACGGCCTGCTTAGAGTAGCGCGCGGTAGCGACCAGCGCGTACCTACTCGGGCTAGTTGACTAGCCGATCAGCTTACCCAAGCTTATCACTCTCTGACCGAGTTAGGGCGGATAGCTTCGATCTTGTGCCGCCCTTCGGCGACCGGGTCGTTTGCGGCGGACGGCAAGGTAGGAGGAGGCCTCCCTCTCCCGTGCCGCCGCCTCCTCGAGAATCACACTTCAATATATACTTTAAGTTATTTTAACTTCTTTTAGCTAATTTAAATCCTTTTTTCTGTGTAACTGACTAAAGTGCTTCGACTTTACGTGCTCTTTTCTTGAAGCCAATAAATATATATAATAATTGAGACTAAATACTCTTAAAAAACGTAGAAGAAGTATAAATAAAGTGGGATATTATCTTTCTAAGAGGCCATTGTAGCGTAATGTAATAGCGTCTGACTGTATGACCCGATGGTAGTTGGATCAATTCCCACTGGAGGGAATGATTATATTTAAAGTATTATCATTTCTCCGCTCTGGTGAAAAGAAAAAGCGCGGCGATGAGTTCCGCCTTTTAACCCGCTGAAAGTGGAGAACGGAGTGTCTTGACACTAGGTTTTCTCTGCGTACCTTATGCGGGAAAAACGTGAAACTAAAAATTAAAATTATTAACAATTTGCATTCCAAGCATATGAAGACATTTATGAGCTTTTATTGATATTTCAAACTAAACCGCACTCAAAGTGACGAGGTTTGGTAATGGATTGGGAATATTAGCCAAATCTCTTGAGTTGTACCCTTCTGAGCCTCCATCCGTCTTTTCAACAGCTATTCCATTTTATCGGAGGGGTGCAATATTGAAAATGTGGCGTTTTTTTTGTATTTCTAAGGCAATTGTCCTTGTTACCTCATAGTGAAATACACGTATACGTATTTTTTTTTTTTTTAATTTTACGATTATCTGGTTCTATCATAATATATATAATATAAGGTAAAAGTTGTCATAGTATTTTTGTCCATATTTGACAAAAAGTTAACGTCTTCGTTAAAATAAATACATTTTTTCATTTGAATTAATAATAATTTTATTTTTATATACGATACCATTCTTGGAAGTCAATATTTATTAACGATCTGTCTTAAACAAGAGCCAGTTGAATTAGGTAGACGCCAAATCAATTTCAATTGCAAAATTTATTCTTCTTTCTTTCAGATATGTCTATTCAAAATATCATATATACTTAGTCTGGCTATAAATACTGTTGTAATTAAAAAGATACAAATTATTATTTGTTCATTGTGCTTTCTTATTTTCGCACCAATATATTATAAAATATTTTATGATATGATATTTTATAAAATGGAATGGGGTGATAAAGAGAACGGAATCGCTGTGATTGCATTACTTAAAGTAGGTATGGGGCCAAAAAGTATTCTTAAAATCCTCCATACGCTTGCTATTAGTCAAATGTTTGTGTATCGGACTGTTGATAAGTACAATAAAACCTCCTCTGTTTGTGACAAAAAAAAATCTGGCCGCCCACGTAGTGTTCGTACAAAAAAGGCGATCAAAGCACTAATGGAAAAGATCCGAAGAAATCCTGTCCGAAAGTAAAAAAACATATTTCGGGAGATGATAGCACCTAGAACTATGACGCATATTTTAAAAGATGACTTAAGACTTACAGCCTATAAGAGGTCACTGGTCACCTTAACTGATAATTTAAAAAATAATAGGGTCGTAAAATTGAAACAACTATACGGTACGCATATTGAGCTTACAGATTTTTTGTGTCCGGATGAGGATATTTTTACTACTGCGCAAAATTTAACAAGCAAAATTACTGGATTTATGCTTAAAGTTCTAAAGAAGCTTCCCAATTAATCAATAGAGTACAACGTGGGCCGTAACCGACTTCAGTGATGGTTTGGTGGGGTGTTAGCTAGGAAGGACTAGTTGAGCAATATTTTTGTGAAAAGGGTAAAAAAATATTGGCACATGTATATCAAGATACCATTCTTGAGAAGGTTGTTAAGCCAATTAACGACACCATGTTTAATAACCAAGAATGGTCCTTTCAGCATGACTCTGCGCCAGGTCATAAAGCTCGATCCACCCAATCTTGGTTAGAAGCGAACGTTTCGGACTATGTCAGTGCTGAAGACTGGCCGTCATCCAGTCCTGATCTTAAGTCACTGGAATATGATTTATGGTCACTTTTATAATATCGAGTCATTAGATAATTTTGGAGTCCCTAAAATAATCCATACGATTGGCAGTCAACAATTTTCCCATAGAAAGAGTGCAAGCTGGTATTGATAACTCGCCTCATCTTTTAAAGGAGCTAATGGAAACCACTTCGAATAAGCTTTTTTATTTTTAATGGTTTTAAATTAATGTATTAAAGTAACACACAGTAATAGTAAGAAATGTTATGTACCTAAACAACAATATAAGTGTATATATATAAAGAAAGATGTTACATGTAAAACTTTGTGCATAATGAATATAAACATATAAATATATCATTTACTTAACGTAGCGCCATTAACGTTGCTAACAATGCACACGTCCATAAATTCCTTCCATCGACTGTAAATGAGAATACGAAGCTAAGTGGGGCCTTTTACGATCGGCGGTTTTTCTTGTAACGCGACACTGCAGTGACAATGCGCTGTTTATCTATAGACGCTACAACCCAGACTTCTATTAAGCTGATGGATATTATCTTTCTACACATATTTGTTTATCTTTTTATAATGGGCATATGTGTAAAGAGTAATTTAATCTCTATATCAATTTACGTAATTAACTTTGTAGTCCTCCCCTGTTCTCGACAAATGATGTTGAGATAAAAGTAACAATTATCTACGGTATATTGAAACAATGTAAAATATAAAATTAAATCTTTTTATGTTAAAAAAAACGGGTCTCGCGTAAACAAATAAAATTGAGCATCAATAGCTGAAAGAAAAACGACAAAAGCACTCCAGTACAAGGATTGTGGAAAATGTATCGTGTGGCCTCTTAGCGACAAGCATCTTTCCGCAATGAAATGACGAAGCGACGATAAAACATTTTATGTCACTATTTTTGTTTACTTCAAAAAGAGGGTTTCGTTGATAGGGAGATGTTGGGTGACGCGAAACAATTGTACAGCCTTCGTGTTGTGTTTAACATAACTGTTTTGTGAAATCCTTTGTTGTATATAAATGCGTTCAGCTGTGTGAATATGAAAATAAATTTCCCCTTTTGCGTTTTTTAGACTGGTACTACGCCATATTTTTTAACAATTTTTTTCACAGAAATATTTTAACGTCGAGATTAATATTAAAGACTCCACTATAAAAAATAATATAAAAACGACTATAAACTATAATAACAGTTTGTCTGTTACGGATACTTTGTAAAGGTTTTCATTTTGAAAACAAGTTTGTATAAGTACAATACATTTGGAACTCTTTGTTAGTCTTTCGCGTCGTCTGCAGGTGCCGGCGGCGGCATGCTGGGCGCGCGGCTCAAGTCATGGGTGGAGGCGCAGCTAGGACGGGCGAAGAAGCGTAAACAGAAGCAAAAAACTGTTACACAGACGACGGAACCCGTGCCTCCACCCCACTTGTCCTCTCCAGAAAGTGCTTACAGTACGGGCTATTCCACGGACGGCACTTCGCCCGGTGCGCCGCCCGCCACGCTCGCCGCCCCGCTCGTGTCACCGCCGCCGCCGCCTACTCCACCGACCACTCACCTGTATCATGAGCCTGCAAAGGTAAAATTTTATCCTAGCATGTCAGATAAAATTGCGCATTTTATTCGAATATTAAATATTTTAGTATTTTTTATTTGCATACAAAAATAACTCAGTAAGAGCGTTCCTGTATGTACAAAATGGAAGTAATACCAACTTATGTTATTCATCTGTGTCCTAGTATAGTAAAGAAATGCTGAAATTAAAATTATTTGAATTTTTATTACGGTAAAAACTACTTATGTTTATGAAAATACGGGTGTATAGTTTTATAATTGATTCTAATTTGTAAATATAGATGCCATGTACATATTTAATATTTATGCTACTGTATTGGTAACCGCGCGTGTCTGGCTTTGCCTTATTAATTAACTAGACCGGATGAATTGATGGGGGAGCCTTTTATTTGAGCTATATAAAGCTGAGCGAGCATCCATTAGTGGAGCTCGTACTGTCGAGTAACGTAATTTATCTTTAAATAACGTACATATTTTATTACCTTTACAAACTGAGCATTTAGTTTTTATAGTCTTAGATTTACATTATTATAGAAATATGAGATTTATTTAGTCAGAGAGAAACTAGTGTCAACATATTCCGTCCTCTACTTGTTGTTGTTGACATTGTTGAGTGGCGGATATCTACACCCTACTTTGTATTTATAATTTTGCATTTGAATGATGATGATGATGCAATTTGATGACATACGAATAGTAAGTTTCCTTGCTATTTTTTATAGCAAACTTGTAAATATCAAAAATATTCCCTTAAAATTATATAACTGTTACCTTACGACAAATACCATTTCACTACTTAGAAACTTCATTTTGAATAGCTTTTGGAAGGGTTGTTACAATTTTAGTATTTAGAGACTTTTTTAAATTCACTGTTCAATCAATGTAAGAAAATCACAAGGTTTTCACTCTCTACTCTTATTGTGTGAATGAACAGCGTTTTGTTTGTTTTGTGTGATACTTATTCAATTTCCAAGTATTAAGTTTTTATTCCTTATTTTTATTAAGATATTATTAAATGTAAACTTAATGTAATAACAATCATTTTTTAAATTAAACAATCGCGCTTAAAAACGTTCTAGAAGACCAGTAGGTCTTTCAGTCAGTTTACACTATGTGTTCATAGTGACATCGTTATGTCATCGGACACTAATACGTATCGAAATTTTCAATTGTCGTGGGCGTATTAGTGTCGTAGAGCAAATCGAAAGGCAAGAATTGGACCAAAATCGCGTTACAAAGTTTTCTTACATGAGCTAACTGATTGATAGATAAATTTAGATAGATAGGTAAAAACCTGTGAATTACCGGTATCTAGAAAGATGACCACGACCACTCCGATAAGAGTGCACGATTGAGAAGAAATTATATCTTACCACATTTCACAAAATAAATCGGAAATCAATGCCATAATAAAGCTTTAGTTAATTAAAACGATAAGAGATGGCGCTGCATGTACTCTGAATCGCGCTATCGTTTGTGCACAGCGAATATACAAGTAGCGGACGGGCGGGTACGCGTCACTTCCTTGTCTTGGGGAGCATAGTGCGCAGTGATCGTATAGTGAGAGCACTGATGCTGACACCC
Organism: Podotricha telesiphe; assembly: GCA_038994665.1. NCBI lineage: Eukaryota > Metazoa > Arthropoda > Insecta > Lepidoptera > Nymphalidae > Podotricha > Podotricha telesiphe. Next base: position 1,184,300 of record JAOYRR010000103.1, read on the forward strand.
AATGTTATCTTGTATAACAGACCCGCGCCCGGCTGCTGAAAGGGAGTCCGAGCGCAATTTTTAAAAGGCCCTTTTACTTTATAAGGGGCTATCGTATTAATAATATGCATAAATAAATTTTATTTTTTAATAAATAATATACGGTGGAGGTGGATTCGTTCCCGTTGTTTGTAATCACAGTTAGTTTATACTTTTTATATTTACAGTATGGAGAAGAAATGCAGAACCAATATTTGTTATAATAATGCAATACAAATACTATAAATTAATAAAAAACAGTCACTGCCATCTCTTTTACATTTACATATACTATTGGATAGTGACATACACATTGCTAAGGCATCGGGTATTTTACGTATAACAGGCTTACTCCATATACCTATTCAATAGTGTTCCGTTTCCGTTAGGCGATACGTTGTCTTTTTGAAGAACTGTGCATTTAAGTATAATATATTCTACTTATTTTACTAAATAATTACGTAAGTCAGGTTATTAATGCTAAAATGCTAAAAAGGCAAAGAACATTATATTATTCGTCATTCACACTTATTTATAAGTATATTAATATACTTATAAAATAATAATATACTTATAAATAATACAAATAATATTAAGTAAATATGTCTCTTCAATTAACAGGCTAACAAGCGTCCTAAATAATAATGTATTTTTTTTATATTTGTAGCATTCTATGACCCAATTCTGATAAAAGAAAATAAGTACGCAAGATTAAAGACGGAAATTGTTGTATGAACAATAGAGCGTTCACATTGAGTGCTCCGATTTCAATAAAACGGCTACATGTGTTTTACTGCGGACATTTGATTGATTTTATGGGATTTTTATCGGCTTACCAGTCTTTAAAAAAACATTACTCATTATAGATCAACCTATTAAGTAAGTTCTTCCATAAAAGATACAAGTTTTAGGTAAACAAAAAATATTTTGTTTAATTCATTATTATATAAAAAAAAATTTAATACTATATTATTAGAAGCCCTCGAAGCGTAGCGTCGACTGTAAAGTGTCAACACAATTATTCTTGGTTCGATCTACGGTCGGCGGCAAGATTATATTAGATTTTTGTACAGGTTCCCATTCTGGTAAGACAAAGTGCAGCAACACCCACCCGAAATTGGAGACTTGACACTACGTTCTCTCTACCTATCCTACGTTTCTTTATTATGTTTTTTTTAATATCAATTAAAATAATCGATATTGAGGGACCAAAAGCAAATATGAGTCTCTGTCTGTAATCTCTAGACTGAGTAATCTCTTTACGATGCAAGAAAGTTTATTATAAAAGTTGCTAAATAGTAAAATGATAATATTTTTCAAATTTTCAGCGTCGTTCAAGTACATCGGTACGACGTTGCTTACAAGAGCCGGTTCCCATAACAATATGTGCTACACCGTCGCCCAGACCAAGGTGCCGGATCAGGACCAATCCGTGGCTGGGTAGCACATCACCAAATGTAAGGAAGAGAGGACCGAATGTGTTACATCAGCAGTCGTTGCAATGCCCACCGCCACCACAGCTGCATCACGCCCCGTTTTCTCTGGACTCACATCCCAAATACAATTCTAGGTAATGTACCTTTTTTTTATTTTTACGTTACCCTTGAAATATCCAAGGGAAACCATTTAATTATTGTTTTTCAAAAGCCTCGTAATCACAAAGACTTATCTCCGATTATGTTAATTTAGCACAAATAATATGATGTCTGACACATTCAGTATTCAAATCTTACAATCTATGAGTTTAGTTATATATAACTTTAAAAAAGACATAGACCCGCTTTTCTAAATACGTCATTTTCAATTTCCTTAGTGTGGCAATAACACTTTAAAAAATGTTGAAAAGATATATATATAACTTTGTTTATTCATATTATAATATGACTACTACAAATATTGTCCATATACTTTGTATGAGGCAGTACCAATTTCTGGGTATTTTAAAGTTAAATTAAATGTTCTATTTTATATTTTGATTATAATTTCTATGGTTATAGAAATACTATAATGAAAACTTATTTTTATAGTTGATGAAACTATAATTGATATCATTAGGAAGACTTATAAAGAATAACCTTAATACTTATAATGCCTAATTGCCCTTCAGCATTCTTTTTACAAGCTTTTGCTTATTTGACAGCAAATCGAATACCAAGCCCGCGCCGTATTCTATTATATTACTTACACGGGATCCATTTTAATGTCGTATAGATTCATTTTTTGTTTGTAGTATATCTTTTATTACAAACAATTTTTTGTTTTATTAATGGTATAGATATAGATTTAGGTATAAAAATATAAGATTATTTGATATCAAATTAGTAACTGTATAAATTACAATTAATTAACAATAAAAGGAGTTTTATTGTTCAATTTAACAAGTTTTAAAGTCTAGCTGAAAATGTTGTCAAAATATTTTAATACTTTACAACATTTTGAGCTTTACAATTATTTTTAATGGATACTATTGGATTTCAGATCTCCACATCTGTCGCCACATTTATCGCCGCACCTGTCGCCGCATCTCTCTCCGCACTTGTCCCCGCATTTATCTCCACTTTACTCGCCGCACCTGTCGCCCGAACCTTACAGAACTCCGTACTACAAAGGAGGGGCATCTAGTGACGAAGAATGTCGTAATATAAGGACAAGAGGCAGAGAAACTGCTATATTGTCGGATGCTGATGTGGATTCTGATGGAGATACAGGCTTGGACGGCGGGGATGAAGATGAGCCGGACAGCAATTCCTCTCCCGGTCGAAGAAGGGCTAGGAGAAGACGGAATCCACGAAGAACACCTCGTTCTGCGGGTAACATTTTGTGTGACACTCTATTATATTTTCTTTTTTAAAATTCATTGATTTTTGACTCTTTTAACGTATAATGAGTACTTTGAAAATAAATGAACTTAGCTTAAGCATCACATTTTGTAGTAATCATTGTTTAGAGTTTTGCTTGTTTATATATATAACTTTATAAGACTTTAAAACTGTTACTAAGACTACAAATACAAATAAGCGTGGTAAAGAATTACTGATTTATCCATATTTTTATTGAATGGAGAATCAAAACAGTAAACTGTAATGGACGTTTAATCCATAGTAATTGCCTGGTTTTTCAATGGATTCACTTTTTCTCTTCTTAACTAAAACTTTTTTTAAGCTAAAACTAAGTGGATAGAAATAAATTAAAAGTAAATAAATAATAAGAATTATATAAATAATCCAGGAGCAACACCACCCCGAATGCGTCGTCGATGTCACGCGCCATCCGCACCGCCCGTCCGAGAACGCGATCCTCTGCTAGAAGCCGATCGTGAAGCCGAGAGGAAATATCGAGAACTGATACGAGAAGCTGAGAAACTCTTGGTCACAGTGTCTAGAGCTCCTATTGAACCCCCCCACAATCCGAGGGTTAGGGAGCTAAGAGCGACCGAGGTTAGGAAAGGTTTATTCTTATATATCAATAAAATAAATAATACATTTCAATAGAAACCTTTCAGACTAAGATATAAAAGAATATAATTATATTATGTTAAAATGGTAATTTCCTATATCCAAGCACATTACACCAGACTTTCCCATGTTCAAAGGTGGAACCCCCACGACGGACTCCAGAGAGAACCCACCTGACGAACTTCATCCGCGCCAACTCGCCCGAGCCGCGCCGCCCTCCTCCCGCGCGCCGCTCCCCCCTCGCGGACCCCCCGCCGCCTCCCCCCGACCCCGCGCCGCCCGCCTTCCGCCCTCACTCTGAACCTCCTAAGCGGAAAGCGTATGCTAGAGATGAGGTAATTTTCTTTTTATACAAATATAATACATTGGCTAATAAAAGAATAACATTTTATTTAAGAATTGTCCTAATTATATCTTATATAAAAAAACCTGTTATTTGACAGTCATTATTAGGCTCTACTCATAAAATCAGACCGTTCTAATGAAATCAAATGTGATTCTTCAGTAATTTAGTGCAGACTAGAGAGCAATAACATGCAAGAGTACAATTTCTATAATATTATTACTCACGAGCTAATAAAGATAACATCAATTCATTGATTTATGTACAAAATCCAGAAAGATTCAAAATATTGAGATTAGAATAAATATCGAAATCGAATTGAAAGAAAGCAATTTAAACAAATGAAATGAATCAATATTTACATCATTTACTAGTTAAAATAGTCTATTTATAATAGAATAATCAAGATTTTCTTTTGAAAAATATACTATCGATGCGTTGTGTCTTTGAAATATACTCTTCTATCCATTTTATGATTTGGCAGTTATCTATTGACAATTTACCTACCTTATATGAAGATAAATTAAACACATAAACGATGATATAAATAAATTAAATCATTATTAATATTAAATAGACAATATAATATTTTTACAGCATCACGCTTTTCTATCTTAGCAACCGTGCTACTTACTATATAAGAGCTAACCTAGTCTCAAGACACTCCTCCACTTTTCGCTCGTCTCGAGGCATTGCGTGTTGAGTGGTGGAGCGAAGAAATGAAAATAATGAATGAAATAATTATGATCATTCCTGCTACTGAGAATCAAACCCACGGCCAATCGTGTTTACAGTCAAACTACGCCACTGCGCTACGTCAGCCTCATATAATATTGTTATTAATAAAAAATAGTTTCTGGCTTATGTAATTTTAATGATTGAGAAAATTCCGAGCGATCAATAAATACTATTACATTAATTTGCGTTATTTAAATAACTAAACCTATTTCTTATTAATCGTGATTGCTTGATAGCCGTCATATGAGATTGGTCAATAAATACAGTTTAATAATAATAAGATTGCTACATTCATTTGCAAAATGCAGCCATAATTGTTGCTGTAATTAAGGAAATTGTTTATAGTTCGTTTCATTCAGCTTTGCAATTTGCACTGACTTTTATTAGCCACATGCCATATATGTAACTACATATGGAGCCACTCGTGACAGTTTATATTTTCCTGAATCAGGCCTAAATTAATTGCCGGTTTTTTTAATATAAAATAAATGTTGCCTTTCTACCGTGTTTGTAGCTTAATATAAAAGGGTATGTTAGTTAACACATATGGTGATTTGTGTAATATTTTTTTTACTAATGTAATTAATAAATGTACTTCTAACGTATTATTATAAAAAAATATTGGATTTCTGTTGTTCTTTTCTACATAAACTTTAAATATACTTTTCCGCTAGCATAATTTTCGTAAAGTTAACCTTTAAGGTTAAGTGCGTCACTTTAGCTTAGAGTATTAATACAATGTTAAATATTTACGATTTCCATATCCTAAGTAGTTTAAAAAAAGCTTAAACTTAATATATTAATGGAACATATTTTTAGAAAACGTATAAAAATTTTAACGCAGCAGGAATCGGACTCGCGCCTCTTGGAAACCGTCCTAGCGCTTTTACCGTTAAGCATGCGGAAATATATTTTCTAAAAATATGTTTTTCAATTACCTAAGTGTGTGATTTACACTTTGAAATGTTAAAAATGTTTAATATATTAAAACAATTTTCAGGTTTTACAAACGTTAGAAGGGTTGCGCAAGAGTCTCCAGCAGCAGTCCGCTTTGCTGGCGGTGCAGCGAACGCGGCTCGACTCGCTCTAGACGACTGTAGTTAATTGCTTACGAGTTTTCTTTACATATCTATCCTTGTAGCTGTTTTTGAGATTACACTTGCGATTGTTGATATTGCTGTAATAATCTGACTATATTGATTATTTTTCTTTTACGCGTAATAAGGCATTTATACACTAAATTATACACGATAGGTACATTGTAGTATAATCAATCAAAATGCTACAGTATATATGTTATGAAAATAATACTGCATATATTTAACCTGAACAAGTTATAAGAGAAAATGTTGATTTTTTTTAATAATATCTTGCTATGTTTTTACAGGTTTGTTACTTATGAGCGACGCGTGTTATGAATTATGTGAAAGGAATTAGAAATGTATTGTTTCTCATTCAATTACAAAGTTTAAATTATAAGAAAATTTTCCTTCTTTTTAAATACGAAATTGAAAAAATTATCTAAACAATAAAATTTTATAATAACTTGTTTAATAATCCTATATGTATATGTGTAGAAGTCAGTTAGTCGCAAGTTAATCGGGTAGTTCTTCCACATTTCCTAGATAAATCCCTCCAGATATCTAGTCTAGTAGTAGCCAGTACTCGTAGCGTATTGTTATAGTTTCGTATTTCGAGGCCATTATTATTAACAAATACTCCTAGTGTCATTTCATTCGTATTTCGTAAATACTGTTGTTTTTACAAAACTGAAGATAACAATAGAATTAATTACATTCCAAATTATAAGTGTGCTAAAAGAAAAATATCAATAGATTTATAATGGCTTTTTGCATAACTTAGAATTATTATATAGCGGTTTATATAATAACTAATTTTAACATTGAAATATTTTTACAATACTATTTTGTTGCTATACAGATATGGTTATTTCTAAAACCTTATTCTTTCTAAAATCTGTTTGCAACGTCTACATTGAATTTATTTTTTGATAACAATCTCTACATACAAATACATTTAATAATAGGGTCCAATTTTATATAAAATAATAACTTGAAAAATACATGCCCCGGAAGATCATAAGTAAAGTTTTGACATTAATATCATTTAAAGTTTATAAAAAGTCTTTGATAAGTTAGTAGCTACTTAACTTGATAAGTATTGAAATGAAGTTTATTTCTGGGTGCGTAAAATAAAATAACATTTTAAACGTAAATAAATAAGTAAAAAGATTCTTCTGATGCTAAATATCAAAAATAGATTTACAAAATTTTAGAAATACATACATTTTCCGTAAATTAACGTGTGGCAGATACGCATATATATGCGAGTTCCACTTTTTTAGTATCAATTGTTGATAATAGTCAACCAAAATTCACTAAATATTGTAAAAGTTAAATTGGAGCTATGTCTATTTATGTAAGTAGATACGTGTAATATACATTCCGGATGTCAAAAAGATCTCAAATTAATAAGACGTTACTTCAGCTTTTGTAAATGAACAGTTTTTCAGCTTAGACGTTTATTAGCAATATACTTGGTAGTCGTAGAGTAGCAATAGAGCGGTCTCGCTAGGATAAGCTGGGAAGCTGAATGTACACAAACGGTAAACTTACATTTACTCATCCTTACCTCACTCTTACTGAATTACCTCAATTCATATAATTGAGATCTATTAAATAAATTAAATTCTGCTGTTGACTTAAAAAATAGCTGGAAATCAAATTTTTTTTGATTATTTAAACTGTTTTATATAAGTAAATGGCGGATTGGAGTTTGAGTATTTTCAGCGAAGCAACTGTGGCCACGGCGTAAGACTGCATTTATACAATGTTTACTTGTTATATTATGTGCAATTGACTGATGTCTGTTATATATTACGAAGATATTCTAATTGTCACCATGACAGACTATTGACTGTTTTGTTACATTTCTTATTAGTGACTGGAAAAAATTATAATTAAATATTTATAACACCTTTTTTGTCATAAAGATGTAAATACAAAACTAAATATTTTATTTATATTATTGTAACGAATACGAGCAAGCAAATTCGTAAAGTATTTACCAATTCACGTCGAAAACAGGTTTTATTTAACTTTATTTGAGTTCAATTATTCCAATAAATAATTAATTTAAATCACGACGTCCATCTTGAATATTTCAGAACGCGCGCTACTACCTTAATAAATGTATTTGTATTTTATATTGTATCTGAATCAAGACGGACGTTTTTGATGTAAAATATAAGGAATAATTGAAGGTCGCTGATATAGTTAAAATGTTAATTAAAAGAAATAATTATTGTATGGTAACAATACTTCAATACAAATTTCTATAATTACTATTATCTATAATTATTATAATATGAGTTTTGTTTTATACCTACTTAGTATCTAGAATGGACAAATTTTCAGCAGTGTTTGTTACATATATAAAATGAATAAATAAAGTCTTATATTAATACAGGTACATAGATTAACTACGTATAATATATAATATAACAAATTGTTAATTTATTCAATAATATTATAACAAATATCAGTCGATTGAAGGACGCCCTCGTGTTGGAGTCCCATATTTTTGTTAGTGCAATTTTGGATGAATCTTGTATGTGCAACGCACGCAATGATGTCGCCATGTATGTAAATACCCATGTACTTGTTTATTGTAAGTATAAATAAGATTTATACGTTTAGTTGAATTTTCATTAAAATATTAACAAAAATATATATTTTGCTTTTCTATTACCACCCCCCCGATATTTCTAAAATTTACTTTAGTAATGGAGTGTGTGTTTTCACGTCGTTATTTTTGTGGCTTTGTGAGTTATTAAATAAACATAATAACAGTTGTTTAATAAATAATAAGAAAGATAACAATTGTTTTTTAAATTTAGTGATTTTAAAGTTAATCAAAACTAATTACAGACTTGTTCGAGAATGTAATAAGTTATTGTTGGAAAAAGTACATTTCAAATGAAAGAATTAAAAAATTACTGTGTATTGTGAATAAAAGTGGTTTGAGCTTTAATGTTAACAGCAATTTAAATTTTCTTTTAAGATTTTTTTTATAATTGCTGCACTTAGCTGAGATTATTTGGGGTATTATCATTAGTATTGTCTTATAATAAGCATTCAGATGCTTAAGCTTTGTTTTTGCTTAAATTCTTTTTATCCAAACAATCTTTAATAAATTCATATTTTTAATATTTTTACTATTGTAACTATTATATTTCTTATATAGCAATAAGGTTAGCAACAAATTTGTTAATTTATTCTCAATTTATTACTGCAAACATATGGTCCAAAAGTTTTATGAAATCTTTAAAAATATGAACTTAAGCCACTTGCTCTACAATGTCATAAACTATGAAGTGTTTACTTACCACCACTCATAGATGGCGCTGAACGTAGAGTTTTATGCTTTACTTTAAAATTGTAATAACAGATGCCACTGCTCTTTTATGTAGCGTTAAAGCAAATCATTCTAGAAAAATCTTAAATTTGAAATTCACACCGAATAGTAACAATACAATGGTTACCCATTACGCAAGGGTCATTGTAATTATTTATGAATGATAAGAAAAAATGAAAACATACGTAAAATCACAAAATATAAAAGCAAAATATATAGCTTTGGAGGAGCTGGGATTTGAACCCAGGACTTTCAGCATGCGAAGCAGACACTCTACCACTGAGTTACACCCCCTGTAACAAAACTTACAAATTTTTAAATTATAATAACAAAATCATATGCTCCACAGTAACACGTTCTTATCGTGTGATCGATGACGTAAGGAATTAGAATTGCTATACAATGATTGCTTCTTTTTAAATATGCGGGCGGCACACGAGATCAGGATGATACATCGGTTATCAATTATGTCTAAATAAGTATTACAGTACAAGTAGTGTAAAGTAGTAAATACAATTTTTCATAATAATTGTTTTACTAGATATACTAAGAGGAAATGTAAGGAATCGTCATACAAATACAAACTTTATTGTACACACATACAATATTATCCACAAAGAAATAGAACGGAAAGTACAATGACAAAAGTTCAATTGCTGCTTAAGTATAACTTTTATATTTTTCTACAAGTAATACTAAGTATAAGACATTTATACAAAAAGGGGAAAAAAATTAAAGAGACAATATAAATTTAACATATTTATAGTTATTATATAGAGAAGAATAAAATATTACACACTACTATGTGTTAGGCGAACATTTAATATACAGTGAGTATATACAGTGTTTTATATACAATGGCTCCTAAGGTAACGCGTATTTTACACGTCACCGGGCATTAGGACATTTCTTCTAAAAAACTATTATACACATATCATAGTTTATTAGAAAAAAACAATATATTTATTTTGTAGCATTTTATGTTTGTTTGGTAAATCAATTATATATATTCATCAAATTACTTATACTGAAATGGAGAGAATATTAATTACATTCCTCACTGGGAATGTGATATCAATTATATTAGTGGCCGGTACTTTACACACTCACGACATTATAGACATCTATTAGGATACACTTTCTAGATAAAAAAAAGAAGAAAAAAAATAGTACTTATTAGTAATTAAATTATTATTTTTAGTCTGTTCAATTTCAATAATTTGTTTCTTTTTAGTTATTTGTATTTAATATAATATGTAGTAACTCTTGTCAAACTATTTTGTGAATTAGATTTGATTCAATTTACATAATTGTGTAGTGTTATTGATAACATCTGTGTACATATAAAGTTCTGTAACCTTTATAATTATCAGATGCTGTGCAGTACGAAAGTTGCTATCTGTAAAACGCTATTTTTTCCATTTCATCGCTCTAGAAAGACGACGCGTGGCGTTGAGTTCCGCCATGCATTATATATAATGTCGGTCGGCTGTCGGATGGAGAGTGGATAGTGAGTGTCTGTTTCTTGTGTTACTCTCAGCTTATCTTGCTATACGAAATGCTATAAAAAATTTAAGCTGTAAAAAGGGGAAAAAAATACTTAATATTATATGATACTGACTTACATATGCTGATATTTATAAAAATTAAATTATTTTCCTATTTGCTCAAAACAAACCATGCGTTCACCAGAATATTGTCGTAACAGATGATGTAACTGCATATCAGGTGATGTTCAATGACGCTCCCATTCGCTAGATAGTGTTCACGGTCCTAGCAATTGTAATACAGTTTTTCTTTAAGTCTTTTTATTTAGACTGCACTAACTACCGTTCCGGGTTCATCTAGACGTGTTTTTAATTGCTCATTTAAATGTTAATTACATGCTTAATATCGTCCATTCTCTTTTCTATAGAAACAGTTTTTTATTTAAACTGTTAACTAAATATATTTTTTATGTCAGAAAAAATGGCATTCGTTTATTACTGTATATTTAGTATTGGTAACTTTGGACTTACACTAGGTTCTCGCTGTCTACCCTGCTATGAAAAAAAAACGGGAAGCTGAAGAAGGATATCTTTATACTGATTGTATTTTATGTAATAATTTTTGTTAAAAAAATATAAAGAGAAATCTGCCACGTTACAACTTTCAAATTATATTTTAATGAGGATGCCTATTAATATAACAAAATAATTGAATTGAATTGAATTTCTGTTTAAACTATTGATTCATTAATTAATTTTCATACTTCATCACTTAGGTATATGAATAAATAGGATGCCTCGTTTCCTTCAAATGAAGAAATAGCGGACATTTCGATGCAGTGAGTTTAAGTACAATATCATCCTTTCAATTTATATATGTACCTACTATGTAATTGAAACAGTTCAAATTCTTTTTAATGTAGTAGATAGATTTATAAGAGTTAATTTTATTAATAAAAGGGAACTGTGTATTTCCTTTTTGTTTATATATTTATTGCAATATTAAAAGTAAAACATTTAAATTTTATGATATCATTCATCTGAATGTATCTATTAGCACAAAATGTGTCAAACATTATGTCTTTGGAGATAAAAAGTGATCAGAAAGTCACGTTGCACATTTAAATTTGTTATTATCACGTAGATGCACATTTGATGTATTCAAACAATTAGATATAAGTATGTAATAAAACAGTAAATACTAACTACTCTCGTTTTATTAGTATATTTGTCATAATTTTTTAAGCAGTCATGGTTCAATTTTGTCATATCTGCCTTTATGTTGTGGTTACGAGTTCAAATCTCAAAACATTTAGTATTTTTTTTTCATTTAATAAAGGGGGCAAACGAGCGGATGTACCATCTGATGGTAAGTGTCACCTATGGACATCTACAACATCAGAGGACATGTGTATGCATTGCCGGCTTTGGGGGCTTAAGTGTATATACTTGACGTTTGAAGGCCCCCAAATCGTAAAAAGGAAAACCATAGGACCAAAATCATTGCACAACTTACAAGTGCGGGGGCTAAAGATAAGATATGCATTCTGTTAGATTTCTTTACGCAGTCAATGTCATTAAATGGCTGAAAATTGAAGACGGGAAGGATTACTGCTTTGCTATATTTTTTTAAGTGTACATTTCAAAATGGAAGTAGGTTTACGTAAGTACAGTATATTTAATATTGTTATTGTTACAAGTATTTTGTCCAAGTCCATGCATTGAAATCAGGTTCATAGTTCATAGAACTTTTTCAAGCCAATCTATGTGTTAAGTATCAAGTGCTTTACTATAAATATACCAGATTTTCTTACTTTCATTTATACATAATTACATAAAGATCAAGCTAAGTAAAAACATTTTAAACAGCTTATAATTAGTATTATAAAAAGTATATTTTGTATTCACAAATTATACAAGAATTAACATCTAGTATACATTTTATTCTTGATAAGACAACAGACACTACATTACTCTGTACACAAGTATTTATTATATTATTCTAAGTTTAAAATAAAAATAAATAGTTAAAATATAATTTGTATAGATACAGGGGGAATTCTATACTGACACACTTTGAAATACATACTTACAAATGATTGAGGGTTCAATCAGTTTTATTTAGTCTATTCTACGCTAATCTAGACCTTATGACCCCATTGCTTTGTTATGTTAATTCTAGGGATTATAATGCCGGACTTCGTTCTACGGTAAACAGCTGCTTAGCATTTTTAAAGAAACACGTATTAATTGAAATTAATGAAATGGAATTAAAGTTACCAACAAGGTAACAAAATATTTATTGATTGTTTATGTATTCCTACTTTATAATGTATATAACGATATTTGCTAAGTGCACTGCGGCATATACCGTCTTAATGTGAACACAATGGTTGTGGTTTCGATTCCCACTCGGGGCAATGATTATATTTGAATTATTTTTATTTCTAGTTAATTTTCATTTAATCGAGTTCCGCTACTCAACTAAGTTTTCTCTGCCTACTCTTGTATGCAGGAAAAGGCTGCTAAGAATATTTACTATACGATCATAATAACTGTTAATTACAAAAGCTTAATAATTATTTCATAATTTCTTTATGAGCAACCCTAAAATAAAAGTAAAGAGCAAAAATAAAAGTTAATAATAATATGAGATTAATGGAATTCCTGTATATACTATACAAGTATGTATGTAGTGATATTTAAATATATTTTTATGTTTGTTATATCGAAAACTAATATTTAAAAATAATCTTATATTTTATATATCTTGATTTATTATTTAAAATACGATTTTAGAAAATGAAGTTAAATCTCGTTAATAAGTTATTTAAAACACCCAAAATGTATCGTTTGCTCTGGACACAAAACTATTGTACTCACAAAATCAACATTGAAATAGACGAAATTAAAGGCAGAAGCTATTTAGTCAATATACACGAAGTCTATACAAAATAATTAATTGTAAAAGCTTTTATTTTTTCTATTAAAAAACACATGATGTAGGCCCATAGTTAACTAATGTCAATAATGAATTATATTTTTATTCCGCTTCACACTTTTCCTACATAGCAGGGTAGCCGCAGAACCTAGTGTCAAGTTACTCCGTTCTCCATTTTCTGTCCGATTTCGAAACATTGCTTGTTAAGTAGCAGAACTCGACTGTTCGCTTTGTTTTAGATACTAGAGCTCAGAAATGAAAATATTAAAATATAATAATTCTTCCGAGTCGAAATTGAACCCATATCCAATTGATTTTACAGTCAGACGTTTTCTTACTGCGTCACGAAGGACTCGGAGTTGTTTTATCAGAAGAATAATTTCGACTGCAGTGCGTTTTACAGTTTGTATGAATAAATGTTTTATTCAAATATACTTGTAATTTGAATAAGTCGAATAAAATGCTAACTATACTAATTATTTGCACATATTTATTTAAATTGTCTCATTAGCTATATACTCGTGTATCCGAAAATTTTGTACTTGAAGAAATTCAAATTAAAATATATTGGTCAACTTATAGATAAAATGTTACATCTGAAAAATCTGTCATTTTTAATTTTTTACCAATACAGACAGTCTATATAATGCGGGGTTGTACCTGTTTCATTTAAATGTATTCTTCTTTATATTATAGTTTTGTGTATTTCTTGATATCAGTTTAGAGAATTGTCTGTTAAGTTAATTGAAAGTGGCCTTCTCAATCACCTGTTTAAGAATTGTCTATCGGCCTGCCAGTGATACTATATACATTTTATTAAAAAATATATATGTAGGTGTTTTATGTAGTATTTTTGATGTATATCTAAATTAGGTAACCTAATTAAAAAATATATTCTTCGTTTTATACAACCGGATTTCCGATTGTCAATTTAAAATTTATAATATCGATAACTTAAATGGTGGCACCTTAAGTTCTAAACAAACACTTAGAATATTTGTAATAAAACGTTTATGGAATAAGTTACCATATTTAAAACAACATATAGATCTATATATATCTATCTAATTTGAAGGTCTTTTTAATAACATTGATTTATAATGTGGGTTATTTTAAATAGATTAAAGACGATTCCTGATTGACGTAGGGTCGGACTTAAAAAATCATATAAAACATGTGATTTCAAAAGCCAGAGGACTTGTTTTTTCAATATACCATTGTTCAAATATCAAAACTTTCATCTGAAATAATTTTATTTTACATGATAATATATATGAAATTTGATTAAATTTAAATGTTGGAATCTTAGCTTACAATTGAATTCAAAACACCGTAAATGTGCATCGACAGTTGTATCGAAAAAAATATGAAATTATATATTTTTTTTAACATTTTTCAAAGTGTTATTCCCACACTAAGGAAATTGAAAAAGACGTATAAAAATTGAAACGCAGCGGGATTTGAACCCGCGCCGCTTGAAAACCGTTCAAGCGCTCTGACCGCTAAGCCATGCGGTCTACATTATATATTGCTTCTAAAACTTTAAATCATATTATTTCAAACAATTTACATCTGAAATATGTTTACATGAAATTCCCATGGTTGACGTAAGTCCTAATAGTATTCATATTCATATATTATACTGACGCATTAACACAAACGGAAAAACAATTAGTCAATCACGATATTTTTGAGCTATTAAATATTTGCTTTGCATAATTCAAACAACGATTGTAGAGTAAGTAAAAAATAGGTAGTAAACCACTAGACGCTTCACTTTGCCCTAATTTAATGCAGGGCAATTTATGCAGGATGGAGAAACTCAATTCGGAATGTCACATGACTAGAATAGTGAAATCCTGTAACTAGCTCTTATAGCCAAACTTTTGCTCAATTGCTCATATTACTATGGAAAATAAAGTACATTTAAAAAAAAACATATTTTGTAAAATAAAGAAATAAAAGCTTTAAGTAAATACTAAAAAAATATTTGTAACTGTACACGGGAAGTGCACCTGTCAGTAGCAGTTCTAAGAAGCGGTTAAGTTGAGATTCTTCAATTAATAAGGCATGTTTTTACATCGTACTAAAGCAAAATAAGTAAATCGCTAAGTCTATCAACATCACTTTTTGACATTTCCTGGTAAAAAATAACACTTTAATACTATGATAAAATGTCAATTTAGATTACAAGTACATAGATACTAGTACTGGTATTTTAAAAATTGATGTAGGTCAATTCAATTTTATTTATTTTTCTGTATAAATTTTAATTTCAAATCAATTTTCTACTAATCAATTTCATCTTTTTGAATTCGAAATTTAATTTGTTACACATTAAATTCATCTTTATGAGTTCGGAAAATTCATAGCCAAAGCTCCCACAACTTGTGATGATTGATTTTAATATCTTTTCAACATTTATTAAAGTGTCGTTCACACACTTAGGATATTGAAAACCATTTTAAGAAAAGTAAGTCTTGTTAAGCATGTAAGAATTTCGACGCAGCTGTTTGTAATACGCGTGGCTTACCAGTCAGAGCGCTTAGAAGGTTTCTAATAGCTCGCGGGTTCGAATCCTGCTGTGTTTAATTTTTTGCGTTTGAAATAGTTTATGTTTTAAATAGAATTAATAATAGATTTATATAACAAATTTTATTTATATATATTCATGCTCATGAAAGTATAAGATTTAGACTGACATTTCATTACTGACACGTTAAAGTTGATGATTGTACAAACATTTTTTTCATGATTACTTTTTTTTGTTGAAGTAGGCGGTAATAAGCGTGAGTAAAAACTTATGTTTAATTATTATTTAGTTCTCATTTATAATGAACATTTAAAATAAATTAACATTCTAGTTTTTATTTTTAACAAAAGATAAAACCTGTATTTCCGACTTTTCAAGTTACGCTAATTGTACTTAGTCTTGGTATAAATATTGTTACAAAGAAAAATAATTTTTTTTTATTATACGTTACATTTATTACTATTACAGTGTGCTAGTTTAATACATTTATATAAAACCGTAAAAAATATATAAATCTTATTCTAAGTGGTCTCCATTGGCTGCAATCTTTTAAACGTTGAGGCCCGTTATCAATAGCAGCACGCACTTTCTGTGGGAAACTTCTTCAATGCTATTCATATGGATTGTTTTAGGGACTATATAAATCCAACCATAATCCAGAGGATTAAGATCTGGACTAGATGACGGCCAGTCTTCAGCTCTTATGAAGTCGGGAACGTTCATTTCTAACCAACATTGGGTGGATCGAACTTTAGTGACCCGGCACCGAGTCTTGCTAAAATGACCATTCTTATTTATTGAACATGGTATCTCCACGCGGACAAAGTCGCGGGCACAGCTAGTATTCAATAAATAGCATTCTCTCTTTTGCCAGACGATTGTTCGTAGAATAATCTTTGGGTAGCAGAAATTTGTAAAAATCTCTCTGTAGAGATGCTAATAACAAATATAAGTTGTAATAAGCGTATAAGAATTTCGACGCAACTGGATGTAGAACGCATGGCTTAGCGGTCAGAGCGCTTGAACGGTTTTCAAGAGGCGCGGGTTCAAATCCCGCTGCGTTCAAAAAATATTATACGTTTTCTAAATATGTCTTTTTCAATTTCCTTAGTGTGGGAATTATAAAAAAATGTTAACAAAATCTTTTGCTTTCGAACAGGAATTTTCGGATTCTTGCTTTGCTTTGGTCGCCTTTTTCGTACAAACATTTGACTTTTAACAAGCGTATGAAGAATTTTAAAAATTCTATTTTGCATACCTACTTTATGTAATCAATGCAATCACAGTGATTGGGTTCTCGCTACCACCCTACTCCATTTTTATATCACAAAATATTTTACAATATATTGGCGCGCAAAATTTTAGAACACAATGAACAATCATTTTATAAAATTACAGATTCCCAATTCAAAAGTATGGCCAGACTAAGTATACTTTTTTTTCAGCTGTACGATTTTCCTCGGATAGCAAGAGAGAGCCTAGAATTAATATATTTCATTCTCCACTTTTTGCTCGAAATCGAGTCATTGTGTGCAAAGTGGCGGACGTCAACGTCGAGCTCTGTCTTGACTACCAGAGCGCAGCAATGAAATTTTTTTTGAATATAAGCATTCCCCCGAGTGAAAATCGAACTCAAAACCAATTGTGTACTACAATTGTTTACTGTTCTGTTCTAATGAGCTATGATGGGCTCCATTTTCCTGTTATACAAATATAATAAAACTATTGCCTAGGTATAAAAATAAAATTAACCATGATAGTAACATACAGGATAACCGCAGATGATGATGGTATACCGTCATGTGAATAGACATGTCACATGGCACATGTCTATTCACATGACTTAAGTCTAAAACCCAGAAGTGGCTTACTCGAGTTTCCCCCTTATTCATTGAAATATACTTTATTGTTATTGAAATAGAACAAAAAGTGTTTGAGGATTGAATTAATCTTGTACTGTTTCATTTCAAAAAAATATATCAATGAATGAATGAATGGTCAATGAATAAATTATAGCTTTTTTGTCCAGACGCTTCATTCTGTACTAACCGCTCTAATTCGAAACATTGTGTGTTGAATGGCGGAACTCAACGCCGAGCTTTATTTTACCAGAGCGAGGAAACAAAAATAATTTATATTTAAATTAAAAATGTCATTCCCCAGACTAAATATCGTTCCACTTCGTTAACGCAACTTAAGTATTTTTTTATTTTAAATTGGCTTTTAAATCTCGAATTTATTGAGTTTAAATGCTCAATTATTGTCATCTATCACTCCGATTATCCTGAACGCCTAATATTTTTAAAAGATAATATATTCCGAATAACGATATTATCATCACGAATCAATTTTAATTAATATTAATTTAATTAATTATTAATTAATGATCAGGTTTCATTGTAGATAATAGTTCTCCGCGAGTACATACTTAAAATTCACATGACAGTTACTTAACTGTCAACTTTGTCAACACTGACTTATATAAATTTTTCATCAAACGAGTTTTGTTAAAGCTTTTTTTAATACAGATTATAATATTGCTTTATATATTGTTAATTTTATTGATTATAGATTACTTCTTTATGTTAATATGATATATAATATTATGTCTTATTACATTTTTTATTGTATTTATTTTATGTTTCTACATGCCATATGTGTTTAGCTCCTTGCTCTTAAACCTAGAAGAATATAAACAATAATATGTCATAGTAGCAAAATTACCGCGCTTTGTAGTTGCTATACTAACGTATTACCCATAGAAATAATTAAAAAACAATGTGGTTTTCCGTTTATTATGTATATTAAATAAATTATTCTTTTAGATTTTTTTTTTAAATATCAATTATTACGTATTTATTCTAAAAATTTATTTATAGAGACATCTTTATGTAATAACACTACAAGGACTTTTTAGGCAGTAGAACTATTAATAATATTCAGCTTCACACTTTTAGCTCGCATAGGTCAGGTACCATACCCATGGTAGTAAAGAGAGAATCTAGTATCAACACACTCCGTTCTCCACTTTCCGACCGAAATAGATACATTGCGTATTGAGTGGCGGAACTCAACGCTGTGCTTTGTCTTTGGTACCAGAGTGGTCAAATATCTGACATATAAGAGAATCTGTGAATACTGCTCAACCAATCGCCTTTACAGGCACACACTGTCCCATTCCACCGGGAAGGCCTTCATGGCCCGGGCGATGATTATTAAACTTATATTAACTTATATTTTCAGTAATAACGCTCATTTGTATATTAAGTACCTATAATTTAGATTTTAATTAAATTTGAATTAATCAATTTATTTTGAATAACTTAAATTGAAAATTATTTAACTTCAAAATAAATTAATAACTTTTTATCTAAACATATAGCCACTTGACTCTTTTAACTATTTACTCAAAGCAATTATATGTAACTAATTATTATATAGTAAATTATTGTTGCAATCATAATGTGGAAGAATGGAGAGGTTTTAAAAGAAAATAACACTAAAAGTAGACATACTTTAAAATATTTTAATACCATTATAATACTTGAAAGAGATTATAAGAACTTATAAAAAAAATAAAGATGACTTCAACTCCATTATCTTCATCGGCCGGACATCAATATCTGACGGTATTCTGTAAATGCTCTTCAAGAGATTTAGTCAATTGGCTGATTCACCATAATCGGATGTTATACTTAAAACGAGTTATTTTCTATGACGGAACTGCTATGTGGGTATTAACGGGTGCAACTGGGTGGCAACACATATATGGATTATATTACGTTGACAGTAAAAATCATAAAAGTTATTTAGTACATTTTTTTAACCAGAGCCATTAAATATATTGTTATGTATTTTATTATATTACATTATGTCAATAAATATCCTATATATTTTATCTGTGTACTCAATAAAAAAATGAATGAAATTTCCCCAGAAAATATATATTTTTTAAATTGATAGTTTAAGTAATTACTTTTATTTAGTCTTTGTTGGTTGTCAATTAATATTTTCTCAGTTTAGCTTTTGGGTATGTTGAGACGTATAAAGTAATACCAGATTTTCAGTAATAAACTACCCGTTTCTTCATCTATAGAAATTCCCAATACGAATAATGAAAACTCAGCCCAATGATGTTTAATAATTTTTAAACTATGCATTTACGAGCATACAAACAAACATTCTAAAACCAATTGTTTTTACATCTACTGTGAATATGTTTCACAAAAAATCACATTAGGGGTAATGTGATTTTTTGTGAAACATCTCTTAATAATAGGTTAGATCGACCACCAACAGTTTTAAGTATACGAGTACATACACATAACTGTCTTTCATATTTAAACAATAAACGATTATTTCATTTCGCGATACCGTACTAAAGTGTTATCATGATAGCTGTTTTGCGAATTGCAAAGATAACAATAACAAGTGGTTATCCAAAGAGTCACTTAGTGTCACTGTCCAGTAAAAACTAGATATGAGCCACTTAAAAATTAAAATTTAAACTCTTACTCATAGGGCATATTTCAACTCTATAGAGTATATTTTGTTTAAATTCTACTGTAAAGTTAATATTACTGCTTTTAAGATTAATAAGAAGATCCTAAGTTACGCAACATATTATTAATTCAAATATAAAATATAAACAATTTTAATGGAGTGTATTTAGCATATTTACGCTAATAAATACTATTGTGGGTATACTCAATGGCCACAAGTAATACAAACTAAAAATTGTTAAATTTCAGGTAATACGACATTTTCTAAAACGATTATTTATCTAATATTTAAAAAAAAGTGCTAAATATTCGCTGGAAGGTCAGCCGAGTGATGTAACGTCCGTCCACATCGTACGATCGTATGATGCGATTCTAGACGGTTCCACTGCAACAATTTAACGATTTGGTGTCGGAGTTGTAACGGCTAATAGGGATGTAGAGGACTAGCTATTGTATCCAAAACGATCTCGGACATTCGACTAAATAACGATTTATTTCGTAGTTTCACAATACATCCAATTGTATACAGTAAAATCATTGTAACATTATTTATATAAGAATAATCTTATATATGCTATGATAACAGAGAATAATTTCTACATTAGGATAATATATAAAAACCAAATTTTAGTTTATTTCAATGCTGGTAATGGTTCGCATAGACAAAAAATAACTGACTATAAAGGTATGAATATATTTTTTTATTAAGCTCATTATACGTTTTCATTATTTATGCATTTAAGAAAAAAATTTAATATGTAACTTACAAAAACCAAAATCTACGGTAAAAAACGTCTTGGTAAGATTAGAATAGGAATAAATGGCAGATGACGATGTCTACTTGCGTTTACTCGTATTCAGTTTTATCAAACATATTTTGTGCCTGCTTAACTACATGAGTAAACTATTGCGTTTTTTCGCCTGCCCGCGTTTTCACTTAAATCACAAACTTTGTTTAAATTTACAATTAAAATGGTCGTAACTTTTTTGATAATGAACCGATTGAATTATAAATACAAAATGCCAAGGGAAGTTTACCTCAATACACTAGTCAAAATTTCAAGTAAATCGGTTAAGATGTTTCTGAGATTAACGTGCAAAAACAAACAGAAAAGATTAAAAAAATCATTGTTTTGGGTTCTATTATATTGACAAATAATGACAAATAATAATTTTTTTCATATATCTTCCATGTACAGACAGCGATTAGTTACATTTTTATTATATGTATATATATTCATTATTAATATATATATATATATATATATATAAATATATTATTATTTTAACGAATATATTAATGTTTATTACAGTTTGTGAATAATTATTAATGAATAATAATTTGCAAACAACATTGTCATAGACATTAATCACCACATGAAGTAAAAATAGTGATATCGGTGTTGATAATTTTACAATCTAATATAAGTCATATTTCACGTTAAAAATCTTTTATTTTTAGTAATATAGATACATAAGTCGTAGATTTAAGGGATATCAATTTTAATGCGTTAGCCGATATTCATCGAAAGAATTTTATATGACACCTATTAATCTAACAATTATTGTAAGGAAAGCAAAAAGAATCTATATCATTTTCTTATTTTCTGCAGAAATACTGCGTTTTGGGTGGCATTTCCATTAGTTCGTTCTTTACCAATTATAATATTGTCATATAAACATAACCATATTTATACTTAGTCTGTTATCGATATTTTTGATAAAAAATCATAAAAGATATTATATAGTTAGATATATTCAATCAATTATTTCCAAATAGTTACCACGTAAATTAGTAACATAAATCTTCATTAAGTGTCAATGAATTTCGAAAACTAAACGGAGTAATATTCATATAAGATAAACCTGATGAAATTACCTCTTCTTCATTTTTATTAAATTACAAACATTTTTTTATTTCCTTTTACAACTTTACGCTTTATCGGACTTCGGTCTCCACTTTCCGCCTTACAACGAGACATTGCGTGGTGACTGGTGAGCTTACCTTAAATGTAAAAAATTAAAATACACACTCATTTCTCCGAGTGGGGATCGAACCCACAACCAATCGCGATTCACAGTCGAGACGGGCCAGCTTCTGCGCTAACAATGGCTTCAAGCCATTTTATACTTATAAAATTCGAATACGCAATATGTATATCTAAACCAATTAATATGACTTCAAAATAAAACTTCACCCAAATGCAACCAACTAGAACAAAATTAAAAGTAACTTTTTTTTATAACATAAATTTATTGTTACGTACAATAAATATAGAAGCTAATTAAATATAAACATAACACGTCTTATATTTTTTATCTCAATATTTATTTAAGCTTACCGTAATTTTTTGATTAATTAACGTAAATACTCGTACGTAATGTAATATATTATTAGACTTTTTCACAGCTTTTAGATCAACATTTGAATTGCTTTTTTGTAAAAAGTTGATTACATTTATAAATAACATATTCCGTAGCATTTCATAATAATGAAATTAATAATGCCCTAGATAATAGAGTTTAAGTGTTCTAATATTAATATTGTGATATACATTTTCTTTTTATTATTCACTCCATTTTTTGTGTATAAGTGGAAATTTAATTGGCTAATGTATTATTCTTGTGTTAATTGTATGTACTTCTTGTAAATGCTGTTTATTGTCCCAAATTTTAATAAAATAAATAAATATATACGTATTACGTAACCAACAAAATACGTTATAATTTAAAAATGTTTTAAGATTTTTTAAACTCTATCAAAAATACAATAATTTTACAAACCAATCTAAAAGTAAAAAATGTTGTCTGCTGTGTCGTTTTAAAAATGTAACAGTTTTTTTGTATATTATAGTGCTAATAAACCTTTTAAAATACACATACAATAGTTTAAATACATTTCGGTTTTATATATTCTCTATGAATAGAGGGGCGCAGCCTTGGTATGAGGACGACGCACGTCCCTAACGTTGCGACATGGACCTCGTGTGTATGACACGCTCGAGGTATTTACTGACATGTAAGTAATTAGGTATAAATAATAAATGGCAAAAGTCCCAATTAATAAGATACACATTTTTTTATATGCATGTAAATAAAAGATACAATATTATATATATTTCGCATTATTTTTTGCCTTGACACGTCAAAAACTAAGAAGTATCAATTGAGTTTGACACAAAAACAAAAAAAGGAGCAAATACATTTAAGTCTAAATAAGTATAATAAAACCAATATTCTAATTTCGTACGTAATAATATCATGTATCTTACATTTGATTTTGTCTATTAAAAGAAAAAAATAATAAACTGTTTTATTTATAAGTAAGTGAATAATTAATGAAAAAAATCAAGGAAATAAAACAATTTAACATAAAAAATCTATAAATAACTTAAAACACTATTTGCCAATAAAAAAAAAAACTTAACAATAGCTGCTCTGAAAAATGTGCATTTTCTATTTATCAATTTATTCAAGCCTGGTCACGGGTTCACGGGTCTTTTTCATCGATACTAGAGTAGAAATAATATGATATCTACATATATTCTTATGTAGATATATATTCTTATAATAATATGGTATCCCATAATTCTGTCCATGTTATATAAACATATAATAAATGTTACTGTCTGTACATAAAAGATACATGAGAAAAAATATTATTAGGGGCATTTATGAAAGTAACAGAAACAATAATTTAAATTTTCTGTTGGTCTGTGCGTTCGTACAGTTTTAATGAAAAATTTGTTGCCTCTGTTGGAAATCTCGGGTTCGGATTTAAATTTTTATACGTTTTCTAAAAATATGTTCTTCGCATAACATTTAGTGTTTATTAAATTTCAATCGTTAATTAAAAAATAATTCAAGCTAATCTTTTTATTTTTACCATACTGTTTGTGCTTGTGAGAAACATATAAAATATTATTATTAACAATATTACTATATAATTCTTGCTTGAAAGTTTAGCCTGTCTAAATAGAAAGAAAAAAATTCAGAGTGCAAGATTCTCGTTATTTTCACCATAATCACACTTCGTACCACTAAATTTAGGCTAATTGGCATTTAGTTTCATTTTAAAATTATTTTTGTTACTTTTTATTTTATTTCCGTACGGTTCTGAGTACATGAAATTAAGATATCACACATTTTATTTGATTACACTCATAAAATCAAAAAAAATTAAATTTATATGATGTTAATTGTTTTTATATTTCATGTTAGTTGCTAGTAACATGGCGTGTAGGCACATTTTGAAATCGATTCTATAAAATAAATACATGTGTACTGTAATTGCGAAAAATAATATTATAAAAGTCAAATAATATTTTTGCGTTTTTTGTACTGAAAATTCTATTAAGCGTAAAAACGACCCAAGTGTCATGGTGGACGTGTGACGTCTCAGTAAGCAATAGGTAAATATCAACCAGAGAAAACACACCTAGTTTGCGGTTTTCATTTGAATAATAAAGCTTATAAGTTGTGTGAAAAGAAACTTTTTGCAAAAATCCTCAACAACTCCGAATAAACTGGCACTTCGAGATCCAATGAAAGTAGTGAGTTATTTTATTTCTGTCAAAACCATTTTACTATAAGTATTCATTATAAATAAATCAAATACAATTTGATTTATACTTTAGCTACATTTAGGCAAAGTACTTGATGATATAACTGCTGATAACAATAAATAATCCAGAATATTAAAACATAACGATAATTTATTATTCTATAATTCAATACAATATACAGTATATATATATATAGGATTTCAAAAATGTAATGTCTTTTAATTATATCAGATATATATATATATATATATATATGCTTCAACGACTGCTATATATAACATATATTTTAAAATTGAAAAAAGTGAGTTTGCTACACAAAAAAGACATAAATAAATATAGAAAATAAAAAATATATATACTTTATACTTTAAATTTTATTTCTAATCTGTGGTATATATGTGTGTCTCTATGAGAAGACAGGCCTACCTATTATACGTGAAGGTAAAAACGAACCTAATACAGCAATAGGACCACGATTTCCTATTGCCAATGATGTGTTGTTTGCTAATTTATAAAGATGATATTTGGAATATTTTTTTCAAAATCTGATAGACGATGTTGGTTCCACCACAAAGTACGCAATGTCTTTAAATGGACAAAATGTGTTACGAATATTAAATGCGAATGCATTGTGTAGTGACATTTTACTAGGTGCTTATTTCTTATTTCGCAAAATGTATGTATTGTAAAAGAAATAAAAAATTGTCCATACTATTTTAAAACACATTGATGTTAATAAATAAATGAATAAAAAAGTAGTGATAGATATATTTTTTTATTTAATGAAGTCATTAAATGTAATATATATATCTTTATCTCTCTTCTCGTGTAAACATATTAAAAAAAAAATCTAGTAGTAAAATATGCTTTCAACCATACGCTACGACGTACCTGACATTGTAATTTTAGTTAGTTACATCTAAAAACAATGTTAAATAGAGACGTATATCAAGTATATCTTAAAATACTTTATTTGCAAAGAACAACTGTAAACGTAAGTTTAATAATTTTCCATTTACTCAATTTCAACTAAACTTATATATTTATTTAAAAGTCCACGCACTTATTTAGAATTATTTCATAGTTTAAGGACTTAAAACTAGTGTGGTAAAAATATTACCATATACAATATATTAAAACATTAATAAATACTATATTTTTTTCTGCCATTTTTAAATTATAGACCCGTTTTAACGTAATCACTTGTACTTAATGTAATATTTCTTTTTAACCTTGGTCTAGTATTCGTCAAAATACGTACGATATATTACGTACGATGCAAAGTCCAAGCTTTATTATTATTTTTATAGTCATTTTACTCATAATAACAATTTTATATTTATTTAAATGTATTGTTCTATTATAAATCTGACGTTGAAAATGATGTTATATATTACGACATTTTGAATTTGAACCACCGCATGTCACGAGATTCTCACAAAATGGCCATCAAGTAAAGTAGCTGCTTAAAATAACTTAATGTACATTTTATACCTATTGTAATTCATATCATGCATTTCTCAGTAATTTAGATTTTTGTGCACTTGTTATTTAAATATACAAAAAATTATACATTATATCCTTCATTTCCTCATTTATAACAATTTCCTTTGTATATTGAATTTGTTTAAATAAGTAAACTAAATATTTAATATATTTATTCATATAAGATTATTCGGTATGTATATACACGTGTTAGAAATAATGTTTGTTTTATCGAAATTTAAAATGTTTTTTATAGCACAAAAATAAACAAGTCTTTATTTCTGCGTTTTAACCTAAAAACTAATTACTTACATACTTTTATTTTAATTATCATCATTTTAATTATCGTTATATAATTACATACTTATTACTTTTTTGTTTATATGTTTATTTATATTTTTGTACCATTAAGCTCTAATATAAATTATAAATTTTTACAACAAATTTTAATAATATTTGTTATGCATGGTCCACAGACAGGGTCTTCTCCGAAGATGTTCACTTTTCACTATCTTGTGCAGCTTGCCACCAATTGGAGCCATGTTGATCAATCTTTTTCCCCACCAGTGGTCTTCCTCTGCCACTCACTACTAGAGGACCTCTCCATATAGTAATGTTGTAGGTCCTACTGTTATGTTTAAGCCTTACTACGTTACCTGCCCACTTGCATTTTAAGTACTGTGCGTAGCTTAAGGCTTGAGTAGCCTTTGTTAGTCCTTTTTGTGTATCGTAACTTCTCTAGTTTCTTTACCTTGAGTATACTTCTTTCCAATCCTCGCTGGCACTAGACTATACTAGACTATACTAAATAACAGATTATTACAAAAAAAACATATTTATATTGAAGTAGTACCTGTGGTTAGTATTATAATTTGATTTTTCACGGCTTGTTAGTCTTCTTAATTTAGTATGCAGTCTTTTTAATTTAGTTCAGTTTAAAGAAGTAAAGTTATTATTGTATAGTAATGAAACAAAGATAAACTATTTATATTAATTAGTTAGTTTTTATGTCACGTGATATAAAAACATGATTATTGAAAAAATAAGGAAAATTTTACTATTTAACATATATTATAACCATAAATATTTGTGTCAAACATCTCTCATAAGTAAAGTAAATGTTTAGTAATATGATATATCGATACAGCATAAGAAATCATTACTTTAATACGTGATGGAAAGACTTTGAAACCCTTTTAGAGCTTAAATTTGTATGGAGCCTTCTCCATTCTCCTTAGTAAATAAAGCAATTTGTTTAAAATAATACTTTAGCCAAATATCCAATTAATATAATTAGTGTAACATACAATACCGTGTATTTACACTTTTGTATAAAGTGACAAATCCGTTACAGAGACAAAGTATTTGACGCGTCAACGGATCTAAAACTATCACACTTAACGGAACTTAACAGTCTTTTACCACCGCTTAATATGTTTACTAAATACCTAAGTATCTATCGAGAATTGCTCTCCTTCACTGAAAACTAAAAATATTTGAAACCATAAATAATGCATAGATTTCGTAACATAAATTGTGTAAGAAAAAGTTTTGTGTAAATAAAGTATAATCATAATTTTTAAACTTAAATAAACATGAATTAAAGTATTTTCTAGTTATATGATTCCAGAATAGCAGATTCATGCTATGAAAGTATGATATTATCTTCGGATCTGGCCAAGTGTGGAAATTTTTATTAAATCGAAGCAAGAAGTGGCAAAATAGCGATGCTAGGTTGTAGATTTTCATACATTGATAGACAAATACAGGTAAATCTAATAAAAGTGTAAAATAAAGATAATTTATAAAACCATTTTGCGTGTGTGTGCTCCAATACGAATGCTTTCACATCGACCGCCTAGCGGTCAGAGCGCTTGGACGGTTTCCAAAAGGCGCAGGTTTGAATCCCGCTGCGTTAAAAAATACGTTTTCTAAAAATGTTTTTTCGATATCCTAGTCGTGTCAAAGTCAGAGTCAAAGTCAAATATTTTGTGAATAACACTTTAAAAAATCACTTGACAAATATAGTCTCGAATTCGGGTGGAAAGTGTGGAACGGAGTGTCTTGACGCTAGGATCTCTCTGCCTGATCTGCAATGCGCGATAAAGCGTGAAGCGGTAACTTTCTATCCTTTTAATATCTGATAATGCTAGCATATCCATTTAACACGGACATAATAAACAGACAATTTACTTTGACAGCAAATGTTTTAAAAACACTATGGTTTTGTTGATTGTAGGTCAATATTTGCCAAAGGACGTCAGCCACTATGGAGTGTATTGCTTTATATAGACGTACATTTTTTTTTCTTGTTTTGGGATCTTTTCTTGGATATCGTATATTCTAATAAAATATTAAGATCAATTTTATATTTACTATTAAATATCTACTTAATGTGTCTTGACGTCATCTTGGTACAGTTGTATTGGTTATAGCCTTATAGGGTCAAATTTCGTATAGGGTAATGTTTATATAAAAAAAATATACGTTTTCACGCTGTGATTATGCAAATGTCTATGCAAATGTATATCGGGTTCCGCTACCCAATGTTAACTACAAAAAAATTTAAGTATATGACAAAATTTATGCAATATTCTCGCGGTTTAAATGTTTAACATAATTCTTATATATTTTTCATTGAATTTATCAAACAACTCCTAACATAGACAAAATCATGTAAATAGCGAGATTTTCCGGTATAACTATGTATTGCGTCTCTGTGCTTACGGAATAACTACGCAGATAACGACCGTCATCATTGTTTGCCGTGCGTATGACCGAACAATTTTCGTATTTATCTCCGTAAGTAAAGTACAAAGACTTTATACTATAACTTTGACTTAGGTGGACTGACGTGGAATGATGTGATAAAAAAATTACTTATAGCTTTTCCTATATATAATTCCACGTGTAATAGCGGCCTCTGTTCGTTCGTTACAGACGAAAGGATCGAAAGGACGGCTTCTAAGAATCTCCACGGCGATAGGTTCTGCGTTTCAAATGCCATCCAGCACCATTTATTACTATATAGAATTAAAGTTCATATGCGATTTGTATATACATGCCATAGCTAGGGCAAAAATATTTAGTCAAATAACAGAGATCTTATGTGTAAAGAATTCTTATCTAAATGTTTGAATGTATACATTTTCTTTACATTTTTTTTGACTATCGTGCGGAATTAGGAACATTTAAACCGCACCACCAAGGCGTTAAAGTAAAGGTAATATGATTTTTTATTTTTCTATAGTATATTTATATTTTTAAGAGAAATACAAAATATAAATGTTAATATACATATAAATAATGAAACACGTTTTTAATCGGGTAATTAAATAATTAATTAATTATGTTGCTTCCGATCCTGGGCATTCTGGTAAGGATATGAAGTTCGTGATTTGAAAACATTCTATTGTCTTTTTGCAATTTTTCAAGCAAATCGGACGGGTCGGTAAATTATTTCATATATAAAACACAATTGAAACGATTAAAAGCGTTTTAAAAAAACATATTTTAAATTCATTAACATTAAATAGAAATAGGTCATTACCAGTAAATAGATTTAAATGGAATATAACAATCACGCTAAGAATCGTTACATGACCGGTCACTGGTAAGTAAATATTAATTTCTTTTGTATTAAAATGTTGAAATCAATCCATTCATTTGATTTAAGTATATACTAGTTTCTAAGTGTCAAAGACCTTGTAATGGCGTGTATGTAATTTGAGCTATATTTATTATAATTTAAGCAATATTTCAAATAATCTACACTTTTATTGATAATATTTGAAAATCGTTGCTATAACCAATTTTTTTAACTATTTACAAGTCATTGACACAAGCGAACAATTAATTACTGCAATAATTAAATGAGCCTTCCACTTTTGTGCGTGGTTATGTTAATTTCATATAGCTATTTTAAAAACGCAAAGTAACACGTTAGTAAACGTAAAGTACAGAACGAAGTATTGACTCTAGGTCTATTTTTATTATTTATAATATGAAACATCCAATCAATCAAAAATTATATTCTTTTTATTATTAGATATTATAGAATTATATAATATTTTTGAGCCTAATCAAATAACAAAATAAAAATAATTGTAATAGTCCAGAAAACCATAAAAAGATTGAAATATTTGATATAACCTGGCAAATATTATAATTTTTTTACAATTTTTTTTTTATTATGATATTTAACTATTATCATTTTATATTTAATATGAAACTAACAAACGCAAACAGTACTATGCGCGTATGATTTCACTTCCTTATTAGTTCCGGCGAAATGTCGGTACGTGGTATATTGGATGGCTTGTAACAGGATACCCAAAGAGATATGCGATTACTGATTTTAAAATGTTTGTAATAAGATTCATAATTGTTTAATTACTTTATGCGACTCCTATGTTTGCACATTTACCATGCGAGGCTTTGTTGTTAGCACCTCTAAACTAAACAAAGACTCCAGTAAGTATAATCAACATATGTGAGTCCGCTTAAGAATTTTATAATAGGCATTGTCTACAATATTGAAATGGTGGACTCGAATTCCTAAAATTAAGAACTATGTGACTATTTTACAGATATATTACATAATATAAACGTAATATGCAAGGTGTAAGCATCAGTTAAAGCTATTAGTAGTTCCGTTGTTACAATAGCAGCGTAGAAGCCCGTGCCAGGGTCCGAACCTAATAGAGGCAAATCCGTAACGAATGGCCGTACATCTAGGTAGTTTGTAATTTATTCCTGATTAGTTATTATTATCCAAAAAGACCCCAAATCTGCGACATGCCCTAAGACCGCACTAGTCTAATAAGCAATAGAGCAATATGTAAGAAAAAGTGAATTCCTTTATGTGTGTACAAGAAAGAAACTAAATAGATTTTAAGATTTGAAAATTACAATAGGCGGGCCTTGTCGCTAAGTGATCACTTCCAGACAATCTTTCGGCAGACAAGTGAGTACGTTTACGTGTCCCACTTTTTACTTTGTGCCTATTAAACTATTATCACGTAGGATTAAAAAGGATCGTTAAGAAAGGTCCGACAAGGCTGTATACACTCCCCTGTTTTATTCAATATTAACGGCGAATGAATAATTCGAAAAACAATTGAAAACTGGGAGGAACGATTTCCACTGAGAAGGAAGCGTATATGTAACTTCAGGTACGCAGATGATACAGTTATAATAAGAACATCTGTAAAAGACATGACAACTCTCCTCCAGAAATTAGAGAAAAAGAGTATTAACTAGGATTAGCTATCAATAGGGACAAAACAAAAGTGATTATAGTGGACCGTGCGAAAATACCGAATGGCACTTATACCATAGTCGTTACCATAGGGTTGTCGTTGTCCAAAACCAAATATACCTAGGTTCTCAAACAACAACGATAGCTCAGTATCGTAGATAAAAAGACGCATTGCAATATCAAATGATGCTATGGGTTATCTAAATGGTCTATGGAAAAACAGACCATTACATTACCAACAGAACCAAAATGCGTCTTTACTAGAATGGGTTTCGATATTTTTAATATTCATGTACGGCGTAGATACATGGACCAACAAGGCAAGAGAGAGGCAGTGCATTAATGCATTATAAATGTGATGCTGGAAAGGGATGCTGAGAATCCTTTGGACTGCCAAGAGTACCAATGTGTCAATCCTCTCACAGCTGAATGAATATAAAAGAGCATCTTTTAACAACATACTGCCAGCGTATTCTTAGCAATTTCGGACACATATTGAGACGCGGAGACGGCAGCTTTGAAAAGTTAGTCATCGTTAAGAATACAGAAGGAAACAGACCCATATGTCCGCCTTCTCAGCAGATGGTCTGATATACTGAAAATTGAGACACACAAAACTTCTACCATATTGCTGACATTACAACTGACAGGACTCGTTGCAGACAGTACGTCCGTACCAGACTCACATCCCACCATGCCCACAATCTTCAGACATCAGGACCGACTCTAGTAAAATTGTACAAGCGCTAAGTCATTTCGAATAAAATGAAGAATTTTTTGTGACAAATTGATTGCGATATTTATGCCTAAATAGACGCACAAAAGTTTGTAAAATGATAAAGTAAGCGAAGCCCTCATTTTTAGAATGAATATAATCAAGAATAGAATGTTGCAATACATTTCAAAAATTTTTAATGAAATTAAACTCTTCTGTTTCTTTTCTTGAAAGATAATTCTGGTACTAGGAACTACATCGTTTTAATTACTATTTCGTATAAAAATAACATAAGGTAAATAATCGGTATATATTTATCTCATAGAAAGTAAATAAATAATAAAGACATTTTAACAATCAGGATTTTTTTGTTTGATTTTTAAACAAGTTAATCATTTTAGTTTAATAATATTTTTTTATTATTCAACTCTTAAATGATTATTTATTTTTAAACTGTAAGCGGCTTAAAGTATTTTTAATTTCATTTCCTTGTATCATTTATACAAAGAACATTGCGGTTTACGGTAAGAAAATATAAAGATTATATAAATGTCACTCACCGCTAAAAGTATCAAACGTTGAAAACACGCCTAATAAAATAATTATTAAACGGAAATGTGCTTATAACTAAATTTACTAGGAATTAGAAAAAAAAATTGATGACAGATGGCAGGCCTTTGACGGACACACATAACGTTTTAGTGACCGAGCTTTGACTTTTATAGCATTTTCTAGCATCTGTCATAGCCCTAGTGCATCTATATAGGTAATTGCATTACCGGCTGCATTCCATCGTCCAATGAAATATAAAAAAAGTAATGCCTGTGCATTACAAGTTTTTATGATGAATATAAATAATATTGGAGTATTTTATTAATAAAGCTGGTTATCATATTACACATGTGATAACTGACAGACATATAATAGCAATTATTATTAATTTTATCTTATAATATTTAAAAAATAACATGACGGCTTTCACTGTCAAATCTTAAAAAAAAGGAAACATTATATTTTTAGGTTTTAAGTAAATGGTCGTTGTTGCGTAGTCGGGCCGTGACTGTTTAGGATAATTAATCCAATCTCGCTCTGCGAATTTTGCTATTCATAATATTTTAACTCTGGTTGCCTGTTTGTCTTTGACATTTTTATAACTATATATTGCTACTATTATATATTAACTATTTTGGTATGAAAGAAGCTTGAAGCCTCCTAGGATATGTCATTTGATTGACTAGGAATATTAATTTTACACAAAGCACACCTTAGCGCTTATATCTACAGTCACCTGCACTGTATATATAAAGGGCGAATTTCTCATATACCTACTTACATATTATTATTAATTCAGTAACGTTACACAATATTATTTATGTTTATTTGAGTTTTTTACAAGACGATCCTGTTTATTTTCTAAAGAAAAGATTTATGTAAATCTTTAAGATTTTTTTGCAACTGTCCACTTTCTTTTCCATGTAGGAAAGCACAGTAAGCAGAGGGAGAAAATTGTCTCAATCTCAAAGCTCTTTTATGTTAATCTGTTTGATATAAGCACTTCACCACTTTCAAGAACGAACATGAGAAAATAAATAATAGATAATGTATACCAAGTAAAATAATATCTCGCAATTATGCTTAGATTGCGTTATTTGTATATTGTAATTTTTATACATTGTAAATCTACATCATTTCAAAGAAATAACTACCTATATTACAACGATTAGTATAACCTACCAACTAGAAATTTCGATTGTGCTATTTGATTTAATACCATAACATATTGAATATATTATAACACGGTAGTCATAGAGAACCTAGTGTCAAGACACTCCGTTCGCCACTATCCGCTTGACCGAGACCTTGCATGTTGTTGAGTGATGGAATTCAACGCCGCGCTTTGTCTTACCTAAGACCAAAAGGAAGAAATGAAAATAATTTAAAGTTTCCGAATGTTAATCGAACCCACAACCAATCGCGTTTACAGTCGGACGCTGCTCCACTGCGCCACGATAACTTGACTTAGTTCAGTGATTAAAGTGTCCTTTTATTTCTTCAAATGAATACAAGATTGCAAATGAAACTCCACATCAAGAAGTTGGCTAATCTTTATGTGGTCAGCGAGTTTAAAGTAATATGGCGAAATAATGCAGTTCATACATGAGTAAATGGCAATTTACAACCAACTGTATGTATGTTTATAAATATTAACGTTATGCTACATATTTTTTAGCTGTGACACATCTTTTGGTTCAGACTTCTTTTCTTTATTAAATTCAAATGTTTATTTATGTAACATCGCTACTTATGTAATATTTTGTCATTAGATCAAATAACCCGATGACTTTAATATAATATTACACAAAAAATGACTTGTATATTACACAAAAAATGCAGCAAATTAGTTTCTTCTTCTACTTCTAATAATTGTTACACAATCTGTAAAGTTTATTTTCCTAAACGTCAATATTAATATCAAGCCATGATAGCGACTAAAAAACATGTTTACATAAGCTTGTGTATGCTGAAAACAAGCTAGTTTTTCTATTTAGTATAATATATCCACAATTAACATGCACCCTTACTAAAACGCGACGTCACTACTTAAAGTTTAAATTATGTAATGGCAGCCATTTTCAACTACGACGAATGTTAACAAGAATTTAATTAAACTTTAATATTTTCTGTGATAAAGTAATATTTTGCATGTATAATGTAAATATACATATATTATCATCTTTTTTAATAGATCTAAAGTGGTCCAAGAAAACTTGCTCTAGTTTGTAAACAATGAACAGTATTGGTTTGGCATTTGTAGCGAGTGTTTTATAACCTTATTGATTTTTTTGCAGTTAGAGCGACCTGCCATTATGGCTGGGTTTATCCAAGGTGATATAACCAGTATAATATAGGGATTGTGGACGTTGGCTTGACTTCGAAATATGTTGAAAGTTGGAAATATTTCCCTTAACTATATTTCTCAAATTGGAACCTATAAAAACCATTGTTAAATTAAAAGAATATTTGGTAACTATTATTTATTAATTTAACAGCAGTCAAGAGTAAATTCTGTTCAATACATAACCGAGACTAGATACTGAAAGAAAATATATTTAAATGATAAATTTACTTTTAATATATTTTAACGGTCGTTGTTAGTGTTAAAAGTGTTAAGACTGAAGATGATGTGCAACCACTACCTTGTACAACAAAAAAAAATCAATGACGATAAATTATTAAAGCCAATGAGAGATCCCAATCTTGAAATAATCAGAAATAATTAAGTTTATTTACACAAAAAATATTTACATAATACATAATTGACTGATTTACACAAATAACAGTCGGGTTCTATTCTTCAACCCATTAAATCTTCAAAAAATCCTAGGAAGCGCTGTAAAATTTAAATGGGCTGCTGATGGTTCTATTTCAATATTAATACTACTAAACTTGTCCTTTTTTAACAGTTTTTTAAATATCATTATTCATTGTGTTTTTTATATGGATTATAAGACGGTAAATTTTACAATCTCGATTTCAATCAAATCTTGATTTCACTAAGAGAGACTAATAACGTCCAGACCATTAAGCAATTTGCTATGGTTTAAATTATTGATTATTAGTGCCTCGGAAGGCCTAATCCGACTTAAAGCTACATATTATGCTTCGTTTAAATTAGTCGTGCCTTCGATTTGAGTATTTACTACAGATAATAATATAATATAGATTATAAGATTTCTTTTTATCAGTCATTACAATTTAAAAGTTCATACTTCATGCTTATCGACCGGATTGTAGAACGAATATTTTGAATTCGTGCTGTAAGTACTTACCCACTTCATATGAGTGACATCGATTTTAATATAAATTATATATAGACGTGGGTATTTACCTGATGTTATGGATGGTTTTCATGTAATTTTATCGATTATAGATATAAGCCGTTAGCACAGCGTTTGGTTATGGGTTTTTCAGATGCAATTTCTAGAATTTGGGCGGGAAGTGGAAAACGGAGTCTTAACACTACGTTCTGCCTAATTACCCTGTTGTTAGAAAAAAAATAAAATGAGTTATATACCATCGTCATCGGCCATCTTGGCATCGATGTTTTTGGGTTATATTCGTTTCTTTTCTTCGTTCTCGTGACAACACAAAGCGCGGCGTTGTGTTCCGCCACTCAATACGCAATGGCTCGGGGTGTCTTGATCCTAGGTTCTCTGCCTACCCTGCCATACGAAAAAAAACGCTAAGCCCGCGAAAAATAAAAATGTTTCTATAATTAACATAAAATTATGTTATTTTCCATAAAATCCG
Organism: Podotricha telesiphe; assembly: GCA_038994665.1. Taxonomy (NCBI): domain Eukaryota; kingdom Metazoa; phylum Arthropoda; class Insecta; order Lepidoptera; family Nymphalidae; genus Podotricha; species Podotricha telesiphe. The sequence continues at coordinate 1,221,090 of JAOYRR010000103.1, forward strand.
TCTGCATTCTTAAAGAATGACTTGATGATTGCAGTTATTTTACATGATTCCAGATATTATAAATTTTTGGCTTGCATATAAATTCTTGGACAATTAAATATTTTTTATTTACGTTTTAATATCTTCTTTATTATCTACTTTCTTAAATTTTATTTTAATACTCTCTGTTATGTAAGACGCTAAAAAAAATATTGAAAAAGACTTAATTGCGTTTCCAAGATATAAAAATAAATCTTACAAATAATATTGAAATAAATATATATATGATAGGTTCTTACGTTCAATAACATTTCCTTTATTATTTTAAATATTTTTTTTCTTATTTGTTTTATTTAGGGTATATAACAGCAAAGGCCGGGTGAATAGTACTGTTCAAGAATTTGACGTAAGACTTTGACAAATAGGTAGGACAATTTATTGTTTATTAAAGATTACTCGATAAAGAGATTATTTTATAATCTTTATCTTCGTCGTCACTCCGCGTATTATCGTATTTATATAAACAAAATTTATCTGTATCACTAAATGAATCAAGGTTACTAGAAAATAAACAAACATTTTGTTTAATAAAATGGAAAAAATCACTATTATATATCTTAGGTACTTAATATTAATTCTGAAATAATTTCAAAGAAATTGGAAATGGATGAAGAAAACGAGATTTTAATATCGACATTAATTTAATTCCGCAAGTCGCTTCTCATCCCGATCCACCTCCACAACACGTTTGCCCTCACGTTGTATTTTTTTTAAATACAATAAAGAATATTAATTGCTTTTTTTTATTTTTATTATAAACACCAACCAACGGTTACTAAATTAATATATAACTAGTAAATTTATCTTGTAAACGAATACAATTAATTTAATACCACATAAAGGTAAATATCACGTGCAAGAGAAAAATGCAGATATCTTTAAAAACATATAGGTAGAATCGATATTTTTTAAATAAATGAAAAGGGTAAAGCTCAGTAATGGTACATTATAATAACTAAAGTCAAAATAACAACATTCCTCGTGGTTTTTTCTCACTCACCGCTGAGGGGAGTGTGGGATGGATCCAGGGCCGAGCCCTCTGTCTATGAAATTCTTCTCTCCGCATCAATATACGCAGGTCGTTGGGGAGGCCTATCTAAGAACTGCTGATGGATGTCTTCCCGCGAGGGATGGGGAGTAGATGGAGGCAGGATGAGCTTTGTGCTGCCCGCACAATCAGCCCAGCCGCGTGAGACCCTCATTACTCGAGGGAGTCCCAGCTTAGGCGATCAGCGACCGCGGCAGCAGCTCAGGAATCAGGAGATGAAAGGAGGTCCCTGGGGAATCTTCTCTTGTCAGGTGGTCGAGAGTGCCACGGTGCGAAGTATATGATGGATGGCTTGAGGTGGGTTTCAATCAACATTCATAAAATCATAACTGATTTCTATCTTTCCATTAGGGACATATTAAAAAATGATATAAAATTAATCCCAAGAACTTAAAAAGAATACAGTTCAAGTCGTTACAGATTACTAGTATTTAGTACATATTTTTTTAATATCGTTCTTATAGTTAACACAAATAGTTTAATTGTATGTACAGAATACAGCATTTTGCTTAATTTAGTATATTATGTTTACAATTAAGTCTATGGCCTACAACCAACCCTACGAGGACAAGTCTAGTCTAAGTTGACATTGTTAGTAGTGTAAATGACATAAATGAGTAAGGAAGTATACAGTTATATGGTAATATTAGCTATTTAAAATGATTACATGCATTATCAGGGTAAACGATATCCTTAAAAGACTCACTCCGCTGATAGGACTACAAGCATCTTCCTGCAACTTGGATAACTGGTTTTTTTTTCTGTTGTCAAAAATTATAAAACAATTAGTTTATATACGAGAATTTTATATCTTAATATCTAAAAAAATTAGGATACATAGTGAAACATTTTTTTTTTTATCTTTACAAATATTTCTCCTCCCAAGATTCAGAACGAAGTAGCTGAGAGCCCAGTACAAACTGTTTTTTTTTGCGGTGAAGACTGGTTTGACTCGTTTATGCTGTGCGAAGACATAGATATGCCTGCCCCTAATGAATTGTGTTCGCGATAATGGCTTACAAAGAAGCCGTTACGAGTTTCGGCGTTGTATTGGTGTCAATCAGGGTTACCTATTAGTCTTATAACTAATCATATAATTTAAATAGCATTCTAAATTTGGAAAATTCTAACTATTTGCCATATTCAAAATGAAGTAAAACGATAATATCAACACCAAATTATTTTTCGTACAATGAATATTTTGTTTCCTGTAAAAATCAGTCTAAATCATTTTATTATTATGCGAAGGAAAATCTTATTCTTAATAATATTATTTTCGAAAAATGTTTATTTAACAATACAAAAACATCACATTAATAAAATTAATAAAAATAAATGATATGCAACTTTGACAAATCCTGAATGCCGGATTTGTCAGCAAGGCAATGCTTATAAAATTATAAATTAGGAAAAAAATACATATCTATACATGCGTTGAGTAAGGCTAGCAGCCCTGCAAAGATGACGTCATCATCATACCACTTTACGGTACAGCAATTACTATCGTCAGGCAATTCGTGTATATAATAATTATATTCTTAATATAATGACCTTTTCTTTCTCTTTTCGCAAATCGTGCACTTTTCAAGATGGAATTGGACACCTTGAGACATATAACTCTCTTACAGTTGTTTTCCGCTTTTCGAAACAGCAAGATAATTTCTGTCGCTTGGCTCAAAAAAAGATTCTTAATTATTCTCCGTCCAGTCATTGACAAGCTTAATAAATTCGAATACGAAGACGTTAATCTTGGAGATATAAAAAGAATCTTTTAATGCGGTATTAAAAATCAGTATTGACTGAAAATAACTAAAAGCCATAGTAGTTTCTTTAGGCATTCACAAAACACATTATCATAATATATTATAATTAAATATTAAAATATTGAAACAGCAATCAAATAGCTTTAGTTAAATAATATTTGAATTTATTTTTCACTATAATATTAATATATCCATCAAAAGGAGAGAACTTGTATCTTAAGTAAAAATTTTAAGAACTTGTTCTCATTTTATATGTGTTCGTGTAATAAATATGAAGTGAACAAAAGAATTCATTAATTACATTATGAAAATTATACAGTTTTCGTTTGTGTACCTTTATTTAAATGTAAAAAACATTTAATTGTCAGTTTACTTGTATACTCGTATATTATATAAAACTAAATTATATTATAATATTATTTACCTAAAAAACATGTTTATCTTATTATATAAGTAATAAATGATGTCAGTGGCTATTATGTTCATAAGTCCAGTCAAAATGCACCTGTTTTTATATTCACATGATTATTTGACGAGACAAATAAAAATGTAAAACTTTTCATGGTCACGCAACAAGTGTATATGTTATGCTAATTAGAGCTATTATAAATGCATCATATGCTGAGCATCTGGAATGAAGTCTATCTGGCATCACTCACTGCCTAGCTTTAAACATACCTTAGGAAAGTTTTATATACCTTCTTTAGATGCTTGGTACTTACGGATGAGCTTGTTATTTTAAAAATTGTGTTAATAAAAAAATTTAATTCTAAATTATTATTAGTTAAATCGTTTACTATTAGAGCATGCACTGGATTTTAAGCCTCCGGCTAGCTTAAGTTAAAACTTTATGTAGACGGGCGTACTATCGACTTTTTAATACTATGTTCAAGCATACTTATGGTTTGATCTATCGTTAAAGCCATCGTGATGTAGTGTGATAGCGTCTAACTGTGTATTCGACTGTGAGTTCGATTCCCCTTCGGAAGCATTTTTCTATTCTATTTAAATTATTTTTATTTCTCCGCTCTAGTGAAAACACAAAACGCGGCGTTGAATGTCTCCACTCGACTCGGAATGTGTCAGATTGGGGTGGCAATTAGAGAAAAGAGTGTCTCGACACGGTTCTCTCTATCTAAAAACAAATATTTTGACAAGAGCTACTACAATTAAAATCGATCAATATCACGTTATATCCATAATAAACGGATAAATTGTGATATCAGCAAAATAGATAAGACAAGGGAGTTGTTGGATTACAGTACGTAATGTAATATTATAATATATATATCTTACACAGAGTTAATAATTTAAATTCTGGAGCAAAAAAATTTAAGTCGCAGCGCAAACGTAGGTGCTTTTGTATCTTGTATGGGATACGACCAGCGAATATGAAATCAGTCCACCTTTCGCAGCGTAGACGCTTTTCGAGTCTAATTACTTGTAGCAAATAGTTGAAGACACAAGGAACATTGGCAAATTTATTTAGAATTGTATTGAGCTACGCAACTATCAACAATCCATCCTCTATCCTTCGAGTAATAAGTTCACAATTACAACTTTATGTGCGTAAAATGCACGATAACTTAAAATCGTTTTTTTATTACAATTTTAAATTAATACGGTATCAATGTTTATATTTTTTACATATTTTTAAATATTAGGTAACAAAAATATTGCATATTTAAAGGTTCATTACCTCCTTCGCTCCACATACATACAGATAATAATACAGGTTTTTTTGCATCTACTACCAGTGCATTGATGTTAAAGAAATATATAACATATTATAAGGTGTACATAGTAGCGCAGATCAACAGCGTCTTATTGTAAATTCCCACACGGTGGGATGATTTATTTATAATTTGAAATATTTTAATTTATATACCTAAGATGCGGCGTTGAGTTCCATCACTCAACACGCAATGTATATTGACAAAATAGACATAATAAATTATGTATTATTAATATAAGTATAGAAAATTATTAATCCAGTAGAGTGAACAGAAATAAAATCTAGTTCTACCAATAATCATTTTTTTTGAATTTTCAAGAAAATGAGAAGAAAATGGTCAAAAAGCGATAAATAGATGAACAGGCTAATAAAGGAGTGTCAAATACATATGCTCAGTATTCATAATAATAATATAATTTCCATAGTTCCTACGCATTAGCCATTAACCATCTCTGGGCAATTACCTGTGGTTACTCACAGATGGATCTCGGCTGATGCATCACAGTAAAACAGATTGCTATCTCTAAAGGGCCGCTACGTGTCGGACCTGTAAGCCTTCCAAAGGTGCGGGTTCTTCTGAATCCGAGAACGTTTTCAAGAGATACATATTTAATATGAGGCCTTTAATATTTAATGAGGCCTTTAATATTTAATGAGGCCTTTAATATTTAATGAGGCCTTTAATTAAGCTCTATTTTTCAGGAAACCGAAGAATTTGCAATAGCTAGCTAATACCAGAAATTATAAAAATCATACTCTGAGATTCAAAGTTACAGACAGATAGATGTAGACAATGTTTAAAATTACCTGAAACCATACAGCACATTACATGCATATGGTCTTTATTAACTCATCGTGTGATTATAGTCATCGTCATAATCAAGTTTGTAATATAATTCATCAAAAATTTGCTATCAAACATAAGCTGTCCGAAAAAAGGCCACTTTCATTTTATCAATACACACCTTCACCTGTGTTGGAGACTGCCAATCACATGATGTACTTTGATAGAGCTATAATAACAGATAAGACAATACATAATAATAGACCAGATTTAACTTTATTTGATAAAAAAAATAAAGTAATGTACATAATAGAAATTGCAGTGCCTAACTCTTAATATACAGAATTTAAAGAACAAATAATCAGAATATGGAAAATGAATAAAGTTTACATCGTGCCATTGGTACTGTCCAACACAGGAGTTATATCAAAGTACTGACTTATATACGTATACTGATAACACGTATGCAAAAATCAGCCCTACTAAACACTTGTCAAATTGTCAGCAAGTTTCTACAAGAACACGCCGACTTCATATAACATATCCGTGAAGTACTCTTGGCTTTGGCCCGCGGACTTCAATTAATGCCAAAACTAATGTTTTGAGAAAGGAAATCTAAAATTAATAATAAAATAACATTATTTGCTTTACAACTAAATTTAAAATACATAAAATATTAATTTAATTAAATCTGAATATGCATAAAAAAAAAAAAAAAAAAAAAAAAAAAAAAAAAAAAAAAAAAAAAAAAAAAAAAAAAAAAAAAAAAAAAAAAAAAAAAAAAAAAAAAAAAAAAAAAAAAAATATATATATATATATATATATATATATATATATATACTTTCATGCATATATTGCTTTAACAGTGGAGCCCCTTAAGATAAAATCCTGCTCCAAATATTTCCATTTATAACTATGCTTGGCAACTGCCCAATATATATACATGCATGTAAAACACAGACTAAATGATTTAGAGAAAAACGCTATATTAAACATGCATAGTGCGTAAGAAATTACAATAAAAATACCGTGTTACATGTCTAATGATTTACAAAGAGGTCTAGGGTCTTGACACACTACTACGAGGTCAATATCGTGATATACTTCATTGCCCTGTATACCAGTACTGATACGCTTAACTTTTGGTCCCAAGCATATTTTACAGCACATTCTCTTTAATTCTTAACTTTTTACTATATTATTTTATTTTCAATTCCTCTTTTTTTATCTCTTCTACATGTTTGTATGTATACATTTTTTTTGATTATTTCCATTTATTTATTATACGTATAGATTAACAATGTAGTGTAGTATTCATGTTTGTAGTAATCTGTCTATTTAGTTATATGTTTATATTTGTATATATATGTATGTACTTATGTATTTATATGTATGTATAAAGCAAGAACACCGCTTACCGATTTAAATACTCATACACCTTAAGGTTGCCTGGCAGAGATCGCTTATAGCTATAAGGCCGCCTGCTTTACATTTTTTTCTATTTGATGTTCTCTCTCTGTAAGCTTGTGGTGTACAATAAATCATATTATTATTATTATTAATATTATTTTCGATTAGTGACGTTTTTATGTGGACTATCGTCTTCTACGCCGCACTTTGTCTATCCCGACTATCCCGATATTTTCAGCTTCACCACTTTCCGCCCGGATTCGAGACATTGTTTGTTAAGTGGCAGAACTTAATGTGACGGTTTCTCTTAGGTACCAGAACGTAAAAATACTTAAAAATTAATCATTCCCCCAAGTAGGAATCGAACTCACACACCTATCGCGTTTTCTGTAAGACGCCGTCCCACAGCGCCACTATGGCCTCAATGCTAGGATGGCCAACGAAATTCGAACCCATAACGTGCATGGTTTGCCAATTTTCAATCAAGCCATGATACTGTATTATAGTGTTGAATAGTAATAATTATAGCAAGACAATACTGTTATAATTTTATTTTGATAAAACTTGATGTAAACCGTGGTTGCGATTGTGTGACTTATAAAATATATAATCAGTTTTTCCCGTTCTTGGAAGAATTTAGATAAAACATCCCTTAATGCATCAATAAACTCGCCGAGAAAACTAAATACTTAGTCTGCCTCAGTAACACAGCTAGTAACCTCTTCGTCCTTTTTTTTTTAGTAAAACCCCGTTACTACGATTTTTGTATAATACGTTATTTTACGTGACTCCCTGATAGTTGACGGATGTTTTTGTACAATCGTTTATGCTTAATACGATTTGTCGTCCCGTTTAATCAGCCATTTATAGTGTAACGGCAGCCACTAATAATCACTTGCTAATTATGACTGCATTTGCGGCCAGCTAGTTACTAAATGATAATCGTAAACGAAATTGACATTGCGATGCAATCAACATTTTTTTTAAATCTCAATATGATTAGACATTTACTAATGTATTAATTTCAATCAATTTAGTTACTTTAAAATTACGCTTACGCTTGAAACATTTACTCGCTTAAGACGCGTAGATATCCAACTAGAAACCGGACCGGATACTATTGTGTTAATTACGTTTTACACTTTACTTACGGCTCGTAGAGGTCCGCCACTCAACACTCACTGTGTGGCAAATACTAGCTTGAAGAGGATAACCCCGTTGCTGCCCTGCTATGATATAATACTAATAATTCCATTTCTCAAATAGGATATTAGAAAATAGACTAGACTTACAATATAAAATGATTTACTTACATTATTTAGAATTTTTAAGATTATAAAAGTTGTGACAACATTTTCAAGCATTTCCATACATGAGATACATATTTAGTTATAAGTTTTACATCTTGTATAATTTTTGCTTTGCTTTAAGTTTTATATAATCCTAAGTGAGCTAGTTACTCTTTGCTGAATCAATAGCATTCTCACCAAATGATATTTCTTATATAAAGTGTAGCTTTCTAGACTTCATCTCACAAAGCTGCTAACATTAAAACCTTTGAAAATCGTATAAGACTTTCTCTAAGAAAATGTATAGTTAGTTACTTATTGTTAATTCATATGGTTGAAGAAAGAGCGCTTGGATGCTATCCAAGAAGCGTAGGTACAAAATTTGTAACGTTTAATTTTTTGTTTGATTTTTCTGTATTTTTTTATTAATTATAATTTATTTAACTACGGTAATTAATTATATAAAATATGTTATATACTTTTATAAATAAATCGTTTGACCATACGATTAAGTTCGCGAATTTTCTGAGCAAGTAGACGACACTATTTTAGTTAATACGTACTAGTATATTATTATTGTACGCAACACGTGTTCGCTTCGTGCCCATAAGTGCGTCTCTAGATCATACTAAGCGAATCATTTTAAAGTTTGTGTATTAATTATATTTATAGTATTGTTGTTTCAACTTTTACGTTTACGTTTTTTCCGTATAACAGAGAGAACCTAGTGTCAAGACACTCCATTCTCCACTTTCCGCCCGAAAATTGAGCCTATTAAAGAACTGAACTCAACGCGCACTTCGTCTTAGGTACCAGAGCAGAGCAATGAAAATGATTTTTATTACTAACAATTTTCCTGAGTGCGAATCGAACACACAACCAGTTGCGTTTACAGTCAGACGCCGTCCCACTGTGCCACGTTGGCCTCAAGAATATCAAGCATTATGTTATTTATGGACCAATCTAAAGACACCTTGTTTTACACTCTCCATTCAAATTTAGAGATATTTTGTATTGACGACACCTAATATCACAACTTATGCTTCACGTTTTACCACATAGCAGGAGAGGTAGAGAGAACCTACACCCTCCACTCTCCGCCTGAATGTCAGACAAAACTCAACGCGCTTTGTGCGCTTTCAAACATGAGCCCAAATAAAATTTAAACAACCGAAGACCTTTTTTACGAAGTAAAAAAAAATGACGCTGAAAATTATTGAGTTTTTCTATACATATATCATTTTATTTCAGCTTAACATAGATATATACGTCTTGGGATACTTGTGATATAAATACCTCTTTTTAACTGATGAGCTTACGGCTTGGTTCGTAATTTATATACCTTTATATATATTTTGGTATCTCTTAGAATAAAATTATTTTGTACATCGGGTTAACATTGAGTATGAATATTTTACTTCTGTTAGCAAAGCTGCCTCCGCGTGACGACCGCGTGTTATATTTTTTACAATCACTTATCAGTTCTATAACTCAATTATAAATTGTGCAAAAAAAAATTAACTACATTTCGCCAATTATTATTTTTTGTATATCTCATATAACCTTATTTTTTTTTAGTTACGCAAACGTTGAATTTAGCAAAATTAACAATAAAATCAAAATTAATTAGAAGTTGAATTAAACTAATGAAGGCGTAGTAAGGCTAACCTGACAGAGTGGGGCCTATTTGACTGTAATCGTGGTGATTGTAACCCCTACAAGGGGGGATGATTTCATTTAAGTTATTATGATTATCCTCTCTGTTAAGACAAAGCACGGCGTTACTTTCCGCCGGTAAAGAATTCGGGCGGAAAGCAGCTTTGCCTTACGAGAAAAAGCTTAAAACTATAAAAAAAGTAAATAAGTCCTACTATATACCGACTGAAGGTATAGTAAGCAATTATAATACCTTTTTTTTTAAGAATGGAAGATATAACTATTTTTAATATAAAAAATACATCTTAATTATTAAATTGAGGGTGCGTTTATTAAAATTATTAATTATGGTAATAAAGGAATCTTTGTAATAATAATAAAAAGGACCACCGTATTTTATAATATTAATTGCAACTAATTCGTTAATACTTGATGTATAAATATTTAATTGCAAGTCATTTTAGGAAGTCTTTCCTTTTTCCGATGCCAGTTTTGTAACTGCTCTATATTTGGAGCTTGTGATCAGTAGCAATGGTAAGAAAGAGTAAGAAACATTTGAAACATCACAACCTAAAAAAAATTAACAGCTCGGTAATTACTGAATATTATTTGATGTGATATGAATTAATTATAATATAATCTTACAATATTTTTTTTTTATTTACTTTAAGTATACATATTTATATATAAATATCAAATATATTGTATATTTTATTATATACTGCTTGTTTTGTTTTAGACACAAAATTGTAACATTGTTTCTTTATTGCATATTGTACAATAGGTGAACAAAATTATAAAAAATAGATATTATTAAATAAGTATGTAAAATGTTTATTTTCTTGAAACTGGATACTTTCTACATAAACGAATGAATACTACCACTGACATATCTTGTTACGATATAGCTATAGGTATTGTCTGACGTATAAAACTGACGATGCTGTATTTAATCTGTGTCATTATTCTCATTCCACTACGAGGGGTCATAGAACGTGTCATAGTGCCAAGATTTGTAATAGTCTGTTGCTATTGCATTAATGAATGAATTATGCATAACATAATAATAAACTCGATTTATCAAATTGAAGGAAAGTATTTACAAGTTATAGTAATCGTCAATTGTAGAGTATGTGTTATTGATCAAGGCCATGACTATTTATATTTAATGTTTTGCATGCTATTTATTAGAAGGCTATATAAATATTTAAAATTGAAATGATTTGAAAATCAAAAGATGACAGTCTATAAATATTCATATATTTACTAAAATTGGTACAATTGATAAGAAACGAATGTATGTATGTAATAAAAGTGGAAGCAGACGGACTGACGCGTATCTGTCTAGTTACATTGAAAATTACATCACTTGATATACTGTTATTTACGTCTGAAACTAAGGACTACACGTCATTTTATGTGTATATTTGGTGAGCAACAATGCCATTTATTTATTAAATTTATTTTCTAAACCTATCATGTGTGTTTAAAGTAACATGTGTACTTTTAACAGTATTAACATCATAAGGCTATAATATTTACGCCTTTTTATTGATATTTATTTATCACCTATCGCATTTTATCCAGCTAATCGAATACTAGTTCGACAACCTCCATCATTCCGTTGTTGCTAAGTCGAATAATTAATAGATATAACTATTTCGCTCAAAATATAAATATTTCTAATATGGCATTTCAATATACTGTATATTACAATTGTAGACGATGTTCTTATTAGTTTTTTTATTAATGATGAAATTTTCAGTCCACGTAGGATGATCGGACACGGCGCATGCGCGTGACTCGTGGTCGTGTAACGATTACGAATGCCACAGACTATTAAAATTTGAACCTACGCTCTCCAAATAACGATACGCCCGAATTTAACTCCTTATCTTTGTGATAACGCGAGGGTCGTGTAAACTGATTTGATTGACCTACCTTCTGTTTGGCGCCAGTGTTTGTATTTATAAACAAACCACACGTAATATTTCAATAAATTACAACAGTGCTTAATAATGAATAGCATATTTTAACATATAACTCATATTTTATTACAAATACTATAAAATCGTTTGAAATTAATGATTTGAAATTAATTCAATTCTGTATTAAATCATTTTTAACTTATTAATGTGTCATATTTGCGCCCAAAAATCTGTATCATTTTTAACGCTTGTTAATTGTGTATTACGAACTCATTGCTCATATAAAGACAGCGAGCTTACAAACAAAATTATATTTTTGGAAAAGACATATTTAGAAAACGTTCATGTGAACGCATGGCTTAGCGGTCAGAGCACTTGAACAGGTTTCAAGAGGCGCGGGTTCAAATCCCGCTGCTTTCATTTATACGTTTTCTAAATATGTCTTTTTCAATTTCCTAAGTGTGCGAATAACATATATATTTTTGTCATATCATCTCTATTAGTATTATTTCATCTCCGATCATAATATACTAATACTATGGTTTCGTCGTCCTTCATTAATTTTATTTCTGTTATCAATTATTTCAAACCATCTCCCCAATGCCATCAATGTTTCGCAAAGTGTCTTAACTACCCAATAATTTGTTTTGTTATTTAAAGTCAGTGTCATTTTCTTTCGCACCTGTAATTTTATTCTAAGATGCATGCACGCATGTATGCAGAAGGTTGACCTATGGATAACCATGGCCAAACCAATGGTTAATCATGGCCTTATGACTATGCATGTCAAAGCGAATTGTATTTAGTCTAAAACTAAGCTTTACCGATAAAAAACAGCTTTATGTTTTTTGCTGCATGGAAAGCTAGACAGAGAGAACCTAGTGTCAAGACGCTCTCTTCTCCGCGTATCTATTAATATCTTGTACATTAACTTACTTTTTTTTTATAAAAGCCAAAACTTTTAGTGCCTGTCATATTTTAATAATTGTTTTTGTAATAAAAGCTATACATATAATAAAAATGTAACTGATCGCTGTATGTTTATAAATATATATGAAAAAATATATTATTGTGGTCATTTCAATTTAATAGAACCCAAAACAATGGGTGTTAATTTTGTTTGTATGTGCACGCTAATCTCAAAAATGGCTTAACCGATTTTAATTTAGTTTTGATTTTGATAGTTGGTTGGTTTGTGTAGTGTTTATTTTATTTTAATCGGTTCATAAACAAAAAAGTTACAACAATTTAAATTATAAATTTAGGCAGATTGTGATTTAAGTGAAAACACACGCTGGCGCAAAAACTAAATAGTTTAGTCATATAGTTTACGCAGGCGTAGCCACTAGCATATATGTGACTGTGACAAATGACTCATTGTCATAAACTTAAAGAGCTATCAGCGAGCACTAAAATTGATAAATTTTGATAACAATAATCCATTTCCTAATTTATAATAGTAATAAAGTTTATTAGTTAAATTATTACGTGTCAATTAATTTCTTTGTACAAACAAAGTCATATTCGCACGACACCTGGCGAATTTGATATTCTAGTTCTAAATGAACATAGGATTATTAATATTAAAGAATTTGTGAATGAACAAAAAAATAATAAAAGGACAGAACTGAACTTATTTCATAAAGAAATATATCTAAAAAGTTCATTTATATTTTTTAAATATGTATTTGTTTTATACTTTTTTAATTTTGCCATCAATCAAACAGTAAAACGAACTCACTATACAGGTAATACAGTTAATTAAAATATTACAAACTTGGTACATATTTGCTGAGAGACCTTGAACTTCAATACATACTTGTAGAATATTGGCACATTGCCTGATAATACTGTCAACATTAAAATAATAGTTCTTAATAATAATATTTTTATGTCATTATTATTGTTAGAGATTTACTCTATCTGATGTAAAAAATATTATTTCATCGCTTTAAGTATTTACATGATAAACTTTTAGCTTTCGACACTGGTAACTAATTTTTGAAAATTTGTTGAGTGTAATAAAGTATTGTAATAATTCAACGCGATATTTTCTAGGACAAGGCATTAATTAATTTGTTACTCGATACCATATAAAATAACTAAAGCATTTTATGTTTACAATATTAGAGTAATTGCGTAAGGTTTCTTACGAATCTACAAATTACATTTTCAGTATGTAAGTTAAATATCTATCAAATAGATATTTCAAGCTATATTATTATATTTTGCTGACATATACATCTACATATATATTATGGAAGTCAATTTTATCTTAAAAAAAAAAAGGTAAAATTTTTTTACGACTAATAAGGATTTTTTTATATTTTTTAAGAAGATATTTTTTTTTAGAAGATATTTCATACTAAATATATTCTGTTTTATAAGCAGTACAATCAAATCGATTTTATACTATTTGCACAAATATAAAGTATGTAATAAAATCGATACTATCATCAAGTGGTTGATGGGAAGTTTGATCGATATAATATCGAGGCGGGTGCTGTTTCATGTTGAAATAAAAGTGTATAGATGAGCGGATTGAACGTTACATTTCATTATTACTTCTTCTAGATTAAATATTTTCTTTGTCTAGACCTGGCAGCACTGAGTGTGGCGTTTGGTTCCACCACTTAACACACTTAATATCTTAGAAATAGGTCAAAAATGATCAAACAATTAATGTTTTAATAACTATTCGTGTTCGTCCCGGATCATACGAGAAACAAAAGAGACAAACAAAAATTACAAACAAAACAAAAATATTACCTTGGTTAGAGGGTAATGTGGTTAGTAAAATTATTGATTAATGCGCAGTGTACCTAGCTGCTATATAATAATGTGCATACGACGTCGTTTTGTTACACAGGTAGCTTACACAATTTTAAAATAATATATTTTTCCTACACAGATAACCTTAAAAGAACTTAAGGTGTTTTTTAAACTTTCATATCAAAAGATAATCGTGAGGCTATCACTGACGCCATTAAAATATTGATAATCGCTTGACAACAGTAATCGATTTGATATCAATTGCTATTTTTATATAATTCAATTATAAAAGTGATATATAACACATACATAATGTATAATAATAATAATAATAATAAACAAATACCTGTTTGCTTAATTATAAATTTAAAGATTTAAAATTTATGGCAGCGTTGGGCTCTTTTGAGTATGCCTGAATCCAAAAAAATAATTTGCAACTCTTTTTCTTATGTGATTAGACGAAATTACGGGTTAAAACACCACTGAACTTAATGGCGGGTCTCGATATAAGTGGAAAGTAGACTAATGTGTCAAATATTACACAAATTATTTAAATTCCTTCTATCGGCGCTACTTAATTCGCAAAGAGAAAAAATCATAAAAAAATACATATTATTCTTTTTTTAATATGATTTGCAAAAAGGTACAAAAAATATTATAGGTTGAGATCCGGCTTTTACAGAAGAGCATAAACGACATAGGTCAGATGATGATGACTCATCAATTTGTTGTTCATACATCTGCTTGCCTACGCTTCAAATTTATTTGAAATTTTTATTTTATCTGTGGAAAGTCATTCTAAAAATTAGCAGGTTAATGCGTTGGATTTACTCACAAATCAATAAATGTATGAACAATGCATGTACAATCGAGTATAATTTTGTTCTTCTACCGTCACCAATAATTGCAAATTTTTTATACCGTTTAAATAGATTAAGTTGCTTAATTTTTTGTACATATTTAGCAAAAATAAGAAGAGTTATATCTAATCAAGCAAATAAAACAATTATTCACGAACATTCCTTATATATTGATTAAGAGTGTTATTATCATTACCATCGTTGGAAATTTCCTGCGTTCTCTTTGTTTATTGTGATTCTTTTTTAGTGCCGACGTATTCTATATTCTATATTCTATTATATTGCATTTTATTGTTATTTGTAATTTTATACTTTTTTATATTAACAATTAGTTCTTATATCGTATACCTACATTTTATTTACACCTTAATTCGTATGTTTGTATGGTTGTTACATAATTACGCTATAGCTAAACTAGTTTGTAATAAAATTTGACACAAATATTTTTTAATTCTCTATAATTCAATTTATTTTTAAATCCACGTGAAGAGTAAGCTACAGGTATTCTGTGTTATAAAATATAGCTGTGAATTATTTTCTACGAAAAGTGGAAAAAACTACTTTTATTTATTGAAAAAATACATATTATGGAATATTTTGATTACGGAATTTAATGTGAAAATGTAAGTCATTTTCACGTTTGTCTCGTTTGAATATAACTAGAATAACAGGTTTTATTTGCGCTGTTTTATTGTGGTCGATAAAGTTAATTGTAATACAAGTGTTGCTAGTTACTTATTCAAGACTGAATTAAAATAAACAAATGAAATGTAGATTATATAAGATATAGAAAAAATATCTAATTCTTTTATTTTTAGACCACGTACATAAGTACGAACGAAATTAAACATAATATATTTAAATATATACGTACGAGTACTCGAGGGAGGGCTAAATAAGATAATAATGCAGATACTTATAAGATAATACCCGTATCAACAGCGCACTCATTTATTTATATAATTGAAAACAGATTAAATTAAATCCTGATTGATCTTTCTACCACTGACGTAAATAATTTCATATGATGTTTATCAGTTTGTGTTTTTATTTGTATTTAAAGAAAGTACCTTCTTATTGTAAACAATTAAAACACTTCCGAATAATTTCCTTAGAAGAACGAAGAAGGTCGTTAGAGCTGAAGAATCTGTGTCCAAAATTTACACCAACCTTAATAGATTGCCCTCAGTTGCTTAACAAATTTAATATACGTGTACAAATTTAATGAGGCTCCCACGTAGTAAAATCACTCCCCTTTGTCCACTACCTCGAAAAACAGTTCTCCTGTTCCTATGCTCTGCAATCTATAATCTAGATATTAACGCTGATTCGATAAATTAAATTCGAATCTTGTTAAATAATAAACTCCGATCATCTTAAAAATGTGTGTATTATCTTAAGGAAACAACCAAAGTTAGAGGCTTGAAATTAAGAACGTTCGCTTCTTTGAAGTGGCAAGGGTGTACTAAGATAAGCCAAAGTCCACGCTAACAAAGTTGCAATCAGAACCTTATCGTCAAAGAATTATATTTTTTTATATATAGTAGCCTTCTGTGAGGCTCTATAGTGAAAACACCTGTTGTATCAAATATATATACAATGTCTTATTCAAGGCCTTATAATCCATATAATTATTACGTAATTGTCTAATTGACATAACACTTGTATATTCTAGATAGTCAAACTAAATATTGAGAAAGGGCCACCGTCTGTGTTTATTAGTCACAAATTTATCTGTAGGTCTTTGAACTTTAGTTGTCTAAAGAAAAGTTACAGCGCCATATGACTATGATAAAGGTTACAGCTTATTGTACATATGTTTATGAACGTCAAGAAATACTATTCTGAGTACAATTTCTAAAAGATAATCTCTTAGTCATTAAATAATGTCTGTGGTCCTTCTTTTAAAAACATTTTATTCAATAATCTTATCTGAAACGAATGATTTTCAAGTAATTGGACAATAAAAAGTTTGCTAAATAAATAAAAAGAGGTTGACGTCCATTTTTTATTTATCATTATCAAAACCTAATATTAATTAACATTTTAAAGTATTATTCACAAACTTAGGAAATTGAAAAACTTTCTTTTGGACGCAGCGGGAAACGGTCCTTGGACGATGAAATTTTTATTCGTTTTCTAAAAAATGATTTACAAAAAACTAATATTATTAAGTTTAAATTTTCTTATCAATTCCATGCAGCATGCATGCATGTACATTGTGCATAATCTATACTAATATTATAAAGAGAAAAGATTTTTTAGTTTGCTTGGATTTAATTCAAAAATTATTGACTGATTTAAAAAATTCTTTCAACATTGGAAAGCTACATTTTCACTAAGTAACATATGCTATTTTTATTTCTAGAAATTATTACGAATCACTACGAAAACTTTAATAATGTAACCCAAGGTGTAAAAAAATAGTCATAAAATTTCATTCATCGCTTGATCGCTCGCATCGATTAAGATGTTTTCTATAGAAATATGAGACTAACTTTTACTATACAATTGTTAAAATATTATTTGTAATAAAAATATATTCATTATATATTTATATAAATAACCATTACTATCCACGCAATTTTAATAATAATGAAAGATAAAAACTTGCTTCATTTGCATTTATAAATTAAATAAATCTTTTTTAGTACACAAATACTATTTTAATACAGAAAAATAAATACAGTTGAGTCAGCACATGCCGTTGTCACAACGCTAGAGCGCAACTTCGCTATGGAATGTTCACGAAGTTCGTTCCGTCCGTTACGTCACAGCCGGTTGACGGCCGAAAGCTAGTAAAGTCTCACAGTAAAAAAATACACATTGTATAGTACATTGAGATGCCTATAACTTAATAAGTATAGTAAAATCTAACCATTTTTAAAGTCAAAGACAAATAATTTTAAAAAAGGTACATGCTTTGTTTTTTAAGCGTCAAACAATTTACGACCGGTTCACTAAAGTTAATGCCTCAGAAGAACCGGCGCAAGAATATCAGCAGGCTCTTTTTATTAAGTTAATTTACAATTATTTATTAGTGACAATTATACGTTTGCAATAAACTGGAGCGGATCATTTATAAGATGTTTAATCAATCCTATAACAGACGGACGTCACAATGTTCCATGTAAATTTACATTTACAGAGAACTTTTTTAATTTATCTAACGGCAATTATATAATACAATAGAATTACTAACTGACATATAAAAAAAAAATTAAATTATTGTATGTATATTAGTAATATCCTTATAAAATATGACTCTGCATTAAAAATGGTTACTATTCTGTCATTCTACTAGTATTAATTAATAATATTCAACTTACATATGTTTCAATTTTATTTATTATTTATCTAAATAACTCAACCTAACATCAAGTCAATCATAAGACGCCATTGCTTCAGACGATCGGTGAAAGGGTTTTGTTCCAAGAATTGAAGTGCCATAATTTGTTACGACAGTAATCATACTGTCCACACCTTTCCCTTTATATTTCTCTTAATGTGAATTATAATAATTTTAAAGTACTCTATTTTCTCATATATTTTACGCGGTGTTAATTACTTATTAGTGAACAGCTGATGTCTATAAATAGCAAACGCCTAGATTTTGCGTCATTACAGATAATATTATTTTGTTTCAATTATGAAAATATCAATAGATTAACACACTGTTTATAATCTGTAAGCTTTTAATCGCAAAAACAAATTACTAACGAATAGTCGTCATTCATTTGACTTGTTACGAAAGAAATTTTATTAAAAAAATATTTTTAGAAACTGTATGAAAATTACAAAGAGTGTGACTTAAAATGGGTTATGTTTAATTTAATATTTATTTGTGGAGTTTCTGTTATTGAGCCGTGTTATCTGATATTTTTAAATTTATATATTTATTTAATTAATTTAAATTGTTACTTAATAATATCGTTTCTTGTTATACATTTTAATTTATTTAGAAATTTCCAATTATATAATCCATTTAAATAAATATAAGTAATTACTTTATATAATTTTGTCTAAATTACGCTCATAAATATCGTCGACACGCTTAACTATCTACCAACATAGTCATCGTCAATAAGCCGAGGACTTTGCGTGCAACCCATTGCGCAAAACAGATGAAGGCCGACATACGGAAATTCTATCCAAATTGATGTAAATTTTTGTAAGACGCATTCCACTATCAAATCAATAAGTGAACAGTAGTTGCTCGTTACCTAATTATCCTCGTACACTTGACATTGATGTACCTGTATCGGGCTTTGCGAGTAACTTATTTCGTAAATACATAACTAAAATGGATAAAGCAGTTAAATGGAACATGAATTAGTACTAACCTTGTGTAAAAATATGTATATTAAACAAGAGCAAAGATAAAGTAATATTTTTTTAATGGCGAGATTGTAAGAAACCTGAATTTCTTATTTGTAAAGGTTATCTTATGCAATATCAGGAGGTAGGTACAAAACTTATGCCAGTCAGTTTCACTTAATAAAACATTTTATGTATATAAATAAACAAAGTTCTTTTTTATTTTTTAGTTATAAGTATTGTATGAAAACAATAAAATAAATCACTACTACACAAAAATTATAGAAAAACATTAAATAACGAAGGATTTGTAGTAGTATACACATGTAAAATAATGTTTACTGTCTTAGAAAGTTAGCAAATATACAAGTATAACGTTAGTAGGCTAAGGACGTACCTACCTACTTCACGGTTCACCTTCTAAGGTGCTACTATGCAGTGAGCAATCGGAAACATGCAATGGAATCATGAGGTGCGAGTATATCCATTACCGGATTAATAAATAGCCGTAGTAAAATAGTTTTATTTTTGTAGTTTCTCTCTCTCTCTCCATGATGATATACAAATAATATTTTCAATACATTACTCGCGTGATGAAGCGTGTCAGCTGGGCACCAACGTGAATGTAGCGTTGACGTAGAATGCACAAAGGATTGGTCGGTAAAAGAAAAATGTCTAAGACTTATTATTGTTAAGTCATTTCTAAAAAAGAATAAGGAATTGTCTTAATGTACATCTTTTATTCAGAAAACGATTTACTTGAGGCAGTAAAAGATACCTGTTCAGTTTTTTGTTGGTAATAGCTGTCATTGATAATTTGAAGTAATGTGTAAAATTTAATAGTATTATTTTGGTGCGGCAAAATTATTGCGAGCCAGACAAGAGCTCGTCCTTTTTTATGTAATACCTTAAAAATAAAAATTATATCATTCTTGTTAACCTTGTTCGAATAAAGTAGGTAGGTACTATTTAAAATATTCCTCGCAAAAAAAAAATACTTAAAAGTTATTGGTTTAATGTAATTTAACTACCTACTATCATTTTCTTATAAACATTTTATATAAAGGATAATCGTCGCATTTATTTAACGACGAAGTAATTAATAATTATCTAGGTACGTTATATTATAACAGACTTCCTAATAATTAAAAATTGAAATAATGAATCGTAAATAAGTATTAAGACAAACTACAACACATATTTTTATGCAAACTATAAATAATAATTATAATAACAAGATAAAAACAATAATTCTTATGATTACAAAAAAAAATATTGCGTTTATGCCCATTTAATGCTGGGCTCACGAAGCAACGAAAGACAAAGGTCGCGAATTCAATTCCCGCTTTTACAAATATTTGCATCAACTACGCAATACTTGTCGTCGCTTGCTTCTTAATAGCTGTATTATGCAAACATCATTCACATCTGAACACGAGGCCTTCTCTAGTAAATAGCCCATACAACTAGGGGCCTATTTTATGTCATAAACGCTGCAGTTGGTCTCTACTCACTAGGTCATTCGCATATGTAACTGTGAACCAAATATTATGTGCCCGCTTACGCACGTAATTGTAATTAGCCTTTTGTTTACTTCCCTTCTGTATCTGATGACGTCACATTATTTAACAAGACTTAAGCATAATTAGATAAAGTCAACATGGCGAGCCTCCGCGACTCGGCCTTCTACATGGCCTTTGGTAATCTAGATATATTGCGTCAGTGTTGCTGCGGATTGCAAGTACTCAACTAAGTGTGTATATAGAAAATAATATTATTGTTTTTATTATTTGTGTCACTATGTGGAAAGATTGTCAATCTAATATGTAAATACTGTTTCCTTATTTCTAAATCAATAAAATCAATCTTAATATTTTCCGTATTATACAAAAAGCAATAAGATCTTTATGTTGTTTTCATAACTAAAAAAATATATTTTATGATTTTGCGATAATTTTTAAAATATTACTCCTATGGGAAGAACTATATAGTATCGATTTTAAAATTCATAATAACTTGTAAGCCCTTTGAAGCAGTATACGCGTTGCCTTAGTTAACTATTCCATAACCATGCATGAAAAGGGGTACAAATTCTTTATTTACGTATTAAAAGTAACACCGTTGACGTAAAGACGCGCAAACACGCGTTACCTTAGCAACGTGTAAATAAACTATAACTGCCATTTTTTATACTCATACTCAACCGCGATTTCTCGTAAAAAAAAGGGTACAACGTTTTTGCTTCACATATAAATATAATGATAAATAATAATTAAATATATGAACATTAATATTTTAGTTAAATAAAACAAAATAGGTTTTACATAATATTATTATATCAACACTGTCGTCATTCTTGTCATGTGGTTTATGAATGAAAACCCTTAGAATCCCATTTCAGTTTTTCCGGTTACAGTAGCATACTATACTTATTTGTTATTATTGTGGTGTGTAATCTCTTAAAGTTAATATTTTGTCAAAAAACCCACTTATGAATGTACATGTTTGATTCAACGTGGTATAATAGCCGGGAATAACTACTGATGCGCTTGTTTCGATGCGGTTTCATGTCGTAATGTTACGACATCAATTCATCTAACTAGGTTAATACTTTCTTGTCGTATGTTTGAGTAAAGTTTAGAAAATATTCTTATTCGGTGATAGTATTGACAAGCACATTTTTGTATATCAACAAACATACTTACCTAGATGGAAACTGGAAATTAGAATAATAATGGATATTGCAGCAAGTATATTGTATGTTTTAATAATATATCAAGATATCTTCTTCACGCTTCACGTTTTGAGCCGAAAGAACCAAGTGACATGTCACTGTTTTTACCACGGTTTTTTCAGCTTCACTTATCTATCAATATATGTTACAAAATCTTTTAAAATAACACGCGACATGCTTAACCCTGTTCTCGTCATCCGATATCCTTGAATATATGTACATGTGTCCGGATCAGATGATAGCAAAGCCCTCGCCATGATGACCAGAATACAAGCGCATAACTACCGTTATGGGCAATATGGGCATGCCCACAACCCAAAGTGACTTGTGACGTCACATTTTTTACCATCGTGTGTGCGGTTAGACACTACCTACGGCACTACGCCTACTATAGCCTCTTAGTCTAATGCGATAATTTATACTTTAATATTAAAATTATATAAAATATATTTTTGAATACAGGAAACCCAATTTTACAATTATACCAATGTTACACATATATTACAAACAATAAACACTAGAGGTCATCTCAACCACAAATATATATATGTCTCATATGTCTTCACAAAGCTTCCCTTAGTTACGCGGCATTTCAACCACTGTATCACTTTAGTAAAATAAAAAATAATGTGAGTTTCTCAATTCTAATTATATCAGTATTCATGTTCAGCTCGCACTTGGCCGTTTTAACTGTAACAAGGTGACTGTGAGCAGAACCTTTTTCGAGGGTTAGATCCACGGCTGCCAGAATAACGAGAAAATAATTTAAAGAGTGTGCCGTTTACCTCTATGGATATTCGGCGTTCAGTAGCAAATATCAATCTCGCATTTTGTTTCACAAGACGGGATCGATCGGGATGACCCATTTGGAACAAAGAATATGTATTTTGAATAAATGAAAAGTAAACCAGTGTAGTCATGACCTGTTTTATTAACGCTAGTCACATTTTTCCCAGTAAATCAAAATTTCTTGTCCTTATTGGTAACCTGCCAATTTTCATTTCCAGAATGAAAGACTATTGCATTAGCAATTACACAAATAGGTAGAAAGTATTGCTTACAATAGTAGTGATTTTAAATAATAATCTTGCATATTTTAAACAAAACTATGCGAGTCAAAAATTATACGTGTTTTTAATACAACCCTCTTTTGAATAAAATATTATCGAGATATAATTAGTAGGTATAATTAAAAAAATTGCTTTGCAATGACATAAACAAACATTATACCACAATAAAAGTAAAATTACTATTTAGGAAAAATGCTGGAATTTGTTATCTACGTCCTTATTTTATCTAATATTTGAGTGATAAAACAAGAATTCATAACCACTAGTACGGTTTTTATAAAAATAGACAATTGAATCACATCTGTTCAAAAATAGTAACAGAAGATTTTCTGGGAGTGCCGATAATAAAAAAAAAATTAATTGACCATAAATTTATGATCGTTTAAACAAAATACCTGTTTTATATTTATAAAGTATTTATCACTTATGTAAAAAGTGTATGTATAAACAATCTATTGTTACAGCTCTTAATTTTTAAGCTAAGTAATATGACTGAGAACTATTTGCTCACCTATAGGTTAAATTAATATATTTAAAATTAAAATAAAACCTGAATATTTTGGTTAAATTTATTTTATAACTAAAATATTTTTTTTTGGTTATATTTATTTTAAAAATTTATAACATACTTTTTATTTTATTATAATTATCTAATTCGATGGTGCTTCTACATAAACTATTTAACCGCTCGACGCGTAAAATACACGTTGCCTTAGCAACTTACTATTTATGACACTAAATACTAAAGTATATGTAAAAATATGTTAGTGTGTGTACTGTGTAATAATTACTTTATTAACTTTATCGGTTCCTAATGCATTGTTAATTATTACAAAAAAAAATTGTTTCCACACTCATCTACATAAAAGCTAAGGTAAGTTCATAGTTCTCAGTCCACATTATTTTCGTAACAATAATGACAAATATTATTTTTGATAACTTCGAGTATTTTTAGTTAAAAACAGTTAGTATTGTATAAGTGAGTACTTATTATTCCAACCAAGCGGTTAAACCTGTATTGAATTAATTAAGCGTAATAAATAAAAACGATGTGTCAAGTTGTCTTCTTCTCTAACTGCGATTATTATATTAGAATCTACTCGAAAATCGAAGCTCTATTGACGTTCAAAATATTAATAAAATAAATATGCTTGTACGTATGCTTGACGGTATCGTGGCGCTGATGGGAGGGTTGGTGTGTTCACTCGACGTTGACGGGTTGTGACTTGTGTGGTTGATTCCCATTTCCCTGGTCAAACAATTTGCGTTAAGTTTCGCCAGTCAATATCTCTAAAATAGTTCTAGTTTACTTAGTTGAGATAACTACAGTTCCAGCCTAGTAGTTATGTTTTGAATAAATTATACTTACTAATAACTACGTTAATCTTTCGATTAATATTTGCATTAATACATTGTTAATAAATGTATAGAACAGGTAGGTACATAATGAATAAAAATGTAGGCAAACTGGTACTACAGCTACTGGTAGCACAATTTTATTAGGCCGGTATTTCTAGAAGCTTAACTTCTGCAATGTTAGTTCACGGCCGCGCTGGTTATAAAACTGAATCGATACCAGACAGAGACAGTATCTAGATTTCATGTGAAACAGAAAGCTGAGTGCATAAATTACGTAATATGAAATACATATTCGCAATTCTAATAACGTATGTATATCCTAATAGGTTCATTAACGAAAAACTATGAAAAAGTATAGTTAGAAAATTATAATCTACTTATTTCTAAAGAAACTTCATAATTTTAAGAAATTTTTGATATTCACTCTCATCCATTTTTGAAGTTTGTTATCCTTCACAAATCTTATGAGTTTGTTTAGTTGCTTGTATCGTATGTAATCTAGGCTAGAAATGGCGTAGCACAGTCATTCTCTAACTCATTTGGAAAGCGATCAGTTACATTATCTGTCAAGCAATTACACTGAGTGAATTGAAGAATAAATGTATACCCACAGATAAGTAAGAGGAGCGACACTGCAGTCTACTATAAAGTTTCTATATTTAATTAAGTTCATAAATTGTATATATTTCTAATATTTACATTTTGTTTGCTTTTTTTAAACTCTTACCAACGTGATCCAAATTATGTTGAAGCTATCATATTAGGCCCAAAATTGGTTGTAAATTTAAAATTAATTCAAAAACACATTCCTTTGGTTAGAGTAATTAAAATTAACTGTTTTATAATAATCATTACATAATTATTTCAACTTTGCTAATTGAGTAAGATACACAACTAGACATTATTACTTTTTGCCAATTTTGTTCACATATATATACAAATTTTCTTAACATAAACATATGTAAAAAGCAATAGTGCTTTTTGCAAAATTTGTCAAATACAATTAGTTGAATGCAAAAAATATTAAATGAGCATGTTAAAGAAAAATATTACATTAAAGAAAAATATTATTACAAATAGCTTTAGTGCCTTTTTGATCATGGCTGAACTGACTGACTGAACATTAACTTCTTCAATAGAATTAAGTATATATGCTATAAATTCATTATATAAACTCCATTTATATAATTTCTAATAAAAACCGTTTATATAAATTCTAATGTTCTTACATTAGAATTTATTAAATATAAATTTTAAAAGATCAAATTAGCCAATAGAAATAAAAATGTTAACTGAAATGAAACCAAATAATTATTGAAAATTAAGTTTATTTAAATAACCACATAACTTACTGAGATTCCACACACGCCAAGCCCTATAATTCTATATATACAGCGCGGGCCACTTAGCTTATATGTACAAACGTGCAGGAGAGGCTTTGATCACAGGTAAGGACAAGCATTTATACGGGCGCTCCAACCTCCTCTTGATAGGACCTCGTGAGGTGGCTGGCGGCCGCTGTCAGCGTGCGGAGACAGTGACGGAGCCCCCGTAAGTGACGTCTGCAAGCAGCTGCAGCACGAGCTGCTGACTCCCTTTCATCTTCACCCTCAATACCGGAGTCCCCAGCAGCACTAGATGCATCACTCTCAGTGTCACTAAGGTCAGATATACGCCGTCCACGCTCTACCTGCTCCTCAGCATCCCCTGCCCACAGCAACTCAATCTTTAAATCATTCAGCATAGCGAATAGGCTGAATGGGTCATCATCCCCCTCCTGTGGCAAGTTCATCAAACGACTGGGTACCAATACAGTTTCATCCATAGTAGTGACAGTCTTGACAAACCTCTCCATATCATTCAAAACGCTCTGTTTAGAAAATTCTGTGTTGTCATTTCTGGCAATCTTCTTTAAACTGTTCCTGTAACAAAGAAAATATACATGTTAGATTAAGTATTACAGGAAATAAACTATGCCATTATCAAGAGTACATAATGATTACAATTATGTTCTAAGATCACATAATAATCTATGATCATTGTTAAGCCATCATAAAAACTAATAGGAAAATCATTATTTTGTAATGAATAGAATATCATCTCATGTTTTCATTGTAGCTATGTAATAATATTGTAATATGTAAAAACAGTAAAGTAAAATGTAGAAAGAATAAAACATTGAATATATGGAATATATATATATATCATCAAATCATATTCATAAATTGTCAATTGCATAAAGCAACTGACATAAAAAAATTTACACTATACATTTTAAAAAAGGGTAAATTAATTTATTTCTTTGATTTGCAATATATACTTTTGAGAATTTACAGTTGCAAAGGTTTCTTTGCACTTTATTATGTTATGTGTGTGTGTACACAGATATCATAATATACATGAAGTGGATAGCCTCATAGAAATCTATAAAACTTAAAACCCATACAAATTATTGTATGATTTATATAAACAAACCATAACATAACTATGCAATATGTGTTACAATCCCTATTCTGGAATAATATTTTTTTCACATAGCTTAATGCACCTTCAAAGTTTTTAAACTACCTTTACAATCACAAAATAAATTATTTCTAATTCATTTGTGTCTTAAGGGTACATCCAATTGGCATATAATATATAAGTTTATAAACTTATAATAATAAGTTTATATATAAGTTTATAACTTATATATTATATGCCAATTGGATGTAACATGTATTTTCAGATTATTGGTTTAATTTTAAAGCATTAAAATTGCATGGCATTGAAGATTTAACAATTTAAAAGTTGTATATATACAAGGACATAAGATATTTATATGTTTTTAGGTCAAGTAATATACTTTTAATGAATTATATGCTTTGGTCTTTTAAATTAAACAATTCAATCATAAAAAACAACCAACAACTTCACAGTTTCGAGAGGTTTGCTGCAGTAAAAATTACTACATTACATAATTTTAATATTAGTGTTTATTTTGTAATAATCATCTTATGGAATATATTAAAAGAAAAAGTAAGTAGTAATCATTAAGTAAGATCGACTAAGGGTAAAAAACATGTAATCTTTAGAATATATGCCAGTTGCATCAGAGTCGAGATGACTAAATAACTCAATGCGCACCGCCCTTTAGATATCTTCTCCATTTGCAGGTTATATTAACCCAATGACTCAATTTGGCTAAGACTGCAATAACTATGTCAAAAGTGACGCCACTAGATAAAACTGCTTAAGTATATTTCATAATTTCGGATAAATATTCTATGTCAATGTGAAAGGAATATTAAATATTTTTGAATGACTACTTCGTTAGATTACATTTTAATAATTAAAACTATATCCAAGCAATTTTATGATGCTCAAAACATTTTGTACCATATAAAAGCATGGGGAAAGCTTGGAGCCACACAAAACTGTTGGTGTCGAACCATCGGCCATTACATATGAGATTTGTTCCGTACCTGCTGTTTTCCAATTTAGTTGAAATATCAGTGTGGAAAGACATCTTCACGTATTTTTAAACGATTTTAAATATCACTTAAACACACACGCCTTATATTTTATCACTTAAATTGACGAGCTTATGGAACTCCACGAACGATATTATGAGAACGCGAACGACCGCACGCTAGACTGAAGTTTGACGTTTGGTAAGAAGTGGGGAGCTCGCTAGCGTTTTATATGACTGGATCGTACGATGCGGGGGAACCGAACTGTGAATATATTTTATCGTTATTATTGAATATATAAGGAAACGAATAGTTGTATTGATTGCAAGTAATATGTGTATAAGTATTGCACGTCGTCTAGTTGTCTATATATGGTATTTATTTCAACTTTTATCTGATAAAAATCAAATATTTTAATAAACGCTCGATTGTGGCCAGGCGCGTCCCACTGAAGTCACACCACCTTGCGGCTCGGGGATTGGTTGGTCTTACCATTTATGTTTTGCCATTGGTCGACTTTAAATTTAGATAGCGCGCAATTTTCAAAAATAAATTCTATAGATATAAATACTAATTTGAAATATTTCGAATATCTTTAAGAATAATGTAGAATAATAATATTTTACCTCTAATAGATAAAAAAAGATCAATCAGTAATATTCCTTTTACATAGAATAGATGGAATGCCTTAACAGATGCTATCTGGCAGATAATTGTATTTGAAAATCTTTTCAGTTACGTTAAATAAAATGGTTTTTTTACACCTACTTTTCGTATTAGTACTTAGTATTCAAGTAATATAGCAGAGACTGATAATCAAGAGAGCTTTAAAATTTTGAATATTTAATAATGACTTTGTTTATTTCTTAGACGACGTCAATTTCGACATTAAAATACTTTCTTTTTTAAATAAGGTGAAAGATCATGAATTACATTCCAGTCTCCATTATGTGTAAATGTGTTTATTAACGCATGTAGTATAAATTAATATTTGAAATAGTTAATTTACAACAAATACTTGCCAATTGAATTAGTTCAATTTAATACTGTTAAAGAGAACTACCTTAAAATAAGAACTAAAGAGAACTACCTTAAAATAAGATCATGGGTTCGATTCTCGCACGGGTGAACGATTACTTTTAAAATATATTTTCTTCCTGATGTTCTTGCCAAATTAAAAATACACAATTTGTGTGGAAAGTGGAGAACAAATTATTAATATATGTGTTTTGCCTATCATTTAAAATGTTTAAAAATATACACCTGTATCTTAATTGTCACTATATGTTGTGTCACGTGGTGTGTCGGGTGATTATTTGATATGAAAACGTTAAACGACACACCCACAAACGTCAAATTCGTGTTTATAGAGAAGATGCATAACATGTTTGCGAGTAATGCTGTGTTGCTAAGGCAATAAGATAAAAAGTGATCTCTATCGAGAAATTTAATTGACACCTTATCAATTTTGATGTAGATCTATCAAGTGTCTGCTAAGCGTTATATATGATTATTATATATTTGGATAGTTATACATATAGACTATAGCTAATATTTATCGATTTTAGAATCATAATTAAACTGTTTAAAAAATAATAATTTTAAGGAATTACGTCGCTACTCGTTATTAAGTATGTTTTTCCTTGTTACTGTGTTTATTATATTTAATATATGTTCAATTATTTTAATAAATAAATTGTTAATTAAAGTTTGAAAATTTTAAATTTTTATAAAATCATTTTTGTGTGAAGACATGAAATAAAATAATAAACAATATGCAAGCTACGTAAAGGAAAAAAATATTTTATAATTATTCATAATCTAATTAAGATAGTAAGTAATAATTTCGATAGTAAAAACACGGTCTGAAAATTATTGAAATTAAATTAAAAACCTTTACAAAATATCAAACCTTGGCGTTTTATGCATTCTTTAACTTTTTTCTTTACTGGTCCTCAAAACTCAACACCTCGCTTTGTCTTTTAATATAATTTTACAGTCAGACGCTGTTTCACTTCGGCATGATGGGCCTCTTTTACGTTTCCTTTTTAATTTCATATATTAATATTTCACCAAATGCGCAAGACCTTCATCATCATCATCTTTTTTACTAGTCCATTAGATATACATTTGAAAGCACAATCCGCATAATAAGTAGTAGCATACTCCTAGTTGCACAATTTTTTTATGACGGTATTTTAATACCTGAATTATACGTATACATATTAAAAATCGGCATTTGTTAGAACCGGTAAAAAAGTTAATCAAGATCCATTATCCCCAATATTAGTATTTTTTCAATATTTCGCAACATATTGCTCGGAGGTTAACAGCCATTACTATAAAAAAATACTTTTGTCTGATTATCTATGGAAAATGTCTTATATTGTCTTATATCTCAGTCTCAGTCTACTTATATTATTTTTTTTAATAGTCTACAGTCTACTTAAATTTAAACTTTTAATAATCCACAGTCTACTTAAATTTAAATTTTAATAATGTACAGTTTACTTAAAATTGTTTTTTTAATAATCTACAGTTAAATTTATATTTAAATACAATATCTACTCAGTGTCAGTAATCTTCAGTCTACGCATGTCTCATATCTATATATTGTATTGTTAAGTAAGGTCTCTATATAGTGATTAAATAAATTGTTATTTTGACACAAGATTTATCAGGTCTATAAACGATACATTTATTGAACTGTCTGATGCAATCTTATTTGTCTTCCACCCTAAAAATAACATTTCAAAACTATTTTTATGTTTAAAAAGAGATAAATATTTTTGTTATTTATTAGATTAGTTAATTTCTTCTATGTATGTACGTTTGTACAACTACGCTGTAATTTTCTTCTTTATTATTTTTCATATTTTTTTTATTATTTATTTATAAATTGCAATAATTAATTATTTACTAACTTATTTATACATTATGTAAAAATGGAATTGTATTGCCTTTGAACACCGATTTCTTTAACAGTTTTATGAAAGGTGTTGGTTGCTATTTTAAGAACAGCTATACTTAGTCTTGCCATAAATATTGTTACAAAGAAAATCATTTTTTTATTTTGCATAAAATTTATTACTATTACAGTGTGTCCATTACACCACACCCTACTCCCTACTCTATTTTCATATCACAAAATATTTTACAATAAATTGGCGCGAAATTAAGAAACACAATGAGTATCATATAAAAATGACAGATTCCAAATTCAAAAGTAATATTTTGTTTATTTTTTATTATAACGGCATTAATGGACAGACTAAGTATTGAACTTAGTGCTTTCCGTCATTGTAGTTGAGTTAAATCATGTTTAAACAAAGGAAAATTTGTGTTAATCTTGAATTACAGGTTTTTTTCCGATTTTATGGGAGATTAATTGAGAGAACCCAACTGATTTTCCACGGTTAAAGTATATTTGCTGACTACTTACGTTATATATCATGGCTTCTTTAATTATTTACCAATCAACCCTAACATAGTATATATATCCATAGGTGGTCATTGACAGTATGGCTTTTCTATGGGTTATTACCATCGTCTATGTCATTTTATTACTTCCTTAAGTGTCGAAAAGCTGTGATTGATTAAAGTATTGTAGGTATTTAGCATGTTTATAGTAACAATAAAAAATAAATACTATAGGTATTTAAATAAAATCGTCAAGGTTGATTAACTTCACTTACTCAGTTTAAATTTAATGTATAAGTATTTAATTTGGTTTCAATTGTGAGTGTAAAAAGAAGTTGGTAAATACGTGACATTCCAGTACCTGTATACATGTACGAGATTTATTTGGTCTTCACTATATATGACTAGATTGTTTACCCCTTCTACGATTTTTGCCAAGTTAAAACGCAAAATAATATATTTAACTGTATCTGGACTAAATACAATTCACATGTAGCTTCATTTAATCTAATTAAACCCAAAATTAAAACTCGAAAGCCATATCCCGTTAGCTTTACAGAAACATAACATAACATTATTAGATATCTATGTACGAAAAATTGTCAGCAAAGTACAATAAGTGGTAAAAGGTGATAGGACGCAAAATAAATAAGGCATATGTAATTGCAAATTTGGGTAGTGATTTAGAATTCATCATAATTTTTTATAGTTTTATTTAAACACTACGGACACGTCCCGTACCTTTTGTGAACAAAATCTGAATTATTGTATTTTTCGAAAAGGTTATACTATTATTTCCTGTTACTCAACTAGGCTAAAAACTAAGACATAACTGTTTATAGATAAGTAGAACCGAAAATACTATTCTATATCTAGCTATACATATAATAAACATGTAACAGATCGCTGTCTGTACTTGGAAGAAATATGAAAAAATATATTATTGGTGGCATTTATCAATGTAATAGAACCCGAAATAACGATTTTTAATTTTCTTTTCTGTTTGTCTGTTTATCTGTTTGTCTGTGCGTATGTGCACGTTAATCTCAGAAATGGCTTAACCGACTTTAATCAAATACTAAACAGTTTAGATTTAGTATTTGATTAAATTTCCCTTAACATTTAGTGTGTTTTTTAATTTCAGCCGGTTCATAAACAAAAAAGTTACAACGATAAATTATATATTTAAGCTAGGTTTGTGATAGAAGTGAGAACGCGGGCGGGAAAATACCTACTATTATATTTTATGATTGTGATTGATAGAAATGACTTCTGCAACACAAAATTCCATTAAATCTTATGTAACGTAACAATTTCATGAAATCTTCTTGTCGTCATTTTGTCCTCTCCTACACTCCTTTAGGAACATGCAAAATTTCTACTTTGAACGCCTAGCAACGGCTTAGTT
The DNA here is from genome assembly GCA_038994665.1 of Podotricha telesiphe. Lineage (NCBI taxonomy): Eukaryota > Metazoa > Arthropoda > Insecta > Lepidoptera > Nymphalidae > Podotricha > Podotricha telesiphe. The sequence goes on from JAOYRR010000103.1 coordinate 1,254,134, forward strand.
ATTTAATTACCTACCATATTAAATACTAGTAATTCAGTTAAAAATGAAAGTTAGATGACTTAAATTTTTATTTGATATTTTCGTGATACTTTCAATAATATTTTTGGTTTATTTGCATACAGATATTACAATTGGTTTAAAATTTAACTTTATAATTTATTGAAAAACAGGACCTCTTGACATTAATCGGTAATTAAAATTTTATAATGCGTCTCATACAAATAATAATACTTGAAAAGCTTCTTACAAGAAATTCTTTTTTTAAATCTAAATAATTAAAAGCAGTAAAACGATTTTAAGAAATCTTTTAAATAATCTCTTTGTACAATGTATAGGCTACAAAATTGTTTTTTTTTTATTAAAATCATGCTTACAGTGACATCTTAATTTGAAGTTACTGTAACTTTAAAAAGGAACAGCGGTCTCTATCGTACAATTATATTACAACTTAAAAATTAGTCTGTCAGTAAAATAATTTATAAAACTTGCTATAGATGTCTCTAGTATTATTTATTGTATATCAATGTTCTGTCGCTAGATGTCACTAGTGACAAGTTAAGAGGAAAAAAATAAGTATATAATATTACGTATTAATGTATTCATCATTGCATTAATATTTATTTATTCATTTCATCCAGCAACATTTGTTTACACGGTACATACAAAAAACAAGAAACATGGTAAATGGAACGTAATCTAGATACGAAATAGTGTTAGAAACACTTACAGGCGGATACAGCATGCACGATAGAAAAAACATACCTAATGAGCTCCTAAGTGGGAGCTTCAGCAAAATAAACTATAAGCAATAAATACTTAGAAAATCCTTTTTCTGAATATGATGCCCACGGAAGAGTATGAATATGAGGGTGGAGTGCTAATATATTTTATAATTTAACGTTAAATTACGTACATCCAATACATGTACACATATAGTACGTACATACTACATGTAAATAACTTTATTAATTTTCTACAGGATTTATTAGAGTATTATTTATGATTTTACACAGTTCTATGTATCTTCATTTTATTAATTTTTGACACCATCTGCTCCAGCTAAGATGTGGACACTGATAGGGGGAGAGAGAAACTGTGGTAAGGCTATGCTTGAAGTTTCTCGTAATGATTAAATCTGAAACGAGACTCAACAGGGAACCAAGGTCTTCGACATAATCCAAGATTGGGAACTGTTCAGGTAGACGTGTTCTGGAGTGAAAACCATGCCTTCACTCTAAGGAGTGACAGACGTAAAGTGGCTAGTTTGGGAGCTCATCGGTCAAGATTCATAATAAAAATATCTAGCAATGGATGGAATGGATAGTTTAGTTATTAAGGAATAATATTATAAATAGAGCATCGTGACGCAGCGGGACAGCGTCTGACTGTATACGCGATGGTTGTGGGTTCGATTCCTTCTCAGGCGAACAATTATCTTTTAAATTACGTGACAAGTTAAGGCGCGGCGTTAAGTTTCGCCACTTAACACGCAATGTCTCGAATTCGAGCGAAACATGGAGAACGGACTGTCTTTATACCCTGCTATGTGGGATAAAATGTGAATCTGAAAAAAATATATTAATAAGATTATAATAAGTATTTGTACTTCTACGCCGTTGATTTGTTAACCAAATAACTTCATTACAAGTTACATTATTGTCAACGATCAATAATATTATAATTTACACATATGAGGAATCCACCATAATCAGGATTATAAGTAAAAAATATTTGTATGAATTATAAGTAAAAAATATTTGTATGTTGATGATATATAAGTATGTCGGTGCATAACTTTTAGTATTAAATTATACTTAGTTCAGGGCCTCTATTATAGTTCAGTAGATAATATATGGGGTAACGCTAGTCTAGTCGTTGGTAGGACCAATGAGTGGTAGGCGTTAAGATAGCTCGTTAAACAGGTAACGTTGAGCTACGGTACTGTTCTTTCTAGGCGGGATGACCTGTCCCTGTGCCACTTCAAATACAACCTTATTAAGTGTTAGGTAAAGAGAGTACCTCTAGCAGTGAAAGTGAGTAATGATGCATCCCTTAAACTAGGCCTTCTGTGTTTCATCTCGATATTTGCGGGACTAGAAGTTTGTGTTCTGTCTCTATTTATCTTAGCCTCAAGTTTCTGTGTGAATCATCATCTTAATTTATCGTTCTTATTATTTCCTTTCATCTTTTTTCCATCTTCTTTCTTTTGCCAGTGCGCCATGCCGCTACCAAGCGATCTCGCTTACGACCGACAGGTTTCTTTCTAATCCCACAATTCCCGCGAATCCCGCGCCCGAGTCCCAGGCACTGCCACAGAGTGCCTTTTCAGTTACCCTTAATAGATAAGCTTAACCTCTGCCGATTATATTATATCGGCCAAAACCAAGTGACGCCAAGAGCTCTTAAGAACATACAAGTTTTCACTGGCCGTGACATAGGCGCTAATCGAGGTTTACGACGCCATACTATCAGGCCAACCGAAGCAGCCAGCTAGCAGCCAGCGGCATTTTCGGCCAGCGAAAATATACGAGTGCTTGAATTAAAAATCAAGTTTTATACTTTCAGGGAGGGCCTCCTAAATAATTATAATGTACACCTTTACTTTGACGTAGATGAGACCGTGTGTGCGCGCCGTCATCTTAAATGAACGACAAAATCACAAAAAGAAAAAGCAAAAGAAGTGAGCAGAATTACCAAAAGGCACTAATTACCAAAGTCGCGGAGTTAAATATATATATATATATATATATATATATATATATATATATATATATAAAAAAAGTACCTACACCCGAGAGTCATTCCTGACTACCCACAATAACCTCACAGTGGGGTTTTTTATTAAGTTGCGCTATCAGTAGAGGATTTTATTGGTTGGATGGTTGGTGGATTTATTATTTGAGTGTATTATTGATATAATATATTTTTAGAAAACGTATAAATAATTTAACGTAACAGGTTCAAACCTGCGCCTCTTGGAAACAATCCAAGCGCTTTGACCGCTGAGCCATGCCGTTCTACATCCAGCTGTACGCCGCAATACTTATACTTATTACCACTTATTTTTGTTGTTATCATATCTGTAGATTGATTTTTACAAACTGCTACACAAATATTATTCTAAATAAAGTAAAAACACAAGCATTACCCTTTTTTATTTTCGTATTTTTTTTTTGTTTGTAGTGTCCTGGAACTAGGTTCTCTCTGAATACCTTGATATGCGGGAAAGGGCGTGAACTTGCTCTTATAATGTACATAATTGTTTACACTTTATAGTTCTTTATATATTTAATTACGATTGTCAATTGTTTCTTTTAATACACACACATTAACCTTTGCATATGGTGTACATATACTTATTGATTTAGCTTTTTAATAACTTGTTAAACATATAACGCCCTCATTTAAAAAAAGTTTTCAGTGGAATCCTTTACTCTACTTCCATTGAAACTACATATAGTAAATTTAGCGTTGACATATACAACTATATGTCAACGAAAAATAAGCATCACGCTGCACAAAATTTATTTAAACGGCTTTTATTTATTTCTCATAGTTTCATTATAATCCTACATCAGGTGTTCCACTCTTGGAATAAGTTATACTCTAAATCCTGCTTCGGCTTAAAAGTTACACAATAAGTTTCCAACTAATTTGCGTACAGAGAGACAAAAATTTAAAAAATCATATATTCATATTCAGTACCTTTTTTACATCTCAATAAATTTTTCGTAAACATATTTAATCTACAGGATCACTTTTATACTATTTTATTATAGTATGTGTAATATATATAGATGTAAATTTTTGTATATGTAATAAATAATAACGTAATATGAATGATTCCATGATAAGTATTAACTAAGTATATCAATCAGAATGATTGAGATTAAACAGGTAAAATAGTCAAAGTTTGCGGTCCGCTTGGTGGCGCGTGGAGAGCGCTCTCACGGCTTGCGGCCGCTAATCAAATTAATACGGGATACTAAGGACGTATTTTATGGAACTGGACTATTTGTTTTTATATTAGTTTTTGAAAAGATAAATAATTATTATATCAAAATACCGACATCGATTGCTTAATTGCCTCGTGTACTACTCTAGATTTTTCTTTCCTTCTGGTGTGGTGGGTTTGAGACTTCAACATTTTAAAGAGTCATAAAGATATTTTTTTTTTGTTTAAAATATGTGAATGGAGAATAAATTTCGTAGTCTTAAAGCGAGTTCCGCATCATTTATTATCTTGTTCGTCCATCACACAAGCTAACTTGTGCCACTAAAACCGCTTTCGGAATTTACGACTTAAATGACGCGTATCATTACGTCCTAAAGCATATGTAAGTTGACCTATTAAACTACTCTAATTAAAGATAAAGTTAATAATTAGGCAAATACATTAACTCTATATTATTTAGATTTTTAGTGCGAGGAACGAAATCAAACCTGATTCCATTATGGTTTTACATGTTTTAAAACCGTAAAATATATTAAATACCATACGATTTAAAAATATAATGAGAAGAAACTTCTTAGCTTTCCATGATTTCAGCGTGCGGGTTCCGAGCCCATCGTATTGTACAGAGTGGAGTTCGGGGCCGTGTCTGGGACTTTCGACCTAAGTGCAGACTTAAGGGGCCCCTGTCCAAGCTCCTCTCTCTACCAAACGAAATTTAAAAAGATTCTACTAAACCCTCCCTCGAAATACATGTTAGAAATGAACTGATGATAGTTCTAGACAGGCAGAGAGATATTCCGATATCCGTGCCCAAAGAACACTGAAAAATGTTCAAAATGTTACGTAAAACAATTAATATAAATGCAAGTTTGCATTAAAAATAATTTTAAAAGGCACATTAAACAATCCAATTTCATTTGAAACCATTTATTTTGAACTACTTGCAGGGTTTTGGGAAGTTAACAGATTGGATTTATAAATAAGTAGTTGGTACCTATATAAAATTCATTTTGGATTTATATCTATAGTATAATATTAATGTATTAGTAGCAATATTTTCTTACACATTATAAAAGTTATAGTTATTGAGATCCCATTAACATGTATAGAACAAAACCCACTTCCATAGTATCCTAGCCATCGGATATTCGGGCGATTTTACTAGGGGGATATGAACGAGTGTGCAAACAGACGGCTCGTTTGCGCGCTTTGATTCGTCACGAGGGCCACGGCCAAATGTAGCGCTTTTAATTAGCCAAAACAAATAATTTGCCAATTGATGTGCTTGCATCTAAAATAAATTAATACGTTTTATAATATATATGTAGAAGTTACATTGATGAGTATAATAATAAATTAAAAGGATTATTTGTAGGATCAAATCCATGGAACCACTGTTCTGTTTAGCAATGGACAGAGCAGAATCAAGGAAGCTAGCGGCTAACCTTCAGGATTAAAGAAGCACCCATTGGATTTGGATTGGAGCATTGGATTTATAGTAGGTACAGCCGTAAATGGACAGGGTGGACAAAAGTCTTTTATACTTTTTAAAGTATATTTTAAAGGAAACTAGTTATATTTGTATATATATAAATTATGACTAAAAATTGTTTATTTAGTATGGCATCACGTACACGTAAGGGAATTTTGTAATTGAAAATGAATTCTTGAAGTCAGTGTGGCGCAGTTGGACAGCGCTTGCCTGCATACTCTACAGTTGGGGTTAGATTCCCACTCGGGAGAATGATTACATTGAATTTATTTTTATTTATTTGCCCTGGTAACAAAATTTTGTCTTGTCTCCGCCCTGGTACCTAAGGCCAAGCGCGTCGTTAACTTCTGCCACTAAACACGCAATGTTTCCGATTCGGGCTAAAAATAGAGAATGGAGTGTCTTGACACTATGTTTTTTCTGACTTCCCTACTACTCGGGAAAAAGTGTGAAGCTGAAAGGAAAATACTACCAAAACAACTACTCATGTGTGAAATGTAAGTGTCAAGTAAAACAATACATCAATTAAAGACAGAAGTAACTCGAAAAAAGGGCATAAATTGTTTCAAACCGTAATATTTATCCCGACAATATTATCTAAACGAGAAACGGAATAATAACACTGTAAATTAATTATTCTCGGCGCTGTTCGAGGGCATATCGCGGCTACGTAAGGCGGGCCTTAAATTTTCTAAACCCAGCTAAAATGAAATCGTCTTCAGAAAAAGGGATACCCCTTTTACCATTTTAATGCCCATCACAAAATAAATGCTCTGGAACAATAATGTGGGATTCGTTGGCAGATATAAATTTCAAATAAAAATACTCTCTGTCGACTTGGATGGGTATTTTGTAGTGTTGTGCTTTTAAGAGGAAAACTAAAAATGAAAAAAAATTACTTTTTGTTTTATTTGAAATATATTATATAACAATATGTAAATAACGCAACTATTTCCACCTTAAAATACGTCCTCATCCCTGTAGCTCTTTTGGTGTTACATGGGGTAGTGGTGATCACTTACCATCAGGTGCCCCGAACGCTCGTTTGCCTTGTCTAAAGAATAAATAAACAAAAAAGAAGAAACTATGTGGCGCAGTGGGATATCATTGTATACTTGCGGATTCAATTTCTCTGGTACCTAAGACAAAGCGCAATGTATAGGTCCGCCACTAAACGCGCAATGTCTTTGATTCAGCCGGAATGTGGAGAACGGAGTGCCTTGACACTAGATTGACTGCCCTGCTACGAAGAAAAGCGTGAAGCTGTAAAAAAAAATAACATTGTTTCGAGATCCTTTTGTTTGCATTCTTTTTGATGAACATATGAACCACAAGCTTTTTGGTTTTCTACTTCATACTAAGCGATGAAAAGCATAGCGGCTGTTGAGTACATCCTATATTTAACACATGTGAAGAAATTTATTCTAATACTTAACAGATCATAGTAATATTTCATTTATTTCTTTTATTATTGAACCTGTGTAGTGTATAGGTAATTATTGAAAGATATAAGCTACATATTTGTTATACAAATTAATATAATGATATAAAACTTAAATTTTATTTCTTTTTTTATTATACTACCTAGTTTTATTTATAACATCACTACAGCAAGCGGCCGCCGACGAAAGAGTTGCGAGCGGCGGCGTAAACGTTAAGACTGGATGAACAAATGAATGAACTGGCCGATCGATACGAAATTTCTTAATGCTAAGAAAAGCGCCCGACATTGTTATTGTGCTTTGTCTTTTAAGACTGTAAGTAAAATTTTATTTTTATTTTTGCTATAAGTTGCAGTTTTATTTCTTTCATCAACCGAGTTTAATTCTGAAATTGCAGTTGAAGTGTAGTATACGTTTATACATACATTGTATATCGGTCGGGATGTTATAGAGATTCCTGCTGCTCTAAGCCGATTGAATGCAATTTCACTTTCCTAAGTACGTGAATAATACTTTAAAATATTTAGAAAGTGAACGAATAATAATGAATGAATGAAAAACTATGAATTATTCATAACAAGAAGTTTGTTTACAAATAGAGGATATTCTCTATAAATTTTAATTTTTTTGTACTATTACATCTAGGTATATAATACATACAGACATATATACTATATATGTATGTTTTAAACCTATCGTCTACCAAGTATTCTATTATAGAAAATACGAGAATAGTCGCAAATGTATAAGAGGTCATCTTATACATATATAGAGTATCGTGACTCCCTAAATGCCCTTAGAGTGTCTGCGCATCTAATCTTCCAAACGAAAGAACAATTTAATTCGAACCAAACAACGTTTCTGTTGACATAGCTAAGTAACCACGCGACGCCTCGCTTCATTTGCATTTCTCTTAATCTTCGTTATGAATAAAGAAAAATTCGTGGAGATGTTTTTAAGCGTTTTCCTAAGCGGCCGCCTAATGAAGAACGGCGAGGGATTACGGCCCGCCCGCGTACTTTCGCGACATTACACTTTTAATTTGAACGAATCTTATTATTTTCTTTTGTTGATTTAAGCCCTCGTACCAGGAGACGGGTCGAGACGTGACCTGCAGCGGAAAAATGCGATTGCCATCTAAAGCCAACCGTTTAAATGAACGAGATTGGAGCTTAAAAAGTATAATGGACGAGGGGGGAGGGGGCGGCGATCCCGGGGGCACAAGATGGCCGATTTGCGATTGAGATGAGTCCACCCTGCCACCTCCGAGATCAAGTGATATAATTAACTTCAGTTAAATTTTCCTTCTTACATACTCGGTATAGTGTCGACATAGTATGTAGGTACTTTTCAATATTCTCAAATATGATCTGATTTCAAATTGTATTTCTTTTATTACATTACAATATCCTACATTGTATTAAAAAATATGTGATGAATCAATATACTTATTTCTATTCTCATTTAGCTTTTAAGCCTTATATATTAGTATGAAACACGTGTTTAGAATAATACTACCTCAATTCACATTTAAAATTAAACTAAAATAAATTTCGTGAATTATATGATTTCATTTGAAAAACGAACGTAAAAACATTCTATTTTATAGTTATGGAATTCATTTTTCTCAGATATGGCATAGTGATATTTTAATATACTTTAAATTATATTTTTTACACTTAGGATAAGAGAGAACTATAAACGAATAAAGGAATTATAAGTTTTCAATAAGTAACAGTTTAAGATGTAATATCAATAATATACATAAAAAAATATTAAAACAATAATTATAGTTACAATAAAACAATATTATAACGACATTTCCTTTATTTTCACATAGGTCCTGCAATTTGCAAAGCAGGTAGAGGATATCTTTTCATATATTTGTATAATATATATATATTTATATATTTACTATCAGTTTTGTTCTTATATTAATTGAATTCCCATTCGGACGCCGCGTTTTGTAAAACAAAACGCGGCATTGAGTTGAATAATGAATACAAATTGCATGTTGGTTAGAGAAATTCTATGTCACATTTTATTAACAGACTGATAAAACAATATTTAGTTTATTAAATGTTCATCTTATGTTTCAACTTATTTAATCTCAACCACTCGCGGCTAAATATGCTTTTATCGTTCGTTCTGATATTTTAGTTAAGCGAAATTAGTTACCGTTAATATACGTATAGAAATATCATATACCTACCTAATATAATTCCAACTAATTTGAAACATGTTATTTAATTTCTAGATTAATAATTTAAAATTTATCTTACAATTTAAATTTGGCTCATTATGGTTATAGTGTAATAAAGATTGATGAGTTACGTTTCATATGTGGCTGACCTTTGGTCTTTACGGCAAGTTACTGTAAATTATGTGTTAATAACCGTTGGGTTTCTTAAATGTTAAATTGGAAAGTTTCTGCGAATGTAAAACCGAGCGCTACTGATCTTTCAAAAAGACTCAACGTAATCGAAGACCAAACTAAACGAAAGGTTTCCTTTGAACAGTTGTAGAATAAGGAAAAGTTGGGTAGTATCGAGGGGGGGTGGGGTTTGTGCGACCGCAACCCCACCAGGCTTCCAAAAAATATCGCATAAATGAGCCAAGGGCCCGCCTCCTCGGCCGCGAAATTTCCGCCATACTTCCAAACCTATAATCCCTCATAATCACCTTTACAAAGCAAAGATTAAAAACGATTTTCGCCCCAACCTTCCCGCCTCCGCCCGCTTTTATATGCGAGACAGCGAAAAGTAAGATTAAATCATTATTTTTCTTAAGCTCTTCTCGTTTTTTCTTCGCTCAGTGGAAGTTTTTTCCTTGGACTTTTGATGCGGACGATCAAAGACTTGTGTTCAAATTTACATAACATTCTTAAATAAATTGCGGGGAGGCTGGGGTGGCGCAATTTAACACGAATCGCTTGGTGTATAAACTTATTAATGCGAATACCGCGATTGATGCTTAATGTACTATTAATTTATTCTAAGGATTACTTGAATGTCAGCGCATAATTTTCAAATTAAAGCACCATACAACACTCGTCATTCGTTAATATTTTAAAAGGCAGAAGGTTGGAATTTTTATTTTATATGTGCTATAAATCGTTATGTCTATGCTGTAACTACTGAAATCAATTTTGTAGACTATGAGTCTTAACAATAAACTAATATTTAGTTAATATGATATGATAATGGGTAAGAATATTAAATAATATTCTATTTTCGTTCAATCAAATTTAATAATTTAAAACTTATTTAAATTAGCTTTTGAAAACAGGATTTTTCATCGAAATATAGTTTTGTTTTCTTATGTCTTTAATGATTTTTGATGTTACCAGTATTGTAAAATAAATCATTCATACACACACCAATACCAAAATATTTTTTAAATCCATTATTATTACTTATTTTAAATTATACCTATTATACAGTTTGACGCTTTCGCCCGTTTTTATAATTATTCCCCCGAGAGGGAATCGAACCCACAACCATTCCCTACACAGTAAGCTACGCTGTCCTATTGCGCCACGATAATATTTTAATAACAAAATAGTATAAAATTAATATGGAAATTGTATATAATATTAATATTTTACATTACCTGTGAAGTATTTAGAGGGAGTCCGTTTTTACTAATACCTAGATAATGACGGAGTTTCCTAATTAGAGAATAAGAAATGTATTTAAGTAGATAATATCTTGTTCATTATTTCTTAATGAACTTTGTCTATATTAGTCGTATAGTAAAAATTAGATTCTAAGAATTAAATATTTCATATTCAAAATACGTATTAATTAAATTTGTTTTAAGGACAAAGTACTTTATTTTTATAATTTAATCAAAAATATTTTTTAAATATAATTAGGGTGCTTCTGTGCCGCAGTGGGGCAATGTCTGACTGTTAATGCGATGAGTTGTGAGTTCGACTCCCACTGGGGTATAACATTTTCAGTCGTGCAGAAAATATTTTTAAATCAGTTGTAGAGCTGTGAGGCTGAAAAAAGCTAATTCTCTTAAGTAAAGATTCAGAAAAATATTGTACATTTACTTTGACTTTGACTTTGTGTAAGAAAAAGTTGCAACTAACTAAGCACTATGTTACAAAACTACACAACACAAATATTATTTTTACACACAAATAAAATTATAATTACATTATTTTAATATTACCTTTTTAAATTGTATTTCGTAACGTATATCGTTAACTTATCTTACTTAAGATAAACTTAGTATTTAGTTAAACCTGAACCCCTAAGTTGTTTGCACCTCAAGAAGCTGTTTGATTGTTTTAGGCGCAGGTAGCAAAGCCCACATGAAATATATCGTTACTTAGTGTTTAAGCCAAGTTTACATTCTCAGCTTAAGTTTTACAACTTGGATACACGTGCACCACATGCTTTGAGTCATTAGTGGAAGCATGTAGAAATTCTTATATAGATAAACAATTATAATTGTAAGATTTTACATATATGTTTTTCTTATTACATTACATAATTTGATATTGAATGCCATCGTGTAACAGTGGAACAAAGCCTGACAGTACACGCAATGGTTGTGGGTTCGATCCCCACTCGGGAGAATGATTCTGGCTCTGCTAAATCATCAGGCACGCAGCGTTAAGTTTCGCCACTCAACATGCATGGCTCAAATTCGGGTGAAAAGCGGAGAATCCAGTGTCCAGGAAATAAGTTCTTTCAGTCTACCCTACAGTGAAAACGTTTGCTGCAAAAAAAAAACTAATTAATTTACAGTGTAGCTGACAAGCTCTTTTGGCTTTTATTGTTTATTGTAAATCAATGTGTGTTCACAGACATAATTTAATAAATAAATTATTCGCAATACTAAATAACAGATTTTAGGGTGTATTTATTTATGAAGTAACTGGCGAGTGACACATTGTCTCTAAACAGCAGTTTTGGAGTACATCAGATTCAAAACTATTAAAATTCTTCCTCCGCAAAGAGTGCTAAAATTTACATCTTAATTCGACAAATAGAAGAATTTACCAGCTTTCCACGAATAAAACACAGCGTATTGATTTAAACGGAGGACACCGACAATATAATAAAACGAAACCGTCTCGCATAAAACTTACCCCATATCGTTCCCAGTGGAGTTTAAATTTACAAAGTTATAGACCCACGTCGATTGCCAATAAGTAAACACTGGAAGTCGGAGTATTTAACTTAATTTTTGAGCTTCCAGCCGGTTAATTGGGAGAGGCGTAGCGGAATGTCGTCACAAAAGAAGCACTTAAACGAAACGTACAACGGCACTCGACCGGCTCAAAATAAACTTATCTCCTTCGGGCAAGGGTTAAAATGATTTGAAAGGAGCGCTGGGTAATTCAGGTGGGCGCCACGAGGGTTGATAGATGATTCAATCAGGCGCTACTGTTCCGCTAATAATGTTACTTATTGAGTTTTTGAACGCCGGAAGCTCGTATGCTTCGCGAGAGCCTTGTGGCGGCGTACGGCGGTATACCAGATGGTCTTACATAAGAACAATATATGTAGATTTCGTCTCATATCTGACATTAAAATACCTATTATGAAATTAAAATGATAAAACTATTTGCGTTACACAAAGCAAACACTTCAAATTGCCATACGAATGGTAATTTTATAAAAGCTTATTTATTTTTGATCTTTACTGAATATTTTAAGATAAGTAAATGTTAGAGAGACGATATTTTATACTGTTTTATGTTTAAGATCAAAAAATTACAATATTTTTTGCTTAAAACTTATATTACCATAAATCATTTATCATCATCATTATAATAAGTGAAGGATATACTTTATAGTCCTTTTAACAAACACTATGTGGTGACTTACCTTAACTTAAGTGACTTTTTGAATGACTGAGAAATATGAAATTTGGCATAAGAAGTTTATATGGAGTGTAGAAAGCACTATCTATCTATCTACTATAAACTATAATAAAACAGTAAACAAATGTCTGTACATTAAATATATTTAAGAATGAAATAGTTTAGGGGGATATAAACAGAATAAAACTTGAATATATATTTTTAAAATTTTTCTGTTTATCTGTTTGTTCTCGCACATTTTTGGAACTACTGGACAAATTTAACATTTTTTTTCAATTAATAACTTTTAACCCATGACAACACTAGGGTAGAATAAGAAGAGTGGGAACATCTGATGTAGAAAATCATAATAGACCAGCTACTATGAGATAAAATTAAAAACTGATTTAACGTCATTTGTTCAGCGTGATGTACAGTTTTAGTTGACATATATAAATTAAAGTTCTGGAACATCTCATGATCCATCATATATGATAAGTCCTGCGAAATCATAATAAATAAGGAAATGTCACCTTACCAAAAAATTATCAATGTGATGGCCATTCTTCATTGACATATAACGGTTAAAGATTTGATAAAGAAATAAAATTTGAGTGCAGCATGGTGGGCAGTTTTCGTTGACAAAAAAAGCAAATATTGATGTGGGATGTAGTGGATGTGATGTGGGAAGATGTCTGATTGTAAGCGTGATGGTCGTGGGTTCGATTCCCACTTGACGGAATGGTTATGGTTTCATTGTTTTTATTTTTTCTAGAGCAATGTCTTGAATTCCGACGGAAGGTGTCAGTCACTATGTCTGCCAAGAAAGAGAGTGGGAAGCTGAAAAAATGCAATTAAGATAAAATAACCATAAATCTTTATAGAAACGAGAACACACGAGATTTTTTATTTGACCGATAAATCTAAGAAAGATAGAAATGGAAATAGTATGGGCAAGTGCCATTAAGCTTACGCAAATGAAGCTGAGGGCGAAAACTATATAATTATAAATTCCAAATGATAAGACAAGAAATATTCACTTAAACAACAATTTTGTTTTCTATTTCCTTGCTCATATTGTTTGTCATATCAAAACATACAACTGAACTGCTGTCTATAATAACACATTCCTATGAAACTGTACTTAATACTTTTACTATCTCCAATTTAAATTTTTTTCATAAGGCTTTCTTTTTAAATAGCCAAATGTTTGTTAAGTTCAGATATTATAGAATTCATTATTTAGATCTATTCATTGTTAGGTAAGCATTGTCACAAAATATAAATAATAAATCTGTGGCTCCATCAATCAAGCAAGTTGGCTGACTTTTTTAATGGGCTTCATAAGATCTCACTTTTATCTATTAATTTTAGATTCAAATAGCCATAAAATTTATAAGACTGCTGTTTAATAAGCAATTTACGGAATCTTTATGCCTACAAAGCTGTCAACATAAAAGATGGATGACAGTTATTTTTAATCTGTGCTAATACATGCATTCTTAGATAAAATTCGTATTTCAAATTGACATCAATATGTATTCAACATCATCATCGTGCATAATATATGAAATCGATTTCATCGTGGCGTAGTTCGAAACTATCTGACTATAAGCGTAATGGCTGTGTGCTCGATTTCCTTCAGCATTATATTCATGTTTATTAAAAAAAATCCTGTCCTAAATCTGGCGTCTGAACCGCGGCTTTTGGTTCTATCATCGGTCATCACACCTTTTCTCGCATAGCAGGGTAGTCAGTCAACCTAGTGTCAAAAACTCCATTCTCCACTTACACCCGAAATCGAGACGTTGCGTGTTGAGTGGCGGAACTCAACGCCTCACTTTACTTTAGGTACTAGAAAATATTTTTAAATATAATGTTTCCCTGAGTGGGAATTGAACCCACAACTTTACCCCTACCAATCATACTGGGGTGTAATATTTACATTTGTAATATTAACGTTTGCTTTATGATAAAATGAAAAAGAAGTGACTTCTGTCGGCGATTTGGTTGAAAAATGGAGAACACAATACGAACAGTGAACAGTGTGTTTTATCAATTACTTTACCAACATAGTAAAATGATGGGAATTTAAGATAGTGGCTCTTAATGTGCTCTTATCATTCCAGTATCGATGTTGGTTTAATGTTGTTTCTTTATCTATATGTAAAAGTTACTGGATAATTTATAGTTTAACAAGACGACAGAATTTGTTGTATAACATGCAAACAAATATATTACAATAATTTTATTGCTTTATTCACACTTGAATAACAAATATGTTGAAATTCCAATAACGAACTATTTTAAAATTGGCTGCTTAAATGTGTTATATAAGCAAATTTTAATATCTTATTAAATGTGGACAATCCTTTTGTAATATTCATATTAATTAATAGATAAAGATTCTTCGAGTCATGACAATTCGTTCTGTACTGTCCTCCCGAATACGAGACAATATATGTTGAGTGGAAGTGTGCTACCCGCTTAATTCAAGTCACTGAAAAGTATCTTGAATTAAGCGGTAAAAAATATGTATGCACATTTGTTTTACCAATTTAATGCTAATTAACATCTTCGAGTACAATAATAATCGGAAATTAGGGGTTAAAAAGAAATATGAAAACAGTATTATCAAAAAATATAAATAAATCTTGAGCTTCGAAACAGTTAAAACTTGTTATACGACAAGGAATGACGAAGAGAAGGTGCTCAGAGATAAAGGCAATTTGTAACGCATAATATTGACCATACTCACCGTGCGTTTTTCCTTAATCTTCGAGTATTTTTCCTTTTACTGCTTTGATAAAAAAAAAAAAAAAAAAAAAAAAAAAAAAAAAAAAAAAAAAAAAAAAAAAAAAAAAAAAAAAAAAAAAAAAAAAAAAAAAAAAAAAAAAAAAAAAAAAAGTTTTGAACCCGCGACCTCTTGCACCTAAAGCGAGAATCATACCCCTAGACCAACGAGCCATATAACGTAATTATGTTAGTTAATGTACTGCACGTTCACTTCTGAAAATGTTAATATTCTTTATATAGTACTATAATTAATTATACTGTACTATAAATAATTATTTATACTGTTATTATTGTATATTGAATAACAAATTGTATTTAAATATAGAATTTTGAGATATTTAAATTTCTTTATTACACAGATTAGCGTTATCTTTTAGGTATCTACCGACCTTTAAAAGCGTGCGGATAAAAATAAAATTAAACTAAATTGTCGATTTCGTTATTTATTTTGCAGTGGAAAAGAAGTTTATTCGCAATTTATTTCCTATTCTGACGAAATTATGAAAATATTTCTACGGATAAGAGCAACAATCCAGATGTTGTAGTTACCAATAATATTCTCACCAAAATCTAGATCCAAATCAAACAATTGAAATCTGAATTAGGAAACAAAATATTTAAAATAAAAAGAGTTGATTAGACTCAGTTGTAATATAGAACTTCTCTCAGAGCAGCATTACCTACTTTATATTAATATTATTTTTTCGTTTCATTATTTTCATGTTAAAGTTGGTAAAAAAAAAGATTTTTAAATGTGTTGCGAAATTATTATTTATAGAGCCATCGGAGTCCATAAATTACCATTTTGCAGCTGATTCAATTTTAACGACATGCAAGTTACCAAATTAAACAAATACAAGTAACATGAAAAATGTACGATAAAACTAAACATATTTGATGACATATGGCTAGTTGGTCTAGAAGTATGATTCTCGCTTTGGGTACGAGAGGTCCTGGGTTCAAATCCCTTTTTAGTTTTCAATACTTTTTTTGCTAAATAAAAATAATAGAATTCGGTATTAAAAGTACACTTGTGTATAACTTAGTATATAACCCTACTTAGCAGGTTGTATTTTAAGTCTTTTCTTTTTTGTTTATTAAATAAGTTAAGACAAGACAAGTCTGCCTGACTTTGTAAGTGGCCGTGCTATTGCTTTATTATATGAATTTTCTTTGCATATATTTTAGTTTAGTTTAGGAGTAATTTTTAGATTTGTGGTATTAGATTATAATTGGTATATTTTGTTTATTTTGTATGCTAAACTTAATGTTTCGTACTGTATTTGTACAAAAAAATTATCATTATTAATAAAATATTAATATATTTACTAATTAGCATTTATTTACTAATTTGTTTTCATTTTATTTATTTACATCTCTGCTCTATTGTTTTTATTATAATAAATCCGCTAATGATGGATGCCTGTAAGAAATCACTATTAGGGCGCCATTACTCATTGATTTTGGTATCTCATTATGTAATTAGTTATGTTAGTACTTGCAATAAAGTATTATTATTATTATTTAAATTTTTATTATATATTTCTCAGCTCTAAAGCTGGCATATCCATAACTACTATCTTGCACCGAATCTACATCCGTAACTATGGAGTGTGTTTGGTTATTATATGGACTTATCACATTCTTCTAATTACAAGAACTTCTTCTCTGTTCTACAGGTGTTTAGTATAGCGGCTTTTTGTAGAGTATGTATTATTTTTTTTTTCAGATTTATTATTTTTGAATATAGGTAATTAGCTGCTGGTGCGACGCCAGTAGTAAATACAATTTTGTAGTAAATATACTTTATTTTGTTTCCAAATTTGTGTTATTTCTTCTTTATTATTATTATGTATCTCTTGAAAAAGTTCTTGAGAACCCGGTCCTTATGATTTTTATTTAGCAAACTTCAGTACCTGCTTCTCTTAGGTGGTGATGTTGGCTAAGACACGTTAAAGCTTATATGTATTTATAATACAAATGGTTTTCCGACTTGCTCAGACAAAAGCCTTAGCGTTTAGCATCAAATGTCTTAAAAGTAACGGAAAGTGGACAACAGAGTGTTATTTCTCTTGGTTTATATAATAGTCCCAAAACACACAATGTACATAAATACAGGCATTCTTGCAAAATATTTACGTATGCATCAAAACAATTTCTTTGAGTATCACGTACCGCTTTACATAATTGTATTAAAGACGTAGGTATCTTATAGAGTTGTAAGAGAAAATTCTTATTACCATCGTATCGGTCCAAGGCGTCGTATCTCGAAATTATTCACATCTCACATCTGCGCCCGCTCGCTTTGGAAAATAATAAAGTCCCGTTTAAACGCCATTCGTATGAGATACAACGAATGAAGCGTAATAAAATGTATAAGAACGTATCGCAAATAGAAAATATTCACTCTGATGAATACGTTGGAGATTCGAGCATGTCGTTATTGGTAAATTATGTAGAATGTGATTTACCTGTTTATATTTTAAATATATTTTTTAAAAATAGAATATTAAAATACTTTTTGGATATAAAAGCTTTATTACTAGCTAATTATATTTTTGGACATTATTATAATTAATTAAACAGTATTTTTAAAACCCGTGGCCCAGTGGGACAGACTCAGAATGTAAACGTGATTGGTTGTGGTTTGGATTCCCATTCGGAGGAGGATTATATTTAGTTATTTTCATTTCTCCGCTTTAGCGACAAGACAAAGCGCGGCGTTGAATTCCGCCATTCAATGGCTCGGTTTCGGACGGAAAATGGAGAACTGAGTGTTATATGTTTTAGGAGAGCTACAATCTCTTTGACTACGCTGTTATGCAGGAAAAAGCGTGAAGCTGAAAAAAAATATATTAAAACAAACAAGGTGCAATTCAATAAGTCCATACCTACTAGTCTCAGTCTTAGTAAACATTTTTTTGACTTTTATGCCATGGGTACCACAAAATATACATCTCCTATTATTTAGAATGATAAAGAGAGAGAGTTCCTATGTTTATTAACAACTCTACAACTCCATGTAGGATAATTAAATAGTACAAACATACATTTTTAAATCAGTGTCTTTTTTTTGTAAGAGTATACTTACTCGTCTTATGATCTTATGTCACGTTCGAAACGCCATAGTTAAGGAACTAAACTACTCGTATTATTTATATTCTCAAACAAAAAATGACTTAGGTAGGGTTATTATTATGGTATTAAGGACATTAGGAAGACAACTACAATTAATACAAATTAGTAAAGTTCATAGCAAAACTAATTTAAAGTATACTTTAAGATTTTTTGTTGCAATAATTATAACCAAGACCGTCAATTTTTTTTTTAAATAATGCCTGACATCCTTTATTGGAATATTGAAATAATTTATATATAATCCCCCGGGTCAGATCGAAGCCGCATCCATGGCATACCACTACTGCGTCACGTCATTAATACAAAATTAAATTTTGTTTTAAAGTATACATTTATTATAAATGACTCTTAAAAATATTCTGTATAAATAAGTTGGTAAACAAAGTAATGAAATATATATCGATCGATCGATCGGGTATATTTTTCAGTATAGTACTATGTTAAAAAATATACACGAAGCATGCAATCTATAAACAATTTACAATGAAGCAAGACTTTATAACATCTTGAACTACTTTACTAGAAAATATTGCGTAGGTGCCGGTAATATAGAGGCTTCACTTCCGCGAACTAGTAATCCTTCGTCGAACGCAAAGGAAGGTATTAATTTAGATTTGCGCGGTCACTGAGTATTTGCTTAAGGGTGGTTTGGATAGAATCAGAAGAGGCACCCTGGTCAAACAGCAAGTCATATTACCATAGAGCCAAGCATGCATAGAAAGATTTTTTAAATATTACTTTTAATTAAAAGAAATTTAAAAATCAAATTAAATATTTAATATATTTTAGGTTACATACATTTTCAGTTTTATGACAGATTTTATATTTTTAAATTTTAATAAATAAAAAAATATATATTTCATATATTATGCCCCATATTTTAATTTTTTTATTTTGAACATAAAAATTAGCATAATGACGCCTAATATACACTGGATAATAATAATACAATCTATTACACTGAATAAAATAGTAAGAGTTGCCAGTTCTACAACTTTTTCAATGAGTAAATCTTACCTGTAAGGGCAGGTATTCAAGCGGGGCGAATTTCCCGGAATCCGGTGATGATCCTACGCATTCAGCCACCAGTGAATCTTAGATATTAAAAGTAAGTATTTAAAAATCATTGTTAATCTATATTGAATAAAGATCAAAATAGAATTTACGTTTTTATTATTTACGACAGTCCTGTGCCTCTAGCCATCATACTTTCGATAAGATTGATCGAGTGGGGTAAGGCCAGATAATCTAACTGGTTTGAAAAAATCAATGACTTGTCAAATTCATCGCATTCTAAATTCGAATTTTAGATTAACCGATGTTCGTTTTAGATTTCAAACGCGTAAAGTGAGACTAATTATTTTTTTAACGTTTCGTTTAGTAAAAAAATTATAATCCTCTAAATGCGTTTGTTATATTTTGTAGTAAACAAAAATAGTAAAAAATTAAGCAGGTAATACGTAGTGCAGAACAATAAGTCCATTATATTTTACAAGATTTTTGATACTTAAGAAATAATATTACCGAATGTTTATAAATATTTAGTATCTCGATATTAAGACTTTCTTTAAAGTTAACTTTTGTAATTATGCATGAAATTAATAAATGTTCACTTCAGTTTTTTTAAATAATCTTTTGTTTATTTACTTATTTTACTATTCTTACTGTTACAAGCTGATTGAAAATGGTGTTCGTGACATAGGTGAGATTTGACCTTGGGCGAGCTGGAATGTGCTTCACAGTTAACTTTACGTGAAACCAAATATTGGTGAAAGTATGTATATGAGCTAGTCTATCGTTAAAATGAGAACAATCCTTTAAATACAACGCCTTAATGTAGTGTCAATGTATTCCTAGCTATATTGCACCTTAATATATAAAACGACAACTTTTACAAGGATTTTTAGATTTTTTGTGACAATAACATTACCTTTGTAGCTATACATTGTAAACTGATTATTTATTTGTTTTGTTTTAACAAAAAATATGTTAAATACTACAAAAACTGAGTAAATAAACTATGCTATCCTTTCATTTAAATTTGGTTATCCATTTTGTAATATCAAAAACCACAAACATTTAATTTTTGTCTAAATTGAGTGACATTTCATTTATAATAATCCTAAAACCGTCCTTACGATGATCTTGCATTCACAGCGGGGTTCTAATGCGATACAAGTCATAAATTAAGCTCTATGTTAAAATGGTAAAGTTAAAATTACAAAAGATATAAATTTGTTTATAAATACCAAAGATAGTTATCTGTTAAGGTATTTTACGTTTGATTATTGACTTTCTTTACTTTTGAGTTACACTGCGAAATTTTAAAGGCTACTTGTTATGCTCTATAGTAGACGCAAAGAGGCTTCTCTTTTTATTTTGTTATTTCGGCTTTAGATCACTTATATAAATGTATTATTTACTAGTGAACTACACGACTAAACTATTTAGTTTTTTACGCCCGCCCACGTTCTCACTTAAGTGCCAAACTTTGCTTAGATTTATAATTTAAATAGCTGTAAATTTTTTCCGATTGAAATAAAATAAACACTAAATGTTAAGGGAATTTTGCAGAAATACAGCAGTGAAAGCGGCATTTAAATTGGTTAAGCCGTTCATGAGATTACTGTGCGCAAACGCACAGACAAACAAATAAACAGACAAATGCGCGGACTTTATGACATAATACTTCCATGTTGACATGTTATACCTCTGGACATTGAAACTTGAACCCACAATTAAGTATAAAAAAATACTTTGAAGTAGTAATTTTCTTGTCAATCATCAGTCACTGTGTCAGGCCACAAAGTTCAGTGGTTTTATTTGTTAACGAAAACTGCCCACCATACTGAACAACTTTTAATATTGAACTATTTACTTGTTTCTAATAGTGTAGTTATCATGGTTCATCAGTTTTTTGTATGATAAATATCCTAAAAAATATTTGAATTTGCTATGAATTATTCATCAATTTCAAGAGTTTAAAAACAATATTTAGTGTAATCATATTTAGTGATGTTTAAAATATGACCACTTCTAATGAAGATTATTCTCAACGTTTATCAAAAAGAAAAAAAAATATCATATGCTATTAAAGCAATTATTTTTATAAAAGTAATATTGTAAGAAGAATTTACTATATATTACAACCTTCTATAGTGATACGATAAAAAGCTACATGAAACAAAACACTTCGTGTCCGATTTATACAGTCAATTTTCGAATCAGTTCGCAGCGTCTATCATGTCGCGGGAATTAATCTTCCATCGTATTACTTTGCAAGATAACAAATTTCTATCGGAGGGGGGTCCTGAGCGCTCCATCCACCCACATCCCCTCCTTGAACCTTTAATAAAGTAGTTTAAAAGACTCTAAGCTTTCATGACTTAAAATAACTTATACCTATATTTCAGGCTAATGGTATAAACGTATATTTAGATGTATGTATGTTTGTAAAAAAAGCTCTTAAATAGTTTTGGATAAAAAATGTATACATACATATTTTGAAGCCAGGATGAGTTTCTTGTATGCCCTTAATATTTTGTATAAATATATACTATTAATTTCAGTATAAGCACAATTAAAATATTTTCATAGCTAAAGTAAAAAGCAGATATTTACTAGGAAATAAAAGTAGTTAGTGCAACTAGCTGGTATAGTAGAAAAGAAAAAATTTAATAAATTGTTTTGTCATGTTATAGCAGGCTAGTCAGAGAGAACCTAGTGTCAAGACACTCCGTTGTCCACTTTCCGTCCGAATTCGAGAAATTGTGTGTTGAGTGGCGGACTTCAACACCGCACTTAGTCTTATTGACTAAAGCGGAGAATTGATAATAATTAAATTCCCATCATTCCTCCAGGTGGGAGTCGAACCTACAACCAATCGCGATTATAGGCAAACGCTTAGTCCAACTGCTTCTTTCACGGCATCTGCCCTTATATTGCAAATTCTGGTTTAAAACTCTAAAAATATAACTCATGAAACGACTGCTTTAATACACGGTAAAAGGATGTATAGTTGAATTTGTCAGCACTTAGGTATAGTCTGAAAGTTCTTTTAAGCAAATTATAAAAATACGACTTTAATGTAAAAGTCGTGATATAGCCTTGTATCGTGGGAGGCCACCTGCCTCCCCATTGTCTCACGATAAAGCGCTCTCCTTGTGCGGAGATTAGATGTGAGCTCGTTACAATGACTAGCTATGGTTGTAACATTTCACTACTATACAATATAGTGAAATTGTAAATACTTAGGACGTTTATATTAATTGTATAAGAAAATTAAATAAATATAAAGCCTAATATTTCAATTATTTATATATTTTGTTTGAATTTAATGTTCATTGTTTTGTCCTGTACTTTTCAGGTTCATTGTTAATAGATTTCCTACAATGAGCAATATTAATTTGTATTGAACAAATGCTTTGTATGCACCTGTGCCATTTAATACAACTAAAATAACTCGCTTGCAATAAATTATAATTTATTAACTGCAACATTATGTTTTTCTTTTAATTGATCTGCATCTCCATCAAACCTGACTCATTGACTGAGAGCACGCTCTTGTTATTTCGACAGCTGTAAGCGGTGACGTCACGGACCAGAGTTACCGGTGCTTATCTGTGACGGCCGGATGAGCGTGCAACGTCTCCGATAGATAACGGCACAATGAGCAGAGTCCGCCCGGCCGCATCGACCGGTGGGCGTGGCGCGACCCCGCCCCCCGCCAGAGAGAGACCATCTAATCTACGGATCAGGATAAACGTAACCCGGACACACCTATTGGAGGAGGCTTTACCGAATGCCAGAGCAAGCGAACGCCATTGGTATCTCGGATTAGGATATACGTAAGATATTATGTAACTTTCAGCTTTCAGGCGTGAGTTTTCATCGTCTTATTGCGTTGGAGTTCTACATAACTATTATAGTATGCTATATTTTCATATATTCTTAAGAGTTACATTAGATTTTGTGTATGAATGACTAAAAATCAATACTTGTAGTGTTAATCTGTACGTATAGTGTTCTTGAACCTATTGCTTTATCTAATAGTTGTAGTTACCTTAGAAATTACCACTAAATTTATTTTTAGCGGGTATACTTATCAACTATCAACACTAATTTCCACTGCGCATGGTATATATGTTTACGTAAACATAAGCAATGGGTAGTCGTCGTCTAAGCTAATTTTATCAGAAATTTATTGACTTATGAGTTTATTTTTGTTAACTTAATTATGTAGGAAAAACCTGCTAGTAATTTGACGAGTGAACTTTAGAAAGTTTAGAGTTCAATGTCAATTAACTAGAGATCGTGTAGAATTCTATAACTCTTATATGTATTACAATAAAGTTGAAAACTGCGTCAACAATTTACTAAACGATTTAACATGACTAAACTGAGAGTCGCTAAAAAGATAAAATCCACATTGTTGTGATAATTGTGTTTAGAAAGGATTTTTTTTATGTAATGTTATTTTTAAAAATAAGCTTAATATTTTAATATCCTATTCTATTAAATATAATGGTTACCAAGTAGTGCTGGTTTTTTTTGTAAAGCAAAGAAAATCCGGTGTCCTCACACTCCGTTCTCCACATTCAATTCAAAATTGAGACATTGTGTGTTAAGAGTAACTTAACGCCGCGCTTTGTCTTTCAGCTACTTCTATACAATACTCGTAGGTAATTAAATAAGAAAATATATGTCTGTACTTTAAATATATTCACGAAAAATTTTTTTTGAGGTAGGAATGATTTCTATGTCTGAATGTCTGTTTGTTCGTGAACATCTTCGTATTTACTAGACAGATTTGAATAAAACTTTTTTATTGTATATATTTTCACCGTAGCTTCAGTAGTTTCAGTTCAGTTCGTAGTTCAGGGTAGGTTAATGTATCGAAAATTGGAACACCTGATGTAAAATTATAACTGACCAGCTAAACTCTAAGATATAAGGAAAATCCGGCTTAAAAAAATAAGTTATTTTTAGTGTACATTTGCTATTGACATATAAAAATCAAAGATCTGGAAAAACCGTAACAGCGTAGGTAAACTATATGAAATAAGTAAATGTCTCCTTAACAAAAACTATTCAATGTAATAGACATTTTCCATTTATCTACATAACAATT
Organism: Podotricha telesiphe; assembly: GCA_038994665.1. Taxonomy (NCBI): domain Eukaryota; kingdom Metazoa; phylum Arthropoda; class Insecta; order Lepidoptera; family Nymphalidae; genus Podotricha; species Podotricha telesiphe. The sequence goes on from JAOYRR010000103.1 coordinate 1,278,911, forward strand.
AAAAATCCCGGTAAACTGATTGACGAAGGGCCATGTTCTAAATATGTTTTTAAGTGTGATATACAGTTTTCGTTATATAATAGAAATCATTGAACTTTACGGCCATCGCGCAGAACTAAAACTCATATTACTTAAAGTAATGATTTCTGGCCGTTTTTTCTATTAAAACTAAAAAAACTTAAAATACTTTTACATATGTTATATTTTGAATTTACAAAGTGAAGGCTTGCGCAGCCCTAGTTTAGACGAGTTCTATGATAGTGGCTACGACAGCAAGCTACGTTAACGTAGAAAGATGCGGTGCCATTATGAGACTTATGGTGAAACTAATTATCTAAACCTGTATATTTTTTATAAATTTTTGATTCATATTTTTGCTTTAAGCTATATGACACTTGCTTGTCGCCTTTGTGGCATACTTGGGCCACGTTTGAATGTATGTAGTGATTGTAGGCTCATATTTCACTTGAAGGAAATTCATATTTATGTCTTTCCCCGTCTGTCAGATATTATAACAGCGTTATATTGCATAACCCAGTTCGTTAAGTTTCCTAATTGTATCTAGTATCTGCCTATGCTTAAAAATAAATATACTTATTGCTCATGATATGTCACGTGGTTAGGACCATTTACTGTTGTCTTTGTTAGTAATACAAGATGTTTTAAGAGCTAGGTTTATAAAGTTATCGGAATGTAGAAAATAGAGTGATACAATAATAGGTTCTCATGGCCTAGGTCCGCTAAGCTAATATATTATTTTTTTATATTTTCGTTTTTTCCGTCGTTCGTAGAAATGATATGAGAAATAAAGCCAAATTAGGAAAATTAAACTATTATTTTTTTGTATTAAAATATATATTATTATAGCATATAAAATATTATAAAAAATAGTATAATAGTATATTTCGCATAATTACTGCTTACACTCAAGGTATTTTATAAAAAAACTTCTTATTATCCTTAATGAACAAAACCAATTCTGGAAAATAAGAAATGTATATAATTATTATTTATCTATTGGCAGGTATAAAGAAAAAGGTTTCATAATTAAAATAAAAGTTGAACTGAATACAATGTGTAAGTAACAGGCATGTTTACCTACATATATGTAAAGTACAAACCAACTTTAATATATTTTAATATGTTTATTATGTTTCACATTGAATCACATTTTGAACACAAATTTTACACTAAAGGTCTAAAATTTTAAATAATGATATACAATAGTTTTGAGAAGTATAGAACTTATTTAAAAAAGCTAACAAAATATTTATAAATAGGTACGTACCTTATATACCTACAAGAGATTTTTGTATAAAACGTTGTATGCATATATAATGTGGGTAAGCTTAGGTTTCACAGTATTGCTTTGTGCTATAAAATACATAAAGATAGAATGAAAGCACGACATAGACAGCTTTCATATTTTCCTCTCGTTCCAACTTCACAATCGCACCGATACTTAAGTTGTAACCATTGTTTTATCCACAAAGAAGTCGGTCGATACAAAGCTTCCATTGCCCTATTTATTGAGTATACAGTTAACTGTTTTGTTTTTTTGCCATTATTATTGGCGTATTGTAAATCCTGATCTTTTTTAATTATATAGATATTAGTATTATTACTACAATTTATTTGTATGCAGTACACGAATTACACACGTGTCATTAAATAAATATAGCAATTTTTTACAATATTCTACAAACAAAACTAATTGCTAAAACGTTTTAATAAAACAAACGTCTCGCAACCAAATGTACTAAGCCGATCGTTACAATTTGTCAAAGCCAGCATTTAATATCGTAAAAGCTTTAGAAATTAAGATAAAATGTCGCTTGCCGGAAGGTAATACTGCTTAAACGGCCACGTACAAAATTATAGGAAGCCGTGACAATTTTTTCTTACACCGCAGAGAATCTGAAAGCCCGCGTGATTTATTTAATGAATAAAAATGCCTCCCGACATCGCCCGTTTGCTATGTTAGTTGCAATTAGCCTTTTTTATAGCCATCTAAATTGCAAAATTAGTGCCATATTCGAAAAGTAATTAAGAATCTGCTGTAATATTCAAGAGTAATAACAATATACCTAATTTAGCTACACGTTTAGGAAAACGAGGTAACCGACGCTAGTTATAATTCATAACAATGAAGGTACTGTCTCACACGTAGTAGAGCCTACTTAAAGCCGCCGTATCTAGATGGCCCGCGTAATCACGAATCAAGATAACGCCTAACACCCTCTCGACGCAACAAATTTATCTGCGTAGCGATCTGTGAATTACAAGTGTAAATAATCTGAAGGCCGCCCATCCACCACCGTGGGCCGGGCTTTCGTGAAAAAAAACCTCGTTAAAATATCGGCTTAAAAAAGAAAAGCGCTGAAACGGGAGGCTCGGGTGGTATCGGTTTTTCTCGACGCGGGCGGTTCGTTGGGCGGGGCCGAGCGCCAGTAGCGCGCCGCCGGCCGGCTGGAGCGAACGTGTTTAATATTTTCTCCTCGCCGTGACGGGCACATGTGAGACATTCCGGTATGTTTATGTCGTGAATCGTAACAAGATGGACTTTCAGAGTGCTATGGAAACTTTCGCAGAAGCATGGGCAGCGGCTAATACGGTCAAGTCGGAAGCGCCAAGTGATCTGTCGCAGGCAAGTTTTTTTAATTTACCCCCCCCATATGGTTATGTTTTGCGTAGTGTTTGAAACTTCCTTGCAAACTTATTACGTAATATAATTTGTTAAAATAACGTAAGTTGTAATAGTAAAAAAAATCAACATCAGGCTGTATTAGAAACAAACAGCAGTTGTCCGATTGTTTTCCTTCGACAATAAGTCCTATGCCAAGTTCATCTTGATAAGTTAATAAAATTTGCATAAATATAATGAAACACATACATAATTGAATGATTAATTTGAAACAATAGTAATTGATTTTTCGGCAAGGTCGGCTAATTTTTATAAATTGTGATCTTTGATTGTAAATGTACAATTCATTGTATCAATATAATTCATTATAATACTAAATGGAGTATTATAAAAAAAATAGGTCATACATAAATTATTGATATGTTAATAATAACATTTATTTAAAATTTCCCCGTTTTATGAAAATTTTTCATTATTTTTTTACAATTCCGTTTCCGGAAATTCCTAATTTTTTATCAAATAACTGGAACCCGCGCTCAAAAACCAATAAATTTTTAATATCGCAATAATTTAAAGCACACATTTGTATATATTTCTCATTGAATGATTAAACTAAAATATATACGGCTATTAAAAATATTTTGTATAAATATTAATGGTTTTTTTGGCTGTTCAATGATTAATTTGAATTAATAATGTAACTTTTTACTGTTACGGCAATCGACAAACCGGTTGCTACTATAGATTAACCTTCAAAATGTTAATCCATCTCAAATATTTTGAAATTTAATAGAATTGCAAATTTCAAATATGCTAATTAAGAAATGAATTTTGAACATATAAACTTTTGGTCGTTTTTGAAAAACCCATTAGGTATGAATAAAAATATGTAATTAATGTATAATATTGTAAGTTAATCGAGTATCCATTATTTAATATGACGTATTAAATATTAGCATTTGTTGAAACGAAATTACTTGAGATCGCTTAGAAGAACTTAGAGGTGCTATAGGTACATTAGGAAAATAGCCTCATACTTAATAATCACACTTTTGATAATATTGATTAACAATCTGCTTTTTTTAATTCTAATTTTTTATTCGTCAAATGTATTTTGTTATTTTTAACTTCATAGATAACACATTTGAAAAGGAATTTTAATAAACAATTAATTGTTTATAACGTTATAATTTAATTTACAAATTACAATCGAGACATCGAGTAATTATTACACACGAAATTGTATATTTGAAAGTTGGTCTTGGCTTTTTTTACTAATTAATTCAAATTATACTGTTAACAATTGATGAAGTAAGTTATAAAGTGTTTAAAACTATTATTAGTGTTATTTTAATAAACAATAGAATATACTTTGCTGTTTTGCTTATCTTTAGAAAAATGAAGCTTAATCATTGTCGTCCTTAAGTGGAGGGTTATTGTAAAATAGCTGGGAAGGAACTGCGACGTTCGACTTTAGTAAAAAAAAATAAAATTTAGTTACTGAATTGCAATAATGTAATTTTAATTGTCCAAAAATATTTTTAATACTACATTTTAGATGATTACAATTTAATACAAGAGGAAGCTTGGATATTAATAATTACTTTCTTTATATTAAGGTTTAAAGGAACATAATTGGTTATAAAGCTTGTTGCGGGGAACCGAATGCACTACTAGTGTGCTGTGTGTCCCCCTTTCAGTCAATTAAAGACAGCGGTTATTGTGCAATAGAACTGGACATACGTTTTTAATGTAAATTATCAACTTAGTAGGATTTGTACCATCATTTAAAACTTATTTATAAGCTTTTGTAATGAGTATTATTGTGTGTGTGTTTTATCATTTGTGACACTTTCAGGGATTTTCAAGATTATATGTTATTTCCCTTTTTGAAATTATAGATGACAAAATTACAATGTCAATAACATTCTACTACTTTTATTCTTTTACTGCTCTAATTTAGTAAGAAAATTAAGTATATAATACTTAAAAAATTTTAACTAAAATTATGAATGAACCCTTATAGATATGGTCAAGCCATCCTGATTGTTTTGGTATACAACTATGAAAATATTTTAGTCAATGCAACCCGACAGCAGATTGTTCAGATTTTCAAATAAATAGAACAGCATGTGTGTAGAAATAGGGTTATAAGATTCTCTTACATTGATAGATTGGTACAGCCTAATAAAAACATGTTATAAACATCCAGAGTTCCAGTTATTAATTAAGATTAAAGGTTTTTAGAAAATTTATTACCTTACAACGTAGGTCCAAGCTAATATAGAGAAAACAGTAGACTTCTAAATAATTACATATCTAAACTTGCGTGAAATAATTTATTTAAACGTTCATTAGTTATTTTATGCAAATCACTATGCATATGATTGATGTAAAACTAACGCTACATAAACATGACCCCTTTGTTGTATGGGATCACGTCTGAAAAACTGTCTGAGAATTCAATCTATATATAGCTATGGAATATATTATATTTTTGTATAACTAAAGAATTGTATTAAAACCGATTTTAATATTTATATGCTATATCTAACTAAACAATATAAAATAAATTTTGAACTCGATGTATCGTTTTACTTTTATTGTTTTTATATTCTTTACGTAACTGTTGCATATTATGCGTTAGGCATAAAGATAACTCATTTTGCTCTTTAAATATATTGCGTGCCGGATAGCGGAACCCAACGGCGCGTTCACATCGTGGTTAATAAAAATACTATAAATTTAAAGTTGTCCTCGAATAAGATTTGAACCTGCTACAGTCCTGTACAAGACTTGATTTAAAATTCTAAATAAAAAAAATACTTAAGTCTATAAAAAAAAAGTGGAAGGTAAATAAATGCAAACATAAGTCTATTATAATAATAAATCGATTAACTTAAGAGTACATCTATAAAATTCAATATATTTATTGTAAGCAATTTTATATCGATTAGAAATTACCGTTCCATATCGTACCTACTTATAATATTTTTTTTTGTTTAACAATAAAACAGTTATGAATATCTATAAATAGGTTTTTATTTTATTGTTATCTTTAAATAGATTTTTATAAACTTATTATTTATTTTTATAATTGCCTAATTCGTCTTCGAATCCGGTGCTCGTTGTCTCAGTTTTGTAAATACGATTTTTTATTTCATATATTAATCTTTTTATTATAACTAAGGATTAAGACAAAGCGCGGCGTCGAGTTCCGCTACGCAACACGCAATGTCTCGGACACAAGGTTCTCCCTGCTTACCCTGCTATGAGTATGAGTAAAGAAAAAGCGTGACACTAAAAATAAAAGGAAGTAGTATATAGCTTAAATACAATAGCGTGAGTTATTACAATATATTATAATAGAAATAATAAGTTTCATAATTATAATATATTTAGGAAAAGACTTGCAGGACTCAAAATATATATATTCTCTAAATTTTAAGATATTTGTTATCAAAAAATCAATATACTTCTTGATATATAATAAACACAACTGTTCGCATACGTATTGGCTTTACGGATTAGGCGATAGCTGCATTTATAAATATTCACCTGCGCGTTAATCCATTATCGCGGATTATTGTTCCAAGCGATAACTCTGCAGCCTATTACTGATATCGATAACGTATGCGTTTGACTTATAAATTTACCTTTAATTCAAATATATTTTTACTTTCAGACTATTTTGCAAGTATTAGATTTAAACATAAACCTTAGTCTATATATTTAAACATAATTTTAATATGATATATTTATAAAGTGTTATTCGCATAGTAAGGAGATAAAAAACATTTTTAGAAATCATATTAAAAATTAGCTTAGCGGTCAGAGAAGTTGGACCCGTTCTAAATGACGCTGGTTCAGGTCCCGCTGCGTTCAAATTTTATACATATTATATATATATATATATATAAATAATTTTCATAATTTAACTATTCGGGACAAATATAAGTTCACTTTTAGCACTGATATCCACTTTGTAAATAATTCAGTTATCAACAATTATACAAACATAACACACGAATCGAACTATACTTATCAACCATCGTTACGCAAATTTTGACGATGACTTGGATATTGACTTGATGGTTTGATAACAAAAAACCGTCGATAAATTACATCTTCAGGTCGTTACATAGAAAGCGGGCGCGTGCCAAACTAGCCATACAAAAACTTGAGTTTATAGTGGATAAATCCGTGCAATTACACACGTACGACGCTGTCAGGTGAAATATTGCGTGGTCCAATTTGCCTTGGATTCGGACACAATGCTCGAGTTCAGATCTAATTACTCGCTACGCGCGCCAATTTCTTTGTGATAATATAATCGATCTATATTTGACGCGGATCATTTTTTCATGGGTTTCAAGTGAAGTATCATATTTTTTGCTCCCAAACAGCAATAACTTACTTTTGGTCTTGTTGCCTCGAAGTAGATCGACTTAAAGATACTGTAATGTGCCGTTTTTGTAGGCTCCACTGTAATCAGCTTTTGAGATTTGCCACGAAAACTCGAATCGTCGGGAAACATACAAAAAGAATAAAATGATTAATCTATATTTTGATTAACAAATCGATTTCCACACACTTAAGTCTATTTGTCGGTCGAATAGCCTTGTCGGTAGACACGCGCAACGCCTTGCCGCGGCTGAGACCGCGCCGCGCCGCCTGTCGCCGCTAATGGGCTCTCTCGCGGATAAAGCAACGACACCGTTACCTTTCTCAAATCACGTACACTATTGTAATATCCAATCGGCCAGAAATGAGATTGCGGCTAACAAGTTATTTACATTGACGTTTTAATATGTTGACTGACTGAAAAAACTATTTAAAAAGGTAATTATAAAGTGGTGTCGGTAATAGCCACCGTACGCGCCGGCACGCCGTCTTTGTGACGCAGCTAAACCCTCCAGATTAATTTTGGCAGCACAATGAACGCTTCGTAGTCAAAATATAGCTTTCAATATAAGTTGCGATATCAGTTTGTCATTGTAAAGTTTCGAAAGAGTTTGCGCGAGCTCTCAGCTGCTGCTGCGGAGATAGAATCTTTATTATGGTTCGTTTTTGGAAATATAATGAATATAAGGCATCGGTGCGAATGGATAAGTAGTCAAGATTGACGAAATGATGCGAGGTCTGTGACCGGGAGAGGCTGGCGAGGCGGGGGGTGGAGGCGAAAAGCCGCGAGGCTGCATTGCGCGAACGTGGCCAAAAACTAACCATAATTTACGGCCTACTTGCAGGACGGCTGCCGACGACACGCGCTGTACTTTTTTTACAGTGCCCTGATCCTGTTACAAAGTAAATTTCTCACGAACATCAGAAGCACATCTTTGAGGAATTGCGCGTTAATGATGTTCGAAAATTAAGAGCGACCACGATTCGTTTCTGATAAAATTTCGGGCAAATTTGCGTTAAGTATTGTCATTTTTTTGTGCGAACCTGAACTCTGTTGCTTTTCGTAAAGTTAATGTGTCTTATAAAGAGCACAAGTCTTTTTAAATAATGACGGAAGATAACGCGTTGTACAAAAAACTGAAATGGTGCGCGGATGTGGAATTTCGGTAGCCCCCGGCTAACAGCCAACAGGGCTGAACATTGCATATGAATATCTGCATGATGGATCCTTTTTATTCAATAATAATAATACGATATTCAATATAATTTTATAGGAAAAAAATGTTATACTATAAAATCTGAATCACTACTTTTTCTGCATAGCAGAGAGAACGTAGTGTTTAAGACACGCCGTTCCCTACTTTCTGTATGGAACAGAGACATTGCGTGTTGAGTGGCGGAACTCAACTCTGCGCTTTGCTTTAGGTACCAGATATGCGAGTCTATCCACTATTTACAGTAAAGTGCCTACAGTATAGACAGACCTTTAATATTTATAACTAATAATATTACAGTGCACTGTATAATAAAAATAATTTGTAGTGGGTTTGGAAAAAGGACGTTTTCAATTTTATTTTTTCTCAGAGCTCGTTTTAAATGGATCTGAAAATTTAAGGGTGCGTGCAAACGAAATGTGATTGTTCCTTTTAGCTTGCTGACGTGAGAGGATTCACTTCGCTGCAGGGCATCATGATATCTGCGTTATTATATATTATCGCGTTAATGTTGCGTTCGCACCTTAAAAAGACCGATTTTTTTATTCTAGCAAAAAATAAGCATTAATAATAATGGCCTGACTTTCCATAAAAAAAATATATAACACTGCTTAAAATACTTATCAAAATCTACATATGCATGTACTTATATACATATAAAGGTTGCCTTTCTCAAGGGGAAGGCGACGTGCAATCTAGCGATTACGTGCCTTTTTTGCCCCCCTCATTATGCAGATTCTGGCGAAAAAGGAATAAATTTAATAATATGCGTTCGTGCACATGCGTTATCGAACGCACTTGCTTCTGATAATCTGCGCGCGCGCCGTCCGCAATTATAGCGGGGAGAAGGGGGGTTTGCCTGAACATGGTGAGGCGAACCAAAAGCCAATTCGATTTTTAATTTACCTTTCGCAATTCCTAGCAGTTTTGCAATCGCTGTTCAATTTATAACTTATTACTTAATCCGCTCTATTAAGTTTCGTTGTAGTTAGAACCTATTTGTTATTCTATTGAGAAAAATACATTCCAGTAGATAATTTGAATGACATACTTTCTGTTAGTATAATGTACATTGCAAATAACTTCTAAGAGTAAAACTTACACTTTAAGTTTTTTAACAGTCGCAAGTAATAAACAATTTAAAGTTAAATATTCATTAATTTATGTTATAGTTACCATAAATCATTACAGCTCGTAGAAGGTTGGTAAATTTAGTGAACGAAATGTAACTTGTTTATAATTTTGTCAATCAGCTCCATTACAGCTACTAACATTCTTAGCCTACCCTTTCAATAAGTCTCAGATCGCACGAGGACGTGCATGTCTTAGGCTTGCGGCACCTTAATAAGGATAATCTTCGCACCTGAGAAGTGCAATTAATAATGGAAGAGCTTTCGCAAGATCTACACAAATACTGCTAAGATTATGATAAGGGTGGAGGAATTACGTTTGCAGATTCTAATGGATCGGGCAAGTTTACAGCTCATTTAATAATGTCGATAAATAATTAATAATATGACGATTGCAACTAAATAGGTTGGAAATAATGTTATTCTAAACTTAATTACTTCTGTAGTATAAGGTATACTTTACTAGAGATAACCTATTGAAGTAGGTTTATTGTTCTCCGCTTTTCGTCTAATCTAAAATAGACGGAAAGCCACTAATTGCTGGATGCACTACCTGGATGTTGGGTGGTGGAACTCAAAGCCTTACTAGCTTATTTAGGGAAATATAAAGATTTGAAATCAAAAATAATTCAGAGATATTTCGTGTTTTAATTTACGTGTAATAGTTTGTTAATAAAATTTAAAATTTTGAATAAAAAATATATTTAATTTGAATTACGCTTATATTTTATTGCACCAGCAGTCTCTTAGTTATCATCATCTCATGTCTCCGGGACACCAAACGTACGAGGTGCGTTGGCACGTCGCGGGCGCAGGGGTGTGGATCAGGTCCACCAAAAACTGGCCCCCGCGTCTTAGCCTTGAATGGCTTAGCCCTCTGGTCACGAGCAAATAGCTGACGTGGCCCGCGGCCAACCGCGCCCTGCATACGTAATGTGTGTGCAAGGGAACTAGGAGAACGTGGAGTCGAACATCATGAATAAATTTGATGGACTCTTTAGATAACATATGATTTGATTACAATTTATTTTCGTTTATTTATTTATTTCTTTATTTACCGAACAATTATTGCACGAAGATATTCCAAAACTAAACATGGCACACGTTTAAAATTGGACAAGGAAATTGGTGGTAGTATGTCGTGTTTTAAAAACTTGGATATCTCACTAAGATTACTTGAACGGAGATAGGCTTCTATCTTCATGGATATAGGCAAGTGGGTTATACATGCTGATAGGCTCTTCTTTGTTGTTATGAATATTGCTATGAATTAAGGTACGGTTCACCTTATTATACTTTTACTTACTATATTTATGATATTTTTTATAAGTATATTTTTCCTATTTTATATATATTTATAGATACTTACATCAACTAAATTAATAATCAAATTATTGCTGAAACAAAAACTAAACGGTTTAAAAAAAAGATTACCGATTTACCTATTTATATTTATTCGTAATAGCAAAAGTAATAATCTATATGTTATTTTAATACGAAGTACTCCCATGTTTTTCAAGTATTAATATTTTTTTTCGATACACAAGCAAAAGTATCAGAATTGTTCTATTAAACTCTTTAATTTTTTATACCGATCAAAAAATAAAACATGATGCGAATTCGAGCCTACAAATTTTATTTTAAAGCCACCCAAAGCGATACATAACAAGAGATGTAATCAAAGGCTTTTTTATTTTAAAAATGTTATAATAACCACTTTGAAATTTTCAGGATGCCATCTTGTTTTGTACACATGTTAAAGGTATAAGTTAATCGAATACTCCACGGTGCTGCTTTTTATTGATTTCTCATCACAATGCGATCTGACCACCTGGCAAAATGTTTGCCAATCCCCCATCTCTAGATTCGGGGCCTAAATATTAGCTAAAAAGTTATCAGAAGACCGCTCCATAGCAGTCGGCGTGCCAGTAATGGAGTATTTCGTATTTGTTTCATTTTTTATTTTTTGTCGGTTCGATTACTCGAACGCGATTTCATCATTCTCCGCGAAATTCGGGAGCGTCTGAGCCGTCCAGCCTCCAAATATTAATTATCGATTGACGATAAAGCATGCGTAAATATGGTATACTGACTATGATTATAAACCACTTTTTCATTACATTGCCACGGACCTTCACTTGTAGTGCTACCTCCTAATTTTTATTTCATGTAAAATTTTCATTATTCTTTTTAAATATCGATTTTAGATAATATATAATAACACTGTTAATATTTACCTAGTTATTAATCCTTGTTAGTAAAAAGCTTAACAATTTCGATAAACATCTATTAAAGATATACAATGGATACGACAGGGTTGTTAATGGCTAAAAATCGGCTCTCACAGCCCGCCGTCAGCTGTCGTCTGCGCTAGTATAGCTTGAAGTGTTCCTACACTGCTTCAATGCCCCTCAGTATAATCCATACTGTATATAGCGAATATTTCTAAACTAACTACTAGTGGTATTGATTCGCGTATTATTTTACAAAATGATATAGGTACTTTTTAGTGAAAATAAATTTGGCAAATAGTATTTTAATAAAATACTATTTGCAGCTTACATTTATTACTTTAATTAATAATTATGATCACTAATTCAAATGTGGCATTATTATCTTCTATATAAATATATGATTAAATGGTAAAAATATATATTATTATGTTGTAAATAATAAGCAAAATGTTCTACAAAGCTCAAACTAATTTAAACATTAAAAACGAGGGGTTATTATTCGCTTGGTTCACAGTTTAAGCGGTAGCACACCAAGTGTGTATTGTGGTTAAAACAAAAGGTCCTCAGTGGTGCTCCAGCTTAATTTTCGAGTGCGAGTTAGTATTTGAATTGGATATAATCGTGGGATAAACAATAGTCGGCGACGCCCAGCCCATGTGCACTCGCGTTTACCGCTTGTTGAATTAATTTGTATTGTAAAACTAAACGTATTTAATTATTATTTAATACGCAATATTAAATTGTCTAGACATTTTTAGTTTAAAATGGCTTGTGAAAAACAATTGGGTCGGCTTTTGTCGATATTATTATTATTCATGTGAAGTTAATTAAAGGGGATTAAAGGTGTTCTCATCGTTTGAGTTTGTAGACAGCTAGTGTGAATATTAACGTAATGGATTATGATCTAGTTTTTAAACCAGTTGTCTAAAAATTTTAAGTATATGCCAAATAAGGTTAGTTTTACATTATTCATAAATTTGATATAAGTAAAAAAAAATGTGACATTTATTTGTCCATTTTCTACTTATTGTGCAGATATTGAATGTTGAATAACGGAAACCAACGCCGTGCTGTCTACGCAGATTAATGAAACACAACCTTACTTATTAGTAAATCATTCTTCCAAATACGGATTGATTTCAATATTGGTTACACAATTTCAGAATTCATGACTTCGACCTAAGCTTAATATTTTATTATAAAATATATATAATATAAGTATAATTATAAAATATTATTTTAACAAGAGATTATAGTTCGCGGCATTTTGTTCAATGTGCCTAAGTAAGTCAAAGTTCTGTTATTGCGTACATGAAAAGTTGCACTATGTAATATAACTTATATGTTAATTCTATATACCTATTATTTTAATATTTTTTTATGTTAAAATATTTACTATCCGTTGTTTAATTGGACGTCCTCATTATAATTATTATGGGTAAATATTAATTATGCAAAATAAATATATTTTTTAAGCTTTTTTTCACTCCATTTTCACAGTATGCAGTATTGTCAGTAAGTAGTTAGCAGGAATTGTTTATAGATTAAGATTTTAACAAAAAAAAAAAATAAGTGCATAGGTAAGTATGTAAATTATGAGTAAACGAGTTATCCCGAGGGTAGGAGTGAGTGATGCGAAACGCGTGAGCAATCATTGCGATCGACGACTCCTGCGCAGGGAAATGACGGAAACGCACACATCCACAGACACCGTTCGTAGTTTGTACACGCCCCACATACGAGCGTCAGCTAGCGCTAATGTTAAACAGATATTAGTAATCCATTGTTAAAAAACATGTCTATGCAAATAATAATTTATACAATACTAACGATACGTTACGTATGGAACTTTCAGTTTTTATATGCATTCGTTACACTGAGGGAGGCATTGTTAAGAGAATTTGCATAGCATAAGGCGATAAACTACAGCAATTATAGAATTACTGGAGCTTCTGAACTTCAAGTTCATGACATTTCTGTTGACTCTTGAACCGTAATAGTTTTACACTGTACATGCACAAGTCAAGTGAAATTGTGCATTATAAAAGGTGTTACAAAGGAAAAATCGATGGTAAGCATTCGAAGAATATATTCAGATTCGGGCTATGAATACATTAAATCTTGATAAGATCTTTAAGAAAGTAGTCGTCAAGTGTGCAAATTAAAAAAAAAGAACTTCGACTTTTTGGTATCTGTACACTTGTCACGCACACATTGTACAGATATTACTTTCAAACATTAAATAATCGTGTAAAGGAAGTTGCGGGTTCGTATTCGGCATAATGCCCTTTGACGCACGCACAAAGTATTCGACTAATTTATGGACTACATAATCACCTTACGTCTATATATTGTGAATCAAAATAAAATATCGATACGAGAGGCCGATATCGGTCCGCTTCAAAGCGTTAATGTAATTTCAAGCGAACGTGTAAATAACGTTACGGTCCGTGAACACGGAGTGCGATAAGCTTTCAAAAATATTATCTAGTGCGTTAAAAAATACGTAATTGCGGTATTGCGTTAGAAATCGCACACGTTTACACACGCATCGGAATTAAGTAATTAATGCCGCCCTGGACATATCGGCCGACGATCTCTGCTGCGTTCTCATCGAATGTGCAGCAATCACCGATCAGGACTCCGTTAGCTGTGAAAACAGTAGCCGCGATTATAATAATTTGCAGGTAAACAGGCGGTTTTCACAACTGTCTATTATACTCGTCACACTCGCGCCCTTGCTCATTGATTTATCGGAGAGTGCGTAGCGATTGCCATCAGACAAGCTAACCGTTGCATCGCAAAAGTTTTTCGTGTAAAATTATAATAATGGTCCTCCTAGTATGGGATGGCCGCTTGTATTTTATGCTAATATTTATACTAATTAAAAAAGAAATTATTTTCAATGTAGTTTGCATGTTGTGGAAGCGAAAAAAACTGCGGTCGCTTCCCGATAGGGCTCGTTGTTATTGGCATATGTAATGTGTAAAGTTGACTGATCTATCAGTGAGTGAGAATTGAGGTATTTATGCAGAGTTGAACATGTTTTTTTTACTATATTAATTATTCAAAAATATTACAAATGTCTTTACTTATTTTTTTATAGAGTTGCCGTATAATTTACGGGATGGTAAGATTTATAACTCCCTTGTTTGTCGAATTCTTTTTAAAGCGGCTTAAGAGAGAATAGGGCAGGCAATTGAAGGAAAGGGTTCTACAGAATGCCATATCGCCAGCTTAATCTTAGCGAGCAAATTAGGATTAATTGAACTTTTTCCTTTTAATTCTGAGCGTCTTTATGTTCCCGCGTAATTCGTTCAACATGTCACCGAAGTACTTGCATAGAGATGATACAACCATTATTTTTATGCTGGTTTTTTTTTTATTTTATATTATTGTGACAACCATTTCATGTTTTATGTTAAATATATAGTGATACTAGCCTTGGTCATAATAGAACTATTTGGTAATTACTATTAAATTTAATAACAGGGCCCATTAACACGATTCTGCGTCGGTAATCCAGTAATTAGCATTCTAATATGTTTCGCGGAATTATAAATAACTATTAAGTATTTATATTTAACGATTTTCGTAAATTGCAAGAGTTTATGTCAGAAGATTCTTGTTTCATTCTCTTTATATCCAATGAATAGTTTAAACTTAAATTGAATTGTTAAGTTGAAATGAAATGAAGTATACATAATATAGCCATCGTGGCGTAATGGGACAGCGTCTGACTGTTAACGCGATGACTGTGGGTTCAATCATCACTCAGGGGTATGATTACTTTAAAATTATAGCCATTGCCCTTCTCAGTTAAGACAAAGTATGGCCTCAAATCCCGCCACACACCACACAATGTCTCGAATTCGGGCTAAAAGCGGAGAACGAAGAATCTTAAATGTTAGGTTCTCTCTGTCTAAGTGGCTTTGCCTAATACAGTCTGAAGCCATCAAGATAAAAAAACGAGTGAAGCAAGTGCATTACAAAGTACAATTAAAATTACACTAAAAGGAAAAGTCGATTTCCTTTCTGCAAAAAAATATTTTTCCACCTAACTCCATGTGGATACAACACGCAAAGTGCGTTTCGAACTAAATTAAGGGGTGAGGGGTTAGGTATCTATAACCCGATGTCGGTTAGGGGCTCTCAGGTGTGACGGACGGAAACCCGCTATCATTAGCCTACCCTCATACACGCACTCCCACGTGTGAGTTTTGTTTACGCGAAATGTCCTTGTGTGCGTGGGGACGGATTAGACTTGAGTTTTTTATTATTTTTTAAACCGTCAACTATTCGCTGATACGTATTAGTACAGTGATTAACAGTTTATGTACTTGGTGATGCACTTACGAAGTGAGTGTTAACGCCCGAAAGTCGTCGTGAGTTCGATTCCAACTCAGGGAATTTTTACATTTCAAAATAAATTAAATTTATTTTGTTAGGTTAGGTTAGGTCTGTAAATAAACGCGTAATATGATCTGACTGATTCTTTGACCAAATCCTTTCCCAGCGCGCCGCTATATGCAGGATATGTGTAAAAATCTAAATAAATACATATCATTAAGATTTAAGTAAATCAAACAATAAAATCTATGAATATATTACCATAAACAATATTTACTATAGAAAATAAGCTTAAAAGTACTACACTGACTTCATTTACTAAACATATTAAAAGTATCAAAAATAAGCATCATAAGTTTTGCCCTGTACAGTGACACAGATGGATACACACGGTGGACAGTACGACTGTAGGAATAATAAAAAACGACTAATAATCATATGCGGGCGATATAGTTTAATGTTATTGAAATTTCAAGTAATAAAAATAAATTTATTTATTACTACCAAAATCTATATATACATAAATACTTAACTTTGTCGATCTAACCTAGTGAACATATTTTCCAAAGCTAAATTTGAGCCCGAATATTTCAAGATTTTTAGTCTAGACACTAAGTTCCTTTTTGTTATGCGGTGAAACGAACTACAATAATTTTATGTCCTGCTAGCCAATTAGGCCACGATGTTTTCCACTGCCTATAAAACTTTATGCTCAAAAAGTTAGATAATATGCGTGTTCTTGAAGGTGTAATTATTACGCTTCTATGCGCTTGTGCAGGGTGTAAGCTCGATAATAAACAATATTAGTATATAAATATAAATTAAACTAGTTTTGATCGAAAGTAAATCATTCTATTTTTAGTAAATGCTGACTCGTGTTTAATTGTTATCAATGTAGAAACTACTTGTTGAATTATATCAATAGCAAATTTAAATTTTATATAGAAAAACTTATTATTTACTTCTTTAGGTAGATTATATGTCCACAACGACTTGTGTACCGTGCATTATAATCGAAATTAAAGTTACATTATATTTTTAGTCTACGATTGTTATATTAATCTCGGTAACGCTTACGTGTGCATCGTAAACCTTTGACACTCCAATTTATTTGTTAATTCCATGCTGACATCAGCAACGGGAGAGCCGATAGCATAAGTGCCTATATTTAGAATCTCTGCGGCTGATTAATGAACGTTTTAGAGCTGGCTATGGCTAAGTCGAGCCAATTGACATTTTAACCCCAGCCTAGAAATTTATCTATCTTTATGATTGTAATGCGTTTTGTCAATAACGATTTCTAAGGACATAGCCTAGATTCTTTATTACATACTACAATTTTTTTTAAAGTGTTAATCATAAACTTAGGAAATTGAAAAACATATTTTTAGAAAACGTTGCGTTCAAATTTATATACGTTTTCTAAAAATATGTTTAACATACTACAAGCCAGAGTTTGGTAATATAATATGGCTGTTGTTTGTTTGAATATATTTCACGTCACGTTCTTATTTGTGAAAAAAAAACAAAAATATACCGGTGTACTTTTTTTTTATATCTAAATGTACGACTAGGCTGAAGTTTATTTTTATTTAACTAAAAAAAGGTAGTAATTATTGTAAATAATTATTTACATGAAATACGCAACTTTAATTGAAACGTTTACTATCTCCTGACCAAGAATATTCGTTAGGACAATAGATTACGGCGAGCTATCGGCGGAAGCGATAGCGGTAACAGCGGCATATCGCAGGATAGATATATATTGTTATCGCTATATGGGAATTTATATGTATTATACCATTGTGGTCGTAGCTTCGATATAACCATATCGATGTATATATGAGCATTTTTATTGACGGCATTTCATAATATAATTTTTGTTTAAATTTTCATATAACCAATATTTTTTAATAATATGTGATACTTTGAGTAATTTATGAACCGGTATATATAAAATTAATGGTATTCAGTATTTTCTGTATTACAGTCATATATAATAATAATATTGAAGTTTTACATTAGGATGCGTAAAATTATGATGCGCAGACGCATCAAGCATATCAAAGCTCGTAGTTAAAGTTCAACGCTCAAAGTGCATAATCGTAGTAATCGGCCGGAGCCAAATGTCATCGACCCACTTATCTCATCCGCCATCCCTTTTACAATTACAACAACAAATGAGTAAGACTGCACCGATATGCCCGCGCGCATCGATACTATGCAGAGGAATAAAATCCTGTGTGAACGAACTCTAATCTCTGTTTTGTGGCAGCATCCAGACCCGAGATGCACGCGCTCTGATAGATCGTCAATGAATCACGGCGATCCTAATGACAGGCGTTCATCACAAATATTCATATAAATTATATGCCAATCGCCTTTCTTATTGTTTATTTGTATATTGTACTTTAGTTATCATATCTATTTAATCTAATAACACTACAAAATAACCAAATGATGCTATAGTGGCGCAGAGGGACAGCGTCTGTCTGTAAACGTTTTTGGGAGCGATCCACAGTCAAAGGAATTTTATCTACAAAGGGCAGCGTTGAGTGTCGCCACTCTAATGGATTATCTTGATTTCTAACGAAAAGCGAAGATCGTCGTCAGCGTCACGACACACTAGGTTTTCTCTGTGTACCCACCAACGGGTGATAAAGTGTGAAGCTGAATTAGAAAACTATTTCATTTAATAAAACTAACATGGCTAGCGTTTTATGTAAGTTTTCGTTTCTACGTTTTCTTAAACGTAATAGTATCAGAATAATACTAAACAACATTATTGATTTTTTAGAATAATAATAATATTTTTTTTTATTTTGAAATATTTTATATCAATACATTGTGTTAGCTTTGTGGCTTTAAATATAGTTAATATGACATACACATACCTAATAATATGAATAAAGAAGAAGACAAAATATGTCCATCGTTCAATTAAAAGTAACCGTCACTTTTATTTTGAACGACTAAAATATTCTGATAGTTCAGTACAATCTCGCAGCCGAAGTCAGGATCAAAAGTAATCGCTACGTGTATATTATATTATTAATAATTTTGTCCTAAGAAATAAAAAAATTAAAACGGTTTTGCTTTGTTGATTGTATTTGTTATTAAATTAGGCTCAGATGGCAAATGCATCTAATTTGTCTTACTATCATATTTCCTTTTTCCTAGAAATTAGATGGTTATCTATTTTTTATTCAAAATAGTGCAATTTCTTACAAAACTAAGAGTACTAAATGGAGCTCAATATTTAAATGTACACATAATAACACACACATACTTAGATGTAACATAAAAGCCGATTATTATAGCCTAGAAATATGAAAATATATGAAAAATACTATTACCTCATACTATGAACGTTATTTGGACTTAAATATAAAAATTTAAAATTATCTCAGTGTCATAACACGAAGCAAAGTTTTAACTTTACCCAATCCTGTTGTCAAATTTTAAGTCATAAATTAAAAATCAGGTAGAACCTTTTGAAATTGTCCGAGAGGATACCGTTAAGGTGATCATCCTCTATGCTTTGTATTGTTTACAGAGACTTAACTGACGTAATGGATAAACAACAACAAAGTCTAAGGATTTCTTATTCATTGTTACGGCAATAAACGGCAGGTATGCTACCTCACTTACAGGAAAGCTCCTTTAATTGCCTTAACAGAATTGCTCTGTTTTGATTCTCCGACACGTTTGAAGTATAAAACAAAAACACTGATTGTAAGGTTTCCATCTTAAGACCAGATAACTTGAATTGCTGACAACAATTACTGTCGAGAAAATTATGAGCGGGTTTGATTTCAATTAAAATATCAAGATAATAAGCGTTATGGTTAACTTAATAATTTCTATATAAAACATAATATGTATATTAGCAGTCACTGATTCTGAATTATTACTCCATGGATTATCCCACATACTACACAGTGGCCTACTGGCTACTCGTTACAAGGTATTACTATACCTTGTAACGAATTTCTTTGAAACTAATATTCAGTCATTCGAAGGGCAGACGCACACGTCATTTCAACGGCGTATTCAATCCGTATGCACTTTACTTAGAAACTGAACTGTCGAATAACAAGTGCATTGTGTGACCGTATACGTATTACATGGATTAGTGAGGGGAATACTTAATATCGATCGTCTTAAAAGCTACATTATTAAATTTGTCCTATAAAAGTCAATTTCAATCAAAACATTTTTATACTTCATACTGTCACTGTCTTAAGTAGTCATAAAATTTACATATATCTTGTTATAGGGGCTTGAATTACTTTTAGAGATCAGGTATCTTGGCCGTTTCTTAATCTGCCCAGCAACGATTTATGACATTTATTATCAAAGATCGTAATCGAGGTCAACGGCTCCATGTGAGCCTATCGACACATCGACAGCAGCGGCGGACCGCGCGCCACGCACTTCCGACGCGACGGATTTGCCGGAATCGGCGCGGGCGCATCAAAAGAAGTTGCAAAATTCGGACGGAGGCGCGCGCGTGCGTGAATCCATTTGAATATTATTTTTTATGCCGACATGGGAAAAGTGCGCTTACGATTAGATATGGCCGACTCATCGCCAAATTTTGTCACAACCCTATTTCGTAAGTAATAATGTACCGACTTGTTCTTTGGATAGAAATCCTGAGAATTCTATAATGCGTAATCTCGATTCGCATTAAAGAAGCTTATGACCTCTTAGTCGTTCACGACATTACGAATTGCATACTCAAAAACTGCAATTTAATTACGTAAAAATGTCGCCTTATAATTAAATATGATATTTTTTTGGCCAGAATCTCTGCATCCAAATTTCGGCCAGTTCGGAGCCCACACGGGCTTTCTTGTTACTTACATCTCACGTTTTTGAGTAGCCGTAATATTTAAATTGCCGGCATAGCTCCCGCGGGCATACCTTGCATGGGAATGCACACTGGCGGTCGTCAAAACTCGCTTTTACCGAATGCGATATGCGTTGTCCAAACGCATCAGCGCTGACATGTCCTTCTCTGTCTAACTCGGAGCCAATGAACTGCGAGGACAAAGAGGCGCTGATGGAAAGTATGGCTTCTTTTACTGGACGCTTCTTACATCAGCAAACGCATCCCGCCTAAAATTTTGCATGGATGTGTCGCGCATGCGAAAATGTAGTCTGCGGCGCTCGGCCGCCGTGGCGGGGCGCAGGCGCACGTACGCGACATTACCTGCCGATGCATATTAATTGAGGAGGAAGTTTTGTTAACAATATCTAATGTGCTCCGCGGTCCGCCCGCGGTACCATTGATAGCTTTTTTGTTCTCACTGCTTTTCATAAGTTCCTCCGCCGTTAGCTAGACGCTCCTTATAAAATATTGCATAATTTATGACACACGTTGTGAAAACAATCAGCATGATTATTCAATGTACGATGCTTCGTGATATCTGCGTTTCGTCGGAAGTGGTTTAACTGGGTTATTTCATTTAATCGCGTGGCACTCAAGTGTTAATTAGAGATAATCATCAGGCGAACAAATAATCTCATTTTATAATATATACAGCTCTTGCATTAAGTGGAAGTATCTAGAGTGGCTTGTATATAAAAACGAAGACATACATAAATTCCTTGATTTTATCTTTTATCGATATCCACATAGGAAAATTTAAACTCAAGTTACTTGTTTATTCAATATTGACGGTCAATCGCAGATGCGCAATAAAAAAAATACGTGAAATTTTAATTAATAAAAGCTGGCAACATCCCTATTGCTCTTCTAGTGTACGGGGTCGTTCACGGGGTCGTGGGCGGCGGTTATCACTTACCATCAGGCTCGAACCCGAACGCTCGTTTGCCTTGTCTAAAGTAAAAAAAAAAATATAATGTTTATAAGTCTATAATTAGTGAGCCCGTCTGATGTCGTCACTTTTAATCATTTAGTGCATCTGATAATGCTAAGATTATAAGATAACGTAAATGCACTTTTTAATTTTTTGAAAATTAGTAGAATTAATTTTTATCAATGTAAGTAAATTTAATCAAATATGTATATGAGTATATATATTTATGTTAATTTTCTAAATCCTGGCTTTGAATATGGATAAAATATTTAATAATGAAATACACAAATATATATTTTTTGTTAATTCTGTTTTTTTATTCGGTTACATTTTTTTATTGATTTAAGTTATATGTACACAAAACATTTACACCAGGTAAATGTTTTTTGTCTGTAAGTTTATGGAACTTACAGTAATGAGAAGATTTTAATATAACTTTTTTACGAATTTATATATTACAGAGAGTGAAAAACTATTTTACACAATGTAATTACAATGCATTCACATACGAGTATATGTATGTCATATTCACTAATTGTACACCAAATTGGTGTAATGGGGCTATTGCTTAATAGATTAGTGTGATGGAGGGATACCATCTACATAATTTGAGAAAATTACTAAATAATAAAAAATAAATCAAAAACATCCGCTTATTTTGTGTTGTTATTAAATAAAATTATTAAAGAAAATGCTTTTGACATTGCGGGCTTCTACCGCCACGTTAATTTTATGTACAAAAATAATTTCAAAATTGACTTTGAAGTTAGTCATACTATATTTCCAAATATTTAATTCAATGCTGCCAACATACCAGACAACATACTGGCGTCTTAATAAAAACCTTGTATCGATTGTTTGACATTCTCAAAAATATTATAATTATAAATAAGGTCGTTTTTGGTCTTACAGTTTAGTACGTAATGGATATTGACTTTATCTATACGTATATCATGTAGGCTGACATATGTTTAGATATTTTTATATTTACATTTATAACGATTTTTTTTAATTCAAATCAATTTGATTAACATTTAGTTACGACTAGTGACTTATATAAGAGAAATAATAAAGTTGAATTATAAAAGAATATATATTTGTTTCTTTTTATTAAAAGTAATATTTTACGTATTTTTATTTATTTTACTTTAAATCTATGTAGCATTATATATATAATTTTGCATACAATTATAATCTGGTTCTATGCTAAGCTGGTTTTGATTTAGCAAAAGCATGGTTACACGTGTCCATCTATAATTTAATCAACTAATAAATTAAAGTAATTCGAGTAATAAATAATTATATGTTGAAAATATCTATAAGTCTATATATCTATACATAATTTTAAATACTAAATTGATTAGAAATAAAAGATATATAATCGTTCGGGTCAATACTGACGATGTGTTGTTTCGAAAGTACTAGTATCATCTGTGTTCGAAGATTTTTTTGTACAGATTCATAGACATAGCAGAGTGGGCAAGACCTAGTGAACCTAGTGTCATTAGACTGGTCAGCTAAGCCCAACGTCTCTGAAGTAGGAAAGGTTGTCAGTAATAATGACAATCATATAATAAGTCTGGTTTAAAAAGATTATCAACAAATTTTAATATGCATTTTCTAAAGTCAAACTATTTAGCGCTCCAGCCTATTAAGGTATACATTGAAATAAGCCCACAATGTAGTTATTAAAATTGTCTATTGTTAGTACATGTGTTATTTTTATTTTTTAATTTTTAAAAAGTTGTAATCTTTTTATTCTATATTCAATAAACTTTCTTACAACATTGCGTCAAAATAACTTATCTTAACATATCGACAAAATGTCATTGTGGTGCAGTGGGACAGCGTCTTACGGTAAACACAATTGGTTGTGGGTTCGATTACCATTCGGAGGAATGATTATGTATTAAATGTAATTTATAAAATTCTCATATCTTTACTTTAATGTTATTGTGTATAATAATTTCTATTACTAAAATGATACTCGACATAAAATTTTCACTTTTGCACTTAAATACGGCACATGCCGTCTTATAATACTATGCCTAAAGATATAGATAATAAAGTCGTCTTATTTATATTTTTATACTCTGAATTTTGCTAAAATTAATTTGCCATTAAAAGTGGTGTGATAAAGACGCATTAAGATATACTATTTTTATAGCTTTGCTTTTGAAATAAAACATTTGATTACTATTTATATTATATTTACCGCCTTAAAATACAAAAGGTCGGCGTGCCAAATATACGCCAGAATATGCCATTATATCTATCTAAACTTGCCAATATCCAAATAATTTAAAACAATTAACTTATAAAATTATTTTTTGTCCAACGGAAGTAAACAGGGTGAATTTCAAATCAATTACATAGTTCTTTTTTAATTCTTATTTTTTTATAAATAAGGCCACGATATAATCGCTGTTATCATGGACAATCAAATTCTTAATCTACGTTTACGCACTTAAAAAAATAAACGATTTAAGAGAATTGGGTGATAAGGCACGGTTAGATTATCCGGCTGTACGATAAGCGGGTGATAATGTCTTAATTAACTGCGCTATCAGCTGAGCCACGGATTACTATGATTGCACAGATTTATAGATTAATGCCGGTATTCGTGCATTGTTCAAACAGATTATGATTATCTATCTATTAGTACGCTATTTTGGACGCGATACGATTAGATTTCCTTATCAGCAACTTTTGACAGACGCGCACGCAGTGGTCGATGCACATTACCAATTGCGTTTACTTTAAATCGATATTGTACTTCTATTATAATAGTGTTTGGTAACTTCATAGATTTACTGTTTTAAATTAGAATGACACATAGAGGCCATCTTAGCACTGTATACCCGATGGTTGTGAGGTCGATTGCCACTCGAGGGAACGATTATATGTAAATAAAAATCATTTCTCCGCTCTGGTGACAAGACCTTGTTAAATCTAATGTATCTAATAATCTTAACATGTAATGTCTCGGATTTCGGCGGCAAGTGGAGAATGGAGTGTCTTGACTCTATGTTCTCTTTGTCTACACAGCTATGTGTGAGAATGTGTAAAGCTAAACAAACATGAAACATAAAACACAAGGCTTCATACTCTTTTAATTATTATTAGTTAAAATTTTCTCATAAATTAACATATAGTTAGAAAAAAATTACAATATGGTATGATGGTATGACGTTCAAATTTTTATACGTTTTCTAAATATGTCTTTTTTTGTAATAATGTACAAGACTTAACAATAAGTTCGAAACATTATTGATATATTTATAATCTTAATAACCTTATCTTAGCTTTAATGTCAAATTAGAACCAGAGACAGTAGTAGCATTCCGGTTGCAAACAAATTTTAAATAGTTTTACATATTATTTTGTTAACATTTTTTAAAGTGTTATTCCCACACTTAGGAAATTGAAAAAGACATATTTAGAAAACGTATAAAAATTTGAACGCAGCGGGATTTGAACCCGCGCTTGAACGGTTTTCAAGAGGCGCGGGTTCAAATCCCGCTGCGTTCCAATTTTTATACGTTTTCTAAATATGTCTATTTCAGTTTTACATATTACTAAAACGTGTACTATAACAAGTCGCACCTACGTCAGTCACTTTGGTAATTTGAAATAACCGTAAACTTGGTAAAATCATGCTACAGTGATGCAACACAGATGTATCAGTTATAACTCACACGTTAGCAAAAGGCGAAACAAATTGAGTTAGCACTTGTAGGCTTCAACATTTGTTTCCAATTTGGTGTGCTCCGAAAGTATACGGGCATATTGTGTGTTTATCCCGTCCAAAAATAGTGCAAATGACACTAATTACGACGATGTAGCGAGCTCGTGTTAATGTATTGTTCGTACCGCTCCAATTTCTAAAGCCTTAGACTATTATTTTGAGCAATCTGTGATCACTAAAGAGTTGGATTTAGAATAGATTTTAACTAAAATTACATATTTGCCAGTGTTTCTAAAACATATGTATCATATTTTTTATGACAAAATTAATTCAATCTCATCATAAATTTTTGTTTTTCATAAAGTTATATGTTAATCATATTATGTAGATTTGATGTTGAGCGGCGATGTCTTAAACTTTTAATCATTAATTGGATATCAAAATTCTCCCTAAGTAATAAAACTAAAAATCCAGAATTGACATACTATCAAATTAGCGAACTTTAAATATTATTTAACTATGTGCTTTTTCTAATCTTACATTTATAGATTATATTCAAAGATTTAATACTTGAATCGGTCTAGGCTAGTTTTCTCGTTTTCTTATGTCATATTTTAGACTTTACACATTTTTAATCTGCTATATTCCGTTCTTTACCTTTCAGCTTATTACTTATATGTATACAGATTACAAAATACAGTCAAAGCAAAAAATACATATATATATATGTGTGTGTAATGTTGTTTGTGTGTATGTATATATTTTCTCTCCACAGGGAATTACCCTTAATAAAACCTGATAGATTTATATATCTATGAATAAATATTTAAATGTTTAATGAAGTTCTTATAACTCAACTTTGTTTTTAACTTTTGGGCAGACGTGATCAAAAGTATTAACTTTTGAATGGCTATAAACGCTGTTAATTGAATTCTCTATTTTACGAGATAGTCGCGTCATCCTAGGAACAACTCATGCTGATTTGCGACATTATTTTTTATCTGTAATCGTATCAACTAATGTCGACTTTTAATCTTTAATTAACTTTTAAGTTACTTGCGAAAAGTTTCCTTTCCAATTTAATTTTTTTTTTTTTTTTTTTAAATATATTTTTATTTAGGGTCTTTTTATGTAATAATACAAAATGTCAGCCCCATCGTTCCCTAAAACAATCTTCAAACACACAATTATAGCATTTCCTTAATCTTCTAAGAACACTATTTATACTCAGAACAAGGTTCAGACCAATTTAATAATTTCATATTTTACATGTATCTATTAATAATATTAAACTTAAAAATAAATTAAGTTTATTGATACATTGTCCGCCAGACATTGATGAGTATAACCCACGATAACAACCACTTCCGCAATAAATATTTGTTTCAATATGTCGAATGTGGGAATTAGAAGAATTATACATACATTGACCGTATAAAGTTTATAAATTGATAGTGTATAATTATAATATTTGTTATTTGTATAATAAAAATAAGCAAATAATATATTGCTTATATTACTAGTTTATTTTAAATATGGATTGTAACCATATTTATAACATACTAGCTACCCGTCCGCGACTCCGCCCACGTGCACTATAGTTGTTTCGTATTTTCGGCGGCCATTTCGTAAAACTGGAAAAACAAAATAAAATTGAAAATAAGTAGCCAATGTTAATCCCAACTCTCAAGTATCTCTATATAAAATTTCATCACAATCGGTTTAGCCGTTTGGTCGTGATCACGTCACAGACAGACACACTATATACTCATTTATAATATTAGTATGAACATTAGTACGAATTTGAAGATATTAAAAAATATAGTCTTGTATGTCGTTATTTCTAAACTGTATATATAGTAGATATCTGAAATAAAATTGTTTGCGTCTTGTATATAAAAATAAGACGTTCAGAGACCAAGGTTTTTCATTCATATATATAATATGAACTTATGCAAATTGCAGCTTTTAGACTGTATCTATATTAATTTGTATGTGTGTAATCGTATCTAGACTTAATTTGTTTATGTAGATGTAGGTGAACTAGAACCGTTACTGTCTTATATACAAAAATAAGACGTATTCAGAGACCAAGGTTTTGATATATATTTATTGAGTTTGTAGATTATATTGTATACTAAATTCGTTTTTTTACTAGGCTAATTATATTTTGAAACATTTTATCTATATAACTAAATTAGAGGCGGTTATTTTGTGCCAATGCCTTATAGTATTCTGCTCGTTCCCGCCTCGTACTACGACGGATGTTTGACAAGCTGTTATAGTATGCCCTTGGAATAAATGAAGAAAGCCTAACTGGAATAGTAATTCAGTATATAGACGTAACTGTAGTTCCTTGAAGGTTTCCATGAATCTTAGGATTCTGGTTTGCGTTTTAGATATTTAAGTAATTAAAGGTTAATTGAAATAGTTTATACCTATATTCTTACTACGCTTATATTAGCTTGACCTATATAGTGTTGTTTGTGTGTATTAATAAGTATTTTTAAATTACTTTCCATTTCTCCGCTCTGGTAAGATAAAACGTGGCGGTGAGTTCCACCACTCAATCTTCTTGTAAATAAAGTCTTGGGCAATACCTCGACAACGGCGACAACAACAAGAACCTGGAGAACGGCGAGTCTGGACATCAGATTTTCTCTGACAACCCTGCTATGTGGGAAAAAGCGTGAAGCTGTAAAAAAATAACAATGACTAGAACTGATGAGAAAACGTGATTTAAAAAAAAACACTTAAAAAAAAGCACAAAAATTCTGCAATTCAGAATAAAATTATTAGTATGAAATCAACTGAACAGAAACATTAATTTTCGTCAATCATTTTATTCTAATGCTAAGAATTATTTTTTATTTTTTTATTTGATTAGCTATTTAAGCATGATTTTGAATTTTTTTACCTATCATTTTAACACGTCGCAATACTATAATTTAAATCTTTAATTTAAATATTGTTAATAAAAACTACACTAGATTTTTTATTTTTATTAACTTTACAAGTTATAAAAATACATTAAAGATAAGATTCTAATGTTTAGAATTTTTTTCTATTTTTTGTTGATAGTAGGTATATCATAATGACCTGATAATGCCAGGTATCAGAAGTTTAATCCCTACGAAATAAAAACTTATCATTATGTTATTTTTACGTTTGGTCCTAAAAATATATTTGTATTATGACTTTTTAATTTAATAACATAAGATAGCTACTGTGGTACAGTAGGACAGCGTCTGACTGTAGTCGCGATATGTTGTGGGTTCGATGCCCACTCGGTGGAATGATCCTAATTTAATTATTTTCATTTCTCCGCTCTCCGGAACAAGACAAAGCTGGTGTATAGGTCCACTAAGCACGCAATGTCTCAAATTTGGCCGTAAAGCCAATTTTGGAAAGAAAAATGGAGGGTCTTGACACGTCTCCCCTGTCTACCCCTGTATGTGGGAAAAGCTGATATGGTGAGAAGCTGATAACATACTCGTATATGTATTTAAATGTTTAATTGAATTATATAACATACTGGCAAAAATTGTAGTTTTAAAATATAATTTCATTCGGGCTATAGGACAAATGGACAACTCGTATAAGTTGTATAAATTTAAATAAATATTTGAGAAATGCTCAAAGATTTTTAAATATTCTGTACTATATACCATTTTGAACCATAAATTTTGTGTTCAAAATAAAAGTCTAATCAATACTCATTAAGTAGATTATAATTTAAAACTAGACACACAAAAAGATTATTATTGATATATCATTTTAAAAGTAAATTTTTGTCGCGCTCTGTTTAAGACAAAGTGCTGTTGTGAATTCCACCACTCAATACTTAAACTTTAGTGTCTCAATTTCAAATAAACTAGGCAAAGGCGGTTAATCGAAATTACCTGTAATGGTTTTACAGAATTTGGCAAGTTTTATTCATAATTTTATAAGAATAATATAGTATAAAAACAATTCCTTTGTCGGTTTTAATTCATAGTTTAAACAAAATTTTAAATACTCGTATGTAATTAAGTTACAATGTTACTTTTATCTTCACGCCATATATAAATATAAGTAATTTAGATCTGCAAATTAGCGGGTTATCATTTTTTTCTAATAGTTCAAGCATTGCGTAATATTTCTTGAGATTGCATATTATAAATGAATAGTGTAGAATTGTAGATTATGATCCGTAAAGCCGAAATGGAAAAAAATTGGGGTCACGTCCATGGCACTTGTGACGACGATGGTTCAATACAGATAACTCAGTGATGTAAACTATACATTAAAATATAAATCCAGATTTGAAATAAAACGTAATGGATATATTTGTGTATATTGTAAAATAATTATTAACTAAGAAATCAAATTATATCTAATTATATCTAACAAATATATTTCCTTTCTCAAGAAAAGGTTCTTAAATTTATATTTAAAAAACGTATAGAAATTTGAACGCAGCGGGATTTGAACCCGCCGATCTTGAAAACCGTTCTTTTAATTCTTAAGTTTTGTTTTTCTGAAATTTTGCAGAACTTCACGTGTTGAAATTCCGCTATGTTCAGATTTTGAAACGTTTTTTAAAAATGTTTTTCATATGTATGACATCTAGGTTATGAATGTATAGTTTAAATTAGTATGGAAGTGGAAAACTGTTATTGGCTTTGTATTCGTAAAAGTTTTCTATGTATTTTAATTATGTAATATTCTAAGTGTGTGAATAACATTTTAAAAATGTTAAAATTGACATATTTTTGTAGTCAATATATAAGTAAAAAATATATCTAGCAATGTAAACGAATTAATTATAAGATTCATATACAAAAACAAAAAATATATATAAAAAGTACATATTTTACAAAAAATTATATATAAAATACTTATTTTACAAATATATATATAAAGAGTACTTATATTAATACAATACATCTTGTGTATCACATAATACTGATTTGTAGAGCTCTTATCTCGCCTCGTATATGCGTGTTGAGAATGAATTCACATACTTAATAAAAACTTCCATTGGATGTCGTACCACATATCATTGAAAAGATAAGTTGAAATAACTCATGGTTACAAGCTTTTACTATATAATAAGCTAAGGCAAGTGAGCATGTAGTTTTTATTACTTTGTATTTATATGTTATAGGAAAGATTAGTATTAACTGGTTGGCTTTCCCTTAAGTAACTTTAATAATCTTTATCATAGAAAAAGATAAATATGTATAAATAAATAACTTCTCTTAATTTGTTAAAAAGAAAAAAAATGCTATTAACTTAATAGTTAATGCACCACGAAGGGCTTACCTAACCTAATGGTTAGGTAAGCCCTTCGTGGTGCAGTGGTACAGCGTCTGAATGTAAATTGTGGGTTCCGCGTTCGAGAGAATGCAATTTAAATTATTTTAATTTCTCTGTACTGGTTAGACAAAGCGCGAGGTTTAGTTCCGCAGAGAGTATCTAGTATAGCGTGAATCTGAGCTATAAGGTACAATAACTTACGTAAAACATAAGTTATTATCATTATATTGATACGTGAAGCAAACAATTAAATCCCAATTTTATGAAAACTATGCGGACGGAGGTCTATGAAACTTGGCATATTTAAAGTTTGTACGCAGAAAAGTGCAGAAAGCCAACATCTTCTATGATAAATTACTAGAAATACATTAAATTTATATAAAAAATATTACACAAACTACTACATATTTGACATTTGACGTATTCTTTTATATAAATAGACATTAACGTTGCTAAGGTAACGCGAATTTTATGCGCCAACGATGACACCAGTAAATTTTATTATGTCAATATTGCGGAATATTTTTATTTTTGGGTAATCTCAGCCTGATAAATAAATAATCGGCTATTTTAACTGTAATATATTTTTAATCACTATAATATTTCATATTGAGACCTAATTAAATTGTAATATTTTAACTTTCCACTTATTTGTTAGTAAATCATATACAAAATATATTTATTTGGAATACGTTCTCTAGAGTCTAAATGTAGGAAAATTAAGTATCTGCGTGTGAGTTACAGAACAGTACTTTCAATTTTCTTCGTGTTAAAATAAATGTGAAATGCCGTGACAGCTCGAATTAAAAGATAAGCTCGCATGATATACAAATAAAAGATATTTCTAAACGCTATCTCGTACAAATAAGTGGGACATAAATTAAACGCGGCTCACACATAGACAAAACTACTAATGCCATAGTAAATGTTACTATCGTGTTTTGGTGCCTTGTATGTCACCACGTACCTCATCAGATAAGCATAAATGTTGATCTGTATACATTGAGATTTGCTTTACTCACACTGCGACTGGAATTAATGACAATAAAATAATAAAGCTACTTTAATGATAACCGTTTTAGTTAACCGCTTCTAAATGTTACCTTTGTATTTTTTATTTTTTTTAATCGTTATTTCATTTTTCATTGAAATTAAAATTGTGATCATGGTATAGTATAGCATAAACTAATCTATTTTAAAATTTGTCCATCGTGAGGCAATCATGGCGCAGTGTTTTAGCGTCTGTATTCGCGATGGTTGTGGGTTCGATCTCACTCAGAGGAATAATTATAATTAAATATTTTTTTATTTCGGCGCTCAGGTGCAAGACAGTGCAGCGTTACGTTCTGCCACTCAACATGCAATGTCTCGGATTCGGGCAGAAAGTGGAGAACGAAGTATCTTGATACTAGGTTCTCTCTGACACCAAGTCAGTTTATTCTTGAAAAAAAAATACAACTTAAACCAACGAAAACGTGGATAAAAGTGATATCGCGTGTTAAATTGACAGGGACCTAACACCACACTTTGCGTACCTTTAATTTCCGAGTAATGAACAAATTTTAAATAAAAATGTACAATTATTTTTTCAACTAATTTTAAAGTAAAATGTAGGTAGGACTGGAATATACTACCACTCGTGCCGTAACGCCTCACTTTTTGGCAAATGTATTTAAATTTTATTTAAGAAACGTTTGAAAATATTAACGCAGCGGGATTCGAACCCGCGACCGTTGGATACCGTCCAACCAAATTTTTATACGTTTTATAAAATCATTTTTCAATTTCCTAAGTGTGTATGAATAACACTTTAAAAGATTTTATAAAATAATTTAATAACTTTACAGTTTTAAACTAAAATTAACGCAACAATATTATTTTTACATTAACAAAATATTAGAAATTTATACAATTTTATTTAGCAACGTCCTTATCGCGTTACCAACAGATAAATAAAAAATTAAAAATTTTGTTTTTATCATACTTTGAATGTGATAAGTACCTACTCGTGTGTATTAAGACGCAGTGTAAAATTGACTTTATATTTTAATAATTATAAATAAGCGTTTGCATAAGTTGACAAATAATTAAACATGTTTAATTCGTAATGAGATCTCGCGTGACATTCATAGATTATAGTAACTGACAGTAGTTAAGCTCTATTTATCTAAACGTTATTCGAGTCTTTATTATATTACTTAGTTAATATGCTTTTATCTTTTGTTATAGCGTAAAAGGGAATATTATTATGATTATACCTTCATGTATTTGGTAAAGCTAGGATTTTTTCCATATTTAGAGGTTTTTCTTCAAATTTTAAATTTAAGAAGCATTACGCGACATATTTTTCATTAAGTATTAAAAATGTCAACGTAATAAATAAATGATAAATGATCATTCAGAATTGAATATTTGTTATCATAAATTTAAAAATAATAATAAATTACTTAAATTAACTGAATCATAGTTATGTTAAACACAAGTTAAATCCTAAAGGTTATGTATTTTTTAAAAATACAATGTTTATTTCTCGTCATTTTTCTTCAACTGTGATTGTAGAAAAATAATTGTAATGATTCGATATGGGCACATTGTTTCGTAACTCATTCATTATTGTATACTCGATATGAAAATAAGAAATATATATATATATATATATATATATATTTATTAATCAAAGTATGTATGTAATTATTGACAGGCGAATGATAATGATGTTTACAAAATACATATTTACCTTTAGAACATAAAGAAATACGCTATTCTATAGGTATATCTATACCGTATATATAAGTGCGTTGATTTTGATAACTAATAATTTAATATATAATCAATAACGTTCCTTATTTAAAAACAAACGACTACTACCGGAAATATTTTATCTTCATATATAAACTTTGCTTGTTAATCAAATATAATTAATTAATTATAAATAATTGTAATGGCCTAATACGAAACGATTAAGCTGCTAAGAACTGTCGTGGGAATGTCAATAAGATTAGTATATTAAAAATTACAACTTTGTCTATCCTTGAAATAAGTCGTTAGTAAAACTTTTGATACTTTACAATAAGTGCTTAAAAAAAACATAATTCCATTGATTTGAAATACGTGACTAATAGCTAATTCAATTTGTCAAAACAAACATGATTACAAAGTAATGAGTACCTATTTATATAGAAACTTTTAAGTAATCCATAAATTCCAAAGGGGTGTTCAGTATTTGCACAAAAATTACATCATACGAAACAAAGCGCCAACAGCGGTATACGAATCGCTCGAAATAAATCGTAAGTTCGGCGAACGTATCCATTGTAATTGTGCTCCACAGCCGTGATTGCAGCAGAGTTAACACATAATACATTACAGTTTGTGTCAACAAGACAATGAGGCTGGGACGAATCAGGCGCCGAGCAGTAATCTGGGTTAACAGGGGTCAAATGGCATCACAAATTCCAATAGCATATTAGACAGATCTGTGGCGCGAATCGACGATTCTATGAAGCTTATTGGCTACCTAGTTTGCCTTTGCTTCTGTTACTTAGTTTTTAATATTACAAGTTTTTCACCCCTTTCGTTTACAAAAGAACTGGATATACCAAAAGGTTGGAACTAAGTTTTATCAATGATAATATATCTATTTATATAATAAGCTCTCAAAGCTTTATCGTTATTGAATAAAAGTCCCAGCGACTGATAAGCTCATTTGTGTCAAAGCTCAGTAGCGGTTAGAATCCTAAAATGTTATTCATAGAATATATGTGCAATTTTGTCTATTTTATTTCCGTTTTATTTGGAATACGTAAAGCTTATAACATAAAAAAAACTGTATGATACAATATAGCAGTAGGCATGCTCTTATTTATGCCACTATTTGCACATTTAACCTTATTAAATGCGAAGATTCGCCATGTATCGGTCAAGTCGCGGGGCCCGCAAACGAGCGCAATCAGTGCGCCTCGTGAACGGTTAGCTACACTGACGCAATGAACAAGTGTCCAATTTGAATCTCTATTTGTTTTAAGTGGTTTGACTTTTGTTAGATTATTACCAGAGATATTGATCGTCTTTAACTTGCTTCATTGGTTTAAGTTTCGATACAATTTGTAACAATTTTTTCTATTATGTTCTATTGTATAAGCGTGATTGAGGAATTGACAGAACTAATAAACTTTCTCTTACGGAAAATTAATTTGCGTAATACTTACAATGATTAATGCAAAATAAAACCTTCTATTATCGCCCATTAATCATAACTTTCGTTTTTAGTTGTTTTAGGCATATCATTAGGTTTGCAATTCCAAAGCATTCTAGAAAAAATAATTAAAAGAGCGTTTATTTCAACCAGTAAACTAAATCAGTAATCAATTCGCTTTTCAGTTTTTCTTAGCTTACCCATTTTTAACTTTCAGAGCATGTCTGCTGAGTTAAGGCGAAGCAAGTCCCCGCTCCGACGTTCTCCAGAGGAACGTGCCGTACCTCGTCCACCATCAGCGCCGGTACATCAAGAACGACCTTCTCTCACACCTCACACTCCACATTTGTCACCTAAAAAAGAAGCTTTCAATAATCTCCTTAATAAAGGAATATCAGGTAGGTTTCTCATTTTAATCATTGTCATTAAAAACTTATATCTTGAAACATAAATCATTATTGTTTTAATACAGGAATTATGTCTAATCATGTGTCCATATGCCCAAGAGACAGTCCATAGTAACGCAGCGTTTGACTATAAACGCAATTAGTACGATGGTTGTAGGTTCGATAACAAAAAGCGTGAGCGTGGGCGTGGGTGGGTAGACACTTCAACGCAGAACGGAGTCTCTTAGCACAGTAAAAAATTCTAACTGTATACGAGAGAATAAATTTAGGACACTTACTTTTTTTGATTTCTTATCTATACAAATCAATAAAATGTGACTGTATGTTTATAATATTAAAATAGCCTTTTTTACCAAATGCATATGTACACACAGTACATATACCAAAATATTTTTTTTTTACAATTTTTATCTGTCTGTTTGTTATTCTAACTAATTTCTGGAATGGCCGGACTGATGTTGATGGGACTTTCACTGGCAGACGGCTGATGTAAAAGGGAGTAACTTAAGCTACTTTTATTTAAGAAATCGCGATCACCATTATTTATAATTTAATATTAGATATTTGTCTACAATAAGAAATTTATTAGATTGTAAAGTAAGTATCTAATGAAATCAAAACTTAAGCTGTTGACCCTTTGCCGGGTTTCAATGACATCCACATTAACATAAAGTCACCCTTATGAATTCATAAACAACTTATTAAAATGAATATGGACAAGAACTTATGATTGAAATTCTTAACCTGAGGTGCTGAAAGTAATATCACAATCGGCACACGTGACATCCACAAAAAGGTATACAGTTCAGTCGCTCCGCTTTTGTAGCTTCCGGCCAATCGCTAACTTTATTCGGCTGTATAAAATAAAAACAATAACGGCTGTGTTATTAGCAGTAAATGTTATATTTCAAGAGACTTGCCATATTAGAACGTCTCCTGCAAACAAACAATGGTCGGCTATTATAATTGCATTTAAATTAAACTAATTTGAAGTCTAATAAGAAAAAATGTCTCAGTCAATACAATGATATTATAATTATAGTAATTTAAATATCTTTTATAGTCTAATTGAAATGAACAACGTTATTAAGATCTATTAAACAATTGTATTATAAATTATTACGTTTCTAATAGGCACCAGTAAGTTTAAGTCAAGTCATACTTATCCATTAAAATCGAGTGTAAAGCATGAAAAGGCGTATCAACAAATCAGTTTATTCGAAGTCACGCGCG
The DNA here is from genome assembly GCA_038994665.1 of Podotricha telesiphe. Classification (NCBI taxonomy): domain Eukaryota; kingdom Metazoa; phylum Arthropoda; class Insecta; order Lepidoptera; family Nymphalidae; genus Podotricha; species Podotricha telesiphe. Next base: position 1,315,539 of record JAOYRR010000103.1, read on the forward strand.
GGCCGCTTTGTGCTGAGCTCATCTCTGTTAATCTAACGTATAATTGATTACATGATATCTTTAAAACTATCGAGCATTTATAAACTTTTGTAATACTTGTATAATATTATTTTCTTAAGTAAGTAAACGTTTTCAACTGCACTCTCGTTGAATGGACCGTTTATTCACAGTCACGTGCGGGTCCTTTGTCGCGCTAGCTCATCTCAACGTTAATCTAACGTTTAATTGCTTCAAAGACACCTTTCATACAATTCTATCCAGTGTAGCTTTCCATTCTAGCAGTCGTGCTCTTGTTATGCTTGTGATTTTGTGACATTTAATTAAGTTAAAACATTCGGTGCACACATAAGACCGTTGAATTACCAGTATCTTTGTAAATCTTAACACAATATTACACAGATTCGTATCCATCAGAATCCATCAACTCCTGTACACCGTCCTTTAATTCCCCATCGTATACCCCAAGTAATAATTTTCTATTCATTCTCCTCTTTATGAATCATAATCTTTAAATCTCTGCCAACCTTGCGTCCCTGTCTTTTTAATGCATATCCAGTGGTGTTGTCTCGCTTCAGTTCTTTTACCCCTTAAATCTAATCCGGGACATCCCGTGTGCCCAGTAAGGCGCTCAAAGCGTAAGCCGGCGAGCACACGCAGTAGGCACTCGTTGCATTATATATCAAATCATTCATATAACTTTTAAAAAGACTGGATTAAATTCAATTGCTAAATATTCAGAGTCAGAGAAGATTTAGTGTCAAGATACTCCGTTTTCCACTTTCCTCTCGAATCCGAGACGTTGCGTGTTGAGCGGCTTAACTCAACGACGTCTTAGGTTGAGCAAAGAAAATGTTATGGGCATTCCCCGGATTGGGAATCGAACCCTCACCATCCACCATCACATATACAGCCTAAAATTGTCACACTGAACCACTATGACCTCATTCTTTTATGTTTATGTGAATATGTGATATATTAAACATAATTTATAATCAGTTGCATTTTAGCATTATTATATGAATTTCTGAGGATTTTCAATTTGAGATTAAATATACATATCTTTTAATGTTATTATCGATAATATAATACGAAAATAGCGATTTCGCCTGTATATTGTACATGTAAGCTTTAGATATTGTTAGTACAGCTAATGTAATCTACTGTTGTTCGCACAGCTAACGCTGTCATTTCTACGTGCCGTCTGTATTTATCAGATCATTATTACCATTGAGAAAATGTATATGCAAAAAGTATACTGTTTTCCCATATAATTATAGTTTCATTTAATCACACGCAATGGTATTAAGCTGAACATTGTAGATTTTAAGATATATAAGCTTCACGTTTTTGCCTCCATAGCAGGGAAAGAGAACCTAGTGTTAAAACAATCCGGTCTCCACTTTCCGCTCCAGTTCATCATAAAAATTGTATTTGGAATCGGATGTAGAACGCATGGCTTAGCGGTCAGAGCGCTTGAACGGTGTTCAAGAGGTGCGGGTTCAAATCCCGCTGCGTTCAAATTTTTATACGTTTTCTAAATATATGTTATTGTAAGATATAGTTGACGCTGCAAGCTAACTACGAATATTTGTCCTGTAATATCGTTTAATGTAAATGCATTCAGGTATGGTCGTCACCTGGTATATCTTTCAAACAATTTTAAGTTCTATGCTTGAGCATAAGTCGCATATTAGTATCAATAAAAATTCATTAAATTGTGCGTAAACGTCATGGAAGTGAAAGAAACGGTGGCAAGTTAATACCGAGCACCTCTAATCGGGCGTTATAAATCATTATTAATTTCAAGTTCCTTCGCCGATCTGCGATTAGCTATTGCACAATGCCCTCGGATTATACCTCAGGTATATCTTTTGTCAGTTTATACCTGAGTACCGTTGGGACATAAAGAAGTTTGTATAAAAGTTCAGTTAATATAAAAAAAAATTAATATGTATAAAGCGTACTTTGCCAGCCGACTTAACTCTTGTTTGTTTCAATTATGAAAAGAAAGTACCAAAGAAGTCTAGTATTCAAAATTAAAGTTACGATCTTATTTATTTTTACTGTATTTTTTTAATTTATTTGAATATAAAGCATTAATAGCATTAGTATAATATTATTAAAATTAAACTAACAAACAAAAATATAACTTAAAAATATATACATACATAATTAAATAATGCAAATATCTTAAAAACACGTAAATTCGTAAGTTGATTTTGTTTTTGATATTCAAATGACCATACTAAAAGTATTATAATAGTTCAGTAGTGTTACTCTATAAAAATTTAAATATACAAGGACAACAGTGGTGTTACAATACTTTGCATCCTCTCCGTCCTGCCTTTTTTGAATTAATGGCGCTTTTATTACAACAAATTAACATTATATATTCTATATTCTATATGATGAATATATTATGTTAATCTCGATCCAAGTAAAAATCACGGAACTTTATTAAGAATTGTAGCACGGGCCACGGGCTGCTGAATTATTCATCTTTGAATTTAATCTTAAATAGATAATTAAGAATTTTGTAAATGCCAAACCTACTCTACCGGTCTTCAAAGCGCTTGCACGTCTCTCTTGTCTCGTGGATAATCGTATATATTTTTTATATTTTTTTAAATACATATTACAGTATATTTTCGTAGATTTAGCACAATAAAAAAAATGATATTTGATACTTTATTTGCTGACTCTACGTCGTCTTTAAAGCCGGTTTACATTATAAGCCGATTTATTTTTTTAATGTCTCGTATTTTAGATAACATGTATGTACGCATATGTGATGAAAAAAATAAGTTAAGTTTACTATTTTTTAAATCTTAGCTTTATTATATTATTTACTTGAAATTTCATATAAAAAAATATTAAAACACTTTAGAGATTATTTTATCCAATCTTCAATAATAATATTTAAACCTCAATTAAATATATAACTCTATACAAGAACAAAATTTTTTACTTACACCATTTTTAAAACATTTCAAATTTAATTTCAACATTTTGAAGGCCAAACTAGTCTAAGAACAGCCGTACATACAAAAATAAGCTACTTTATCATACATTGGCTCGATCTTGCATGCAGCGGGGTGAGGGTAGTCCTGTTTTATCTCTGCGCGACACGAGGCTGATCCGTCCCGGATGATCCGGATAATCGCGCTACGTCCCAGTACGTGTATTGATTTATTCCACACCTATTTCTGCACTTTCCTGTTCATTTTAAAGTAAGCTTTAAACTAAATGTAAATTAATATTAAAATCACTTTAATTTTGTAAAGAAATAAAACCAAGTATATTTTTGTATATAAAAATATTATTGCGGTCTTTTTTGTGATGGGCGCAAGGCGTGGAGTTCTAACTCAACACGCAAAGTGTGAAACTCGGGTGGAAAGTTGAAAACGGAGTGTCTTGACACTAGGCACTTCTCTTCTCTCTCTGTGTGTACATAATTGCTATGCGGGAAAAATCCTGAAGCTGTAATTTTTGCTTTTTATGTTCATCGAAATAGAAAAATTATAATATACTCTTTTGTAATACTATTTACAATGTTATCTACGGGAGCCACGAGATAAATCGGCTTGGAATAATTCGGATAATCGCTAACCTATGTATACAAATATGATACGTATTTGGCATAAATGAAAATGATCTATTTAGCAAAAATTTAAGCAATATTGTCTATAATATCTAGTTCTAGTTATAATAGTCATTTTATAGTCTTAATAAAGATTTTTATAGTCTATAAAAAAGACACCTTCAATATTTTACATTCCAGTTTGTTTCAAAATACTAATATTTTAATATAAAGAAAATTAAGTACGTATATACAAATGTACGTAAGGATTTCGAAATGGTCACTTCTATCATTAACTTTTTGTACCTCAGAGCTTCGTATGCGAAAATCTGTAATATTCTCGACCTCAGAATCCAGATCCGACGGTCGAGTAATCCGACTTAGGCCTGATCTGTACAATGTATGTGTGTCACATACTGCTACTGCTGATACTATTTCCTTCTGAACATGTAGGTGTGCAGCTCTGCCTGGTCTGCACTACTCGTGTGTGCTATATTTATGTTAGACGACGTTTACAAAGTGATTAAAGAATCCATTTACATTTTAATTTGTTAATAGTAAAAAATACTCGCTAATAAAACCGTTAATTCTGCAAAGAAAAGCGTTTAGCTTTATATTTGCTGTAGATATAATCCTACATCATATTATATCCTAGGAACTATCCGAAGAATGTGTTCTGTATAATTTAAATATCCTAAAGATAGAAGAATAAAATTATGTCAATACACATTCTTTTTTGAACGTTTTTATTAAAATGTGTGAAATATGCAAATATTGAGCGATGTCGAATTGATCCGTGGAGTCGAATTTGAATTTTTGAATAAGCTACATATGGCCTTATACCCATAAGGGCACTATGAAACATGTTGATGTACCTATTAAAATAAGAAATAAAATGTTAGGTCGTAAAAATAAGTTTAAAATAATATCGAGGTCATTTATTTAGTAGCGCGGCAAATAATTCTCGAGTGTTTTCATAATTCCGTATTCTATTAACTATTGTATAAAGGCGATTATCATAAATCTATAGCAAGTTATTCAACTAAATCCGGATTGGTGTAATCCGGTTGGAGATGTATCCCGGCCGGGCAGCGGCTGGCGTCTAATCCTTTGATCCGGATCAAGAGCTATACTTAGCTCGTGTGCTAGGCTTTACTTGCGCCCGCATGTGTGCTACGCTTTACTTAGTCCATGTCGAGCTCTCTTTGTTATAAGATTTTATTCGCGACCATTATACCTTAGTATTTTATTCTGTGGGATTTTTGATTTCTTTAAAGGTTGGATTACTTATATCATGCAGTAAAGTTACCTCGGGAAGCTTAAATAAAATAGCTTTTTATAAAAATGTTATGAACGTATAATAAATATGACATTAAGTAATAATGAAAAATATGAAAATGTGATATTTAAAATCTGATATATAATTTTAGGTATAACCCATACTAATATTATACATGCGAAAGTACCGGTCTGTTTGTCTGTCTGTGACCTCGTCACCTTATTTATTTTTAACTCATAACTACTTGTGGATCTTGTGATGTACATAGGTTACTTTTGTCTCTCACTTTTAAGATTTTCCACTAACTTTCTTGTTTTACGAAAAGGCCGCCGGAAATATGAAACAGCTATAGTTCACGCGGGCGAAGCTGCGAGCGGTAGCTAATATTTCATATACATTTTAGTCGTTTTATGAAAATCATACATACATCCAATGAATAAGGTACAAATTAATATTATGTGTGAGCCACTGTTAGAATAGTCAACGTAATCTTGTGGATAAGCGTATCGAATTAATTTCTTTTTTCAGCTACAAACATACTCGTAACGTGTTACAGTATGAAAATATTTTGTATCATAACTAAAGTGCAAAAATTGTCACTTCAAATACCTATATATTTTGGATTTTGCTATTAAGGTTTACTTTATTTCCTGAGTTCATAGTGGCGCAGTGAGAGCGTCGTAACTAAATGTGATATTTGCGGGTTCTGTAAAATGTGGGATTGGTTGTGGGTTATAGTAAACGCGGTGATTGTGGATTCGATACCCACTCGGGGAATGTTTATATTTAAATTATTTTCATGGTAAATGAAGATAAGACAAAGCGTGCGTGCCATTGTGTTCCGCCACTCAGCTCATTCGTAATTAAAAAAAAATTTTTTTTTTTTTAAAATTCGTATTCGTCTTAAATTCGACCGGGAATTGGAGAACAAAGTGTTTCTAGCTTACTCTCTGCGTACCAGGGGGTACGCATAGCAGGGTTGACCCACCGGTCAAGCGTGTAGCTGTAAAATAGATTTAGTGTAAAATAATTTTTATATATTTTATATATATTTTATAGTATATATTTTATAATTTTTATTTATTTATCTTATAATCACCAACACTAGCGAAATAAAAATATTAATAAAAGCTTAAAATTAAAAAAACAAAGTGGATCCGCAGTTACACAGGTCATATCGGTATGCCAGACTTACACATAAAATATAAATATTAGTGATGAAACAAGACATACAAAAAATAATCTATATAACATTTTGAATGCTACTCTCTTTTACTCTTTCTATATATAGTAATGGGAAGGCCGTTTTAAAGAAATTTAATTATATATATGTAATTTTTTAATTTGCTACCGTTTGTTAATAATAAAATACTAGACGTTTTGGGGCTCAGATTAACTGTGGTTAGTAAAAGAATAATAAAATATTTTAACATTTTTTATTGTTGGAAATTGAAAAACCTTTTTAGAAAATGTAATTTGATCGCTTTGATTCAAACTCGCGCCTCTTGGAAACCGTCCAAGCGCTCTGACCGCTAAGCCATGCATTCTACATCTGACTACGAAATGTATTTATTATATTTCTTTTATTTTAACAAAGTTTTTTTTAATAATAGAATCATTAAACGAAATCAAAATGATGTTTGACATACAAAATCAATAAGACAAAATAAATAGCCATATTAATAATTATTCGTATTTATCGACCCATATAAAGGAGTCAAGGATTAAATCTTAAAAGGAACCAGGGAGGGTAGCTCCTTCATCAATCGTTGGGAGATTATCTCCTGCACAGCCCAATTTGAGGCATGCATTCAGCTTAACGCACACAAAGCTATAAGATTATACCACAGCCTATATTATACAGTCTTACCCTCTAGTTTGATTGCATCTTTCATTCCATGTTACCGTTTGTATTATTGTCATCCGCATAGAAGTTTTTTTGTCTGTATCGCTGTCGTTTTTATAATACTTGGTCTGATGGTAAACTTAGAAATAAAGAAAAAAATTGATATCGCAGAACCGCTACTGCTAAAAATATTAGATAAAAAGATATAGACTAAGGTGTTATATAGATATATTTGTCGTTTTATCATTGTTTTTTCGCTTTTAAATCATAACTTATGTAATAAAATTAAGTTATGCCTACAGTTCAAGTTCATACTACTATTTATTCTATGACAAAATGCTAATCAGGGCGAAAATGAGACAAGTCTGTTAATACAATAACTGTATGTGACATCTGTATTTAAATGACACAAGAATATATAGCATCAAATATATGCTAAAAATAACGTTCTTAAGTAACGATATTCTTATTAATACATTTAAAGAGTTAAAAATCTTATTCTTCCAAACAATTGCCCAATAACTTGAAATCAAATGCAAATTCTTCATTCTTTTGTTACTTTCTTTGGTTACGGCAGCTCATCTAACTTCAGCTCTACAATAGAGACTTGAAGACTCAAAGTGCAATAAAATGGGCCCCTATCGTGTGACTTAATCCGGCGGCAACAACAGACAGGCAATCAGCTGAGCCGTTGATCAATCGATAAAAAATATCAAATCATGTGGATGAAACCATGACCGTAAGGATGATCTCGACCATTTGTCAATATCAGGCTTACGCTCGGAGAATGAAACTTGTTTTGATTTCAACTTTTGTTTGCATTAAGTCTTTCCAAGTGTACGCTTCTGTATAGTTTTTAGATTTTATTTTTAACTCATATCGATTTGTATTATCTTCTTATACGCGATTAACAATTACGTTGGCCTTTATATTTTTAAGGCACTACTAGTAATGAATTGAATTAAACTTTACTATCTAAATTTTAGGCGTTGGGGCCATAAAAACCATAGAAGTGAGACAAGGGGTTGATCGCAGCAGCGTCTGGCTCGTGGGGCTTACAGCCCTTAACAAAATCTTAATCCTTACAAAGGGTTAGGATATTATCTTATTATACTCACAAGAAATTTATAAACCTTTAATTTTCTGCCTCTTTGAAATATTATACTAGAAAATATCTTACATTATTTCAATTAGTTATATATTTATTTTTACATAACCAAGTTGCTAATATGTTCTTTTTTTATTAAGCTTAATTATTTTCTTTAATAATATAATACTGCTTTAGATGATTTGGAAGTATGTAACATAAATAATATAATATGGTAAAGCAGGTGTTATCAATAATTCATATATCCCAGGCACAGATTAGCGCAGCTGCTTATGTCCCTCGTCAGTAATCTGGTGACATGCAGAAACATAAATTTAGCTTCAATCGCCATCCAAAGCCCATTAATCGCGGATTCAGTGTGGACGCACCTTAAATGTATTCCCGGTTTGTAGGGATGTACAAAGTATTAAAAAAAATAATTTTAATAAAATATCTATTTTTATTTAAATTTTGCTTATCAACGAACAAAGTCTTAAAACATATCATAGAATTTGCCTCAGTAGTGCTGCTATCAATTTGTACATATCTAATGTTATTAGATATTTAATACAAGTATGTGGTTAATAGTGCAGTGACGATGTCGAAATGAGAACCGTCACTTATTTAAATAATTAGTTGTTACTTCCATTAGTGGAAAAGTGATGACAGTAAATTTAAATAAGTACCTGCTAAACAAGTTTTAAAACATTACGGCTAATTTTCAAATGATCATTTGATTACGCCATAATCCACATTTAATTTTAATCTTATCTATCAAACAATATGTACTAAAAAACAATCAATATTGTGGCTATATATATACCATTAATAATATGTATATCTAACAAATTCACTGTAAAGGTTGCATATAAATAAAATCTATTTAAGACTCTTACGTTACTGAGTGACTGACAAACAACGTACTGGAATTGGACATGTAGGTTCCTTTGGGAGTATTAGGACACACTTATCTAGAGATTTTCCAAAGTTGCAGATTACATCTCGTTCAAAATATATTTAATAAACAATAACCGTACAATAATTATCTATTTGAAAATGTATCATAATTAATTTCACAATTTATAATATAATAAAACTTTGCTCAATGATAACCCTATCCTTTAAACCACAACTAACATGCACACATCGGACTACGACCACTACCGGTGTATCTCCTGAGATCTGATAAGATTCAAATAAGGGATAAGAGAGGGATGCGGATAGGATTTGCGGACATGACTTGCGTGTGCGAGGGAGATGTACGACGAGATTATCTCCCTACAGACCGCGCCAAGTGGCCGCACATCTATATGTAGTTATAAATAAAACACTCTTTGAATGTCCAAGGAGTATTTGCTAAAAAAAAGTTTGTTAATATTGGAACTGTCAAAATAAAGTGATATTTGTTAGCTGTTTGTTACTTTCAGTGTGATTAAATATGATAATCGATAATAAAATCGTTTTTCCGGTTTTCCTCGTACATTGGAAAACGAAGTATGTACTTCTATGTGTGTTAAAAATACTAATTGCTTTTATCCAAACTGTGTTCTAATCACTAAAAATTTATATATTAAAACTGTTGAAACTGGATTTAATGACTACTAAATACTAAACCCCAAATTGCTTAAGCGCTTAAATATCCATTGTGCACTATTGCCTTGAAAAGACTTATAAGTACAAGATTTTTTATTTCAAATCGCTAATTGGCATAATTAAGGAACCTATGGATTAGCTATAAATTATAATAAACTATAAATTATATTATGACACTTTAAAAACTAAAGAAGTTCATTATATCTCCTGTATATCATCGGTTATTTATGCGTAGATTGAAATAATTATTCTCGAGGTCAAATATTTGACCGTCATTCTTTGGAAGTAGATCAAATTTAAAATCCAAAGGCGGCGCGGGCGCGTGTTCTCTTGTAAAAGTTATGGACTCAATCAGAGCTAATGTTTTTTATTCTTTTATACTAATCCTACGGCTTATCTTCGGTTTCAGTCCTAACCAAGTGGCAGTGTGCACTAAATTAAGCCTTAACAACCAATATATAAGATTGAAAATGAATTGCCGCACATATTAGGGGTTGCTAATAGTCAATGAACCACGCAATGGGGTAAAACCGCGACCTACCGTAGAGTTTGGGGTGTTGTCGAATACTGTACAAATGTTTTCTTTTTGCTAATGTATTGACATATTCCCTATTTTAAAGAAAGTTCTTTTTTAAACAAAATAAACATAATGATACTATATTACTATACAGATTTATTGAATTACGTGATTAATTTACCTTTTATGTGCATTAATATGCACCTAATGGTATATTACATAAATTAATTTTTTACAGAGATGCTAACAACAAATATAAGTTGTAATAAGCGTATAAGAATTTCAACGTAGCTGGAGGTGGGACGTATGGCTTAGCGGTCAAAGCGCTTGAACGGCTTTCAAGAGGCGCGGGTTCAAATCCCGTTGCGTTCAAATTTTTATACGTTTTCTAAATATGTCTTTTTCAATTTCCTAAGTGTGGGAATAACACTTTAAAAAATGTTAACAAAATAAATTTTTACTGTTAAAAAAATAAGGGCTTTAAGCTTTTGTAATTTTGTACGCTGATAACGACTATGGACTTCTGTTACTAGTATAGTAATGCTTACTGACTGTTACTGGTGGTTGTAATTTTAATTTTCAAGAAAGGGATAGATATATTCTTAATCATATCAGAAAATATTTATTATTATAATCGTACGTACTTTTTCTAACAATCCTATAGGAAGTTAAGCCTACAATTTTCCGATAACCAGTGAACAAATAGGGCACGTTTCAATAGAACCATGATATATAAATACGTATATACTCATAGTCTAATACTCTTTATAAATACGTATATGTCGAATCGAGATAGCTTATGAATTTGATAAATTAATGTAATTACTATATTCATTACGAAATGTGCTCACATTGTTTTTGTCCCAGTAGGAGTCGTTTGATGTATCTCACATCGTCTTATCCAATAAGTTAATGCTGTTGATTTTCCCTACCTTCGATTTCTTTCAAGGTATTAGGTACAACGCCAATATTATCATGTGGAATAAATTGGCTTTAGTTATACTCGTACAGAGGGGTTGCTCTTTGACGTATTATATATATATATATATATACTAGATTTAAAAAAAATATTGTATTATTATAAAAAAAATATATACAGTTGAAATGGGAATGATGCGAATTCACATTATTATCATCTAAATTAAGCGATGATCGTTACATCTCCACCGATCCCCGCGCGCTTAAGCCAGATTTCAATAGAGAATAATCTCGCCCTAATGAATCTCCAATCCGGATTAACGTACGCCTATAATGGTAGAACGTCGGCCGCTGCAAACGGCCGGATAAAGCTTAGAAAAACTCCAATTATATTGGTGCATCCGAGGGCATAAGCATATTGGCAATATTAAAACAATTTTGTACAATGTATGTGTTCACATTTTGTTTAAAACCTCTTAAATATATTATATTCATATTGATGTACCTAATAGTTGTAATAAATGTTAAGCAAATTCTACAAATATTTTAATGAACGTTGTAGATATGCTATTTATAAAAAAGGAAAAATTTCCAATTTAATTTATTGTATAAATAAAGTGATAAAAATAAAATTCTGGTATAGTTTACGTATAAATTATCATACGAGTTATTTAAAGCATCATTTGTATCATTGCTTTTATAGTTAGTATTTTAATTTTTTTGTCACAAATTCAATGATTCAAATATCAGATAAATTAGTCAAGATATTTTAGTTACGTTTGTGATTTCGTCCAATAAATTGTAAGGACAGGACAACACTAGGCTAATCCCATTGGCGAGCATTAGAACGGCTTTGTCCAGACAGATCGCGCTCGCATGCCGAAATTACCTAGCAATTGGTAACCGAGCCGAATTGCCTACGGGCTCAGCTTAAATCGGCTGCAGACACTTTTATTGCCGAGATGAAATCCCGCTGACCCGGACGCAGTCGGACCCGGCTTCGCTTTATCCCGGGCGGGCTTAATCCCGGATTTGACGTCGCTTAATCCGACCCCATGTCGGATATCGCGTCGACACAGGCGCTCTCCACACTCTTGTGTTCTATATTGATTCTGGATTTTATTTCGCCTACCTATGTACGTGTACTTCGTGTACTGACGCTACTTATACAAACAGACCGACCTTTTTGCAGATCCAACCCGTTCTCATAAAGTAATAATGCAGTTTTATTATGATGAAATAATTCAATCTCGTCAAGAATAATCCGTAAGTATCATTGTGTCACGGGATTACGCGACGTGAAATGCATCGCATTCGGATATTTGGTCTCAATGATAATAAAATTGTATGAAGCAAGCAAAAAATAAGCAGATTAATTTGTGTTTTCATTGGGTGGTGCGTTATGTGAAAAATTGAGTGCCCGACGAGCAAATGAATATTATCTTTTCGAGTTACTTTATTTTGTTGGATTGTCATTTATAAATTTAATAATTGTTTCCAATATCAAAATTACGTATCGTTAATAAGTCTTTATAAGACTAACTGAAAAACACAGAAATATAATACCTATATGCACCTATATGTTGTATGTTGCTACACAACGTCATATGTAATTTACTTTCGACCAAATTACACAAAATAGAAATCCTTATTTCTATTTTAGCGTCTGTTAATAAATAATTTTAATTAAAAGATTCACTGCGAAAATGATAGGTACATTTGCACATAGGATTTTGTCGAAATTGTGTTTAGAAGCCAAAATTATATTTGATGGTGAAGTGAATAGTCGCCTATTCCCATTTTAATGAGGATTATAGTTTCTAGTGCATTTAGAGCACTTCGCGCGGTAAAATTAATTACTAAATCGAGTCTGTCTGCGTCGCGCCGCCTGTCGCCCGCGCCGCGCCGTCTAAATACTGTGCGTTTCAAAGCACCGCTCTCACATTTGCACGCAATTTGCCTCTTCGCTAATCTAATCCCCTATTCATAATGATTATTTCCCCAATTCATGTCATGTTGAATATATAACCGCTTGGATGTATAAAAGGATACTGTAGTGACGTGGTGGCATGTATCTGATATATATTAGAGATATTTATATCGATATTATGATATATCTTTGTTACCGCGACGTCGTTCTGCAGTATGCAATATAAGTAAATTAAACAGAAAGTAGTGAATAAAGTGAAATATCACAATTTATTTTAATATCATTTAAAAGAACGGTACATGTGTATGTAATTATTAAACATCATTTTCATTGAAATATTATTGATGCTGTATTATTGAAAAACAAGTTGAAAGCCGAGAGAAAAGAAGTTCATAAAAAGAAATCGAGAGACATTCAAATTGAATTTCAAATATTAAATTAGTATACTCTTTATACAAAAGTTATTATAGTTCCCAATTATTTATAATCTTATATCAAAACGTGAATTGGTTAGCACCGAGATCAAAGTATACATTCAAATTTGTATCCCAAATCACTAATGACCTGCACTCGCAACTAAACATTAGGACTATTTAGGTGATAATGCCGCTAAGTCCGCTTCTACACTAGGCGGTATTACTATGCGATGTTAATTAGTTGCGGTGCGTGCCCGCGGCCTAACAGGCTTTTAACTTTTCAAATGCGTTCATTAAGTGCACACAGATTATTTGTTTGCCATTCCAACCGCTATTGATTTAGAATTATGGGGCTTTAGTTCACTAATGTTTCGTCGGCGTTTATCTGTTGCATTATAGACGCTTTTCAAAATTTAATGTATTTAAATTGAATCTGATTCATTTATTTATTTATTCTGGCAGAGCTCTAATAATATAGACAACTTGTTTATATTATTTGTGCTCTGCTAGAGATTAATCCACTTTTATTTGTACGCATGTGATAATTAGAACGTGTATTAACTCTTTTGCTAGTAACAAAGCGCTTAAGTTAGATATGTGTATTTTCACGTAAGTCTATTAATTAATTATATAGTTGATATTATTACTCTGAGATTAAAAATATATTTTGTATATGAAATAATTTGCTTTTTGTTTGGACGAAATATAAAATTTTTAACAGTTTCAATCGGCTCGTTGTCTTTATTATGTTCTTGTGACAAAAAAAACACACCACACACACCATAAGACGAATTGGTTGGGTGATGTTAAAAAAATTGAGAATGTCGAGGCGCAGTGTGTCAGTATGTGACTGTATATGCGATGGGAGTAGGTTCAATTCCCACTCGGGGGAATAACTTATGAATAATATATAAATTAAAAAAACATATTTAAAAAACGATTTTGTTTTTTTTTAAATATTTATTATTAATAATTTATTTTTTATTTAAATTACCTATATGTTTTATAATTTTCTAAGTGTGTAAACTTTGAAAAAATTGTAAAAATATATAAATTCATTTTCATTTTTAATTTCTGCGCTCTAGTGACAAGACGGAAAGTATAGAACGGAGTGTCTTGACACTAAGTTAGAGAACTTAAAGGCAAAGGGGGGTTCCTTCCCTGCTATGCGAAAAAAAGCGTGAAGTTATAAAAAATAATAATATGAATATACTTATACTAATTATAATTAGAATTATAGACTTATATTTAGAATTTAAAATTCGAGTAATATTATGCGAAAAATCTTAAAATATAATATTTTATACTTAAAATATAATTCAATGTACAGCAGCTTTGCTCACATGCAGTAAGTAAACTATTGTATACGTTAAAGGCAAAGTTGGGAACAAAATTGTTTCTAATCCAATATCCACTCATAAGCTTACAATTGAGTTACCGCTCGATTACAGAGTTGACTCAACTTTTTGCTAAAAGCCCTAGCTTTTGTTGCTAATGAAATTTATGAACCAAATGTTTGTTGTTAGCTGTGTAATGTGTGACATTGTAATTGTGCGAAGGTCACGGGTTTGATTTTCAAATGATTATTATTGCAATAGAGTGCGGTACCAGTGCGGTTAACGCGCAAGAAGGACGTTGTGGCCAACCAATAACCTTTACGTGCTTCAAACAAATTTGGGTAAAACGTGAATAAAGTTCTAAGGTTCTATACTTTACATATACTATATAATATAATTTAAATTTTCTTTCCATTAACTTAGTTGTTTTACATTTTCATATTCATGAAGGTCGCACCTTATAAATAAAATTTGACCTACAACAAAATCGTCCTAAATCGTTGGGGATAAATTTAAACTAATCCAATTTTATCTATAAGTAACCTAACAAGCTGAAGGTACCTCCCATATTAAATGCAATTCTGTATCTTCATACAAGTATAATAAAAAAAAAAGGAACTGAACGGGTTGAAACTGAATGCTGTGTAATTTATAAAGACAGCAATTTGAGTTAGCCAAAACGAAAACAACTACATTGGAAATGTGAGGAAACAGAATTTCGTCTTTGATCTTCAACTAAAATTATATAATAAACAAACATTTGAGGTAAATTATAATAACATACATTGCTTAAGTTCTAAATTAAGTAAACAATACAAAGGTACAATGTATAGCTGTATATCTATATATGTCTGTCCTGTCTTGCGGGTAAAGCCGGCCTAATCCACGTCCGATCCGCAGAGCCGTAAGACGCCGCTTGTTGCTCGCCGGTGGGGCTTCCTACACTGTGTGTTGCGGAAAACTTGACGCGTAAGAATAATACGGGAGCAATGATTCTTTACTTATTAGTTATTACACAATGAATTAGTGACACGGAAAATTTATTATCATATAGACTATAATATTATATAAAGCGCGGCAATGAGTTCCGCCTCCCAACACACAATGTCTCGACTTCGGGTGCAAAGTGGAGAACGGAGTGTCTTGACACTAGGTTCACTCTGACTGCTGTACGCGAAAAAGCGTTACACATTTTTATACAATGTTAGATTTTACTTCTTAGTCGATAGAGATTTTAGTCGCGATGGTTGTGGGCGACCCACTCGGGAAAATGATTATACTTAAATTATTTTAATTTTCCTGCTGTTGCATGACAAAGGGCGTCGTTGACTTCCGCCGGTCAACAAGCAATGTCTCGAATTTGAGGCAAACCGAAGAACGGAGTGTCATGACTCTCAGGTCTTTCCGCCTGCTATGCGTGAAAACGGAAATTTGTACGTTGTGGCAAGGAGAAACTTTCCTTTTTAGATGCTATGCCTTTTTATTAACATATTTACTACATATTTTTATATCATCTGTTTATTATAATAAATTGTGTTATTTAATTGTTTATTAATAATGACTAGTTAAGGTTCCAATTTTCCTCGATTTAACAAGTTATCCGACTCCCCAAAGGCCTAAGCACCGCAGGATTTAGTTAAGCGTCGGACGCATATCGTTCCAGATTAATTATTTATGGACGGCCCCCTTTGCCCGCAGGGTAAATTTAGTTCCCAGACGTTCTCCGATTTCTCTCATGCAAAGTACATGTCTTAAACCAAAATTGGTGGACAAAGTTAAATATTTACGAGTAGAATCTATGTGGGAGTCATTAAAGTCGCTTTTCCTCTATATGAATAATTTAAACGTCCTTTGTCTTCATTGTCCGGCGTAAAGATCCCAGGGCTTGCGATGACCACCTTGTCATGGCGAGCTTCGCTTTAAATCTACGTTGCATCTTTGCCGTAGGTAATCGCTTAAGCCCGGCTCGTCGGGGGTTGCCGAATAATGAAAATCTATTCATAGCTGTGTTGATTAAATATTGTCTTGTCTCTATTTCGCCGGAAAATCAATAGCAGCTATAGGCAGCCCTCCGTTAAGTATCGAGTTATGTGATGTTTTAATCCTTAAGGCGTAGCAAAGCACGTAATATGTAGAAACCTTCTTAACCTAACAGGATTATCGTGCAGAGGCACGCATTTCAGGGCCGGATCACTCCTCACCATCGGCTCGGCTAAGGCACAGATTTTATTACACAAATGAGATTAATACACGAACGCACACGACACTACGTAAGTAGGCTTCTAAATAATATGTTCGCTATTCACTCGTTAAACAAGGACAAGTCAAAGTCGAATATATTTGTTGCGAAGTCTTATTCACATATACGTGGCGTTGTATTGTGAGATTTTCGAATGCTCCGAGGTGTGTATGATACTTTTGCGGTGTCAATTAAAATGGAAACGGGCGGGGCGCCGTCAAAAAGGCTATTTGTAAAGTGGAGACAATCGTCTCTCCGGGTGAAAACTGACAAACGATGGCACGATAGCGAACGTCTAAACCGAGCTTTTGAACTTCTTTGACGTGGTGGAGTCGATAAGCGTACCACGAAGTATTGTGCTTGTAGCGATCGTAACAATAGTGTTCATTTCGCGAGTTTTCACCCAGTCGTAAGTGGGTAAATGTGTTAGCGATTGACGAGGGACGGGACAAAAGGCTGAACGACACACCGCGCGTATTCTCTGTAACTTGCCGCAACACCAGCTAAGATAATGATGACGTTTCCTTCCACCACCCCACGTTCAGTGCTATCGATAAATTAATTGGGCATCTTGCTCATTACAAATATTTGAATACGTTTCGCTTTCGCATTTTCAACTTACATTGAAAATATAACATAGTGTACCTGACTTATAGTAATCGAATAGGAAATTAAACAATTATTATTATTTTAGTCTTTATATTAATATAAATATGTGTTATATATAAAATAGTTGGCATTTATAAGCTGTTAGATCATGTTTTAAATAGGTCACTTAATAAGGGAGTTTTCATTCATTAAAACAGCGGATGTACGACAGGTTGTAACGCCTACACTTATCTAAGGGGACAAGATTCAATTTTAATAAAATCAGATAAATTAATCATGTTACTTTTGTTAAGGAGATGAAGTATTTTCATTCCCCTTGGGTTTCGGGTCCATATGACCTCAATAATAATTCTATAGAACACTCACTATTCTAATTTAGAATTAAATTTTAAATTTGCTACTTCTAAAACCGTCGTATCCGATAATATCATAAATAATTAAAACATTAATTAAACTCTTTACATAGTTTTATAACCTGCCATTCATGACATGTTTTAAATGATATTGAATAAAAACAACAGAAGAGTAGATATTACTCCAATCTGGATTTCAAATATATCTTAGATCTTTGTATATGTCATGTAGTATAATATATTACGCGTTGAATTTACATAAATAAAACGAAAAAAACAATATAAATTTGCAACGACCATTAATTATTTAAATATTAGCTAAATTGAAATCATTGGATAATATTTTTTGTACACTATTTCAATGACGACGCAACTACTGAGAATAAATATTTCTCGGTTATAGCTGATCTATTAATTAAATGTTAAAAATATTGTTATCATTTCCATATCTAAACGATATTCAAGGTATCATATACTTGTTATCCACTCGATTATTAATATATGAGATGGCACGTGGCTACTATTAGTATTCAAAATTTTAATATATAAAACTAAAATGTGTTAATAGAAATCGTAACAAGAAATTCGTTATAACATTACAAAATACCTCGGACACAGGGCAGGCTCGTGTCTGGATTGACTGGTCTATTATTTTTAATGCTTAAATTATATTAGAAACCTTTTAATTATTTAGATTAAGGTATATTAATCTATATTCTATTCGTAATGTTTGTAACTTAGGCGAGGCCATGGACAACACCTCCATATAATTTTATAGATCATCATACCTATGTCAATTCGAATAATATTATTTTTTTACTTAACTTCTCAATTTTATCGTTTAGTTAACTATTAACTGGTAACGAAGAAATTTCGTATAAAAGGATCCAAATTTTATATAGCTACACTGCTGAACAATGCCTTTATTCCTTAAAAGTAAGTAATTGTTTTTTACATAATTAACTTTTCCCTTCAGACCGCGCTAAACTGTTTGTGATAGTTGTGGGTTCAATTTGCACTTGCAGCAATGATTATATTTATTTGTTAATTTCCTTGCTTTGGTAAGGCAAAGCGCGGCTTTTTCCACACGCAACGTCTTGATTTAAGGCAGAAAGCCAAGAACGGAGTGCCTTGACACTATCCGGCTACCACGGAGGAGTAAAATTTGACAAAGCTCTTATTACACTGGTACGATAAAACAAAATGCGGCGTTAAATTACGCCATCAAACTGAATGATGACTGCTAGGTTCTTTCTACCTATGCCTGTTATTTTATATTCTTATAGCATGTTGAATGTAGTTAGCAAAACTTTTGAGACGTAAAGAGTCAAAATCTTTACAGGTTAGTGAATGTTAGCCGACAAGTACATGGTTTAAAATTAGACTGTCTGCACTGGTCAGGTGAAAGTTTGGGGTCTATAAGGAGATTACTGGGCGAGCTTAGGTGTTAGCCAGCCATACGTTCCTTACTATTTGATTAGTTAATTTAACTTACATTTTCACTCGTTTAAATTAACTGTCAATATGAATATGCAAAATTAAACTATTTTTTAGATTTTAACATATTTAAAAATGATCGATTATATTATCATATTTTTTTTTACTCCATTCCATTTTAATTATGTTGAAAGACTATAATCAAAGTCTTTATTTCAATATATCTATTTATCATTCATTTTATTGACGTAATTTCATACAAATTGCCTAATACCAGATATTAAATCTACAGTCAAAGCATTCACACACACTACCTGAAATAGACTTAATAAGCAACTTCCAATTCATTATATGCTTCTTATAGAATTAAATGGCTGTTATCTTAAGATAAATAGACATGTTTTGAACTGGCACGTATGTTTAATTCCATAGTAATGGGAGTATTTAAAAAAATGAGATTTGAATTAAACACAAACCTGATTTTTAATATATTAGGGTACGTGTAAATTAGATAAAACATTTTATTTAAAATTTATAAAATTAGAATAACTATTAAGATATAAATATTTAGTTATAAAGGTCCGTTGTAGCGCATTGGAACCGTCTTACCGTTGTAACCGCGATTATTTGTGGGTTTCATTGCCCCGTTCTTGTAAGTCGTTGCTTGGAGAGAAGTTTGGCGCTGAATTTCGCTACTAAACACGCAATTCCTTGATTTCCTGCTGAAAGTGCAGAACGTAACGTATTGACAATAGACAATAGGTTTATTTTTTTATGAAAGCTGCTAGTTAGACACTGGTCATATTCCATTACAACTTTGTATCTAATTGAATCAGCCCGTCTAAATAAATAAATAAATAAAAAATAACTTTATTTCTCAACTCAATATATATACACAAAACTTTGGGTTCACATTTAGGTACATACAATATACTATACTATCACGCGAGATACTGGCGCTTGTACCAAGCTGTTAGTCTGTCTTACTATTCACCAGTAGTAGACTAGTTTGAAAAGAAAGCATTCATAGTAGTGCCATTTAAAAAAAAATGCTGCAAAAATATTACATTCACCTGTATTTAACTTGTCGCAGCCATTACATACAATGCGCACGTAAAACATTCGGTACAAGCACGCAATTAGCTTGTATTTGCTAGGTTTCAGCATCTGGCATGCTACGATTACCGCTAAGCATATCATCACTCACGAATGGGACGCACGCCAATCCTATTGAATCCAGTCATACAAACATATCTATTTTTTTAATCTCGTTTACGTTAGCGGTCGTATTATTATCATTACGAGTATGCTGTTATTTCTAACAATTATTAGTTTTATACTTTAGAGTGCAATTGGTTAGATATAGCAATTGTAGGGTTGTGGATTCATATATCACTTAAGGAAATATTTTAAGATTTTTAAAGTGTTATTCGTGCACTTAGGATGAGACAAAGGTTTTTTTAGTTCAAATATACGCTTTTTTGTAATATTTCACTTGAGACATGCTTACGGATATATACCTCGTTTGGTACTCTTCAGTAGACTTGGAAATTAAAAATATTCTTTATTTAAAGAGACTTTAGCAAAGACTTTTGAATTGTCGAATTCTAGCTTATCATAAAGAACGGAGTGACCACATAGGTTCTGTGATTAGATATGATGATCTGTCAGATCTGACGTGAAAATATGTTAAACGTCCCTTTAAAATGAGACCAGCAGCTCCAGCGATTAGCCGAAACAAACAGACAGACAAAAAAAAGAAACTATTTAGATAAGGTATATTTACCGTATGTATTACATATGCATTTAGTCAAAAGCGGTCATTGTAATGTTCCAAACAGATACTCCAATTTTATTTATTTGTATAGATAAACTTATTTAACTAATTAGTAGTTGACAAAGAAGAGGAACAGGAAGACTTACATTGTTTTTGTAATTGTTCAGGAAACATATAGCTATACCGTCCAAAAAATATTTGAACATACTAGTAGACTGCTTGATGCGTATAAACCACGTTTTCTTATTAAATTTCGCTATAATTAAAGTACTGAACTGACCTTATTAAATTTCAGCTACCTTCATTTGCACGAGTTTTACAAAAACATCCAGAGCTTTTCGATCTCATATTAATATAATGTGCCTATTACGATTATACCTATACACACATGTAGTTACGAAAGTTTTTGTAGGACAGAACTTAATTTATTCCTTAACTTATATACAGCTTTACGTTTTTTCCGGAATAGCAGGCAGTAAAGAACCTAGTGTCAAGACTAATAGACTAGATATGCCATTGTGTGGCGGAACTCAACGCCGCGCTTTGTTTTGTACCAGAGTGAAGAAAGGAACATAAATTAAATATAAACATTCCTCCGAGCGTATTTTTGTGTGATGTAGAGAAATAGCTTCTTAAGTAGTATATGATTTCGCAATGTATAAACGCTAATTGCTGTCGATATTATAGTTCTATTAAAGTAATCACTATGGTAATAAACGTATTTTAAAAGAAATTCCTCACAAAGGTTATGTATGTAATTAGAGGTTTTTTTTTATTGTTTAATATGTCGTCCGTAGTGGCACAGTAGTGAAAATGTTGTGGGCTCGTTCAGCTTCTAACGAAACAACTTCACGTCTTCGTCTATCGGTGTAGATAGAGCAATTAGAGTTTTAAAATATTCTTCTCTTGTTAGGTGGCCGCAGTCAACGCCCTGTTTATTATTAAAAAAAAAAATACAGATACTTAAACTATTTTTAATTTCTTTTAACGAAACAGGTATTAAAAATAATGAAATAAATTGTGATCCTAACTTAAAAGAACTATAGTAGGGATCCGATATAACCATCATGTGTATAAACTATCGAATTGTAGCTTCAAGTTAGGTAAGTCGTTCATGTAATATGCGGCACCTCTGAATCAAGAACCAGAATCAATCAGAAAACAAGAATCATAAATATAAAATACCTAAACCGATAGATAGATAGGTATATATATATATATATATATATATATATATATATATAAACTATTGATTGGATAAAACTATCAAATGATTATATTAATACAATCTATAATAGTACTTGAAAATTGATAAGATCATTAATATCATTTATCTTTATTAAGTAATCCAAAAAGCACTTCACTTCTAGGAAAATCTCGATTTTTAAGATATGACTTAATTGTTAGAATAATGTGTTGCTTACTAATACGTCACCTAAGTATCATAATATATAAGAACTTTTGCGAAATGTTTATCAATTTATTGTTTTTTTATCTTGATTTTCTTGTCATTAAGTAGACCAGAACAGATACCAGGAAAGACTATATATATATATATAAATGTACCCTAGGTTTATTATAACTTATCTAACTCACTTTATATAAACGAAGAGGCAAAAAACCTGTAAACCATATCAAATCAGTATTTTCTTCGTAGATAATTCCTAAGAGATTGCCAATACTGTAATTTCACCACATTGTCAGTGAACAGTTATTTTAATTAAGAGTGAAATATTATATTATATTTATAACACATGGTAATATATTCTGACACTATAAAAGGTTAATGTCGTATAGCAATTAATGATTTATTAATTATGACAACTAATAAATTATGAGGTGTTTATTGTAAATTTAAAGAACATCTTAAACGTGATATAAAAAAATATCAAAGGAAATAGTTTTAAAATTTTAAAAGCTTGTATTTCCGTCGACCCGTCAGCTTTCTTAGTAAACTTAATACCTAAGTCTAAGGTTAAGTTCACACTACTTGCACGCTATTTGACATCGAATCCTTTGTTAACTGAACTCTTCAAGAGTGCTCTGGAACGGCTGAGCTGTGTCTCGCTCCCTCGCTTACTTCTCAGGCTAAGCCTCTAACGTTCCCTCTCATACAATCTAATTGCTGTTTTATGTTAGCTAATGAACATCGTGCTCAGCTTGGCAATTTACGGTACAACTACTTCAAGCGATTAGCGTTCTAGTTAGAGGTGTCTTATCTACTCCAGTGTACGGTTTTAGCTTTATACGGTAGGATTGACTCGTTTCTATATAAATATTGATTGTTAAATAGTTAAAGAAACACGCTGTGAAGAAATATATTTGATCAATATCAAATATGCCATGCCGATGCCCGCAACTTCGCTTGCATGGACTTAATTACCCTTCCCACCAAAATACCCATAACGCTAAATAACTTTTGTAAAGGCGCAATTTCCTTATATCTTACAGTATAGCTGGTCTATTAAAATTTTACATCAGATGTTCCACTCTTCGAAATAAATTTTAACTTATGCTTAAATGCAATGCCTATGTTAAAAAAGGTTTCATTTAAAACCGTCCAGTAGTTCCGAAGGTGTGCGCGTACAAACATTCTGTTTTTACTGTGTTATAAATATATACCAATTCAGAATATGACGTTATTAGGTTTTAATATATTACATAGATAAAAATATGACACTTGTCTAATATATTATAGAAAATACTCATAAAACATATTTCAAAATAATTTCAATTAACTATTTTTTTAAACGCAATTCCTAAATCCGATCAAACAAAGTCGCGAATTTAAATTTGTATATACATATAAAATATATTTAGTAGAATTGCAAAGTATAGAATTTACCGTGGGAACTTTCAAAACGAAAATATAAGCAGTTAAATTAGAAAATTCAACATTTACGAATGTGTTCGACATTCTTAAAGGTGATGAATGTTGAAATATATGAGTATTAAAGGCTTAAGATATTCGATAGAATATCCAATTTTTCATTTTGGCCGCAGTATCTCCTCTAATCTGTATAACTTATAAGCGTATTAATAGGTATAAGCGCGAGCCAGTAACAGCTCAGATAATATTTTATGTTAATTTGCTAAACATGTTAAATTATATATAATTAATGCCGGATTTGTTGTTAAAATGCAAAAAGTATTTAACATCATCGACATTTACTTAATAATTCAGGTTCAAAAATACTTTTTTGCTTAAAGAAATGTGTCTTAACAAGCACCTATTATTAATATTTTATTACATAACCTCAAAAATTTTATAATCTATATCGCAACTATACTAGATATTAATAAATTCCAAACGAAAGCCAGGGCTTTAACTGACCACGAGGCAGTGAAATCTGCGGACCAAATCTCAAGTAATCCACGCGCAATATTAAAGCATAGGTGCTAACCTGGAGCTACCCTCGAAATCTCGCCGACTGAACAACTTGCCGACTAAAACTATTGAAAGTTACTTTACGCGATTACCGCGGACCAGAATTTTAGACTATTTTAAAGGTTTACAACTTTCTCGGTAAGCGCGAGTAGTTAAAAGATTATTGCGATGCCAAATTTACAGTATTCTAAAGCTAGTGCTTAGTATGCCTTAGATAGTATTATGTAAATTTTACGTTTCGAACTTATTGTACCATATAAATACGGTAAATCAATTGTTTTTACTACCGTTAGTGCTGTTTCCTTTTTGTTAATTGCCTTTACTTTCAAATAACAAGATTGATGATTGTTTCGCCTTAGCTACTGGAGTATAAAAGGGGTAGGAAATAAAAAAGTAAATGGGCCTTTAAATTGTATTAAAGCACTTAAACAGTATCTGAGTAAAAATGAGCAACGAGGCAAAAACTATTTAATATCGCGTTAAAGCAGCGTCTTACAAAGACGGACGGTAAAAGGACGGGCACAAAGCGATCTCGAGACGGCCGCGCCAACATAGAACAAGGATTAATTATTATTTTAACATTTCCCTCGGTTTTTTGCTGCGCTTATGAACAAGTCAAAAGCATTGCTTTTTCGCTTGAAAAGTTGCTAAATAATTAAGACGCCTTCTCAACGACAACGTTTCGACGTCTACCATTAAGTTCTCGATTTTTTCAAGCAGCCACTTTAGGATATATTTTTCCATCAGTGTTTTTTTTATGAAACGAAATAAATTTATGTTTATAAAATTATATAAGCAAACGGTTTCAAATTTTTGTTGTACAATAGTCCTTTATATTTCTCGGCAGGTGAAACTTATATGGACTATCATTAAATAAACAAAAATCTAAACGCACTAATAAAAATATATATATAAATTTTTAGAAACAAACTGTCCGTATTTCTTTGTTTTACTTTAGCTATTTATCTAACATTGTGTTTGGTTGCAGGTAAAACCTTGCCGGTTCACTGCGTAGTTGAAGCTGTAGCGTCGTTAGAAGAGGGTGCCTGGAGAAGACGAGCTATTGTAGAGACTGACAGCTATGTTATTATCCCAGCAGCAACTGCTTTCCACGAGCTCGTTCCAGCCGCCATGATGAGATTGGGTTACCCCCATGAATTAGCAGCGTCTGCCAAAGGTAGATATAAAATCGTATAAAATAATATATTTTATGCATTATGTTAACATTGAACGTTCATATTCAAAATTGCTTTTGACTAATATTATTATTTTAAAAATATATTTGAAAATACCAAGGTTCAAATATTAGTTTCAAATTTTATATAATTTAAATTAACAAAAGACCTTCAAAATGTGAATTTTAAAATTACATAAAACTTTGTGTTGCATTAATTTGTAACCTTAATCTAATTTATTCAAAATGACCGTATTAAACACACCTTTGTACCGTTAATCAAATTATTTATAAAGAAAGAAATAGAATAAATATTCCTGTTTCAGCATGTATTATTTGTTATCAGGCTCGGTGGTAATCAATAACTGGAAGCCGTTACCCTTCGAACGCATATCTGACGGGCCACTGGCAACAGTAGGGGAAGTGTTGGGTGAATTAACTACAGTAGCTACATTAAGAATTCAGCTGTTAAGACCAAGGATTACTCCTTTACAAGATATAAAAGACAAGCTGCTGAGACTACTGCTAGTTCAGAGTAGGCCATTGCTGATGTCCACTGGGTGTCCATTGGATGAGGTAATTAAATGTTTCATATATTTGGTTTTTAATTATATTTATTGCATTAAGTTATGGTCACAAGATTAATAACAATTTTCATAAATGTAATCAAAGCTTTCTAATCATAAATCGATAAACATATCCATTAATTAATGGCAATCATAATTAAATATAAATAAAACGCAATAAAACAAAACAGCGAATAGTACGAAGTGTAGCGTTAAAACCGAACTCTTAACGACAAAGCATATTCGGTACACTGGGCTGAGCCAAATTCCTACTGTCCCGGCAATGTTACGTTCTTTAATACCTGATTGTAACCCCGACCCCGAACAATACACGGGTAGAAGACCCGTCCCCCCTTCCCTTATTACAGGGAATTCATTGTTTTCAATATTTAAGCTCCTGTATAGCTGTATGCTCGCAATTGAAATATTTGATATGGCTATAGGATTACTAGCATTAATGGACGTTTCAACAGAATTTCGAATATAATTTTGATATCAGTTAAATTAGTTAATATTATTCGATTGTAGATTTTATTTCAATTATTGTCCAATTTTTTATTTCTTACATATTTAAAATATAACTTAAAACTCTAAACTAGATAATGAGTTTAAAAAAAGTTAAGCCTACAAGTAAGTGAATACGCGAAAGAGAGCGCGAGTAATCATCTCCTATATAAATAGGGGATGATTATACTAACAAGTAGATAACTACTTGTTAGTAGAATAGACTGATCTAGAATTTTAGTTCAACATTTTTATAAGACCAACTTCGGAGTACCCTATATACTGAAAAAATAATTATCAAAACAGTCTCAGTTGTCTAACATGAAAAAATATATATGTGTCAAATTGAAAACCTACTCTGTTTGTTATTAAGTGTAAATCTGAAAATATATAATCTAGATACTTAATAGAATTCATTGAAAACGTAAAGCACACACGTATTACTGAACGCATGACCAAGACTGATGTCAATTAAAAGATTTCGCCAAAATTTTTTTTTAAATATCTTCTAGTTTTGATATAACATATTAATGACATACTTGGATAGGCAAAGAAGTTTCTAGAACCCGTCATTCTGAATTCCATTTCCATTCGCTTAGTGATATAGTGTATGTATCGTAGGTAGATTGCATTATCCAATGCCGCTGTATTAGTTCATACGTTCTTAAATTTTTAATACTCTTATGTATATAACACTCGCTTTCTATTTAATAAGGAAATATTTGAATATTTCCATTAAGCCTAACATCTTGTAAGCTTCATCTCGACTTTTAAGTATTTCTCAAAACATCACATAAACGTGCTCATCAGGTCGGATTTGAAGAACTCGCGATGTAGACAGATTATCAAACTCCACTAAGTAGGCGTACAATTTTGGAGGTCTTTATAATTTGCGAGGTTACATCTAAGTCCCTGCTAATAAGGATCATCAAACGGGAGAAGAATTAAGGAAGCATTTGTTTTGATGTTTGGGTATTTCTCCGCTCGTTATGAAATGTTGTTAATAGAAATTTACATTTTGTTCAATAGATTATCGTTATACTAATTAGTATTTTGATGAGTATTTATGTAAACCAATTAGAGGCTTATTCATTATACGATACATACTAATTAGGACCAGGTTATAGGGGAATGTAAAAAAATGGCTAAAATACTAAGTATAATACAAAATTCCCCTAACCATTATTCAATATAAATAATAAAATATACAAAAATAAAAAATACTTTATTTTGATATAATACGCAAAAGTTATTTATAATAATAATCTATTATGTGTATCAATAGCATAAGAAAGAACAATTTGTCGATGTGATGAGCGCCTGCCTCACATGTCGGATTTTCATACATAATAAATTTAATTGAATCTCAGACTCATCCGCGCTTCAGAGCCTTATTATATTTTCTAAATATCCACCTTGTTGGAAAGGGTTAGTACGAAAACATATTAAGAGCGGAAGCGGATATATTCAAAGCGGAATAATTTGAATGCAGCCGTACATACGTCTATTTCTTTTAAAAAAAAGTATATATATATGTCAAGTATTCATTAAAGCAATAGTTGATACATTTAAATCTTATGATTTCAAAATATTTATTGACTTATCATTGTTAAAAGCATAATTAAACGTTCCATAATTAATGAAACTTCCAATACCCACTTCGAACCCAATTCCTAGAGCTTTATTTTCTATATCAAACTTAGTACTTCATAAAATCTATTCACGCCAAGAAACGCCCTCCGAATAGCTTTCCCTTATTATTGTATGTACTTGTGTTTTAACGCGACGCGTACAGTTGCCCTCGTCTTACTAACTTGAGAATGAAAGAGGGTTAAAAGGAGTTTTCGATGTACCAACGCTTTTGATCTTATGAATACCATAAAATAATGCCTTATAATCTTATTAAACGCGAGGTTAACGCTCAATGTGACGCATATCGCGTTTTGGGTGAGCTCAGTAATAGTTTTTATGGCATACACACGTAATATATTTTAATATTTGATTGACTGAGTAGAAATTTATTAAAGTTAGGTTTAAAGTTGAGACAATAATGTATATGTTTCATATAAAGGTAAAAGCTTCTTTGTAAATGAACAAAAGAAACTCCCATGGGAGAAGATAATCAAATACTTCGAACCTCGAAGTTAGGTTAAATACAAGATGAACTCGTTTCTATGATATTATGGTAATTTATCACACTTCAACTTGTGCCACTTCGATTTTAATTCGGAACAAACTTTTAAGACATTTGTGGAATTCTTCAGAGAAGGGTTATAAAGGCGCCAATGAGATCACTTTAGAACCATAAATCTACTTAAAGACTTAATTTTTCCCGTACAATTTTAAACATCGCACTTAACATAAATAATGATTATTTCGTCACGAGCATAAAGTAGCGTATGTAAACATGACATTAACGTGTGATAAGGCTAAGCCTATTGTTTTAATTTGTCCTTACATTATATCTGTGTATATCGAGGAATGTGCGAACATAGCACACCGAATTACGTACAGAGGCAGATTACACGTGACAAAGTTATCGCGTAGGCGCCAGCTCTTGTAAATCTTACGCAGCTCAAGTAGACAATATCTGAAAGCAAATATGACCGCACTATTTTAAAACTCTAAATAAAGAACCGGATTAACGTATCACTCGCGCTAGGCGCTAATGCCTCAGTGGCGACATGAATTTATAAGTACAATCGCTGTATGTAATACAGTTTTACTTGTTTTTGATTTGGCAATGCCTTCAGGTGACAGCCGTCTTGACGACTTAATCACTGGCATTGTTCTATGTAATCTTTTGATATGAGAGGCTTGCATAACTGCAATATAAACTAACCGCGATTCACTTTTAATCTGTTTTATGGTTGAATTTTGTGTTAAATAATTGGTAATTAAATTATTGGGTATATATTATTATAACTTACTCCCTTTTTCCTCCTAGTTCTTGATAAATTATAACTAGTTATGTAATACGCAGCATTTGAGTAAGCATCTGAAAGTGCCGTTCTACGCATAGCGCAAATATTTAATCCATCACACATACGTCCTAGATCATTACAAAAAAGTTCCACTTAAACGTGATATATTTGACATTTAGCGTAACTGTTTCTCATAGAAATACTGTGGAAACATTTTAGTATAACCACTTAGTCCATATTGGTACGCCGGCGTTTTGTAAGGCTTGTGGGAGGATGCTAATTGCGAAGACGCCCTTCCCGCTCATTGTTTTAGAGCAAGCCATGATTGAAGTTTCGGCGGCGGCGAAGAAGTGATGCGCACTAACCACCGTGTAAATACCTTCTCCCGTAAGAACCGACGCGGCCGCGCGTGCATGACACATACATTAACAACCAACCTAATATTTTCATAATCTAATGGCGATGTTCTGTGAAACAATGCTGAGTGTTTATTCAAACAATTATCTCTGTATCTGTTACTGGTTAGACTGACCTCTTTAAAACCGTCTAAAATTGTTTGCTTTTCTTTTTCTTTTTTTTATATATATTTTTTGTGCTTCAAGATGTATTAAATGAGTTTTTGAAGGTTTTATCCATTGTTGCAGGTGACGCTAGCACAGATTTGTCGTGGTCAGGATAGATCTTCTGGTCCGCACACTTTTCATGAATTATCGGAGGAAACTAGAAGAAAATTTGAATCATGGTGGAGTGCACAAGTTTCACCGCGCCCTCCGCCATTCAGTCCTCGACGTTATCCATCACCTAGTCCAAAAAATCGTTCTCCAACGCTGAATCCCTTACCTGAACATCTTCATCCTGCTTTACAAACAGTCCAAAATCAATATCCTACACAAAAAACAAGGATGAGGACTAGTTTTGACCCAGAGTTGGAACTACCCAAACTTCAACGCTGGTTTTCTGAAAATCAACATCCAAGCCGTCAACAAATTCAGCAATATGTACGAGAATTAAATAATTTAGAATCAAGAAGAGGAAGGAAACCATTAGATGTTAATAATGTTGTTTATTGGTTTAAGAATGCGAGGGCCGCTCAAAAACGCGCAGAGCTACGCAATATTGGTGGACTTGGAGGCCATCTGGGAGTAAATGGTTTTAATAGCAGAAGCCATAGTCCAAGCAATGGATCACTAATGGCTGGCAATGACAATTACAGTTCTCATGATCACAACTCTATAAAGAGCCCAATGCAACTAACGGGGAGTCCCAGATATCCTATGTCGGTAATGTCTGAAGATAATTTATCTAACGCTGGATCCGATTTAGAAGATGACGGTGGTGACATGAATAATGATGACAGACCTGAAAGTCCAGACGCTCCACTTTCATTAATAACTAAAAGGGAGAAAAATATTGACGAAAGAGAAGAAAATACTAAAGAATCACCAAAACCACCAGATATAATAAAGGTAAAGCCAATCAAACCTTACTAATTTCCTATTCTTCTTATTGTTATAAAAGTGTTAACTATTATTATAATGCTTGCGGTCATGTAAAATCTCTTATTAATAAAATAATTTGATTTCAGGTACATGACATAAAACAAGAACCAAGAGATTTAAGTAAATCAGATCAAATGCTTTCACCACAACGATCTCCAACGAAAAACAGTGATAGTTCACATAACAATAATAATAATAACACTGAAGAAGAGAACGGAGCTGGAGATGACCCTGACATAGCATCTGATGAAGAAGTAGTTCAAGAACGTCATTATAGACCTTCTTCTCCTCATTTAGACCGCTTGCCATTTCCTATGGTACCAAATCATCCGATGTTCGGTCATGGAATCATGTACATGAGTCAATATATGAGTGGTTTTCCTGGTGTTGGAGGTGTTCCTGGAGAAGGAGCTAGTGGTCTTAATTTGGCACTTGCTGGAGCTTCTGATGAACGCCGAAAAAGGAACCGTACATTTATTGATCCAGTTTCTGAGGTACCAGTTTTGGAACAATGGTTCTCCATGAACACACATCCTTCGCACAATTTGATACTAAAATATACGGAAGAGCTAAATAGAATGCCATACAGACAAAAATTCCCTCGGCTTGAGTCGAAAAACGTGCAATTTTGGTTTAAAAACCGCCGGGCCAAGTGCAAGAGATTAAAAATGTCCTTATATGAACCAACGTCTCCAGGACACTACGTGCATCCTGGCCATCACGCTATTGCTGAAAGGAAATTAGTTTGAACTAAACATGTTTAAATTAATAATGGAAACGAGATTCTCAACCTGTATTATTATTTGTGATTAGTTTGTGTTATGAAAAGCAAATTTTAATACGAAAGACTGAATATGAATCGTTATGGTATAAAGTGCCATGTTAGTGTTATTGTGGTGACGTACTTTAAAAGGCTATAAATATATTGAATAGTAACTACTGATTTACTTTTCGTAAATGATTATAAAAACTTAAATGTAATGATTAGTTTCTACATATATACATACTTACATATATCTATCGCTTCGAATAGTTTCAAAGTAATGTAGAAGAATCTCAAATGTACATTCGGTACTCCCGTTTTGTAAGTAAGATATTTTTAAGGTCTATTTATTAAATATTAGTTTAGTTTACATAGTTACTGTAAATGTTAGCTAACAATATACGAATGGAGATACCAAAGTTTCCATTGCTTTTTATATTATCTGTAAAAATACTTAGAAAGATAACAATTTGAATGTAAATCAAAATTATTGAGTCATTACGTTATATCTGTAATTAAAATTGCACATTGTACATTATATAAGAATGTAACAACTATCTCGCTCTTGGGAGCTCAAATTTCATATTGATTGTATGAACGTAGATGTTTTAATAATAATTGATATCAAAATATATTAATATTACGCACATTCCTTAACATTTGTTAGGTAGTAAATACTCAATCCAAAGATTGATATGCATATATAATATAATAAAGTTAGAATATTACCAATGTAACAATAGTATTGTACGATGACTTGTTGTACTAAGCAATACAAGAATAAAAGTCTTTTGTTCGCTTTTATTCACTTGAAAAAGTGAAAATTTAATATAAATAATATTTTTTAACATTTTTTAAAGTGTTAATCACACTCTTAGGGAATTGAAAAACATATTTTTAGGAAACATATAAAAAATTGAACGCAGCGGGATTCGAACTTGGACGGTTTCCAAGAGGCGCAGGTTCGAATCCCGCTGCGTTCAAATTTTTATACGTTTTCTAAAAATATATATAAATAATATTTAATATTACCTATATTTAACTTTTAAAACGTCTTCATACGTTTGACTGTTGCAAGGTTACTAAACGAATATTAGAGAAATATTAATAAAAATGTAATAGTGAAACTAAAAATAATTTAAATATCCAATTTCATGCGTAATTTTAAAAGCATTTTTGTTTACAGCTTATAAGTAAAAAAAATATTCTTGTAGCATCGCTTAGTATGACTGGTTTCTTTTTTATATAAAGTTAAAACTGTTACAGTATTTACGCATTTATACATTGATATTGTTTTATAGTTTTTAAACACATGTCTAGTGGTAGCCGCTATCGAATTGTTTTGTTATATCGATGTTATGCTTGTTTTGGTAAAGCTGTGATGATATTTCCAAATAATGTAAATATTTTATTAATGTTAAATAAGGTTTTATCTTAAATACGTCACTAGGCTCACAGGAAATTAAGCATTTACTGCTTAGATATTGAGAATAATTGGCTAAGTGTTTATTCCATTCAATTATATAAACGAAAATTTAATGAATATAGTAACTACGATATTGAATATGTCTTTTATTGTGAACCTCATCCTTAATAATATTTTGACTATGACAGAAACAAATTTCATTTCGTATATAAAGCTACACGTGTTGACTTTTGTATAGTTTACAGAAGAGTTTATTTTTTAGACTCTGAAGTCAATATAAAATTTGGCACTTTTATTAAAGAGTAAGTAAGTACATTGTTTCGCTTTTTTAATATAATTTTTAATTTTTATTTTTATTTTTAAATAATTTAATATAATCTCAAATTTAAATTAATTAGAAGGAAATACGTAAAAGTATAATTTTTTTTCATTGATTGAGTTGAGCGCCTGAAGTTATTGCATAGCATCAAAGTTGTTTCATTAACTTTTTGTATGTCACATGCATTTTTTTTAAATTGTTAATATTACTTTTCTTTATCACATCAGGCGAAATATCAAATATATCATTTTAAATCATAATGATAATTTACAAACAGCAATAAAACATTCAGCAAAATTGTAAAAAAAAAATTAACTAACTGATTGCTCATGTTTCATAAATATAAAATATATAACAGCTTCAAGTTTTTAGCGCATAGCAGGGTAGACCGAGAGAACCTAGTATCAAAATACTCTGTTCTCCAGGCTTTATCCCCCTCAAAGATTATTTACTCACAGGCCCCAACTAGCTATGGCCAATATGGAAGTCACGCAATCGGCTGCTTAGGTTGCCGCTGTAAAGAACTTCTTACAAAGTGGGAATACATCCAACACCTTGTGATTGTCTGTCTTGATTGCTTGCCTGTCGAATGTCCATATGTTTAATTGAGGAACTGATAAAGGCAACGGATGAGGCCGTCGATGTGAAAAAGCTAGCTAGCAAAATATCAATTCAGCATTTGATTTTATAAACACAAAGAAGAAAAAGACTGTTGTCCGTCATCCGCCCGATATAGATTTCCTCCGTTTCGTCTTACCAGAGCGGGGAAATATACATAATTTATATATAATCATTTCCTCAAGTGGGAATCTAATCTACAATTATCGCCTTAGTCAGACGTTACCCCACTGCACCACGAGGACCTCCTATAACTATAATTCTCCTAATAAGTATAATATACAATTTATGATATCACATTATTGTAGTCCTCATCAAAGTACATGTGTCAATAAGTACAATGACGACGGAAGAGGCGACGGGAACCCAAATCACTTGTCAAACTACAAGTGTAATCGCAGCTGATATCTGCAGACGTCTTTGTCGCGGCATCGCCGGTGAATGACCGCCTTTATCATGTCTCGGGATTTTGGTTAAGTTTGGATGAGACGTCTTACAAATCTATCTGCATCTTAAAGCACCTATATAAAGACGTTTAATTAAGATTCAAATAGTTTAAGAAATTATACAACGCATTGTAAATTAGGCTTAATAAAACCAAATACTTATTATTTCACCAAATTAAAAGTTAATATTTTTGAAACAGTAAGAATTTTCACAGAAAATATCGATTTCATGTCAATCAATATAAATTATTTTTGTTTTGACGCCTCCGTAATTTAAAGCACGATGTTTAATGTTGCTAGCAATATCTAAAAAGAAGTCCAAAGGTGAATATCGGAGGATCTTGGCACTAGATTATCTTACCACTTATGGTTCGTAAAACAAATATGCCTTTGAATATCACCATACAAATTTCTGATTTTGAATTTAAGTGACTTAAGTATAACGATTCTTTATAAAAATAAATTATATTTGCTATTTAAGATTCACACATGGCACAATTCCTATAAAAACTGGCACTATTTCCAGTATTCAAAATCTATAAATTACAAACATTGGCTTGTGCCAGTACATAAACAAGGCTGTCTGATTTCATAACGCCTATACAAATATTTCGCATGTTTGTGGAAGATGATAGCAGCCATGAAAAGGTAGCAGGCGCGTAAAGCAGTTATTTTGGATATTGAAAATTGCTTTAATATTTTATTAGGCACTTTCACTATATGATCTCTTGGCAATCAACACTAAGATTTTTTATAAATAAAATATATACATACAATAAAAATGTAACTGATCGCTGTCTTTATATGGAAAATATATGAAAAAAATATATTATTAGGAGCATTTATCAATATAATAGAACACAAAACTATGATTTTTAATTTTCTTTTTTGTTTGTCTGTTTGTTTGTGCACGCTAATCTCAGAAACGGCTTAACCGATTTAAATGCAGTTTTGACTATTCTGTTGTAGTAAATTTTCCTTAACCTTAATTGTTTATTTCATTTCAATCGGGTAATAAACAAAAAAGGTTACAACCATTTAAATTACAATTAAGCATAGCTTGTGATTTAACTGAGAACGCGGGCGAGCGAAAAAACTAATTACTAATATTATATCGTAGTCATGTAGTTAACGCAGGCGAAGCTGCGAGCGTGTCGCTTGTATAATATATAAATAAAGGTCATTGAGAACATCGTGGCGCAGTGAGACAGCGTCTGACTGTAAACGCGATGGATTGAGGGTTCGATTCCCACTCAGGGGTGTCTGATTATATTTAAAATATTTCTATATCCTGCTCTGGTACTTAAAACAAAGCGGCGTTGAGTACCGTCATTCAACACGCAAGGACTCGATTTCAGGCGAGAAATGGTGAACAGAGTGTCTTGACACTAGGTTCCCACTGACTATACTGCTATGCGGGAAAAAACGTGAAGCTGGTTTGCTTTTTATAAATAAATAGTAGATTTGATCGTAATAGACATGTTGCACCAGAATGACAGTGATTTTCTTGTCGATACACATTTTTACTAAAGCAAACTCAAAACCAATATTGGTAATCAAACGCCTAGTTTGTCCTACGCGCTGCGATATTATCGAAAGCTTTATTCCTTAACGAACGTATTTCTCATTTTATATTATATTTTCTTTCAAAAGAAGCATATTTTACGGTTGATATATTGTCTATGTTAATAATGTAGGTATTAAGTTTTAATCTAAACAAACTGCGGCGAGTGGAGCTACGCATTTATGTTAGTTAACCATGGATTATGACACACCGTAATTAAGTAATTTATTACACGCTAAGTAATAGAGCTATCGTCTTGGTCGGAGCGTGCAAGGACCTACTGTAGAAAATATATAAGTTAAGATGATAAAAGTAATCTAAGTTACAATGAAGATGTATATATACTTCTTAATAAATATTGTAATAAAATGTTTTAAAAATGTTATCGTTGGTGAATTTGCCGAATAAATTATATATACGAATAACGTTGCCCAAGCAACGCGGTATGTCAAATTTTTTTTTTATAATATAAATGTATTTCTAATATATTAATTTAAAAAAATATTGACTTGCTGCACTTTTTCTCCGCAAGTATCACCTATACACTTTAATGTAATGTTTTAATCATTTTTTCTTTAATAATTTAACAAATCCAAGTTTATTGACATAAAGAAGCATACATTAGAATTAATGAATATGGTAGAAAGCTTCTTACTTGAACAGTACGAGGTGTAAATTTTAATTCGAGTTTCAATTGTTAATCAAGGCGTTTACATTTCAAAATGATATGCTTAAATTAGGACAGATTTATAAAAAAAATATATATATTTGTCCGTGCGGTAACAATGCTATACAAATAATTAATCAACAAGTAGGTACAGGATTGCGCTATTGCTCTAGCACACAAAAATTGAAACATACAATTATCTGCAATATAAATGATGTAATGGTCCCATTTAATATAAAGAATCTAATAAGTAACGATGCTTGTTTAAATTCATTTTTAAAATTTATCACACACACCTTTTGTAAATATATAAAAAAAATGTATAAAATAATTCATCTGTAAATATAAAAAATTTGGTAAATTAAAACTTAAATTTAATTTATTTCACTCAGTCAAAATATTTCAAAATATATGTAACTCAAAATTTCACAAACTGATGTGTCCGTATCAAATCGCAGATATACGCCAGCTAAAGTGTGGAAGTGGTATAAAAATTTCAATATTTTAAGACTAAACAATAAGAAAGTCAGTCATACTTTTATCACGTACAATAACTATTATAATAATCTTTTATTATCGTCATAGAGTTGGATCAATTTCCTATAAGAAGACAACAGAGTGAGCTACGCCATATAATTTAAATTTTAAGACACTACTTCTTATGAAGCGCTTTGCCAAACCAAACGGATATACATTTGTTACTGGTGATAAAATAATTGATCTATAACTAAAGCCAGGCCTGTTCCAGTATCCAGGTACATCAATCTGCTATCGTTTATGCATATATACAAAAAAATAAAATTGGAGTGTCTGTTTGTAATACTAAAATAACCGCTTTTAACTTAATTCATATATGTGTACACACGGTACATATACTAAAATAACATATTTTCGATTTTTATCTGTGTGCCTGTTTGTTTTGGATAATCTCTGGAACGGCTATATCGATTGACGGAACTTTCACTGGCAGATAGATTATATATAGGATAGCTTTTACTTTAGAATTTCACGCGGACGCAGCAGCGAGCATAGCTAGTCCCTATTACACCCCTACACCGATTAGAGAGATATTTAATTAACCTGGAATAAAACTCTATCCTAATATTGCTGAAAAAATTCTTATATTAAATGTTTGTTATAATAAATAAATGAGAATATAAAATATGATAAGCTTTAAGAAGCTATTAGCCAAAGTGTCATTTAGCCGGACATCCAACTGGCCTATACATTGCGCAATAAAACTCCTAAGCCCTGTTTGGAAGATTTACTCGAGCTACTTAATGCACTGCCGTATCGCATAGGCTTTTGTTGTACTACGCGCTCATGCAGTAATAATATAAAAAAAAATACGAAATTACAATTTTTGTATGGAACACAGTAAAAATTTTTGTAACAAGTTCTCTTCAAGTTTCACTCGGTACTTTACTTTCTTTTTCCTTTTTATTGCTAACAAAGCAGACTTTGACGCTACACATTTTTATTATATTTTTTTGTAATTATTATTTTAAATATGCTTAATTATAATAATTAAATTGTAAGTAAATCCATTTTTGTAGAGTTAGATATATGTGTCACTTATATGTGCCGCGACGATATCACATCATAAGCTAGACACGGGATAGCGTGTCCAGCCAAGTTCAAGAAACTGGCGAAGAACAACATTTAATTTGTGTATTAACTAGAATTCCACATTCTTAAAGATTTCATTTTATTTTAAAGCTTCGCTATTCAACATATAGACTTGGATTGTGATTGATTATTATTTAATTCATTCAATGCTGGTTTATTTTGCTCATTCTTCATAGAATCCAACTTACTGATCTAACCAATTAAGCGAAATCTACATGGTACTAGTACTGGCGAAGTATATTAGCGCTAGTACTTAATTTTAGAATGTCTTAAAATAAATTTAATATTATTTATAGAATTTGGCAGCAATTTATACCTCATATATTTATTTGTCGGCGAAATCAACAATAACTCATATTCGTGATATTGAACTTGGCTGTCATTTTCACATTTATGTTTTAAGTGAGATTCTTAATTGGTGATTACTTATTAGATTATGAATTTCATTAAATCAACTGTTAGAATCTTTGCAGCTAGATTAGATGTTAAATAAATTATCTTCCAATTTTATAATATATTCACTTTCATTAAGAATTTAAAAAGGTAAAAGTGTTACTCAAGATATCACTGGCTATATTTAGGTGAAAGTTGAACCTACGAGCCTATCTGTCGGCTGGTCCAAACCTTAGTTATGATATAACAAGGAATCGGCTAAGCCGAGACTTACAAAGACTTTATTAATTGACATGGCATTTTTACCCTCAGTAAGCCAATGTTTACGTAAACTTTTAAAATATTCTTAGGTAAATATATTCTTTTAAATTTCGAAAATAATGAAAATGTGTTTTTTTAAACTGAGCTTTACATGTCATTAGCGACGTAGATGAAGATAATCTTGAATATGTTTCTTAAAAAGACTTTTGTAAGCTAATCAAGATTATACTTGCATATATTGACTATAGCGAAGTAATAATATTTAACAGGTATCGTCAATATGATTTAAGCACTAGGCGAAGAGATTCTTCGCGCAATTGACGTAAAATATATCTTTGTATTTGGTACTAGGTAGTGAGTGCTAGTTAAACTAAATTTGTGCACAATAACATTGGACTTTTGTAATCCACATGGATGTATTGTATATAAATTGTACGTCCACTTAAACTTAAGTCAAAACTGAAATTAGGCAAAATTGATTTTAATATAAGATAATAAATTTGTGAAAATAAACTTCAGAAGCTTTATATAGTATATGAAACGTCAGATCCTCTCATCTTTTACGAAAACAACGATATATATAGCCAATTCAGTATACAGTACGCCGTATAGGTACGCAAAATTGTTTGTCGCGGTCGCCGGCCGCACTCTCTCAGCCGTCGGTGTAATCTCAAATCTCCCGCCGCCAATTTATTTTCATTAGCGATGATCCTCGGTTAATTTTATTCCCTACTTACCCGGGATCGAAAGATTTTGGGCTGTTTTGGCGTGGAAACATTTTTTCTTTATATTGTTTTCATTTTTTTATTTTTGTTTCACAAATAAGTAGATTTTATATAGAATATATTTTGGATGAAGATAATAATATAGTCAGCTCTTACTAACGTTTATTTCTAAAGTTAAATATATATATTTTTTATTATATAAAGTAGCTATTATATCTATAAAAAACAAGACAATTATTCAAAATGACCCAAAAAATATTTACTCTAACAATTCATAATTAGGCATTGAATCCTAATTGTAAATATAATATTTTTATATATTAATAAAAAATAGGCAAATCATCAAAACAATTTATGCTTGAGCCTATTCCACACTGAGCACCTCCCCGCCTCGTGAACCGTTATATCTGTGAGATGCTTAATTCATTTCCACGGGATAATATTATTTTTTTACTCCCCTCTTTTTGCGAGGTTCAACCGCGGCTTATTTTTTATTCATTGCATAAGAGCCAATCGGGGGATATTCAATTATCCTCCACTCATTTATTCGAC
Source organism: Podotricha telesiphe (assembly GCA_038994665.1). NCBI lineage: Eukaryota > Metazoa > Arthropoda > Insecta > Lepidoptera > Nymphalidae > Podotricha > Podotricha telesiphe. Next base: position 1,355,875 of record JAOYRR010000103.1, read on the forward strand.
TGATCGAATCGTAATCAACATGAAATACTGTATCTTATATTTTTAATACAATAGACTTTAGATTGTATAAAAAATAGCTTAGGTTAGGGTAATAGAACAGCAAGATTTAAGAAATTGAGGAAATTTATTTATTGTTTATGTTTATGTAAATTTTTCCTTATCATTATTACTATTATAAATATAAATTTAAATCGTTGTGTCGTTTAATGTAATTTTTTGAAAAATGTATTCGTATTCAACTTCAGTTTTATTCAATAAATGTTAGAATTTATTTTAAGTAAAACAGGACCCCGTTTACGAAAATTATGCCGACGGAGAAGTTTGGTACAGTTAAAGTTTTTATGGAGAAGAAATGCTGAAAGCCATGTTTTTTATTTAATTACAATGAATGAAATGAATGAATAGCAGCCTCATGGTTTGACCCGCGTAGAGGGGTAATAAGTGAGCACTTAGTGTACAGGCTCTCTTCTCTCCACTGTCAGCCCGAATTCGAGACATTGCGTGTTGAGTGGTAGGTCTCAACGATGCACTGTATCTAGTTCATCAGAACAGAGAAATGAAGATAATTGAGTTATAATCATTCCAGCGGGTGGGAATCGAACACAAAACCAATCGCGATTACAGTGGTCCATCCTAACCCGCAACGATAGCCTCATATGAAATACTAATAATGTATTGAAATTAACAATTAATTAAATAAATAATACACTCACTATTACATCTTTGTAATACACTTGCTTGTTGCTTAGGTAAATATTTTACCTTTAAATATTACAATTTTAATATTTTATTTCATGTATTTATTATTATTTGTAATTTGAGTGACAATAATCTTATTCGGAAACGTACAGACTACGCTTAAATTGTATTTTATTATAAAGACAAATAATATTCACGACTAAATCTATGTTAGAATTAATTTGTCGCGACGAAATTAACGCATGAGAAGGCCGCACGCCCTGACATCTTGCTAAATCGCACTTATGCATCCACTGCCTGTATTTCTATGGAGATGTTTTAACACACTTAAAGAACATATATTACCATTTTTGACAGTATTTTTATTTTGTTTTACCTAAGTTATGAAAATATTGAAGATATGGCGAAGTTTTAATAATAAACGGTGGTATTTTGTAATTATATTCAATAATTTTAGACGAAATAACTGATAGGCTAACAAAGACTAAAATAATTTACGTATAATAAAATTTATAATTTTCTTCATTAATTTTCTAAACATTCATATCACCTATGTACAAAATAAGCAAAAATAATATTAAATTATATTTCTGGCCAATATAAAAAAACCAATAAAAGTCCTCAGCTCTACAATTTCCCCGCATCGTGCTTACCGCGACCTCAGGTGAAAAGATCCCACGCTCACCCACCGTCTGCGCCGCTGGCTTAACTGTTTGCTGTTGCTACTCCTGACATGTACACCATTGTCTGTCAGCTCTCGGATCAACGTGAGAGAGAGAGAGAGAATTTGAACTACAGTTTAAATTAAACTCTTTTTAATCCGTTGTTCCATTCCATATAGCATTGAATACCCCTAGGGCCTAGATTTTAAATCAATGTGACTGATTGCGTTGGAAACGCCATTATTAAAGGACAAAAGGAACTGTGTGCAATGGAACGTAATAGTTATAGGTTCAAAGATGAAATTATTGTCTTATTAAATACTATTTGATGTAACTTCGTTTGCGTGGACTTTATGACTTTACGGCATACTACTTCCATTTACCACTTGTTGATATTGAAACTTGTACTCAAACGGAATTTCCACATTAAAAGTTCCAGAGGATTGTATTTTCTTTCAAATTCACACTTTTCTCTTTCGGTAGGCAAAAACGACTTGGAATTTGAGATATTGAGTAATGAATGCCTGAACTAAATGTTTTGCCGTAGAAATGAAATGTTATACTAATGCGTTATTTTCTAAGTAGTTTTACTTAAGTATTTAGTTAAGCTGGTCAATCATGATTCTTTATAAGATTATTCAAATATTTCATTGTTATATGTATGTTTTTTTATAATTTTTAGACGTGAAAGACGTGCGCGTACAAACAGACAGACAGAAAAAAATATATAGATTCATATTCCTATTCCTGTTTTTTCATGATTCGAAATTATTTTGCCTTAAATATCTTCAATGTACAAACACGCTGCTTTACTTTTTTATTATAGTTTAGTTTTTTCCAGTTTGATCATCAAAGGTAAGTGTAGGTCCCTAACCGGAAACGGAAAGTTTTTTGTAATGATAAAATGGATTGATTTGTTATTGTCTGTTTGTTCCTATAATAAAGCGTGAAAATATGTTAGTTATGTTATTATATTGATTATATCATAAGAAAATTGCAATTAGAATAATTTCATGACTTGTAGCAAATAAAATTTTGGTTTACGTAAACGCAAGCAATAATATATTTTTATTTGATAAATCATCGGATACTCTTGTGTCATACCTTTTTATATTACGCAAATATTACAGATAAACTCTTTATGACCTTATATCTAGTTATTAGGTAAATGAACCCCGAATAACTGGGGGTAAGGAGCGTTGTGTCATTATTATAAATGGCGTCGCATTTCTCACAAACAGAGTCGACGCTTAACATAAGGTAATACAGCTCTTATCTTCTAGATTACTTTAAGTATATAAAAATGAATACTAATGAAACTATCTTTAAAGCAAGACTAGTTTTTAAAGCTAACAAGCAAAGTTAAGTTGGCCGTGGAATGCCTTAATTCAACGTTCAAATGCAATCGTAAAAATATAGTAATGACAATCCAATACGGGATTTAATAAAGGACACTTAAATATATCTCGTAGTTAAAAACGTAAAATTGTACTGTTACTCAAATACTCATATATATATATATATATATATATATATATAAGTATATATGTAAAGGAATAAATATATATATATATATTTATTCCTTTGCATGATGACTATTTGTACACATGTTGAATTATGTTCTATAAGCTGATTAATGATTTTTCAGCGGTTATTAATTAGTATCAAAAGTCGTAGCGCAGTCGAAGCGCCTGACTGCATACGCGATGATTGGGGGTTCGATTTCCAATCAGGCAGTGATTGCATTTTAATTTAGTTTCAATTCTCCGATCTGGTTGCAAGGCACGCGCGTTTAGGTTCCGTCTCTCAACACGCATTGTCTTGAATTCGGGCGGAAAGTAGAATACGGAATGATTTGATACTAGGTTCTAAAAACAAAGGTTACTATCGATAACGACTATTGGGTCATTATAACAATTGAACGTTAATTCGACTATTACAAAAAATTACAAATATCTGCTACCCAAAGATCATTCGATTGTTCGTAAATCATTTGACAAGAGAGAATGTTATTTATTAAATACTAACAAAAAAATTGTTGTAATAAGCGTATAAGAATTTCGACGCAGCTGGATGTAGATCGCACGGCTCAGCGGTCAGAGTCCTTGGACGGTTTCCAAGGGGCGCTGGTTCGAATCCCGCTGAGTTCAAAGTGTTATACGTTTGCTAAAAATATGTTAAACCAATTTCTGCTTTAATAAGCAGCATAAAGCAGGGTAGATAGATAGATAGAACCTAGTGTCAAGACACTCCGTATTCCATTTATCGCCCTAATTAGCGTGTAAGACATTGCGTTTTGAGAGGTCAAACTCAACGCCGCACTCTGTCATATGATTGAAATACAATAATTTCCGTGATGGAAATAGAACCCATAACCGTTGCGTGTTTATACCCAGACGCCGTTGTTGTACACAAAAATAAATTAAACAATATAATAATAATAATTTTATTAGTGCCATTAAAACACTTTCATTGTTTACATGAAGCACCAAATAAAAGTGAAAACATCAATTGTTATTACAGTTACGGTCCCTTTAGACAAAACAAGTGATTTCTTAACGAGCACTCGTCAAAATTATTTAATTACATCCCTTAGGACAGCTAAGCGTTGGGGCTAATCAGTACCCTCACCCTGGCAGTAAAAATCTTTTTATATGAAACGACCATGAACAAGTGGTTACTATAAGTAAGAAATATATAATTGTTTTTCAAACTTTGAAAGTTATAAACTGCTATTTATAAATAAATTATAAAATAATTAAGTATTAACATAACTTGTGCGAAGTTTTGCTTCAAGAAAATTATGGGAAATCTAGCGACTGCAAAAATATGCAAACTACGAACCAAGAAATTACAATCATTAGAAATAAATTGCACTGTAAAAGCGTCGCTTATAATAATTTAAATGTGTTTTTTTCAATTCACGCTTATTCAGCTTATTCACGAACCCCTAAAGCATCCCCAATTCATTTTGACAGTGAGGTGTCAACTATAACACGATTATCTTGTCTAATTCGACCGTCCCACCGCACCGCATTGAGCAATTAAAAGATAATTTTTGAGTTTTCTAAATTAAATCGCCTGTTTAAAAGAATCTGCCCGATTATTCCAAGGTGTGATTCTTTTGAATTTGTATTTTTACTTTCTTTTTAAATTATGCTTTGAAATTGCGGCCCTCGTGGCGCAGTGGGACAACGTCTGACTGTAAACGTGATTGGTTGTGGATTCGCTTCCCATTTAGGGGAATGATTATATTTAAAATATTTTCATACAAATAAATGTTGTAGTATATAGTAGGCACTTGACTGTAAGCATTAGGACGTTGAGTTCCGCCACTCAACACGCAATGGTCTCAATTTCGGGCAATAATTTTTGACACTAGGTTGTCTTTCTGAAGTTATTAGTATATTAGTTAGCTTGAAAAAAATACTTAATAACCTTTACATTAGCATTAAGAATTAAAATAGTATAATAACATATATCAACACCTAATACACATTTTTTTTTTTTAATTATTATTTCATTATCATAATGCCATTAAATGAAAGATAAAAGTGCAGCGGAAAGCAGCGCCATCTCGTCGAATGTGCTCTACGGAAATGTAGAGTCGTAGCTAAGGCGGTTTACGAAGATAACGCAAATATATTCTGGATTCTTATGTTCGAACACATTACACAGATACGTAAAATAAAATGCTATAACCTCAGGCGAAGCGAAGCGAAGTGAAGTGGGAAATTTTTGTAGAGGTAAGTTTACGTTAAAATTGTCCTGTATCAATTGAAATAGATTTTTGTTAGATTATCAAATAATTATATGTATTAATAATTTACTTATTTGTTATGATTTACAAAAGGCAAGTCGGTCAGTATTTATATGTTAGATGGACACTTCGCTACTAATAGATTCTCTTGAACAGTGGTTTATACATACGAAAGATTGAAGAATAATATTTCAAGTATTTTAAGTATTGATAAAAAATATGCTTAACCAGCATATTTTTTATTTATTTAGCGCTCAGGGACGTCAATTTTTTTAAAAAAGAAATTATTAAATATTAAATAACAAGACAAGACAGGAATTCAATATATTTTTTTCAGTTTTACTCTTTTCACCGTATAGCAGTATAGTCGAGAGAAGTGTTTAGTGTCAAGACAATCCTTTCTTAATTTTGCACCTGAATTAAATAATTCAGGTATATATTTGGTTTGTCTAGCGGAGCAGCTACATTAATCATTTATATATAATAATTTCTCTGAGTGGGCATCGAACCCACAACCAATCGCCTTTGCAGTCAGACTTTGAACCACTGCGTGACGATAGTGTAATAAACATATTATAAAAGGTAGTTTTAAATATTTTAATTTTCAGTTAAAATATAAATAAATTATTAATATTTATATATATATATATATATATATATGTTACAGTCTTAATAAGCAAACTTGGTTATCTCCTTAAAAATAAACGCCATTTCAGAGTGAGTTGTAAAGTCCGTACATAACATAGAAAATTCAATAAAAAGCTAAAAGCCAATCTTATCTTTGCGAGAGGAAATTAAGAAACAGCGGCGGGCATCTGACACGGTCGCTCTTTAGAGATCTGACTCTAGTCAAGTTACGTTCACAGGAAAATGATATCGACAATTTTAATGGTAAAAAATCTATAAAATATAAAAACCTACAAGATGTAGATTTTTATATTTTATAGATCTTTTAATTGTATCATAAATTTTAGATTGACATAAAAACAATTGCTTCACACGATACATCCAAAAGAGACAAGTTGAATTCTAACCCACAACCCAAAATAGTCAATAATGGAGCATTTTTTTAAATTGCAATGATATTGACGATAAAAATAATCAAAACTAGGAACATCTCTTAATTTTTTAAATATAGAACGTTGAATGCGACAGCAACTTGACATCGTGTTTCGTCGAATCACTGAAATAATTCCGTGACAGGGAAGACGCCGGAAACGCAACCATCTTATCTACAAGAATACTCGCTTGTTATATTTTTAAATAACTCCTTTTTATTTGTAGACCCCCACCCACCCTTCACCACATGAATAGACCTACTTAATGGGACTTTCAGTTCCTAAGTCATCACGATTTTTAACAATGCTGGGAGATAAGTAAGGATAATAAACGTGGAAAATATATGTTCGCGGGAAACGTGAAAAGCAGTGATGGCATCGCGTAAATACAATCTGTTGAAATTCTAAATGTCAACCTTTTTCGTGGAAAATGAATTATATGCGTCAATTTCTGTATTTAAAATTCAGGCAATGCTTATCTTTTATTCTAATATCACAAAGTTTGAAAGCTTTCCAAATGCATTCTTTCAAAGGACAAGTATTTATGTATGTTTGTATAGTATATGTTATGGAAGTTAAATTTTCCTTAGAATAAACGAAAAATGTTCTGTTCAGATAAAACCATAATAACTTACCAGCCGCGATAGTATATGGTCTTCTGGGTACAGTTTATCCGTTATCATGGGCACAATGCATCCCAGTAACAATATCATTGCGGCTATTCAACATTTTTATTATTGCGTTACTATTGTCTTATGGCGCGACGGTGGTAGATAACAGTTGAGACATACGGACAAAAAGAACTTAATTTTATTAAATACAAGATCTATTGTACTATTTAATATATATTCTTATAATGTATATTATTTATTTATTCTCTATCCTAAGGTTGCTTGGAAAAGATCGCTCACTTCGCTAAGTGATTTATCGCTATAAAGCCTCTTATTGTGGTACATGATATGTGATTGTAATTATTTTCTGTAATTCTATATTAATTAATGTGTAATAAAATTGTTACTAATCAATTTTGGCGATAAATAAAAAAAATATTACATAAAAAAAAAATGGTGGATTTTATAGAAAAATCTTTTTTTAATTATTTTGGTTGCTATTAACTAACTAGCCTTCTATGCCAAGGATCCACAACGAACGTTCCTGCGCTACATATTACAATACAATTATAGGGGTTGACCAGGTCATCGGTTCACCTGGTGGTGGGCCTGCCTATAGAGCGTCGTCCAGTATTATATCCTATACAGTAGATACTACGAAATAAATACGATATAATATTATTATTAAATTTTATATAATTGGTGTTTTATAATGACTATGTCACTCGTAACACAGTATAGGTAAAAGTCGTGAAGTCGAAATAATTATCCTGCGCCTAAACTGCTGATGAGATTCCTCTCACTTTTTGTATAAGCCCTAGAAATATTTTACCCTAATAGTAGTATGTCTTAACGTGACTACATCAAATACAATATGATTTTTTTTATTTCAGTTCTAAGAGACCGTGTGTTAAGGGCATAACTCGCAAACCAAGATACGTTGCAGATTTATACCGGTAATGTTTGTTGTTTCACCTTCCAAATAATACCTTAAGATTTATGAATAAGCGCCGCTCGGATGATGGGCGTGATAAAGTACGCTATGACAAATCACTTTGGCCACTTAACATCTTAATCTAAATTCGAGTAAACGAGTCGTTTTGTTTATATATTTGTCTTGTTTTGCGAAAGTTGTAATTTGAAATTGATTGGTAAAATTGGTAATTATAAAACGTACACGGAAAAGCTTATTTCGAGTAACATTTTTTTTTGAGAAGCTCTCATTTTTTAAGGACTCGCATGTTGACCGTTTCATTTCTACGCTACGCTTATTATTGCGCAGGTTTTATTTGTATAGCCAAAAGAGGGCATTTTTATTTTAAAATTATTTAGATAAACATAGATATATATAGATAGAGATATATACCGTATTGTTTAAATTAATATGAATATTTGGCTCTAAAATCTTTTGAAGCTGGCCTAAAATACCAAAAAGGCTATGTCTATGAACATTGCGTAACTAGTAGTTATGGTAATTTCACACAATCAGCATTCGTAGCTCTAAATTAACGTTTATATGTATATTTCCAATTATGCAAATACGAGGCCCATGGGAGTTTCCTGCTTACAGGAGATACCATTAATCATTATCTAAATTAATTTCGAACGCTTAACAAAATCTCCTCTTAGTTTCTTAAAGTTACAATAAAGAGAATCGCGGCGGCGGCCATAACTCATCTGAACGTAAGATTACTGATCTTTAATCCTCCCCTGGTTTTCTCTTTAAGTAAAGATTTACGACCCAAGGAATTACCGCGCCCCCGAATAAGGAGTCTATGAAAAAACTTTGCATGCTGATATACTTAGTAGTGACAAAAGGGGATGTTGGTGTGTTTGGTCTTCATTTCAAATGTGGTCATTTTTATTTTGACTACTAATCAGTTTTTAATGATTTTACTTTAGCTAAGTTACACTAATTTATGAGTTGAAGCTTCGAAGCCAAAACTTTATAAGTTCTTCCTTCAGGAACTTATTGTCAAATAAGTTGCTAAGTTAGTGTATATATAACTTTTTCTATCAAATTATAACCCTTTCAACAAATTAATGAATTTATATAGAAATGGATTTTTTCTCATTTTCTCCCACAATAGGTTTGACTTGTTCCACAGTTAACTGAAGGAATATTTATAGCCGTAACTTTATTTAATATCGGTTGCGCGCCTGCGAACGAAACTTTTAAGCTACACACAGATATTAACTTAGCCATGCAATATCCATACTGATGTTAAGATTCCTACATGCTGTTATTTATAATATACCTAACGTATGCGTAAATTTTTTTTAGCAAAATGTTTCCTTCAAAAATTCTATAGTCTAGTCAAATTTATTGTACTATTACATTTTCATATACAATTTTTATAATTTGCTCTACATTTGAGAAGAAAAATAGTAAAGTATAATTATTTATATAGTTTGTTCTCCTTTTTAAATTCTAACTTGACAAATACTGAACACAAGGATGACCTCTGGATATTGGTAGTGTAAATATTTACCTTGCACGTTCACTAAACCGCGCTAAAATTGTCGCCACTTAATCCCTTAAAACGCATATACTGTACACGCACTAACCAGCTTTTCTCTAAAAATCATCATACATACTATCGGAAAGTGTTAAAATAATATCTTCAACAAAGGTGTAATTGAAAGATCGGAAATTTTCAAGCAAGCACATATTTCAAAGGCGCACTTCTTGCGGGATAATATAAGAAGATAGAGGACAGAGTCGGATATAAAATATGGGGTCCTTTCATGAATCTTATTAAGATATCCTCCGAAAAACGAGAGAGATGCCAATATAGACCATATTCAATATTAGAGCAGGACAGGTTACAATTCTTGGTTTACGTATATTAAAATAATACGATTAAAGAGGTGTGCGTTGCTTGGATGGGAATTTATCGTCTCTATGAATATGATTTTCTTTGCGGAGCGGATGTAGTTCCCATAAGAGGTATTTAGTGTCAAAGGGCTATTATTCTTTGAATTATGAATAAACATTTACATTTTTGTTTTATTATGTTACATAACACACAATAGCTACAATGTTAAAATTTTCACCTTAGGTAGGTTTTATAAGGGCATAGTTTTTTTTAAGAGAATTAAATAAGATATAATTTTTTGTTAATTTATTATGATTAGATGATATTTATTTAGGTTAATTTTTAATATTTTAACGTAAGTCCCGCTTTACACTGAGAAAATATAAAATATCCCGAATGACATACTATTATTAAGCTCTTCACATGCGGCAATTCAGTCAATATATATAAAACGTGCGTAATTAATTCCCCGCATAAGATTTGAATTCACTCAGCCTTCAGGATCCCCCTAAAAGTATGAAATCTAAAGGCGTCAAATTTAAAAATAAAAATTGTAAAATAGAGAACAGTGTCTTGACGCTAGCTTCTCTCTGCTATACGGATTAAAGCGTCAAGGTGTAAATAAAATCCTAAAAGCTTTTTTATTCTATATTTAAAAATAACTTTTAATATAAAATATATCCAGTATTGTTATATCCGCGTAAAGTTAGCAGATATGTAGGCAGAGAGCCATAATTCATGACTTTCTTTCAAACTGCAACACACGCTATCTCGGCTACATGCAAAATAACTTCGGATACGTTTAGCGGAAACCGATAATAAACTTTCACGTACGCCCTGAGGTATGGATTTTAATTTTAGTGACAGTTTAACAACCTCGGTGCTTTGTGCTTATAGAAAAAGTTTTTTATTTAATTAATTGAAATATGTGATATTTTTAAGAGATTATCTCGGCGCAGTAAGAGAGCATCCTACTGTTATCGCACTTAATTGAGGGTTCGATTCCCACTCGTGGGAATGAATGTTTTTTAAATATTTCAATTTCTCCGCTCTGGTACCCTAATACAAAGCGCGGCGTTGTGTTCCGCCACTCAACACGCCATGTCTCGATTTCGGGCGGAAAGAAAATTATAATATTTTAGGTATGAGCATGATGGCCGATATCTTTGCTTGATTTTTCAATTCAATTCAGTTCTATAGAGGGCCCGGGTCTGCTATATTTCATATTGTTGTAAATGGAATTAATATTTTATAATGAATATACCAAGCAGACGCTCCAATTTTATTAATTGTATACATAACATACATTGTATTTTTCGCATATTGTTATATGCGAAAAATACAACGTATGTTGAGTATGTGAGGTCTGTTGACCGACGGTATATAACATATAAGGGCTGTATTTCAATTTCAAAGCCTAATGTCAAGTGAATCTATCATCATTTCACCTTATTCTGCATAATGTGACTCAAGACGTTATCATTCAATTTTGCGATACGGGGAAGGGGGATATGCAAAAATTACCCATCGCCGTTTATCCCTTCATAAATTACATTAGAGATAGCGTGCGTGAGAGTGTTTTTGTAATTACCTTATAAATAATAATTCAGTGCGCCGTAGATTACGGTTAGTGGATGAAACATGGCGCCTCCAAGACGGTCGATGCTTAAAGCCTGCGCAGATACAGTATATGAATTTAAAATATTTAAAAGTGTGTAAAATTTTATTAAATTAAAGTTTTATAATGGGTATATAGGGGATAGTTGAGGAGAATTTTTACAATTATGGTAAATGGTAGCACGAATAAGTTTGTTCTGAATCTCAAAGAAATAATGGTTTTTTGTAATAAAACGGAGCTGGCTTTATCTTAGAAAAAAATGTATTTAAATTTTTTTTTTTTTTTTATTAGCTTAGGTAAACTTTTTATTTAATATACCTTAACTTTATTAAGGAGCTTATTTATCTTTCGTAATAATAAAAATCCTATATATATGAGATATACATAATTAAAAGACTAATTATTAAATTTAAATTCTACAAAAATATAAAGGATACAAAATATATTATAAATCCTAATAATAAATGAAGTTTCTTAACATTTTTTGAAGTGCTATTCACAAAGGTAATTAAAAAGCATTTTTAGAAAACGTATAAAAATTGGAACGCAGCGGGATTTGAACCCGCGCGTCATGGATGGTCTGTCTTAGTTCGAATTCCGCTGCGTTCAAAATATTTATATGTTTTCTTAAAATGTTTTTGTTAATAAATGAAGTTATTTAATTAACATTTTCTTTAATTTGGCAAAACTTTGGGAAGTTTGTACAAAATAGCTTTATTATAAACTCGGATATATCAACTCCGTCACGTCATCCAATTTAAACTTTCTATTCCTTAAACACACGAGTTCTTATACAATTTTCAAGTTAAAGTAAATGCACAAACAGTATAAATATTCATTATAATTAACACTAAAGCGGTCTCGGGCGTAAGCTCAAAGGTGGCGTATGAAGTATTTTCTATACTTTATCCATAGAATAAGTCATAAATAAGAAAGGACATAAAGCTGTAGTGATAATAAATTTATGTTAAATGTCTTTAATTTAAATCGGAAAATAATTCATTAATTAAGTATTTTCTCGCTATCCTTGTCGTATTGGCAAGCACATAAGGTTTATGTGTGAAAATATTGTTTTATGATATGATCTGATAACGTGTGCAAATTTCCAAGCAAGCCGGACGGACGGCGAGAAGTGGGTCAAAAGAGGGTTGCAAGATTTTCTTACATTAATAGATAGATAAATACACGCTATTATTAGAATGACATTTATTTATGTCATTCTAATAATAGCGTGTTAAAGTTACATTTATGTTACATAATATTTACATTTATGTTTTTGATTACATATCTTAAATATATTCATTAATAAGGGAAAGCACGAAAAAGATTCTTCCTATTACGTAAAGTTACCAATTACGTAATGTGATCGTGAAATCAAATATATATTTTTTATTGTTTTATATGTACAAATGTTTTTTTAGGTATTTCCTCACAGTTTAAACTGAACAATATAACATGACTTTAAAATTATTTTCAGTAACAAAATGTAAAAAAGCTATTATAAATGTGACATTTATAACACAATATATGAAACATACTAAAATTCGTTCATGCTACGTCTAAAATCTTTCTGTTCTATTTCACCCCCTTCGGCAATAAGATGAGATAGGACAAAATATGAGAACATTATTCAATAGCGCTTTGTATACATTGTTAAGATTTTGTATTGGTTGGGTTATATTAATCACGTGAAGGTTTCGAGAATAAATTTATACTGTTATATAAACATTTCATTTTCTATAATAATACAGTACAATTAGCGATTTAAATTATATTTAATATAACAGTTCACAGCTGACAGAACACAGTGCTAGCTATATGTATTTTTCCCACATAGCACGGCAAATAACAGCACGGTACAATAAAAACCTAGTGCCCCGACACTACACTCTTCACGGCACACTTCAAATCGAGACATTGTGTGTTGAGTGGCGGAACTCAACGCCGACCGTTGTCTTATGTACCGGAGCGGAGATATGAAAGTTATTTGAATATAATAATTGCCCCGACTGAGAATCGAATTTGACGGCATCCGAAAGGTTGTGCAGTCAGATACTGTTCCACTGCGCTCTTTAGTAAATAATAATGATTTTAAAATATTTTCTTAATATTCACTTGGCTCTATCATCTTAGCATTGTTTTGACTGAACGCTGAATTCAAATTTAAAAAAGGCTTTCATGGTTTCAGTAGTTGACTAAAGATGTGGAATTAAAAACGACCTACACCACGAATAGAAGGAAGTGCGTGAAAAAGACTTTATCGTAAACTTATTAAAACATACGAGTTTTCCCACAATATTTTCACAACAAATTATAACATATGACATATTGTTAGAGGATTGCTGGAAAAGATATGTTGTATTAAAGGCGCAAAATTCTAAGATGGCAGTAGATTGGAGTATTAGGTAGCGTTTACACGGGCGGCACGTAGCGTAATAAATAATATAGTAATCAGAGCGATTCCTTACATCCCGTCTCTTATTAGGCGAGAACCAACATTCAACATTCGCTAATGCCAAGGCTTAGTAGCACATGTGGGACGGAAAGATTCTGAGAATTTATTGTGTATCGGCTTATGAATCATAAATAAGGAAGGGCTAATTAGAATTGCCGTGGTGTATACGCGTGATTTACTTTATTGGTGGTAGGTACTGTTACTTCCGCTTTGTCTTTGATTTACGAAACACTCGCGTTATATAGAGAGCTAAATATTGGTATGTAAACCTAGAATTAGATATATTTTTTAATTAACATTACATTAATTTGTAAAAAATAGCCATTTTGAGTTCTAACTACAATATATAGTTATATATGTTCTTCTTTTTTTATTTTTACAGGTTTATACTTTGTCCCATATAACAGGGTAGTTAGAGAGAACTTAGTGACAAGACACTCCGTTCTTTACTTTTCACCCGAAATCAAGACATTGCGTGTTGAGAGGCGCCGCGTTTTGTTTTAGGTACCATAGCGGAGTATGGTGAAGCGGAGTGGATTAGAGTTTCCCCCACGTGAGATTCAACCCCCCACCCAACAGTGCTTACAGTCAGATACTGTCCTACAGTGCCACAATGGCCTCACTGTTATATATGTGCATTGAATTATTATGTTTTATAATAGCAATGTAATAAGATTTCCATACAATATGTATAATCAATAAATGAACGTCACTACAGATTGAATTAAATTGAAGTGTTATATCGAGCATATATTTATATTTTTAATGTACTTTTCAAGTATTTTACTTGGGTCTTAACGCCTTAACCATGCAAGAGATATAGGGAAATACGACTTATTGTACCCTCTTGGCTTTTCGTAGAAATTGTACATTTTTAAAAAACGTATAAAAATTAAACCGTAGCAGGACACGAACTCGCGCCTTTCGGAAGCCGTCTAAGCGCTCTGACCGCTTAGCTACACGTTTTATCCAGCTACGTCGAAATTCTTGTACGATTGTTAACTTATTTTTATTGTTAGCATTACTATTCGTACGTTTAAAATTAAGTGATTGAGTGAATTGCACTTTAAAAATGTTATTAGCTATATAATTTTATTTACACAACATGCCCAAATAAATATACAACAAAAAAAAAATTTCATATTTTATTTGCTTAAGCTAAATAATTAGCATTTCATGATTTTAAGCGCTTACAACTCTCATCTACACATGAGTATCTACTTGTAATAAAGAACTCAAAGTTAGTACGATAAATTAATTGGCGGCCAAGTTCGGAGTAAGGCGTGTGGAATCCAAGAAGTTTGGTCTATTAATTTGCCTCTTATGTCGACAAATAACCAGGATACGAGGGAGTTATTAATTTTATATACATTTAAAGTTTATGTATGTATAAGAATATTTTGAGATGTTTGAAGAAGATAATTATAAAAAGTAAAGAAAATCGATGATTGCTTATTTATTAAAACTTAGGTTTTCATTTCTTTTGTTTTTAGATTCACGTTTTTCCCGCATAGCGGGGAAGCCAGACAGAACTTGGTGTAGATACACTGCCTTCCTCATTTTCCGCCCAAAAACGAGACATGGCGTGTCGAGTGGCGGAACTTAACGCAAATTTCCTTAAGTACAAGAACGGAGAAATGAAAATATTTTCAAAATAATCTTCCCCGAGTAGGAATCGCAAGACGCCGTTCCACTACGCCACCATTACCTATTTTTTACCTAAAGCTTAGGTATTTATATAATAATTACTACTTTCCTAATAAAAATTGTGAAAACCAATATAATTAAACAAGAACGAACAAGAAGACATTTCACAACAAAGACTTAAATTTCTAAGCATGAATTGCTTCACCCTGTTTCTGGTGATTACCATAAAATAAATATATTACTATCCACTAATACCTTATTTCCCGTAGGCATTAAAACTACGTCAATTCAAATGAGATTGATTCGTTATTAATGACACCCGACAAGTTTGAAACCGAATGTTTTCGTCGATACAGCCATCAAATTGTAAAATGGCGTAATAAATTCACATTAGTGATCAAACCGGCTCATAATTTGGCCATCTTTTAGTAATATCAGAATTTGTTTAATGTCACAAAGCCCTTTTGAAAATTAGTTTTATTTATTACATGATTTACAATGATTACTTATTATTTATAAGAATAGCCTGTTAGTAGTATTTTGGTATGACTTTAAATTTGTCGCTGGTTGTCCTAGGTTCTAACTAGTTATAATTACTGGCTCAGTAATAATCGCCAAGTAAAGTTTTCTACTATATATTACTTTTATTTTGCATATCAAAATCGTAATAGATTCTATGTTATAATAATTCTTATTATTAAATAAGTTTTAATAAATTCGTTATCGTACATAATACAGTATTACCAACATTTTGAGCACAAAACAACTATAAAATAAATAATTGAGTTAGATTATATACTATTAGTATTATATAGACTAAACTAAAACTTTCTTAACAAGTTCCATTCACAGAACCATAATCCAAACTTTTCTAAGGCGTTAAGCACGTGGCAGTGGGCGGATCGACGGGCGGCTCATCCCCCACCTGTTTGATCCGGCTGATCCGCCCCCGCGGATATGCTCGGATATAGCTATACTCGGATATACGGTTAGGCCGCTTATATCCGATAACCACGCCTACTGAGCTGAAATGATGCTTGCTTAGAAACAGCCTACTATATGTATTTAAAACTAATTTCAGTTTTAGAAGTGTTACAGCCTTTGCCTGAAAGAAAGTTAGCAAGTTGAAAGAAGTTTTTTAGTTAGTTTTAAGAATATAAGGGAATAGTCATAAAGGAAATTACTCTGAGATATTTTCGTGTAGACTTCCAGCATATAATGGTAGTGATTTCAAAAGTAATATGAATATTTAAAATGCGCATAGATCAATATATCAAACATTTATATAACACAAAATATACAATCAACGGCGTTATAATACAAACAGTTAATTTTCTCTGTAATTAATATAAATTATATGGATATGAATTTGTTATGCGAAATTCGACGTTTAGCTCTAAACAAATCTTTCTTCTAATTTGTTGACCGTTTTGGTGGTGTAAAATAACTTAACATGGACATTCCAAGTTCGTTATTTGTAAATTTAGCGTATATATCTTAAGATTAATCTAATGATTTTGTGTCCACACTATCCCATTCTTAACTTCCTATTCCTTAAGGTTGCTTGGAAGAAATTGCTATATTTGCGACAAAGCCGCCTATTGTACACGATACGAGTATTCTTGTAGTTTGTAGGTATATTCTTTTGTTTATTTTTTTTGTTTTCGTATGTTTTTATTTATTTAACTTATTTTCTGTTTTTATTTCTATTTGTGAATGTAGAATATAAAGAGTTTTTATTATTATTATTATATTATATCCAACAATTTCACTCACATCCGCATTCCATATAGTTCAAATACTCTACATTCTCAAAATTGAACTTACCTTACGAGTTAAGATGAAGTTGCAGAACAACTCCTAATTGGCAAATCGAATTACAACGGGGAATCAAACCCTCGATCCGGCACTTAGCAGTAACAGATCCTTTTAACGGTTTAGCGATCCCTTGCGAGACAATATTCGGCAATTAAGATGCGAGTATGACGGTGATATTGGACCTTTGTGTAATCTTGTCTGGACTTTAATTGATTTTGAAACATTACACATAAGGCTTTATATTCTATTTCAATATAGGGACTAGTTAGAATATACATTATATTTATTTTACAGCTTTATTGTTTTTCTCGCATAGCACGATCGGCAGAAATGATATACTCTTCGTCTGAACTCCAGACATTGCGTGTGACCATTGTGGCGCATTAGGACAGCGGGTCGAACACTACTAGGGAGAATGATATTTTGAATTATTTTCATTTACCCGACCTCATTAAACAAAGCATGGCGTTGAGTTCCGCCAACTCACACCACCATCACATTAGATTCTCCCTGACTAACCTGCTAATGCGGGAACAAGCGTGAAGCTGTATTTTATATTGGGCAGTGATTAATTTGCTAACCATTTACGTATGTATATAAACGTCAGTTTATTACCACAAGTAACTTTATCAAAGGATCACATATTGATACTAAGTTCTGGTCTAAGTGGTGACCGTTAAGTCTAAGTTCGCTCTGAGTACACGGTCCGGCCCGGACACAAGAAGCACTTTGCTTGCCGATGGTTCTAAATTAGCTAAGATGGCAAGTTTCACTTATGTTAGTAACTTTAAATAAAAATATTGCTATTTAAATATAATATTTAATAAATTGTGTTATGTATATATGAAACATTTTCTAAGTAGAAAGGTGATTATTTTCAATTAGTGATCTTTTAGTTGGGGGATATTTTATTTTGATGCAAATGAAGTAGTACAAATTACATTATAATTAATTATTCAAACTTCAATATGTATATTTCAGGGTTAAGGCTCTGAACGCTGAAATATTCATATATAATGTAGGAATCATAAATATATATTATCTTTTTGTCAAAATGTAACTGCCAGTTAATTAACTAACTATTAAACTTTGTTTTAATAAATGAAACTGTCTGCGGTGTCACTGTGCGACCTCCTTGGTCATCGTGCGCCAACCGTCTTTAGAAGCATTACTGGGAAATGCTCTAATGCCCCTCCGATACCGTGGAAAACTGTTAAGGGGCTGGTTAGAGGCTTTCTAAGACACTGATATAATTAGTGCATAGTACCTATATCGGTCTACAAAATGACAAGCATATTCGTGCATATATTAAACATTGTTTCATATAAATTTTCATCGTTAATTCAGTAGTGGTCAGGCAATTTTAGGTAATATATGCCAGTAAAGATATTTACCACAGGATTTTTGGAAACATTTTCTTGAATTGGTCCTGTGTATATGTTTTTGCTATCTATAAGCTGCTTTTGGTAAGCAAAAGGGAGTGTCTTAATTTAAAATTTGTTTTTTTTTAAAAATGATTTGCGTCTTCTTTACATTTACTTTTGTAGCTGGCAGAGAAAGTAATTACGACGTGAATGCTGGGTCACTGCACTTTGTTTTTTTAAGAAGAAAAGATGGTATTTTTGTTTAAAATTATATTGAGTAAGGTTTGACTGAATAAAAGTATTTCATATTCGTTTACTATAAGACGTTTGTGACTAGTCAGTACTTGTTACTGCTCAGTAAAAATCAAAAGTTACTGCTAGCTATAGCAGTGAGAATGTTAACGAAAACTTAAAAATTATATCATAACATTGAAATTAAAATTAATTTAGAAATTTCATTAAATTAAATTAAATACAAATACACATATGTGTAAATATAAATACACATAATATGCACATACACATTAGGAAATACACATTCAAATTATTAATATATATATTAATACAATATCCATTTAATAAATCTATATGCTTATTGTGATAACTTTGTATAACTGTTACGATTGCTTGTAGCTTTTAGAGTAAATATGAATCTTTCTGATATTACTCCCCCTAATTGCTTGAAGATGGGCCGACGCCAATTTCATGACATTTAACTCTAGCGATAAAGCTTGATACACGTCCCATCGTTTTCCTCTGTTGGATTGAATGGTTGCATTTAAGCAAATATTTAAGTATTTGTAATAAGTATTTTATTATATTAATTACTTCGTCAACGAAAAACTTGAGACCTTTTTAAGTATTTTAATGCGGACCAACAAATACGAAGCTTTACAAAATTGGCAAAAGAAGTGCAGACAGCCAAAAATATGTTTATAATTAATTTTATGCATTAAAATTAATGAAATAATAAATCTATACATATAATTACAATGTAACTGATCGCTGATTGTACATGGAACGTATATGAGAAAAAATATTGTGTAGTAGAACCCAAAACAATGATTTTTTATTTTCTTTTCTGTCTGCCTGTGCGTTTGTGCACGCTCATCTAAGAAACGGCTTAACGTATTTTAGTGCAGTTTTTACTATTGTATTCTGGTTTTAACATTAAGTATTTATTTTATTTTAATCGATTCTAACAATTTAAATTATAAATTTAAGCAAAGTTTGTTATTTAAGTGAGCACACGGGCAGGCGAAAAACGAAATAGTTAGTTATAGTTGTCTAGTTTACGCAGGTGAAGCCGCGAGCTTGTTGCTAGTAATATTATATACCACATGTGGGGCATATTCGTTGCTAACGAGTACATCATCTAGCTTTTCAATGTGTTTTATAAAATAAAGAAGGTAGTTATTATTTTAACTGTATTGTATGGGTTTTAAAATTTTCATAAATCACTTTATATAAAATCTGTTGTTAATTTTTCTTAAATTAATTTATAATCCTTTTTATTTTTCTGATCAAAGTTTTTATAAAAAAATATATATTTTACAAGGGGAAGTTATTATATTTAAATTATTTTTACATCCCTAATTTGATAAGACAAAGCTAGGCGTTGAGTTACGCAACTCAAGTATCTATGTCTCAATTTTTGGTGGAGATTGTGGAATCTCAAATGGATGAGCATTTATATTAATTAAGAAATTAAATAAAAGAAAATAAAGGATGGAGAGTAGCATAGCTTATCCTTGAGTTCTTCTTACCTACACCCCAGTCAAAGGAGTTCGTGCTGTTTTAAAAAAATAAATAACAAATTCTACCATATACATATGTAAATATAATATAAAGGTTATATATACGTTAGATTTTGTACAGATAGGTATTATACATACAATTAATAGACTATTAAGGATAGTGTTAAAAATAAACAAGAGCGTCTTTCAGCAACTTAGTTATCCCACCAATAACGAATCGATCGAACCGCGCAGTCTCATAAGTCGTAAGAGAAATTTGACCTATATAAATACTTGAAATTATTTTCTAAGAAAACTGTATATGATTTTTTACCGTATTCAATCTATTTGTTTATTATACATTTTTTTGCTTTGATATCTATGTATTCATAGTTATAAGAAATAGTAATTATCATCGTCTTTGCATTAAAAATTACCAAAATCACATATATTTTTTATAGTCGACGTGTATGATTTATCCTGACTGACGTTTAACTATAAACGAGATTGATGACGGTTCGATTGCTAGACGGAGGAATAATTTTCATTTCTTCGCTCTGCTGCAAAAGAAAGCACGGTGTTAAGTTCCGCCACACAACGGAATGTCTCGAATTTGGGCGGAAAGTGACGAACGGCGTATCTTGACACTAGGCTCTCTCTGACAACCCTGATATGCGGGAATAACGCAAATCGTAAAAAAATTTTGATTATTATATAAACAAATATATATATTTAAAATATTTTAATACAATAAACATTTTTCAATTTGTTGTCGCAGATTGAAATCCTACTTCGGATTATTTTTCTATTTAAAATACATTATATTTCTTAATTTATATATGTTCATTTCTTTGGTCATGCATCACTGTTTTGAACTCCTGGGCACCTTATTTGGTACCAAGATTAGAAATTATTACATATATTTAAGCATATAGCGAACTGACCTGCAAATGTATCTCTAAACTAACAAAAAAATAAATTAACACAAGCAAAGAAAAAGCCTTTCATTTACAAAAACTGTTACCCATATATTTTCACATTAATTTAGGTGTTATTTCAATCATTATTATAATTTTTTATTTTTCTATCTATACCTAATTTAGTAAATAAAAATACACATAAAATTAAAAATTTAAGCCTTTTGAAATACATTACTTATTTTAATAAAACATGTTGTATAGAAGATATACGGAGCTTTGTATTTTTGAAGTAAAATGTGTAAAAGTAAACTTTCTCAACTGCATCTATTGTAAATAAATAATTTTGCAGATATTTTATAAATACATTTAAGTTTTTATATTTAAAATATAACAAATGAACTTTGTAAGCTACGGGCTCTGATCATGGAACATTAGCCTTACGATAGTGGTGTCTTGATAGCCTCTCTACACACTGAACTTTGGCAGTACCTATTTTATTTTTTAGAATATATTTAAAGTATACTTTGTATACGCAATATTTTATGTTTTAGTAAAAAATGATAGTATAATTATACTTAATATGACAGTGCACTCGTTTTAAAAGAAAATATCTTCTAGGCAAGCGTCTGTCATCCTAGACTACATCACCGCTTAAGAACAGGCTTGGTGCGATCAAACGCTAAGCTAAATCTACATACAAAAGTCAAATATAAGGATATAATTATTACTTTCAGGTCATTCTAGAAATAATGCGTGTTGGGTGGCGAACTCAGACTAGTGAAATGAAAATGTTATAAATTTTATTATAGATGCCATTCTTTATTGAAATAGTAATTTAAATTACTAAAAAATGGATAAGCAAAGTTACATTAATTAGAATACAGCTGAAAACTGGTAAGGACAATAAGAGTATAGTTTAAATAATTTTATTAAAATTAAAGATATACTTTTTTTAGATAAAATTACACGATTTGTATGAACGACCTCATGGTAAATCTTACACTTTCATTGTGAAGGAGATATTTTTTAGAATCGATAGGGACCTGAAAAGTATATTACAAGTTCATTTATTTATAAATATATCTAAATATTCGTACAAATTTTCAGCTGTACGCTCTATTTTTTACGCTAACTTGAACTGGATATATAATATGTGAACCTACACGTGTATTGCGCAACAAGGTATAAACGATAATAAAATCGTTACAAGTCGAACTCTCTCTCTGTCTTAATGAGATTTTCTTCTAAGGAGAAGAAAATAGAGGATATATGCGAAGAAAATCTAGACCAGAAAACAAATTAAGGAATTTAGAATTTATTTAATAATTTATTAAATTATAGAAATCAAAAATATATGCTTTATAAATGAAGTAATAATGTTTTTTACATTATATTGCATAAATTTGATATTTAAAATATTCGATGTGAACGTGTGTATCACGCTGGTAATGTTGTGGTTAGTTTATGTCGCGCGCGATAGTCGCCCGGCAGAGGTTATTCGTTGTGTTAATGTGTGCTTGCATCTCGTTTGCATTTGGCAACGCCTTGTTGGGTTAAATTTCAAACGATTTATTATATACTAACATTATTTTTGCTGTATATAATGTTTTATATTATATAAACAGTATATTAGTAGTAAAAATTTATGTATTTATTTAAAAAAATATCTCTGTTTCTTATCCGTATCGTGTTATCTATCGCTTTAACTCAACTTTGTATTTTGCCTTGTTATATTCGGTAGATCCAAGTAACTGTACTAGCCAAATTATACATATAAATTATTTTAATTTGTCGACATCGGGCGAAAAGTGGAGAACGGAGTGTATTTACATTATTTTCTCTCTGCCTACAATAATAGGCGGATAAAAGCGTGAAGCTGAAAAGAACAAAATGAAGACTGACCACCTAAATGTTTACAATACAGAAATGGGCCTTACATCCTCGATTATACAACGTGCTAACGGGCAGTCGTCACGTGACCTTTTCGTATAGACAAATATATTTGAACTGTGCCTCGAAATCAATAAATTACTATTATAAATTCCGTTTAAAATATTTACTTAAGTGGGTAAACTTACACCATTCTCATTACCCTTCCACGTCGAAAGAAGAAACTAAACTTTGAAAATTCTTAACAAAAATAGGGCGGGGGCGCGCGGGAGGCGACACCGAGGCGAGAGAGACGTCTCGCACTATTTTCATTTCGTGTAGTGCCACATTTAATTTTGTTGAAATTCTAACGTAGCTTTGCAAAAATGTCAACTTTATTCCGCCTCAGCCGGCGCCTTCATTTCACTCGGATGCTTTGCTTCTTCATTTTCTGGAATGTTCCGCAGTTTCGCGACGGGCTTTGAGAAACTATTACTTTATGGAAACTTACCGCAACTCCGAAGTAAGATGTGGCTTCTGACAAAAATTTATCAAAGCGTATTTAATTTTCGTTATGTCGTTATTTCGATACGACCATATTTTGTATCTATAGAAAGTACACATACCAGTTAAAAAAAAGTTTCTCCAATCTCATAATTTTGCCTCCGGTGGTGTCCCGTCACTTAACCCGTCGTCTAACTCTTTGTGGACGAAGTGATACGTCACTTAGATTACTCTGCGTTCCCCTACATTCTATAATACTTTAATACAAAAAGTCATTAACAAAAGAAACCTGCAAGAATAAAATATTATTTGAAAAGGACTAACTTATACAGTATTTTACAAGCCTATTTGTCAAACTGCGAACACCGGCTTACGATCTAACCCATCTGAAATTCATATTGAATGTCGATCGCATAAAGCCACGTACACACTGTAAAAGGCTGAGCTCCCGCGGGGGTTGGTAAGAGGCCAGAGCGATAGCACTCATCGAAAGAATAAGCCTGTTTCCCGACGACGGGGTTTAGGGATGCAACATCGACTCAATGCTGTTATATTCTACTGCCATCAATACTTAAAACGGTATAGTGATGGGTAATTATTTATGCTTTTCATAGAAATTATATAAAACTTATTACTTAAATAATAATTTTATATGTTTACTGAATACAGTATAAATATATAGGGGCTATCGTAACATAGTGTGATAGCGTCTGCCTGAAAACGCGATGGGTTGTGGGTTCGATTACCACTCAGGGGATTGATAATATTTAAAATATATTTTCATTTCTCCGCTTAGGTACCTAAAACAAAGAGGGTGCCAACGGCGCACCTCTTGACACTAGGTTCTCTCTGACTACAATGCCATGCTGCTATTGTATTTAATTTTTTTAATTTTGAAATAAACGTATATTTAAATACAAATAATCAAATACAAATATTTTTTTAAAAGGAACATAAGCTCTACATCATATTTTACTGAACTTAAAAATATTCATAAAATAAAATATAACAAAAAATAAGCAATAAAAAAAATGTTACCATATTATCGATATACATACTTAATAGTATTTCAACAAACTTCTCTAACGTAAAAGGATTGACATTTGAAGCTTCGATCGAAGAAGCGGGTTGAGATCGAGACAAAGTAGATTCGAAATGGTACCGAGCTCCAGAAGCTACTGAAGATATACAAATTAAAATTTGTATTAAATATATTATTTTTAGGCATTCTTATTAATATAAAAGCTTTTTTATGCGTATTTTATCGTGTACATAGTTTACTTGTTAATAACTTAATGAAAACCGATATTTTCAACGTTTTGCAGTAATAAAATAATAACTGTAGTGGTAAAAACCAGAAAAAATATTTAAAAAACCACGAAGGCTAAACGCCACTAATAGGCAATAAATCAAAAAAATTATTCAATTACACCTTTATAAGTATTTTCAATAAGTATATTTCGGTTTCTTATTGAAACAAATAATTTACCTGGTTACATTTTTCTAGAAATAAATTATGACATATAGTCGTTAAGACATATTTATTATTTTTATAACAAAGCGACCAGCTTGCGGCTTCGCCTGCGTAAACTTCATTGCTATAACTAACCATTTCGTTTTACTTAAATTTATAATTTAAATTGTTGTAACTTTTTTTATGTAAGAACCGATTGAAATAAAATAAACACTAAATGTTAACGGAAGTTTACCAAAATAAAATAATCAAAACTGCATTTAAATCAGTTAACGCGTTTTAGAGGTTAGCGTCCACGAACATACAGACAAGCAGAAAATGAAATTAACAAATATTTTATTTTGGGTTCTATTACGAGTATATATTATATATTGATAAATCCTCAATAATATTTTTTCTTATATGTCTCCCATGTACATACGATGCGTTCAGTTACTTTTATATTATAAGTAGAAGAAAGTATAGACGAAAAAAAATATTTTTTTTAACCTTCACACTGAAAGAATACATACAGAGAAGCCATTCTTCATTTTCCACCACAATTTGAGATATACGTGTTGTGACAACGCGCCGAGTTGAGTTAGTGAAGACTCCATTCAACGTTTTGTCTAAATAGTATGGGGAAATATTGTCACCATAACGGGAATCCAACCTACAACCATCGCATTCATAGTCAGATTTTGTACCACTGTGCCACGATGACAAACTCTTAAAGAACATAATATAACGTAACAGTGGTCAACCAAAAAAACTATTTCAAACTAAAAAGATGTCTCTTTTACCATCATTATTGAACGTTGCTACCGTCTAGTTTTATATTTATTTATTTAACTGTGTAGGTTTCTCTAAAAATAGGCTCTATTTTAAAACGATGTCATCATTTTAAGTGTATAATCATATTGTGTCTCTTTTTACCGATCGAAAAGAAATTGGCGAAGTGACCCGAAAGCTCGGTTGCCTTGTATATAGAGTAAAAAAAACGTATAGTAATCTAATAGAATAATAATTAGACTACTAAAGTGAACATTTTTTTTTTATTTTAGCTTCGGTTTTTCAGCATGGCAGAAAAGTAATAGACGGTAGTCAGAGAGAACCTAGTAACAAAACACTCCGTCTTTCACGTACCGCTCACAGTCGAGACACTGAGTGGAGTTATGAAAATAATTTAAATATATATATTTTGTTTTGCATCTTCACGCTCCCGCATATCTGGGTAGTCAGTGATAACCTAGTGTCAAGACACTCCGTTCTTCACTTTCCACTCGCAAATCAAGACATTGTGTGTTGAGTGGCGGACTCAACGCCGCACTTTATCTTACTTATCAGAGCACAGAAATGAAGTATTTAGAAATATAATAATTACCCTGAGTGGGAATCAAACCTATAACGCAGCCAGATGGCCATTGCGCAACGATGGCTACTATTTAAAAATATATGATTGAATTAATATCCTGTTCGAGATCATTTATTATACGAAATTTCCAAAGTCTAACGTTAATTTTATTCATTCATATTGAAATCTAAGAGCACAACGTATATAAAAGAGTCAACACAGCAAATTACCCTCATCTCGTTCAAGGGTCAACCATCTTACCATATGAAGGGCATATCCTTAGTGCGCACAAATAAATACGTACCGCATTATATTTCTCTGATCTGGGTATTAAGATATGACGGGGTCAGCAATTGATCTTCTGGACATAATTCCCGGTCCTATTGAGGTAAGTCGAATGTTTTATTGTTTTCTTTTTTGTAGTAAAATGTTTTACATGTTTTTTGTTACTATGATATTAGGTATTATATAAAAGTATACTTAAGTTCTGAATATAATTCGTTTATTAAATAATTTCTACTTAAGTAGGTAGTTGGAGTATATATGAAATGGCGAAGTGTGAGTGAGAGCATGGAATGTCGATCTCTAATTAACACGCTTTTATTGGCTTCACCTGTGTATATGAGTATCTATCTACCTGTCAATATATATATATATATATATATATATATAGAGAGAGTTACACTGGCTGTGCGATAATTGAAGCCGTTATCCCAATTGAAGCCATCGCGGTATGACAGTGCCTATCTGTAAACGCTATTGGTTGTCGGTTCGATTCACACTGAAAGGAGTGGATCATAATTTATTTATTTTCATTTATCCGCTCTGGTGAAAAAGACAAGCAACAACAAGCGTCATGTTGAACGTCGTGGGGAACGGACTTTATTGATACTAGGTTCTCTTTGACTATCTTGCTATGCGGGAAAAAGCGTGAAGCGAAAAGAAAGTTACCCCAATTGTTGTATTTACTGTACAATAATTACATACTTGTAATGGCAATTATAAAACCAATGTTAAATTACTCTTTATATTTTCAACATTTCCCTATATTTTCTATTCAAAACAAATCATATTAGAAGTAAAAATTTAACTAAATATTCTTACCATTGATCTTTTATAATACAAGTTTTATTACTTTATAAACTGTAAAGTTATTTTCTTGACGACTTCTGTGGGTATCTCAAAATGTTGGCAATCCCAAATCTGTGGTAAATAGCTCGCGGGAACAGTTTAAGTCTAAGTAAGTGGCGTTCGGCGTCCAAAGATTTGCTGGACCGTCTCTAATGGGCTGTATCCTTATTTATTGAGCTCACTGCAACCGAACCATGAAGAAAATTTGAAAATTTTCACGTTAAACAACAATTTATGAAAGATTTTATTGATATTATGGGTTTAAATATACTACATATTACGTAAATTTAGAAATTACACGCACGAGTTGTGTATATGTCACATGTATTTGTTTTGATATAATAAAAAAACATACTGCATATGAAATTCCTTCTCTCTTATTTATTTTGACTGTATTAACATATTATAAAAATGCTGCAAATTTATAAAGCAACTAATCAAAACTAATACACTTTGAGTACTGTCAGGACTCAATGCATGGTATAATATTCCCAATTTCCTAACAGGTGTCCCATTCATAATACAATATTATTTGTTTTGCGTAATGTATAATATATCGGCATTCAAAATTTACGCCTTTACGCCTAAATAACAATTCTTATTATTTTTGTTTAATATTGACATATTTCATCGTAGCGCAGTGGAACAGCGTCTGACCGATACCGCGAATGATTGTGGGTTCAATTCCCACTCGGAGGAATGATTATATTCTCTGGTATCTGAAACACAGCGCGTGGTTGAGTTTCGCCACTCAACACGCAATGTCTCGATTTCGGGCGGAAAGTGGAAAACAGAGTGTCTTAACACTAGGTTCTCTCTGATTACCCTGCTCTGCGGGAAAAATCGTGAAGCTGAAAGAATTATAATACTTCATTGAAATCACAATATAAAATTCTATAAATATTAGTCAAATTAAGAGAACAGTCAATAAAAGCTTACGCCTTTTCAACGGGGTGGAAAGGAAACAGGTCATAAACAAGTTCAGACAGGCGTGATGCGAACGTGTCGCGTTTTTGCACTCGAGCCCTGATTTTAATCCTGAAGCACTTAGGATTTGAGGTGAGATGAAACACGTGACGACAGATCGGTTAATAACTTTGAACTACATAAGGTACTATGCATTAGCTTTACTATAAAGTAATATACTCTATTGGATATAAGACCAAAAAATAATCAAATAAACGTATAAACCAATTTTCCTTATTATATTTTTTTATAGACATTTAAAGACACATTCTATGACTATATAATGTGACGAGCTGTAACGGGCGAACGAGCTATAGAATATGCGATTTGGGTGAATTTTAAAACAATATAAGTTTATTAAATAAAATATATATTTCAATTGTTTTACGGATTATGATATTTTTACCACACTTCCTCTGTACGCTTTTCATATATTATACTAACTGCATTGAGATCAACTTGAATATATGTTATAATAAAAACATAATCGAGTTATACAAATGAAAACTAATCTGAGTTTGAAGAAAATTACACAGAAGCTTTAACTCAAGTATTTATGATTATTTATTTTATACGAAATTGGGTTCAGCGAGAAATAACCTATGTTAAGACACTCCGTTCTCTACTTTCCTCAAGAAATCGAGACAGTGCGAGTTGAATGGCGGAACTCAACGCCGCAATTTATATTTTTCAACAAAGCGGTGAAATAAAAATAATCAAATTATGATCATTTCCTCGAGTGGCAATCGAAATTACAACCAATTGCGGTTGCAGTCTGACACGTTCGTACTACGCCACGATATCCTAAAATTGTCTAATTACACATATTTTTTATATACATACGTATGTGTACTTAAATAATTTATTATCACTTCAAATAACTTAAGTAAATAAGTATTATTGAAAGAAGATTTGAAGTTACTTACAAAGATTTTTTTACCGGAATGGAAATTTGTTATTTCTTTGGGTGAAGCGATAACTCAATATGTACCTAATCAGTGATAAGAAAGTTTAGATAACATTATCTCGTATATACAGTATGTTTTAAATAATTTAAAACAGATTCTCATAAATAGTTAATATACATAATTGCATTTTTTTCTCACACTTTTCACTTCTACAAACTCAAACAAAGTCAAACTTGTTGTTTACGTCGAATCTCAATATCATGGCGGTATGGGACAGCGACTTTATGTAAAACCGATTGGTTGTGGGTTTGATCCCACTCGGAGGAATGATTATAATTAAATTATTTTCCTTTCTCCGCCACTTAACGCACTTATCTAAATTTAGACCGTAAAGTGAAGTACAGAGTGTCTTGATAGCTAGGTAACTTACGAATTAGAGTGTATGAAAATATTTTGAATATTAATATTCCTCTGAGTGGGGATCGAACCCTCAACCAAACGCGGTCGCAGTCAGACGCTGCCCTACTAAGCACGATGGCCTAACTTAAAAAATATATGTTATAATTATAACTTATTTAAAAGCAGGTATATCGAAAAAAATATCTACCGAGTCAATCAAAATCGATTTTAATTTAAATATTTATACCATAGGAATTATTTATTGGTATTTTTGAAGATTCTTTCACAAATGATAATATGTTTTAGTTTATTATCTATCTTATCATTTCAAACGAAAATCAACCTGTATGTCGCCATTCACGGCCAGTAGTGCCGATCCGTTCACGTCCCCACATCATTCAATACAAAATACACATGTGTTTTTAATAATAGCGTAAATGTGTAAAATAAGTATTAACCATACAGTGCAGCCCTTATCAAAGATTTTGAAGTTTGAGTGCGTGATAAAGTATATAATATGACGTGATAGAAATTGCGCTAATGGGTAAGTTTTGTCAATGTTATTGACGGTATTTAGTATTAGAGGCATTACTTCTAAATTATTAATAATATAATATATGTATACGTTACTATAAAATATATATAATATATAGTTTATTTGTTATATTATAGTAATAGCAAATGCATATTTTTTATCTTATTAATAATATGAAGGTATCAAGAAAGTGTTTATTAGAAACAATATAAAATTATAAATTTGAATTTATTTGCTACTATTGTTTTATAATCTTATCGTGTCAAGAATACTAATACACGATTACATCTATAAATATAATTTTATATATTACAAGAATCTAACAGGTTTTTTTAACATCTATTTCTATACATATAATAAAAATGTAAGTGATCGCTGTCTGTACATGGAAGATACATAAAACAAATATGTAACTGGGTACATCTATCAATATAATAGAACCCAAGACAATGGTTTTTAATTTTCTTTTCTGTTTGTCTGTTTGTATGTGCGTTTGTCCTATTCTCAGATACGGCTTAACGGATTTAAATGGTGATTTAACTATTGTATTTTGGTAAATTTTCCTTACCATTTAGTGTTTACTTCAATTTAATTGGTTCGTAAATAAAAAAGTTACAATCATCTAAATTATAATTTTAACCTAAGTTTGTGATTAAACTCATAACGAGGGGGCGAAAATACTAAATAGTTTAGTTGTGTAGTTTACGCAGGTGAAGCCGGGAACGGATCGCTAGTTTGAAATAAATATGGACTCAATGCTATTTATCAAATATGTTACTACCAACATTTTGTATAAATAACTAGCTAGCTAATTAATTTATAACTTAATAAGGGTTTTTTTTCATTTGAACGTATTTTAGACTAAGGTATATTAATATAATAAGGTATATTGTCTTTTGTAACTAGCAATAAGTGACTAACTTGACTACTTTGCCTTACAAACTGGATCGCAACAATACTTGCACAATACCAATTGAAAACAGGCTAACTGTTAACAATGGTCTTAGACGATCTGTTAAGAAGTCTTAGTAAGTCTACCAAAGATTAAAGACGTAATAGTGGAATGTAAAGGGAAATCTCACGATTGTAGACTATATTTTAAATTGTTTACTTGTAGGTACTTATCTTTTAATAATAGTATTAATTTTGATACAACAAAAACAATATACTAATTAAGAAGTTTTGTTAAATATATCAATTTACAAAAGCTTAAAAATTGCAAGTAAATTCAAAATATGAGAGTATTTTTTTTTTCTTTTAACACTGAAAATTACTCACTCTTTATTTCGTGCATGATTCATTAATATTAATCTTATCATGTACGTAGTTATGTATGTTGACTTTTCAAATGTACCTTATACTTATATTTCAGTCTTTTGTATTAATAACTTTAATAAAGATACTAAACTATTTAACAGCTAATACAATTTTATATATAAATTTGCCATGTTAACTGATCGCTGTATCTATATGGACGATATATGAAAAAATATATTAAAAGGAGCATTTATCAATATAATTAATTTTCTTTTCTGTTTGTCTGTTTGTGTGTGCACGCTAAGCTTAGACAGGGCTTAACCGATTTAAATGCAATTTAACTATTGTGGAAATCTCTAGTAGCAAAATTGCAGAGTTACACGCTTTATCTTATCACGCTTATCAATTCATTTTGAATCAATCATAACGAATACTCGTACATGGAACTCTGTTATTTTGGTCGCTGGAGTTACATAAGTTTTGTTTCTATTATAGCCTAAATGAAAAAATGCAGTATTTCGAAATAACTAAGTGTTCTTTTTTATATAAAATATATGTCGACTTAATTTTTAATAGATTTTGTCCCATTGTGTTATAAAGTAATTATGATTAATAATTTCAATTTTGTATTTGTATTCCTTATTATCAAGAATTTTGGGAGAGAACGTCAATTTTGTTTTGTATCATTAGTAACATAATTGCAAATTTTTTGAATACTAAAAAAAATATCTAATTGTTCTTTAATTTGTAAACTACACCTTAATTTTATTAGCTTATAATGTAATTCTAAATCGCTTAAGTAACTTTTAAGTTTATCGTTTAAGAGCAAACATATATTTTTGCAATGGCTTGAATTCGGGAGGAAAGTGGAGATCGGAGTGTCTTGATGCTAGGTTAGGTAGGTCTCTGCTATGCAGTAAAAAGCGTGAAGCTGAAAATTAAGAAAATATATGTATTTGTATACTTATAAAACTACTAGCGACCCGCTCGCGGTTTCGCCCGCGTGAACTATCTGTATTCTTTCGTATTTTTGGCGGCCTTTTCGTGAAACATTTAAATTGTTAAAAATCTTAATAAAATTGAACAAAATAGTCTTTGTTCATCCCAAGACCCTCAAGTATCACTATATAAAATTTCATCACAATCGGCTTAGCGGTTCGGCCGCGATGACGTCACAGACAGACAGACACAGGGCTACTTTCGCATTTATATCATTATATATTACTATGGATATATATTATAGATTTTGTTGAAAACTGAAACATAGGTGTTTTTCTTTCTAGGTATTATATATAAATTATTATGGTCATGTTTACTGTCTGTGGCAGTAAGTGCTGGTGTCCTGAGACAACAAGAACAAGTTCAAGAGGAGTCTTGCGTTACCTATGTCCAAGATGACCTTCTGTATCTCGACTGTTCTGATAAAGAACTTATTGAGCTGCCTGAGGGACTCGATACCAACGTAAGATAATATATAATTTATTTTTTAATATCCTAAAAAATATTCAATAAAGTATAAAACACGAGAAAATGTGAGATAGCGTCTACCTGCACATACGTTGTAGATTAATGGCCATCAGAAGAAATGCCGTTTGTCTATATTTCAATTATTTCGCAGGTTTGGTAAGAAACACTACGTTGAGTTCTACCACTGAATGTCTTAGGTAAGTATGCAATGTCTCGAATGGGGGCCAAAAGCAGATATCGGTGTAACTTGAGGCATGACTAACTTACGTAACTTACGTAACTTTTTCTCATTGCATACCCTGTAATGCCCGGGATTAAGGCCCTGACGATGTTATGGATAGATTATTGTTTAATAAAGAAACGTATTGTAACAATAACGATTCATTTTTGTTTTATTGTAGGTTCAGGTACTGCTGTTGGGAAACAACAATTTCGTAGAATTTCCACCACAACTTGAAAATTTCCAACAAATAGAAAAAATAGATATCTCTGGTAACCGGCTAAGCGGAGCTCTGCCACAATACATACAAGTATGGCAACATTTAAAAATTCTTAACTTATCAAGAAACAACTATGATTCTTGGTACAGCTCGAAAGGCATATCGAACGTTATAAAATTAGATTTATCTAAGAATAGAATAAATAACATCGACCAAGACGCATTCAATAACTTGCCTCTACTGGCAATACTTGATTTATCGGAAAATCGCTTAGATAGTATATCATCGGAAATTATTTCACAAGCTACTGGTCTAGAAGTTCTAATTTTATCTCGTAATTATTTCTCCGAGGTACCTGATTTCCAATCTGCATCATTAAGAAATTTACACCTAAGTTATTGCCAGATAAACAGCATTGACGTGAATTCTCTAAATGGAATGCGTTCCTTGCTTGAGTTGGATTTATCGATGAATGGAATTGAAGCTCTTCCTGACAATTTGGCATCAAATTCTTTACAAGAGTTAGATTTAAGTTACAATAATATAGAAAACCTTACTGATTATACTTTCTCGTCGCTACCGCACTTAGCGGTACTGGATTTGAGAGGGAATGACTTCAAGGAAATATGGCCTAATTCACACTTCGCCTCAAATCCATTTTTGAGAGAAGTCAAAGTGAAAGGAAATCGTTGGAGCTGCGAAGGATTTAGTGTAAATTTGCTTTTGACATATGAATTTTTGACGAAGGAACCTTCAAAGGTTACGGATAACTCGTTGATTTGCTACTCTCCGGCAAATGTGACACAAATGAATTGGCAACAGGCGTACTTACGGACATGGAATATTGAGGTCTCATCCATGCCGACGTATACATTGATGGCTGTTATGATTGGTATTATTATAGGTGTGATACTAACTTCCTTCATTTGTCGAATCTTAATAGCTATGAACAAATCTGATGCACCGCAACGTTCTCCGGAAACTGCTGTATTAAATACAACGCAAACAAGAACTGATTCAGATGTACTACGAGTTCCATTGAGGGAGGATTTGCCACCGACGTATGATGAGGCTCTTTTAATGCCCAGACTGAATGACTCTTTCCATTCACTGCCTGACTTCGTCGAAGAAGAAGAAGGTCGTAATAGAAATCCACGAAGATCTAGATCTATCGGAGATTTAACTGAACCACGACCCAGATTAGGTGATAGACGGTCGATACAACGAACAGTAGAAATACGTATTAATTAATTATTATATAATATTTTGAATGTGGGATTGTTTATGACAATATTGTATTAAGTTTAATTTTAAGACATCCAATTTAATTTTATATTCATTGCTATTTATTAATAATTTCACAATGTATTTTATCATACGCTGTTTTATAATTAAGATTATATGACATGTTTGGAGGCTTGTACAAAATAAGTTGATTAAATGCTAATTCCAAATGATGATGATGAATGATGGATTTATTTTTATTTTGATATCTTATGGTCTATGTGGATACATTTTTAATCAAGTATATTTATTACTAATAAAAATAATATTATGCTAATAAAATTAAATATAGATTTTTTAAAAACTTGCATTACATTGTTATAAAAATGCTTGTAGAAATTTAAAATACTGCTGCTGCCCTCTATGAGTCACGTTAAAAAATACTTTCGCCTAAAAAGCAGAAGAATCTACGCCAGGTAAGTAATTCATTGGCTGCTAGATGTCGTTGTCAAATAAAACTATATTTTTTGTTTTTAAAGTGTGATTAGACACACACTTATGATAAGTAAAATATTTTCACAAAACTTGTAAGTAACGGGACTTAAACCGAAAAATAAAAAAAAAATGTAAAAGTATGATGATAAAAATTACTTTATTTAATGCTGAGAACACTATGTATTGATTGCGGAAAATATATTCAGTTTTAAATTCTATTCTATTACTTTTGTGCTCATTGCTAAATACTTTTTGGATTTTAAACCAGTGTAAAATAAAAGACTTTAATAAGCTTGAAACTGCATGCTTTGCTATCAGAGAAGAAACTATTTTTAACATTTTAAAGCGTTATCCACACACTTAGAAAAATAAAAAACATTTAAAAAAATCGTATGAGTTCAGGCATGGCTGAACCATACGCTTTAGTTAGAGCGCTTGGACGGTTTCCAAGAGACACGGATACAAATTTTTATACGTTTTCTAAAAATTTTAGAAGAAACTACTTAGCATTCAATGAATTCACTGTCCCGCCCATCGCGTAGCAGAGAGTATCTTGGGGCAGTGCCTCAGACTTGCAACTGTAAATGTGCGCGTAAAATAACTCTTCTCTAATGAGCCTCACTCGCCCGAGCTCCACTTTTTACCAGTTTAAAAAGGTCCTTCTAATAGCGCCTTCTAAATATGTGCTAAAAATTATGATTGCCGAGATATTTAAGTAGATTATAGAGAGATTTCGCTGTTATACCTCTCGAGCCTATTTCTACCGCATATAAATAAAAACTAAACCTATTCCTGGTCTGTTGGTTGGTTAGTGTGTAGTACTTGTTAGTAAATTTTTTTGGAACTTTAGTTTCCCACGAAATTTTAAGTTCTATCAGTATTACCCGTTTTATGCTTCTCGAGTAAATAAAAATCCCCTGTCTAGGCGACAACTACTGTTTTTCATATGTGTCTTTCGTGAGAGTCAGGAGATGATCTAAATATTGAATAAAGTGTTTAGTATTTAATAATTGCAGTTGAGATTTTTAGATTCTTGAAAATGTAATTATCTTAGCAATGTTTAGAAATATTACTTATTATGAAGTAAATTAAAAAATTCCTCATATAAGCATAATCTTTATAGACTTATTTACAATTCTTCATTTGTTTTATAAACTAATTATATCTTTACAATTAGGTAGTATTTCAATAAAGTGTGTGACCAATGAAAACATATTTGATGTAACTAAAAACTCTCCTAATATTATATTAATAGCAATATAATGGTCAGTATTTCTTAACAATTACCACACCTATAGTGTCTTTAGAGCTTATCATTATCATTGATAACACGTCATGTATTTAATACGAGTCATACAAAGTTATCAACCCGACGAAGGCACACGTTCAAAGTTATCGTTTTTTATTTGTTTTAATTTTTGTACACTTTCTATAGAGTATTGTTATATTGAAGTAAAGGTGAAGTGATAAATCTTTTGAAGGTGAT
Source organism: Podotricha telesiphe (assembly GCA_038994665.1). NCBI lineage: Eukaryota > Metazoa > Arthropoda > Insecta > Lepidoptera > Nymphalidae > Podotricha > Podotricha telesiphe. The sequence goes on from JAOYRR010000103.1 coordinate 1,392,530, forward strand.
CATAGAATGTATATATTATAAATGAAACAAGCGGTATTCTCAAGTAAATCTTTTTTTATTTTATTAATAACAATAAGAAGTTGGGTGCAGTAGTGAATAATAAAACTAAACTGTCATTTTGGAATAGTTATATCAATTTTAAAGTTTACATCTACATATGTGAAAATCAAGGAAAAATATACTATTAAATTCAGGTAGAATTATATTTAAACGCTGCGTAAACTTAAAAGAATTAGGAAGTGTATGAAAATCTATAGTTTTGCCTAGATACATACAAGAGCGACCTAAATTTAAGTGTTCCACAACCTTTTTTATCAAATGCTGATAACGTAGATAAAATTGTTGTATGCGCAAGTAAGTACATTTTGATATTTATTCTGACACTGAATTCAGTCCATAGAGAAATGAATTCCATTTTTAAAATGTACACGTGATGAGAAAATTAAGTTATTTTAATTGATCAAATGGAGCAGGTGTCTTGTTGAGTCACGGTTACTGGTTTATTAAGATAGTGACAGCCGTATATAAAATGACAAAATATGTGGATTACAGGTAGTGATGAAACGCAGACGTGATGTATTTATTGCAAATTTGGGAGCTCTCTGTGCTCTTCCTCATTATAAGAGCGGAAGTATTAGATTTTGATGAACACACGAGCGAAGTATGCTATTTATGCTCCTGTAATACTGAGAGAACCAGCGTAGACTGTTCTCATAGGGGATTAACTAGCCTTCCCGATGGTATCAGTAATAAGGTCGGTATTCCATAGTGTTGTAATTTATTCCATTGCAACTGTTATGTTTACATTAACAAGGCACTTCTATTTACAGGTCACCAAGTTTAATATTTCAAACAATGAGTTTACGTCATTTCCCAAAAATTTAAGCAAACTTAAGAACTTAATATCTCTGGACGTAAGCGGGAACCGATTAAGTGAACTACATGAAGATGCATTACAAAATCTTACAGCACTGGAAGTACTAAATTTTTCTAGAAATAATTTTGATTCATGGGCTAATATAAATCCAAATGAAATATTAAAACCGGCCAGTAATTTAAAAATACTTGACTTATCGCATAATAAATTTCAAACATTAGCAAACTTAGCTAATCAAGAGCTTCTTATTAGTCCCACATTAGAAACATTGATATTGGACAATTGTCAAATAATTTCAATACATGGGCGATCACCTCTTAGTGGGCTCATAAACATTAGAGTTCTAAAAATAAATAATAACCCCCTATTAAGGATTCAAAATCTCATCTCACCCACGTTAAAGAGTCTATACGTAAGCAACTGTCAACTAAGTTACGTCAGTCATAATGAATTTTCATATTTACCATCTTTATTATATTTAAAAATGTCATATAATTATCGCCTCGAGCTGTCTTCTGTGTCAAATGTAGTTTTTTCAAATTCTTTAAGATTCCTGGACATATCATACTGTAATATTTTAAAGCCAAATATACATGGATTTCCAAATTTAAGAAAAGTCATAATGAAAAACAACTTGATTAGGTTCTTAGGAAGCAATGAATTTATAAATAACACCAAATTAGAATATCTAGATTTGTCATATAATAACGTAGGATCAATAAAAAAGCTGATAGTCTTCGGGGATTAAGCATGCTGCGATATATAGATTTATCTTGGAATGAGAAATAGGTGACATATTAGAACAAAGCTTTTTAGAAACACCATCTTTAACTCAATTAAAATTAAATAGAAATTATCTTACCAGAGTTGGTCATTTAAAATCTAATTCTATAACAATACTTGATATGAGTTCCGCAATGAAATAAGCATAATTGGAAAAGATTCATTAGAGGGATTACCATCACTCGTAGATATGAATTTATCACATAATCTTTTATCACATATCCCTGACAGCATTTCTTCGAATACACTGAAATATTTAAATTTAAACTACAATAGAATAAGTGCTCTAAATAATTTCACTTTGTTCATGCTACCTAGGTTAACTAGTTTAAGTGTTATAGGAAATCGATTTACGAACATTTGGAGCAAATCTTATTTTGAATCGAATCCTTACTTAGAAAGGTTAGATTTAGCTGATAATATGTGGAGATGTGATTGTGCTGATGATAATACATTTGACTTTTATGAATTTGTCACACTAGAGCCAAATAAAAAAGAGGAATCGTTTAATTTAATCTGCAACAGCCCAATAAACCTAATAGGACAAACATGGCTAGAAGCATGCTATTTTACGTGGCATCCAAGCGAAAAATCAGGTAGCCCCGATAATTTGATATGGTTTGTAATAGTCATGGTAATTGGTTTGTCACTTTGTCTACTTCTGGTTAATATTGTTCGGAGATCAATGAACAGACGTCTCGCGGCTATGCAAGCAGAGAGAGAACGGCAAGTAGAAGAAGCTAGAGATAGACTTAGGCAAATGAGAATACGTGCAGAGCAAGAGGCTTTAATTAATACGCCGGATCCAAGGGATCTGATCGCCCCCCCTACATATGATGAAGCTCTCTCCATGCCAAAATTAAACGTTTCTTGTCAATCTTTAAATGAAACAGGAAGTGGTAAAACCAAACGAAGAAGGGGTAGAAGGAAAACTAAATCAAGTGGAGATCTGCTAGAAGAAACTGAAAGAAATGGTGACTTACCTGCTGGTGATGATATAGAACTCGCGGAAGTTTCAAATGACAATAAGAGACAACGTCGTCGCCGTAATCATAGATATGGTAGCCATGAAATAACGGAATTAGATCAAAGTCCCGGAGCAAGACGTAGGAGAATGTCAGAATATGTGACAGATGATAGCGTTTTAGTAGAAGTAGAAGCTGATTTGGCAAGACCGTTACGTCCTAGAAATCGACGTTTGTCCAATGACAGTCAAGCAAGAGAAAGTGATTTTTAATAGATGAAATTTTAGTTTGTAAGTTTTACATTTAACGCCAAGAATGGATAAATTATATTAATTTAAAAATATACATTTAAGATTCTATTATATTCTATTTTCTATTAATGGCTGCCTTATTCCCTCTCGTATTATTTTCATTTAAGCTACGTAATATTAACAATAGATGTAAATAGTTTACTTATCAAATTCAAAATTATAATTATGCCATTATTATAGCTGACTAAAATATATAATACAGAGTATATTTGTGCCTTAGTTTTTCATAGTCTATATAATACTTCTATAGATATAAAACTTCAACTGACAAACAGATTAATATTAAAACAAATCATGTTAAACAATTCCAATAAGGAAGACATCGCCAATTTTAGAGGCCACACGCTTTTTTTTGACGTTTTTATTAAACAAACCTATAGAGGTTATTAGAGGATAAATGGAGGGTAGATTTTTACAATGTTAATTTAACCTATTCGCTATTACGATTTCCCTGTAAATGTGCCCGCGTGTTTGCAACCTTATGTCTTTTTACTACAGGACGACCCCTGAATATGGTTTCTAGTTTAAACAATTATTATTATTATATTAAATTTCACTCCAGGTTCACTCTGAAAAATCGCGGCATCGAGTACCGCCACTCAACACGAAATGTTCCAATGTCGAAGTGGAAAGTGGACAGTATAAAAATAAGCAGAAACAGTTTATTTTTAGATTAATCAACAAATTAGAGAAATGTTAAATGCTAATGTTAACTTAATAATATCAAAATTATATAATTTCTTTACTAATAAACTATATTGCTGCATATTTATTTGGTTTATAGGCATTTTTTGCTAACTTTTATTTTTAAAGGCGTTTAACTGTTTTAATTAATAATGGTTTCAAATAATGTGGAAAAAGTACACGATTTCAATCTGTTAATAACTAAAAGCTGATAAATTGATTATATTTTTTTTAAAGAATATAATTATTTTATATAGAGAATATTTACATATGGCATGGAATGTTATAAATGTGAATAAAATTCACAACTTTTTCAGGATCTCACTTTTATAATTTTTAATGTTTAATGAGGCTCTTCTGTTCAGTCTCAACTCGCTTCGTCTTATCTATACGATAATTACATTTCATAGGATAGCTTCGTATTACAAAGTTAAAGGGGAAAGATAAAACAACCCAATTTCAATTAACGCTTTATATGTTTAGAAATAAAATTACAAGAATTATAAATCTTTTTACATTGAAATACTTCAGTGTCCTCTATTTTAATTCATAATATTGACATCTCGTTATTTTTTAAAAATCGGACAATTGTGAAAACAAAATTAACAGAACTTAGAAAAAGCAAGGGCTACAATATTAAAATATTTCTTAGTTACAATTTAAAATAATTTCAGATAAAACTACCTAGACAAATATACAATGACATAATTAGTTTTCTGCATACATAATCCATCAATTATCATAATAATATACTCATGCTGAATTACTTAAAATAAATGGTATCACAATCTTATAGAACTAATAATTTGATAAAACTACTCATAAGGAACTTATGCATAGAACGAGAAAAATAAATCTCTATAGTAGTAGTTAAGAGACACTTGCAAATATTTAAAACGAGACAGGTAAGTACACAACCACTGACAATTCAACAAATGTACCCAAAAACCGAACGTATACTACAATGTAAGATAATATTGTAATAGATAATAGATGTAATTTGTGTTACCATATACAGTTTCAACAGTGATTTAAATAACTTTTAACATTAAAATCTATGTATAATGAAAATGGCAACATTTTTATACGTACAAAAATATTTTACTTATCGCACAATATGTTTTCATAAATATATTTAAACCACTAACAAATTATGATAAAGGCACTGTCGACTACAAACACACTTTGGCAGTACTTAATACAGTCAAAATCTTCATTATTTTATCCGTAATTGTTCCTTCACGTACGCACACTGAATCGCAGATCTTTGCCAATAGTGAAACGTTTGCAAATTGACACTGATATACACAAATTGTTTTTATCCTGTTCAATGAGATAAAATCTCAAGTAGTCGACTTAGGCGCGTTTCCGTCTAGTGATGGCGTTATGATTATATCACCGGCATTCGATCTACTTCTGGTAACTAAAACCGGTGTTTTAGGTTTTGGAGTTTCTGACATTTTAATCCGAACACGTCCCATATCTGGTGAATATACAGGCACATATTCACGGGATGGTGACAAGTAGTCGGAATCAATATTTGGGTCTCCATTTATCAGTGGTTGAGATACATCTGAATCTCTGTTCCCATTTATTCTAGGGCCATCATTATCATTTATAGAAACAAAAATATCTTCACTAGATAAAGAATTTATGTCCTTTCTAGAATTATTCCCTCCTAGGTCGGATTCAAATGACGTCTCTTGCGCGGGCAGTTGGTTTTCATTTGCTAAGTTATGGTCAATTGAACTGCTCTTATTTTGGTTTGTGTCTCGAGGACTGTCAGTCCTTTGATTTTCATTTTCCGAGCGCTTTACACCGTTTCCCATATCACCATTTTCCGGTTTTTTAGATAGTACTTCGTGCGTGGGTACTAACTCATATTTTCCATTTATTTTTCTTTCAGCAGCGCTTTCTATAGCTGCAGGCTTACCTAATAAAGATTTATTCATGTCAACCATTTCCTTTGACGCTCTTTCTATATCCCTCTTTTGTTGCCGTAAAAGTCTTCGATCTCTACGTTTTCTCATTTGTCCTTTAGCTATCGCAAATCCAATAAGACCAACTAATAAAATAACTATAAGTGCTATGCAAACATAGGTACCAGTTTTATGTGGTGTTTTTTCTTCGACAGGCGGCGCTTGGCCTAGAACTTCTGAAAGATGTGTTACTCGAATTGGTTCTGAGACAGTCGTGTCTCTTGTAACTTCTGGAGCCGCAGAAATGCTTGTTACTACTTCAGCATTTGTTTTACTATGCCAATCAGGGCCACCTTGGTATATAGTAGGTGGTTCGGGCATAGGGAATTCCAAATCCGTGGAATTTTCATCATCCTTAAATATTCTTTCAACTGGGTCAGGATTTAAATCTTCGATGATCGGAGTTGTCGTTTCTGGTATCTTTTCTGTCGGTTCATTTTCAAATGGAACAAATAAGCCAAATCCAGATCCCTCCCCAGAACCTTCATTTGGATCTTCAGTAGTTTGATAATTATCTGCAGACAAAATTTCGTCGTTTGCTAGCAAATTACTGAACATCTTCCTTTCTTCAATTGGTTCCATTATATCACTGATAGTCGTACTTTCTGCTTCACCGGATCCTTCTATTTCTTGAACAGGTGATTTCTTAGAAAAGTGACCTACTTTAATAAATTGCGAACTATCGTCATCAATCTCGGTGTCGGCACCGTGTATTATTTTACCGTCGTCTAGATCACTACTTGCTACTAAAGGCATTGATTTAAGTGCAGTGGTTTCTTCACCAACTTGCATGGCATCCATTGGTTGATCACCCATCATTATATCCATAAAATCTGCTTTATAGGCTTTGCAAATGTCTTTTGTTTTTAATTCTAACCATGAATGTTTCTTTAAATAATTTGGAGAATGACATTTGGCATTATCGATGTAAACATTTGCCTGTAAAAGCCGGTTACGTGCAATTATATTATCACATGAACAATCAAGAGGATTTCCATCTAATTCTAAATGTTCTAAGTTTGGCAGATGTGATAAATCTGAAGGAACATCTTTGAGTAGATTGCCAGTTAGGTCCAATGAACTTACACTTGTGGGCAAGTGCGTCAATGAGAGTTTTTGTATTCTATTATTCGCTAAATTCAAATGAACTAGTTTTTTTGCATTAAGTAAAAATTTATTTATATCTGTAAGTCCATTTGTAGAAAGGTCAAGTGTGACGACTTCTGTTAACTTATCAAGTTCGTGAGTGATTTTGGTGATGTTGTTGTGAGAAAGATCAAGAATGTTAATATTATGATGCTTCTGTCTGATAGTATATTTGTAGATGTCAGCGATACTACTGCAAGTGACGCGGTGAAGGCCATCCCGCGTGGTGCTACATACGCAGCTATTGGGGCAGACGGCCGCCGATGCCAGCGAAAGAAGTAACGATGCCGCAAGAAGATACACATACATAGGAAGCCACGCCATCTTGTCTTTGAGACGTCACCTGGAACGAGAAAAAACATTAATCAATATTTTTGTTTTTATTTTACGGCTCGGCCAGGGCCTTTAGAGCCATTTTGTTTTGACAAATAAAATATTATTCTTCAATATAATTTGGTAAATACATATAGGTAAGCTTTTCCTATATAAAATATTTGCGTGTTACATAATTAGTATGAATTAACCACGAACACTTGTGAACAGTCTAAATGCCAAGCGTTAAAACCATTACGTTAATTTTATTAACAATGACAATCTCGTATTAAGTTACAGCCGCAAATTATGCACAATTTATGTCATACTAGCACACTTTGTTACACAGGTAAAGTTTGTCTCATATGATATACAAATATATATGTGATTTATTGAAATTGAAAGTTTACTTTAATGTCACAACATTAATAGTTAAATGAAATATAATTTGTTAACTTCTCAATAATAATTACCTATTTGCTTTATCTAAAGGTATCTTCCATGAAAGGACAGACAGACAAAGGGCACAGAGAAAATTACTAACTACTTTCCATTTTTTAAATAAATTTCGAGAATACACGCTGAATGGAAAAAGTTAGCCAAACTTGTCCAGCCAGACCAAGAACGGGAATTCAGCAGGCACAGCCCAAATGACAGCATCATCTGACTGTGTAGTTCGTTACTGATTTGGTCCCCACTCAGGGGAATGTTTACATTTAAATTGTTTGCATTTCACTCGTGTTAAGAAAAATAAGTTGAGGTAAAGTTGAGTTCCGCCACTAAACACGTAATGTCCCGAATTCGGTCGGAAAGCGGAGAAGTCAGTGTTTTGATACTTGATCTTTCTGTCTACCCTGCCATACGAAAACGCTAAGCCGCTTTTTAAAATAATAAAGAACAGGAAAGCAAAATAAAGAAAACGATTAGGGGCAAGCAACAGCTGGCAATAAATCGCAAAACAAGTAGGAGTATAATTTGAAATCAGTTTCTATTTGTAGCTACGTAATAACATCCTCGGTGCACTTGGCCGGCGCTCGACCAGAAGTAGTTCAATGTTAGAGACAGGAAGAGAATTGTTAAACGTTTGTGCGAATGCCGTCACATCTCCGCGGGAGGCATGTCTTATGTGATATGAAAATATTACACTAATATTTACAAAAAAACACTCTTTTTAACTACTATATTTAAGAATTCAAAAGGAATATAGAACACTTGCATTTTACTGACTGGCAGACAACGCGGCCGAAACTAATGGATGTAGAAAGCTAAAATTTGGGCTGTAGCTGCCTTGAAAAGTGTAGGTATTACGGGTACGGGGGAAAACAGAAGTTTCCTTTTCATAGTCCACATCAAACGAAATCGCGAAGTGCAGCTTATATAGAAAATAAATCTTTTGGGAATTCAAATTCAACTTCAGAATATTTTATGAGCTTAATACTTTGCACTAGACGGTTCGGCGTGTTGAATGAAACATGTTCACGTCTTAGTATTATTTCAGATTATTCTTGAACATTATTACTATGTCTCTAATACATCATAACTTCTGTAACTTGCTAGTGTTTACGCAGCCTCATTAATATAATTAAGTTTTGAAATTAAGTGATTTCAGAAGAATTCGTGTTAAATCAATTAAACGCACTTATAAATACTTGCATGTTGGTAGTTAAAATATCTGTCATGTTTCTTTGCCGATCACGGTAGTTTTAAATATTAGCAATGTGCTGAGAAAACTTAAGTTACAGCGCAAATTATAATATAATGATTTAATATTTAATCGTCTACTAGATTATTATTTTAAATAAATGAAGGAATGGCGACTACGTCTTTTATATGCCTATATTATTACTTATATGAGATTTTATTTAACAGACATATCCAAAATAACAAAAAGTCGAATAAGAATTTTAATGAAACAAATAAAAATAGCTCGCTGTTAGAAATATACATAATATTTAAAGCATGTTCCTGAAGCAATTTAGTCATACAAGCAAACTCATCGAGTGGCTTCTATTAGACTCTTCCGTCTGTCGATGATATCTCTGGCCTTGGAATTAGATTTAGAAAATAGATAATTATCTGTATAATCCTACAGTAAAATACTACTAAAGTCTTAATAATATATGTAATAAGTATTAGAATTATATGTGTGAACCTTTTAGACAATATATATAAAAATAAAAATATCCTCTTAATTTTTTTTATGTAAATACTATAATATATTTTGAATTCAAATGAGTTCCGCCACTCAACACGCAATGTCTGGATGTCATGTTGGGCTGAAAGTTGAGAATGGAGTGTGTTGACAGGTTTTCCCTGACTCTGATATCCTATATACGGGAAAACGCTAAGCTGCTGTCATTAAATTAAGTGCAGCTTTTTATTTTATAAGTTTGTTTTTAAAGTTAAACGAAAATAAACTTTTTTGTACTGAAATTTGTGTAATAACAATGTAACTACAGAAATGACCTTTTCTGACAGTTGAGATAAGATCAGTGGTAAAGGCTGGACAGATAATGATGAAATATAGTGACTCACTGAGGTCGATGCAAAGGATATAGCGCTGCAATAAATATTGAATGGCCGTGGGGGCTGAATTGTCCGTATCGGTTGACATTATGAAAAAAATTATAATAATTGACTTGAAACTGGTTTCCGAATATTATGATCGTGAATAATAAATACTCTTATTTACATTATATAATATACCTATGAAAATTTACCAATATATAAACAGTACTTTGCGCATAGAAAATGATATATAAATTACCACCGGAAGTCAGCTATTAAATTTGCCTATAAAGTGTGAGCTATTTATTGCGCACAACTTTTACGATAATTTGCATATACAACAAAAGCTTTTACTACTTTTAAAACAAGGAAATAAATGATGAAACAAATTACTTGTTATTATAAAAAAAGAATCGACTGCTATTTGAACATTTCATATATGTATATAATATTTAATAAATTTTACAAAAGTGATATTTACTTATATATATATATATATATATATTTTAATATTTAAATTATTTATTTATTGAATATTTTTCGCATAATAAATGTATACGTGGAACGATATTATGCAGTTTCTTGGTCTTGAAGATTTCTTTATATATTAAGTCCTTTTATTTAGAATTACAAATATAAAATATTCAAAATGTAAGAAACATGTAGACGATATAGCTTATACCTATTGCATGCTCGTAACCTGCATATAACGTGTAATTTATCATAGAATTGTGTAATTTAAGCTTTGTCATATGAAACATTGTTATAAATTATTTATTATGATGTTTTAGGTTTCTAGATTATCATGAATGAAAAAGACATGTACCTACAACAAATGAGCAAAACGTATTTCAATGTATATAAAATAAAAAAATATAAAGTGTACAAAAAATGTTTTGTTATATAAAAGAAGTTCAATGTTATCTTAACCATTTTCCTCTTCATATAAAATAATTAATATATTTTAAATATTATGTACTTTTTATTAAACGAATATATTATTGAGGCCATTGTGGCGCAATGGGATAACGTCAGGCTGTAAATATGTGGTCGTGGGTTCGATTGTGAAGCAGGATTGTATTTAAACAATTTTCATTGAAGATGAAAAAAAAAACTTTTTTTTTAATATAGTATAAATACGTATTCACAAGTCATATGAAAACTGATGAAACCAGTTCCATAAGTAAAGGTCACGTGTCCAGAAAGTCTGTCGCCCAAATACCACATATTAATAAAAACACGTTATGTTAATGTTTACTCTATTACATAGTTGCTAGCTAATTTTACAATGGTGGAAATCATATAAGAAACTTTATCTTGTTACCGTTGGATTTACTACGTGCGTCATAACGCTTTAAAACTGGGTAACGCCGAAATGAAGGCTATATGCGATATCATAGGCCTTTTCGAAATCTTAACGCAGGGATAGGTACTACTTACTATACGTGTTCATAAGAATATTTTTTAGTTAATTGAAAGTTCAATACAAAATATATGAGTGTATTGTAAACACATAATTCATTTTAATGGTATTTTAAAGAATATATATATATATTTAATAATTTCACTTTCAGTATGGTTTTTGATATTTTTGCAGCTAAGCCAAAGAAACTTTCTGGTCTATACATATATACAAATTAATAAAATTGAAGTATCTGTTTGTAATATCAAAATAACCGCTATTTACTAAAAGCTTACAAACATACATTTACAAACGGTATATACCAAAATATTTTTTTTACATTTTTTGTATGTCTATTGCTATTTTTATATATATCATATATATCATATATATATATATATATCATATTTTTGTTCCAGGCTAATCTATGGAAAAGTTGCACCGATTTTGACGGCACTTTCACTGGCAGATAGCTGACGTAATAAGGAGTAACTTAGGCCACAGTTATTTTAGAATTAAACGCGGACAAAGTCGCAGGCACAGCTAGTAAAGCATATAATTAAAATAGAAAACTTATGATTTTATAAGTAACTGATTAGAAACATCGAAATAATGCTTATAAGTGAAAATACATTACGACGCGACGCTCTATTTGAGTTTCCATTTGCAATGTAACTGGATCTTAGAATGTTCTATGCACAACTTCGCTCAACTGCAAACCTGAGAACTAGATATCGAGTTATTTTATACTCGCAGTTAGGTAAAACAGTAACCCTATTTAGTCCAATCCTTAAATAACTTCAACCCGGCTTCAGCTATAAAACGAGTTCTTAATCGAGTCATTTGGCACTAACAATGAAACCAATTTCACCTTAATATTTCTTTCTCAGTGCTCTTGAGTGCATTTCTTAAATAAAATTTCGATAACTGCAAAATAACTTATATGATTAAGAGAACGTTGCAATAATGCGATTGCCAATTACCAGGATAATAAATATAGACCCTTCAAGGTAATCTCGAAATCATGTTAAAGGCAAAATTTCCTCAGCTTATCAATATGTTAAGAAAGAAATCTTAACCTACTCCTAAATTGGCAATGTATCATTTAACGTTAATCCTGGTTCAAAATTATTAATTCATTGCGACCAAGAACATAGTTTCTGTATTTGTAAACTAAAGCGCCCTTGACACTGACAGAAAGACGGAAAGAAAATTTCAAGAACTGCTGTTTTTATAGTTTAATGTTTTATTTTAGTAGCAAATTTTGCAATCATCTATCTCTATTCTATGGTCCCATCATAAAGGATACCTTTTCTTGTTCGATTTCTTTCTAATTGCTACATGAAATATTCAAATATAATGGTAAGCTAAACTGGTCTAAATAATTCAATGCTGCTCAAGGCCAACCTGTATTCGATGTACCCGAGTCTTTTGTCCCGTAATATTCTCTAGATAAAATTGGCTCAGCTGTTAAACAGGACTACTTATATGAGGTATACAACTGGTTTAATATTTCTCTCAGTACCAGTACCCAGTACCAGTACTTGAAAAGATGCTAAAATTTTTGCTTTTAGTATTCGAATTTATAAATAAACTCTCACTGTAATATCATATAATATATTAGATTTACTTATCATTTGCACTTGAACCGCGATATTATTTATTTCTTCACTCCATTACTAAACGCGTGGGCATGATTGACCATAAATCCAGATTTGTAGTAATCCAGCATCATGTAGTACGTTTCATTTCTACTTCCTTGACTGTTAAAACTCTAAATAACGTAAAAAATTGCTACCTACAAAATATTGTAATAAATTTCATAAAAAATAAAGGAAAAAATTTACTACATTTATCAAGCAAAACAATATTTTCTAGTATGCTTTATTTAATTACAAAAACTTTGTTCTTTTTAAGGTAAGCCGCTGTCCTAAAAGCTTTCATCAGTTCTGATAATTAAAAGCGCTGTTAAAGATTATTTCTCTGAAGCTATAAACAATAAATTCAACTTGTAGTATCAACTTAAATAATAATGCTCATTTTATGCGCGCCCACTTCTCGTCGTAAACTTTATAAACGTATCTTCAGATTAAAACAATTTCTTTTCCGATCGTGTTCCTAGGACATCTTTTATTTCCTCGTAAACAGAAAGTTATGTCATCGCTTTAGGTATTTACTTCTTTAAATATTATATTAGTTATCTCATTCTAATATAAAATTAGAAGTACTATAACCTTAGTCTAATCATTAATATCAATAATGAAAGATCTTAATAACTTTATAAATAGGTGCTTCGAATTTTATGTAGCATT